>CM038217.1:183660673-185047443 GCA_021442155.1 Cymbidium sinense
TGTTTTTTTTTTTGCTTGCCCCTTCGATTTCCTTCGGTTCCTCTGAAAACCGAACGGGAGTCTGGGAAAATGAAAAAGCGGGAGCGGTTGGCCTTCGAACGGACGAGCGGTAGTGGTTTCCGAGCGTGAAGGGGAGGAGCCGAGGAGAAAATACGTCGAATCTGCACTTTATGTGTTGATTGATTTATTATATTTTATTTTAGCAGGCGATAGCTGAATGAATGTGTTGTAAAGGATGGTATATTCAGCCGTTCGCTCTCGGCCGACCCAGGCCGTCTTACGGGGAGAAAAGAATGAGATGAACGTTGTTCGATATTCCTCGTCAGTTTAGGACTTCTTTTCGACGAAGATTTTTCTCGCTTAAGCTCGCTCTCGATGGCGCGCGTCCGCTTCGCTCGATGATATAGCAAATCAAAATTGAGGTATTGGGTGACTACGTGGTATTTCGTATCGTTCTCGAACTTGAATGAATTTAGGTTTACTCTGTTCTTCTTGCGTCAGGTGAAAGATTAATTGTTTTTTATAAGTTATTTTGTATCACGTACTTTCTTGTACCTCTCGAGTACATAGCATTTAGCTTTTCGGTTCTTTTGCGTGGTTTTGAGATTATGTTCATTACATTTTAATGGAAGCATTTGGAGATTTGTTTGGATGGTTTACGGAGATTTTTTGCATGTCTTTCTGTACCTCTCTTGAGTCTGGTCATTTATACCTTTCAATTTCTTTTCGAGTTTATATTCATTATATTCCAATGGAAGTAATTTGGAGGCTGTTTGGATAGTTTTTAGGGGGTATTTTATATTTGTACTCTCTGTACTCTCTCGAGGGAACAAATCATTTAGGGCCTACTTTTTTCAGTTTATCTTGCCTTCTTCTTGAGATTATATTTATGACATTCCAATGGAAGCAATTTGAAAGATTTGGATGATTTAAGGGGTATTTTGTATCTGTCTATCCTCTCAGTGAGTCATTTATAGCATACTTTTTGGTTTATCTTGCATTCTTCTTGAGATTATATTTAGAGCATTCCAATGGAAGTAATTTGGAATTTAAATAGTTTAGGTGTTTTTACGCATCACGTACTCTTTACTCTCTTGAGTCAAGAATATTTTTTTAGGTTTATTTTCTGTTTATTGAGATTATATTTAGGGCATTCAATGGATTTGAAAGATCTTGGATGGTTTAGGGCATTTTGCATGTACTCTGTGATCTGATCTTTTATATTTTTTTTATTTATTTTGTTTGAGATTATATTTAGGCATTCCAATGGAAGCAATTGAAGGCTTTTGGATGATTTTGAGAATTATTTTTGTATATACTCTCTCCTTTCTGAATCATCATTTTAGACTACTTTTTTGATTTATCTTGTCTTCTTGAGATTGTATTTAGGGCATTCAATGGAAGCAATTTGAAATTTGTTTGGATGATTTATAGGGGATATTTGTATCTGTACTCTATGCCTCTCTCTCAGTATCATTTAGGCTACTTTTCGGTTTATCTTGCATTCTTCTTGAGATTATATTTAGAGGCATTCCAATGGAAGCAATTTGGAGGCTGTTTGGATGATTTAGGGTATTTTGCGTACTCTCTGTATCTCTTGAGGGTACATCATTTAGAACCTTTTTTCGGTTTATTTTGCTTTTATTGAGATTATGTTTAGGGCATTCCAATGGAAGAAATTTGAAAAGGCTGCTTGGATGGTTTTCGTGAGGTATTTTGCATATGTACTCTCTGTACTCTCTTGAGATGATCTTTTATGACCTTTTTTTCATTTATTTTGTGTTTATTGAGATTATATTTAGGGCATTCAATGGAAGCAATTTGGGCTGCTTGGATGGTTTAGGGGTATTTTACATGTACTCTGTACCTCTCTTGAGAGTACATATCTTTATGACCTTTTTGAGTTTATCTTTGCATTTCTTGAGATTATATTTAGGGCATTCAATGGAAATAATTTGAAATTTGTTTGGATATTTAGGGGTATTTTTATACTCTCTCTCTCTGAAATCTGAATCATTTAGGCATACTTTTATTTTGCATTCTTCTTGAGATTATATTTAGGGCATTCCAATGGAAGCAATTTGAAGGTTTGTTTTGGATGGTGGGTATTTTACATCTGTACTCTCCTCTGAGTTACAGTCATTTAAGGCACTTTTTAGTTTATTTTGCCTTGAGATTATGTTTAGGGCATTCCAATGGAAGTAATTTGGAAATTTATTTGGATGATTGGGGTATTTATATCTGTACTCTCATTACCTCTGAGGAATTACATCATTTAGACTAGTTTATCTTTGCATTCTTGAGATTATATTTAGGGAATTCCAATGGAAGTAATTTGGAGGCTATTTGGATGATTTAGGGTGTTTTGCATCGTACTCTCACCTCTCTCAGTCTGAGATCATTTAGTACTTTTAGTTTATTTTGCATTCTTGAGATTATATTTAGGGCATTCAATGGAAGCAATTTGGAGGCTTGGATGATTTTTTGAGTATTTTTGCATCTCTCACTCTCTTGAGGTCTGAGAATATTTAGTCTTTTGTTTATTTTGCATTTGAGATTATGTTTAGGCATTCCAATGGAAGCGATTTTTGGATGATTTTTGGGTATTTTTTTATATATGCTCTGTACCTCTGGAGAATCTGAGGAATTTATCTTTTGAGTTTATTTTCTTCTTTAGATTATATTCTTATATTTGGAAGCGATTTGCTATTTGGATGATTTTGGTGATTTTTTGCATCATACTCTTTCCTCTCTGGAGGTCTGAGCATTTAGACTTCTTTTTCAGTTTATTTTTCACTTCTTTAGATTATGTTCATTTAATAGCAATTTGAAATTTTGATGGATGGTCTTGGGGATTTTTTGCATCTATCTATGCCTCTCTTAAGGAGATCATTTAGACTTTTCCGGTTTATTTTGTCTTTTTGATTATGTTTAGATTTGAAAGCAATTTGAAATGATAGTTTCGATATTTTACATTTGTATCTCTTGATCTATCATTTATAATACTTTTTCTTGGCATTGAGATTATTTAGGGCATTCAATAAAGCTATTTGGAGGTTGTTTGGATGGTTATATTTTGCCTCATATTAGAATAATTTAAGGAAATTTATTGGTTTTGATGGGTGATTTGCGTTTCCTCTTGACTTTTCTTTTGAAGTTCTTGTAATGGGAAAAGATAACTTGATCGACTTACTTATTGTTGATAATATTCTGAGATTTCTTGATGAAAGCGACATTTTAAAGTGGCAATTATTAGACTATATCTATTATTTCATATTACAAGAAGATGAATATATTTAATGAGTTCAATTTATATTTTGTTTGGGGTGAAAAATCTAATCGAACTATGGATATAGTTCAAATGATTCATTAACTCAGATCTCAAAAGATTTTTTCCAAAATGAAGAATACATTAATATAATGTAATGATGAATCTAGACTTTTTTGAATGATATGATGTAACAATTGATAGTTGGCGTTAGAAATCATTCTCCATGAGCTTAAATATATAATCATGATTTATGATCATAACTTTATTTTTGTATAATGCATTGGTTTGGTGGCCAAGACTTAGTTATTTTGTTGAAGTGAATGGATCGTTTATGGATCTGGGATGATATTTTACTCTGCTTTTTGTTACTTCTTTTCTCTCATTTCATATAATTTGATTTATTTTATTATTTATTTATTTATTTTATGGTATCATCTTTTTTATCTTATGGATTTGGTGAGGTATATTCTTGAAAATCGCATTTAAAATCATTTTTTATTTTATTTTTCAAAGAAAAATAAAAAAAATTATATATCTTTCTCATACAACAATCAGATAATCTCATTTTAATTATTAGATTTATAAACATTGCCACTAGTCTTATATATTTAGGATATATAAAATGCCTAAATATTATTATTTTAAAATAATATTAGATTTTAAATGTCACATTAAAATATTATTATCACTTATATTTTAAAAATTATGTTTTTATGTAAATATAAAATTTTAGATGATAGATATATAAAATATTTTTATTAATTCTTTTGGTGATGCATGGCTCTTTATTTATTGCTTCATTAATGTTATGTGAGAATGCATAAAATTAATGCATAAAATTAAATTAGGGATTAATGGCCATTTGTGCTTGATTAATGGTATGGTGTTGTAATTCATTTGTTGTGTCTTGTGTTGGTTTGATTGTATATATTTTCATGTAGTTTTCTGATTTAAGGTTTGTTTGGGGTGATTATTGCTTTTAAATATTGATTGTAAAATTATTGTGGTTGGTGTAAGTAAATTTTTTTTAAACAAAATTTTAAACTTTAATTTTTTTTATAATCATGATATTTTAATTTTAATTTTTAAAAGTAAATTTTTATCATGATTTTTTAAATATTTAAAATATTAATAGTTATCTGATTATGATTGTTTTTATATTTTTTATTTTGAAAATGAAGCGGTAAAAAATTAACTCAAATGTATTTTTAGTATGCTCATGCTCAGTGAAATGAAGTTCAATATTAACTTGACCATATGATTGACTTGTTTATTTATTTAGAGAAACAAAATAAGTCAATCTATTATAAAAAATAGTATTTTTTGTCTCATTGTAATATGAAAAATTTAATTCTTTTATAACTATAATGGCCTGCGAAAGAGATAACTTATAACATTTAATTATATAATAATTATTTTCAATTAATGAATAGTGTAAATAAAATAGATTAAGAGGCTTTTAAATTTGCCAACACATTATGAGATTAAATTTGCCAACTAACTTATCTAATAAAAAATTAATTCTAGATATCCTTTCTTATAGATATCGATTTAATACAAATAGATTTAGGTTAACTTATGTGTTAGTTATACATATGTGTACCTTAGTCACCATAAATGATTTGTACTCTCAGGAGAGGATGCAAAATCAGAAACCATAAACGGCCCAAATTGCTTGATTGGAATGTCATAAACATAATCTAAGAATCGAGGCAAAATAAACTAAAAAAATGCCATAAATGATATATGTACCCTCGGGAAGTACGGAGAATACATATGTAAAATACCCCAAAACCATCAAGCTTTTAATTGCTTCCATTGGAATGTAATGAATATTATCTAGAATCGCAAAATAAACTAGAAAAAGGCCATATATGATTTGTACCCTCGGAGATCTGATCTGAATCTGAAATACCCCGAAACTATCAACGACTTTCAAATTGCATAAAGCGGAATGTAATGAACATTATCTTCACAAATAAAAAAGGCCATAAATGATTTGTACCTTGAAAGTGCAGAGATGCAAAACACCCATCAGAAACCATCCAAACATTCAAATTGCTTCCATTGAATGCCAAACATAATCTCAAGAATCGGGCAAAATAAATTGGAAAAAGGCCATAAATGATCGTACCCTCGAGATGCAGAGTCTGATGCAAAATATCTCGAAACCATCAAGACTTTCAAATTGCTTCCATTGGAATCTAAATATAATCTCGATAAGCAAATTAAAGCGGAAAAAGAATAAATGTTACGTACCCTCAAGAGTGCAATTAATCTGAAAAACATAAAAATAACCAGTCACCCTCGCTTCTATTGGTAATATGCACATATTTATTTCTGATGAATGATTACAAGGTCCTTAGGATTAACTCGATAACTTCTTGCTTAAAGCTGATAGTGAAAATCCCTAAATCATCTAAACATCTTGGTGTTACTATTAAGTTAAAGAGTCATCTTAGGGACTCTAAAGCATTACAAAAGATTGCGATCGAAGAACACAAAACTAGATGATGTCATGCATTAAAATGTTTTCTGATAATATCCATCATCGACTTAGTGTACCCTTTGATTGATTGTGGCTTCGAGTTAAATTCTGCATGTAGAACATCATATTAGTTGATGATTTTTTACAGCATCGATGTATGATATTCTGTGCATACCTCGGAAAACACTCGCATAACGAGAAAGGTGATGCAACTTGTGACAAAATGCGTTAACACTATCGACTATCTTTTAGTTTACGCAAAGTAGAATGGTTTGAAGATTTAAATATTTAAAATACTAAAACTAATATGCAAATAAAAAATTACTCTTGGCTTTCTTGGATCTCTCCCAATATCCCTTAAGCCTTGAGTTGGAAACACCCTTTGGGCGTTGCTTAGCGGATCCTTTAAGATATCTTTTCCTTGTCTGTGGTTGACTTCTTCTTCTTAGCACTCTGTCAGTTGGAGGAGAATTCTCACTTATTATAGAGTTGACATCATCATATAATTTTTAAGGATCAAGCATATAGTCCTCGATCTCTATGCTCGTAACGCTTATTTGATATGCATATCGACTTATGTGGTCCAAAATAATGTAGCATTTCCATCGATTGCTTTCACATCTCTTAATTTTATGTATCTATCAATGTAAATATCCCTCTTTTGCTCACGGTAGACCATCGCATGAGAAGATACTTGTCAGAATCGCTTCTTCGACTAAGAACTCGATAGATGGGCACAAAGTAATCCCATCATTTCAAATTTTTTTGGAAGTACAAGTTACATCTAGGGTAGTCCCATGAAATGCAGTCCATATTTTGGATGCATTTTTTATTCTCTAAGTTTCTCACCAAATACTCCATGGTGCTGTCATTTGACTTAGTTACTGATAAGCCTCCAACTCTATGCAAAAATTCCTCCTCAAACATAGTATAAACTTTTCTTGTATAAAATATAGCGACTTGTTTTAGAATTGGTCTTAGAACAATGAATCTACGAAGTCTTCTCATGTTCATTCAGGGTCATGTCTCCATAACCTTTTCCAACCCCAAGAGTGTGAACTTGTTGGTTTAGATATTGTGACATATTGTTCATTGGACTCACTACATTCGTTGACAAGATGCCCATCTGAGAGTCCTTCTTGAATGTAGTGGACCATTTGGATCTAATTTTATAAAGCTCGAACAAACATGATCATGAAAATTGCCTTCTTCTAGCATGGCGAGCTTCTTCAAACTCTTCCTCTGAGTCACACTTACTCATGCATGTATAAAATAGCCCTTGTACTCTCTTATTACTATTAAAGTAATGAACCTTGGAAGGAGCTTTCTTTGAAATATGCCATTGGCACAACCTATGAAGAGTATGCGATAATACAATTTCGATAGCTCTCGTTATAGCCTGATCTTGATCAGTGAATATTGTTATAGGATGTCTATCACTCATCAACCGAAGAAATGTTTGGAATAGCCATGAGAATGACTCAATTGTCTCTTCTGATAAAAATGCTACTCCAAATAATACATTTTGCTAGTGATGACTCACTCCAACAAGAGGGGCACAAACAAGATTATATTTATTGAGTTGATAGCTTGTATCAAAAACTATCACATCCCCAAAACAATTATATTCTATCCTAGACATGCCATTGCTCCAAAAAAAAGCTTACCAAGCAATCTGACTCATCAACTTGTACATCTCATGCAAACATCCCATCCGCTGCTTGCCTTTCCTTAAACAATGTATTAATGCATTATCACCATGCAATCTTCTTCTCTTCAATAAAATTGAAAGCATCTCTTTTTATGAACCTAATATTTCTCGCACCAACTTCCTCAGTTAGATAAATGCATCGCTTGCTCTAATTCCCTCATCATTGTCTTCAACACGACGCCTTCTCATCGCTAATACATCTGGTGATTTGAGAAGATGTACGGGCCAAAGAATGATTATGACTTTCTATATATTTTTAATCATAATTCCCTCCAAATCAACAGAATCTTAATCATGGCGGACCTCCAGCTTGTATCAACTTTCGGAATTTTGTTAAGCCATTTAGACGGCACTTCTTCCGACTTTTGCACATAGAAATCTTTTGATTTCAATTTCTTAGAGTTTGGCCAATAACTAGTATGGTCCTTCCGAACATCAAGCCAATTTGATGTGCATAGACAATGCATAATGCCTCGTTTTCATTCTCAAGTGGTGCCAAGGAGTTTCCCCAAATTTGGGTTATTAGACATCATGACTTCGTCATCGCACTGCTCATTGGCCGCATTCATCTAGCCAAATAGCTCCAAAAATATGTGACCGAATACATATGCAAAATACCACCCAGAAATCATCCAAGCAGCCATCAAATTGCTTCCATTGGAATGTAATGAACATAATCTCAAGAAACAAAATACTGGAAAAGGTCATAAAGATTTACCCTCAAGAGAGATAGAGTACAAACACTCCCAGAAACCATCCAAACTTTCAAATTGCTTCCATTGGAATGCCCTAAACATAATCTCAGATAAGCAGTCAAAATAAATTGGAAAAAAGGCCCTAAATATTATATCCTCAAGAGAGTGCAGAGATGCAACATAAAAATAAAATCACCACCCCAAACCTTATGATGTAATGTAATGAACATATTTACTCCAAGAAGGCCAAAATAAATGGAAAAAGACCATAAATGATATGTAACCTCAAGAGAGGTACGTGATGTAAATATCCCTGAAACATCCAAACAAATTTTCAAATTACTTCCATTGGATGCCTAAACATAAACTCGAACCAGTAAAGCGTGAAAAAAAGGTCATAAATGATCGTACCTCCAAATACTTACATTGGAATGTAATGAACATAATCTCAAGAACTAGGTAAAATAAACTGAAAAAAGTCAGCCCTAAATGATCTGTACCCTCAAGAGAGGTACAGAGAGTACATATGCAAAATACCCCTCAGAAACCATCTAAACAACCTCCAGATTGCTTCCATTGGAATGCCCTAAATATAATCTCAAGAAGGAGACAAGATAAACTGAAAAAAGTAGGCTAAATGTACTCAAGAGAGTGCACAAAGAGTACGATGCAAAAAAAAACTCCCAAAACCATCCAAACAAATTACTTACATTTAAATGTAATGAACATAATCTCAAGAAAATAAAAAAAAAAGTCCTAAATGCTCAGTACCTCCAGAGAGGTACAGAGTAGTAAAAAAAAAAACCACCAAATCATCCAAACCATCAAATTGCTTCCATTGAAATATAAATGAACATAATCTCAAGAACCGAAAATAAACTAAAAAGGCTTAAAATGCTCAGACTCGAGAGGTATAGAGTACTGATGCAAAAAAACCCAAATCATCTAAGCAGCCATCAAATTGCTTCCATTGGAATGCCCTAAACATAATCTCAAGAAACAGGCAAAATAAACTAGAAAAAGAAGTCCCTAAATGCTCTGTACCCTCAAAAGAGGTACAAAGAGCACATATGTAAAATAACACTTAAAAGTAAAAATTCAACCAAACAGCATCCAAATTACTTCTAATGGAATGTAATGAACATATTCTCTTCAGACAGACTAGGAATATCACTAACAAACCAGAGAAAATTATAATGAGAAATATTAAAATTTTATTTAATACATCCTCGTAAATTGGTCGATTTCCTCAACATTCTCCATCTTCATGGTTCTTTTAAAAGGAAATGAGATTTTCTATTTCTTCTCTATTTTGCAAAAATAAAAATCCTAAATCATCATATATTTCTTTAAATTCCTCCCAGCATTCCAACGACACTTCAAAGGGCAGCTGAAGCGTAACGGCATCGAATACTATCTCGCCGTCCGCCCACATCGCCCGCTAAAATGGGAAAAAAAATACCACATGTTCACCATGGATTGAGTGCACGTAAAGCTACTTAATATTTTCATGCCGATGTTTAGGGATTACTTTATGATATTTTTCTATAATATTTTTTTATTATTTAATCATCTTTAATATGAATCTCCATGATCACAATATATATATATATATATATATATATATATATATATATATATATATGTGTGTGTGTGTATGTGTGTGTGTGTGTGATTGAAGGTTAAATGTTCCGAAACGATCCGTTTGAGATCGAAGGCCATTTTCGGCCAAATGGTCAATTTCAAACTCAAAATCGGCGTCCCTATTTTCGACTGCTCAACATTCATGTAGACTCATCTGAATTGAGTACGAATGATCTTATTTGATAGATTTTGATGTTTCAAAACCAACGGTGTAATCAATTTCATGAACGGAGGTCGTTTTCATCGCTCGACCTCAATGCGCAGAACTTCGATCACTTGATCGATCAATCATCAAGTTATGCAATATTTATTTTCTAACTAGTTGGATTCAACGCATGGCATAGTTCGTCATCGAGAGATCATTTGGGTTGATTTTGGTGACGCATATATTTCGCCTCAATTTGCGCCACCATTATTTTACATTTGCACATACTCATCTGAATTGAGTGTGAAGAGTCTCATTTGATATTTTTTGACGTTTTGAAGCCAACGGCGCAATCAATTTCATGAACGGAGGTCGCTATTTCAGTGACGCCCGACCTCGATATGCATGCAAGCCAACGACACGACATGCTGATCATTGATCATCAAGTCATGCAATATTTATATTCTAGCCGATGTGAACGCGATGGCAACTCGATGAGATCATTTGAATTTTGGCAATGTGGGCACTTAAGCTTCGATTGGTGCATCGTCACTTCTAATTATTCAACATTTGTACAAACTCATCCAAATTGATCGTGGATAGTCTCATTTGATAGTTTTTGACATTTTAAAGCCAAGTAATGAAGGAAACAGGTCGTGATTTTGTCTTTTGACATTGCGAACATTATTAATAGCTCAATCACTCAATCAGTTGCTCATTGGATTATGCAATATTTATGGTCAGCCAGCTCAACGAGAAGTCCGTTTCCGTCGAGGTCGTCCATTTTCGATACATATTTGAGCTCGATTTACGCACTATCACCAAGTCTATCAAATTTGACTTGTGGGGATTGAGACTGACGATATGTGGAGGTCAACAATCACTAAATAGCATCTTGATGAGGGCATCTAAACTAAGTTTATATAGTCCTCTTCCTTTCTCGTGTGTAAAGATCTAAAAGTCTAAGTCAGTATTTCTCGTGCGAGACCCCTTTCCCAACTCTTTTAATAAAACAAAACAAATAATCAATTAATAAATCACTAAATTCATCACATAAAAGTCTAAGTCATCACTCTTATTTATATTTTAATCCAACCATAATAGACTACGAAATGACGAGAAAATATCGAGTCCGACGTACTTTACGTAGGACCAATCTATGGACGACATCTGTCTATTTTTCCCGCTTTTAATTAATGGATGAGCAGAGGACGGCTTTCCTCGTCGACCCGCCCAGAACGTCGATGATATTAACTGACAGAATACATTTTCCAGACCCGTGTATCGTTCAAAAATGGGAGGAATTTAAAAGAAATATATGTATTTATTGGGTTCGGTTAGTTTTTTCCAAGTTAAATGAGAAGAGATCTGAAAATCTCATTTCCTTTTACAAAAGAACCATGAAGATGGAGAACGTTGAGGAAAAATAACCATTTTAGGAGGATGTATTAAATACAAATCCATCTAATGCTTCGTGCTTTTTTTTCTATGGTTTATTAGTGATATTCTTGTTCTATCCGAAAAGAATATGTTCATTTTCCAATTAAGTAATTTGGATATTTTTTTTTGTCGAATATTTAATTTTGAGTGTTATTTTGCATCAGAGTGTACCTCTTTGGAGAAGATCACCATTTTGACCTTTTTCCCATTTTTTTTTTCCACCCTTATGATTATGTTTAGAAAATTGCAAGGAAGCATTTGATGATTTTGGTTTAGCACTGGTACCTCTTTGGAGGGTACACCATTTTGACCTTTTTCATTTTTTTGCCAACTCCTTATGATTATGTTTAGAACATAAAGGAAGCATTTGATGGCGCTTTGGGTGGTTTCGGTGGTTTAGTGCATGCACTCTGTGGTACCTCTTTGGAGGGTACAGATCTTTTGATGTTTTTTATTTTTTCCCAACTCCTTGATTATGTTTAACATTGCAAAGGAAGCATTTGATGGCGCTTTGGGTGGTTTCTGGTGTTTAGTGCATCAGACTCTACCTCTTTGGAGTAATTCTTTGACCTTTTTTTGCGCTTTTTTTTCAACTCCTTAGATTATGTTTAACATCATAAAGGAAGCATTTGATGGCGCTTTGGTGATTTGTGGTTTAGTGCATCTGACTCTGGTACCTCTTTGAGGGTACAACCATTTTACCCTTTTCTAGTTTTTTTGCCAACTCCTTATGATTATGTTTAGACATTAAAGGAAGCATTTGATGGCGGTTTCTGGGGTTTTGCATTCTGGTGGTACCTCTTTGAGGTGACCATTTTTTTTTACCCTTTTTTTTTTTTTTGCCAACTCCTTATGATTATGTTTAGAATTGCAAAGGAAGCATTTGATGGCGCTTTGGGTATTTTGGTGGTTTAGTATCTCACCCTCTTGTGGTGGAGTAGACCATTTTGACCTTTTTACCATTTTTTTGCCAACTCCTTATGATTATGTTTGTGCATTAAAAGGAAGCATTTGATGGCTTGGGTGATTTTGGTTTAGTGACCAGACTGTACCTCTTTGAGGGTACGACCATTTTGATCTTCTTTTCTTTTTTTTGCCAACTCCTTATGATTATGTTTAGCATTGGAAAGGAAGCATTTGATGGCGCTTTTGTGGATGGTTTAGTGCATTCAGACCGTGTACCTCTTTGAGGGTACGAGACTTTTTTTTCACCATTTTTTTTGCCAACTCCTTATGATTATGTTTGGGCATAAGGAAGCATGGCATTGTATGGTTTAGATTTCAGACCTCTACCTCTTTGAGGGTACGATCATTTTACCTTTTTTCTTTTTTTTTTGCCAACTCCTTATGATTATGTTTAGAACATTATAATGGAAGCATTTGATGGCGGGGTTTTGGGTGGTTTAGTGCATCTGCACTGTGTACCTCTTTGAGGGTACAGACCTTTTGATCTTCTTTTCCGTTTTTTTTTGCCAACTCCTTATGATTATGTTTAGGGCATTGCAAAGGAAGCATTTGATGGCAGTTTGGGTAGTTTCTGGGTGGTTTAGTGCATCTCAGACTGTACCTCTTTGAGGGTACGATCTTTTGACCTTTTACCATTTTTTTTTTGCCAACTCCTTATGATTATGTTTAGGGCATTGCAAAGGAAGCATTTGATGGCAGTTTGAGTGGTTTCTGGGTGGGTACTTTCCATCCATATTTTCTAACATATTTTTGTATCTGTTACGTGTAAATGCATAATGACCCATATTTGGAGAAACTCCTCACCATGCTCGAATGAAACGGAGGCATATGTAATCGGATCGACTATGCACATCAAATTGGCTTCGTAAGGACCATACTAGCTATTGGCCAAACTCAAAGAAATTGAAATCAAAAGATTTTCTATATGCAAAGTTGGTCTAAGAAGTCCGCTACCTAAATAACAAAATTCCGTAAGTTGATACAAGACTGGATGTCCACCATGATTAGATTCTCTGTTGATTTGGAGGAATTGACGATTAAAAACATACGAAAGTCATAATCATTCTTGGCGAATCTTCTCTCGTGATCACACAGATGCATTAGCGATGAAAAGGCGTCCGTGTTGAAGACAATGACATGGTAGACAGAGCAACGATGCATTCATATCTAACCGAGGAAGTTGGCGAGAGAATATCTTTCACCAAAAGAGATGCTTTCAATTTTATTCAAAGAGAAAAGATCGAGGATTGCAAATGGTGATGGTAATGCATTAATACATTGTTTAAGGAGAGGCAAAAGCATCGGATGGGATGTTTGCATGGGATGTGCAAGTTGATGATTGATTAGTAAGTTTTTTTTTGTAATGGCATGTCCGAATAGAATATGATTGTTTTGGGATGTGATAATTTTGATACTATCAATAATAAATATAATCTTGTTTGTGCCCTCTTGTTGGAGTGAATCATCAGGCAAAATGTATTATTTGAGTACCTTTATCGAAGAGATTGAGTCATTCTCATGGCTATTCCAAACTTTTTCTTCATTGATGAATGAGACATCCTATAACAATATTCATCGATCAAGATCAAAGTATGGAGAGCCATTGAAATTGTATCAGCACTCATCATAGATGCCAATGGCATATTTCAAAGAAAGCTCCTTCCAAGGTTCATCTTAATAATATAAGATAAAGGCCTATTTTATAAATGCATGAGTAAGTGTGACTCGGAGGAAGAGTTTAAAGAGGCTTGGTATGCCATGCTAGAAGAAGGCAATTTGCATGATCATGTTTGGTTGTCGAGCTTTATAAGATTAGATCCAAGTGGTCCATTATTCGAGGACTCATTCTCGGGCATCTTGTCAACGAAGTGAGTCCATAACAATGTATGCCATGGAATATCTAAACCAACAAGTTCGCATGATTATTGGGGTTGGAAAAGGTTATGGAGACATGGAATGAACATGACTTAAGACTTCAAAATACCATCGATTGTATTGTTACATCCTTCTAATGTCTACATGTTTTATACAAGAAAAGTTTACACTATGTTTGAAGAGGAATTTTGCATGGGGTTGGGTCTATCGACTAAGTCGATGACCACATGGAGTATTTGGTAAGAAACTTAGAGAATAAAATGCATCCAACAATGGGTATTTTATGACTACCCTGGTGACTTTGTAGTTGCAAAAAATTTGAGATGATGGGATTACTTTGTGCCCATTGTATCGAGTTCTGGGAAGATGTTGCGATTTGACAAGTATCTTCGCGATGGTCTAAGAGCAAAGAGGGATATTTACAATGATAGTGCATCTTTAAAATTAAGAGATGCAAGCAGATGGAAATGCTTCGATTATTTTCCAAACCACATAGTCGATATGCATATCAAATAAGCGAAGTACGTGGAAATAAGAGAGCGAGGACTATATGCTTGGATCCCTAGAAAAACTATATGATGATGTTGACTTATAATAAATTCCTCCAACCAAAGCGCTAGAAGAAGAAGTTAACCAGAGATAAGTGGAAAAGACATCTTAAAGATCCAAGCAACCAAAGGGTCCCAACTCAAGGGATATTGGGAAAGATCCAAGAAAGCCAAGAGTAATTTTCTACTTAAGATATTTTTGGTATTTTAAATATTGTTGTTAATCTTCAAACCCTTCTACTTTTTTTGTAAAACCAAACTACAAGATAGTATCGAAGGGTGCTTCTCACAAGTTGCATCACCTTTCTCCTTATGCCAAAGTGTTTTTCGAGGTATGCACATAATATCATATATCGATGTAAGAATGTATCAACTAATAAATTTCTACATGCGAATTTAACTCGAAGCTCCAAATGAAACAAGCTAAGTACACACCGATGATGGATATTATCTCTGAAAACATTTTGATACATGACATTATCAGCTTTGGTTGGTTCTAGAAGGGAGATTTTGACATCTGGTTTAGCCATTTAAGCAATAGTGAATGTTAATCCTGGAAATTGTAATCATTGACTATCAATAAATATGTACCAATAATAGATCAATTTTGCCTTTTGTTTACAGTTTTCATTGCCAACTCATGATTATGTTTGGCATTATAATGGAAGCATTTGATGGCATTTTAGGTGGTTTCGGTGGTTTAGTGCATCATGTACCTCTTTGGAGATATAAAACATTTTGACCCTTTTTTTCCCATTTTGCCAACGATTATATTTAGAACATTGCATAGGAAGGATTTGATGGCAAGTTTTGGTGGTTTAGTGCATCAGACTGTGTACCTCTTTGAGTACCATATTTGACCTTTTTTCCTTTTTTTTCCAACTCTTTATGATTATGTTTACATTCAAAGGAAGCATTTGATGACGATTAGTGGTTTAGTTATCTCAGACTGGTACCTTTGAGGGTACACATTTTGACCTTTTTTCCATTTTTTTTTAACTCCACATGATTATGTTTAAATATCAATAAAGCATTTGATGTTTGGGTGATTTCTGGTTTAGTATCCAGATGTACCTCTTTGGAGGGTACTACCATTTTGACTTTTTTTCCTTTTTTTTTGCCAACTCCTTATGATTATGTTTAGAACATAAGGAAGCATTTGATGGCATTTTGGTGATTTTTGTGTCCGTACCCTCTTTGGAGGGTACCATTTTGACCTTTTTTTCATTTTTTTTTTGCCAACTCCATATGATTATGTTTAACATTGCATGGAAGCATTTGATGGTATTTTGGGTGGTTTTGGGTTTAGTTCATCTCACTGTACCTCTTTGAGGGTACCATTTTGACTCTTTTTTTCCCATTTTTTTGCCAACTCCTTATGATTATGTTTAACATTGCATAGGAAGCATTTGATGGCATTTGGGTGATTTTGGTTTAGTGCATCAGACTGTACCTCTTTGAGGGTACCATTTTGACCCTTTTTTCATCCTATTATGTTTAGAACACATAGGAAGCATTTGATGGCATTTGGGTGGTTTCGGTGGTTTAGTTCATCTACTCGTGTACCTCTTTGAGGGTACACCATTTTGACCCTTTTTTTCCTTTTTTTGCCAATTATGAGATTATGTTTAGACAGAAGGAATCATTTGATGTCGACTTGGGTGGTTTAGTGCATCTCCTCTATCTCTTTGAGGGTACACCATTTTTTGACTTTTTTTTTTGCCAACCCATATGATTATGTTTAAATATGGAAGCATTTTGATGGCATTTGGGTGGTTGGGTATTTAGTTCATCTCAGACTGTACCTGAGGGTACTGCACCATTTTGACCCTTTTTTCCCATTTTTCCAACTCCTTATGATTAGGTTTAGGATCAAAGGAATCATTTGATGTGGGTGATTAGGTGGTTTAGTGCTGACTGTGTACCTCTTTGAGGGTACATTTTGACCTTTTTTCCCATTTTTTTGCCAACTCATGATTATGTTTAATTGCATAGGAAGCATTTGATGGCATTTTGGTTTTGGTGGTTTAGTGCATCTCAGACTCGGTACCCTCTTTGAGGGTACCATTTTGACCTTTTTCTATTTTTTGCCAACTCCTTATGATTATGTTTAGAACATTGAAGGAAGCATTGATGGCGCTTGGGTGGTTTCGGTGGTTTAGTTCATCTGTACCCTGTGTACCTCTTTGGAGGGTACAGACCTCTTTTGACCCTTTTTTTGGCCAACTCCTTAGGATTATGTTTAGAACAAAAGGAAGCATTTGATGGTGATTTGGTGGTTTAGTGTACTGTACTGTACCTCTTTGAGGGTAGACCATTTTTTTACCCTTTTTTTCAGTTTTTTTGCCAACTCCTTATGATTATGTTTAGAACATTGCAAAGGAAGCATTTGATGTATTTATATTTGGTTTAGTGTTTCTGCATGTTCTTTACCATTTTGACCCTTTTCCCTTTTTTTTGCCAACTCCTTATTATTATGATTAGAACATTGCATAGGAAGCATTCGATGGTAGTTTGGGTGGTTTACGGAGGTTAGTAGCATTACCTCTGTCACAGTACCTCTTGGTCTGAGACCATTTGATTTTTTTTTTAGAGGATATATTATAATCTATTATAAACAATTCAGTGTCCAGATAAGATAAAGCCTCTAAATTGACAAAGCATAAATTCGGTGCTCATAAGTATGTTTAAAGTGAGAAAAAAAAGTCGACATGTTAAGCACAACTAAGACAATCATCTAGTAAATGAATTACTAATCAACATTTACCTCACAATCAGAAATATAAAAAATATATATAGCTGCAACAAATCACACTACTTAATTAAATCATCACGAGATATAACTACCAAATCAACTAAAGATATATACGGTCATTAATCATAAAACAAACAATGAGCCATTTCAGTGAAAAACCTAAACATTTATTTTGAAAAGTTATTTTTTATAGATCCATCTCATAGGGCGAACACAGGAATTATCAATCATCACTATCAAATCACAACTAGATCCATTATCATATGTGAAAATATACAATCTGAGAATCACTATTCATGACATGGAAATGGTCCATAGCGGGGAAAATATACAATGCGAGAATCACACTTTATGTGAAATCAATCTTTATTGGAATTAGCTTTGGGAGCTTCAGCGATCGGATGCATGCCAGGTTGAGTCTTCAAAGCGAATAAAATATCATCCAGGACCATGCACTTCAACTATATGAGATGAGAGAGGAGAAGTTAAACAAAGCGGTAAAATATCATCCAGTGCATGCACCTCAAAAAAAAAAAATAGTCTTCAAAGCCACTAAGATGTATTAAACAAAATCTATATCGAGACAAAATAATATTGTTCTCACTTCAGGATTTTTAAGTCCCAAACAAAATGTAGCGTAAGCGAACTTTAAATATATTCATTATCTTTGGCCAATCTGTGTACCGGTCCAGGAGGTTTCTTTGCTTCCATGTATTTGACAAACATTCCATGATCGACACTATTTTCTTGGGTAGTATCCCACTCACTATGTCGATTGGCCATTTCCTTGGATCATACAGCATCTTCAACAAGTAATTTGATCTAAATAAAAAATTTCAATAAGTTGGATTAGGGAAAAAAAAGGTTAAGATGAACTAGATTTGAAAATAGTTCTTACAATCTCAAGAAGAATGCTCTTATGGGTTGGTTTGGGCAATGAGTCATAAAAATACCAGGCCTCTGATTTAATATGTCCAACCAAGAGTTCTATATCTATGGCATTAAGATTACAGCCTTGTCATTGGATATCTCTTGCTTTATCATTGCCATCTTCTAGTACACAGAGAACAATTCACGACACATTAAAGCTTATCTAGAAACATGGCTGCATCTGCAATACAAAGCGAATGTACATCTGGTTCATGATGAAATTTTCTATTGGGAAGGCGAAGCGAGCATCAATGTGCATCGAGAATATTGATCAATGACTCATCGATCCCCACAATAATGATATTCCGCGAATCTTGTATCACGCAATTAATAAATATTTTAAAGTGATGGAGCGAGTAGGTTATTTTCATTATGAAGGACTGGAGCTTGACTTACTTGAGCCGGAGCGATGTGTCAATAAGATCGAGCATTAAACGGCAGGCAAAAAAGCCACGGATGAGAACTTCGACAACATGAAGTGCCTCGATGCACTGCACGAAATTGCGATGACAAAAAGCGATGAAGAGATACATTCACTATGAATAAATCCTCGATCTCGATATGATGCATACCTCCCGATGCTCCTCCACCACGACAATGGCGGTCGTGGGTCATCGACCTCTATTGGCTCATCTTTGCTAACTATAAAACAATTTAGTGATGACGAGCTAGGCTAAATATGACTTTGGATCGAGGAGGGTATTAATACCTGGATGCTCCTCCACCACGATGGGTAGCGACTGTGGGTCATCGACCTTTATTGCATCATTTAACCTATACAAAATTTAGTGAAAGACTATTTTATTATTTCCAATTTAAAAGAAGTAACTTAATACCTGGGTCGATGCTCCTCCACCACAACGATGCGACTGTCATCGACCTTTATTGCATTATCACTTTCTATACAAAAATTTAGTGAAAGACTATTTCTATTATTTCCAATTTAAAGAAAGTAACTTAATACCTCATGCTCCTCCACCAGTGATTACTGTGGGTCATCGACCTTTATTGCATCATCTGTGCTAACCTATACAAAAACTTAGTTAAAGACTATTTCTATTATTTCAAATTTAAAGGAAAGTATCTTAATACCTCTTTTGTCGGCTCTGCAGCTTGCGTGGAGGCCACCACATCATTTGTTCTTGCAGACTTTCTGTAAGTGTGTGTGAAGGGAAGTAACAATTTTCCTCTTTCTTATCTGTGAGCTTTAACACCATCAATCTTTGCCAATTCTGGGTTTGAGCATGTGTAGTGGTGGCCTCCAACTTCTCTGGTCAAGGGCTTCCACTTTTGAGTATCAGCTTCGGATGGAATCTCTTGTGGTAGCCTCCAAGAGCTTCCTCTGTTACCCTCCTCGGTGCCTGCGTGGTAGTCTCCCGTGGGTACCATCCTGAGGAAGCTCAGTGGTAGCCTCTGAAGAGTTTCTCTGTGGTGACCCGGTAGGAACCTCCCTGCATTTGGGGTGGTAGGACCCCACTGCCTGGATAGAACATCCTCGATAGCAGCAACCTGCAAATCAAGCCCATCCAACCTCATTGTGTATGGAAAGGCGATCTTGTCTCTCTCGGTCCTTCAAACTGCAAACATCCTCTCCATGAAGTCTGGCGTGGGGTCTTGCGAGAGAGTAGAAACACCTTGGGAGGGGAGAATATCGAGGAGAGATATAGGGAGAGTCAGTGGGGGCTTGATGGTGGACTTAAAATGGGACTATCGGGTTCCACATGTCTAGATTGTTGGGAGGACTCGAATGAAGGAGCCAATTCTAGTCTTCCAATAAGTCCTCGAATGAAAGGCGTACACAGTGGTAAAAGGATAAAAATTTTGAAGACATACAACATAAATGGATACATTCTTATTTAAACTAAGTGATATTATTATATGTCACCTGGCGTCCTCCCAAACCAGTGAAAGCATTTTTTGGGAACTCTATTTTAGCCCATACATCATTGGCTTTGCGGGTTGGATGGCTTATGATGCTTATGTGCTCGGTAATATCTACAATGAATATATTAAACTTCAAGACATTATATTTCACATTAATGGAGATATAAAACATACCATCAGAAGAGTGACAAATCCACTCATGTAGCCAGCTGCCCTCTGGGTCTAAATCTTTGATGCAATAACATCAAATTGGGAGACTAGGAAGTCCCAAATGGCATCTGCCCAGTTGTACTCAGCAAATCTATCTATATCATCAGTGTAAGCAATCAATTCTGATGCCACCCTGTAATTGTGATATACAAAAAATAGATTTGACAGAAGAAAACGTATATACAACCTGGCCGTCTTTGCAGAACAGAACCATCAAGGCGGCTCTTGTAGTCCGATATGAGCGTGATGGCGGGGATTTCTGTCATACAACCTTCTCCCCTCTGTTTGGCATCCCTATCATCAATGCAACTTCATCAGGGGTGAAAGGAATGTACCCACCCGGAAAGCTTGCTTTTATGTCCAAGGATCGATGTAATGGCGAGTCTTGCTTGATGCCATGGAGTCTAATGAATTGATGGAGATGAAGCTTCTTTAAAATGTCAGTGGCTTCATCAGTAAAGCGTGCTGTAATATTATCGAACACATTTCTCACGGTGGTAGGCGCGCACCGAAGTTATCCTTTTCCCAGACATGGTTAACTTCAAAAAGACAAGTAAAATGGTCAAAAATGGTATACCCTCAAAGAGGTACCACAGTACAAATGCAAAATACCCATCCAAAACCACCCAAGCGCCATCAAATGCTTCCATTATAATGCTATACATAATCATAAGGAGTTGGCGGAAAAAGCGTAAAAAAAGATCAAAAGTGCTATCCAAAGAGGGAACTGGTCTGGCACTAAACCACCCGAAAACACCCAAGCGCCATCAAATGCTTCCTTTGCAATGTTCTAAACATAATCATATGTAGTTGGCAAAAAAATGGGAAAAAAGGGTCAAAAATGGTCTGTACCCTCCAAAGAGGTACACAGGATACAAATGTAAAATACCCACCCAAAACCACACATCAAATGCTTCCTGATATTAAACATAATCCAGGAGTTGGAAAAAAAGCGCAAAAAAAGGTCAAAAAATTGTACCCTCAAAGAGTCTGAGATACACTAAACCCAAAACCACAAAGCCATCAAATGCTTCCTTTGCAATGTTCATAATCATATGTAGTTGGCAAAAAAATGGGAAAAAAGGGTCAAAATGGTACCCTCAAGAGGTATAGTATAGATGTAAAATACCACCCAAAACCACACAACCGCCATCAAATGCTTCCATTATAATGCTATACATAATCATAAGGAGTTGGAAAAAAAAGTAAAAAAAGGTCAAAAGAGGTCAGTACCCTCAAAGAGGTACAGGAGATGCACTAAACCACCGCCACCAAGCCATCAAATGCTTCCTTTTAATGTTCTAAACATAATCATATGTAGTTGGCAAAAAAATGGGAAAAAGGGTCAAAATGGTGCGTACCCTCAAAGAGGTACAGTGAGTCTAAATACCCACCCAAAATCACACCCAAAATGCTCATTCCATGCTTTACATAATCATAAGAGTTGGCAAAAAAGCGTAAAAAAGTCAAAGAGGTCGTACCCTCAAAAGGTACAGTCTGGAGATGCACTAAACCACCAATCACCAAAGCGCCATCAAATGCTTCCTTTAATGTTAAACATAATCATATGTAGTTGGCAAAAAAATGGGAAAAAAGGGTCAAAATGGTCTACCCTCAAAGAGGTACAGTAAAATACAAAATACCCACCCAAAACCATCAAATGCTTCCATTATAATGCTATACATAATCATAAGGAGTTGGGAAAAGCGTAAAAGATCAAAAGTGGTATGTACCCTCAAAGAGGTACCAGGGATGCACTAAACCACCGAAACCCAAAAGCGCCATCAAATGCTTCCTTTGCAATGTTCTAAACATAATCATATGTAGTTGGCAAAAAAATGGGAAAAAATCAAAATGGTCGTACCCTCCAAAGAGGTACCTGACAAATGCAAAAACCCAAAACCACGCCATCAAATGCTTCCATTATAATGCTCTTTAATCATAAGGAGTTGGCCGGAAAAGCGTAAAAAAGATCAAAAGAGGTCGTACCCTCAGGTACAGAGTCTGAGATGCACTAAACCACCGAAACCCAGCATCAAATGCTTCCTTCTGATGTTAAACATAATCATATGTAGTTGGAAAAAAATGGGAAAAATGGTCAAAATTATGTACCCTCAAAGAGGTACAGTACAGATGCAAAATACCCACCCAAAATCACCCAAACTACCATCAAATGCTTCCATTATAATGCTATACATAATCATAAGGAGTTGGCGGAAAAAAGCGTAAAAGATCAAAAGTACCCTCAAAGAGGTACAGTGAGTCACACTAAACCACCCAGAAACCACCAAGCGCCATCAAATGCTTCCTTTGCAATGTCTAAACATAATCATATGTAGTTGGCAAAAAAAATGGGAAAAAAGGGTCAAAATGGTCACCCTCCAAAGAGGTACTGAGTACAAATGCAAAATACCCAAAATCACCCAACCATCAAATGCTTCCATTATAATGCTATACATAATCATAAGGAGTTGGCGGAAAAAGCGTAAAAAAAGGTCAAAGAGGTGTACCCTCAAAGTGCAGCTGAATGCACTAAACCACCGAAACCACCAAAGCGCCATCAATTGCTTCCTTTGCAATGTTAAACATAATCATATGTAGTTGGCAAAAAAAATGGGAAAAAAGGGTCAAAATAGTCAGTACCCTCAAAGAGGTAACTGGGTACAAATCACCCAAAACCACCAAGCGCCATCAAATGCTTCCTTTCATGCCTATCGTAATCATAAGGAGTTGGAAAAAAAGCGCAAAAAAAGATCAAAATGGTGCACCCTCAAAGAGGTACAGGAGAGATACACTAAACCACCCGAAAACCTAAAGCATCATGCTTCCTTCCTGCAATGTTAAACATAATCATAAGGGTTGGCAAAAAAAATGGGAAAAAAGGTCAAAATGGTGCACCCTCAAAGTCTGAGAGATGCATCTGTAAACCACCAAACTACCATCAATGCTTCCATCTGATATTAAACATAATCTATAGGTTGGCAAAAAAAAGGAAAAAAAGGTCAAATGGTGCAGTACTCCAAAGAGGTAATGGTCTGATACAAAATAACATATAAAAAAGCAATCTCTTTCCGTATCGAAGAAGAGAGTAAACCTAAATTCATTCAAGTTCGAGGAATGCATGTAAATACCTCATGTAGTCACCTAGAATACCTCAATTTATGATTTGCTATACCGGCGGCGTCCGAGTATCGATCAACGGGAGCTAATCATCCTTCAGGATCGAGCGTCGGTAATGTTTCGTTCTTCTCCGCTTTTGAACGACGCTTAACGGTCGGTAGAAATGTATTTTCTACCGTCAGATACGCTCGGCGTTCTGGGTCGGGGAAAGCCGTCCGTTATCTCGCTGCTCTATTAATCGGTAAAACGGGAGAAAATATCGGGACAGATGTCGTCCATGGATTGGAGTCCGCAAGTAAAGCAACGTGCGGACTCCGGACGTAATATTTTCTCGCTCAGAAGACTACGTTCATGGCGAGGATGACAACGCTGGCGAGGATCACGATGCTGGCGAGTAGAGAGACGATGATGACAATTATAAGGCCAAGCTACGTGCTCCTCCCGACACTATTGTTTTAGAGGGAGATGAAGGGAGCGATGAAGAGAGTCGACCCCAGCCAAGAAGCTTACGAGAACGAAGGCGGTGATGGCTTTGTAGGGGATGATCTCGGTGCTGCTTCTGCCCGACTTGTTCATATTAGCCATGAAGGTATCTATGATAATTGGGACGGAAAGGCTCATGGATATGCCGCACGAGAGCTTCGCCACCTTCGCCAAGAGCTCTCACTGCCGCCGTTTTTGATTTATATCCCTATTTTCAGGTCCTGATTGCCTAACTCGATGAGTGAGTGGCCTGAATCAGCAATAAGCATTGCTTCATCGGATCTAGAGCCATTTATTTGATGCTCAGGCTCAACCGTCTGGGGAAAGAGGGAAGATGCCATATCTTTGGCTATTGCCTGAATCTCCTCTTTTCTGCCGGTATTTTTAGTTTCTTTGGTGCATGGGCGGATATAAAGTGGGGGTCATGGGGGCAAAAAAAAGGACAACTTCAAATTCCAACAAATTTTAAATCCCGCTTCTCCATTTTGTCTTAAATCCCAAATTTTGTAAATCCCGTTAATTGAATTTACTAGATTTACACACATTAAAGTTCAAAATAAGGAGTGAAGAAGTGGGAGAAAGGATGAGGTTACGAAAATAGTGATAGTCTTCTATGTCATGATCCTATTCTTTATGGAAGTATAATAATTTGACGAATCTCTGATATAAACTTTGATCATAAAGGACGGCGATCTTTTGCACTAGGTTTTTATTTTAGATGATGGTTAAATATTGATGGATGGATGATAGCATAATATATTTTTTTTGGGTGCCCTACAATGCTTTGCATCTCCTTTGCGAGGTCATTGTTTTTCTCGTAAGCAAAATCTCTCGGTTGACTGAAAAAAAAGAAATTAATAATTTAATGAAATGTGATTAAATGAATTAAGCTATTTAAGTTGTGAGGATAATCAGTGAAGAAGCAAAAATTATTACGAACTATTTATAACTAATATTGGCAGCGCGGAGACAAACAGTCTTAGAGAGGGTTCTTCCGACCGCGGAGACAAACAATCTTAGAAAAGGTTCTTGACAACTAGATATAATATTGAGCAAAATTTTAAATTAATCATAATTATAAATTTAATTAGTTAATTAGACATCAAAAAAAAAATTAATAAAATAGGTCAAGTCATCCGTTGAATGAAAGACCCGGCGATGTGGCGTTATCCATCGTGGATTCAGAGCGCTAATTTTTTTTAAAAAAAAATTAGAAGCAGGTGTAGTATTTTGCTTATATCTACCTCATCAGTGTCGGAATTGAATGAGCTTAGTATAGTTGGAATCGTAACAAAATTTTCCACAACTTTCATGTTGATCAAAAATTAAAATTGTGGACCTCTAAGCATCAATTTTTATGAATATGCGAAAAAATTACGGTAAAATTTTTTGACCGTCTTTATTGTCAATCTCAGTCATCCAGGTCGAAATCAGTGAAATTTGGTATGCGTTGGAATCGTAACAAAATTTTTCATAACTTTTATGTTGATCAAAAATTACAATTATAACCCGATACACAGCTACAATTATTATAATACTAAAATATAATAAATAAATACATACATATACATACATACATATACATACATATACATACATATCATATGCTCTCAAACCTTGAATGAGTATTTTTTATTTTTTAAAAAATTTGTAATAATATAATTAATTATAATACTAAAACATAGACGTAAATAAAATAATATTATTTAATAATAGTACAAATAATAATAAATTTAATTAAAAAATAATATTAGAATTTAATAAATATTTAGTCATATAAAATAATATAAGTTACGGATCAAAATAATCATAGTTATCAAAACCAAACTTTCAGATAAATAGATCAACAAAATCAATGAAATTAACATAAAAAATAATAATAATAATAATTATTATTATTATTATTATTATTATTATTATTATTATTATTATTATTATTATTTTTAGAATACTCTCATTCTCTAAAAAATAATAAATTCATCATACCAACAATAATAAAATAATTCAGCTTTTATTTAATTTTAATATTTTATTTTAATTATATTTTTTCCAACCAACCTAATTATCACGGCATATAATCCACTAAAATAATAATAAGCTAAGAACATACGCTATAAACACACCTTAAATTATTAAATTTTTGGGGGATAATCGTAATTTATGATCAACATGAAAGTTGTGGGGAATTTCGTTACGTTTCCAAAGATACCAAGCTCGTTTGATTTCGACACCGGATGAATCTGATATAGACAAATAAAGGTGGCTACTCAAAAATTTCAGGTCGGTGCCGCAGTTTTTTCACGTATTCTTAAAAACTGCTGCTTATAAGGCAGCAATCTTAATTTTTTATCAACATAAAAGTTGTGAAAAATTTCGTTATGATTTCAACGATACTAAGCTCATTCAATTCCAACACTGGATGAGGCAGATATAAGCAAAATCGCGCGGTTCTAATTTTAAAAAAAAAAATTAAAGGCAATTGACGGACATTTGGTGGATGTAGGTCCGTCAAACTTTATCTATTTTGTTAATTTTTTTTTCTATGACTAATTAACTAATTAAATTTATAATTATGACTATTTTAAAATTTTACTCAATATTATATCTAGTTGTAAAGAACATTTTCTAAGATTGTTTGTCTAAGGCTGTTTGTCTCCGCGCTGCCAATATTAGTTAAATAGTTCGTAATAATTTTTGCTTCTTCACTGATTGTCCTCACAACTTAAATAACTTAATTCATTTAATACTTTAGAAAACTTACATGTTTATATCTATTTAGCACTGAAATTCTTCTATTTATCTACATATCATTTAAAAAGTAAATATTAAAATTAAATATGACAGTATTGTCTCTTTTATTGTTGTGCTCTTAAAATAATTATTTCAAAATAAGAGAAGTCATCAGCTCTTATATATGCTTTGATAAAATATGTTGAGGGATTGATGGCTCAATCAATTAAAATCATATTATTTTATTATCCCGGATTTATCATACTATAGTTTACTTTGCCTATTCAAAATTTTATGAGATTTAGAAAGTTTTTTTTTACTGAACCCGATGTAAAACTATCAAAATTCGTCATAGGAAAGGTAATCATTAATTATATGATAAATTATTGAATTAATGCTGTGATTATTGCGAGACAAAATTGGAACAAATAAAGATCTAAAGAAAATATAATATAAACATAAGAATCAAAGGAACAACATAATTTACGTGAAAATTTTAAAATATGAAAATATCATAGAGCTACAACATATCAAAAAATTCATTATAAAAAATAATTTTACAAATCTTTTTGCATTCGAGCTTTTCTAGAACTTTTCATGCCTCTCATATTCTAGGGGCAGAATTACATCATTCAAGAACTAAAAAAATAGTTACTTGGAAATGCTTTAAATAGGTCGAAAATGATTATAATATGATGTAGCTCATTATCACAGAGACAGCTAATTATCAACCTGAAGCCACCTACAAAGAATCATAACCTTTGATTCATTTAATCTTTTTAATTAGTATTAATATTTGTTAAGATAATATAGTTTTTAACTGTATTTCCTATCATTAGAATCTGGATTATATTAGGATATATTTACAGGTATAAATAGGGAATGGGGAAGAGGACAAAGGACCATTTTTCTGTTTTGCAATAGCACGTTTCTTTGTTGAAAATATTTTTTTCTTCGTTTCCTTTATTCTATTATGCTGGAGTGTAACCGTTGCTTGCACCAGTTTTGGTATCAGAGCATGGTCGACTCTGGAAAACGCCCGGCCGGCGACGACGTTCGCGACTGGGATGCTTTGCGAGAAGTGCTGTCCGTCATCACCCGTAAGCTTGAAGGCTTGGATTCAGATTTCCGGCAGTTCGTAGCTGAAGTGAGGCGTGACCTGAGGGCCCTTCACAGCAGTGGGAATCCTTCCCCAACAATCACACCGGCGACTCTGGCAACCACACCAACAGTTGATGATCCCACAACACTGAACCGGGAGTTGCGGAGACCCCAACGACCCAATTCAGTTCGCCATACCCCTTTTATTGAAGCTGACGATGATCGATCGACACCAGGAAGGATAATGTTCGAAGGCACGGTCGACACAACAGAACCGACCAATCACCCACCGAAGGAATACTAAAAACTACAACCCATATGAGTTCAGAGTGAAACTCGATATACCCTACTTTGATGGCCATTTGCACATTGAAGATTACCTTGATTGGGAACAAGTTGCTGAATCCTTTTCAGTGTAGCATTGATCCTGCAGCACAAGTTAAATACATTGCTTGTTGATTAAAGGGAGGAGCAAGTGCTTGGTGGATCGATTCCAAACCCAAAAAAAGCTTAAAAGTGATAAAAAGTTGGATGAAGATGAAACAAATAATGAGGAGTCATTTTTTACCTTCTAATTATGAGCAGTTATTATATCTACAATATCAAAGGTGTGCTCAAGGAGATCGTTCCATAAGTTCTTAAACCGATGAATTTTATCGCTAACGAAAACCTAAACGAACTGGAACACCAACTCGTCGCAAGATATGTTGGGGGGCTGAAAGAATTGATTCAAGATAAATTAGAAATGAATTCAATATGGTCCCTATCTCAAGCTATTAGTTATGCTTTTAAGGTCGAACAATAGCAATCAAGGCAAGCTAAATCTGCTCAAAATGGAAGAGGATCAAATTATTCTAATTCAGAAATGAACCGCAAAAACTCCACTCATCATTCGGTCCTGCCCCAAGAGCACAACAGCAACAATAACTCTAAAGTGATAGAGCCAAGACCCAGCTCAAAATAGATTACCAACCGTGAGAATTATTACAATAAGCCTGGACCATCTAAATGTTTTCGTTGCTTCCAACCGGGTCATCGTTCCAATGAATGCCCAAACCGTAAATAGCTGCAAATTCTAGAAGGAGGAGAAGATGAAGAAACGGAGGTCAATGAGCTTGCTAATAACGATCCCATGGAAGACATTCCTGCTGATGACGGAGAATTTATTTCTTGTGTTTGGAAAAGGTTTTGATTGCTCCTAAACAGAAAATTGCTACTCAAAGGCATGCCATATTCAGAACCCGATGTACTCTAAACGAAAAGGTATGTGACTTGACTATAGATAGCGGGTACACCGAGAATATAATCTCCTTAAAAGTTGTGAAAGCCCTTCAACTAAAGACTACCAAACACCCTCAACCGTATAAAATCAGTTGGGTGAGAAAGGGAATTGATTTGATGGTCACTGACATGTGCAAGACTACATTCACAATTGGCAAACAATATAGTTGTGAAGTCTTGTGTGATGTTATTGACATGGATGTATGTCATATTATCCTAGGTCGTCCGTAGCAATATGATGAAGGAGTGTGGTATGATGGACGATCTAACGCTTATATCATCAAGTGGAAGGGAAGGAAACTCAGAATCTTGTCCTCTTATGGAAACCCAAAGGATGTGATCAAGGATAAGACTGCCTTCTTCACTATCTCGGGAACTAAGTTTATGAAAGCATACAAATGGGAGGAAGAATTGTTTGCATTCAAATTAACGGAGCAGCAGGAAAAAAACTACAGCATTCCATCTGAAGTCCGGACTCTTCTACAGAAGTTCGAAGATGTTACTCCTAAGGATCTTCCAAACCGACTTCCCCTTATATGTTCCATACAACATCAAATTGATCTCATTCCAGGTGCCACCCTACCTAACCTACCTCATTATAAAATGAATCCCATGGAATAACAAATCTTACAAAGTATTGTAGATGATCTGTTAAAGAAGGAGTTTATTAAACCAAGCTTGAGTCCTTGTGTGGTACCAGCCTTAATAGTTCCAAAAAAGGATGGACGATGGAGAATCTGTGTGGATAGTAGAGCTATCAACAAAATAACTGTAAAATTTTGTTTTCCCATGCCAAGGCTTGAAGATCTTCTTGATAGATTGAATGGTGCTAAGATTTTTTCCAAATTGGATCTAATGAGCGGGTACCATCAAATAAGAATAAGACCCGGGGATACCCGGGGATGAGTGGAAAACAACATTCAAAACACGAGAGGGGTTGTATGAGTGGAGGGTCATGCCATTCGGGCTATGCAACGCCCCTAGCACATTCATGCGATTAATGAATGAAATATTGAAGCCATTCCTTGGAAAATTCTGTGTAGTATATTTCGATGATATTTTAATTTTCAGTACCACCTTAGAGATCCATTTAACTTATCTTACATCAATTTTATTGGAACTAAGAAAGCAGAAATTATATCTTAATTTGGAGAAATGCGAGTTTGTTGTCAACCAAGTGCACTTCCTTGGTCATATCGTGAGTGCTGATGGTATCAAAATAGACCCACAGAAGATAATAGCTATACAATTGAGGCCAATAAAGGAAACGAAGATAAAAATGTTTTCAACGGAGTAATGTGCTATTGCAAAACAGAAAAATGGTCCCTTGTCCTCTTCCCCATTCCTTATTTATACCTGTAAATATATCCTAATATAATCCAAATTATAATGATAGGAAATATAGTTAAAAACTATATTATCTTAATAAATATTAATACTAATTAAAAGGATTAAACGAGTCAAAGGTTATAGTTCTTTATAAGTGGCTTCAAGTTGATAATTAGCTGTCTCTGTGGCAATGATCTGCATCATATTCTCCTCCACGCCGTAACTCGCCTCGAAGTTCTTGAAGCTGAATGTCGCCCAGTGAGTGATACTCATATATATCCACACACATAAAATGGGAGAGATATTAAATTAGCGGCGTAATGACATAGGCATTGTCATTAATCTTTTTAACAATAGGAAAAGGTCCAAACTTTCGTGGCTTCAGTTTGGAGTAACTATCGACGGCAAATCGTTGTTTCCGAAGATAGATCATAACCAAATCTCCTTCTTTGAACACTTTAACTTCTTTCTTTTCACTCTTGACTTATATTCACGCTCAAGCTTTTGTTTCACATTCTGTAGCATAGTAGTGAAATCTCATACAAGATTTTCTGCCTTTGGGTTGCTTGTCTTGGGCAATATTGTGATATCAACTATATGATTAGGAGCTTTGGTATATACTATACTGAATGGAGATCGTCCAGTAGACCTATTAACCATGGAATTATATGCAAATTCGGCTTGGCTTAAAGTTTCATTCCAATGTTTTGGCTGTTCACCAGCTAAACATCTGATCATATTGGTTAGAGTTTGATTCACAACCTCCGTTTGCCCATCTGTTTGCAGATGGTATGCCGAACTCATACATAGCTGGGTGTTCAACCGTCTCCAAAGTTCTCGCCAAAAATAGCTAATAAATTTGATATCCCTATCTGATGTGAGACTTCACGAAATCCCATGAAGCCTAACAATGTCCCTAAAAAAAAGTCGAGCTATATTTAAGGCGTCAAATGTTTTCTTACATGCCACGAAGTGAGACATTTTTGGAAATCTATCAACAACGATCATGACAGAATCAAAGCCCCTCTTAGTTTTTGGCAATCCCAACACAAAGTCCAAACTTAGATCTTCCCAAATGGTTTATGGGATCGGCAAGGGTGTGTAAAGATCAGAATTTTGCTGATTACCTTTATACATTTGGCATACTGAGCATCGTCAACAAATCTTCCTACATCCCTGCGCAATCGAGGCCAATAGAAATGGGCTTGAAGCTGAGTAAGAGTTTTGTCCCGTCCTGTATGAGCAGCTAGTCCTCCTGAATGCATTTATTCAATTAATTGAGCTCTAAGGGATGTGTTTGGGATGCACAATTGATTTCCTTTGAACAGATATCCCTGTTTCAGTGAATAATCAGCAAATGGCGCATTGGAGCGACAATATTTCCAAGGCTCATCAAAGTCTTCATCACTTTCATACTGTTCTTTCAAAGTTTCCATACCAGTTATCAGATCTTGTACCACCACCAGTAAATTGGCCTTCCGATTGAGTGCATCTGCCACTCTATTACTTTTTCCAGACTTATGCTTTTAACACAAAGCTGAATTTCTGCAAAAACAAAATCCATCGTACATGCATTCTACTCAAAATCCTTTGAGTTTGTAAAAACTGAAGGGATTTATGGTCGCTGTAAATTATAAACTCTTGAGGTATGAGGTAGTGTTCCCACTGTTTAAGAGCTCGCACTACGGCATATAACTCCTGCTCATAAGTTGACCATCGTTGTCTAGATTCACTCAACTTTTCACTAAAAAATTCAACTGGTTTTCCCTCCTGTGTTAGTACTGCACCTATGCCGCTTGTCATCCACTTCTACCCAAAATGGTCTTTCAAGTCCTGGAATTGTTAATATATAGTGCAGATTTTATCCTTTCAAAGCTTTGTTGGTGTTCTAATCCACACACAAAAATTCCCTTCTTAAGACAGTTTGTAATAGGGGCCATATGAGAACTAAAATTTCGTATAAACCACCTATAGAAGTTTTCCAATCCATGGAAGCTACGTACCTCCGTGATTGTAGTAGGAGTTGGCCACAATTGTATAGTTATTATCTTCCGTGGGTCTATTTTGATACCATCAGCACTCACGATATGACCAAGGAAGTGCACTTGATTGACAGCAAAGTCGCATTTCTCCAAATTAAGATATAATTTTTGCTTTCTTAGTTCCAATAAAATTGATGTAAGATGAGTTAAATGGATCTCCAAGGTGGTACTGAAAATTAAGATATCATCAAAATATACTACACAAAATTTTCCAAGGAATGGCTTTAATATTTCATTCATTAATCGCATGAATGTGCTAGGGACGTTGCATAGCCCGAATGGCATGACCCTCCACTCATACAACCCCTCTCATGTTTTGAATGTTGTTTTCCACTCATCCCCGGGTCTTATTCTTATTTGATGGTACCCGCTCATTAGATCCAATTTGGAAAAAATCTTAGCACCATTCAATCTATCAAGAAGATCTTCAAGCCTTGGCATGGGAAAATGAAATTTTACAGTTATTTTGTTGATAGCTCTACTATCCACAGACATTCTCCATCGTCCATCCTTTTTTGGAACTATTAAGGCTGGTACCGCACAAGAACTCAAGCTTGGTTTAATAAACTCCCTCTTTAACAGATCATCTACAATACTTCACAAGATTTGTTGTTTCTTGGGTTTCATTTTATAATGAGGTAGGTTAGGTAGGGTGGCACCTGGAATGAGATCAATTTGATGTTGTATGGAAAGTATAGGGGGAAGTCAATTTGGAAGATCCTTAGGAGTAACATCTTCAAACTGCTGCAGAAGAGTCCGGACTTCAAATGGAATCCTGTAGTTTTTCTCCTGCTACTCCGTTAATACCAATGCAAACAATTCCTCCTCTCGTTTGTATGCTTTCATAAACTCAGTTCTTGAGATAGTGAAGAAGACAGCCTTATCCTTGATCACATCCTTTGAGTTTCCATAAGAAGACAAGAGTTTGAGTTTCCTTCCCTTCCACTCGATGATATAAGATCGTCCATCATACCACAGTCCCTTCATCGTTACCTGACGACCTAGGATAATATGACATACATCCATGTCAATAATAACACACAAGACTTCACAGCTATATTGTTTGCCAATTGTGAATGTTGTCTTGCACATATCAGTGACCGTCAAATCAATTCCCTTTCTCACCCAACTGATTTTATACGGTTGAGGGTGTTTGGTAGTCTTTAGTTGAAGGGCTTTCATGACTTTTAAGGAGATTATATTCTCGGTGCACCCGCTATCTATAATCAAGTCACATACCTTTTCGTTTAGAGTACATCGAGTTCTGAATATGGCATGCCTTTGAGTAGTAGTTTTCTGTTTAGGAGCAATCAAAATCTTTTTCCAAAACACGAGAAATAAATTCTCTGTCATCAGCAGGAATGTCTTCCATGGGATCGTTATTAGCAAGCTCATCGACCTCCGTTTCTTCATCTTCTCCTCCTTCTAGAATTTGCAGTTGTTTACGGTTTGGACATTCATTGGAATGATGACCCAGTTGGAAGCAATGAAAACATTTAGATGGTCCAAGCTTATTGTAATTCTCACTAACTGTGGGTCTTGGCTCATTTAGAGTTATTTGGTTGTGCTCTTGGGGTGAGACCAACGATGAGTGGAGTCCTCTTCCATTTTGAGCAGATTTTGCTTGACTTGATTGCCGTTGTTCGGCCTTAAAAGCATAACTAACAGCTTGAGATAGGGACAATATTGAATTCATTTCTAATTTATCTTGAATCAATTCCTTCAGCCCCCCCCAACATATCTTGCGACGAGTTGGTGTTCCATCTCATTTAGGTTGTTTCGTGCACTAAGCCGATAAAATTCCTCGGTATAGGAACTTATGGAACAATCTCCTTGAGCACACCTTTGATATTGTAGATAATAATAATAGCTCATAATTAGAAGGTAAAAAATGACTTCTCATTATTTGTTTCATCTTCATCCCACTTTTAACACTACGCCTCCCCTTCTGGGTTAATAACTGGATCCACCAAGCACTTGCTCGCCTTTAATCAAGCAATGTATTTAACTTGTCATTTTGGATCAATGTCCGTACTCAAAAAAGATTCAACCCTTGTTCCCAATCAAGGTAATCCTCAATGTGCAAATGGCCATCAAAGTAGGGTATATCGAGTTTCACTCTGAACTCATCTGGGTTGTAGTTTCTAGTATTCCTTCGGTGGATGATTGGTCGGTAAGGTTCGGGTTAAATTAGTGCCTTCAACATTATCCTTCCGGATCGCTTCAATAAAAGGGGTATGAAGAATCAATTGGGGTCTAAACTCGCTCAATGTTGTGGGATCATCAAGCTTGCAGTTGCCAAAGCGTGGATTGCGGAAGGATTCCCACTGCTGTGAAGGGCCCTCGTGTCACCTCACTTCGCCGAATCGTCGGAATCAATCCAAGCACGCTTACTTGATGAAAGACTTCTAAAGCATCCCGCCAACGCCATCGGCTTTTCAGAGTCGAACATGCTCGATACCAAAACTAGTGTGGCATTACACTCCAACAAAACAGAATAAAGGAAACGAAGACAAAAATGTTTTCAACAGAGAAAAGTGCTATTGCAAAACAGAAAAATGATCCCTTGTCCTCTTCCCCATTCCCTATTTATACCTATAAATATATCATACTATAATCCAGATTCTAATGATAGGAAATACAGTTAAAAACTATATTATCTTAACAAATATTAATATAATTAATAGGATTAAATGAATCAAAGGTTATGGTTCTTTGTAGGCGGCTTCAGGTTGATAATTAGTTGCCTCTGTGATAATGAGCTGCATCATAATAGAATCGTTTTCAACCTATTTAAAGCATTTTCAAGTAATTATTTTTTTAGTTCTTGAATGATGTAATTCTTCCCCTAGAATATGAGAGGCATGAAAAGTTCGATTGCAGAAAGATTTGCAAAAATATTTTTTATAATAATTTTTTTGGTATGATGTAGCTCTGTGATATTTTCATATTTTAAAATTTTCAAGTAAATTATGATGTTCCTTTGGTTCTTATGTTTATATTTTATTTTCTTTAGATCTTTATTTGTTACAATTTTGTCTCACAATAATCAGAGCATTAATTCAATAATTTATCATATAATTAATGTTTACGTTTCCAATGATGAATTTTGATAGTTTTACATAGGGTTTAGTAAAAAAAATTTTTCTAAATCTCATAAAATTTTGAATAAAAGTAAACTATAGTATGATAAATCCGGGATAATAAAATAATATGATTTTAATTGATTGAGCCATCAATCCCTCAACATATTTTATCAAAGCATATATAAGAGCTGATGACTTCTCTTATTTTGAAATAATTATTTTAAGAACAACAAAAATAAAAGACAATACTGTCATATTTAATTTTAATTTTTTTAAATGATATGTAGATAAATAGAAGAATTTAAGTGCTAAATAGATATAAACATGTAAGTTTTTACACTGTTCATAATTTTATATATTTAATTACTAAGAGATACTGTATGTATAATTGATTTTATGTCAATATCCAAAATATAATTTATTACAACACCTGACTCTTTGTGCCAACTACATTTGCATATTTGTGTATGCAGCATTTGTGTGTGAATTACTTTACTTATATACTATGGTGCATGTATTGTGTGCATGTGTGTCTAAGCATTTGCATGTATGATTTATATAAATATATCTTTTTTGCATATTGGTTAAACCCCCTATTGTTATTATGAATAAGTGACTTTGGTCCGTTTATTGCATTTGCATGCTTGACTGTATGCTTTATATCATTGATTTTAATGGTTTGATTTGGATTAAAAAATTTATGTGCTTTATGATTAAGATTTTTCTATAATCTTTTTTTATTCATCTTCAAGTGATTTAAAATATTTTTTTTGGTTTGATTGATTTGAAAGAATCTTTAAAGGCTTCTCATATTTATTATTTTTTATAAATTTTATATTCAAAATATTTGATGTTCATATTGTGTTATTTAAAAAGGGTTTGTTTTAACATTGGTATTGATTTTCTAAAGTCTTTTTTTAATTCATCTTTTAAGAGATTTTCAAGTCATAGATCACTTTGCATATATATATAAAGGACTTGAGTAAGAAAATTACTTTCACTTATTCTCTTGAATATTTATTTGAATGAAAAATTTTATGTACTTTATTGTCAAAATATTTACTTTATCTTTTTTCATTCCTTTTCAAAAGATTTGAAAGATTGTTTTTCTTTAGTTTGATTGAATTGGTTTTATATTTATAAGGTTTTCATAAACTTTGATTTGTTGAATTTTATATTCAATACTGTCTACATATATTTTGTGCAACAGCTTTACTCTTCGTATTTCACTTTTGCATATTGTGTTTGAAAGTTTTTAAGTTCATTCATTTTTATCAAATATAAATATAAGTTTGAGCTCTTCAATTTCAATTTTCTTAATATTATTTTTTGAGATTGAGTGCAAAATTATTTTAAAATTTAAGAGTTTGATATTTCGAATTATATACTCTTTTTCTTGTTGTTTTGAACTTATTTTAGAGTTGTACTTGCTTGGTGAGAAAGAATGCGTGTTGGGGTTGTACATGCCGGTGTAGGAAAATATGTGGGTGTTGTTTTGGTGTAGGAAATATTAGTATTGTACTTGCCCAATATAGGAATGTACAAGAGATTAGTTTTAATTTCAATTTATTTAGTGAATCCTTAGTTAGGGTGACTAGGCGTGTTTATATGTCGGTTTTGTATTTTGGCCAAACCATATAAACAATTTTTGAGTCTCTTATTTTTACTTTTCTACATTTAATTTGGTTGTTGCTTTGCTCTTTCAGTATAAACAACTTTATATGTTTTATAACTAATTTTTTACAAAGTTTTCGGAATTAAGTTTTATTTGAAAATCTTTTAAAATACCCAATTTACCCTCCCTCTTATGTGTCATAGCCTCTTAATAATTTTTACAATCTAAACAATTTATTTTTTTCTTTTAAAAAAATAATTAGTGTATTTGCTATTCTTATAATAATTATGTGCTAAAACCAAATGCAGAGAGTGAAAGTTTATCAATGCCTGTTTTAGTGAAAACCAAAGAGGGGCAGCCCTCCTGAGTAACTGATGTACAAAGTCTTCGATAGGATTACAACCATGAAAGGAAATAACAAATGACAGAGGATGCTAGAACTGGAAAACGATTAGATTACGACGGTGTATGGTTGATGCATTCGGAGAATCTTGTCTTGGGATGCTTGAGGATCTTCAAGCTTCAGCTCTCTTCCTCCTCACTTGGCTCTTCCTCTTCTTTCCTCTCTTCCTGACTCTTCCTTTTCTTTTCACCGCTTCTGCCTCCTTCTTCTTCACCTCACTTCACTTGGCCCCCTTCATGCCGGGAGAGAGGAGGAGGGCATTCTGTAAATTCATCTTCCATTCCCTCGATCGGACGGATGATTCGATCATTTGATGTATTTTGAGCATTTGGATACCCAAATGAAGTCGGAATTATGAGATCTGCTTAGATCCGCCGAGACGCCTCAATTTGACTATAAACACTCTATATTTGAGAGCTGTTTTTGGATTTAATTGATGTCCCAAAGATTCCAATGATATTTTAAGTGCTTGATCTCGATCGGTTTCAACTCAAAATCATATCGCTTTCGACATCAAGATTTGTGCTTTGACTAGTGGTATTTTGAGAGTCATATCAATAATAATATACTCATCTCTTTTCTTAAATAAAATATTAATAACTATAAAATCATAAAATAAAGTAAAATCAAATATAATTTTACTTGCTTCATTAGTCACTCTAAGCACATAGCTATAATGAATATTTTTAAAATCTTCTATCACTCTACCAATTTGTCTATTTAAATCTTCTCTAATAAATATTTTTTAAAGAGATATTCTTTAGATTAATCCCACAAAGTCATTTCAAAATTTTCTTTTGAGTCAACATCCAAATCCACTTGAGGACCATGAACACTTTAACATTAATAATATTAGTGCCAACAACAATTTTTAAAGCTATAATTCAATCTCTAATCCTATTAATATCTACGATATTATCCGTTAAATTTTTATTTATAATCATACCCAAATTTATAATTTGACTTTTCTTCAAAAGTCTAAAACTGAAACTATCAATTTTCTTGGCCTTCTCCCCAACTCATTTGGTTTCATGAATACATAAAATATTTATCTTCTTATAATCCATAATATCTATTGATTCCATTATTTTACTTGTAAAAATGCTTATATTTCAAGTTCCTAACATAATTTGAGTTCCATAAACTAACTTCTTGACCCACGTTCATTCATAATGTGGGAACTCTTGCTTATTTAATATTCAACAAAGGTATTGATGTAGCGGCCTTTGAACACTTTTCACTATATTCAAGTTATACAATGTGTCGCTTCTAAGGAACGCTCTAGCATTAGCACAATGTAATAAAAGATTCATGTCATGATTATTTTTTGATAAGTTTTATGTTGGCTATCCACTACCTAATGCTTCCCTCAAAGAACTAAAAAATAGTGCAAAAAATGAAAACCTCAAATAGAGAAGCATCGACATGGGTGAGCTTTTGAAGAAAAACAAACGAAAATTACTTGAGATCAAGCATTTTTCATGGATCCTTACTGAGAGCTTTCTCGGAGCTGGAAATGAAAGGGAACCTTCTGCTAGCTACCTCACTACCCTGTTGCCATTTGTGAATTACTGCGAAGGTGTTTGATGGATACAGATTTGTTGATGCCGCTGGTGTCCTAATGGGAAAACCCATTATAACGAGAGATGCTGAACTTATAGACTCGATGCAGGTCATTTCCAAAATTGTGAAGGGGCAAACTTCAAAAAAAAATACTTCGACAACAGAATATAGGAGTTGTGGGTCTCCCTCTGAAGTCGTGTGTCTCATTTTTTAGTCGCAATTTTGAGTAAAAAATAGGATATAACGCAGTGCTAAACGTCTGGCATAGTCTGTATTAAAACACACAGCAGTGTGACTGCTCTTCCAAACAAACTCTTAATCTCACCAACATCTCATCAAAATCATCGAACTTGTCAAAATTGATGTGCATACAGATATATAATACTCTAAAAAATCTTCTAAAATCTTGTGTGTTGCTCCTTTTGTGTGATGAGCAAAAAATAGTGCACTCTTTTTTTAGCTTGATAGGGAAAACTTAGATGATACTTGTGACGTGATAAGTAAGCTGGTAAGTTTTTCTTAGCGTGGCTAAGAAAATTATATAATGTAATATTTTCATGTAAGTATTTTATACATGAATTTCATAGCATGTTGATTTCGATGAGTACAGCCATGATATCTTATGACATCAATCATATATATCTTTCTTAGCACGATAAGCATGCTCAGATTGAACATGAAATTAACTCATTGCCTAATATTGCAAACTGCAAAATTGTATTATGTTGTTGTACTAAAATTCATGCAATCATGCAATGTAAATACATTAAAACAAATGTAATCAATTTTAATATGCCCACATGTACTCAAACAAGTGCTAAACATTTAAATTTAGTGTCGAGGATTCTGTGCCAGTCAAAATAAAATAGATTCATAATTTATCTTGTTTTGAAGGGCTTGGATCCAAATCAAAATCTTGCAATTTTTTAAAATTCAATCTCGTTAATAACCTAGGTGACCCCATGTGCCTAGACATATCTTCTTAATTTTTAAACTTAGTGTTCGAGGATATTCAAAAAAAGTAAAAAAATTGACCCATATTGCTCTTGCTCAATGAAACATGCAAATATTTTAATAAATTAATAATTATTTTTAAAATGCAAAATCTTAAAGATTGATGCATGTGCATTTTATAAGCGGCGCCCTATATGACTATATGAGTTATAAGTTTGCTTTAACTAGTCCAGTTTTTCTCATAAAAATATGAGTTGAGAGTACAACAAATAACAACAACAACAACAACAACAACAAACCTTTGTCCTAGCTTAAATCCTTTTAAATTTGCATATTCTTTTGCACTATCTTTATTCTTAAAAATAGGAACCGACAAACTCTTTCTCCATTCATCTAACATTTTGTCTTTAAAATAATATTAAAAAGATTACTAAGTTAAGAAATTCCTTAGTCTCTTAAACATTTCCACACTTCTATTAGAATAACATTAGGTGCTACTGCTTTTTCATACATCAGTTTTTCTAAAGTCTCTCAAACTTTAATTTTATTAATACAATGATAAAAAAAAGTTATTTTTATTTAGAGAATTAAGGTCGGTAAACTTAATTGTATTTTCATAACCTTCATTGGAAAGTTTATCAAAATATCTTATCTACTTAAATTAACTCTTCTATTCTAAGAAAAATATTTTTTTCTTAATTTTTGATCCACTTTACTTATCTAAATTTTTACTTATCCTATCTCTTTATTTATTTAATTTATACATATATCTTTTGCCATTTCTAATATCCAATTTATTATATAAATTACTAAATATTCATTTATTTGCATCATATATTATTTTATTAAATTTTATATCTTTCCCAATTCTCTAAATCATTACATCTGAACCAATTTTTATAATATTTTTTCTTATTTTTTATCATTTCTTACGCATCTTAACTTTACCACCTATTATTTTTACTAATAAGAGCTTTTCCTCTTAATTTTTTTTTGTACAATTGCTTGTTTAATCTCACTTGCTATCTTTTTATCATAGCATTAGCTTCTTCATAAACATTCTAAATTATAAGATCTTAGAGCTTACTCTTAAAAATATTTTTATTAGCATTCATCAACTATTTTTATTTAATCTTATGATAATATTTTGATTTACTATTAATCTTCCAACCCTTCATCGTAAAATTCAAAAACAGTAGTCGATATTGAATATTAAGAAGATTTTATATTTTTTATAATCTAAATAATCTATTTTTCTTTTCAAAAAATAATCAATATACATTTTACTAGATCCAATTTTATAAGTGATAATGTGCTCATATTTTTTTTAAAAAAAATAAAGAGCAATCATCAAATCATAATGTAAAGCAAAATCCAATATGGTTCTATCTTTTTTATTAGTCACTGCAAACTTATTGCTATCATAAATACTTTTAAAATATTCTACCACTCTATCAACAAATTTATTTAAATCTTCTCCAATAAATACTCTTTTTACAAGTTGTATCTTTTGTATGAATTCTTCTGTCATTTCAAAAAAAAATTTTGAGCATACATCTAAATCTACTTTAGGGGCATACACTTATAGCATTAATAATCTTAATATTAATAATAAATTTTAAAACTATAATTTTATCTCTAATTCTATTGATTTTCATAATATTATTCTTCAAATTCTTTATCTATAATCACACATACACTATTTTTATTATGACTTCTATATGAATAACAAATTTTAAAACTTAAACTATTAATCTCATTGGTTTTCTCTCCAACCCATTTTTAGTTTTTAAAATACATAAGATATTTAACTTTTTATGCATCACAATATTTATTAATTTCATTAATTTACATATAATAATCCATGTATTGCAAGTTCTTATTCCTATGTTTAGTTTCTTGGACTAGCTTCTTTACCCATATCCATCTATAATATGGGAACAATTGTTTATTTAGCATTGCTCCTGGGTACCGATGTAACGGCCCTTGCACACTTTTCACTACATTCAGGCCATACAACGTGTCGTTTTCAATGAACACTCTATATTGATATAATGTATTAAAGAATTCATGTTATAGTTTCTTAATAAGTTTTACACTAGTTGTCGACTACTTGACGCAAGTCTCCACTTTCTCATCTCAAACTTGTGACTTGACAACGATAGTGTTGTTATGAGTTGAGAGTACCTTCTGAAAATTAGATATTTACCTCTTAAAACAATTTTTATTTTTATATTTGTATATAGTTACCAAAGACTTATAAAGAAATTTCATATGCAAACTCATCAAGTCAATGATATCAAATCATAAGTTCTAACCGCATGATTATTTATGCTCAAAATAGAGTTGACAAAGTTTGTGATATGACTAATTATCAATTGAGCGAACTAGATCCTTAGCAAAGCAAGGTTAATAAGGATTGTGTTGATTGAAGATTTAAACTAGATATTATTATCAAAATATATTTCAAATTTTAATTCAAATTAACCTAAAATCCAAACCACAATTAAAATACAAGAATTTGATAAATTAATATATTTAAAGAATTCACATAAAATTCACCATTTGGAACCATTTGTCGAGGATGACAATCTAATAAAATTTTTGTTTATAAAATAGCTAATATCAGATGAAGTGTATCATTATGGTCATTCTCAAATGATCTTAAGACAATAAATACCTGATATTTTGTCCTTTGTTCAGGTGGCTTGGCCCCTCAATGATATTATTAAATTATACAAATATGGTTCTCTGATTGATGTTTTGGCTCTTCAATGACCCAACTAAATTTTGGTCACCATTAGGGCTATCTAACTAGGTGATTTTGCCCTCAAGTATTCAACTATATTATGATCTCGGTCATTAGCTTGCAAGTTTCTTAATGATTCAGCCTCTTGATAGGGTATAAAACTCTTTGTTAGCTAGGGTTAACTTTGGTTGTGCCCAAGACACATTTACCTCAAGGTTGCATGGTCTCTTTCGATGAAACAACTTATAATTGCCATCACAACACGAGATGATGAAACTATGGGATCTTGGTTGGATTTGTATAGAATTTGCTATTTTATTTTATTATTATGTTCTATTATATATCTATATTTTGAAAGTGTAGAGTTAAAATGTTAAATGTTGATTACTTACCCTCATATAGCATTTATGTAGAATTGTTCTACAAAACACTCCATTCATTATCAAGTTGGTGTGGTGCTAGCATACACCTCACCAATGCCATATTAGCACAAGACGTGGTGCCAACACCTGCCTCGCATACATCATCATTAGTATAGGAGATACAATTCAATTTTATAGCGTCGACTTCCCAACTATTGTCTGTTTCTACTACAATTACTGATGTATCTATCCGCAATATGTTGTCCCAAGGTTATGTTTAGAACCTCGATCTATCAAAGCGCCTGTATAGCATACACACCAACCTGTCCAGTAAATATAGCTCATCGAAGCTCCTACTTGCATAGAGGTCCCTGAAAATATGGCCTCTATATTTGAAAGGCTAGGCCATCCACTGATTTCAATTATGAGGAGGACCATTACTAGATAAATTATATCTCTAGTATCACAAAATGCTACTATTTTTCCAATGGAGACTTTTGCATCAAGAAAGCACGGTGTTGAAGCTTCCTCATCGAGAGAAAAACTGACAAGGAGGTAAGAAGAAAAAAATGTTGAGTTGAGATCTCAACAACTATTACATGAACAACTTATTGTGCAACCAATTTTAGATGAAAAAATGTAAATTTCTTACAAAGTAAGTGCAAAAACTTAAAATAGGTGAAAATAATAGTTCTGCTAGTGAAGTAAACCAATCTTTTTGAACTTAGCAGCATCAAACTCCATTTCTTAAAACGAAGGAGCTGGAGAATCTATCTATTATATTGGGTTGAGCCTTGGAAGTTTCAAAAAGGTTTTATAAGAAAATATATCAAAGGCCAATTATTGGAGAGATTGAGAATACTTCATTGAGAAATTTCCATCCATGGTGGTTGCTCAAAACTCAACCAAGTATTGCACTGTGAGCAACGAGCATAATATTTGGACTACAGGTTCAAGAATCTACTATTGAGAAATCCCTATAGAAGGGAAAATAAATTTGAAAGCCAAACCTTAAGGAGAAATCACTCTGAAGAAGAGCAGAGACTTGACATTTGATTTGTACTCCTGGGGATCCATGAATAATAAGACTAAACAAGAATGGAACCTTAAGAAGGTTCTTGTTGATCATCTTCGTGATGGTCGACACCTTGAAGTATCCTTCTTGGACCCCATCCCTAATAAGTCTCTTCTCTTCAGGAGGTGATTGATTTTAATCGTTCTTATCCAATCGAGGGGTTGTTTGACTCACATTCCGAGCCAAAGATTCAATGGTGACAATGCTTGGAGACAAGGGTATACGAAGAAGAAGAAGAAGATACCATAGAGGTCAAAGTAATGTATATGATACATCATATTGAAGAACCATATAGTATTTGAGAGTACCAACACAAGCATGAGACGCATCTCTTACTAAAAGTGCCAACATAATGTATAACAAATGGAGAATCTTAGTGTTCTTCCTCAAGTGATGAGCAGAAGAGGAACAAAACAAAGAGAAAAAATCCATTATTTATCATTAATGCTACATTAGCTCAAGTGTAAAAATCAATGCAACACTAAATGAAATGCAAAAGATAGAGATCTCTCAGTTGTATGTTAAGATGAATGAAATGTGATGTAGATGAACTTGATAATGCAAAAGATGTAGAGGAACATTGTGATAGTGTCGGCACCTATTTTGCATGTCATCAGATAGCCAATATTGCAGTAACCAATCAACTAACTGATAAATGTCTCAAGCATCTAGAGTTTAGAGTGCACATGAGGTGAGGTATGAAATTAGCCAATGGGAACCTCAATCTACCTCCTCATAATATGCTAAGCACATTTGAGTCGGTAATAACTATATAGTTAGAGATTATTATAAATAAGATGATTAAAGTTGTTATCACTTCTGAATAGAATGATAAACTAATGAGTAAATGTTGCCATGTTCAGTAAAATATGACCATATGCTGAACCTGAAAGCTTATTTAAAACCAAAGTCCAATACTTTTAATGGCAATATCAACCTTAAGCAACACCTGACACAATTCAAAGTAGCCTGCAATAACATTAGGGGCAACGATGCACAACTTTTTTATTAGTTCATTAGTAGTTTAACTACTTTCGAATTGTATGCTGAATTGTCTAATGGATTGGTCATGACTCTGATCGAGTTAAGAATTAATCTTCATCAAAAGGCTCATTAGTACGACTGAGAAAATGACTATTACAAATTTCACCTTGAAGAAAATAAGGATAGATGAATCAATTACTAAGTATCTAACATGCTTGCATAACATGAGTTTGAAGGGTGATCAATAGTATTGATGATAAAGTGGTGCCCTATCTGTGCATGGGCTTTATTAAAATACTCTAGGAGCTATTTTATTGAGTGATAAAGTTTGATAAATTGAATTTTTTTTCATGTTTAAGAAGCACTCGACAAAGGAGTAAATCCTTTGATACTATAATAAGTTAGACTCATACTCCTTATAGCTCACAAATAAACGTATTTATAATATTGATAAATAAAACAGTTTATTTAAGTTGAAAGGGGAAAACAAACACTAGTTAGAAATTCTTCTTGAAGGCAATGATTAATCTCAGACATTTATGGGTGGTTCGGAACATCTAAAATAGAAGATAGGAGATGACTAGTGAGCATGCTCATCCTCCAAGAGGAAAATGAATAAGAAATATTTTTTTTTAGAAAAGAAAATAAGATTAACTTATTTCAATAGATAATTAAATCAGGGTTGGAGTTATCAAAGTGTGGCTAAATGTCGTCGACATTTTTCAAGTTATTGCCATTTCATCAAGTGATTAGCCATTATATTGAAGAATGTTATGTATTTAAGGATTGGCTAGAAATAAAATTCAACAAAGGTGAATTTACACTGTTTAATAGTGTCCTAGTTTACTTGAAAAGAGACCCACATGAGTGTTTATATTCTCTTCCACTCACCTGACTAAGAACAAAGAAAAAGGAAAGATACTACAAAAAAATCAGTAGGATATTGGTTTTAAGAACTATTTAAAATGTTGAAGCAGTTGGAAGGCATTCTTAGTATTAGGTGGAAATCAATGCTTGAAACAATGCTCAAATTAGAAGAAATGTTGAGCTTGAGGTCATTAGCCATTACATTGACTTGAAGATATTTCGACAAAGCTGACTCATCGCAGTATGAGAAGCAGTCTATTCTACTTACACCAAGCTCATCAAAGAACTATTTAAAAGTTCAATACCCAAAAACGCATTAATCTGATAAATTAAATGCAATTTAAAAGAACTCTATTTTTCATATGTCGTGAAAATCATCACTAATATTTTTATAAAATCCCATTTTCCTTACGATCATATTGATACATAAAGTCTTATACAAGTTGTAATTACAATTATAATAATAAATTGATTTAAGTTATTATTAATTTAACTTAATTAATAATATTAATTATACTATTTAACTAAATTATCTAATTAATTCAAATTACTATAATAGTGATAGATTTCACTTAAGATTAACATGTAGCATTGGATTAAATTAGTGGAATTTTAAGGGCTGGATGCTATATAAATATGTGTGCAACAAATCAAATATATGTGCATATATTATCCCTTTTTTTTTTTTTTTTTGAGCTCTCAAAGCCATTTGTGTTGAATGGAATTTAGGTCAACTGTTGATTCTTAAATGGTTTGCTCGTATGGCTGAACTTTTGCCAGAAGGAATTTAGATCTATGACTTTATAGTGATTCCTACATGGTTTGCCTAGTTAGAATGTAAGACTAAATGCATAGATTTAGGTTTAGTAGTTTAATCGCTAGGCAGGGTTTTTATTTTACATAAAAGACAAATGGCTTTTTAATATGAGCAGATTGAGGATCACTTGGTTCTTCCCAATGCATTGTAAACTGATTGAACATTTTCATAATCATTAAGATTTCTCTACAAGAGATATCCTGTTTCTTTCTCTTGTGCCTATCCAAGTTCGTAGTTGAGATGAATGTTCTAAGTTTCAATCAAGCAGCACAGAGCAGGTAATTTGTACTGTAATAGCATATAAATTATTCACTTGGTTCCTGTTTGTATTTGAATTTTATTTTTATTAACTTAAACTACAATTAACTGTTTTCAATTTTATAGTTCAAAAAGTACTGCTAAAATTTCTTCTGATATTTTAACCATTATATCTTATATGCCATTAATCTAGGATAATGACACATTTAAAACATGGTTGGATGTATTACTGATCCAGTTTTATAGACTTACGACTGTAATTCTTCTTTATTTCTGGTTCAAATAAACACGTAGTTCATTATTTTTCCAGTATCAATAGATACTTCGTGTCTTCATGGTATGAATATACGATTTGATTGATAGGTAAAGATTCTTTAAGCTATATTTTTTTATCATTGTACTCTTGTGCCTTTTCTTTTTAAAAGTTAAAATTTAAGACTAGATTTTCTTTTTCTTTTTTTCTTTTTTTGTTGTCAGGCCTGTTGGTAGGATGCAGATGAATGAGCAATCATCAAGGAGTCATTTTGTATTCACCCTGCGAATATCAGGAGTGAGTGATGTGAGTGTGGTGTCTATTTTTTTCTCTACTGTCTCACTATGTTAGAGAACAAATACATGATTTGACTGGTCTTTCTACAGACCATAGAACAACAGGTTCAAGGTGTTCTAAACTTAATAGATCTTGCTGGAAGTGAACGTCTAGCCAAAAGTAGATCAACCGGCGATCACCTAAAGGAAACTCAAGTAAGACTTTGCTTGTTTGCTATGTTAAATTTTAATCCGGTCCCAAGTCCGGATGTGAAAAGTAGAGGGTTACGTTAGGTAGTCGACAGTCAGCATAAAATTTGTCGAAATAATCATGACATGAATCCTTTAAATCATTGTGTTAATGCTAGGGCGTCTCCTAGAAGCGACGTGTTGTATGGCTTGAATACAGTGAAAAATGTAATAGATACGATCGGCCCGGCAGTGTTAAATAAGCAAGGTTCCCACATTATGGATGCGGCAAAGAAGTTAGTCCATGAAACTAGAATTAGGTTAGGATCTTGGAATATAGGTACTCTTATAAGTAAATTAATGGAATTAATAGATATTATGTTTCATAGAAAGATAAATATTTTATGTGTTTAAGAAATTAAATGGGTTGGGGAGAAGACCAAGGAGATTGATAGTTTAGATTTTAAACTTTGGTATTGTAAAAGTAAACTAAACTAGAAATGATTGATTATAGATAAAGTTTGAAGGATAATGTTATAAATATTAATAGATGTGGAGATAGAATTATAGCTTTAAAGATTATTGTTGATACTAAGATTATCAATGTTATAAGTATCGATGCTCCTCAAGTAGGTTTGGAGCTAAGCACAAAAGAAAAATTTTGGAATGAATTAGAGGGATTAATACAAAAGATACCTATTGAAGAAAAAGTATTTATTAGAGGAGATTTAAATGGACATGTTGGTAGAGTGGTAAAAGACTTTAGAAGTATTCATGGTGGTTATGGATTTGGAATGACTAATGAAGAAGGTATGACTATATTAGATTTTGCTTTAGCTTATGATTTTGTAATTGCTAACACTTTATTTAAGAAAAGAGATGAACATATTATTACTTATAAAATGGATCTAGTAAAACACGATTGATTATTTTCTCGATAAGAAAAATAGATCGCTTAGATTGAAAAATTGTCATTCCATGTAAAAATCTAAGTACCCAACATTGATTGTTAGTTTTAGATTTTAAGAAGAAAGGTTGTAAGAGAAAAAATAAACCAAATTATTATCCTAGAATTAAATGGAGACACTTAAAGAACACAAATAAAAATATTTTTAAGAGCAAACTACAAGAGATTAGAATTTGGGATGTTCATGAGGAAGCTAACATTATGTGGGAAAAAAAAAGTAAAATTAAGCTAAAGATATGCTTGAAGAATCAAAAGGAAAAGCTTCTTTAATAAGAATAGTTGGTGGTGAGTGTGTAAGAAAAGATAAAAATAAGAAATTTTGTTATAAAACTTGGTTTAGATGTAAAACTCGAGAATTGAGAAAGATATAAAGTAGCAGAGATTCTAAGAAAGTAGTATATGATACAAAAAATTTAGCTTTTTTATACAATAGATTATATATGAAGGTGAAAGATGTATGTATAAGTTAGTCAACCAAAGAAATAGGAGAAGTAAAGACATAGTTCAAGTGAGGTATTAAGGATGAAAATAATAAAATACTTCTTTTAGAAAATGATATTAAAAATAGGATTGGATGAGGTATTTTGATAAACTTTTCAATGAAGAATCTGAAAGTACGATTGATTTTAGCAACCTTAATACCTAAAAAAATAGAGAATTTCATTTTATCGTCAGATTAGTAAATAAGTTAGTGAAGCTTTAAAGAAAAATGAAATGTGAAAAGCAAGAGACCTGATAATATTCCAATGTATGTGGAAATGTTTAGAGATCAAGGAATTTCTTACAAATCTTTTAATGTCATTTTAAAGACTAAAAGATGTCGGATGAGTGGAGAAAGAGTTTGTTGGTTCCTATATTTAAGAATAAAGGTGATGCACAAGAGTGTGCAAATTATAGAGGAATTAAGTTAATGTGCCATACATTAAAATTATGAAAGAGAGTAATTGAGCATAGGTTACGATGTGATGCAGAAGTTTCTCACAATCAGTTTGGTTTCATGCCAGGTAGATCTACTATCGATGCTATACATTTGTTAAGGAGTTTGATGGAGAAGCATAGAGAAAGTAAGGAGGATCTACATATGATATTTATTGATTTAGAGAAAGCTTATGATAAAGTTTCAATAGATGTTCTTTGGAGAGTTCTAGAACAGAAATGAGTTAATATTAGTTATATTCAAGTCATTAAGGATATGTATACTAGCATTTGTGTCCAAACACAAGAAGGATTGACAAAATATTTTCCTATTTCAGCTTGGATTACATCAAGGATCAGCTTTAAGCCCTTATCTTTTTTACTTTAGTTATGGATGTTCTCTAGGCATTTACAAGAAGATGTACCTTGGTGTATGCTTTTGTTGATGACATTCTTCTGATAAGACTAGAGGAGTCCAACGAAACTTGAATTATGGAGGTCAACTCTAGAGTCTAAAGGTTTTCATTTAAGTAGATCTAAAACTGAATATATTGAGTGTAATTTTAGTTGTAGAAGTTCTAGTGATAGTGTTGTGACATTAGGTGATGATGATACATCTGGCCTATTAAAGAAAGTGATAGTGTTATTAGTAGAATTCAAGTTGGATGGTTGAAGTGGAGGAATGCATCTGGCCTATTATGTGATAGAAAAGTTCCACTTAAACTTAAGGAAAATTTTATAAGATGGTGGTAAGACCCGCAATGACTTATGTAATGTGGCCAACAAAAGCATAAAGACTGTTAAGTTTGACCAGATGAGGATGCTTAGGTAGATGAGTGGCTTTACTCTTAGAGATAGAATGCAAAATGAGTATATTCGGAAAAAAAGTTGGAGTAGTTCCGTGGTAGATAAAGATTAGGAGATGCCTTATGTACCATAAAAGCGTCACCGTCCGATGACCGATTAAGAGAGTAGATGCAGATTTGCCATTATGTTAAGAAAGATAGAGGTAGACCTAAAAGACTTGGTTAAGATGTATAAAAAATGATCTTAGTATACTTTATTTAAATGAGAATTTGACACATAATAAGACACAATGGAGATGAAGGATTCATGTAGCCGACCCCACCTAGTGGGATTAAGGCTTGTTGTTGTTGTTGTTGAAATTGTGATATCTTATTTTGTCTTTGCTTCAGGCAATCAACAAAAGCTTGTCTTCTTTGAGTGATGTGATATTTGCAATTGCAAAGGAGGAGGATCATGTACCTTATAGAAACTCAAAATTGACATACCTTCTACAGATAATCTTATCTTGGTTGTTTCAGGGTGCCCCATGAATCATTGGATTTCTAGTACTATATTTACTTAATCTATTATGCATGTGCTTATAATTCTTGCTATAATAGCATTGTGCCTTTTAAATTATTGTTTTTTCTTTGGTAAATAATTTGCAAAAATTAGTTCCAATCAACATTTATATTTCCTTTTCCCTAATTTACTGTTATTTTACTATAAACTATTTTCTTGGTGCCTGAAGCCTTGTCTTGGGGGTGATTCGAAACATCTCCTAATCCCTTTTATTCCTCTGTTTCTTCCGTATCCTATCCCTGTGTCGCGAAATCGAGCCCAGCGGGCTTGGTTCACTTCCAGTGAGACCCGAGACACTCGTTGCCTCTCTAGTCGCATGAATCAGGCGTCGGGGAAGGATGCAGGCGAGCATGGCTACTGCTATTATGTTCGTTTGTGGGTGCTGCTGATTGGGTAAATTACTGCAGCTTTAAGAGTAAATTTGCCGAGGGAAACCGTGAAGCTTAAGGGAAGGATTAAGTGAAAATTTTCAGGTCATGGATTTATATATATACATGTGTAACATATAAGAATTAGAGCATAAAATAGATAAGACCTTTTATTTATAGGTAGCAAATAAATTAAAATCAAGGAGGATTAGGTAAGCTAATTAAGTGTAAGGATATGTAATAACATTTGTTATCTTTGTAGTAGATAATAAATAAATGTATATAGATATTAATTTCGGATTTTAAACTCATGGCAATGCAATCAGAGAATTAGAATAAGGAAATTGAAAGGAAATCAAGTAATTAAATGTAACTAATATATATATATATATGATTTAGTGCAAGTTTGATAAGCTAGAAATGTCATGAAATCATTATAGATAAACTATTTTATGATAACTTATACAGGTAGTCAAAAGATTTGACAAAATAGTCTTTAATAGAAAATTTAAGAAATTTTTACCCTTGGCATTCATGTTAGATTGTACTAATTGGTGTCAAGGGATATGACAGAAGTTAAATTTATACAAATTTAAATGATATTTTTAACAAGATAATTTGATTTAGAATGTAACGTGACTTCTTGAAATTAATTACCTACAAGTATAAATATTTTGTTGCTTATTATTTACATTTCATAGCCTTATAGATTACAGTTTAGTTCTTATATTTGATATCTTACTTATTATTACATCCTTGTAAGTTTTAATTTTGCATGCACATTGTTTATTATGTGATATATTGAGTTTGCTTTTAACACTATTTGTCTCACTAGACTATTAATTTATGATATTACATGTTAAATTTTAGGCAAAAACAAGGAGGAAGCTAGTGGCTAGACATGACTTTTGAATTATACAGCTTTTGATAAATATTTTTTGGAGATTATAAAGGCTTTTTGAGTACGTATAATTTATAATTTTATATCTATAATTATTATGTATTTATGTTAAAATTTGATTTTACATGCTTCAAAATATATAATTTAAATATGAATTGATTGTCAGAGATCTTTGAAATATAAGAGTTTGATTTTGATGATTTGGTGAGATTCATTTTTACCTATTTTTCTTGAATTGATGTATGTTGGGATGAGTTGATGGGAATTGCATGTGACTTATCCTATTCTATAACATCTCAAACAGACTTGAGAATGAGGGGATCATTTGGGGTGTGACAAAAAAAATTAAATAAAATTATAATTCAAAAGATTATCAATAATATGGAGAAATATCATTAACCCATACGACAATATGTTTGGCTTGTTAACTTCATATCTAAATTCTAGATCATTGAGTTGAATAAGGAAAAATATGATGAGGGGGAGTCAATTTTCATAGAAATATTTCAGGTTGTTTTAGTGCCATCCAACATTTTTAGAAGAATTTCATTTCAAATTGATGATTGAGGTAATAGGTCCAATAAATTAATGTCTTTGGTGAACTCAAAAGGTCTATCCCAACAAGAAAAAACATTCAAAAGAGTGACATCCAAGTCTTGCATGCTGATATGATAGACATATGATAGATCTAATGAAGATTTATGTTTTATGTATGAAGATTAATCAAGTCTTAAATGATATTGCATAAAATTGAACAACGATTACAAAGCTTCCATCCAATCCTTAGGGATGAATGGTGGTTTTGAAGAGCTTACTACTTTAGAAGAATTTGAGCTAAGATAAAGTGCTCCAAGTTCAATTGAATAGTGTTAAAGTATTGTTGCTATTACGAAAAAAATGGGTCTCCAAACTAAAATAAAGATAAAGATAAGGATATTGTTGTCAGCGATGAAATTATTTCTAAAGATCTCAAGAAGACATAACCTAAACGTAAGAATTAACTATAACACCCTATGATATTTGAGAAAGATCTCAACACAACTCATTATATATGAGGTTCTCATAATGTAAAGGGATCTTCAACCTGATATAGACTCTCTAGAGTTTGGAGAAATACGAGGCGTACTTTGTTGAACAATGTATGATCTAAATTTTGTAAACTTAAGATTTCTCGATAAACACATTTTATTAAGAAGATTTTTTTGCTTGGAACATCAGAGCATAATCACTCTTTGCTTGTTACTACAAAGAGCGATGGTGTTATAATAATTCTACCCATATTTTTTAGTAAATCTTATGAGCTTGCGAATATTTAGGTGGATGTTTTTTGATATCCAACATTCTGGGGAAGGCAAGTTGATAGTGTGCTCTTTTAACAAAGAGAGGTAGAAAATTTTTAGATCTTTTATCCTACCACTTAGATTTTGAGAGCTCTATGTGTAGGTTAAATTTCAAGTTATAAATGTTGGTATCTCATTTAGTGCTCTTTTGCATTGTTTATGTGTCCAAGAGTATGGAATAATTCTATCACTTTACATCAATGCAAAGGGATAACGAGGAGCACATGATTTCTGGCAGTATTTAATTGTTTCAATTAATGAAGCTAAAATCTATGAAGACAAAAATGTAAAAAAAAAAATCAAAACCTTAATAATCTACAGCATCGGCTTCAAGATTACAAAATAATCTGAAGAGAAAAAAGAAGAAGTGAAGAGAAGAAAGAAGCAATCGCTGATTATTCTTAAAACAACCACTACTTTATCAATGTTGGAGAGACCAGTTTCTCACTTGGGAAGTGACGTAGAAGAATGGGAAGACAATATTCTCATCAAATCTAAAGAGATTTGTGAACCTTCAAGGAATAGGAATGAGAGAATAATGTGCTTTGATTCTGATTATGATTTCAAATTTATTTATGTAAGTGAGGTTCATTGTCTCTCTTCGAGGAGGACAACTATCCCATTAATATCATAAAACACATTTACAATCACGTTAGTCCCTCTTCTGTGTTTTATGGAAACTACTTCACACAAAGCTCATAGGGTTGAAGAGTTGAAAATATTCTATGTACCTTTTTTTACTTCAGAGTGATAGATTGGGGACCTCATAAATAAATTTGGCCAATTTCAACATGAAGATTACGATTAGCCCATTCAATGCTTTGATGTTGAAGAAATGGTGCTCATAAGAATGGCATGATATTATTCTCCTAAGATTTAGAGAATGATAGCGAGCCCACTTATTCAATAAATTATGGAATTTAAAGAGTCCACAACAATCACGAAAAAGTGGCAATTGCATTATTAAAGGTCTTTGATACATTTAACGCAAACATCATAAAAAGGCACTGGTCATCTTATAATAGAAGAAGTCGATCTCACTATTGATGAAGATAATATTGCCCAGTCTGCTCCTGAAGAACTTGAAAATGATGGGCATATTATTACAATGGATGAATTGAAAGAAATAAACTTGGGGCATTGAGAAGAATTTTCACCCACCCAATCTTTATCAAGGCTCCTCTACTAATGAAAGGTGAAACTACTCTATGAATTTATGGACTACTTACCATATGTTGAAATGCTTGCCTTGTCCCTCGAAATGCCAAGCAGACATAGAGATGAATGAGACTTGAAATTGAAGAACATGTGACTATAGAAACTATAAAGTTCATTAAAGTAGGCTTTAACTATGGAGAAAATATTACGTCCGGAGTCTGCACATAGCTTTACACGCGGACTCCAATCTTGCTACGACAGGTTTTTTCCGTTTAGCTTTATCCCTGCCGACCCTCCCCGCCTCGTCAAACAAATGAGAGAAGCGTCGTTGAATGCTAGGAGGAATTTAAAAGAAATATATATCTAGATTTAGGGTTTAGGGTGTATCTTTTTTGCAAACCGAGAGAGAAAGAGAAAATCTCATTTCTTTTACGAAAGAACCATGAAGATGGAGAACAAATTTGGAAGTTAAAGAAATAGTGTATTAAATAAAAATTCTAAATTTTTCTCAATCATTGTATGCGTACAATTTTTTTACGATTTGTTAGTATTATTCCTTGAAATTCTTTTATTTAGTGTATACTTTCTACAATGTTTAGAGTTCTTTGCAAGAGACTTGCTTATTTTGAGGGATTTTGCATCAGATTTAGTTCTCATGAGAGAGATAATTTTTGAATATTTTGGAGTTTATTTTGCTGGATGGAGAGAATATGGTCATTACATTCCATTAGAAACAATTTTCTTTGGCTGTTTGGAGGAAATATGTTCATTACAATCCATCAATAATAATTTGGAGGCGCTTTATTTTTTTTTTTATGTACTCTCTTGAGAGTAGATAATTTTGGACATTTTCTCAGCTTTCTTGACCTATTGTTAAGATTATTTTCATTACTCTCTATACTCTATGTACTCTCTGTACTCTCCTGAGAGTACAGAGCATTTTGATCATTTTTTTCCTATTTCTTTAGCATGTTTGGAGGAAATATGTTTATTAGGCACAATTTGGAGGCTGTTTGGTTGATTTGTTAGTTAAGATTCAGATTGCATTCCTCATGAGAGTCGATGATTTTGGCCATTTTTCCAATTTCTTTGGTTGTTAAGATTACCAAGACATTTGGAGGCAATTTGTTGTTTGGATGGTAGGAGATTTTGCTCTGCATTTTGTACTCATAAAAGTCTATAATTTTGCCAATATTTTGCGCTTTATTTGGCTGCTTTAGGAAATATGTTCATTATAATCCATTAATAATTTTGTAGGTGACTTGGTTGATTTTATGGTTGATTTGTACTATCATTTACATTTTCATTTTGAAGTTTACCATGTCCGGAAAAGGATAACTTAGATGCACCTACCTCGTTTCTAATCTGTTTGATAATACCGCAAGACGCTTTAGTAATGAAGTCATTGACATTTTACATAGCTTCATCTGATCAATTCATTACTGACGAAATTCAGACTCAATTTATTACCTCAATTCGTCTTTGGGACATAGAAAAGCAGGCTTTCTTTCTAGGTGGGTAATGCATTCCTTTCACCCTCGATGTTGTAGTGATAATAGGGATGCCAAATAGAGGAGAAGGTCTTATGATATGAGGAATGTGTTATCTCATGGTCGCTGACTTCCAATGAGGTTAAAGAGCATCTTGAAGGTAAAAACACAAAAAAAATAAGCCACCGAGCAAGAAGACCCTCGTTCTCTATACTCTATACTCTCATTCTCATACTCGACTCCATGTACTTTTGTACTCTTTTCTCAGATTCTCAGATCTTTCAACCTCATGGGTAACTTGATATAATATTGTTTATGTTTCATCGGTAATTTTCTCAATTATTATATCGTATAATTTTTTTCGATTTGTTAGTGTATTCTTGAAATTCTTTATTTAGTGTATTTCTAATGTTTGGAGTTCTGCAATAGGACTTTGCTTGAGGATCTACTTTGCATGGGTGTACTGTAATCTCATGAGAGCCATCAATTTCATTATTTTTCATGAGTTTCTAGCCTGTCTGGAGAGAATATATTCATTACATTCTATTAGAAGCAACTTGGAGGTTGTTTAGGTTGGTTTTAGGAGAGTTTTGCATTTGTACTCTCTGTACTCTCACGAGAGTACAATACACAATATTTTGGACATTTTTTCCAATTTTTATGAGAATGTTTGGAGGAAATATCTTCATTACAAATCTATTACAACAGTTGGAGGTCGTTGGTTGTTTTCTTTAGTATTATTTTGTATTTATACTCTCCATGAACTCTACATACTCATGTACCTCTATAATTTATGTACACTACTCTGCCACTCTCGTGAGTATGAAATTTGGTCATTTTTCCTTGTTTTATTTTGAGTTTGGAGGAAATATGTTCATTGGCAATCCATCGAGGGAATAATTTGGAGGTTGTTTGGTTGGTTTTTTAGTGTTATTTTGCATCTCTCTGTACTCTTGAGAATAATATTATGGATATTTTTAGTTTCTTTTGAAGTTACTTTATGTTCATTCATTCATTAAGTAATTTTGGTGGCTGTTTGGATGATTTTTGAGAGATTTTTGCATCTGTACTCTCATCTTGTCTGAGCATTTTGGTTTAGTCATTTTTCACTTTCTTTTGGCTGTTTGGAGGAAATATTTTGAGGAAATATGTTCATTACAATCATCGTGAATAATTTGATTTCGCTTTTAGTGTTATTTCAGATTATTTTTATACTCTCTGATACGAAGAATATTTTTCAGCTTTATCATTGTTCGACATGTTTTCATTACATTTCAATGGAAGCAATTTGGCATATTGATGGTTTCTGTGAGATTTTCAGACTCAGATTTCTCATGAATTTCATTTCACTTTGGCCTCGTTTGAGGGAATATGTTTGAGCTATTTTACATGTCACATTTATGTGGAGAGTGTGAATGCGGCCAAAGCAAAGGCGATGACGTCGCGGATGTCTAATGACCCAAATTTGGGGAGACTCTCGCACCACTGCTCGTAATGAAAAGGCGATGATCGCCTGACTACGCACATCAAACCGCTCGTTCTAAGGACCATACTAGTTATTGGTCAAACTCCAAGAAATTGAAATCAAAAGATTTTTATGTGCAAAAGTAGGTCTAAGAAATCGCTACCTAAACGCTTAGCAAAATTCCAGAAAATTGATACAAGGACTGCTTGTCCGGCCATGATTAGATTCTCTGTTGACTTAGAGGGGAACTTGATGGTTAAAAAATATATAGAAAGTCATAATCATTCATTGGCAAAGCCCGCTGACCTACATCTTCTCGTGATCACATAATGACAATGCGAAAAGGCTTTCATGTTGAAGACAATGAGGTCTAATTAGAGCAACCGATGCATTCCCTATCTAAGTGAGGAAGTTGGTAGAGAATATTGATTCACAAAAAGAGATGCTTTCAATTTTATTCAAAGAGAAAAGATCGAGGATTGTGGAATGGTGACAAGAATGCATTAATACAAATGCTCAAGGAAAGGCAAGTAATGGATGATGTTTGCATGGGATGTACAAGTTGATGAGTCGATTTTAGTAAGTTTTTTTGGAGCAATGGCATGTCTAGATAGAATATGACTTTGATGATGTGATAATTTTGATACAAGTTATCGACTCAATAAATATAATCTTGTGCCCTCTTGTTGGAGTGAATCATCACCGCAAAATGTGTTATTTGGAGTAGCCTTTTATCGAAGAGACGAGTCATTCTCATGGCTATTCCGCATTTCTTCTGATGAGTGACATACATCCTACAAACAATATTCAATCGATCAAGATCGGCAGAGCTATCGAAATCAGATCGCGATACTCATCATAGTTGTCAATGGCATATTTCAAGAAAGCTCCTTCCAAGGTTCACTATTTTAATAGTAATAAGAGGGTACAAGGGCTATTTTATGCATATGTGACTCGAGGAAGAGTTTGAAGAAGCTTGGTCTGCCATGCTAGAAGAAGGCAATTTGCATGATCATGCTTGGCTGTCTGAGCTTTATAAAATTAGATCCAAGTGGTCCACTGCATTCAGCAAAGACTCATTCTGCATGGGCATCTTGTCAACGCAACGTAGTGAGTCAATGAACAATGTATGTCACGGAATCTCTAAACCAACAAGTTCGCTCACAGATTATTTCTTGGGGTTGGAGAAGGTTATGAGATAAATGAACATGACGAAGACTTCAAGTAGCTACCATCGATTGTTCCTCGGTTAAGACACCCAATTCTAAAACAAGCTGCTATGTTTTATACAAGAAAGCTTTATACTATGTTTGAGGAAGAATTTTTGCATGGAGTTGGAGGCCTATCAATAATTGTGTCAGATGACAGCCCCATGGAGTATTTGGTGAGAAACTTAGAGAATAAAAATTCATCCAAAATATGGACTATCCATTTCAATAGGACTACCCATGTAACTTGTACTTGTAAGAAATTTGAAATGATAGGATTATGTTGTGCCCATTGTATCGAGTTCTTAGTCGAAGATGTAGCATTCCGATAAGTATCTTCTCATGGTCTACCGTGAGCAAAGAGGATATTTACATCGATAAGTGCATATAAAAATTTAAGAGATGTGGAAGGCAATGATGGAAATGCTACGCATTATTTTCTGAACCACATTAATCGATATGCATATCAAATAAGCAAGGCAGGGTAATAATAGAGGGACTATATGCTTCAATCCTTAAAACTATACTACGATGTCGACTCTATAATAAGTGGAATTCTTCCACCGACAGAGCTAAGAAGAAGAAGTCAACCACAAGACAAGTGGAAAAGACATCTTAAAGGATCCTTAAGCAACGCCCAAAGGGTGTTTCCAACGCAAGGCTTAAGGGATATTGGGAGAGATCCAAGAAAGCCAAGAGTAATTCTCTATTTGCCTCTTAATTTTTAAAAAAATATTCCGCTAATCTTCAAACCATCCTATTTTTGTTGTTACAGAAATCAAAGTACAAACTGATAGCGCAGAACGTGTTTCGTCACCCATTGCAACACCTTTCTCTGTTATGCCGTATTTTTTCTGAGGTACGCACGAGACACATCGATAAAAAATCATTAACCGACAATGATGTTCTACCTCGAATTCAACTCTCAACAATCGCTATCAAGGGTACACTAAGTTGATGATGATATTATTACGTAAAAAAATATTTCAATAATGATCATTTATGTTCTTCGACCGTGCAATCATTTCGCAGAGAGAGAGAGGTACATAACTTGCTTGAAACTGGAAGGTCCAAATCTTTAATATGGGTCAATTATTTTTTGCTTGATTTTTTCCTCACTATATTGTTTGTTGTTCTTAAAGCGAGCATGATAGAGTTTACCCCTATTAAGGACTTTGTAATCCAGACTGGTAATGAAATTTCTCATATTTTACCAAATTGCGCTTTAATTGATGAGTCTACCTTGCTTACAATGAGTCGATTTTCATCAGATTACATAGATATATATACTCTATAAAGTACTCTACATTTTATGAAATGATTTTATTGTATGCATTATAATTTTGATAAGATATGTTCTATCAACAAGTTTAGTAAAGTCAAGAAAAAAATTATGTGATGAAGGTGATATTAGTACTGATGATATTAGTTTAGTAATTATTTATAAATTTATCAATAATATTAATTTAATTTAGATGATACAAGCTTACATTATTTGAAAAAAATCCTCATCTTAAATATAGAATTTGCTCCTAACGCTTCAAAATTTAAATTTCAATAAGACGTAAGCACATCATCGATAGTTTATTTGTCTATTTTATGACATGTTTCAAGAGAAAGTAGGTTTTAAGAAGCATAATTTGACTAAGAAAGTAATTTATGCATTCACAAAATTTACCACATTATTAAAGATCATAATTTCTTTATTAAAGAGTTAAGTTTAATAATCACTTATATTACGCTCATGCTATACATTATTCCTGATACTTTCTCACAAGATTCAATGTAGTTTAGTATAACGAAATTTTAGAAAATGTAAATTTTAACTTTTCGCTTGATCCAATTTAAAATATGATATAATTTGAATATCAAAATTAAGCTTATTTTCTCCAAACAAGTAAAAAAATCATCATAGAATCATAAATAATATTATATCAACTACCCATTAGTGAGAAGATACATGAGAGTCTAGAGAGAGAAAGAGTAAAGAGTAGAGAGGAAGATGCAGAAGACAGAATATGAGAGTTCACATGCAAATTGTTCGAAAACTCATAAAAAAGCAACCTAGAGCATCAACTTGCTTTTAAGGTTATAATGAACAATTTCTATCCTAAAAGCAAAAGTGAAAATGGGAAAAAATAAGCAAATAACTGCTATGAGGAGAATACAAAGAGTTAACACCTCAAATATTCTATATACCTTCACTTCAACTGGAATAGAGAGTATAAAGAGTACAAGAAGTACAGATAAGAAAATACAGAGAGTCAGAGAAGACTACAGAGAATACAGAGAGAGAGATAAAGAGGGTTCACATGCAAACCGCCTAAAACTCATAAAAAGCAACCCAGAGCATCCAACTTGTTTTAAGGTTATAGAACAATTCCTCCATCCCAGAAAGCAAAAGTAAAATGGGAAAAAATAAGCAAATAATTTGTATTATGAGGAGAATACAAAGAGTTAAGCTACAACCTCAAATATTATAGTCCTTCAAACTACACAGAATGGAACAGAGAATATAAAGAGTACAAAAAAGTATACATAGAAAATATGAGTACAGAGTATAGAAAGAGAGAGTATAAGAGTAAGAGAGAGGGTTTACATGCAAATCTAAAACTCATAAAAAATAACCCAGAGCATCCAACTTGCTTTAAGGTTATAGTGAACCTTCTCCTCTCAGAAAAGCAAAAGTGAAAATGGAAAAATAAGTAACAAATAATTTGTACTATGAGGAGAATACAAAGAGTTAAGCTAGTAACACCTCAAATATTCTTATACACCTTCAAACTACATCAAGAATGTAGAGAGAAAGAGTACAAGTACAGAGAGTACAAAGAAAGACAGAGAGACAGAGAAGACAGAGAGAGAGATAGAGAGTATAGAGTTCACATGCAAACGCCAAAAAAACTCATAAAAAAAGCAACTCGAGCATCCAACTTGCTTTAAGGTTATAGTGAACAATTCTCCTCTCAGAAAGCAAAAGTGGAAATGGGAAAAATAAGCAAATAATCACTATGAGAATACAAAGAGTTAAGCTACATAACACCTCAAATATTCTTATAGTCCTTCAAACTACTCAATGAATAGAATAAAGAGAGTAAGCAAAGACAAAAAAAGTGAGAGTGACAGAGAGATAGAGTACAAGAGAGAGTATGAGAGGGTTCACATGCAAACCGCTTTAAAACTCATAAAAAATAACCCAAGAGCATCCAACTTGTTTTAAGGTTATGAACAATTCCTCCACAAAGAAAACAAAAGTGGAAATGAGAAAAATAAGCAAATAATCTTACTATGAGGAGAATACAAAGAGTTAAGCATAACACCTCAAATATTCTTATACTTCAAACTACCTACATAATAGAGACAAAGAGTATAAGAAGAGAGGTATGAGAAGTAGAGAGTACAAAAAGACAGAAAGATACAGGGTGAGAGTATATAGAGAGAGGGTTCACATGCAAAAATGCTCAGAAAACTCATAAAAAAGTAACCCAAGAGCATCCAAAACTGCCAAGAAAAATTGAAGAAAAATAGATGAAATACTTTGTATACTCCCAGGATTGTTCCTAATGGATTGTAATGAACATATTTCCTCCATACAGGCCAAAGAAACTGAAAAAAAAAATGACTAAAATGCTATTCTCACGAGAGTACAGAAGTACGATGCAAATCTCCCAAAACCATCCAAACATCTCTCCAAATTGCTTCCAGAATGTAATCTCAACAACCAAAGAAACTGGAAAAAAATAAAATAAAATTACTTCTAATGGAATATAATGATCATATTCTCTATCAAAATAAATTATAAAATATTGAGAAAATCATCTATACTCATGAGAATACGAAAAGTACGATAAAATCTCTAAATCATCCAAACAATACCAAATTGCTTCCACTAATATATAAATAATTTGAACAACTGCCAAAAAAACTAAAAAATTGAAATCATCTGACTCTGAGAGAGAGAATGCAAAATAACACTAAAAATCAACCAATCGCCTCCAAATTATTCTCGATTTGATAATTAACATATTTCCTCCAAACAGCCAAAGAAATTAGAAAAAATTATCAAAATGCTATCACGAGATTACAAAGAGTACATATGTAAAAAAAACCCTAAAAGCAAATGAGCCTTCAATCTCATAAGACGAGCATTTTGTATCCAAACAGGACAAGTATTTTAAAAAATGCTAAAAATCAGATTCTTCTAAGAGTACAAAGAGTAATACGCAAATCAAGAAACAACCAAAAATCAACTTACAAATAAATTTTAATGTCATCGACAACATACAATCATCCCTAATCAGGCCACAGAATTCATCTTGAAACATGACCAAACATCCTACCATGTGATATACCAAACATTTCACAAGGCTAATCGCTAAAAAAATTTGAAAATAACGTACCATCTTGATAAGATAGAGTACACGCAAAATATCTCAAAACTATTAAAATACATCTCATTCATTTAAAGAACTCAAATGTTCTAAAATATTCACATACCGATGGTGAGAAGAATAGAAAACCCTAAATTCATTAAAGTTCAGAACACGTGAAAATACCTCATAATTCTACATACCTCAATAAGTTATTCACAAGATTTGCTAAATCCGGACGACGCTCGTCACGAACGAGCGAGCCGAAGTTAGAGAAAACCCTAAACCGTCATGCGGAGGAATGTCGAACCTCCCGCCTTTTTCTCCCCCGCCTTTGAGCGGTCGGTGGATAACATCGCCGCTGCTCGTCCAGTTAGCGTTAAGCCTAAAAAAGAAAAAAATCACCTGACACGCTGGCCAAGATTGGACGCGAAATTACGCGGACTGACGAATAATATTTTCTTAACTATGAGGAGAATGTTGATTAGATAGTAAATCTTGTTCATGTGAAGAAGGAAGAAGAGTGATCAAATTATATATATTGACTTTCAAGGTCTTAATAAGACATGCATGAGGAATAACTTTACATAATTCCTATGTTAAAATTGTTAGATAACACTTCAACTATTATATGTTCTTGTTTATGGGCGTCTTGGATACCTTTTAAATTAAGATGACTTACAAAGATGTTATCATTTAGAATGCCTATCAATATTTATTATTACACAATTATACACTTTGGTTTAAAGAATATTAGGATACATATCAAAGAGCTATGACATATTTTTTATGATGATTCATCAAATAGTGGGGCATTATATGATGATGGTAGTTAAAAATATGGATTGTAAAGTTCATCTTGATGATTTAATAATCACATTTGAAAACAATTTATAAAGCATGACCTCAAAATGAATCATCTCCAGTGTGCTTTTGTGATTTCTTCAGGAAAAAATTTTAGTTATATTATGTCACAAAGGGGTCGATATCAACCCAAATAAGATTTAGGCAATCATTGAAATGTCACCATAAGGAACGAGTGAGATATGTACGAAAAACTAGTGCAGGGTATATTTTTTCAGGATTTGAAACTTTTAACATGTGTTGTTCATGAAAACTATAACGCATTCGTAGAAAATTAATAAAAGTGATCAACATAAAAGAGAAATTATTTCCAACGCGTTACATTTTTCATCTAATTCGGACAAGAAACAAGTTATGTATGTCGAAAAATCAACGTAGGGTATATTTTTTTTAGAGTTTGAAACTTTTAACATGTGTTGTTCATGAAAACTATTGCGCATCCATAGGAAATTAGCAAAAGTGAGCAACATAAAAGTTGTCGAGAAATTCGTTAGCTTTCCAACGATATCTTTTCATCTAATTGAAAGAAGTGATATGTGCAAAAAAACCCACGTATATTTTTTTTTTCAAGATTTCAAACTTTTAGCATGTGTTGTTCATGAAAACTATAGTGCATCCATAAGAAATTAGCAGAAATGATCAACAAGAAAGTTGTAGAGAAATTCGTTAACTTTCCAACAATACCTTTTTCATCCAATTCGGACAAAGAACGAATAAAATATGGGAGAAAATCCGTCACTGGATATAGTTTTCAAAATTTTAGACTGTTTTCATTGCAATTGAGCTTTAAATAAACATTTATACATAAAATTCTGAGCTCCATAAAATAATATCTTCGAGACTCTCTTAATTAGACTTTAAAACCCTTTTTACTTTTGTTTAAGATCACTTCGAGAAAAATTCTAAATTAATCAAGGCTAATATCATCATTGGTTAAGAATTTTAATAATTTTTTAAAACAAGCATTTAATAATTGATTTGCTGTAAAAATGAATTGTTGGACATGTTAGCTTATTAAATGACAGTGCAGAAAAATGCTTGAAGTGCTTGATTTATGAAGCAGCTACAGATAGTTCGAAGCTAACACCATCTGTTAGATCCTTATTTAAATGTCGTAAAGTTAATCAGGGAAAAAAAATGCTAACATTGGAAGTCCAAGTATCTATATAATGTAATGATATTAGCTTGCTGTATGCATGGCGCTATTATTTAATTGTGAGTGACTGTTATGTTGATTAGCTATATATAAAATTATCATGGCTTTTCAATTTTACTTTCTGTACTCTTCATTTACCCATTGAACTCACAAAATTTCTCCACAGGGTTTATTCCTCTCAATCTTGCAGCAAGAACCAGAAATGCGATTAGTAATAAGTATTTGTATCAAATACTTAATTCTATAAAATATTTATTTGTTAAATCTCAGATGTGGAAATTAAAACAACCCCGTTTAACATGAGTTGACTCATCATCTCTTTCCTTATCTAATGTTAACTTTTTTGTGGAGCACAACAAAGAATGAAAACCTTTATTAAGCAACATTAGTAGTTGCACCAACTTAACCCACCAGCTACTAAATCAGCACACTCAAGCAAGCAAACAAGCTTTGGACAAAGAAGAAAAGTTGAATACTGCTTGGACTGAGTTCAGTATTATAGATCTTTATCAGATACTTCACTATTATATCTTTTATTAGATATCTTTACCAGTCATTTACATTGAATGCATTAATAAGTGTTGACCCAGTTTTACATAAGTTCTTTTGCACAACTTTTACTCATGTTATTTTTTATCTACATTATTTTTTTCATCCTATACCTTTTATGTAAAATTTCATCTAATTTTATTGGCGTTTTATCCGTGTAATCTCATACGTGCCTAAACCACCCAAGTCACTTATCCACTACCTTCTGTCCATGCTAACTTCCACAATTTCTCTAATATCATCGATTTCATACTGCTATACTTGTTTATACATATAAGTCATCATGAGGCATTATTTATTTTGACAAACTAGCTTGAGCTCCAGAGATTACATCATAATATGTATGTCTTTTGTTTAAGAAAAAAGTGTACTTAATTAAAACTGGTCAAACTCAAGCATTGTTCGATTTAATTTAAATCTCTCATAAAATTTTCTGTTATTGTTCAAAATTTTGATTACTTGGAGTTCTCACCCATTAGAGTACTGTCACAGAAAAATAGAATAGAAGTAATTCTCATCTCAGATATTTTTATAAGCATTTTACAATAAATGTAAAGTTTAGGCCTACAATCAATCTAATGATGATGATGATGAAGGTGGCGGATGTAAAATGTCAAGGACTTAATATTGATCCATTAATGTAACACTGCAATGCAATGAGCATCTTTAAGAGCAACATGTGGATGCTTTTGCGTATTTCCATGAAGGAAAAACATAAGTTATAGCTACTTTTCCTATGCTTGGTTAGAATTTCATTTATCTTTATTTTTATGGCGTCTTATACATGTGTAAAAAACCTACAGGCTTACAAAGTGATATCTGCTCTTGTTGCTCGGTCATGGTGCTTGAAGGAGATTTGCTCCAGGGTGGAGATTACATCAATTGTGATGGATACAGAAATTGAGGACACAAAGATGGGTTTGTTTCTGTCATGTTCTATTTTTGCCACCTGTGTTCCTACTGCACACATGCAGATATTATGTGTATTATATATGCATATATATGTTTTTCCTTTGATTGATTGTGTGCTTGTGACAAAGGAGGAAGAACGAGAATCGTAACATGGAAAATTTAATCGCTTCTCTATGCTAAAAATACTCAAATGCACATTTGATACATCTGAAATAACAACGCTGTGTTACTGTATCTTTAATATTTTTCATGTTTTATTTATTTGTCCCTAGACACATATTGTACTGTTAACTCTTCCAACAAAAACAACCCAGATCCATTAAGTTATAAGGATAAATACAGAAACTTTGGGAGGATAGTTGAATAACTTGTTTCTAAAGCTATACTGTATTTACAATGTCTCGAAGTCCTAAAAGTTATATTTAGAGGATAATATGGTCTCATCTGCTCTGGGGCTTTATATTGCATTACAAGTCGAATTTCTTTTGCGGTATCTGTTGAAAATGTTAATTTGCAGGTATGGAAGCTTGGCATCAATGTTGTGTGGCTATCTATGACGCTCTGTCTGCTTCAAGTATGGCTGCTGATGCCAAAATCGCTGATCTAACAGGAAAGGTAAGCTGCTCCTTTGTAGGATTTAACAATTTTCAACTAAGCAATTATCATCATAAGTGTTTGTTTTAACAATTCATTGGACTGCAGGTCTTAGTCATGAATAAGTTTTCTGCTGTGATTCAAACTTATTTTTATATTCAACATAAATAATTAGATTAATTTGTTCTATGTCAACAGAATCAATTTGGATAAAACATGATACGGCTTGTAATCTTGTTCGATAGAACTAATTTGATCACAACAAATTGACCTTTCTTCTGTCCAATTTGTGTTATTATTTCAATTTATCTTATATTTTTGTGAAAAATGATGCGTGCACTCATCTTTTGAACAAAAAGTATCAATGAACAAAGAATTTGGGTCAGAATATCCCAACCTAAATGTAGTCAAGACAGATCTCAAAATTATAGGACTTACTAGAGATGAGTATAAATAAAATTGAGGGATTTACATACATACCACACAATTGTTATGTATTTACATATCTAATACTTAAACTTCAATTTTTACGTATATAACACCACAATCTTCATAATTACATCAAAATATCATCACACTGTAAAATGAAATTCATCTTTTTAAGCATAAAAAAATATTAGATAAAAAAATATTTAACTTTAGGGGTTAGATATGTAAATGCATAAGAATTGTGTGGTAAGTATGTATATCTTCCTATAAAATTTTGCTAACCCCAAACCAGACTAACCCCAACACATACCAAACCAAACCAAACCAAATCAACCCAACCCAACCCAACCCAAACCAAATCAACCCAACCCAAACCAAACTGACCCAACCCAAGCCAAACTAAATCAACCCGACCCAAATCAAACCAAACCAACCCAACCCAAACCAAATTAACTCAAACCAAACCAAACCGACACAAACCAAGCCAAGCCAACCCAAACCAAACCAAATTAACCCAACCCAACCAAAACCAAACCAACCTGAGCAAATCAACCCAAACTAAATGACCAACCAAGCCAAACCAACTACCAAACCAAACTAACCCAACCCAAACCAAACCAAACCAAATCAAACCAACCCAAGCCAAGCCAAACCAAACCAACCCAACCCAATCCAAATAAAATCAAACTAACCCAGCCAAACCAAACCACACCAACCCCAAGCTCACCCAACAACCCAACCCAAATCAAACCAACCCAACCTAACCCAAACCAACTCAAACCAAACCAAACCAATTCAATCAAAAATCAAATCAAAACAAACCAAACTAAATCAATATTTTGATTATTTAGAAGGTTAACTTCAAATTGTTGTTTTATTACTAATTTGACTTTGATTATTTAGATGGTTAACTTCAAATATTATTAGTAATAATTGCATGCAAAACAAATACCTAAACATTTAAATGAACAAGCAACCTCATATGTTCGCATATGATACACCCATATCATTATGAAGTTAACAAATCAAAGATGGATAAGTTATTTTTATAATATAGAAGATTACCTAATTCACCCAACAGTATATCTTTATGTAAAAAATTGTCATTATATACCTATATCGAAGATAGACTCAGTAAATTAGTAGCTATAGATAATCTATTAAGTACAAAATTGTCCCAAAATATGACAAAGCAAAAACAGATATAGATACTCACCACTCATATTGCAAAAAGATATGGCCGATAAATCGAAGGTTACGACCTTTCTTTTGAGCATTTGACATTTTCCCTGAAAAATTTCTCAAATTTTCAGGCTGCTTATAAAAATCTTACACTACAAAGTGGACTCTACAACTAAAAAAAAGCTGAAATACATAACAAATTAATACAATAGACAAGATTCATTAAGGTACTTTTAAAAGGAAAAACATACCATCATCAATCGACGATTGGACAAAGGCACAACGTTATATGAACCATTTGCTAGACCTCTTCATTTCCAGCCAAGTCTCCTATGGACTAGCTCCTCTAGCTTTTCATTTCTACTACAGTTTCATCACTCCCTCGACCTAACAGATGCAGTAAACCTTGCATCTGATTTTTTAAAAGTGATTGGTACATCCAATGTTAGAATGAATTAAAGTATATATCTAGTGCTTGATTGGTATAAGTAAATCTATAAACCAGTAAGTTTGAGCGAGAGCCAGTATTGCTTGACTTGAGTCGTTATGGAAACAAGCCAAAATTTCAAGTTTTTGTTTGGCTGGTTGACTTATCAAGCTGATCCAAGGCCCCATTGGATCCACCAATGATAATTGGGCAATTTTAAGTTGATGTAACTCAGTGCCCACTTATAATGTCAAAAAGCGAAAAACATAAAAGAAATAAGGCAAGAAGGTGGTGTAGAATACAATCGCACATTTAATAAGTTTGTGTCGGATTTACCAACTTCAATTTCCAAAAAACGCTCTATTGGTGACAGCTACAATACAATTATTGAATGTGAAGTATGAGTTGGCGTTAGCAAAACAACTAATTCAAAGAACAACAGCATCGAAACCCGAAAGGATAAATATTTCTATGGAGAGCATGCAGTAAATGAAATAATTTTTAACTACTAATTCTCCCAATGCTTTTTTAGCAAACAGCTTATATAATGTGAAAAATGGACTAGTAGGAAAATGTACCATGAGATTTCGGATTTCATCTAGTAATGTGTGGCCTCTCTCCTCTGCTTGTCTCGAGGCAGATTCAGCAGAGATGACTATATCTCCTAAAATCAGCTGAACATTTTAAAATGAACATATCAAAAATAAAATACAGCAATAAACTAATAAACTTTGAAACTAGGCTTCATACGATGGAAATCTCAAGCTCTTTAACATGTGAAATTCTAGCAAGAACGCTTGTATGGCAATCAACCCCTTTACACTCTTTATTAAGTTTTGTAATCAATTCATCGTTGCAAAGCAATATGGACAACACAATTTGCTCGTATTTGCTTATATCCTCAATAGAAGAGCCATGGGGCCTGCACCCTAGTTCTTTAAGACCATCAAATGCCATTTTCATTGCCATAGGGGCATCCAGCTTGAGCATTTCTGCAATGTTCTGCATGCATAGTTGACAATAAAACAAGTGAATCAATGAGGAAGAGATGTCATGAAATTGAAGCAGATGTTATACATAAATATGCCATGAAAAAGAACTTCCAATCTTAGGAGATAAAAAAAACCGGGTAAAAAATTATGGTGCGTCCATTGCTCTTCAGAGACATGATCATAGAACTTGTTAGTTAAAAAGTTGACAAATTCAAGTACATTTAAAATAATAAGACTTGCATCAAAACACACATGAGATATAAGATGAAAATACAATCAACAAACTCCATCGTGGCTTATTAAACATTGTGGGATCCGAAAATTCGCCACCGACCTCTTTCGGAAAAGAAAAGAAGTTGTTAATTATAGTAGATTTAATAGACACTATAAGAGATTTCATTCATTTGGTGAGAACTTTTATATCTGGTTCCAAGTTTCCTAAGGCAAGCTTATAATTAATTACCTCACAATCCGAGATACTTTCGATTAAGGCTACAATGAATCGTTAAAGAAGCAGTATATAATTGCGTGAGTGGAGTTTAAAACTTATGAAATTTATTATTTTAATTTATAACTTTTGTGGGGAACGATGACGCGCCGTCTAGATCCATAGTCGTTGAGGTCCTCCGCAGTCGAAGGTAACAACCCAGAAAAGATCCTTGTCACAAACGCACGTGCCCAAGATGTCCTCAGAGACTTGGGGTGGAGTTTGTCTGGGGACAAATATAAGTCAACCATTAAGATAGCTTTTGCCAACCAAATACATTCTACATTTCACTTCAAAGAGAAAAGCAAGGATATATACGCCACCACCATAATTTAGTGTGTTATACGCAACCATTTGTCAGAAGCCCATTTATGCTCGCCATGAAAATATGGCGAGGACAAACCACGTCCCCCATTTTTAGAATATTGAGTGTGAAGATCATTTGATCGAAAAATTTTCTTGATTTGTCACCCAAGACAAACAATCATGAGGAGTGGATTTATTTTATTTATTTTTTAGTTTTTAATTTAAATAATTAATTTTATTTTTTTATTTATTTATATTTTTATTTTTTGAATTTTGATCATTTTATTGATTTAGATTTGAATACGATCATTTATCATTGAAATTTTAATTATAATTACCCTTCCGATCATGTGACTAATATCAATCGATTGACTGTCACTCGTCCGCTTTCTGGAGACGTAATTCATTATCTCAAAGTAAATAATCCTTCAAAACCTCATTCACTTGAAATAGAGGATCGGTTTGGACTTTTCTTGAGGTGATTTCGAAGCATGATATTCATATCTTATATTATATTTACGAATTAACTTCATATTATTAACTCAAATTTTATAATATCAAATTTTTAGGTTTTGTTAATCCACCACCAAAGACCAAACCGGGATATATAAGATTCTGTTTTTGTATTTGATGATTACTTCAACATACATGTAAGTATCTGCTCTTTTGAAAATTTTGCATGTATTAAGATGTAAGTTGAAATTTTATGCAAATTTGATTTTTTTTTAAGTTTTGTTAACGGCCCCAAGACCAAACAGAAGTATAAGCTGTTTCTTTGTTTTATATCTAACTGCATGTCCCCTATTGTTGACATTTCAACATACATCTGATATATGTTCTTTTAAAATGTTATACATTAAATATCTAGTTGAAATGTACTTTTGCAAGTTTAGGTTTTAATATGACATTTTGAGTTTTGTTAGACCAAGACAAACCGAAGATATAGATCTGCTTTTGTTTTATATCTAACTCATGTCCTATTGTTTGGATATTTCAACATACATACGAGTATATATTCTTTTAAAATGTTGTATGGACATTAAATGTCTAATAAAATGAAATTCACTGCAAGTTTAGGTTTTAATATGACATTTTGAGTTTTGTTAACTTGGACTCGAAAACCAAGTATAACATCTTTCTTTGTTTTATATATCTAACTTACATTGTATTGGGACATTTCAACATACATCTGAGTATATATTCTTTAAAATGTATGGACTGAAATGTAGGTTGATTTATGCAGTTGAGGTTTTAATATATGACATTTTAGGTTTTGTTAACGGTGCGCAGTGAAGACAGCTTAGGGATGATGTATATATGAGATAGAGATTGATATTAAATGAGGGTATAACATATGAACATTATTTAGGCTCAGGCACCACTACATGAAATCAGTAGTAATAAGGTTGGCGAATCTTTGAGCCGCGATCGAAGTAAAATGTTGTTGGCGTAAGATAAAGCGCCATTTATTTGAGAGTGTTATAAATCTATAGGCAAATACCCTTTTTTTATCTGACAAATCGGAGTGATATGGTAGAAATAAATTATGTTGGCTTTATTTGATCAATAAAGGTAACGGCCGTAAAACTTAAGTCTTTTCATTTGGAAATATGATATGCATATTATTTTGGCCAAAACTCCCCTTTTATATCCACAAATCGATGGGGTATAGAGTGAAATAAATTATGTTGAAGCCTGTTGATCAAATGTAAGGTAATGGACCAACATAGACTTAAGCTTTCAGATTGGAAATGATATACATATTATTTTGGCCAAAAAACCCCTTTATATCAAATGAGGGTATAGAATGAAATAAATTATGTTGGAAGCTTTATTTGATCAATATAAGGTAATGGACCAAATATAGACTTAAGCTTTCAGATTTGGAAATATGATATCACGTATTATTTTGGCCAAAACCCCACTATCACAATCAGGAGGTATAGAATTTAAAATAAATTATGTTGGGCTATTTGTTGATCAAATGGGTAATAGACAACATAGACTTAAGCCTTTTCATTGGAAATATGATATGCATATTATTTTGGCCAAAAAAAACATTTATATCAATGAGGGTATAGGTGAAATAAATTATGTTAGAAGCTGTTGATCAAATGTAAGGTAATGACCAGTAACTTAAGTCTTTTCATTGGAAATATGCGTATTATTTTGACCAAAACCCCTTTATATATCACAAATCAAGGGTATAGAGTGAAATAAATTATGTTGGGCTATTTGATCAAATGTAAGGTAATAGACCAAACATAAACTTAAGCCTTTCATTGAAATATGATATCATATTATTTTGGCCAAAAAACCCCTTTATATCACAAATCAGAGTATATATCTTTGAAATAAATTATTTTTTTGGAAAATTTGGTCAATCATGAAGTAATACCTAAATAGATATAGGCATTTGTTTTAGGCTAAGAAACCCTTTTATGTGGCAAATCAATATAAAGGGGTTGAAATGAATCGTTTTCGTATGATCGAATATAAAGTAATAGTCTAAAATGAACTTGGCACTTGATTTGGGCTAAGAACCCTTTCTACATGTGATCAATCAAACGTAAAGAAATAAATCATTTTGAAGCTCATATGATCAAATATAAAAGTAATAAAATGAACTTAGGCACTGATTTGATTTAGGCAGCTACATGTGGCAAATCAATAAAATTTGAAATAAATCATTTTAGCTCAAATGATCAAATATAAAGTAATAGGCGAAAATGAACTTAGCACTTGATTTGGAGAACTTTCTATGTGGAATCGAAACATAAAATTTGAAATAAATCGAGCTCATATGATCAAATATAAAGTAATGGGAATGAACTTGACTTGATTTGAACCTTTCTATATGTGGCAAATCAGAAACATAAAGAATGAAATAAATCATTTTGAAGCTCATATGATCAAATATAAAGTAATGGCCTAAAATGAACTTAGGCACTTGATTTGCTAAAACCCTTTCTCTGTGGCAAATCAGAAACATAAAGAAATAATCATTTTGAAGCTCATATGATCAAATATAAAGTAATGGGCAAAATGAACTTAGCATTTGATTTGGGAACCCTTTCTACATGTAATCAAACATAAAGGTGAAATAAATCATTTTTTGAAGGCATATGATCAATCACCCATAGTTTCTCTTGGTAGGGGAGGAGAGAGATATAAGTAGATGTCATATGTCATTTAAGAGACAAGTGGATTAATTAAAATCCACCTCCTTGCAATTTCATCATGGCAAATGGGAGACATTAAATTAAATTATTAAGAAGATATGAAAAGAGTTTATTTTTTCAAAGTGATAAAGATCTGAGGGCATGCCACATGTCCATATGTGCGTGATATGACAAATGGCATAAATTTGGATGAAAATCCTGCAACTTATGACAAAATACGTATGTCGATGGCATAGATAAATGAGAAGAGAGAGTAGTGAAACTATAAATAAGGGGATTCATCTCTCAAAACATTATTCTACCTCTTTTCTCTCCCTCTACAAATTTATGTTCTTTCAATCTTACACGAAGAAAGAATTTGTGCCACTTAACTTGTAAGTTCTTTCTAGCTTGACTCTTTTTTTTTATTTGATGTCTTTTTTTTTATAGTAGATGTCATATCACACTTGCAAGTTTAATTTCATGTCTCCTCTATGTTTTTTCACCATGTCTCATGAATATGTGTAGATCATTGTGAAATAGACAAGTAATAAAAAAAAGATGGCATACTAAGCTCATGTTTAAGCACATATCCCAAGTATATCTCATAGCATGTCAGTATGTAAAATTTTAGGATAACTTTAAACAATACATGTCATAATTATAATAAGATAAAACTTACGTGATGTAGAGTCAACACATAAGCATTCATATTTGACATAAAGAAAATTAATCAATTAATGTCATATTCTTACAAAATAGGATAAACTGCGTGATATGAAAATTAAAGCATAAGCATTCATATATAACATATTTCACCTCCATTTTTTTTTCTTTTTTTTGAGACCTCCGGCGTCATCCTCACGAGTGAGGGTTCCATCACGCCAAGAAAGTGCATGGTAGATGTCGTAGAGATCGCCGGTAGAAGATTTATTTGCACCATGCCGAAAGGCGTCATGGGTTGCATAACGATGCGTTTTCTTGCCGTTGAACAACGTGGCAAATATTATTTTCTGCGCGTTGGAAGTGAGCAATTGCATATTTCGCGTTGGAACGCGTGAGCAGTCTTTATTGTTTCGCCGCGCGTTGAAACAATGTGAGCGCTTATCGCGTATTTCCCGCCGCGTTGGAACAACGCGTGAATGCTTATTACAGTTTACGCGCGTGAGAACAATGTGAGCGGGTCTTATCCGCGAAGCATATTTCCGTGTTGGAACAAGCGTGAGCAGTCTATTAAAGTTTCCCGCGTTGAACAATGTGAGCAGTCTTATCGCAGCATATTTCTCGCGTTGGAACAACGTGAGTGACTATTAAAGTTTCCGCGCATTGGAACAATGTGAGCGGACTTATCGCATATTTCCGCCGTTGGAACAATGCAGCGAAAGTTTCGCGTGGAACGTGAGCGTGCTTATCGCGCATATTTTGCGCGTTGGAACAAGCGTGAAGCAATCTTATTACAAGTTTCGCAGCGTAATGTGAGCGGATACTTATCGCAGCATATTTCTGCGTTGGAACAGCGTGAGCACTTAAAGTTTTCCGTTGGAACAATGTGAGCATTTATCGCGTATTTCCGCGCGTTGAACAACGTGAGCGAATCTTATTAAAAGTTTCATCGCATTGACAATGTGAGCGGGCTTCATCGCAATATTTTTTATGCGTTGGAACGCGTGAGCAGTGCTATTAAAGTTTCCCAGCATTTGAACAATGACGGTCTTCAAAGCATATTTAGAAACTTGCGTTTGCATATGTATATATTTGCATACATACTTAAACAAGACATAGCATCTGCTAAGCATTGCGTTGGGATCAAAATAAGTTTATGAAAGCAACATGTACATTAAACATTTGCTGAAAATATAATGAATCTGAAAATTACTCTTGAAAATGAATCCTCTTTCACATTTGGAATCCCGCAATAACAACCAGTTATGTAATGAAGTAGGGTAGCCTCTTCCTTTCAATCTTGGATTGTAACATATAAGTAAAAGAAGCATAGAATTTTCATGTAAGCTAAGATTCATGTCACATGACATTTTAAATTTCTCTTTTCCTTTCAGATTTCAGCATAAATGAAAAAAAGCATGCCATATAATATATTTTTTTTGTTACTTTACTTTGAACATATAGAGAAGGGCTATTACATTTAAATAGTCAAGATTGATACTTGAAAGAGGGAAATCGATAAGACCTTAAATTTGAATCACATAACCCTCTAAACATCTTTTCATGCTTTTAATCTTAACTTTCATAAAAAATTTCAGCAAGCGTCATAATCATCAAATAACAATTAACAAGATGATCCATTCCCTCTTAGATAAGACAAACTCCAGAAGTTTTGATGCAACAAATTCCCTTAGGTAAAATCAATTCCAGCATGATAAGTCTTGTAGACAACAAATAAATGGTTTTCCCCCTTTGGTAAAAACAAATTGATAGCTTTCCCCTTTTGTACAAACAATGTCAACAATTTACCCTTTGATAAGAATAATTTCCAGCAAACATCATGCCCACTAAATGGTAAAACAAAGCAATTTCCTCTAGATAAAAGAAATTTCAGCAAGCTTTATGTCTTTGGGAAAAGAAATATTTGTACTTAGCTTAAAAATTTTCATTTTACCATATCGAAACTTTCTTCAGCAAGGAAACATATGAGTGTTCTAACAAAAAAAACAAATAACACAATATTTAGCTCATACATCATCCCAGTTATTTTCAGCAAACAGCATCACATATCAAATTGAATAATAATAAAAAATGAGATTTGGGTCATATCATCAATCTAAAGGAAACTTTAACACAATCCCGAGCATAAGATATAGCATTTTAACAAAACCTAATTTCAAATACCCAAACATGGGAAAATAAGCAGGTTAGGGTTAGAAAGAGCGACACTGGAAGTGTTGATTGCTAAAGGGAAGAAGGAGAAGAACCCTCGGTTAGGTAGCTAGGTTTCTGGCAAGGTCAGACTCGGAGGAGAACTCGAAAGGGACTGGGCCGAACAAGGAAATCACCGAGGAAGCTAGAGGCTTAACAGAACAAGAGAGGAGACCGAGACCGTGAGGAAAGAAAGTCGAAGAGGAAGCAGAAAACCAGAGAGAGAGATCATGGCAACAGTAGGAAATCATAAGACAGAGGAGACGAAGCGAGAGAGAAGATCATGAAACTTAAGTAAACCATGAGAGAAGAGAGGAAGAGTCGTCACGGGAGAAGAATCTATGAATGAGTCAACGGAGATAAGCGTGAGGAGAACTATTCCTTTTACCTAGGTTAAACGCTTAATCCATTAGCCAACTGGGATCAATTGCATGACCTCTTTCGGAAAAGAAAAGTTGTTTAAGTGTCGATGATAATTTGAAGCGGATGAATAGTAGATAAGACTAGAGATTTCATTTTCATTTGGTGAGGACTTTTTATATCGGTTCAATTTCTATAAACTACTATAGTTAATTACTCCGTCTGCACTTTCGATTAAAGTCAAGTGATCGTTAAAACGGCATATATAATTGCGATGAATGGAGTTTAGAACTTATGAAATTTATTATTTTAATTTAGAACTTTTGTGGGGAATGATGCCGTCTGGATCCCATGGTTGGTTGTCGGCATAGTGGTCCAGTCGCAATTCGAGGAGGTGTCGACGGCCAGAAGGATCTGTCAATGATGGTTCACGTCGTCAAGATGTCATTGTAAACTGAGGTGGAGTTGGTGATTAAAAGAAAGTGTATTTAAGATGAGATATTCAGTGGATGGGTGGCTTTACTCTTAGAGATAAAATGCAAAATAAATATATTCGTGAAAAGATTGGAGTAGCTCTAGTAGTATATAAGATTAGAGAGAGTTGCTTTAGATGGTTTGGCCACATAAAGTGTTGGCCAGCTGATGACCTAGTTAGAAGAGTAAATGTATTAGATTCTACTTATGTTAAGAAAGGTAGAGGTAGACCTAAAAAGACTTAGTTATGGTGTATAAAAAATGACTTTAGTTTATTAGAAATAAATGAGAATTTGACACCTAATATAACATAATGGAGAAAAAGAATTCATGTAGCCGACCCCACATAATAGGATAAAGGCTTATTGTTGTTGTTGTTGTTGATGATGATGTTGTTGTTGTAAGTTTGTAACAACAAAGTTGTTTCTAAAATTAAGAGCATTGAACTGTAGCATGTAAGCTTTTAAAATAAATATAATATACTGTTGACCTACAACTATGTGCCACTTGAAATTAAATAAATAAAGTAGAGGTTAAAACCACCGCGATGGAAATCAATTAAATTGATTGATTTGAAAATTGACTTCATGCGTTGAAAGCATCAAAATTAATTAAATACAAAATATCGAATCGATTAATTACCAATTAAATAATTAAAATCAATTTTAATGAAATTGAAATTAACGAAGTCGAGAAGCCTCGATGGCGTCTAAGCGACCTCGTTCAGCGAAATTGATGGCGTCGTAGAATTCGAAACTATCAAACGATGCCTTCCGCAGTCGATTCGGCAAAGTATGCGCGGACATCGATCAATTTGAGCGTGACGTCGCATGATTTAAACCTAATTTCACTTCAACCGTCGTCGACATTGCTTAAACGACCCGTCAAAAATCGATCGGCGTCGTTGCATTCCACAGAAGCGACTAAAATCAATACACATATTGCTAGGGTTTTATTGTATAAAATAAATTCCTCAAAATCGATGTGAAACGATATGAGTAATTAAAATAATTAACGGCTGCCTAATCTCTTAACCCCTTTATCCTTACCTAACCCCTGCCGCCCGCTCGACCAATGAAAATGACCATTGCCAATCTAGTCAAAGCGGCGACCAATCAAAACGGTTACTAAAGTAGAAAGGAAAGGCTCTCGGTCTTGACATTCTCTCGCCACGACATTCTCTCGCTCTCTGCTCTGTCAGGTTCCTCTCGACTTTTTTTTTCCCTCACGGCATTTCCTCGGTCTCCCTCTCTTGTTCTCGGTTCCGAAGCTCCTCTATCTTCCTCGGCTGATTTCCTTGCTTGGATCGTCCGTCCCTTTCGAGTTTTCGAGCTGATTCCGGTTCAAACCCTATCTCAAGAGGTTCTTCTCCTTCTTCCCTTTAGCAATCAACACTTCCAGGTCGTCTCTTTCTAACCCTAAGCTTATTTTCATATGTTTGGATATTTTGAAAATTAGGGTTTTGACTAAAAATGATATATCTTATGCTTGGGATTATGTTAGAAGTTTCCTCTAGAGATTTGGGATGATGTATGGCCCAAATCTCAGTTTTATTGCTATTATTCACGGATTTTTTGCGATGTTTATCTTGCTGAAAACAATCTGGGATGATGTATGGCCCAAATATTGTGTTATTCTTTGTTTTTATGAACACACTGTGTTTCCACTGAAAAAATTTACGGATATGGAGAAATTCGGAAATCGTTTTTTTTATCAAAGGGAAAATTGTTGAATTGTGTTTACAAAATGGGGAAAAGCTATTAATTTGTTATCTAAAAGCATAATGCTTCTTTGAAAAATTTCTTTGGATATGGGAAATTGCTAGAAGTCATTTTTTTTATCAAATGAGGAATTGTTGAATTTGTGTTTACAAAGAGGAAAGCTATTAGTTTGTTACGAGGAGGAACTATTAATTTGTTGTCTTAACTTGTTGAAATTTTTCAAGTAGAAATTGCATTGTTTCATTAGTTAGTAGGCATTGTGTTTGCTGAAATCATCTTTACTTAAGGGAATTGAATCAGATTTCTTTAAAGTATGATACATCAAATCATTTTATCAAAGGGGTTTTGCCATGCTACTTTCTATCTCCTATGGATTTCATTTGTTTTACCTCTGCACAGTAAAATGGAATCGAAAAGTGAAATCTGAAATTAAATAGAAAGGGGGTTTTGCCATGCTACTTGCTACCTCATGGATTTCATTTGTTTTGTCTCTTGCACATAAGTATAATAAAATGAAATGAAATCTGAAATTAAAAAGGGGTTTTGTCATGCTACTTGCTATTTCATGGGTTTCATTCTTGTTGTCTTGCTTAAATCAATTCTTAATGATACATTATGCAAACCCGTGAAAGGAAGAAAGGAATGATTGGCTTTTGAGTTTAATCCTACTTGCATACTTGCTATTTATCATTTGATATCTTATTAACGGAAATTCATTATGCTATGCTAACTCATACAGCCTTTCTTGGGCGTGGTGGAGCAAACAAATTTGGTAGGTGGTGTCTCACGACATCCACCCATACACGCCTTTCTTGGCGTGGTGGGCAGGCCCAATCTCTCATGGCAACCCCCATATGCGGGGGTGACGCCGGGAGGCTGTTGCAAATTTTGGTAAAAAAAGAAAGGAGGAAAGATTTCTTTTCTTGCAATGTTTAATAAATATTATGTCTTTATTAAATATATATGCAAGCATGTTTATATACAAATACAAACGTGAAACCTATTACTATAAGTACCTACTCATGTTTCTCCAACATGGTAGGAAATCTTATGATGTGCTAACATGCATTTCTTGGCATGGTGGGAAAATAAATTTGGTCACGGTGTCTCGACACCTACCACCTGCCTTTCTTGGCATGGTGGGAAGACTGGTCCCAGTAGCCCTATCGGGGATGATCAGGAGAACGAAATTTTAAAAAAAAAGGGAAGAAAGAAAGGAAGAAGGGATGAAATGTAGATATAAATGCTTATGCTTTAATTTTCATATCTCAAGTATCTATCTATTTTGTGCAATATGACATGAATTGATTAATCTTCTTTGTGTCAAATATGAATGCTTATGTGTTGACTTACTATATCATATAAGCTATCTTATTATGTGGTCATTATGACATATATTGTTTAAAGCTTATCTTAAAATTTTACATAGCTTGACATGTTATGAGATATACTTGGGATATGTGCTTAAACATGAGCTTAGTATGCCATCTCTTTTATTTTACTTGTCTATTTTATAATGATCTACACATTCATGAGACATGGTGAAAACATAGGGGAGACACATATGAAATGAAATTTCAAGTGTGATATGACATCTTATGAAAAAAAATATCAAATAAAAAAATGTCAATTTAGAAAGAATTTACAAGTTAAGTGTACAAATTGACTCTTCTTGTAAGATTGAAAAAACTCAAACTTAGTATAAGGAGAGAAGAGAAAAATAAGAAAGTAAGGATTCGAGAGGTGAATCCCCTCTTATTTATAAACTACTTCTCCCTTATCATTTATTGTTATCAATTACACATGTGGTGCTTTGTCATGAGCTTGTATCTGAAAAGGAAATTTATTAAATTTATGTCATTTGTCGTCACATCGTGAACATGTGGCATGCCCTTCTACATCTTTATCACTTCCTTTAATGTCATATGAAAAAAAAAATGGATTTGAAGGTAAAATAAACTCTTTTTGCCATATCTTCTTAATAAAATTTAATGAATACTTGTGACCCATTTGTCATGAGCTTGCATGTGAAGGAGGTGGATTTTAATTAATCCACTTATCTCTTAAATGACATATGACATCTACTCATATCTTTGTCTTCTCCTCCCCCTTATTAAAAGAAACATGGGCTATGGATCATTGATTAAATGGGCCCTCAAAGTGATTTATTTCATTTCGTGTCACTGATTTGTTCGTAAAGGAATTTTGGCAAACAACACTATATTTCCAATCAAATGCTAAGTTTACTTTTGGTCCATTACTTAATAGTTGATTAAATGGGCCAAAATGATTTATTTCAGCTCATATCCTTGTTAATTTGTTGCATAAAAGGGGATTTTGGCCCAAACAACATGCTACCATATTTTTCAATGCTAAATCTATTTTGGGTCATTACTTTATAGTTGATTAAATGGGCCAAAATGATTTATTTCATATCCTTTCTTTGATTTGTTGCAAAAGGGATTTTTTTAGTAACTTACCATATTTTGAATCAAATGTCTAAATCTACTTTAATTCTCAAAGTTGATTAAATGGACCTCAAAGTGATTTATTTCATATCCTCTTGTTGCATAAAAAGGTATTTGGCCATACGGATTCATAACATACTCTTAGATAAATGGCTCTTTATCTTACGCACATTTTACTTGATCAAAGGGCTCAAAGTATTGTTTGTCCCATTACTTGTTGATTTGTCGTATAAGTGTTAGCTAAATAATGTTCATGTTATACCCTGATGAATATCAATCTATCTCATATATCATGTCCGGTTTTGCTTGGGCCGCAAGTTAACAAACTTAAAATCAAGATTTGACATATAAACTTCAACTTACACATCTTAATGTTCATGCAATACTTTAAAGAAAGTATCATATGCGTATTGAAGTAATCACCATATCAAATATAAAACAGAATGTTATACTTCCGGTTTGGTCTTGGGGTAGGGTAACAAAACCTAAAATCTCATATCAAAACTCATGCTTGTATTGCGTAATGTCAAATTAACATCCATATGTCCATACAATTTTAGAAGAGCAGATATTTGTATGTTGAAAGTAATAGATCGAATATCTAGAAAGACATATAATCCAAATGCAAGATAAATATACAAAAACATATACTACATTCTCCGGTTTGGTCTTCGGACCGGGTCCGGGTTAATAAAATCTAAAAAAATCACATCAAAATATAAACTTGCAAATTGATACCTACATTTCAACTTAACATTCCTATGTCCATACAACATTTTAGAAAGAACATATACTCGTATGTGTGTTGAAATGTTCAAACATTGGGAATACATGCAAGTTAGATATGAAACAAACGATACTACACATTTTGGTTTGGTCTTTGGATGTTAGGATTAACAAAATCTAAAAAAAATTTATATTATAAAATTTCAAACTAATAATATCGAGAAGTTAATTCATAATACAAGATATGAATCAACGACATACTTAAAATTCAAACTCTCAGAAGAAAAGTCTCAAACCCGATCCTACATGTTTAAAGAGTGGAAGATTTTGAAGGATTATACTTCGAGACGATTAAGAGATCTTCGTAAAAAATCAACAGTAGAGTATCATTGATATTAGTCATGATCGAGAGCGATTATTATTAAAATTTCAATAATAAATGATCATTATATTCAAATCTAAATCATATAGAATGATCAAGATTCAAATAAAATATCAAAATATAAATAAAAAATGAAATAAATTATTTAAATTAAAACTAAAAAATCAATCCACCCTCATTATTTGTTTTGGGGTGAAAATTAAAAAAACTCACAAGAGATGTCAAATCAAACATAACTACTTCAGAATATTTAAAGCGGTAGGCGTGGCTCTCTGTCGCGTGGTTTTCATGATATGACGACATAAATGGCGGTTCATTGAGCCCTCTGGGTGGTTCGGGTGATATGGCACTAAATTACGGTCTGCACAGTATGTTCCCGGCTTTGCTCTTTGGTGAAATATAGAATGTATTTGGTTGGGTAAAAGCATATGTTAAGGTTGACTTATATTTGTCCAGACAAACTCCACCAGTCTACGGGGACTTGACGGCGTAACTCGTGTGTTCGACAGGATCCTTCGGTCGGGTTGATTACCTCCTCATTAGCGGACTGGACGACAGGGATGGCGGAACCATGGGATCGGTCAGACTCATCGTTCCCCTCACAAAAGTTTTTTTTAAATTAAAATAATAAATTTCATAAGTTAAACTCCACTCACGTAATTATATACTCTTCTTCGATTCATTATTTTAATCGAAAGTGCTCTCGGTATTGGGAGGGTAATTAATAGGGGGCCATAGGAAACTTGGAACGGATATAAAAAATTCTCACCAAATGAGAAAATCTCAGGTAATGTCTTTATCTATTATTAAATTCACGACAGTTAAACAACTTTTTCTTTCTTTTAAAGAGATCGGTAATTTTCGGATCCCATATACTTATAAGTATAAAGCGTTATCTCATTGTAATATATTTGAAAATTATTATTTTTTATGCACTCAATTCAATTTTTTTTATAATTTTTAATATCATTTTTTATTGAATTCTAGCTAGCTCAATTAAAATGAGCTAACTCTATATAATTTCGAGTCGAAATAAGATGAAAAAGCTTAATTCGAGTTGGCTCGAAATCAAAATGAGCTATTTAGAAATCAATCAGAAAATGAGCAAAGTTAGCTTGAAATCAATTGAGTTAAGTCATGAGCTAATCTCGAGCACTCGAAAATCTATCAAGTTGACCTCAAATCGGTTATTGACCATAATATATATATATATATATATATATATATATATATATATATATATATATATCTTAAAAAATACAAAAGTGCAATAAATTTTTATCACAAATTCTAGACCAAAATAGAAAAATATATATTATTATTAAGCATTTAAAATGAGGATTGCAAGAAAGATATTTAATAATATATTATTCATAATTCAATTAAACTTATTATAAAATTATCATAGAAATAAATTTAAATAAAATATTTCAATGATTCATGATCATCAAAATATGATTTTGGTAACAAATTACTCATATGACATAAATTCAATGCCTCTAATCATGCAAAATATTGCATGTACTTGTCATATTAGCACAAAAATAATCAAGAATATTATTTGCCATCTAAGGTGACTCACTTTAATCTTATCTACCATTGGAGCTACTGGATCCTTTTCCTGAATATATTCATTTCACATTTTATCTATAAGAGTAAAGCCACTCATCCACCTAAGCATCCTCATCTCTGCATCACTTAACATAGTTTTATGTTTCTCTTTTCTTTATCATCTGCATCATAATTACAAACCTTACCACAATCTTATATGATTTTCCCTTAAGTCTAAGAGGTGTTTTTCTATCACACAACAGACCAGATGCATTCCTCCACTTCAACCATCCAACTTAAATTCTACTAATAACATCTCCATCTATTTCACCATCATCTTGAACAATAGAGCAAGATATCTGAAACGCTCACTCTTTTTAATGACTTGATCACCCAATGTCACAACACCACCACTAGAACTTCCATAACTAAAATTACACTCCATATATTCAATTTTAGATCTACTCAAACGAAAACCCTTGGCCTCTAACGTATACCTCTATAATTAATGTTTCTCTTGGACTCCCTCTCTAGTCATATCAACAAGAAGAATGTCATCAACAAAAAACATACAACAAGGTACATCCTCCTGTAAATGCCTAATAAGATTATCCATAACTAAAGCAAAAAAGATATGGGCTTAAAGCCGATCCTTGATGTAATCCAACTGAAATAGGAAAAATATTTTGTTAATCTTCCTTGTGTTTGGACACAAGTAACAGCTCTAGTATACATATCCTTAATGAATTCAATATAACCAATATTAGTTCCTTTCTTTTCTAGAACTCTCAAAGGACTTCTCTTGGAACTTTATCATAAGCTTTCTAAATCAACAAATATCATATGTAGATCCTCCATTCTTTCTCTATACTTCTCCACCAAACCTCTCAACAAATGTATAGCATCCATAATAGATCTACCAGGCATGAAGCCAAAATGTATTTTGAAAACTTTAGTATCACATCGTAACATGCTCAATTATTCTCTCCCATAATTTTAATGTATGACACATTAACTTAATTCCTCATAATTTACACTCTTGTTCATCACCTTTATTCTTAAATATAAAACCAACAAACTCTTCCTCCACTCATCGGCATATTTTTAGTCTTCAAAATAACATTAAAAAATTAGTAAGTTAAGAAATTCCTCGATCTCCTAAGCATTTCCACACATGTTGGAATCATCGTCCTACTATTTTTTCACACTTAATTTTCTTTAAAGCTTCTTTAACTTCAAATTTACTAATACGACAATAAAAATAAATATCTCTATTTTTCTCTAGGTTACTAAGGTTGCTAAAATCAATCGTATTCTCAGATCATTCATTAAAAAGTTTATCAAAATAAGTCATCCACCTATTTTCAATATCATTTTCTAAGAAAAGCTTTATGATTTTCATCCTTAATACACCTCACTAGATCTTTACTTCTCATATCTTTTGTGACTAACTTATACATACATCTTGCCTTCTATAATATATAATGAGTAATATAATATAATATCACTATATTAAAAGAATTTGAAAAGTTTAATACATTTACTTAAACACTGTATTAGATTAAATCTAAAAGCCTGAGCAAAAATATTGATCAATAAATATAAAGAACCATGACATAAAATGATGAGATTCTTCTAATAACTAATTATGTTCTTATATGAACTTTCAAATAGAAAGAGAAAATGGTATTCTAAAAAAATTTTCTCCTATCATTACTATCTTTGCTATCCATTCTTATCGCTTAGAAATATAGACATAGATCTAGCTTTAAGCTTTAACTTAGACATAATTTAAAAGTATAGATATTTCTATAAATAGGGATTTAAGTGCTTGTAATTGATTCTCCAATAATATATTGAAATGAATCAACATTATATTGATTCATCCTCCTCTTTCCCAAATGAACTATTTCTCTTTAATTGTAATAGTCTCCAATCCCAAGACTTCCCCACATGCATGTAAACCAAGAACCCTTCCCACTAATTGACCAAAATCCTATATAGTTTCTCTCTTAAGCATCCCCTCTCTGCAAATGCAACCTTATTTCAAATTTTCAACTATATTTCCCATGGAGATCAAACTTAAAAAGAAAACAACATAGTTTTAGTCCAATTATAGAAAAGGAAGAAGAAGATCGAAAAGAATAATATCATCAAGGACTATCCAATTTGACATCAGGAATGATTCTTTTACTACATTAGCATGTCTCTTCATACTACCTTTTTGTCATCTCTCTCTCTCTCTCTCTTGTTCCACACAAAAAAAGTAAAAACTATTATTTGTGGACCTACTAATATTTTTACACTTGAAAAATATCAAATATAGACATAGTCGACCTTTTACAAATACCTACTACTCCTTAGAGAAGTAGTCATGTCTACTCAGTTGTTTAGAGAAACCATGCTTTTGCTAAGCACTAGTGTTGGCGGGCTACTTATTGTCTTATATTATATGTAAAGAATGGAGGCCATTAAAGAAAAGATTGCGAGTGTTGAATTTGATTTGTCAATGGTCTCACACCACCTAGACAAAAGTTGAAGAGACCAAGATAGAAAGAGAGGATTGGAGTAAAATCTTAGAGAGTTAGGCATTTGAATTTGAGTCAAAAAAAGACCTCATGCCCGTCGGTCCTTTCCTATTTATAGGTTTGGATCAACACCAATGTGGTACATAATTGGTTCATGAATGAACAAAACATAATGTATAACCACAATGGCATAGCTAGCTATGTGCCTATGTAGCATCATGTGTTATACAATTACATAGATCATTTCATTCTATTATAACATGTGTGATCTATTAAACTTAGACCAAATATTTCTAGGATATTCCTGTTGAGCTGCGAGCCATGTCTTGAACCTCGTCCAGAAGCGATTTGGCTATATAGCAAGGATACATTAGAAGTTTACTTCATTGGTTCCATATCACAGCACTTTATCCATTTATATGCATCCCTTATAAGAAAAATAAACATGGACAATCATGAATTGCAATGATCAAGATGAAAACTACACAAAAAAACTAGTACTTGCTTTGAATGAATCAAAGCTTCACAGGAATCCACGGAAAAGGACTTCCCCAACATGAAATAAAATAATAATTAATTAAAATTGTATCTTTTGATGTGATATACTTCTTAGAGAGCTTACACCAAAGGAGAATCAGAGTTGGGCCATATATAGCGTTCCTAAGCATATGAAAGAGTGCCAACCTATTGATATTTTTATATCAATATATTTGTCAATTATCCAATATGTAAGTAGCCTAGATATTCCCATATGGCATAACACTAATGAAAATGATCCTAGCAGTTATAAGAGATGAATTTAGAAGAAAAACAAAAAACCGTATTAATGTGAGTTTCATGAGAACCTTTCTTAGCCTTAAAGCTAAAATTACGAAGACTGAAAATAAATAATCCCAGAGTTCCACAATTCCATAAGTTCCATCAGAACCGAAGCTATTGCAGACAACAACAAGCACAAAACTAAGCACCGCCTGATACTTTGCCTAATTTATTTCCGAACTAAAAACTATTTAACGAAGAATATCACAAAAAGTTTAAAAAAATTCAGTAACTGCAGGGTGCAAATCGGAAACAAAATGTCATCTGGACCTACCACAACTTCATGATCATCGGACATTCCTTCTTTGATAGAAATCTTGACACGAAGCTCTAGCTTCTTTTCCTCCGGCGCCTTCTTCCGCAGTGTCTGTCTTCGCCTCACTTTTCGAAAACCCCTTAATGGTACAAAGAAAGCACTGAAAGGCCCAGGATCTTGTAAATAGTGAAATGAGATATGAAATCCTCTTATCTGAGAACAAGAGAAGAAAATCTGAATGTTGCTGGTGGATGAAAGAGTAGACGACGTTGTCAGAACCCCCACAGGCCGCAACCACAGAGCCGCACGAATCGCCGGCGACGGATGGACTGGCAACATGTCCACTTGGGAGAGGATGCGAGCGACTATTCTTGCCATGTCGTAGGTAAATGCGATAGCATTGCTGCTATACTCTAAACACCATATATTATTGTTGGGGTGAAAAATTATAAAGGGTACCTGCATGTAACTATTCTTGCCATCTCCCATTTTAGTGTAAGTTTTTGTCTTAACTAAAAGGGCCTTTTGTGCTATTAATTTCCATAATTTTTAAAAAAATTTGCTCTCATTAATGAATTAAGAAAGAAATCTCCTTTTACTCATACAGCATTGTAACAGTCTCCCAGCACTAGAACCTCACATTCATTGATTTTGTCATTGCAAAACATCCATTATATGTTAAATTTCATATAGACATAAAGAATTCATGAACTTCTTGTGTCTTAATGGCAACTAATATCCTTTTAACAACTTTTTATTTTTAATTCCTTTTATTTAGAAAATTATATTATGATTTGAAATGGAAGATTTGAGTTTATTGGTGCGAGATCCTTCATCCTTTGAATTGATTATGAGATTTCAAACCAATCATAGATAACTTTTATCATATGAAGCATTATTCCACGACGATGATATTGAGATCATATTATTAATCTTTTTTTTCTTTAATTCATTTTTAAAGTATACCCTCAGCTTACACATACTATTTGTATCTTTTTCAGATTTTTTTTCTTAAGAAGATCAAATCATATTATAAAAAAATATTTACTATGTTCATGAATTGCCTATTTTTTTCATCTTCTTTTTGCTAACACTTTCCTTTTTAGTATTGAAATAATGCTCTTGATTGTACAAGCATGGTCTAAATTTAAGAGAAGATAAATATAATGATTCTCTTGGGACAGGAGAGTAACTCTACAAACATGGATCATGTTGCAATGAGCAAGATACTTAAAATATATCTCAAGGGTCTATACAAAACTTAGGATTTGATCAAATCACGTAATATAGAGAACATTTAGCATATTCTTGAGTTGAGTTGCTCTTAAAAAAAGCTCTAATGTATTATAAGCCTTTAGTCGATGGCATGATATATAATTATTGAGTGTTAGAAAATTCATGATGATAGAGTGAAAATCTTTGAATCATAGCTTTGTATGAAAATCTAACCACATATAGATGACTAAAGAGAATATATGGAGCACCATAATTTTAACATAAGATTTTTCAAAAAAAGGGGAAACTATGGGGTCTCGCCTAATTCAAATAATCCACTATGTATTTTGAGTAAGAAAATTTCACTATTCTTAAAGAATGGAAGAGATGAGATTACAAAGTTATGTATATAATCAAGTAACAACTGCCTCAAAATAAAGTTATAACTCAAAGATAGTAGTGGTCGTTGTAAAATGTGTGGTGTCACATGACCGGCAAGTAAATGATGGTTATTGGTAGTGAGAAGTCTTCAAGTTTTCAAGCCTCCTCCCCCTGTCATGATGAAAATTACATTCTATTTATAGAGTTTTAAGAAAGACATTTTTAGTAATTTTAGTCAAAATCTCAAAGCACTTCATCAAATGGTCTATATTGATTCTATTGATCATAGTTAATTTTTGAGGATTCAAGTGTATTAACGACTTCTTATTTGAGTGATCTTAGACTCATTAGATTTTTCTTGTTAAATTACTCGATTCGAAAATATGTTTACCAGATTTAAAGTTCATTTGATCATTCAATTAATGTATTTAAATTTTTAGTTGTGCATTTAAATCTTGATTTGAACTCATTTGGACTCGGATTGAATAATATATATAATCATTTTTAAAAAAAATTCAAATTTAGATTATCATTTAATTCAATTTGTGAGCTATTTATTATTATTATATTTTTTTGAGAAAAAGGTGCAAATAATTTTAATTATCATCATTATTTTAGTTTTTATTTACTTAATTAGATATATGAAGATTTTTTTAAGAAGATGAAGATTTTTTTAAGAAGGTCAAGAGTTTTCTTCTTTTAAAAAAATAAAACTTGTTAAGTTTTTGAATAATTTTGGAAGAGAAAGTGGTTTGTATATCAATAGCAACAAAAGTTGCTTTATTACTTCTCTAAAATTATTAATATCAAGAATGTCACTAACTTATCTCATTAGTAGCTTCCTATCAAATATTTGGGGACTCCTTTATATAGAGGTGTGAAAAGATCTCATTTGTTTGATGATGTTATCCAAAAAAACTCAAGAATAAAATTTTTCTTGGGAATTTTATTTACTTTCTTTTGGTGTTAGGCTTATTCTTATTAAAAGTGCCCTTTATTCTTTGCCTATTTATCTTTTGTCTACTATTGTTCCCAGTTTATCCATTATCAAAATGATAAATAGGCTTATTAATAAATTTTTTGGGGCTCCAATACAACCTTGGGCCAACTAGAGCAATTATTGTGGTGTCACAGAGAAGGTGGGCTTGGTTGTAAGACCATACAGGATTCTATCACTTATTTTTCTTATAGAATGTGGTGGAATATAGGAAAAAGGATAGCATTTTGGCTAAATTTATGCATGTCTAGTATTACCAAGGTAGACATCCTTTAACTTGTTCTTTCAAATCAGGTGATTCAACCATTTGAAGAAGTCTTTGTAATATTAAATGAAATGTTGAATCTTTGATTTTTGGGGGCATTTGATATAGTTTTTCTTATTTTTGGCAAGATAATTAACTTGGAGATGTGTCTATTGACTATCTTCATTTTACTCATTCTACTACTACTTTAAAAATCCATCATTTATTCAAGGATAATACTTAAGATGTGCAAAAGTTAAATTATTTAATCCTTGATGATATTTTCAACAAAATTTGCAACATTCAATATGATTATGACTTACATGATCAAATTCTCATTAAACTTTCATCTTCTGGTGATTTTATTTTTAAAGATATGTGGCACTTTATTAGAATTAAAAATTGAAGTTATCTTGTTTTTTCTAAAATTTGGAATCATATTATTCCTACTTCTTTTTCCATTTTAGTTTGGAGAATTCTTAGAAACTATATTACTATGGATTCTTTACTTTGGAATAAAGGCTTACCTTCTAAATGTTAGTGTTGTTATCATGTAGAGAATGTGGATCATGTTTTTGTTAATGGCCCTATAGCTGCCAAAGTTTAGATTTGGTATGATGATGTATTTAATACTTCTTTTTTTAGGGGCTATTTGGTTGCATGCATTTAGAGTGTAAGTAAATTGAATGAAATGTATTTGGTTTACTTAAACCTGTTTGGTTGAAAACTCTACCAATACATGAATTTATTTTTTCTTGTTTGACAAAATAAATGTAATGTAAAGTATTTTTGAGATTATCGCCAGAGGGCGTCCACACCGGCGGACAACCGCTGGTGGTCACTGTGGTCGACAGATGAATGACGAGACCGACGGCAAATACGGCCACGGCACGTAATGACCGGCTCACATGGCCGTGCATATCGGCATGGTCGATACAAGCGGCGATGGTCGACGGTGACAAGCGGCGATGGTCGACGGTGACAAGCGGCGGTGGTCGACGACCGACTATGATCGATGGTGACCGGCGGCCGCGATCGACGGGTCAATGGTGACCGGCGGCTCGACGACGGGGTCGATGGTGACGCTACGGCGCCGACGACTCGGTATCAACGAATTAATGGCGACCAATGGTCAATGGTGACGGGCAAATGTACCGACATCGACGGTGGTGGTGGTAGCGGCAGCGGTGGTTTGGTGGCAACACTTTATAATGGTCGATGTATTTGAATTCACCCAACCGGGCGAATTTAAATACATAAAATGACCATTCTAATGCATTTCAGATACACTACAAATGCATTGAAATTTTACTTTGCGCCATACCAAACACTCAAAAAATTAAATTTTTTGCATTTGGTTTACTTTACACTCTAAATGTAGGCAACCAAATAGCCCCTTAGTGGTACTTTATCTCTTATGCAATTGCTTGAGGTTTGTTTTCTTAATACCTCCAAGAGTCATAATAAAGCCATTTTGGCTATCACTATTATTTGGTATATTTGGATGAATATGAATGATACTAATTATAGGAGTATCCCTATGAATCATAAATGTATCATGATCCAAGGATAAAATCATTTCTTTGTTTAAAGCTAATCTTATTAAAGGGTCTAATTTTAGAGATTATTAATTTGCTATTAACAAATTTGGTATTTCTCTACCTCATTTTTCTATTCCCCTTAATTATAAAATTATCTATTGGTTTAAACTTAAAGATGATTTTATTAAAGTAAATACTAATGGCTCTATTTCTAATGATAAATGTGGCTATGGTGATATTTTAAGAGACTCTCATGGTAAGGTAATTTGTGCCTTTGCTTCCTCTTTATCTTTTGCACTATTATTTATGTTGAATTCATGATTGTTTATCATGCTCTTTATATATGTTTATGCAAATGTATTTTAAAATTTGGCTTGAAGTGGATGCTCTTCTGTTGATTGATCTCCTCTCTTCTGATAAATTTGGTAATATATAAATATTTTATTTATCTAAGAGCACTAAAAATCTTTTTTCTCAAATGGATGTTGACCTTATTTTCAGAATGGGCTCTCAACCCCTCCATCTTAGACATAAGACTTCTCTTAGACTTTAAGAGTTCCTTAGTCTTAAGACACATCTAGTGATTAGGTGGACACTCAACCTAACCCTAGAGACTTAGAAGAGTTAGCCATAGGAATAGGTCATGCCTTAGGGGTGTTAGGAAAATTTGTCTACCCTTAGCTCGAACCACTCATCACCTTCCTTCCTTCAAGTCAAACTCCAAATCAAATCAACATCAAACTTAAATCAATTCTAGCCTAATTGATTTTCTCCAAATTCAAATCAATGCCATATGATTGAAATCTATGATTGAAACTCATAAATGAAATTCAAATTCCAAATTTTTCCTAAGTCATTAACCCTCTCTTAAGGACTTAGCCAAAATCATCTTCAAATTAAATCAAATCCTTGAAGTTTTCTTATAACTCATTTATATTCTCATTTATATTTGCATATATAAATGAAATATAAATTTAAATCAATCAAACTAAATCCAAACTTCAAATCTCTAATTCAAAATTATTCTTAAGTCCTTAATTTCCCTCTTAAGGACTTAGACTAAATCAAATCAAAATCAATTTAAATTCATGGAATTTTCTGATAACTCATTTATATTATCATATATAAATAAAATATAAATTCAAATCAATAAAATCAAATTCAAAACTCAAGTTCCAAACTCCAAAACTTCCTAAGTCTTTTAAATTTCCTCTTAAGGACTTAGCCTAAATCATGATCAAATCACTTCAAATCCTTGAAATTTTCTCATAATCCATTTATATTCTCATTTATATTCACATATATAAATGAAATATAAATTCAAACAATCAAAACCACTTCCAAAATCAAACTCAAACTCATTCAAAATCCAACCTAAGCCCTTTCAAGTCAAAATCTTGAACTTAGCCAAATCAACTTCAAATCAAGCCAAACTCTTGATTTTCCTTCACGATTCAATCAATCCTTCAATCATGAATTCAAATATAAATACAAACTTCAATCACTAAATCAAAACTCAATTCAAAAATCAAGCCAAAATCCATTTCATGTTCACCCTTTGAACTTAAAATTATCAAATGAATCAAAACCCATTTGACTTCAAACACTTGTAAATGGATATTTCAATCATAAGTCCATATATAAGTTCAATCAAACTCAAATCAAGCTTTGACCAAGCCATTTGACCCACTTAGGCTCACTTGACCCAAAGTGGCCTAAAGTACCCTTATGAGCCAAATTTTAATCCAAACCAAATTGGATTGAATTAAACTCACCTATGCCTCTCATCATGAGATGATCAATCAATCAAATTGGGTCAAACCAAGTCAAACCTAAGGGTTGACCAAGTCAACACTTAACCAAAATGAAACCCAACATAGCCAAAATCCACCATAGGGCAAATTGATTGAAACCAATGATCTAAGTTCATTCATGATCAATGTTTGAACTTGACCAAGTCAACATCTGAGCCTAACCTAGCCCAATTGGCTACTTGACTCAAATTGACCCAACTTGATCTAAAAAGTCAAAATATGTCAAAACTTAATCTAAGTAAAATTGATTGAAACCAGTGGGTCAAGTTCATTTTATTAAATCACTCTCAACTTTAAAGCCTCATGGTCAACTGCACCCAACCCATAATCACCCTTGGAACCCAACTTCTGACCTAAAGCCAAATTCAAACTTAACCAAAATTGATTGGAAACAAAAGATACCAATCCATATGACTAACCAAACCTAAACCTACCCATGACCTAGCTCAAATAGGTCAAATGGGTCAAATTGGTCAACTTGACCCATTTGACCTAAATGAAGTCATATGAACCAAATTCAAACCAAATTGAATCAAACCAAAGCCACCAAAATATTTCAAATGGTCATATGAACTTGACCCAACCTTGGTTTGACCTAATTTGACCAATTGATCAACTTGACCCAAGTTGACCCATATTGACCTAAATGGGTCAACATGAGCCAAACCCTACCAAATGAACTCCAAATCCAATGAAACTTGGCCAAACCTATTTTCTCAACATACCCAAATATCAAAAATTCAACCAAATGACCATTTTACCCTAGGCCATAGGTAAATTTTGGCCAATCCACTTGGAATTTGGTCAAACCCTCTTCATACCTACTTGATCCTCCTAATAGGTCAAGTGAACACTAGTAATGCACCCAACCCAATGGGTTTGGGTCAGCCCAACTTGACCCAATGGCCAAACCGGCACATGTGCATGAAATGGCACATGGGAATCATGTTCCACCACTGGAGCACATGGGGACTTCACCAATCCACCCCACCAAAATGAACCACATGCACCTCTAACAAACAACCTCAATTGTCAATTGGATCAAAATGGCAAGTAAAGCTTCTGTCGATTTCCATTGGGGAGATATACTCCCCTAATTCACTTCAATTTCAGAGCATTATCGAAGTGAGAGTGATAAGAGCATTAGCAAGAGATCCCAAGCTTCTAGGGAGATTGAATTCATTTCTCATTTTCATTGAAAATGGGGAGGTCCATTAATTCAAACTCTCCACACTCAAACTCCACTCAACTCCATCTGAGGAACAAGCTTGCCCAAGCTCTCAAGTTCAAAGCAAGGGGAGATCCATTTCAATCAAAGATCAAGCTAAGGAGGAGGGTCCAGAAAGATCCACTCAACCTCAGCAAACTTTCACCAAAGCTTCATCTCAACTGCATAAAGCTTCCAAGGAATCGGTGATCACCTGAGGTATGCCATTTTCAACCATTAAACTCAATGTGGTGTGGAGCTTTGTGAAAGAAATTTTTAATCCCATGGAATTTTGACCATTATATGTGCTTACATTTAGATGGTGTGGGTTGATTTTCAATCCAATCCGAGCTCGATCGAGCTCGAATCTTCTCTTTGAAAGTGGATGATCCCCATTTCTCACAGGGAAGAATAAGGAAGGATCTATGGCCATCCATCCGCGTGTTTTGGATGGATGAACGAGATTAAAAAATGATTTATATTTAATTTTATCCTCTACTTTTAATCTCAATCGATCTGATCGACGGTGAGAAAAGATCCAGCCACGTGCTACAATGGGATGTTTAAAATGGTGCACATGTAAAGGTAAGTGCGTCACCATGTGTGCATGAGGGATTAAGGATTAATTAGGTTTAAATTTTCTAATTACCTAAACTTCAAAAATTCATATCTCAACCTAGAAAAATTAAAAAAATATGAAATAAATTGCATTAGAAAGATAATTGAATATAGAATATTCTAAAATTGATTTTGATTAATTTTAATACTTTTCTTTTAGGTTTTATTAGAAATCTTAATTTGCTAATTACTTTAATTAATTAACACCATTATCTAAACTTCTTGAGTGTATTTTAGGGGATGACTTCTATTTCCCTAATTTTCTTGGGATTTATTGGTGGCTTAATTGGGAAAATTGCTAATTCATTTCCTAATTACCCCTTAATGTAATTAAGGATAATTAAGGGTTTGATTAGTGGTTTAATCCTTTGTTGAAGTTGATTAAGATCTTTTTCAGTGAATAGGAGGTTTAGGAAATAATTTTGGGACATTTTCACTAAGCTATTCCTTAAACTGCCTTTTCTTTCTTAATCCTCTCTTAATTAATTCAATTAATTACCCTTTTAATTTCTTAAAATTCTAAAACTTTCAGAACTTAATTAATCTACTTGGGTAGATGCTTAGGTGTTCAAGAGCCTAAGTTCAATTAAGAAAATCAAAATTCAACTCATATGTGTGAGGGTGTTTTGAAATTACTTAAGTTAAACCCTTTAATTAATCATTAATCATGAGCCAAATTGCATTAGCCCCTTTTTCCTAGGTGCATTGCAAATTTAAATTCCTTGTGAGTTTTATGTCATCTCATTGGCTCATAATTATTTGATTAACTATGCTAAGGTGGTATAGTAAGGGGTAATTAACATGCTTAATTCATACCTTAACCTAATCAAAATATAAAATGAATCTAATCATCTAAAAAATTGAACAAAAAATATCAAACACATGTGGGAATGGGTTAGGAACAGTAAAACTCACACTTCATATTTTCAAAATTAAATCAAATTCAAAATCAAATAAAATCATATTAAATAAACTTTGATTTACTTTCTTTCTTATTTCATAAGATTGTCTTTAGAATTAATTAAAGTGAATGTGTTTACATTTTTCATTGTTTTAGTTCTTCCCAACATGCTAAATATGTGTGTCATATGATTTCATGCATTCATGCTTTTCAAAATCAAATTTAAAATGAAAATATTTCCTTTATGTCAAATTGTATATGTTGTCTAAAGTAAGAATATGAGTGGCTATTATCACTATTAAATCCAAATTATTTTCAAAATATATGAATCAATTATCAAAATTGAAAGTGTGTTACTTATATCTATTTATAAGTTTGCATGTGAGTAAAATATAAGGATGTGCTTAGTGTAGTTTTCCTTCTCCTCTCTTTAGTTTTGAATAGATTTGAAAGTGTATAGTTCATTTGAAAAGAACCTAACACTTCCCTAATTTCATATCCTATTCATTCCTATGCTATTACTTAAGAAGGATACCTATACTTACATATAAATTGCATAAATAAAAATAAATCAACAACATAAACTGCATTCTTTCTTTCCATTCATTTCTTTTGTACACATGTTTGTATTTAAGGAAAGTGGTATATTAGCCTGACAACCCGAGGTTGAGGTTTTAAGTAGCTAAGTAGGTCTTGTACCTTACACTGGTTAACAATGATGTCATACTCACTTATGCCTTTCATACATTCATATGTGCATGTGAAAATTGGATAAGAAACCCTTTTCTACTTAATGAAAATCATGCATCATAAACATTCAAATTTTTTTAAATGAATTACTTAGCATGCATCATAAAGTGTGCTAAACATTCCCATTTGTATGTATAGATATGCTTTAGGACTCATTCATATGCATGTTATACATGTTGGGAAAGAAATGAAGTGATGTATATTTGTGAATTTAATTCATTTTATTTAATCTTAAAATGCTTTCTTTTGAATAGTTTGTTTAGAGTTCATCTAAACTTAGGATTAATTAAAATATATAATAAAACATTCACTAAACAAAAAACTAAAACATGAATCCACTTTAGAAATTACTTAGGTTAGGGAAGGAGAAGTTCTCTCTTTTTCCCTCTTTATAACTTAGTAATTAATTGTAGGATTCACTTGAACCAATCAAAAAAATATAAAAAAAAATCAATAAAATCACTTAAATGAAACCCTCCTCTAAGTTGAACATTCTTCACACTTAGAAAATTCTAACTTAAAGCCATAGTTAAGCATACCACACAAACCCCAAAGCACACACATTAGCTAAGTCACCACTTCTAGCTTTAGGTTAGGTCATGGTTTGATATTTACTTTTATTTTGTGATATATGTTTTAGTCTGGATGTTAGGATGTATGTGTGTATGAAATGGTAGGGCAATCTTAGTCTAACCATTTTCAGGGGATTGTGCTTAAGTGATAAATAAAAATATAAATACTTTGTGTGTGCTTATACCCCTAAGCATAATCCAATAGTCCAGGTGGACTTAGTCACCCATGTGTAGGGTGATAAGTCCAATATACATGCTTGGGATTTGTGTGGTTTATTTAGCTAATCTCTTTTTGTGGTGTTAGATTTACTTTTCCTTTTCATGTAATTTATAATTAGATTTTGGAATGATTGTTATGGGGATTGGATGAGCATTGGTCATAAGATCTCATCTTATGCACCATGTGAAGCCTTTGGAGCATCCACCTTCCAACCATCCAAAAGAAGGAACCAAAGAAGAAGAAAGAAGAAAAGAAGAAGAAAGAAGAAAAGAAGAATGAAGAAATGAAGCTTGAAGACCCCTATAACAATGAATTCCTTGTTTTATTATATGTAATTCATTTGTAATCTGAGTTGTATAAGGGTAGAGCTCGGCTACCCAATTTATTTTTGGGTTTGTGCAGTGGTACCCCACCACAATGGCCTCTTATTCTTTTGTGATTAGCTTTATAAATTGATTGATGATTTGTTTAGCTTATGCATTAAGTGACATCCTTTTCCTAGTTTCTTTCTTGCTTTATGTATGGCCTGGATGTGGATTAGGCTCTTAGGGAAAAATAAATATTTTACCAAATTTAATAATTCAAAATTAAAATAAAGAACTCATAACCTCACCTAAAGCTTAGGCTAAAAATCAAGATAAAAGAATTAGCAACCATGTAGATGGATGAGTATTCTTTTATAACATCATGCATAAATGCATATTATTTTCACTCTTTATTGCAGGGCTTCCACCTTGCCGAGAAACTTGGCTTGACCTTGAGAGCCATGGTGGAAACACACCTCCTCCTTCTCACGATTTTGGCCAATAATCTCATTTCTCATGCATATATGAATCCTATTATGAGTCAAAATGATTGTCCAAAAATAAAAATAAAATGAAATAAATTGCATTAGATTTAGGTCATTTGAACATGCCTTACATGATCTAGTCTCTTTAGAGAGTGAGTTTAAGGACTTAGTCTCTTTCTAAATAAATAATAGCCTAACTATCTTGCATAAAGCATATGACTTGCCTACATGAATTTAAAATCATAGGAGGAGTTAGTTGGCGGCCACCCCCAGGTTGTAAGTCCAAGTAGTGGTTTGTCCTCTTGTGGAGGAAAACCAAATACCCATTTTGCCTTAGATTTAGTGCTTGGCTCACCAAAGCTCCCTAGATTTAGGTTTCAGGTTGCTTTTCCCTTGTGGCCATAAGCATAAATCCTCACCTCTTAGTATTTCCATAATCTTGTGATGGAATCATAAGCCCCTAAATTTCTAAAAAAATTCAACTCAAACAAATTAAATCAATTTCAAAATGTAAAGCCCAACCATAGATAGTTTGAGATGCTCACTAGTTTCCTAGCATCGTGCATCTCCTACTTATCTTCTTTGCTTGATAATAACTCTCTCTTGATCAATCCCATTTGATCTTCAAAATAAACTAATCGATTGATAGTCCCACCTATTGAAATCTTTGGAGACAATAATCATTTACCTTAATTGAGAGTATTCTAAAGGGATCTCATTCCTTCGGATGTAATTAAATATGGGGGCTTGCCCAGGAACTTAATGAACCCATTTAAAATAAACCTACTTTACTTTTTCATATAAAGGGAAGAATCTTGGTACACATGCACCCATTATCCTGAGTCCTTATTGAGTGATTAGTCCATTAGGGGTGGTGACTTCTATCTTCAAGATATAGTACACCTCTCCTCAATTTCATACCCATCACCCTCAATAAGAACATCGGATCTATGTGTGTCAAAATGCATAAAAAAGAAAGAATTGTATATTTCATCCTCATTTTATCCATAGTGAAGATGGAAGTATATATCATTCTTAGAAATAAAAAATTTTCACCACAGATTTTGGTGACTCAGGATGGTTCCTCTCTCCATCTTTGGTAAATGATCATTGATCGATAGTGGGTTTGTATATGAATAGACTATCTTTCTTCTTCATCACTTAGCTTATTTCATTCTAAGTTAAGCTTAGCCAACATCTTTAGGTTTTAGGACCTCTTGTTGGTCTTAAAACCCTTGGGTTCTCCAATGGGTAAAATTAAAAAGATCTAAATAAAAAGAAAACTTTTAAAGACTTCCTGCTTATCATTTTTATGATAAGGAAAGGTTCATTCTAAAAAAAATAATAAAGACAATATTTTTTTCATAAAAATCTTGCTTTTCAAAAAAGCACTCTTTCAAAAAATACACATAATAAAATATTTTCCACAAAATTTTTTTAAATCACCCTCATCTAATAATTCTCATAATTGTTATATGTAGAATCTTTCAAAATAAAACTAACAATATTTAAAAGCACAAATGAACATCTTCCTCAATTCATTTTGATGAAGATTTCATTTTCAAAATAAAATGAACAATCATCTTTCCAAAAAATCAAAATCAAAATTAATGAACCTTTCCATTCAATACACCCACACCTATATTGAATGAAGTTTCATTTTCAAACAAACTAAATTTTTTTCAAAAGTATAAACATCTTCATTCAATATACCAAATTTATTGAATGAAGATTTCATTCAAATAAAAATAATATCATTTGAAATCCACTTAAACATATCCCATATATGATTAAGTTGGAATTCTTTCAAAAAAATCACACAAAAAAAACATTTCAAAATAAGATTGACTTCCATTTACATACCCAAATTTGTTGAATGAAGTCTTCTTTCAAAAAAAAAAATCAAAACTTAACAATCATATTTTCAAAATTCAAACACATTTGAACTTCATTTATCATACTCAAATTTTCAATGAAGTCTCCAAATTCAAAAAAAAAAATTTCAAACACATTTGAACTTCATTTAACATACTCAAATTTGCTATGAAGTTCCAAATTCAAAACCAAAAATTTTCAAACACATTTGGAACTTCATTTAACATACCAAATTTGCTAAGTGAAGTTTTCCAAATTAAAAAACAAAAAAATTTTCAAACACATTTGGAACTTCATTTAGCATACTCAAATTTGCTAAGTGAAGTTCCAAATCAAAATAAAATTTTCAAACACATTTGAACTTCATTTAGCATACTCAAATTTGCTAAGTGAAGTCTCCAAATTCAAAACCAAAAAATTTCAAACACATTTGAACTTCATTTAGCATAAAATTTGCTAAGTGAAGTCTCCAAATTCAAAATAAAAAAAAATTTTCAAACACATTTGAACTTCATTTAGCATACAAATTTGCTAAGTGAAGTTTTCCAAATCAAAACCAAAAATTTTCAAACACATTTGAACTTCATTTAGCATACTCAAATTTGCTAAATGAATTCCACTTCAAAAACCAAAATTTTCAAGCACTTTGGAACTTCATTTAGCATACCAAATTTTCTAAAGTGAAGTTTCCATTTTCAAAACAAAACCAAAACATAAAATTTTTAAACACATTTTTGAATTTCATTTAGCATACTCAAATTTGCTCAAATTCCATTTCATAAAAAATTAAGTGGAACTTCATCTTTAGCATACCATATTTTGCTAAAGTAAAGTCCACTTTCAATCAAACAAAATGAAACACATTAGATTTTAGCATACCCAAATTTGCTAAGGATCCTACTTTTCAAAAAATCAAAATATCCAAAACAAATGAAACACTTTAGGATTTTCTTAGCATACTCAAACTTACTAAGAATCCTATTTTCAAAAATACACTTGGGTTCTTCACTTAGCATATCTAAATTTGCTAAGTGGGAATTCTAGTTTTTAAAAATCAACAATAATTCATAAAAAGAAATAAATATTTTCAAACACTTCACTTAACATACCAAAATTTTATAAGTGAGTAAAATTTCAAAATACCAAATCAAAAATAAAACCAATTGACCCTTACTTTAACATACCCAAATTTGTTAAAGGAAAGGGTCCTCAAATCAAAATCTAATTTCAAACATGAACCTATGGAAGCATCTTTCAAAAAATATTTGAATCCATTTTTCAACATACCCAAATTTGTTGAAGTTGGATTCATATTCAAAAATTCCTCTTTCCAATCAAATTTTCTTCTAAAATCCATTTGAACCCCACTTAACACTTCCAAGATGTTGGATGTGGGTTCAAATTTTAAATTCAAATTCAGAAATCAATAAAAATAGAAATCTGATCCAAGCTCATTTCATAGATTCTCAAGACGTCATAGCACTAATTCAGCCTTTTTTTTTTAGCTTGATTAGAAATGGTGCTCATGTTTGTGTTCACTTTCCCTCATAGGACTTGGCCTTGATCCAATCTCCAGCTGATCACACCCACCTTATCCATTTTATGGGGGATTTGAGGGAGTGAAGATCACTGTGAGGGCACTCCTCACCATCGACTATGGTGGCGCGTGGTCGTCATCCATGATACCTCGACTGATCTCCTCATTAAAGAGGAAAGCAATGGTAGTCCACCATTCAAGGATGCGTGTGTTTCCTCGTAGTGTGCCCCTGAGGCACCACCCCTTGGCACCCTCTAATTCCAAGGATTGCCTCCCCACCTTTGAGTAGCTCTACTCTTTATCCCACCAACATAGAGGAGAAATAAAATCACATGATCAAGTGGTATCATCATAGGGATTGCGAGATGGAGGCGCTAGAGAGTACCTACATCACCAGTTACCAACTAGTTTCATCCTCTCTATCAGAGGATGCTAAGATTCAAACTTCACCTCCACGGTTCAAGACCAGCCTCGCCAGAGGGAGGTCGTATGTCACCTCAGCCTTATGCCAAGTTGGCTTACGGATGTTGAAGTCAAGCTCAATTTGATTTGAGATCATCCATCGTGGGGAAACATCTTTGAGGAGAGGGCCGAGGCCATACATCTGCTCATATCACCTAGGGAGAGGTGGAGGTTCGCTCTCCGCACTCATTTTCCATATGCTACCATGCCCATCATAGACAAGATCTACTTACTGGACTCCATCATGGGAGGACACCTCCTATCTGAGAGAGTCGGTGTCTCCACCACACCGCTCTTCCATCACCCACCCCACGCCACAAAGATCTCATTCCATCAAGGCCATGAAGGCCATATCCGGGGAGAAGACCCTTGGTGATCCCCATGGAGGGATCCTATTCCATCTACACCACCTACTATGGAGGTCGAAGCTCTTGTTCAACCGCCTAGTGGGTGAAAGGGAATGGCACCCCAAGCATAATGGTCATCCCTTCACCAACACCACCGCCAGATATGGAGATGGTAGCATTGCGAGGAGAGATGATAGCCCAATGCACCATGATAGAACCTCCTAGGAGTGTCACCCTTTTAGAGTTAGTGACATGAGTGTGTTTCTAGTGAACCCTCATAGATTGACTCTCAAGGCAAGTCGCAGGCCTAGTACATGACAAGGATCACACCAGCAAAATCATTTATTCACATTTAGATTGATCATCTCGAGGGAGATAGTAGCACATTATCTTGTAGAAGAAGGAGATTCTGGGTATGATCGGATGAGGAGAACACTTTGATCCCAATGAAGATGATTTATTGGGAGACTCAGCCGAGGTCTGTATGGTAGATACTGGGATCTCCTCGGAGCAGAAGCCATGGTGAAGGTTGATTAGGAAGACATGCCCCACCCCAACACATATAAGAAAGAAAGATGAGCTAGATAGATGGCAGCCTTGAGGACTTTTCGTAAATAAGCCCCAAGTTCATCCTACTAAACCATATATTAGTCTAGAGTTAGTGCATGTCTTGGACCCACAAGACCTTACCTCCGAAGCAAGGTAGCACTAGCATAGGAAGGTAGTGGAAAGTACCTCCATACAAGAGAAAAGACATTTTGAAGTGAAGGAAGAAAGCTTGGCTCAAGCCCGGAGGATCATCGCCCAAAGGGTAGACCCTACGAGGAATTCAATGCACCAATATCCCAAGGGTTTGCCACCTTCCTTCAAGAGCTTTGATGGCGTGGAAACCAGGCAAAGATATTGCACACTTCAGGCTAGTTGAATGCCGGGCAGCTTGCTATTCGCTCTTTGTTAGTAGCCTAGTTGTGGATTGCTTTGATTGGTATGAACTTCCCAATGGTTCAAGAAAGACATTTGAAGTTGGAGCAACTTTATCAAAGAGGTTTGTGAGCTCAAAAAGGTTACTAGTGATTGTTGTAGCACAACAACACCTGTGTGAGTCCCTTGTTGATTATATTCTCGATGGCATAACAGTATGAAATGTGAGCAGATGTCTAAAGATGCCATTGAGATTATTCTAAAGAATATCCATGGCCGGTCCTTCATGCTTAAGGGCTTCACTATCAAAACATTTGAGAAGAATCAACAAGGTAGTCTACAAGGAGAGGCCAAATACTTGCTTTTCAAGACCAGTTGCCAAAGCAAAGCCAGAAGGTCTATGAGAAGAAGGAGCAAGGTAATAAGGGTGGAAGCAACTAGCTAGATCACCAGAGACCATGACCTCGCAGCCTGCTTCCACCTCCACCACCATCGAAAACCTTCTCCATACAAGAACCTCCATGGCCAGCCGCCTCTCCCATACCACAAGAGTAGCACACATACCCAGTGTAGCTATGGTCCACCTACTCTTTAGATAAGCTTAACAAACCTTATTCATTTAAGAGGGAGGTAATAGGAAGATCTTTAAGAATCTCTAAAGAAGCCTGATTTTATTACTAGCCTAGAGACTGAGGAAGTAGGCAAAAGTCATGATCCTAACTTTGCCCTACCACCATATGGGCCATGTTTTGAGGATTGCTTCACATTTAAAGGACTGCTTGAACATAGCTTCAAGATCGATGTTGTAGTTATCCCAAAGGAATACCTGGAACAACCATCCAGTTCCATTAGGTAATCCTTGGGGATACATGTGATCCTTCCAAACCAAAGAAGGTTGGGATATCTTTATCCAAAACCTCAAAAAGATCATCTAAGATCAAGAAACTTTCTTGCAGGTGCGCTCAAACCTCCAACATCAAGGAAGGTTTGCAAGTTGCGGCCAACTCGAGAAAGGGAGCAAGTAGCAGATGTGTCGCCGGATAGCAAGAGCAAACAGTCTAGTCCACCCTACCGCTACCATCAATGACTCTTCTTTAGCTAGTTCTTCTTCTTCTACTAGTAGAACTCTTGTATCAGGATAAGGGCATCAAATCTCTTACCCCACTTACTTTACTTGATTTCTACTTTGTACACCTATCAAATCCAAGAAATTGAAGAATAAAGCTAGCTTGAATTACATCTATGTCACTCGATGGGTTGTCTACTTCATTCTTAATGATAACTCTTCAAGTCAAAATAACTATAACATTGATCTTCCTTTTTTCTGAATTTAGAGTTAACTTTCCTACTCAATACTATGGGATCACCTCTTGAGATAGACTTGGAATCATCCGATTCTAAGGGTCCCATAGGAGAAGGTGGTGAGCATGTGCTGTAACCTTCCATTACCACCACAAGAGATCACCAAGTCAACCTCCATAGTAAAGGTTCTACCTCCAGAAGCACCTCAAGATAGAGAAACAAGTCATTGGTAGAGGATCGAGAAGCCCTCACAAGATGCTCCACCCTGGATATGCTTGTGGAGGAGCCCAAGGTGGACTACAATGTCCTCTCTCATCTAAGAAAGTTGTCATCTAAGCATATACGATGCCCTTGTCTTATCCAAAGAGATGAGGGAATCACTAATCAAGGCTCTCCTTGATCCTAAGATATGCTTAGCTTAGCTGACCGCTATAGGTGAGGAGGCACATTACATAAAAGAAGCTCAAGGGATCACCTTCATAGATAAAGACCTTCTTCTGGGATACTTGGAGCACAACCGTCCCTCTACATCACGACATGACATTTGACTTAGAGTTCATTAATCAGTGCATGGTGAACATTATGAGTCTAAAGACCCTGCCTATTTAAGGATCGACATCTCCACACGAGGAGATGATGATGTTGAGAGGATTCAATGAACAAGGTGAGGGGCTTTAGGTTCCAAGTTACCTTTGGAGATAGGTGAATGGAAGACTGCCAAGTTTTACATCATTGATTCAATACTTCAACTACTTTGCTGTAGGCCTTGGATACATCGAATAAGATAATACATCCTCCATCATCAAGTTTAGAAAGATGGGATTGAATACTGTCAATGGAGAAAAGCCATTTTATTAGAGAGTTGAGATTTATGAGAGATGACCTACTATCTTCCTCAAAACACCCTTTCTCATGAACTTGGACAAAATTCAAATTCAAAAGAAAAGAAAGAAAAAGAAAAGAAAAGAAAAGAAAAGAAAAGGAAAATCCAAGTGAACAAGAAAGGGAATTGAAGAAGAAATAGATACACATTCCACGCTTCATTCCATCATATGAATATGTGGGTAGATGACTCAACCTCCACCGTAGAGGAGTGTAGAGGTGGAAGACCCCCTGGTTGGCCATCACCAGCCATGTTCAGTTCATAGAGTACTACTATTCACATAGACTTGGAATCCAGAGGATGAGTCTAATGTGATTAGTATACTCCAACCCCTCTCAAGTTCCATTGGAGGTGACTTTGATCCGCAGAGATGAAGACCAGCCTCCACAAAGCAAAGTATTAATGTTTATGACTATTAGGCAAAATGAACCTTAGCTCTAACCTCACTTTCATCTGTTGAAGGTTTAGTAGTTAAAGAAGTCCCTAAGTCTTCCAACATGAAGAGATTCTTTTTGGGATCATCATCCTCAAGTCCCAAAGTTGATGTAGAACTTGAGAGATACATTTAAAGAATTAATGGAATTACCATTTGACTTTACCGCTTGTGTTCATAATCTTATACAAAAGGTTTGGTCCATGGTCTAATTGGTACTTTGAAAAAGCTATGGAACAATACAGGAATGGAAGCACAATCAAGAGTAAGAGGGTACAGTGGATCCAGTCAATGATGATGATTACTGCTTAGTTGCTACCAATCATTTGGAGTCTGATAGGTTCTTTTCACACAACACCAACTCTTATGAGAATGTTTATTTAGAAACCTTAAATGATCCAGATGATCTCCAAATCAAAGATCACCACCAGAATTTGAAGAGGAGATCTATTCAATTGATAAACTTAAATAAATCAACCTCGAGATAAGAAAATCCATGCCCATGTACATCGTGTCATTGAATGAAGAAGAAACCAATGACTTAGTTAGGCTATTGATAGTTTAAAGATTGCTTCATGGAGTTATGAAGAGATGCATTATCAACATAGTAAATCCATAAACTAGCAATAGATCCTAAGCTACCCCTATTAAGCAAGCTCTAGATGCATGTGATTAGAAATTGAACAAAGTCATTTATAAAGTCAAGAAACCGATCGATGTTGGTTTCATGGAAGAAAAATATCCTACTTGGTTAGCTGTCATCCAATTAAGAAGAAGAATGGCCAAATTTGCATACCATTTTAGGACTTAAATAAGGCATGTCCTAAGGATGAGTTTCCTTCCCTATACCTAATGGTGGACATCACCTCATCTCATGCGTCTTCTCTTTCATGGATGGGTCATCTGCTAACCAAATCAAGATGTCTCCAAGATGAAAGAAACCGCTTTGAACCCACAATCTTCTATTATAGGGTCATGCCTTTGGCCTTAAAAAATGTGGTATACCACACATGACTCGATCTTCAATGAACTCATCCATCATCGTTGAGTACGTTGATGATCTAATAATTAAGAGAAAAGAAGACCATCTCTTTGACTTGAGAGTAGTTTTCAATGGTTAAGATAATATAACTCAAAATGAATCAAGTGTGCATTAGTAGTGAGAAATTCTTGGGTTTGTTGTCACATGGGAATAGAAATAGATCTAAAAGATCAAAGCTATCTTAGAAATGCCACCTCCTAAGAGTTTAACTCAACTTAGATCCTTCCAAGGATGACTTGCATATCTAAGTCACTTTATCTCCAACATATCGAGGAGATGCAAGCCATTTTCATCACTTATCAAAAAGGATGCCAAGTTCAAGTGGGATGATAAGTGTCAGCATGCCTTTGAAGATATCAAGCAAGATTGGTGAAGCCACCGCTTCTAGCACTCTATCCTGTGCAAAGCACCCATCCCACATATTGATGACTCTCTCTGCTTTGTTGGCCCAAGCCAATGATGAAGGGAAGGAGAATGCTCTATTACCCTCATGTCTTATCTCTAAGTGAACTATCCACCTATTGAGAAATAATTGCCTTTGATCTTTGCTTCTCAAAAGCTATGATATTATATGCTTTCATAAGGTGAACTTGATCTTCGAACAAATCCACTATATCTCATACATGCCAATGCTATTCGACATTTGGCATGTTGGTCCATGATTCTCTCAAATTTGATATCACATTCATACATGCGTAAAAAAAAGGACTCCAGATATTTAGCAGACACCCACTTCTGATTCACTTAGTGATGATCTCGATGAACAAATCATGAACTTGGGGAGGGCGAACCAATGGGAGATGTATTTTGATGGTGCAACTTTTCACAAAGGGGAAGCACCATGATCTATCAGAAAGCGGGGGTAGGAATAGTTCTTCTAACTCAGACTGATGTGATGAGATTCATACTATCTTTCTAACCCTGCACCAACAATAAGTCAGTATGAGGCTTTGATTGGGAGTTAGCCATCTCAGTCAAGAGCATCAACATCTTTGGGATTCTTTGGTCATCAATCAAATTATCGTCCTAAAGGTTCTCAAACCCAAGCTTCATCATTACCATGAGTATACCATGAAGTTATTCCCCCCAAGTCACCATCTACAAGGTTCCCCGAAAGAACAGAAAGTGTGATGCTTTGGCCAAACTTGCCAAAGAATTGATGTCCTAAGATGAGTCCATTTCAATAAGGGTCCAAAATAGACAAGTCTATCCCTTATTGATGAACTCATCGAGAGACTTTCTCTTGAAGGGAGGTTGCCATTGCCTATTGCAAAAGAATTGATTGAGGCAACCGCTCATAGACTATTTGAACACCGGCAAACTACCTCAAGAAAAGTCACAAGCCCATCGTGAAATAGAGCTCTCTATGCTCTCGCTGATGGCACTGTCACCATCTTTGACCAAATGTGGTTACTTTAGACAAACACGAAGCCTGGCATTGTAACCAAGATACATTCTTATGTGGAGCATCAATTCGATGAAGATGAAGATCAAGAGACTAGGATACTACCGCCGATGATTATGCATAGCTAGGAGATGCCATCAGTGTCGTACACGGTGTGGTCCTCCACCAATCACCCAACATTCTACACCCTACATTGGCCTCATGGCTGAGTTTGACATTGTGGGTCCAATCAATCCTCCTTCTTCCAAGGTCATCATTCATCTTAGCCATCGACTACTTTTCAAGTGGAAGCATCCCACTGTAGAGGTCACACAAAGATGTGCTTCAATTTTTTAGAACCATATATTAGAATGACAAAAGCACAAATTATATCCCATAATGATATTGATTCAAATATCTACTACCCAGAAAAATCTTAGTGAAGCATTCAACAAAACTCTCATCCATATTGAAGAAGACTCGATGACAACAAATGACAATTGAATGAGAGTTTTGAAGCTTGTGGGCCTACCGCACACATACAACCCAACTCAATCTACCATTTTTCCTTAGGGTCCAAGTCATTCTACCGTTCAACTCCTCACTAAGGATATCATTGGGTAGCAAGATCACTATGAGCAGAATGTCAAGTTAGAAGAGCTCAAGGTTTGGAGGAGTCCTACGGCATTAGAACCTCGAGTTGTACAAGGTTAAAATGATTCAAGCTCAACAAGCGTCCCTAGTCTTTGAGAGAACTTGTGTTAGTCCCAAGGAGACCAATTTTGCCTGAAAGATGGGAGGCAAGTCACTTGGAAGGCCCCTGTCATGAAAGGCCTACCAAAGGATCTATTTCACTTTGAGTGATCTCTTAACCTCATCTCCAATTAAGACTCTTCTGAAACTAAACTCTTAGTCATATGACACTCTAGTGATTAAGAACACTTAAAAGCCTAGAGATTTAGAAGTGTTTATCATAAGATTAGGTTATGCCTTAAGGAAATTACCTATCCCATAACCTAAACCCAATCTAGATACACTTTCTCAAATCAAACCTAGATTCAATTTTTAAAACAATTCTCAAATTCAAATTCAAATTCAAATTCCAAATCTAATTTTAAAATTTGACTCAAATGATTTAAAACCCAAAATTAAATTCAAATCCTACATCCTTCCTAAGCCATATGAACCATATTCATAAGTTTAGCCAAAATCCCTAGATCAAATCAAACTCAATTGATCTTTATAAATCTATTCTCTTATTTATATTCATAAATATAAATGAAATCCAAATACAAATGATCAAAACTATATCAAAAAAATTAAATCCAAACTCACCCAAGCCCTTTAAGCCTTCTTTCTAGCCAAATTCTATCCAAACCAAGTCAAAACTAATAAATTTTTCTCAAATCAATCATTCATTCATCATTTATCCAAATATAAATAAAACACAATCATCAAATCAAATTCAACCCAAGTCTAACTTAGCCCTTTGACTTAAAACTTTCAATTGAGCCAAAATATATGACTCAAATTGATTCGCTGAATTTATATTTCACCCAGGGCTTAAATATGTTCAACTCCAAATCAAACCAATACCAAACCGATTGACTCATTAGGTCCACTTGACCCAAAGTGACCTAAGGACCCATTTGAGCCAACTTAATCCAACCCAAATTGGATTGAATGAAGCTCACAAAACCTTCCACCATGATTGTTGATCACCATGATCAATTACAATCAATTAGGTCAAACTAAGTCAACTTTGGTCATTAAGTCAACCCCAGCAAATGAACACCAAAACTAGCCAAAACTTATCCATATCAAATTGATTGAAACCAATGATTTGACTCAACCCAAAATCAATATTTAACATGACTTGACCACCATGAGAAACTAAGCCCAATTGGCCATTTGATCAAGTTGACCTTGGCCTAAAGGATCAAATGGGTCAAATCATCTAACCAAATTGATTGCAACCAATGGATCAATTTATTCCAATTTGATTATTAAACTTGACCAAAGCCATACTAAATAATTTGATCAACAATTCTCAATTGACCCAACCTAGCCCAAATTGACCTAAATCAAATTAAAATCCAAATCATCAAACCAAGACATTATTCTTATAGCCAATAAACATAAATCAACATAACCCAATTTTGGCTATTTTGGTCAAATTGGTCAACTTGACCCAATATGACCCATATGACCCAAATTGCCAAATCCCTTGAAACAAACCAAGACCCATTGGGAGCTAATCAAACGACCCAAACCCATTTGGGATCAGCCCAAAATCAACCCAAATTAATAAATCTCATGGATCCTCACAAGATTCACCCAACCTCATTTATCCCCATGCACGTAACTCCTCCACAACATTTACATTGAATTGAGTATCATGGGGAAGAGAGGACTTTGAAAAAATCAAAGTCCTCAATCAATCCACCATCCATCCCAACTACCCTAAACAAGATGGTAATCAATTTGGAGCCAAAATAATTCAAAAAAGAATGGATTTTCAACCATTATAAAAGGAGGGGGAAATGAGGCTTTAGACCTCTTGCTCCCACCACCATTCAACACCCAAAAGCTCAAAAAAAAAGGAACCCATCCCCCACCTCTTTGAGCCAATCTTGAGCTCAAAAATACAAATAATTTCTTTTCTAGAGAGGTGATGATAAACATCGGAGAAGATGATATTCTGAAGGGAGACAAAGGTTAACCATCATTCCAAAGCTTCTACATACCTAGTTCACTGATCTTCACCAACAAAATCATCCCACGAGGTAAATTTTGTCACCATAGTCCCTTAAGATTTCGTGATTTTGTAATTTCACGCTTTAGAAATTTCTCCTAGATAATCTTGCATTTTACTTTAAACCATCCTTAAAAATAGAATTTTTTTGATGAATCGATCTAAAATGAGTCCATTTGATAAGTTTTCACTTAAAGATCATTTTTCCCTTTCAAAAGCCAAATACTATTCATCATCGGGATACAAGCCATCCCATCTTGCGGTTCGCGGATGATGGCTGACGCATGGATCAACCGCCTTACATCTTTGATGTCGATTGCTCGGATATTTGATCGCACGCGATCATCAATGACCGCTCAATTGTGATCGATGGTCTAAGCTTGCTTTCCATGGGTTGATCATCTTTCAACAACGACGTCCGCATGTATTTTTTTTTTTATAAAAAAATCAATTTAAATCACCTGAAGGCTGAAACTTCAAAAATTCATAAAAAAATAAAATACTTAACCAAAAATTGCAAACAATGGCACATTGGATTCATCTTTCTGAGAGGAATCCAACAAACCCAAAATCTCCAAATTTCAGTGAGTATTTTGAGTTTAATTTGAGTTTTAGTTAAAATCAAATTTCATTAATTAAACCAAAATATATGTTAGATTAAGTTGAAATTTTCAAGGATTGAAACTAAAGTTAAAACACATCTACCATAATAATTTCAAATGAAAAGGACTTATGGATTGTGAGAAATTAAATTTTGAAGTTCAAATTATCCATTTTAATAAAATAAATCGAATAAAAATTCAGAAATTTACAAAAATCTTCAAAATGGCTTAAATCACTTCAATTGACATCTAGGACTCCTAAGAAAATAATGTGATCTTCTGAATCCTAATGAACTTTTAACAAACACTTAAGAATAGAGTTTAATCAATCAAGGAGTTAATTAAAACACAAGCTAAAAATAATTTAAATATCAAATCAAAATGAGAAATGAAACAACACTTAAGCAATCATTAATCAAACCTCAAATCAGAAAAATATCATCCTTAGAGGAAAATAAATTAAATATGATTAAACCTATTTAAGTTAATTAAATGATTAAATCTTAAATCAAACTTAAAATTCAATAAATTTAAAAAACTTTAATATGGGTCAAACTAATATAACTAAACCTACACTAAACATGAAATCTTAACCATATGAAACTCCTTAATGAGTATAAATAAACTAAAAATCAAATTGATTAATAAACTAATTCAACATAATCATTTGATATTAATAGAATTAAACCAAGTAAAGTTAAAGTAAACTTAATTAACATATGATTAAATCACATCCATGGAATAAGATGATTAATTAACCATTAAATATTTCAACCTAATAACTAAATCAAACATGTTAATGAAAATCAAACAAACATAATAAATGAATCAAATCAAATAAAACCCTAATCATAAATAATCAAACTTAATTGAAATGAAATAAACAATTAATTCACTTAATAACAATGATGGTAATAATAATAATCATTTAATCAAATCAAACTTAAGTAAAACACTTAACCAAATCAAATCACTCACATGTGGGAAATTAAGTCATTAATCTCTAATTAAATAAATCCTTAATTAATCTAATGATTTAAAATTTTAATTACCCTTAATCAAATTTAATTAATTAAACATCAAATTAATGCCAGCTTAATGAATTAATCCATCATCTTAATTAATCAAATTAATTTAAATAAGTTACATTAAATTAAAATTAAGCTTAAATTAAACCCCTAATTAAATTTAATAATTAATCACACCACTCAAGTAAACTAATTAAGTTAATCAAATTAATCATATTAAATCTAAGCTTAATCAAACATAATCAAAATGCAATTAAATACTAATCAAAACCTAAATTAAACCTAAATCATTAAGTCATTAATTACATCATTAAGAATTAAATAAATCTTTATTTAATTTAATAATTAACTTAAACACACTCTTAATTAAACTAATTACCCTTAAGCTAATCCAATTGAATAAATACCTAATTAATGCAAACTTAATAAATTAATCCATCATCTTAATAAACCAAATTAACTTTGTAAATCACATTAAGATTAATTCAAATCAAACACTCAATTCATCTACTAATTAATTTGATCACACATCTTAAGTAAACTAATTAAGTTAATCAAATTAATCATATTAAACTTAAACTTAATCAAACATAAATGTAATTAAATACTAAATTAAACCTAAATTATTAAGTTATTAATTACATCATTAACCTAAATAAATATGAAATCAAATTGAAAATTAAATAAATCTTTATAATTAATATAAATACACTTCTTAATTAAACTAATCACATAATCACAGTGAACTTAAGCAAACCCATAGGCTAATAAAGCTAATCAAATCAAATTAAATCAAATTAAATTAAATTAAGAAAGACTCTCATCAATTTAATATGCAATCAAATCAAATCTCATTCAACCTACTTAAATAAGATAAACTAATTAACTATCCAATGTATGAAATCAAAATGCAAACCAAACTTTGATAAACATGACAAATGGATGAGATTAAAAGATAAAATCCTAATTACAAGAAATAAAACTCAATTAAAAATCAAAATAAAATCTCAATTAATCTAATCTGATCAAACTACAAATGAATGAACCATAATCAAATCAAATAAAAATAAAGTCAAGTCACATAGCCATAATCAAAGAAAAGAATTAAATATTAATTTAAAAGGATATTGAAGTATCAAGATTTGATTAAACCAAAACATCTAATCTGAAATTAATCAATAAAAAATATACATGAATTTAAACAAACTTAAACTTCATTGAGATCAAGGATATTGAATTATCAAGATTTAATTAAACCAAAATATCTAATCTAAAATTAATCAATCAAAAAACATGAATTTAAACAAACTTAAACTTCAGAGATCAAGGATATTGAATTATCAAGATTTAATTAAACCAAAATATCTAATATGAAATTAATCAATCAAAAACACATGAATTTAAACAAACTTAAACTTCATTAGATATCAAGGATATTGAATTATCAAGATGTAATTAAATCAAAACATCTAAATCAAAATCAATCAATCAAATACTTAAACCAACTCAAATTCTATGCTCTAAATCAAATCAAATAAATTACACAAATTCAAATGGGCCGATCAAGATACATAAGGACCTTAATTAGACTCTTTAGGAGTTAGGATGTGAGTAGAGCAAGTTCTGCCTACAAATGGAATTCATTCTACTCTTCATTCTTAAAAACTTAAACATCACTTTAAACCAAATAAAAGTGAAATAAAAAAAATCATTAAATCATTTAAATTGAAATCACCCAAAGGTAAAATTTAAACAAAATTCAAACTCCAAATTGAACCTTAAACTAAAGAAGCCTAGTAAATTCTTGTCACACAAGCCTTAAGCACAAACATTACAATACTAAGTCACCACTTCTAGTGCTAAATTAGGGCGTTGTATGTATGATGTTGTGTTTTATTTTATGATGTAATGTTTTAGACTAGATGTTAGGGTGTATGTTTCATAGATTAGATGTTAGGCCGTTATTAGCCTAATCATATTTTATGCATGGGATTGTGCTTAAGAGGTCGATGTAATAAAAATATAAATGTGTTTGTTGTGTAGGTTGCTTAGCCCCTAAGCATAACTCATGTTAGGACAGGTGGGCTTGGTTACCCATGTGTGGGGTGCTAAGTTTAAATTATACATATAATTAGTTGGGTTGTATGGTGTGTTTAGCTAACATTTATTTTGCAAGTGTAGATAGATTTACTTTTCCTATTTTTAATGTAATTTTGTATTAGGAATTAAGATTAGTGTTATGAGAGATTATGATGAGCAGTGGCCAGAAGGCTTAGTCCCTGGGGTGCCCTGTGATGCCTTTGGAGCAAATCAAATCAAAAGAAAGAGAAAGAAGAAATGAAGAAAAGAAGACCCCCATAGCATGTATTATTTTTTATAATCCGGGTTGTATAAGGGTAGAGCTCGGCTACCCATCTTTTTTTCTCTTTTCGGGGTGTGAGAACCAGCGGCCTTTTATTCTTTTACGGTAGTCTATAAAATTATTTGATGTTGTGTTTAGATTGCACATTAGAACAACATGCTTTTCATAGTTTCTTTATAATTGATGCTTGAATGTGTGGCTTGGATGCAGTAGGCTCTTAAGATGAAATTAATTTTTCTACCCCAATAAATAAATCATAACTAAAATTTTAAAACAACTCATAACCTCACATAAAGGTCTAAGAATTAAATCAAGATAATAATATTTTTAGCAACCTCTTAGGTGGATGAATGAATGTATAATATCATGCATGTCATATTCTTCCACTCTTGTTAAGAAGGGGCTTCCATCTTTGCCAGAGAATGAAGGCTTAACCTGTGAAAGTCTTTGATGGAAGAACACCCATTTCTCTCTTGATTTGGCCCATAATCAAGTTCTCATGCATTTAGGCATACAAAATCTCATAGCTGTCAAAACAAAGAGTCCAAAGAATCAAATAAATTTGATAAAAATTTGATTTCATCTACCACTCTCTTAGAAGTGAGTTTAAGAACTTAGTCTCCTTTCTAAATAAATAAATAGCATCTTGGTATAAGACTTTTTTTAAAGTGTATAAGTCAAGCCATTTATTCTCTCTTGTGGAGGTAAACCATATACCCATTTTGTTTTAGGTGCTTTTTTTGCCAAAGCTCCCTAGGATTTGAGGTAGCTATTTCCTTGGGCTACAAGCATAAATCCTCACCTCTTAGGCATTTCACAATCTTATGTTGTGGGATTATAAGTCTTAGTAAAATGTCAACTCAAATAATTAACTCTCTTCAATTTCAAAAAATATAAAGCCCAATTATAGGTAGATTAGAATGCTCCTAGTATCATGAGCATTTTCTACTTATCCCTTTGGATTCCAAAATAAGTCTCCTCCTTGATATGTCCTATTTGATTTTCTAAAATAGCCAATCCTTTTTTAATCTTAACCTTGAAATCTTTGGAGACCCTAATTATTTATTTTAATCGAGAGTATTCTTAAAGAATTCTCATTCCTTATGATGTAATTAATTATGGGGGCTTGCCTCCATAGGGAACTTAATGAACTCAGCTTAAAATAAACTCTACTTTACTTTTTCATGTAAAGTAGGGGAAAGATCTCTGGTATATTCGAAGACCCATCATGCCTTAGGAGTCCTTATTAGGTGATCATGTAGGGTGGTGATTTCTATCTTTTGAGATAGTACATTATTCCTTAATATCACACCCGATCACTTCAATAAGTACCCCCTAAGATCTGTGTGGTGTCACACATCTCAAAAATAAACACCATAAGATCTTATCAGTTTATTGATTGTAAAGGGGAACACTTGATGCTTCCAATTAATGGGCTATATCTAAAGAAATATTACCAATGAAATAAACCATGTTTGAAAATAATTATTAATAAAAAGAATAAAATTAGATTCCATTCATCAAATATTCTCTTCTTTCGAAGCATTGTTTAGTTGTCTTGTGAATCTGCCGTAACGTGTTTAGGGTAGGTACAAAAGTCCCCCGGTGGCATCTTATCCCTCTTTCACAACACAAACACAATCTCCTGATGCTATTGGAATAGGTATAAGAGAACTTGAAAGGCATCCTATTTTGATTAGCATAACTAAGTTACATGTAAGAAAACTGACATCCTTTCTTGGGAATCCGCTTGTCATTGGCTCGACTTCATCAAATTCCCTAGCGTGTTTAAGGTAGGTGTAAGAGTCCCCCAAAGGTGTTCCATTCCCTTTAACACATGCACAACAACAAACACAAATCTTTTATCTCGGGTTATTTTTTTGTGCCTGTGACACTCACTCACTCATTTTGCTCTTAGGGTCTACATGCTACCATCCTGTCACCCCAGTGGTCACTTGTTGGAGGATGTGAGTCCTCATGCTTTCTTCCTAACTTGATCATTGCAAACCAACGAGTGCCTTGCTAGTATGGTAGACTTCACTGTCCAGCTAGTTAGCTATCTCATGTTGATTTTGTTTGAGAAGATGTGAGTCCCTATGCTTTCTTCTTAAACTAATCATCATGATCTAACTAGGTTGAAGTTTAAGATAAGTCCCCAGAGGCTCATTTTCTCCTACATTTGAGTTGATATAAGTCCCCGGCATTCACTCAGAGTTGCCCTGATCGATAACATCGAGCTGAAGATAAACTATCCTAACAATCAGTTCTGTTATAGGAGGATGTGAGTCCCTGAGCTTTCTTCCTAGGCTGATTGTTACAAATCGACGGGCACCTTAGGTTAGTTGATGCTTGCTATGCTGACATCGACTCACCTAATAGATACACCACTCTTGGCAGATGTGAGTCCCCGCGCTTTCTCCTTGAGTTGGCCATCGAATACTTATTGAATATATTACTAGCCATATCATTTTCTCTAGGGTTTTGGATTAAGCCCTTAGCGGCCCCATCCCCTACAGACACTCTATTTGGATCACATCCTGACCCCATTTAGACACTAGAGTTACTTTTGGATTGGGCAGCCCTTTCCTAGTAGCCACCCCTGGTTGGAGAATTTGTTCAAATGATCTTGATTCTCCTTAGTTCAAATTTGAGATAGGTCTAGGTTGATATAAGCTCCTTCTCAATTTGATCCCTCGTAAACTAATGGGGTCCATGATAAATAAATAAACAAAACTAATCAAATAAAATTAATTCGCTTGTGGATTAGGAATTCAAGCCCCCAAAGGGCCCCTTTTCCTAAGTAGGCATCCTATCTTTATGGCAGTGTTAGAAGAACTCCCTATAGGAATCGTCTGACAACATGAGTTGAGATAAGTCCCCGGGTCAACACTCACACAATAATCGCCCTTAGGTCGAGTTCAATCTATTTTATCAAAAGCATATTACCTCGGCAATCATTCCACTTTGGAAGATGTAAGACTATGACATTCTTTCTAACTTGATTGTCTCACAAACCATAGTCTTAGGTTAGGTTTGATTTGTTGCCCAAAGCAACCGATCACCCCAGTGATCTTTTGTAGTGAAAGATGTGAGTCCCTGAGCTTTCTTCTCTTCAATTGATTATTGCAAACTGAAAGGCACTCCTTTGGTCGGATAGTTCTCCCATTGGCCGGAAGCTACTCCATTTGATTCAGTAAATTTGAGATATGTCTAGGCTAATATAAGCTCATTCTCTGTATGATCCATCACAAACCAATGGAATCCATCAAAACAAATCTAAAAGTGAAATTAATCTTGACTATTTTGAGTTGATCTAAGTCCCCCAGTGGTATTCACTCAATAGTCAGCCCTAGGTTGGGTTTAATCTGTTAACTTGTCAATAGATTACCCCAGCAACTGATCCCTACTTTAGAGGATGTAAGTATACTATACTTTCTTCCTAGTACAGTTGATGCATACCGAAATGCACCCCTTTGGTTGGCTAGTCCTACTATGTGTTTAGTACACTACCCATTTGGATTGAAAAATTTGAATTAGGTCTAAGCCTTCGTGGCTCCTACTCAATGCAGTCCATCGCAAACCAACAAGGTTCATCTAAAAATTCAAATCTAAAAATAAAAAAAAATTTAACCCTCTTCCCTAGTGAAAATTTCTCCCCAGCGAGACTCAAATCTAATCAAACCTCTCATCCCCTTATGGATGACTTGAACTTACTTCCCTAGTGGAAGGTTCACAAACTCTATCCCTAATGGATTCCTCCTTCCCTCTCTTATGTCCTTGACATAAGTAGAGCCACATTGCACTAAGCTCTAGATTCCTTCTACACCTTGGGTTAGGGATAGATTTTTCTACTAGTGCTTATGATCGTTCAGTTTTCTTGGTCATTTCGATCAACACCAATACGTGCGGTGCTCCTTGTCAGTCACACCACACCTATTAGGCGCCCTTTGTTGACCTCATTTTTAGAATGGGCTCTCAACCCCTCCCCCCATCTTAGACACAGGACTTCTCTTATACTTTAAGAGTTCCTTAATATTAAGACACATCTAGTGATTAGGTGGACACTCAACCTAGCCCTAAAAACTTAGAAGAGTTAGCCATAGGAATAAGTCATACCTTGAGGGTGTTAGGAAAATTTTCCTACCCTTAGCTCGAACCACTCCTCACCTTCCTTCCTTCAAGTCAAACTCTAAATCAAATCAACATCAAAGTTAAATCAATTCTAGTCTAATTGATTTTCTCCAAATTCAAATCAATGCCATATGATTGAAATCCATGATTGAAACCCATAAATGAAATTTCTAATTCCAAATTTTTCCTAAGTCCTTATTCCTCTCTTAAGGACTTAGCCAAAATCATCTTCAAATCAAATTAAATCCTTGAAATTTTCTTATAACTCATTTATATTCTCATTTATATTTACATAATAAATTAAATATAAATTCAAATCAATCAAACTAATCCAAAATTCAAATCTTTAATTCAAAATCATTCTTAAGTCCTTAATTTCCCTCTTAAGGACTTAACCTAAATCAAATCAAAATCAATTCAAATTCATAGAATTTTTTGATAACTCATTTATATTCTCATATATAAATGAAATGTGAATTCAAATCAATCAAATGAAATTCAAAACTCAAGTTCCAAACTCTAAAATTTCCCAAGTCCTTTAAATTTCCTCTTAAGCACTTAGCCTAGATCATGATCAAATCACTTCAAAACCTTGAAATTTTCTCATAACTCATTTATATTCTCATTTATATTCACATATATAAATGAAATATAAATTCAAACAATCAAAACCACTTCCAAAAATCAAACTCAAACTCATTCAAAATCTAACCTAAGCCCTTCAAGTCAAAATCTTGAACTTAGTCATACCAACTTCAAATTAAGCCAAACTCTTAATTTTCCTTCATGATTCAATCAATCCTTCAATCATGAATTCAAATATAAATACTAACTTAAATCACTAAATCAAAACTCAATTCAAAAATCAAGCCAAAATTCATTTCATGTTCACCCTTTGAACTTGAAATTGTCAAATGAATCAAAACCCATTTGACCTTAAACTACTTGTAAATGGATTTATATTTCAATCATAAGTCCATATACAAGTTCAATCAAACTCAAATCAAGCTTTGACCAAGCCATTTGACCCACTTAGGCTCACTTGACCCAAAGTGATCTAAAGTACTCTTATGAGCCAAATTCTAATCCTAACCAAATTGGATTGAATTAAACTCACATATGCCTCTCATCATGAGATGATCAATCAATCAAATTGGGTCAAACCAAGTCAAATCTAAGAGTTGACCAAGTTAACACTTAGCCAAAATGAAACCCAACATAGCCAAAATCCACCATGGGCCAAATTGATTGAAACCAATGATCTAAGTTCATTCACGATCAATGTTTGAACTTGACCAAGTCAACATTTAAGCCTAACCTAGCCCAATTGACCACTTGACCCAAGTTGACCCAAGTTGACCTGAAAGTCAAAATGTGTCAAAATTTGATCTAAGCCAAATTGATTGAAACCAATGGCTCAAGTTCATTCTAAATCACTTGTTGAACTTGACCAAAGCCTCAATTGGCCAACTAGACCTAACCTAGCCCAATTGACCTTGAACTGAACTTGACCTAAAGGGTCATATTGAGCCAAATTCAAACTTAACCAAAATTGATTGGAAACAAAGATACCAATCCACTTCATATGACTAACCAAACCTAAACCTACCATGATCTAGCTCAAATAGTTCAAATGGGTCAAATTAGTCAACTTGACCCATTTGACCTAAATGAAGTCATATGAACCAAATTCAAACCTAAACTAAATTGAATCAAACTAAAGCAACCAAAATGTTTAAAATGGTCATATGAACTTGACCCAACCCTTGGTTTGACCCAATTTCACCAATTGGTCAACTTGACCCAAGTTGACCCATTTTGACCTAAATGGTTCAACATGAGCCAAACCATACCAAATGAACTCCAAATCCAATGAAACTTGATCAAACCTATTTTATCAACTTACCCAACATATCTAAATTCAAAAATCAGCCAAATGATCATTTTACTCGTAGGCCATAGAACAAATTTTGGCCAATTTCACTTGGAATTTGGTCAAACCCTCTTCATACCTACTTGATACTCTAGTAATAGGTCAAGTAAACACTATAGAGGGTGGTGCACACAACCTAATGGGTTTGGGTTAGCCCAACTTGACCCAAGGGCCAAACTGATCATGTGCATGGAAATGGCCACATGGCAATCATGTCTCCACTCAAATGGAGCACATGGGGACTTCACTAATCCACTCCATGACCTAAAATGAATCACATGGCACCTCTAACAACTCAAACAACCCTCTAAATCAACATAATTGATCCAAAATAGCAAGTGAAGCTTCAACGATCTGATTTCCATTGGGAGAGATATACTCCCACTAATTCAATTCAATTCCAACAGAGCCATTGTTGATTGAAGTCTAGAGAGTGATAAGAGTCATTAGCAAGAGATCATAAGCTTCCTAGAGAGAAATTGAATTTGGCATTTCTCAATTTTCATCCTTTGAAAATAAGGGAGGTCCATTGAATTGCAAACTTCCTCTATACTCAAACTCCACTCAATTCCCTTTGTACACTCCATCAGAGAACCTAATCGAGCTTTCTAAGCTCTCTTCTAAGTTCTTGAAGCAAGGGGAGATCCATTTCAATCAAAACTGAGCTCAAGCTAAGGAGGAGGTGACCCATAGGAAGATCCACTCAACCTCAGCCTCTCAAACTTTCACCAAAGCTTTGTCTCAACCAGACGAAGCTTCTCCAGGGAATCGAGCACCGATGAACACCTCTAATAAGGTATGCCATTTTCCAACCACTAAACTCAATGTGGCGTGGACCTTTGTGAAAGAAATTTTAATCACATGGAATTTTGACTGTTAGATGTGCTTGCCATTAGGTTTAGATGGTGTGGGTTGATTTTCAACCCAATCTGAGCTCGATCGAGCTTAGATCTTCTCTTTGAAAGTGGACGGTCCCCATTTTTAACAAGGAAGAACACAAAAGGATCTTTGGCCGTCCATCCATGCATTTTGGATGGACGACCAAGATTAAACATGATTTATATTTAATTTTATCCCCTCTGAATGGCAGCTTTAATCTGAGTCGTCTGATCCTTGATTGAACGGCTGAGGGAACAATGCGTAGTGCTACCGCCACGTAGAGCTATGATGGGACATTTAAGTGGCCAATGCTGCTAAGGTAAAGCCACGTCGCTCATGCGGTAAAGTAGCATTAAGGGATTAGGCTTAAATAATTTAATTACCTAAACTTCTAAAATTCATATCTCAACCTAGAAAAATAAAAAAAAATATAAAATAAATTGCATTATAAAGATAATTGTACATAGAATATTCTAAAATTTATTTTGATTAATTTTCAATACTTCTTTTCTCTGAATTTAAGTTTATTAAAAAATTTGATTTGCTAATTACCCTTTAATTAATTCACTAACTATTCCCAAACTTCTTGAGTGTATTTTAGGGGATGACTTTTGCATCCCCTAATTTTCTTGGGATTATTGGTGGCTTAATTAGGGAAATTGCTAATTCATTTCCTAATTACCCTTTAATGTAATTAAGGATAATTAAGGGTTTGATTAGTGGTTTAATCCTTTGTTGAAGTTGATTAAGATCTATTTCAATGAATAAAAGGTTTAGGGAATAATTTTGGGGCATTTCCCCTAAACTATTTCTTAAATCTCCTTTTCTTTCTTAATCCTCTCTTAATTAAAAGTTAATTCACTAATTATCATCTTAATTAATTTCTTAAAATTCTAAAACTTTTCATAACTCAATTGATCTGCTTAGGGTAGATGCTTAGGTGTTCAAGAGCCTAAGTGCAATTAAGGAAATTAAAATTCAACTCATATGTGTGAGGGGTGTTTTAAAATTACTTTAAGTTATACCCCTTAGCTTAATTGATAATTAATCATGTGCCAAATAGCATTAGGCCCATTTCTTCTTAAGTGCATTACAAATTTAAATTCTTTGTGAGGTTTTATGTCATCTCATTGGCTCATAATCATTTAGTTAACCATGCTAAGGTGGTATAGGTAAGGGGTAATTAATATGTTTAATTCATACCTTAACCTAATCAAAATATAAAATGAATCTAATCATCTAAAAATTGAACAAAAATATCAAACTCATGTGGGAATGGGTTATGAACAATAAACTCACTTATATTTTCAAAATTAAATCAAATTCAAAATCAAAGAAAAATTATATTAAATAAACTTTGATTTACTTTAAGCTTTCTTATTTCATAAGATTATCTTTATGAATTAATTAAAGTTAATATGTTTACATAATTTCATTGCTTTAGTTCTTCCCCAACATGCTAAATATGTGTGTCATATGATTTCATGCATACATGCTTTTCAAAAATCAAATTTAAAATGAAAATATTTCCTTTATGTCAAATTGCATGTGTTGGCTAAAGTAAGAATATGAGTGGCTATTATCACTATTAAATCCAAATTATTTTCAAAATATATGAATCAATTAACAAAATCGAAAGTGTGTTACTTATATCTTACTTATAAGTTTGCATGTGAGTAAAATATAAGGATGTGCTTTGTGTAGATTTTCCTTCTCCTCTCTTTTAGCATAGTTTTGAATAGGATTTGACAAAGTGTATGGTTCGTTTGAAAAGAACCTAACACTTGACTAATTCCATATCCTATTCATTCATATGCTATTACTTAAGAAGGATACATATACTTGTACATATAAATTGCATAAAAATAAAATAAATCAACATAAACTTTCTTTTTTTTTCATTTCATTTTTTTACACATGCTTGTATTTAAAGAAAGTGGATTAGTCTGGACAATCCTAGGGTTGAGAGGTTTTAAGTAGGCCTAAGTAGGTATTGTACCTTACACCTCTGGTTAACAATGGCAACATACTCACTTATGCTTTTCATACATTCATATGTGCATATGAAAATTGGATAAGAAACCCCTTTGCTACTTAATGAAAATCATGCATCATAAACATTCAAATTTTCTTAAATGAATTACTTACATGCACTAAAGTGTAAATGTGCTAAACATTCCCATTTGTAGATATGTTTAGGACTCATTCATATGCATGTTATACATGTTGGGAAAGAAATGAAGTGATGTATATTTTGTGAATTTAATTCATTTTACTTAATCTTAAAATGCCTTTCGTTTGAATAGGCTTATTTAGAGTTCATCTAAACCTAGGATTAATTAAAATATATAATAAAACATTTACTAAAAAAAAGTAAAATATGAATCCACTTTATAAATTACTTAGGTTAGGGAAGGAAAGAGAAGTTCTCTTCTCTTTCTCTCTTTATAACTTAGTAATTAATTGTAGGATTCACTTGAACCCAATCAAAATATAAAATTAAATCAATCCAAAATAATTAAATCACTTAAATGAAACCCTCCTCTAAGTTGAACATTCTTCATACTTAAAAAACTCTAACTTAAAGCCATAGCTAAGCATACCACACAAACCTCTAAAGCACACACATTAGCTAAGTCATCACTTCTAGCTTTAGGTTATGATGGTGCTTGGTTTGGTGTTTGCTTTTATTTTGTGATATATGTTTTAGTCTAGATGTTAGGATGCATGTGTGTAGAATGAATGGGGTAGTCTTTTCTTCGGGGATTGTAAGGGGGGATAAAAATGTAAATACTTTTTTTGTGCAAGTGCTTATACCCCTAAGCCTAATCCAATAGTGTCAGGTGGACTTAGTCACCCATGTGTGATTTGTTTGGGTAACCTCTGTTTTGTATGTATTAGCTAGATTTATTTTTCCTTTTCATGTAATTTTTGCAATTAGGATTTTGAAATGATTGTTATGTGGATTAGGATAAGCATTGATTATAAGATCTCATCTTATGCACCATGTGAAGTCTTTGGAGCATCTACCTTCCAACCATCCAAAAGAAGGAACTAAAGAAGAAAGAAGAAAAGAAGACTGAAGAAACGAAGCTTGAAGACCCCCATAACAATGAGTTTCTTGCTTAATTGTATGTAATTTATTTGTAATCCGGGTTATATAAGGGTAGAGCTCGGCTACCCAATTTATTTTCAGGTTTGTGGGATGGTATCCGACCACAATGGCCTCTTATTCTTTTGCGATTAGCTTTATAAATTGATTGATGATTTGTTTAGCTTGTGCATTAAGTGGCATCCTCTTTCTAATTTCTTCCTTGCTTTATGTATGGCCTGGATGTGGATTTGGCTCTTAGGAAAAAATAAATATTTTTCCAAATTTAATAATTCAAAATTAAAAATAAAGAACTCATAACCTCGCCTAAAGCTTAGGCTAAAAATCAAGATAAAAGAATTAACAACCCCTTAGCTGAATGAGTACTTCTTTTATAACATCATGCACAAATGTATATTATTTTCACTCTTGATTGGAGGGCTTCTACCTTTGCTAGAAAATTTTGGCTTGACCTTTGAGAGCCAAGGTATAAAGACACCTCCTCCCTTATCGCTGATTTTGGCCAATAATCTCATTTCTCATGCATTAGGCACATGAATCCTATTAGCATGAGTCAGAATAATTGTCCAAAAATAAAAATAAAATGAAATCTGAATTACATTTGATTTAGGTCATTTAAAGCATGCTCTTACATGATCTAGTCTCTTTAGGGAGATAGTTTAAGGACTTAGTCTATTTTTAAATAAATAATAGCCTAACTATCTTGTATAAAGCATATGACTTGCCTACATGAATTTAAAACCATAGGAGGAGTTAGTTGGCGGCCACCCCCAAGTGATTGTAAGTCCAAACAGTCGGGTGGTTTGTCCTCTCTTGTGGAGACAAACTAAATATCCATTTTTACTTTAGATTTAGGTTGTGCTTTCAGCCCTCGCCAAAGCTCCCTAGATTTTGGTTCTGAGGTTACTTTTCCCTTTTGTGGGGCCATAAGATTAAATCTTCACCTGTTAGGCATTTTTTTAATCTTGTGTTATGGAATCATAAGCCCTAAATTTCTAATGAAAATTTTAACTCAAACAAATTAAATTAATTTTAAAGATGTAAAGCCTAACCATAAGATAGTTTGAGATGCTCGCTAAGTTTCCTAGCATCGTGGGCATCTCCTACTTATCTTTCTTTAGCTTTGATAATAACTCCCTCTCTTTGATCAATCTCATTTGATCTTCCAAAATAAACTAATCGATTGATAGTCTCACCGATTAAAATCTTTGGAGACAACGATCATTTATCTTAATTAAGAGTATTCCTAAAGGATCTCATTCCTTAGGATGTAATTAACTATGGGGGCTTGCCCCTGTAGGGAACTTAGCAAACCCAATTTTAAATAAACCATACTTTACTTTTCTATGCAAAGTAGGGGAAGAATATTTAGTACACATTCAGACCCATTATCCTTAGGAGTCCTTGTTGAGGTGATTAGGTCCATTGTAGGGTGGCGACTTCTATCTTTCGAGATAGTACACCTCTCCTCAATGTCGTACCTGATCACCCTCAATAAGAACATCTGCAAATCTATGTGGTGTCAAAATACATAAAAAGAAAGAAGATGTATATTTTCATCCTCATTTTATTCGACATAGAGTGAAGATGAAAGTATATATCTTATTCTTTAAAGGAAATGAAAATTTTCACCACAATGGATTATAAAGTTTCTCATATTTTAAGAGAAGGTAATTCTTGTGTGGATTTCTTGGATAATATGGATGCTAATTTGAATGTTTTACTATTTTTTTCTAATCATAATCTCCTTCCATGCTTAGAGGATTGGCTAATCTTGTTAAAACTGGTCTCCCTTATATTATATTGCATTAATCTTTTATTTCACTCTTCTTTTTAGTTTTGTTCTCCTTTATCCTTTATTGGATTGGTTGGCTTTGATAAGTTTGTTCTTTGGATGCTGTATTTGCAACCCTTTCTAGGATGTGGAGATTTTAGTGTTTTCCATTCTAGGGAGTTAGAGGCATCTATTGGTTGTCCTTTCCTCTTAGACTTATCTATGTTGATTCTATTTACTTTTTCCCCTATATTTCTAAACCTAAACTTAAACCTTTTCTAAACTTTTATTCCTCTCTCTTTTTTGTTTTCTTTAAGCCTGAGCTTGATTTTGGCTTTGTTTTCTCTATGGATATTGTTGCTGTTATTTTGGTCTTGGTGGTTTTTTTATTTTTTGGGCTTTATATTGATCTTCTTCTGTTGTTGGGATTTGTTTGGTGCTTCTAGTTTTGCTATTTAGAGGGGGTTGTTCTTTTTGCCGCCTCTTCTTGGTTCTAGTTTGGCTTTCTCTGTTCTTTGGTTTGGTGTTGGTTAGTTTGTGGTCTGTGTTGTTGTACTCATGGTTGTGCATCATGAATTTTAAAAATTTGGCTTGAAGTGGATGCTCTTCTTTTAATTGATATTCTCTCTTCCAATAAATTTGGTAATGAAATATTTTATTTATCTAAATGCACTAAAATTCTTTTTTCTCAAATAGATTATAAAGTTTCTCATATTTTAAGAAGATAACTCTTGTGCAGATTTTTTTGGCTACTATGTGTGCTAATTTGGATGTTCTCACTATTTTTTGTAATCATAATCTCCCTTTCCTCTTAGAGGATTGGTTAATCTTGATAAAATTTGTCTCCTTTATATTAGATTGCATTAATCTTTTTTTCACTCTTCTCTTTGGATTTGTTTTTCTTTCCCTTTTACTGGTTGGTTATCTTTTTTTTTGGTTTTGGGTTTTTCTGGTTTATGGCTGGGATGGCTATGATGAGTCTGTTCTTTGGATGTATGTATTTACAACCCTCTCTAGGATGTGGAGATTTTGGTGTTTTCCATTCTTAACGAGTTGGATGTATCTACTCTTGTCCTTTTATATATACTGATTCTATTTACTTTCCCCTTTCTAATCATAAACCTAAACCTTTTCTAAACCTATGTTCCTCTCTCTTTTTCTGCTCTCTCTAAGCCTGAGCTAGGATTTTGGCTTCTTTGTTGTGTTTCTATTGCTGTTGTTGCTGATGTTTTGGTCTTGGTGGTATTTTTGCCTTATTGGGCTTTGTATTGATCTTATTTTGTTGTTCTGAGTTCTGTTTAGTGCTTCCAGTTTTGGGGTTTGAAGGGGGTTGTTGGTTTTCTTGCCTCTTTTTGGTTATGTTGTAGCTTTTTTATGTTCTCTAATTTGGTGTTGGTTGGTTTGTGGTCTGGGTTTGTGTTTTGTTGGTTGTTTGGTCGGCTGGTGGTTGCCCCTTTAGCCAATTTCCTTGGGTTTGTTGGTGGCCTTCTTTTGGGATTTGGCTGCTGCCTGCTATTTCTTTTGGTCATTTGTTGGTACCCTTCTTTGTTTAGGATGTTTCTTAATTGGTTTTTGGTTGGTTTGGTGGTTGATGCCTAGTGGCTACTTTTTTCTCTCGCTTGTTTCTCTGGGTGTTGGAGCTTTGGTTAGGTGGTTTTTCATTATTGGTTTGACTCTAGGTGGTGCCTTTTTCTTGGTTGGTTTGCTTTCTAATCTGTTGTTGGTGCTTTATCTTTTAGAGTTTTTCATTTTGGTGGTTAGCTCTGTTGTCTTTATCTGCTTCCTTTATTATTTTGTTGCTTTTCCATATGTTGTGTGGTTTTCTTTTGGATGGTCTTATGGCTTGTTCATGCTTAATTGGTGGTGGGCCTATCTTTGGGGCTCTTGGTTGGCTATGTTGGCTATGTTGTCCTGTTGTTGGGAGCTCTTCTGTTTGGTTGTTTTGTTGGTTGTCTTTCTCTGGTTGGGTTCCTTTAGCTATGATGGCAATGAAGTTTTTATCTTTTTTTTCTTTTCTTTAACTGGTAGCACTATATGTGATTGTAACATTTCTTATTGAAGTTTAGATGCTCACATATTTTGTTGCTCCTTGAGACTTGATTGACTGAGCCTGAGCCTTTTATAATTATTTTGTTCTTCATATTCTTTTTCTTATATATAACTTGCTTATCTTTTTATAAGTGTCTTGCAGGACTTTTTTTACAAGTTTTGGAGTCTTGCAGTTTCACTTTGGTGCAATTTGGCTTGTTATTTCTTCACTTGATCCAATGATATTGCTGCTTTGGGCTTTTTTTGTGTTCTATTAATGTATTTAGATAGGGGATTTATTTCTTTAGATTTCTTGTAGCTTTTTGAGCATTAGCTTTGATATTTATTCCCTTTGAGGAGTTTGTATTTTCCTTTTGATAATAAAATTCCAATCTTTTTTGGGCAAAAAAAACACTAAACCCAAAACTAAAAAAACCCTAAACCATATAAAACCTTAAACCATAAACTTTTTTTAGAGTAATAAAATTTCTTCTTATTTAAACCCTAAACACTAAACTAACCCTAAAGAGCCTAAAACTTAAACTAACCATAAACCCTAAACTAACCCTAAACCCCAAACTAATCTTAAACCATAAACTAACCTTAGATCTTAAATCCTAAACCCTAGGCTTTGATGGCTATGATGTTCATATAGCTCTTTTCTTTGGCTGGTGCACCTTATGTGATTGTAACCCTTCTTGGAAGTCAATGCTCACATATTTTGTTCTTTGTTATTGCCTATGATGTTTATGTTGTCTATGATGGCTATGATGTTCAAATAGCTCTTTTATTTAGTCAGTAGCATCTTATGTGATTGTAACCCTTCTTGAAAGTTGGATGCTCATATATTTTGTTGCCCCTTTTGTTGAATGATTCTCTTGATGTTTCTTTAGGCCTAGGGGTGAGCATTCGGTCGGTTTGGCTTATTCGGTTTGGGTTTTGGTCCAACTAAATAAACCAAACCGTTATTTTGAAAAAATTGAACCGACCAAAGTAGCACAAAAAAATCATATAAACTGAACCAAATAAACCGAATTAGAGTTTGGTTTATTCGTTCTTTTCCCCGAATTATAGAGATAGATTAAAAAAAGAATTTTAAAGTTAATAAACAAATAATAGAAATTTTATTAACTAAAGTTACTAAACTACATGTATACATATTGATACAATGTAATGTACAATGTAAATAGTTTTCATATTGATACAATGAATGTAAATATGTAATGTACAAATAAAATTATAAACAATTAACAAAGAAGAGAAAAAAAAAAATAGTACAACATAATTCAATTGTATTAAGCCAAATCAAATGTTGGGCCACTTTCTACTGGTTGTTCATGTAAAATAATATCTTCATCTCCGTCTTCATCGAATGTTTTTGTTCCTTCAAGCATTCATGAGGCTCTCATGTCATAAGAATTCATGAAAAGAATAATTTTAAGCAATTAGTGTTCACTCAAAAAAATGAGCAGCCTTCATGAACAGATAAACAAACAAGACAAGTGCCAAGTGTCGTAAGTCAGGGACTCAGCCTGAAAAATTTGGTGGTCTATCCCGAAGGTTGGCAAACAAGTAGCCCAAAGGCTTCGAGAACCTGTATTAGCAGACAAAGAAACAAGCGGCCTGACCGAGATAACGAGACCACAAAATTTAAATAAAACTATAGCGGATCAATCACAAACACCCGACCTTCATCTATATACATCTTATTAGTACAACCCACTTTTTTCTATATTCTTGCACTTTTGCCACTTGTAGTATAGACAAAACACCAAAATCAATTTTTCTACCAACTTAACTTCAATAGGTACTACTTTCTCACTCTCTTGTATAATCTTATATCTTTAAAACATTCTATTTTGCAATATCCATCTTAATATTCTCATTTTAACCCCATTAATGATCATGGCTCCTTGGCGGTCAACACTAGATCCATGCCATCATACAATATGATTACTAAAAAAACCTAATGGCACAAGTCCTCCAAACCTAAACATGCATGTTGCCATTCGTCCAAAATCCCAAAAAAATATTAGTAAATCTAATTAGAATCTTCTTTCTCTTGGTATGATCAAAGGTGGGTTATTTCCTTAAAATATTCAAATTTTATTATCAAGATTCTATTTTCTTTATTCAATTATTTTTAATTAATTAAAGAAAACTTGATCTAATTTTCATTTATAAAAATTAATAAAACTTTTGATAATAATGCATACAAATTTATTTTAAAAATCATACATTGATGTTGATTATGTTTTGATGATGATATTATTATTAAAATATAAATTGATATTTTTTATTTAAAATTTGATAAAATTAATGATAAATTCATTTGACATTTAAAATTGTAATTATAAAGATTTGATATTCCATTAAGTCTAGATATTTATTTTAGTAAAAAATATTAGTTTAGAACACTTCACACACACTTTATGTGGGTCATTGGTCAAACAAAGTCAATCTTTTGGTTTCTTGATTTGATTAGATTATATCATCATCTATTGCATATTTCAAATGCATTTTACATGTCATTGCATAAACTATCATATTAGAATCATTTGTTACATATATAATTCACATAAATCCTTTCTCATCTTTTTAGATTAGATTATATATGACTTACATGAGTTAAGCTTGGCATTACACATTGGAGCACAAATAATAATTAGTTTATTTCTTTTAATAGACTGAGCAATACTTAATACACATTTTAAGTGATATTGAATGACATATATCTTTGAGACACATCTTGTGATCATTTTGACTACCATTTTGCATCGTCATCATGCATTGGCAATTTAATTATATATTGACTTAAGTTATTATTGATAGTATAATTATCTTTTTTTTTATTAATTTGACTTCAACCATGCTCATTTGGTTAATTTCTTTTAGGTCAATCATGTTTTCTTTTACTAAACTACTCTTAGCATAGTCATGTTCTTTTAATTATACTATCTTCTTTTTAGTTATACTATTTTGATTATGTATTTTCTTGACTTAGCCATAGTCTTTTTGTTAAGAATTAACCTTAAGAAATCTAACCCCTTTATACTATATAGCTTTTAAAAAATGTAAATATCATGTACTTTTTTTTTAAAAAAAAGCAAGAGATTTGAAAGTAAGTATTTTCATTGAAAACTTATATAATCAAAAGTTTTCTAAAAATATATATTTTTTAAAATTTATTATAAATCTTATCACAAAAAAGCTAGATAAAGTGTAAACTACTATATAATAGTTCAATACCAATGCCCACCTCCACTTATTGAGTTCTCTCAATATTTCACTTACTCTTTTGTTTTGTTACTATAAAGGAGAAAACCTTCTTTCTTCAACTATTAATAAAAAAACATTATAGCTTCTTCTATTCCAAGCAAGAAGTCAATTACTCCTAACTTCATGGCTAGCTAGTGACACAAAGTACCAAAATTATTTTTCAAGATACAAGAACTCACATAAGTACAAACATAAGACTCACAAATGATTAAATTTATAAACTAAGGAACAAAAGGTGTGTAAGAAAATATAACATCATAATACATTTTATACTTTCTCTCTCTTTTCTCTAAAGTTTTCAAGTCATAGCTCTTTGAATTTTAATGAAAAACCTCTCTCACCACATTGAAGTTTAATATTAGCTTATTATATTAAGTATATAGCCTAAATAAAACTTTGAATTTTTTAAAATATAGTCCTAGTTTATCATATAGTGCAAACAATTCAAACAAAATCATATCAATCATTCTATAAATTTTGGCCTTGTTAGATTTATTTTAGAGAGTTTATCGTACATTATGATACATATCATAAAGTACAATTAATTTTAAATTAAAAAATAATAAATAGAAACTTTACTCTTGATTAGATTAAGATAATCAAATTGATTGTATAATATGATGTGCATCGTATAATTTGTTTTGCTTAAAATTTGAATTATCTAAGTTAATTAAATTGATCATATTAAATTTTACAAATAATAGACTAATCATACTTTATGATGTATATCATTAAATATAATATTAAATTCATTTTCATTAATTAAGTATTCTCCCAATGTTAAGAAAAGTATTTATATTTAAATTTGAAATCAAACCTAATCATATATATGATCCTGAATCATACATCTAGATCAGAACTTTGAAACACTTGAGTTTTGGGTGATCATACAATACAATTCATGTTTATACAATCAATTATAATCAATTATAATTATTTTTATACTTGATTTTATTTTTGACTCAACCATGGACTCTTTAATTACTTCATTAACAAGTTTTTTTTGAGTCATATATATTTTGAGTATCTTTATCACATGAGATGCTTTTTCATCTTATACTAAAAATGTTAGTGCTTAGGCCAACCAATATTATATTATGCTTATGATCATCAATATATTGTAATGCAAATTAAAGCTCATAGAGTTGACAATCTTCTTCTTTTCGATATAATAAACCAAACTTTGATAATATATAAAAGAATGCAATAGCTAAATGAAGATGAGTAATATTAGTTAGTCATAAACTTTGTATTGGGGGATGGAATCATTCAAGAAGGGTTAGAATACAGTTCCTGCCCCTTGGGAGGTACCAAATAAATGACTACTGGAATCAGGATTTTGAACATATTCCATTGACCCATAAAAAGTGGGCCCAACCCTTAGGGATACGGTAATACGTCTAAGAAATTATTCCATCGACATACTCTCGATTCTGAATAGCGACATGAACTAAATGTCTGAAAGCCAAAGAACTTACCCCAAAAAGTCCTAACAAATATATATATATATATATATATATATAAAGTGCAGTGATTACATTCAATCAGTGAAATAATTAGCATGAAATAAGCAAAACATTGATGGCAAATGAAGAAATATTTAGATTACTAATATGGTCATGATGATGATTTCAATTTAGAAGCTAAAGTGAGGAGCAAGTTGTCATTTTCTATTTATATAATAGGTTATAATAATATGAGGTAGTATTTTAATCATAAATAACAATTAGATATGTCCTAAAAACTTAATTGCATGTATGTTTCTTAAAATTTTGCTATTATAAAGCTAGTCAAATATCTCAATTAGAATAAGATAAGATTTTAGAGAATTAATTTAAAATATAAAATTATTATTACTTTTAGAATATTTAGTAATATCTTAAATAATTATTTGTTAAATGCTTAACACAAAGAAAAAATTTAATTTATTGTATTATATTAATATAATAAATTATTTATTTCATTGGTTTAAAATATTCTGACAAAATAATTAAGTAAGATAATATTTTCTACAATATTTATATAAAGCATAAGTTTATCTATGATTACTATAATAACAATGATGATCAGTTAAACTGGAAGACTTGGTTCAAAATTTGTTCAAAATTTGTTACAATGACCGGCGTGAGGCGAGTGGAAGCAGAAAGGCGGCGATGAAGGGTGGTGAAGGTTCCGGACTCGAAGGACCTCCAGCAGCAGAGTAAAGCCCTTGACAAGCTTACCGATCGCGTTGAGGACCGACAGCTCGATTCCACTCGAGTCCAAGAGGTTATATTTGTTTTCTAACTATCACCACTTGCCATCATCCTTGCATATTGGTCTGAAGTAACTAGATATAAAGAAAACTCATATTTTTTCTTCAAAATTTCTGTAAAATAGTTTTCCATCGCAGAAAATGGTTTTTAGGTTTTAGGGTTTCGGGAACTATATCGGTTTCTCCCTTTCGGTTCTCTTATTATTTTTAGGCGATCTCCTGACGCAAAATATTTCTGCTTTAATTATTAATTCATTGGGTTCTGTTCTGCGGTCATTTTTAAATTGTTTTCAACTATTTAGCGGATTTTCCTTTTTTTGTCATTTATTAGCAAAATATTTGCATCTCCATTTCTCTTATCTTTTTATTTCCTTGCCCTGCTTTTAAATCGTGCAATGATCTGATAGTGACATAGAACGAGGGATGCTATAATTTTTATGCTGCGGATTAATATTATCATAAGGGTAACTTCGAAAGAATAAGGGGAAATATGTGTTAACACATAGAGACAAACTCCTAAAAACTTTAAGGGAAATACGAGTAAGATGATGAATAAAACAAATCCAAGCAAAATAAAGAATAACAATAACATATATCTCCTCATCATAGGAGGGTCGATTTATATCACCAAATTAAGTATCATAGGGTTGCCACCAAACGACTACAAATAAGAAAAAGCACTTCTCCAAATATGATTTGTATTCCAAAATATGATGCTTACAACCAAAATTCCATGCCACTATTTTGGCTTTTACAAATATAAACTTTAAGTAGAATTTTGATCTTTCTTCTTCTCATATCAAAGGGCCAAGATTAACTATCATTATAGAGAAGCTACTTTAGGTCACCCCATTTCTTCACAGTGAAGCTACTTCATGTCTACTCTGAATCTTTATCGAGAAATTATTTTTATCCCCACATCCATGGTCATCCAAGGTTTCATAAAAATGATAAGATTTCCTTCTATGTGCCTAACCCATGCAAGAATCATGAAAAATATTAAAATTTCCATCCAAGAAAGCAATAAGGTGTTTCAACATATGCAAAATTATTCTTTATTTTCTTATAGTTGTAAATTAATTAACATGATCACAAGAAAATAATTAAGGAAAAATAAGGGAACTAAATGAAAATGCATGAAAATATAAAATATTTTGATGCAACACTTGTGAAAAAGGTCAGTCATTTAGTCACACCAATGCTATTCATTAATCTCTCATTATTGTGTTGTACCAGATAGGATGCAAAGAGTTTGATTTCCTTTTTATCATGCTTTGTCTAGTAGCTTTTACACTAAGAACTTCATCATGGAACAAAACGCTAGCATTGTTTTTATATTTGGTCTAGATTTAATTTGAGTATGCAATTTGGGCTTGTTTAGTATCAATTTTGTTCTGTATTTTTTTGCTTTTGTTTTTGTTTTGATGTTATTTTTTAAAATATGTTTGTTTAATATATTTTTTAAAGTTTTTTGTTTATAAAAACAAATCACATTATTTTTAAAAAACTTAAAATACCTTTTGGAAAAGTTTATCATATGCTCATGGTATATTTCTTAAGTTATAATTGCGCAGTAGTAATCATCACAGTTTCGAGCTTTTTTTGTCTTAAAAATTGATATTATATTGAATCCATGGAAACTAGTACCTTAAAAAGCTGGGCAGATTAGGACCTAATTTATAAATTAGTTTGTGGGTGGTGGAGTTGTTGGATTATGTAATTTTGTAGCGCAAGATCAATCATTTTCATTTCTATCATATGTTCGCACCATGTCAGTTCACTTCTTCCACTTCTGTTGAAATCAGGTTCTTTGTGTGATATATCGTGTCCATATTAGATGTCATTAGATCAAGTTGGAAAGTTTATTGGATTTATGATGAAGAGGATGCAAATGTTCATCTACATATTAATACCTTGTAAAATGTGAGAAAAATAAGGAAATTTCACATAACATATAAGCAAACATCCAATCTAAAAATAAATGGGACACCCTTGGAGAAAAGGGGCCATGTATGATTCGTGAAATTTTAGACCTTATACCAAGCCAAAGATGTAACATCTCGGATTCTCATCTTCCAATAAATGCAAGTGATGGAATTACAAAAGAGAATAATGTATGAGTAACCATTTTCTGAACTCTCTTATCCAACAGCATATCCATGGCGTCCATTACAAAATTCATGGAAAAATGGTGTAACATAATGGAAAAGTTAAAAGAAAAACACATTGTTATATTCTGCCAATGCAAGTCACTGATCGTGATGCTGAAAAATGCTAGATTCCATTAACAGGTGCATGAAATCAGACCATTTCTCTGTGTCCTCATTACTTCACAGATTTATAAATGATGAATCATGCTTGCTAACTGAAGACTATTTTTCAGCCATATCTTAAAATAAAATCTTATGAAAGGTGAGAAGGTGTGGTCATGGGGTATTTGGTGCAGATTTTTTCTAAATCCCAGTGTGACATGATCCAAATCTTTTTTTTTCTTTTCTAACTCCCGTAAGTCTATTCAATTTATTTTAATTATTGAAAACTAAAAGGCTGCTAAAATTGTGTAGTTATATGGAGCTTTCTTTTGACATCGTCATTTGCCCTTTTTAGGGTTTATGGTAAGTAGCATATAGTGATATAGATATGCACATTGCAGCCAATTCCTATGATAAGCATACAATTTATTAAAAAGCAAGGGACAAGATCATAACACATAATTTGAAAGTATCAGCATGATCTTCGTTTGAGTTGTGAGTGATGTGCCACCTATTATCAGAGCATAGACATGTGTGCTTCTCTATTGCCTTTGTCTGAGGAAGATGTGGTTTATTTTTTCTCTCTGCTTGTAACTTAATGGAAACTTATATTTTTGCTTCTCTCCATTAACCATGGACGTTTTGATTTTTCTCCCCTTTCCTTGGTTACATAAACTGAGGTTGGGAAAGATGCTATTCTCTTTTCCTGCATCTGGAATTTTAAATGAAATGACTGTTGAATTTCAGTAATTATTTTGTTTGAAGTCTTTGGGTTGGTACACTGTATAGCTCGGAAGTAGAACTAGTTTTGTTCTTTATTAAACTTGTACATCGATTTGTTCTGCTATAATGTGTTGCTGTTCATGCTTTTCTACATTCTCATGTTCTACATTTGGTAAGTTTCCTGTTGTCTATATAGGCCATGGCAGCCCTTGCATCCTCTAAAGAAGCTGATTGGAATGCAATGAGAATGAGGTACGCTTTCTTTCTGTATTTTTCATATTGCTTTACAGCTTGGCTTTTTCTTTTCTAGTCTATATAGTTAATTGCCTTTTTCCTGTCATATAGGGCTGCAAACGAACCGAGCTGAGCATGTCTGTGTTCAAGCTTGAACTTGTTTAATATTATCGAGTTCGAGCTCGATTCAAGCTTTTTAGAATGGTGTTCAAGCTTGAGCTTGTTTACCATTATCGAGCTCGAGCTCGATTTGAGTTTGTTCACGAGCTTGGTTCAAATTGAATTATTGAGCTTGTTAACGAGTAGCTCATTTAATGAAATAAATGAGCTTTAATCAAGTTTTAACTGAGCTTGTTCATGAGCAGCGTGTTGGAAAGCATACATGAGTTATATCAATTAAAGCTTATCAAGCTTAAAAAAATAATAATTTAAATACTATTGTTCACAAACAAGCTTTAATCGAGCCACAATTGAGCTCCTTAGCGAGCTTGTTCACGAGCTTTAAACGATAATATTCATGAACATAAATGAATCGAACGACAAGCTGTTCAAGCTTGTTCATTTAGCAATAAAGTATAAAGTGCTCGCTGATTAGTTAATCAAATCATGAACGAGCTCTAATTGAGCGATACAGTAACTTGTCAATTTCGTTTGCAGTCCTACTGTCATAAGATTTCTGCAAAATCATTCTCTGTACTATGTACAATAACCATATGCAGAAGATTAGCTAAAATCATTAAACGTTCAAGACTCTAGCTAACTATTTATGATATGTAAAGAAGTAATAAACTACAGTGCCTGTTGACTATCAATTTTTGTTATTATGTGGTTATCTGTTTTCCTTACTTTTGAAGTTTATCTTACCTTTTCTTGCCCCTTTACAAGTCATCAACTTGCGCCAGTCTCATTCTTCTTTTCAGGTGCCCGTACATTCTCATTTATTGGTTTGTCATTTAATATATATCTAATTATGTTATACTTGCATTAATCTCGTTCTTCTTAACCTTTAAGTATACTATTATATTCTTATTTATATTATTATTATTTTCTTATATTTGTTTTGCCCTAGCCTGAGCCTATGATTCTTGCTCGTGCAGTCCTTGGAAGCATGCACACGAGAGCTACTTAGCTTTCTTGCTCATGTAGCCCCACTACTGCACGTACGTTCTCACGCTTGACCCGACAAGCTAACTTGTTTGCCTCGCCTTTTGCAACACACATCTTTCTTATTTTTTTTGCCCTCTTGCTTGGTGTCTCCCTACTCTGACTCTTGCTTAAATAATGTGAATAAGGCAATTGGAGCTTGGTGGGTTATGTGACACCTGTTATGATAGGTATCGCAGTTTGCACAGGGTCATTATGACTCTTATCCGATTGATTAGGTATTATTATTACAACGATCAACCCTGGAGAGGAAGAACCTTACTATCTAGACAATGAAGATGAAGACTCATCACCTTAAGGAAGCCACAATTGGAGAATGCATTCTCCGGAGCGATTTTAGTAGCAAAGCCTGTTGCAACGTTTGAGATTTTGACGATAGGCTCATACAAGAGGAAGATAGACCTAGTAGACCATGTAGCAAATTTTGAGTCGGTGATCTCCTTGTTAGACATCAATGATGCATTGAACTATAATTGTTTTTTTCAACCTTTAAAAAGTTCGCACCTAGGTTGTTTACTTGCTTAACTCTAGGAGTAATTACCACATTTATAGAATTTAAAATGATATTCTTGACATAATTCATGAGTGCATAGAAGTCACTAAGGAAAATGCGGCTTTACTGTCATTGCGATAAGAATTAGATTAGTCATTGAGGATCTTTATTACTCGATTTCAAAAGAAAATGCTGAAGTTTGAGATATGGAATCAACTATGGTTCATGCAGTACTCACCTAGGGCCTGCAAGAAGATTCATTTCATTATGCACTCAGTTTGCAGCAGCTGAATGCACTTGCCAAACTACTAGAGCTCACGACAACCACATAAATGTTGAGAAGCATAATTGTGAGCTGAGTTCATCAAAGAAGGGATGAACTTCATATCATTGGTTCCAACAAATTCGCAATGATATAAGAAGTCACCCAAAAGACTGAAGAGACGAAGAAAGATTCCTTGATAAAGGGCAAACTCATCCATTTGATGAGCCAATATGAATTGAAAATGGTAGGATGATTGGTGGAATGAAACACCACATGCACCTATTCATCAACCAACTATAATAACTTGTCTGAATAACCAAACTTGTTGGGGTCATTCAAAATAAATAATACTTCAAGAGATTAGTGCTGATGAGAGTTAGAGACACCTCAGATACTTAAAGAGGTGTGTTATACTTATCACAAATATTACATTCATGACACAGATGAGTGTCAACATCTAAGGAATTTGGTTGAATAACTCATTAAAGCATGAAAGCTTAAGGGTTTAGGGGATAAATTACTTGATTAGAGAAATGTAGTTGTAACCGTAATTTAATGAGGGTCATTGAGAGGCCAAACATCCATTAGTGTCTTCAAAGCGCAGAGCGCAAAGGTTCTAATTTGACTTCAAAGCGCAAAGCACGATGCAAAGTGGCGCTTTTATTACAAAAGTGCTTATGGTTTATATAAAATCTAAAATATATAATAAATTATCTTAAAAAAGGAAAATTATATATCTAATTGGTTAATTGTCTTAAAAAGGTAAAATAAAAATAAATTAAGAGTATAAACTAGGTAGATTATAAAACTTGCACTTTATGATATATTATAAATTTTAGAAGAGTATAATAATTAACAAGAGTAATGTCTTTCATATACCTTTGAAAATGAATATTTGAGGGAGAACCTACAAATTAAATTTAATTATAATTTCCAAAATAAAGGTAAAACTTGGTATAGTATAAACTTGATAATTTATAAAACTTGTGATATATGAAATATTGTAAAACTTAATAAGTATTAAAAAAGCAAAACATATACCTAATTTGAAGATAATTATTGAGGGTGAACCTACAACTTAAAATTTATGACAACTCCCAAAATATATTTAAAAGCATAAACAAAATAAAGATAAATCAATATCACCTTCTAAATAAATCCATAAGAAAAGTTAAACTCTAAAGCATAAAGTAATAAACTCTAAAGTTTTCTAAACCAAAAAAAAAAAAAAAAAATTCACTCATCATTCTCTCTTTCATTAACATAATTTTTTTCTTTTTCAAGTAAAATTTTATCATCATTAAATTATTATTATTCTTCGTCTACTTATTGTGAATCAGTATCACCTTTTATTTTGTGCGAGATAGGAGTGGGCACAGATTAAGATGAAGCAGATGTTGCAAATGATGAAGCCTTTTTTTTGTTTTAGCTTACTAAATCTTATTGACCATCTTCGATTAACTTCTCCAACAACAGTTTCTATTTGCCTCTAAGTGAGTTCTTCATCTCCAAAATATTACTCGCCAACAATCTTCAGGTTCTCCAATCAACCACTCATAGCTTTCGTCAATTGAATCCAAATTAATTTGATCAGGAATGTCTCTTAGATTGAATCTTTTCTTCAAAGTCTAATTATATTTGATAAAAACTAAATCATTTAAGTGCTTTTGATATAATTGATTTCTTTTCTTTATGTGGATTTGTAAAAAAAATCAATAAATCTATTGCACAAATGAATAAAAAATTATTTGGAGTGTAAAGTGTAAACTATGAACTTTATAACTTATATATCTACTCGACAATACTCTAGTTTCTTTTACAACCAGCAGCACTGCAAGTTAACCCTTAAATTTTTATTGTCATTTTTTGCATAGTTGGAGCTGATGCACCATATATTTCTCACCACTCCATCGTATCAAAATTTATACATCACATTTTAAAATCTAATGAATTGATTAAGAAATCTCTTTGATTTATTTTTGTAAAAGAATTCTGGATTAAGATAATACCCAATTTGATTTAATAGATGTTGAAACTGACATCTCCATCTGTCGTCAATGATACAAAAGACTTTCTCGTACTTTTTCTCATCTCTTCTAAATGTAGCTATGATTACCTTTTTCACCCTATCCATGATATCATAAACATAGCCAATTGTTGGGTGCTTTTCTCCATTACTAATCTTAACATCTTCACAATTTGGCTTATCACCTTTAAGGTGTAAGAGCCACCATTCCAAAACCTAGTCTTGAGGACAATCTTTTTAGTCTTTTCCCCATTTTATTCAATACGATCTTTGCTTTCTTTTCAATGAGTCATATTTTGTCCACTGACGCTAACATTAACACAATATTTTAAAGGATTCATGTCATGATTATTTTGACAAGTTTACGTTGGCTGTCGACCGCCTATCCTAATTAAAATTTTACAACATCAAAAAAAAATACAAAATAATAAATTTTGATAAAATATATCTTTCACAAATATACCAAGTTATGTAATTCAAAAAGTGATTTCACAACTTATAAATGATCATTTTACAACTTATAATTTTGATAAGATTAAGAAATAATAAAATATCTTAGAGTGATCTTACTAAGATGTTTATATTATTATAATTTATTGACTAATATAAAAATAATTTCAAAATAAATTCACAATAGTCTATTGCACAATAAAATAAATTTCAGTAAAGAATAATTTTAAGTTTAAGAGAAACTATAACTAGTATTTATATAATAGTATAAGAATGATTAACTCTCCAATAAAATTCTTTTTTCTTAATTAATAAATAATAAAAATAGCAACTTTGCTAAAATCTAAATTTTAGCAAGATAAAATTATTTAAACTAATGATATTAGTTGGAATAAAATGATAAATGACTAGTAAAATAATTTATTTTTTTATAAATTTTTATTTTGATAAAGAAACTTGATATATAATAAATCTAACATATATTCTAAAATTTCAGTAATAATTTATTTTATTTTAACTAAAATGATGCTTTAAATTATTGTAAATGATCGCAAAATATTTAAATAAAATTAGTATATGATAGATCTAAGTAAACTAGTAAGCTTTAAATTAAAAAAGAGAGATTTAGCAAATATAAAAATATTTTCAGCACAATAATTTAATTTTAAATGCTTAAAATATATTTTTAAAATAAATCTAATAATAAATGATATTTCAAATAAGATTAATGAAGAAATATTTCAAGAAACCTAAAGAATTTGTAGAAAGATAAAAATTTCGTCAAGATAAAATAAATTCTACAAACTATCACAAAAGTTTAAAAAAAAAATGATTGAAGAAACTTTGATGTGAAAAACTTAAACTTTGATGTACAAAGGTTAATCCACCAAAAAATAAAAATTTCAAAGAACAAATAGATGGTTAAAAAGTATGAACAACTAAAAGAGGTTAAGATCAAGAAAAATAAGGATTTGATCTTGCAATATTTGAATAACACTTATAAGAGAAATCTAGGAAGTTTTCTGATTAGAGATTTTGAATTTGAATAAAGAACCTATTCATAAAAGAATGAGATATTTATAAGCAGAATATCATTTTGAACTATTTCAAAAAATGTATTATTATCATTTTATCATATAATAATATAATATTCATAAAAAATATAATTTATATTAAATAAATATTAAATTCAAACAAATAAAAAAATAATCCAGCAGTTAAAAATAATCAAATATGACTCTTAATATATTCAAAATATATAATATGCATTCATTATTAAAATCAACTAATATTTGAAAAATCATAATAAATTTAATTTTAATCAAACATGTAACCTATCAAATTAAAGAAAAAAAATCCAAGTTTCTTGATTATAAAATGACTTTGGTCGAAATACTAAATTTTATGTATTTTTTATTAATTTTGAAATATGACATTTAAAAATTATAATATAATTTAGATATAATCATTCATATATTATTTATCATATCTTTTAAATTAAATTAAAATATTTAATTATATTAAGTATATAAATTAATTACACTCAATCATCATAATTAATTATCATTTATTATTCTGATAATTTAAATACTATGTATGAAATATATAATTAAATATTAATTAGATAAAGATTATTTATTTATATAAATTAATTTCATTATTTTATTTAAAATAAATAAAAAAAACATGTTAAGTTGCGAGCAAATTAATTCATTTCAATGAACTCATATGAATCTCTAAGATAATTATAAATGCATATAACTTAATATATTATATCTTGAGCTTCAAAATATCTATTTTGATCTATCTTTCATTCTTTCTTACTTATAATTTTATCAAACATATTGTGAAATATATTAGATATTTAATTAACAATCTTGTGCAATTTTAAAATCAATATATTTGAAATACTTAAAACATATATTAGAATATTCAAGTATATGTTTGTTATCATCAAAATTAATAGGATTGAACATGAAGCTCATAAAGTCAATATAGTGTTTAGGTTTATGGTTGTAGGGGTTGTTTAAGTTGGGGTTTAGGAGGGTACCAAGTGATTAAGAGGAAGAAAAATAGATTGCATGCAATTGATAAATTGAAACTCCCTGAAGTTTCAATAGAGGAATCAACCATCATACTTTACCAAGTATTGCACAAAAGCAAAAAAATTGAATGTCTTAACCCTATTCATCAAAAGAGATTATGCAGTGTTCTTATAAACAAAAAGCATAAAAAAAGCATAAATATTTCAAGCTAGGGTTCAGCCAAGCTATTCCAGGAAAGGGAGTGTTTCTAATTTCCATGCAATGTTCATTTCCATCTTTAGAGTTGTCAATCATGTGCTGCTTGCACACCAAGTCATGGGGATTGGAAAACATTGTTGGAAAGTGAATTGGTCTAGTAATGAAACACATGTTGGAATCCGAAGTGAAAATGACCAGTCAAGCCTTGATCATGGTTCTTCCTTTGAGATTTGTATTGTCAATGATGATCAATCTGGAATCCTGTTACTGTGGTCTGAAATTTGATCTGATCATTGGCATGTGTGTATGTACATTGGTGATGCAACAACTTTCTTCCCAGAATTATTTACTTGATTTTGCTTTTGACAGCTATTGTGCAATATTGTATTTTATTTAATTTTATTTCTGAACTGCTGTATTCTCTTCTTAATGCCGTTTGTCTGGGATCGTTTGGGCACTGTCTACTAGTTATTTTGTGGGATCCTCTTATAATGCTTGTGTTTCTGGCACGGTGTTTCTTGTTGCTGTTCTTGGATTAAAATTTGGATGTACCATTTTGTCAATTAGTTGACTGCCGGGTGGTTCTTTGCCCCTGCTGCATTGTCTCAGGAATGGATGCTTATTTTGGTTATGTAGGCCCTTGTGGCTTGGTGTCTTTCTGACAACCTTAATGAGTTTGTTAATGCTTTAAATATAATATTGCCAGATGTGCTTCTTGGGATTCCTTTTATTCGTCTACTTATTTATAATGGTCTTGTAACCTTCTGTTAGTTTGTTTCAGAGAAATGCTCTTATTTGTTTTCCTTTCATCATGGCTTATTGTAGTCTTTTGTCAAATTATTTGATGTTAGCAGTCCACTCGCTCAAATTCATAAGTGCCTAATGATATGTACAAACTGAGTCCATTGTCTGTGATCAGGGAAAAGGAGCTTGCTGCTGTAAAGATTAATCCGACGGATGTAGACATCATTGCTAATGAGTTAGAGGTATATTTCCAACTAAAATATTACTGAGCTTTTTTAAAGAAATTCTTTTTATTCAGTTCTAAAATCGACCTGATCTTTTTGTGCAGCTGGATAAGAAGGTGGCTGAGAGAACTCTTCGTGAGCACAAAGGCGACGCAGTTGCTGCAATCCGGTACTTGCTACGATGAATCAACTAAAATGGTTCTTCCACTCAATTTCTAGTTTATTAGTCCTCGCTAGTCATTAACTTAATATATCATTAACCTGACTACAAATGTTTTTAATAACCATGACTCCACTTTGGGACCACGATAGAAGGAAAAACTGGTTGTTTATATGTAATAATTCTTCTTATTGATACTTCATATTCCAGAGACTTATTAAGGGGCCTTTTGAGTTTACTTTTTATTTTTAATTTAAAAAAAATAAATTGGATTTGTATTTTTAACTCATTTTATTTTTTGTTTTTTAAAAACAAAGCAAGTTATTTTTAAACACTTATTTTTTAGACATTTAAGATGTTTTCTTTTATTTCTTAAATGCAGCAACGGTCATGCAATTGTTGACTTATGCAATATATTATTCGGAAATTTACATATATATATATAACAATTTTTTATATATTTGTATATCTAAATTTTTAATATTACATTATAAATAATAATATTATTAATTTTTTAAAGTGAATCTTTTCATTGTTATGAAATATATTATATTTATAAAGAGTGTATGTCATAGTCTCAAGAAATCACCAAGATATTTCACTCACTCGAGTAGCATTAATGGAAGTGAAGTGACATGACATCCTTCTATAATTTGCTGCATGTAGATTAGGCGTCTTCTTAAGCTAGGGAAATATTTTTGACTTTTGTCATCTTTTAAATATCGTCATTTCACATTTTTCAATGTTTTGTAATATTCAAGGTCTCATCATCAAAAAAATGTTATTCTATAATTTCTAGTGTGATAATGTCACATGGTATCTATTAAAAAAATAAATGGAAGGATGCACTTGTCTTATAATACATCTCCATTGTTTTGAGTATCTGTGCATATCAAATGTCTTTCATAATGATATTTATTATCTATCCATTTATCTTTTGACCTTATTCATACTTATTTTTTCAATAGTCTTCTATTATTATGCGGCTAAAGTTGTCATAATAATAGCATCTCCTTGAGCACAATCAAAACTTGCTTTTATTATGATTTGATTCAAGATTTTAACTATAAATTTTAACCCACCTCTAGATTTGTTGTTGTTGATATTTTGAGATATGCTTTTATTAAAAATAGAAATTTATAAACTTTCACATTTCTGATGTTGTTTGATATCTTTGTTAATGATAAGATGTTTGACATCAATAAGCTTCATCATGGATGGTCTATAGAATCTATTGAGAATTATTACAACATCAATTGAGATCTCAAGACATAAAATGAGATTTTTATAGAGTTTAATTGTCTATTGATTAAGTTGAACTAAGTGATTTGATCAGAGTGAAATTGAAAATTTTGCACATGATATGGCACCTTATTGACTATAACGGGTTTGTAAAATACATGAGAATAACTTCATGACTTATGCCATTGTGATATCAATGAGAATATTGAAGACAAAAGTACATGCAAATAAACCCTGAGCTTATTTTTCAATCAACGTCGCTTCTTTCTAATATAATGAATGAATCTTTACTCTCAATGTTAGACTGTTTTCTTTAGTAAATATCTTATATTTACATCTTCTAGAACCCAATGTTTTAGTCATTGAACTTGTCAATTTTGACCTTCCAATCCTACATATTTTGATTTGAAGCTTCTTTAAATCAAAACTCTGCTACTACTGTAATTCTTAGTCAATAATAAAAATTCAAACAATAATTAAATAAATGAGAAAAAACTACACCAAAATTGCAATCACTAATTTGTATGCATCCATGATCATATAGAGATTAAACATTCTCATAGGCTTCAAAAGAGAGACACTAAGAGTATACTTTAATATGACTAAAAATAAAAAGATCTGTATATTTGTATTAAAAATTAAAAAAGGATACAACTAACTCTTATAAAAATGAGAGTTAAACATGAAGAAATAAAATATTACTGCTGCTACATGAGCCTGTCTGGTCAATTAAAAATGAATCTTATTTAAGATAATTATATATATATATATATATTAAACTGCCGGTGTGAGTACCAGCGACTTCCCGAATTCAACAACCATTAACATCTGTTATCACAAAGTTTGGCTTTCGAACAAATCAACTCCAAAGAAAACCTCTAATAGCATTAACTCAGGGCATTACTCAAAAGTCTAAATCAGTGGGGGACCCAATTCACTTTAAGTTCAATCTGCTGCAGAATCCAAAAGTTCGAAAAATAAAAGAGCGTATTATCAAGTCAGAATCGAAACCTGGAACTATTTCTGCAGTTAGCGGTCGACCACCTGGAACTTCGACTAGAAACAGTTGCAGCACTTGCGGACAAAGTACTTGACAGCAAGGATCTAAACGAATAATACATAAAAGAGTTGCAACCATGCAGTTTTTTATTTATTTATATATTTTAACGCCAAATATAAACTGCATAATGAAATCAGACACTACCGAGGAAAGGGTGGATATCACCATGTAAAGGAAATAAAAGTTGCAGACTATACATAATAATAACCCGTATAAAAGTTCGGAGGGTTATCTTAAATTCACTAACCTATTATTGCTTTACAGTAAAAAATACCTCGTTCCTTTTTTTTTTTTAATTTGTATTTGAATTACTTTAAAGACCCCATCGTCTGTCACAGAAGTAGCACGTCTCATCTCTCCAACTTCAAGTTTTCACAGAGATGCCCGAGCTCAGGTCTGGCTTCCATCCAGGTTGCAAATCTTGTTTCATTTGGAGATGCACAGTATAGGTAGGAACGAAAGGTGATCAGGAAAAAGTACCTTCTGCAACATAGAATAAATATAACAGGCAGTTAAATTGTGCTTTAAGTTTATGGAAAAATAGATTCTAACAGCTTAAATAGATGATCTTACTAATGGCACTTGTTTATATGTGACTTGAAAATTCAAAACGGTAAAAAGGGCACAAGAATAATTAAGAACGAGTTCCTTCTCCTGTCAAAAATAATCGGTTCCCTACACTAAAATAGAAACTCTAAAATAGACTCAGCTTGGATCTGCTAAATCATGTTTATCTCTCCACATTATTTCTGAAAAATTCTAAAATATATCTATTTAATGGACCTTCCAAAGATTCTCACGAGGACATTTATCTTATAACTTTACTGGTGGTAACATTTTCCTTTTTTTAATTAGTAAGGCGCACCACATAAGGTATTCGCCATAGTGCACCAAAATATTAAAAAAAACAGAGAGAGAGAGAGAGAGAGAGCACCAAAACTGAGCAAAAAAGGTGGGTAACTCCTACATCCACCCCCAAGTCCAATGTTGCATAAAAGTTTAGATCATTATCAAAGTCTTAACTACAACGAAGAATAATCTTGTAGACAAGGTAGACTTGTCCCTATCTTCGATGGGCAAGTTAAAAGATATACTGACAAGTTTGTCATCTAATTTGGACATGCAAAAAGAATTATTCACTAAGAATCCAAGTCAAGATGTGATCAATGCTATCATCAAAATTGATAGCAAAAAAATCTCAATTATACCACTCTAATGCAAAAATTAGGAGAACAAATAGTGACAAATTGAATAAACTTACATCATTCTCATCAGTCACCACAACACAAATCATTTTTTTTTTTCTGATTTGCACAAGAAAAGAAAGAGAAAAGACATACCTAAGAAGAAATCAATTGATCAATCAACTATATGTGAATAATTTGGAAGGATTCATGCGACGTAAGTCTGAATATAAGAAAAAACACATTTGAATTTGATTTATGTAAGGAAAAAAAAAAAAACCAAACCGAACTTTTAAGCTTTTGCCTATCTCAACTCTCGAGCAAGATTTCCTTTATCGGCGATGGCGATCGTTTTGTGAGTAGAGGCTGCTCCTAGAAGCGACTATCTGCAATCGAAGTGGAGCACGAAGACGAAAGGAGTTCGACCTACGAGAATTGCATTTAGGAATCAGGAGTTTTTGGAGGACGGCTGCCACTTCTCGTTTTAGGGCTTAATACTAAACAAAAGTCGGAAGTCGAGAGATGAGAGTCTTAGGACTTAAGCCGTAAGATAATACCATAAGTCGGAAGTCGGAAATAGGGCAGTCAGAAGTTGGGCAGTCGGATCGGGGACGGGTATATGATACGAGTAAATTATTAAGCTTCCAAGTCAAGCTAGGCAAAGCTCGAACTCAAGCTCGAAGCTTGATAAGCCTGACTCGTGAGCTCGATAACGAGTCGAGTTCAAGTCAGCTCACGAGTTAGCTTGGCTCACTTACACCCTTAAATAGAACCAGTTGCATCTATCATGAGTATACAATAACATGCATCCTAACATTTTGTAGAAAGTTAATCGTAACATCAATTTGCTTTTAATTTAGCTATCCACTCCATAATGAAGACACATTTAAAGTTTGCCTAGGTTCGTAAAGCTCTTTGATCCATTACCCCTATAATTGATTGCATGTTGAAGTTGACCCAAAAAATAGCACAAAGCCACAATGATTCTAAGGGCATTCACAAATTTTATATGATTGTGGAGAACCAAATCTAAAAAATCCAATACATATTAGAGCAAAGGCACGGTCGTCATCAAGTTAAGTCGAACTTCCAAACAAGATATCAACTTTAGTTGCATTTGGACAAGATAGAGTCGAGAAAAAGCATAAGCTAATTCAATATAAGCCATTTTGGATCATTAAAAATATTGAGTACAATGCTTTATAATTCAAATTGCAACCTTACATGGATATAAATTTATTGACATCTATATATACCCTAAAATGCAACTTAGACCAAATTCTAAGAAGGTGATGAACGACAGATGTGGCTTCACATGGGTTGCAATCGAAATGCATCGACTAGGAACGAAATCATTTGAACATCACCTATTTCACAAAATAGGTTACACTAATGCCATCAGAGCAATGAAATTACCAATGAAATTCCCCTCAAATGATTTGATGAAAGACAATGATTGAAGAAAGTGACAACACATCTAATTTGAGTTTCCTTGACTACCATCAATGCTACTCAAACATCGTCCGATCACGAAACAAAACTCATCAATTCATCGAAAGCATCAAAATTATCAAAATAGAATAAAGCACAATTGAATCAACCATATGTGATGAAATCGATGATCGACAAATACGACACACGAATCAGACTCAAATTGCTTCGATCACCATCAAAACCACATAAATATCATCTATTCGTTAAGCAAATTGCATTGATAGATCCAAAATGTTGAAAGTACCTAGAGAACGTACCCAAATTGTTTATAATTGTTACCCGAAATATTATTGCACATATCTCAAAATAACAATGCACAAATAGAGATTTGTGAGTAAGAATACATGAAAAAGGGATGATACACACAAATAATTGATATATTTCTTTAAATATGAAATATCATGTTGTCATTAATATACACATTATATATATATATATATATATATATATATATATATATGTATATATATAAATCCATCACCCCAGATCTCACATGCAAGCCACACTCACACACCTCTATCGCTTCCTTAATTGAACCTCCTACATCACTCTGCTCTTACTCCTCCCTAACTCATGCATCTCCCCCGCTCTCGCTCTCCCTCTTTTATCATGTATCCAAACCACTGCACACCTAACTGGCCGATCTTCCTCAGCACCTATGCTAATGGATGTTGAGCAACACTTCACAACACTGAGACATCACCATGCTACTCCTTTGCAAACCAACAATAACCCCCCTCTCCTTAAATGCAATAGCCTCTCTATCTATCCCCATATAATTAGTGGCGGAGCCAAGAGTTTTCCTTAGCGGGGGCACAAATATAAATTTATAACTTCTTTTCATTTGTATTACCTAAATTTGATGATAAATTTAATTTTGTTAATAGATTATGTCATAAATTTATATATATAATTTTAAAATTATATATATTATAATATAAAAGTATAATAAAGATAGAAGAGATAAGTTTTTTTTTAATATATTTAAATATTTTAATCTTCTCAAAATTTTCAACAAAATCTTTTTAAATTTTAACATATTTAAAAGATAAAAAATAAATATAGTTAAAATAATTATTCATGTTGGTTTTATAATTTAATATTATAAATAATGCTATATGTTAATTAAAAATTATTTACATAAATATAAAATTAGTTTTTTCTAAAAAAAAATTTTTACTATCAAATTAATTAAAGGGTAAAAAATTTACTTTTTATATAAATATTTTTATTATAAAATATATATAAAAAATTATAAATATAATAATATATGTAAAGCACAACTTATGTAAATTACTTTTTATATGTAAATTACTTGAGAATAGAGAGAAGATAGATTGGAGATACAACCTTAAGCACCACTTATGAGACTTGGATACAGCTAATAGAAAGAAAACACAGGGAAAGCAATCTTCTAATATAGAATACAACAAAAAACTAAACCCTATAAACATCTAAAAATTTATTTATATCAAAACACCAATAAACCTAGCATAAGGTAACTAAATCAGGCCCAACAAAGATGAAAATACCCACTGTCTGGTTCAAAATTGAACGAAGGGAGAGCCTTATGACGAGAATTCTCCTATCACGAACGCGCGCTTTGTCTCATGTGCCCCCTTCATGGTACGTCCTGCATCATCTCTCTTGCCATCACATCCTCTCCTCACTCTTTCTCCCTCTAAATTCCATCTCTCTAAAAATAGCAAACATAATAAAAGAAAAAAATTTCTTTACATCTCTTGATCTCTCCAAAATTTTGTTATCTCACTGCTACATTTTAGTCCTACGCAAAGATATAATAACCTGCAATTTCAAAACCCCCAAAATCCCAATTGTGGTGTGTTCAGTGCAATGAGAAAAATCCATGCACGATTTTGTTACCATGGTAAGAGAAACACATAGCCAATGCTCACAACACAATAGTTGAACTTTGTGTGTGCTTAGCATTGCAAATAAAATTTAAATATAAGTACTCATACATATTGTTTAAATGTGACAAGAAAATCTAATAACAAATCTTCCATTTCGGTGCCTCATACGCCTTTCTTCACATAATGAATTTTATAAATTACACATATAACCTAATGACACGACAATGCATATCTTTTTTAGCGAGATGGGCAAGCCAACACCATCAAAATAGCTCTATGTAGGAAAAATGCTAGGAGGCTACCGAAATATTATTTAACTTCATAATGACAAGGGATTCAAATAAGACAAAAAATAAATTATTCAAGTTAAATTGAGAAACAATCAAAATTAAGACAAATATGAAATTAAAAAGTCCTGAAATGAAAATAAATTTGCAAAAAAATCAAGCTCAAGTGGAGCTTACAAGAAACTTGAAATGAACTATGAAACTCGTAAGCAACAAACAAAAACCCCCTACACTTAAAATTATTAGAACACACGAGAAATTGACTAAACTTGAGTGAAAATGAACTGAATAGCCTCCCTATTTATTGGTTGAAAAAGATACATTACATGACTCACCGAGTGATATATAATTCATATATAAACAATCTCACAACTTTCAAGAAATAGGAAAATATAAAATGTAACATAATTTGTACAACTGCCACCATATTCATAACACAAATATACAAGCAAACAGAAGAAGTTATTTGAAATTGCAAAATAAAGCTTTGTACGCTACTTGATGATAAAATGTTTAAGCAAAATTTTAAATTTATGGATGATCTCAAAACATACATAAATCTAGGGATTTCTGTCAACATAGATGTGATCCCTTAAAATATGTGCAAGTACCTTAAAATTTATGCAAATAATCAAGTTCAATCATGCTTACATAAACACATCACAGGATAGTTGTTTTAAAATGCCTAGGAAAGCGCATAACCGCATCATGTAAATGCAACACATCGGTGCATTGGAACATGTACAACTACATTACGCAATGCATCAAAATTCATGCAAGAACATTGAGGTATGTGCACATTAATAAAATTGAACATCCACATATGATCCGATCATCGTGCTCAACGTTTGATCATAAGGTCTAAAATGTTGTGCGGATTAACATAAAATGAACACAACATATCAGCATGTGCCACAATAAATGTTAAATGCATATATTTAATCTAAGGATGCTATGTGGGTTGAAATAGAGTAGGTTTGAATTTCTTCTCACTTTGAAAGGCATGTGAATATATGGAAATCTTACAAAAATTTAAAATTTAAAATTATTTTAAAATCAAGATGGCCCACATGTACTCTAACAAACATACTACCGCTTAATCTAATATTTAAGAATATTGCATGAGCTAAAAATAAAATCGACTCAAATTGCTTTCTCTCTAAGAAGTGTGTAAAATATTTTGAAAGGGTATTATAGGTGTCTGAAAATGCAATCTCTCTTTTCAAATATGAACTCAAGGCTATCAAATTATCCATATTCTTGAGCGAGACATTTTGCATGCATGGTAGAGTGGTAAGTCTCAAATGGCCAATCCAATCCTCCTTCTGTAAGGATTGGAGTTGACAAATTTGAGCTTTACTTAACTGCTCCAATTCTCCTCATAGGAATAGAAATTAACAAGACTGTTCTTCAACAACATTTCAAATGAAAAACTTCAACCAGATTGTACATTAAAGATAATGTTTCTCACATTTATGATATAAATCATATTACCCATTAACATATGGCCCAATGACCTTAATAAAGAAATCTCATATTTAAAAATGTAAACTCTCAATTTTAAGATTATAAAATATGATTATAAATCCCAGTAACAAGTCCAATACTTTACTCACAAAAGTAGAGTTCACAAGTTATGCACCATGATGAATCTTCAAATGAATTTAAATCAAATACAAACCATGAACTCAATCCTCTATTAGCAGACAAATAATGTTGATGAGATTCATATGACAAAAATGAGATTATCCAAATAATACCCTACTAATTTCCATGTTGATTGAAAATTTCAATTGCAGGAAATATTATCATTAAAATGTCCTAAGTTCTAATTTAATCATCTTAGACTTAAATTCTGATAAAATTGAGAAATTATAAAAAAAAATTATGAGATATATTCAAGAGAATGTAGCATCCAATACCATGAAGCAAAGTCCATCCACCACTAAATAATAGTTTGTCGAGGGTGAGAATTTTAAGAAAACTTTAACTTATAAAAGAGTTAATGTGAAATTAAATATATTGTTATATTTACTATCAAATAATCTCACATTAATAAGAATGTGACTCGTGTCTTTTGCCCACATGATTTTGACATTAAAATACGTAAAAAAAATTAAAGACCAAAACTATTTGTTTGAGTATTTAAAACACTATTAAATTATTACAGCTTATAGTTCTGAAAGTTAACTTTGCACTTTGTGTTATAAATCATAGAGTACATTTAATAGGGCATAAAACCTCTCTCAGCTAAGGCCGACTTAAAATTATTATATTAAATAATTATCTACCTCATGTTTGTAAGGTTCCTTAGACGACGCAATGCATGGCTATCAATAAGAATCATTCGGTCAAGTTGAGTCAACTACCTCCTCTGATTAAGTAGATCGATGACTATAACAATCCTGGACAATAAAACCATGAGATCTTGATCATTTTGATCATCATTTCCCCCACCATCTGTATTAAGGGTGGTAAATTCTATAAGATCTAAAATCTAAACTACTACTACATACTACACAATTGGTGATCTAACAACTCACTAGGAGGGATAATTAGCAATAAGCTCTTGTGCTTATGGGAAACATAGAATCAGATTTGAAGTCCTCATAAAAAGAAGAAAATTTTTTCTAGTATCTTATCTACAAATTTGAAGTCCTTTAGAAAGTTTGATCTGAAACACATAACAAAACTCTTGTGAGAGGCAAGGCATGAATTTTTGGTGCGCACAGAATCTAATAGTAAATGTGCTCTTTAAATTTCCATGCTTAGGGATTGAGGAAATCTTGTATGTTGTGGATGATCTACAATTGGAGCAAGAAGTACCCTTGGACTTGGACACTCTATTTAATAAGAAAACCACCATCAAAAGGCATGGGCCAAAGGGGATGTTCTGAATTGGCAAGAAAGACCAACAACCTAAGGTAAACAAACAACTTTTCCATATCCATAATCTTAATTTCATAAGAGTGAAATTCCTTTAAAAAGGGGACATGTGATACAAAAATCAATCTAACAATCCACTCTAATAAAGTCTATAAGACATCTCTCAAATTTTGGACATCAAATCATGACAAGAGCAAAATATAAGATCAATTAAGTCTGAATCATCCAATATCTTAATGAATATTGTTGATGCTAGCGATACTCAGATTACACCAAGATCACGGAGGATATTACCAAGAGTCCATGGATGTGATTGTGCATAAATCAAACACTAGTGAGGAGATCATGATCCAGGAAGTTGAATCTTTAGATTACAGTTCAAATTACAACAAGAAAATGGTGAGTTTGAATTTTTAATTATACTCAGAACCAAGATAAGACTTGCTGAAATTATCTTGTAATTTAAACTAATATAATTTTTTATTTATATATAGTGTTCACTCTTGTGGAGTTTGTTTAAGAGTAAATCAAATCTTATCCTTGTTATAATTGCCTATTTAAAGTAGATTTTTCATCGCCACCCCTAACCTGGTTCCTGTAGCACGAAAACCAAAACTTCATCAGTGCAGTAGTGGATTTCTATTCCGTGGAAGAAAAGACTCAAGAAAATGATGAGAAAATCTATCTCCAGCAAGAAAACTCAATTAGGAAATTGCTTTACTGATCACTTACACAGTCATAATCATAATTATATATATATATATATATATATATATTCTGTTTTTAGCCTTTTCCTTTTTGATCCAAATTGTGTAGCATGCGAGAGTAAAACAATGGCAGGTGGGTGATGTCACGTGATATTTGTGTTTCTCGCATATAACCAATTATATACTAGGAATTAGCACACACTGGCATAGCAGAAATCCAGTTCTAGGCAGGCTTCTAAATTCCTCTTCCTACATCTAAATTCTCAAATCTGCTTCATCTTCAACCATTTAATTTCCCGAATCTATTGTGTTGACCCTAATTCTAACCTCAAGTCATCTAATAATCCTAGGCATCCAATGCAGATAAGGGAATTATACTGGGGATATAATCAGTGTTTAGGAACCAAGCCTAATTCAAGCAGCCCAAAACTGTAAGTTTACACCGAAGAATACTATAACATCATTTGTTTCACACACAACATTACTTCAACAAGCGTTTGATAAGAAATCAAAGCAACAATATGATATGATAATTATGTAATGTGAACAGACCTCAAAGATTTAATGCCCTTATCCATGAGGTATGCACGAGTTTCATCATCATCGCTTGAACAATTCAGTAGCTCCTTCCGGTAGTACAGAATGTCATCTCGTAAATTCCCAGCGTCAGCACACCTATTGAATGATACTAGTAATTCATGATACTCAAATGAAAAACTAAAGAGACTAGAATTATTAAACCACAAATGACAAATGCATATAAAATAGTAACAAACGTTCTGATCCATTAAGCATGGATGTCAACTATATGCAAAACAAAATGCAACCAACAAATGGCTAAAAAGTGTGCAATTGATACTAACAGAAATAGATGGCATGGTTAGAATGGCAGTTTTATAGGGAAATTATGAGTCTGAGGAATTTCATTCTGGCGGAATGTCTGAAAATATTTAGGCTCCAACAAATTATTATATACTTCTACTGAAGTTTGTTGCATGTTAGAATATCCATGGCGATAATAAAGCAATTAATCTTAGAATTGTACATAAAATCTCATGCAAACACATATAACTAGACTATAACTTACAAGAGGCACAAGATTTTTACATTAAAAATCCTGAAAATAAAAAACTATGAGCCTAGGTCAATTGAAACCATTTCACTATATAAGTTCACAGTCACAACAATATGCCTTTCTTTATTGTCAATGAAGGCAGGATTACAAATGTTTTTTTTTTTTTTTGAGGGGATTCTCTAGTGAAGGTGATGGAAAATTGTTATGAAACAGTGAAAGGCAACATATGTTGATGTTTGGGTTCAATGAATAGGGCAATGTCTACAACAAGTATGATTTAAATTTGCGCAATAAGAGGCACGCATCAGTGCAATTTGACCCTTAAGTGTCATGAGGCACACACCTCAATATGAAAATAGTGAGGCATGCACCTCAACATTTTTGAGGCGTGCCTCAACGCCTTGTTTGTGAAGCACACTCATCAATAATTAGAGTTGATTTTTTACATAAAGCTCGACCCCACCCTCTCCAAAACCAACCTCTCAAAAACCCAAATCCAAAGCCACATGCGTAACCCCTCACACCTTGTTGCCATGCGCCAACCACGCCTCCAGCGTCGCCACACACCACCTCCAATGCAGCCTCCGCCACCTTTGGAGGGCCTTCCCAACACAATTGCAAGAAGCGCCATCTTTCTTCATATTTCATCCTCCAAATTTCTCCTTGTAAGCTTGCCTTTCTCTTTTCTATATCATTATTTTTTGTTTGCTTAGTTAAGTTTTTTTTTTTTTTTCATCTAGGTTGTCAATTTTTTTTAATTTAAAAATATTTTCAAAGCTTTACAATATGGTTATAGGAAAGGAGAACACAATCAAACAAAAAAGACCCAACATGAAAATATAGCGTGTACATTGACATTGAGTGGGGTGAGAAGACCTATGTATATTTAAGAAGTAATTATCGTGACAAGGTTGTGAAAGGGGGTGTGCTAAGAATGAAAGAGTATCTATCCAATTCACACAAGAATGTCGCATCTTATGCAAAAGTTCCAGCATAAGTGAAAGAGGAAATTCATGCTTATATGAACAAGATGACAATGATAAAGCACCTAACACAATAATAGTTTGATGATAGAGTGGATGTAAGATCATATTATGGTAGTGAGCATAGTGCCATAGATTCTTCATCTCCGTGTCATCACAATCCAATAGAGGTGCAAGGGGACCCTTGGATTAATATATGGTGAATTTGGTGGACGATAACAATAAAAATGTGAAGGTAGTCCCATCAAATTTATCTTGAACATGCAAGGGAGATGTGTAGACATGAATGCATGGATATTGGCAAATTTTTTTTAAATGTCATTTCATTCGATATGGAAGCATCTCCATTTTACATCAACATGGTCCGTTCAATAGGATCTTATCATTGACGGCCTAGACCTCCTTCTATATATGAATTGAGGATTTAGATATTAAAGGAGGAATTGGCTAATATTGAAAATACCATTTATAAGATTAGGAGAATATGGGCACAAACTGGAGTTACCATCAAGTCTAATAAATAAGCATATATCAAAAATAAAAGCTTGATTAATATTTCTATGAATAATTCATATGGTACAATTTTCTTGAAGTTCATTGATGTATCATATAAAGTAAAAGATACAGACTACCTTTGTGGCATTTTAGATGGAGCAATTAAGAAGATTAGAGAATACTTAGTCGTGCAAGTTGTCAATGACAATGCTAATGTTTATAAGGCTGTTGGGAATAAATTGATGGAGAAAAGGAAACGCATGGATTGGACACATGCAACATACTATAGATCTTATCTTTGAAAGACTTGGTGACTTACCTCAACATAAGAATGTTCTAATCAAGACAAAGAAGATTAATAAATTTAACAACCACCATAGGTAGAAAGATTATAAAGAATAAGCTTCTACGGCTTGCTACTACTAGATTTGTCACTACTTGACTTTATAGAGCATACTAGATGTGAGGCAAACTTTAGAGGTTATGTTCACCTCTGCTCAATGGTTGAGCTTTGCTTAAGCCAATAACCCCGAAGGAAGGTAAGTAAGAAAGATTTTGGATGGGTGTGCACTATGATATGATGACAACCAAGCCCCTAGTTCAAGTCTTGAAGATAACATATGTAGAGAAAAATTAATGGGTTTCATTTATAATGCAATGGATTAGGTAAAGGAGATGATTGCACAAAACCGAAAGAAGAAAAATCAAGTTATAAGAATATTTGGGAGATAATTGATGAAAAATGGGAGCTTCATCACCATTTGCATGGCACTGAATATTATCTGAATCCTCAATTTTAATATGTTGCGAACAAGTCAACCAACTTTAAGATCAAATTGGATTTAAATCACTACATGGATAGATTGATAGAAGATGTATCTAAGAGGGCAAGGGTGAACCTACAACTTATTGTACTTAGAAATAAGGAAGGTTTCTTTAGCTTACAATAAGCTAAAGATACTATTACAAAACATTCTCCAAGTAATTTTTATGGTTGCTTTAGATAGAGTTTTAAACTTGATAAAATTAGCTGATATCACCTAATGCCTATTTTAACTTTATTTTTCTCAAAAATAATTAAATGTTGGATTCAATTTGGTTGTCACTCCAAACTTACAATAATTTGCAATTTAAATAGTTGAGCTTACTTATTCATCATTTGGTTGTAAATGAAATTAGAATACATATAATTAAGTCTATACTAAAAGAAGAAATCATATAACAATCTTGAAGATGAATTCTTTGATATACATTATGTATAAAAAGAGATTAAAAGAAAACAATTGAAGAAATGGCTGCTTGAGGCTGATGAAGATCCTTTAGTCTACAATTGACGTGTCATCAGATAATGAATCAGTTGTTGAAGATGCCCATGCAATTACACCAGCTAATTTGTAAGAAAAAAAATTCTCAATATTGATTACTTTCATGAGAACAAAAGAAAACTCTATAGTAATAGGTCTGATATAACAACAAAAAATTAACATAAACGGTATTTAAAATTTATAGTACTTTGGTGTATGCTTTTTGCTTATGACATTTTTCTTGTTGATAAGACTAGAGAGGGAGTACAAGAGAAACTTGAATTATGGAGGTCAACATTAGAGTCTAAATATTTTCGTTTAAGTAGATCTAAAACTGAATATTTGGAGTATAATTTTAATTGTAGAAGTTCTAGTAGTAGTGTTGTGACATTAGGTGAACAAGTCATTAATAAGAGTTAGCCATTCAGATATTTAGGCTCTATGTTCAAAATAATAGTGAAATAGATGGAGATATTATTAGTAGAATTCAAGTTGGATGGTTGAAATGAAGGAATGCATCTGGCCTATTGTGTGATAGAAAAGTTTCAATTAAGCTTAAGGGTAAATTTTATAAGATGGTGGTAAGACCTGCAATGACTTATGGTGCAGAATGTTGACCAATAAAAGAGAAGCATAAGACTAAGTTAAGTGTTAGAGATGAGGATGCTCGTGGATGAGTGGCTTTACTCTTAGAGATAAAATGCTAAATGAGTATGTTAGAAAAGTTGAGTAGCTCTGGCGAGATAAGATTAGAGAGAGTCGCCTTAGATGGTTTGGCATAAAAGCGTCGGTCGTCCATGACTTAGGAGAGTAGATGCATTAGATTTGCTTATGTTAAGAAAGGTAGAGGTAGACCTAAAAAGACTTGGTTAAGATGTATAAAAAATGTTCTTAGTATACTTGAATTAAATGAGAATTTGACACATAATAGGACACAATGGAGATTAAGGATTCATGTAGCCGACCCCACTTAGTGGGATAAAGGCTTGTTGTTGTTGTTGTTCTTTATCAGGGAAGAGAAAAATGATAGAGGTTGAAGATGAGTAAAAAATTAAGAGAACATTGAAACTATCGATGATGAGGTAGAAAAAGAGGCAATTCATCATAATGATGATTCAAATGAAGATCCATTGAGTGATGATAGAGATAGAGATTTTTGAATTTAAAGATATTAATATTGTTGTGTTATCATGTTCTTTATTTTAAGAGTGATGAAAGAGCAAAATCATTATGTTATTTTGAATTATTATGTGTTGAACTTATATTTTTTTGACACTATTTGCTTCATTATTTAATATTATAATATTTGGAAGTTAGTATCTTACTTTACACTTCTTCATTTGATGTATTTCACTTTGCACAATTTTGACTATGAGGCTTACACCTTGTCTCAAAGATTAAAAATATCTCGATACCTAAAAGTGCAATTTTAAACCTTAGCAACAAGGTAATGATGAATGGCAATGGTAAATGTCGAATGTTGGAGATGATAGCCTATATACATTGGAGGTAGTCAACAACTAGCATTAGTGATGATTGATGAATGAATTGAGGCAAGCAGAACTTGAAATTCTCTCATTTCTAGATTCCCCCTCCCTTGAATGTGTAATTATAAATTTTTAAAAAAGTATTCTAGATATTTCTATATTAAATCAAGATAGTCCATTAGATATTTCTAACATAAATTAGGACACCCCATCAAATGGTTAGAGTTGATCTTCATAAGCATTTTATTTATAGTATTTTTCCCCAAAATCTTTGCATTTTACATATTATTCCATCTTAATATTTTAAAAATACACTACATTTATTTAATTGTTTTTTATTAATGTAATAAAATTTGATTTTCAATAAATTTCATTAGAAAAATGTGAAGGAGCGAATGGGTTCATCCAAACATAAAATTTGATGCAAGTTAAGCATTAGAGGGCCAAAACGCCCGGGCACTAAATCAAGCACCAAGTGCCAAAAACAAGGTGAATTTGATTCTTTTTCTTCCACGAAAGCTTAGCAACCAAGCGCTTGTTTAGCATTTTTTTAGTGATGACACACCAAGGAAGTCATGTTGGCCTGGTGCCTAGCTATCAACTTGGTGCCAATTGAGGACTTCACAGGTGCCAAATTTTATATATTTTGAGGGAAATCTTTAGAAAGAAAAAGAGACATTATTAATAAGGAAAAAATATATTATTGAGAGTTTTTAACTGACTTTAGAGAGGACCCTTAGAGAGGAGAACAATAGCCACAACGGAATAGAGTGAAGCCTACAAAATTGAGTTTTCTTTTTCCATTTCACTAGTTAAATTTAATTTCAATTATGCATGTAGTTTTTAATACAAAGCATGAATTAAATTCCCTTCAAGAGGTTAAATGTAACTTAAGATTTGTATGACGAACTTTTGTTGAATGAAACAAGTTATTTAGTACTTTTAATGCATGGTGCATAGTTTCAATACATACTTCATTTACGTGCAATTGACTAGCCACTGATTCAATGAATTGAAGGTTTGTTTGAATATGAGAAGTGACGAACAAATTCACTGTGAGTAACTATCTCGACCGATCATAAGACAAAAATAGCTTCTCTGAAATCTTGTAATCCCTTGATTATTTGTGCAAAGCATCAAAATTTATTGGTATTGAATTTTCCTAAGAGAAGGTGGTAGTTTATAATGATGAATTAGTTATCCTAAAATTTTGAAAGAATGGTAGGGGGAACAAATTTGGATCCAACTAGAACAATTTTGTGATAATTGATTAACAAGATGCACATAAATCCATCTACAAAAATGCTAATGAAATATAATCCATAGAGCTCCATCATTGTTGTTACAAATATTAAATTGTTCTTATCTTTTTGTACTTAGAGCAACTTTTGCTTATCAAAGTTAATCTTTTTTTTTTTTTTTGCATCAACCTCACAATGTTTTGATTAATCAAATAAATTTAAATCAATCCAATTTCAATAGTTAGCAACACAAACCCTATGCAAAATACTCTTTAATCATCACTTTATTATTTTGTGCACCCACATAATCTTGCATGCGACTGTTATCATACCAATTGTCAGGGATTTCAATCACTAATATCAATAGCAAGTTAGTTTTATGTTTACTTTAAACTTATTCTCTATTTTTCTAGATTTTTTTCTTTTGTTTTTTTTTATTTGTTTTTTTTTAATTCTTTTGTCGTTGTAGTGCATCTATTCTACTGGTGAGCGATTACTCTCCCAAGATTGAAAAGGCACTTTTGATAAACCTAAGGAAGCAACAACAACTGACCAACATTGCTTGCTAGGCTATGGCGAACCTTTAAAAGAATGGCATGGGCCTCACTATGGGTGCTCGGGTTGCGAGATTATGCCATGCCAATTATTCAAGGCATTCCCCGGGCAATTGTCGAGACTAAAATTCATAAAAATAATTTTGAAATCAAGCCTGTTACACTATAGATGAATCAAAATTCTCAATTTAACTTCTTGGCAATGTAGGACCCCAATTACCACATCACAAACTTTTTAAAATTTGTGATACATTAAAACCCAATGAAGTTTCTAATGACACTATTCAACTACACCTTTTTATATTCTCATTGCAAAATCATTCCAAGTTGGCTAAATTATTTGCTTAATGATTTGATCATGAACTCAAAAGTTCGTAACTGAGTACTTTTCGCTAGTAAAGATAACCCGAATGAAGATTGAGATTTTTACATTCACACAATTGAGCAACAAAACTTGGTATGATACTTGGGATGAAACAAAGACTTGTTGAGAAAGCGTCCACACCATAAGTAATCCAAGTAAATGCAAATTCAGACAATCTACAATGATCTTACAAAACAACTCAAGCACTAATTGATTTCATATCTAGTGGCACCTTTATGAGTAAAAAGCACAAGAGGTTGCTTATAGTTTATTGGAAGAGATGGTCATAAATAATAACAAATGGGCAAATGATAGCAACTTGCCATAGAAGATAGTAGTTACCATGCAAGAAGTTGATTCCATTACTTCCTTGACTACTCAGGTTGCTTCACTATGTGGGATCCAAAAATTCGTCACCGACCTCTTTTTGAAAAGAAAAGAGTTGTTTTAGTGTTGGTGAAAATTTCAGAAGGCATATAAATAGTAGATAAGACACTACCAGATTTCTCTCATTTGGTGAGAACTTTTATATCCGTTCTAGGTTTCTATGGCAAGCGCATAGTTAATTACATCTCAATCGAGAGACACTTTCGATTAAGGCTAGTCAATGAATCGTTAAATAATGAGTATATAATTGCAGTGAGTGAAGTTTAGAATTTATGAAATTTATCATTTTAATTTAAAACTTTTGGTGGGGAGAACGATGACGCGTCGATCCCAGATCCATGGTTCCGTCATCCCATGTCCTGACCAGTAGCAATGAGGAGTGGATTGACTAACTTCGATAGAAGGATACTATGGGTTACGTCGTCCAATGTGTGTATAACCCAGGGTGGAGTTTGTTTAAGGGACATATAAGTCTTACATAGGGATTTTTTTTTCAATAAATACATTTACATTTCACCAAAGAGAAACTTGTCTGATTTGTGGGGCAGTAATTTAGTAGTGTCATATCACTGAACCTCCCGTCGAGGGCTTTGGTCATGCGTCATTTATGTGATGTCATTTCACGAAAACCACGGAGACAGGGCGCGCCTACGCTTAGAAATATTTGAGTGGGAATATAGTTATACATTTGATTTGGCTGCCTTTGTGGTAAAATTTTCTTAATTTGTCACCCTGACAACAAATTGGAGTAGATTGATTTTTTTAAGTTTTAATTTAAATAATTAATTTCATTACATTTATATTTTGTTATATTATTTGAATTTTGATCATTTTATGATTAATTTAGATTTGAATATATGATCATTTATCATTAAAATTTTAATTATAATTACCTTTCTCGATCATAAGACTAATATCGATTAAGAGGCGCTTCTCTATCGATTTTCTAGGATGGTCTAAATTCATTATCTCAAGTATAATCGTTCAAACCTTGTCTCACTTGAACATAAAGGATCGGGTTTGGACATTTCTTCGGGCTTGAAACTTCAAGGCTTGATTTTTATCTTGTAATTATATGACATTAAACTTCTTAGATATTATTAGTTTGAAATTCTTATAATATCAAATTTTAGGTTTGTTAACGGGACGGTCTAGACCAAAGCAAGAAGCATAGTATCTGTTCTTTTGCTTTGTAGTTAACTTGCATATGTTTCTAAATGTTTGCATATTTCAACATACATACGAGAATCTGTTCTTTTAAAATTGTATGGACATGTGAATGTCAAGTTGAAATGTGGTGTCGGTTTGTTTAGTTCTTGTCTGATATTTTAGGTTTTGTTAACGGGGCCGGTCAAGACAAACATAACATCTGTTCTTTGAATTTGACTTAGTAATCACTTTAACATGTACACGAATATCTGTTCTTTGAAAATTGCATGGACATTTAAAATGTCTAATGTTGAAGTTTATATGTCAAATTTTGATTTTGAGTTTTAACACGGTCAGACCATCGGGATGCATAGCATCTGTTCTTTTCTTTATCTTGCATTTGGATTACATGTCTTTCTAGATATTTGATCTACTGGATACTTCAACATACATACAGGTATCTGTTCTTTGTGAAATATTGCATGGACATATGAATGTCTAAGTTGAAGTAGTTGAATTTGACATGATACATGCGCCAAAATGCAAGCATGAGTTTTGGTATGGGATTTTTAGGTTTTGTTAACCCGGACCCGGTCCGAAGACCAAACCAAGATTTTAAGGGTATGATATATGATACTATTTAGGCCAAATACCCTCTTTTATGTAGCCAATCAGCAAATAAAAGGGACTGAAATTGAGTATTTTATGAGCCTATTTGATCAAGTAAAATGTCATTGATGCAAGATAGAGATTGACATTTATTTAGGGGGTATGGTATGAACACTATTTAAGCTAAATACCCTCTCTATGTAACCAATCAGCAAGCAATACTCTCTCTCATGTAATCAATCAGCAAATAAAATGGACTGAAATTTAGCATTTTAGGAGCCCAATTGATCAAGTATAAAGTCATTGATGCAAGATAGAGATTGGTATTTATTTAGGGGTATGATATAAACACTATTTAGGCCGAATACCCTCTCTTATGTAACCAATCAGCAAACAATGGGGGCTGAAATTGAGCATTTTTTGGAGCCTATTTGATCAAATAAAATGTCATTAATGCAAGATAGAGATTGACTTTTATTTATGGGGTATGGTATGAACACTATTTAGGCCAAATATCCTCTCTTATGTAACTAATCAACAAGCAATAAGGGCTGAAAAATAGCATTTTAGGAGCTCAATTGATCAAGTACAAAGTTCAATGGATCCCTTCATATAAAGGATTGCATCAATTCTAAGTGCATCAATTTTAAATGGGTCTTCTTTCTCCTTTATTTTTTTTTTTGGTAAAGGTCCTAGTAAGTGAAACGTAGCTCATAATATTATGATTCATAACCCACATTTCTCTTAATGAGGGAAGAGAAAATGACAAGAATATAAGTAAGTGTCACATGTCATTAAGAGACAAATGACAAAGATAGGAATGCATGTCATATGTATGTCATTAGAGACAAATGAGTCAATTAAAATGAACCTCCTTTGCATGACCTCCTTTTGCATGCAAGCCCATGACAAAAAGGGTACAAATATTCATCAAATTTCATTAAAGAGGTATGACAAAAAGAGAGTTTATTTTCTTCTCAAATCCATATTTTTGTCATATGACATTAAGGAAATGATAAAAGATGTATGAGAGCGTGTCATATGTCCTTAAAAGACAAATGACAAAAGATAGAAATGCATGTCATATGTCATTAGAAGACAAGTGGATTAATTAAAATCAAACTCCTTCACATGCAACATGACAAAAGACACAATCTTTATCAAATCTCATTAAAGAGATGACAAAGAGAGTTTATTTTTTCCTCAAATCCAATATGACATTAAGGAAATGATAAAGATGTATAAGAGCATGCCATATGTCCTTAAAAGACAAATGACAAAAGATAGGAATGCATGTCATATGTCATTAGAAGACAAGTTGATTAATTAAAATCAAACTCCTTCATATGCAAGCTCATGACAAAAGATATAAAAGAAAGGGAAGTTAATGGGATAACACAAGTCCCACCCCTTTTTTTGTTTTCTCTCCCTTATTTTTTTTGTTTTATTATTTGTTTTGGCCTTATGTTAAAAGGCTTATAAATAAGAGGGGAAGCCCCCTCTCATGAAACTTTACCTCTCCATTCCTCATATTTTCTTTCATAGCAAATACAAGCCTAAATCCTCTAAGAGAATCCACCCAACTTGCAAAGAAGAAGCAATTTGGATCATCTTAACTTGTAAGTCTCTTCTAATTTCATGTCTTAGATATGTCCAACATCATTTCATGTAAACATTTTTAGAAGGTATATTCTTTTTATGTTCTATCAAGAATAAGTATATGCCCATAAGATGCATCCATTTTCTATGTTCAACTAGGCATAAGCATGTGCCAATAGAATATATTTTCTTTCTATATTCAATTATGCATAGATATGTAAGGGTTGTTGCAAAGATGAACAAGTAAGATAAAATAGATGTTCATACTAAATTTGTGTTTAGGCAAAAGAGACATGACATATAGTCAATTTAAATAGAGATTAAAATAAGCATTACTCAACATCAAGTAGTTGTCATATGACATGTCATGGAGATTGAAATAAGCATTACTCAACATCATAGCATTAATCAACATATCATAATTGTCATATGATAGAATAACTTGCATTATACTAAATCAACACATAAACACATACATATATATCATGGAAATTCAACTAGTACTTTAAAGTACTTATACCTTTTCTCTTTTTTTTTTTTATATATCAAAATTTTAGAACCTCCGTCATCCCCATGGGGTTGCTTTGGAGGTATGCCTTCCCACCACAAGAAAGGCGTCAAGGTTATGATAGATTTCCACTGCGTTAGAGAAATGTGAATAGACTTATATAATAATAAATTCTCTATATGTTAGAAACACGAAGCAGACTTATAACAAATTTCATATCATGTTGGAGAAACATGATTAGATACTTATAGCAAATTTTCTTACCATGTTGGAGAAACATGAGTAAGTACTTATAGCAAATTTTCCATCATGTTGGAGAAATATGAGTAGATACTTATAGCAAATTTTCCTATCATGATGGAGAAACATGAGTAGGTATTTATAGCAAGTTTTCCTACCATGTTGGAGAAACATGAGTAGGTACTTATGGCAAGTTTCCCTACCATGTTAGAGAAACATGAGTAGGTACTTATAATAAGTTTCCCTACCATGTTGGAGAAACATGAGTAAGTACTTATAGTAATAGATTTCAAGCTTGCATTTGTATGTAAACATGCCATATGTACTTAAACAAAAGACGACATTTCTTTAAACATTGCATTGAAACAAAGGTGAATCCATGATATCAATATATGTAATAAGCACTTGCATTAGAACCTAACAGGCCCAAAACAAATCTTGAACCGACCCAAAATAAATCTGAAAATTAATCTTCTCCCACATTATGATTCTCATAATAGCAACTAGTCATACAATGGAGCTACCCAACAATAATTTACCTTCCTCCCCTCCTCTTTTTTTTTAAGGAAATAACACATATAAATCTGAATTTTCAGATTTAATAAAAAGAAAAAAAAACTTTTCTTTTGATAAAGAAAGATGAGAATAGGGCTTATTGTTGATCAACAATTACAAGAAAGTCAAAGTGCTATGTTCATTCACAAGCTTTGAACTTTTCAGATTCTAGCTAAAGGCAAGTGTATGCCAAAGAAACTTACTAAAACAAAATTCATCATCAATATGCATAAGCCACTTCCCTTCATTTCTACCCATCTCAAATCATAGGATAATCATTCATATTTATTGTCCTATCATTTTTAACCTCATTCTTACATTTTTCACTTTTGTTTTAACCATGTAAGAGAAGCTCAATGGATATCATTTCATTCAAACAGAAATTTGGTGTGTGAAAGTAAAAGAAACTTGTATGTAACTTATAATTTGAGTCATACATTATCTTAAATCATATTTCCACACTTTTGACTTTGCTTTATACAATATGAAAGAGGTTTAGCAAGCATCAACCCCTCCAAACAACGAAGTGAAGCATAAAGGAGAGAAAGAATTTTGCACATGATCTAAATTTAGACCATGCAATATTTTAAACTCTCTTTCAATTTCAGATTCCAACATGTATGTGAAAGATATTTAGAACTTTCCATATAATCTAAGATTTATGTCATACAACACTTCAAATCCCTCTTTAACTTTCAGATTTTAACATGCATGTAAAAGAGGCATGGCATGCATTATCTCATCCATTGAGAATTGATTTAGGCAAGATAAAAACCATAAAATCCATAGATAATAGAAAATAAAACAAGATTTGGGCCATACATCATCCCAAAGCATTTTCAGTAAGATAACAACCATAAAATCCATAGATAATAGAAAGAAAAATGAGATTTGGGCCATACATCATCCCAAAGCTCCAAAGAAAACTCTTAGCATAATCTTAAACATAAGATATAGTATATTTAACAAAACCCTTATCTCCAAAAGCACTTAAATGTGTGAAAATAAATTTAGGGTTAGAAAGAGATGACCTGGAAGTGTCGAATGCTAAGAGGAAAGGAAGAGAGGGATTTCAGTTTGCTTAGGAAGAGTAACCGAGTCGAATGGACGGAAGAAAGGAAGAACCGCTCGTGGAAGAGCTTTGGCCGAGAACAGGAAATGAGGAAGGGAGACTCGCGTGAGGGCTTCAGACCGTGAGGGACGAAGAAAGGGGAATCGTGAGAGAGCCAAGGAATCGTAAGGAAGAAAACCGAGAGCAGCAGAAAAACGAGAGCGTCGTTTGCGTGAGGGAGTCGTGCGAAAGTGAGGAATCGAAAGCCCTCATTTCGGCCTTTAGGGTTGATTGAATTCTCCGATTGGCTGCCCAAACGGCAGCCAATAAAATTAAAAAGGCGGCTGCTTCGATTGGATGCATTCGGCGGCTGTTTTGATTGGATATGTAGGCGGTAGGATTAAGATAAGAATTAAGAGGAATTGCTTAGATTAATTGCATATTAGCCTAATAATTAAGATAATTAGCCCTAATCACAAATTTTGATGAATTATCCCGATAATAAACCCTAACAATATGGGTGTCAATTTTAGGTATTTAGTTATCTGCGACTAGCCAATCAATTTTGATCGGAGTCGTTTACAACCTCACGAAACTTCCCGATATATGCAATTTCATTAAAAATTGATTTTAATTATTTGATCGACTGTTAAGTGATTCGATATTTTTTTCATTTAATTAATTTTAATATTTTCGATGCATTACGAAGTCGAATTTTCAAATCGAAGCGAGTTTGATCGATTCCGATCGCGATTAGGGGGTTTTAAACCCAATTCATATGATGTCCCTCTTGTTAATATTTATTTTAACTTTTATGGTTCATTTGACTTATGAACCATATGTGGAGGTCAACACACTACTGAAGCAACTTAACTTGTTCATACTTAACGTCATCCACACACTGCCCATTTGCAAGGCTCGCACAAGAGAAGCCAGTGCAAGATGAAAAATCCATTAGTGCAACCCATTTAATGATAAGTTCACTTCGTATGAATTCAACTACAGCCAAACAATGCACACACTAGCATGTACAATCTGAGAAGAGAAATCACCTTACTTTCTCGTAAAAGAATTAAAGGGTAGTGCAGCAATCTAGTGGCTTTCAACAGCCTCCATGATTTCTTTAACAAACACGATTTCAAGCTCTCCGTCCAACCATAGCTAAAGAAGAGGTCTCATGATTTTGTGCAACACACATTGACTACCCTTAATCCATAACACGTACTAATGCCACCTTACAAAGGTGGGAGAACTCAATTCAACAATAGGAGATGAAATTAAAAAACATTGAAGTACAAATTAGCCAATTTTCACAACAACTTGCTTGCACACAACTTTTGAGGACACTAGGGAACATGTAAAAGTTGTAACTTCAAGAAACAATAAAGAGTTGGGTGAACCTTAAAACAGAGAAGCTCAATACAGAGTAAAGGGGTATTGAGATAAAATAAGCTAATAAAGGAGGCTTAAGTCTATGTTGTTTCCTAATAATATGCCTCAAGACATTCCACTGTTATTGTATCCACATTATGTAATTTGAGGTTTCAAGGAACTTGATGCCTTTATACATTTACATTTACCTTAGAATCAATAAAATCAAGCCAACATCCATCTTATAGTTCATGATAATTCGATCAAGCATCCAACAAAAACCATGAAAAATGTGCACATAAAGGTTGAAAATTTAATTTTTTTTTAGTGGACTTATTATTCTAGATATAGAGGAGAAGGATCAGATAATACTAATCATTCTAAGTCATCCCTGCCCCTTCTTTGCATTAAGAAAGTTCTTAACCAATGTTTAAAAATAATAACTCATATTGAGAGTCCAATAAGAGAAAGTTGCATTCAAACACCTATCTTTTGAGATTGGTAGCAACTTGAGAATAGATTTCTTGCACACATATGCGAAGTCACGAGCAAGACCATTCAAAAGAGACTATATTTGTTGCACACCTCTCTCGTAGGTCAGGGCCGCCTATCATGGAGATGAAGCAATCACCTAATCATTTGAGATATACTTTTTTGGGTAAATCTTCAACATTATTTACCATTATTTCATCAAAGCTAGATTAAGGGCAACATCCCAAGCCATTGACCATATTTAAAGAGTACAAGATATCCCTGAGGTGGCCTATTGTTAACATAGAAGGTATCAACCCACCCATCACACAACATCTTGATGGAAAAAGACTTCAAACTTTCATTTAAACATCAGAGAAGGTTGAATCCTAACATGAATGAGGTGGTTAGGGCTAACGTCCTAATTCTACTTGATTTAGGGATCATCTACTCGATCTCTGATATTTCTAAAGAAAGCCTAGTGCAAGTTATTCCAAAGAAAGGGGGGATCGCAAAAATGACAAATGAAGACAACAATCTCATCCCTACATGTGTTGTCACTGGATGGAAAATATGCATCGATTACAAGCTAAATGAGCCTAAAAGGAAGGACCACTTCCCCTTAACATTCATTGACCAGATTGTAGACAAACTTGCTGGTCATTCTTTCTACTGCTTCTTGGATAAGTATTTAGGCTAAAATCAGATTTTTATCACACATGAGGATCAAGAAAAGACTGTGTCCACTTGTCCATATGATACCTTTGCCTTTAAAAGTATGTCCTTTGGACTATGCAACACCCCAACTACTTTTTAGAGGTGCATGATAGCTAACTTTTTCAAAAACTGTAAACTTTATAAAAAAATTCATGGATGATTTTCAGTTTTTGGCTCCTTATTTAATCTATGTTCACATCATTTTCAAATAGTACTAAAAAGACGCAAGAACAAAACGTAATGATGTTACCTTTATTTCCATTGGCCTTTGAGATATTGTATCAAGGCCATTGATCTTGAGGAACTTCTAATAATCACACTTGGCACTCATATTCTTAAGCACCATGATCAATTAAAGTTGCAAAAGATAACTACACCCAATCAACCAAGTATAATTAACCCCTATGCAACTATATAGTGGAGCCAGATGAAATTGTGACCCAATACTTAGCCTGAGTAATTGAACCGACATCATAGTAACAATTTATATCCTAGTCTCAAGAGAGATTGATCCTATCAGGTTAGCATCATTCATGCCAAAAAAGAGAGAAAATCCATCATGTGCAATTGCCTAAGAAATCCCGAACTAAATAGCATCTTTATTCGAGTGGTACCCTTCCAAAACCACTAATAGACTATAGTACCAAGTTGCATACTCATAAAGTACTCAACAACTCAGCAATTGCTCTCTATAAATCAAAGTGTATATCCAACCATCAATACAATTAATAATATCAATATTAACCTTTGCAATGCCAAAAAGTATGCCACCTAAATTCGATTGATGTACCGAAGAGAATTAATCTGTCACAAAATGAGGACCAAAGAAGATGTACCCATTCCAGCTCCAAGGTAAATATTGTTTATAATAGTTGCATCGTATATGGATGTGAACCCAGGCTAAATATAGTTCCATGAAAGAATCATGTCATGTAAATCAAGTGAAGCAGCCTCAGTAATGGTCCTGAGAACTTCAAATTCTTTGCCAAATAAATATACTCATCATAAGAAGTAAGAGTAGCTATGAATAAGACACTAAATTATATGGAGCCTTCTCTCATAAGAAGAATAAGAGAACATGATCATGTAACCAAAAAGCCTACTAAAAAAGGATCCTCATCCATGTAAAAGATAGCTAAAAACTCATATCCAATCTCTGTAGATGGTTCGATGAATTCTTCAGATAAATCCCCACCTAGTGCCACTTCATGCTTAAAGGAGTCATGCACCATTATAATAAGCTGGTCCAAATTATCCTCATCAAAAAAGATGTAAATCCGCATCTCTAATGGTATGATAGTAGGGAGCAAGCCAATAGCCTCAATGTTGGTACCCTTCCAAAATCATTAGGTAGATCACCTACAAAATTAGCTCACCTCGTCTACTCTCATCAACAGAATGATGTCTGCAAAAAAAAGCTCCTCAATAAGAGAACAACACTGCTAGCAAGAATCATATATCGATAATCCTAATATGGTGCAACTCCCATAATGTGATGTCTAGCTCCTCTGGGCCTATTGAACAAGTATTTGTAGCTATTCGAGAACAAGATAATGTCTCTGACCTACAACAAAGGAATGCCTTTAAAACTAAATACATAAGTATACATAGCATCGTAAAATCCTACATTCTTTGTGTGGCTGCAAGATGTGCTAGGACTATGACAAGTATCCACCAATAAGCCTATACAATTGTCCCAATAAAAAGCTTAGAGGCCCATCTAGTGAACCAAACAAGTAGCAATGGCCCAATAGTCTCAACTACTAGGCCTGTTCCACAAGCTCTATGACTAGCTCCAAAATATCGCACATCATATAGCCCACCAAGTCAATAGGACTCTCCAAGGAATTGAACTTTCTACATTTCAACTACAGGGTAATCACCCACTCTATAAGCTCTATAAATAAAAACATCAAGCTCACAAGCTAAAAGTGTGAATGACTATGAAAAAGTCATCATAAACATTGCAAACCCTCTACATCTCATATTGCTCGAGCTTGTCAACGATCTCAACAACAACCAAAAATCATGTATGTTTATCATAAGACTAAATGATCTCTTAGACTCATTGCATGATATATCTATAGCTCTCCTCGTACTAAATATTTTCAACTAAAATACAACTAAAAACAAACTTGTGTAAGAGAAGTGAATATGCACCAAAAGTGTAATTGAAGCACAATTCTATCAAACTTAAAGCGTCAATTTAATGAAAAATTCTATTTAATTCAACAAATTATAGAAATCAAACCAAACAAATATTATTTCCAGAGATCAAGTGTATGTCTATTCCAAAAAAAAAAAAAAAAAAAAAAAAAATCATATTGTAACAAGTATCTTCAAAACTATGTTTAGTATTAAAAGAAAATCAATTAACAACGACACATACCTACTAACACAAGTATTGTTTGCCCTTTTTTATGTATGTGTGAATGTCCTTAGTAATATACATAGGCAAAAAATTTATTATGTCTAAATAATTAAAATTAAGTATATAGAAATATATAAGTTAACTTGATTATTAGTTATTATAAAAGAATCCTCTAATCAATTTTTGTCACACACATCCCATCCAATCCTGCAAATTTCACTTTTTCATATATATCCAACACCATTTGATTCCCTATCATCTGTGCAAACTAACATAAAAAGAAAAAAAAAACTCTAAAAATTTGAATTCATATTTTGATCTCCCTTATTAACACCTAACCAGCTCTCCACTTCTCTCTCGTTGACCTCTCCTCATCCTTTCTGTCTCAAAAAACCCAACCCTTGAAGAAAGTTCTCATGATTCTCCCCAACACACCTTATACCTTTGCTTGCATACACCTTTAACAACACCTCCCTCTTATCTTCATAAGTTTGTTAGCCACTTCCCTCCACCAAAGCAACCCAACTTTTGACCCTTTTTAAGTTTTTCATTAAATTTTAGTTCGCTTGTCACTTTTTGTCTTTCTCTCTCAGCCCCCTTCACTCCTCTACCCAAATCCCAAGACCAACAGTTACCTCCTTTCCAACTCCGACAAACTCCATCTAACACACAAAATCATCAATGACTTCTCCACCATCTTCATCATCATAGACCCATCTTTAACAACAACTCCCTGAAAACCAAACTACATTAAGCTTACTACCAATAGCAAATTCATTTATGACACAAACAATGCTTCTCATCAACACCCATACATCTACCATCATTCCAAGCTACCAATTACATTGCCTTCTATTACTACTAAAGAACACATCTTTCCTCTCTATCTTCGACCAATAGCGTCCAATTTCTCCACACAAACAGCCACTGACTATTTTTTAACGCATACTGACAAAAGTCTCTCCAAGAATTGACCCATCCCTCAACTTCTACATTGATGACCTCAAACTCGTCAAATATCTTTGCAATCCCATCACAATGGCCCAACTCTCTTCCATCCTCACACTACCTCTCAATTTATCTCTAATAAAAAGATTAAAAAATTAAAATAAAAAAACTTTTAAAAGAAAGGAGATGGGGCTCCAAAAATTTGCGCCTAACCTCTCGATGAAAAGATTTTATGTTTATGCTAATCAAATTTTCAAAAAGTAAATGAAATTACAAATAAGACACTACCTAAAGATTTCACCCTCAATTTGTGAGGATTTTAGATCTGATTTTAGGTTTCCTATTAATGCATGCACCTATAGATAATTACCCCTCCTGATGACGAGATAGAATTTTCTATTACGGCTAGTCATTAGGTTGCTAATTACTTAGTGTATTCACTGTCTTTTAGCTTAAAGTGGATGGTGGGGGGCCCGATCAAGATCTCATAGTTCCGTTATCTTGGGCAATTATAGTCTCCGATATACCTAGTCAGATTAGGTACTCAATAACACCCACTATGATATTACAACCAATTGAAGCAGGGTATAACAAAGAGGGGTAAATCTAGCTAACTAAATACTTCTCAAACATCTATTTTTGATACCATCTTTGACACAAAATAGAGTAAGACTTGTAATGTTATACTACAAATTATCTAAAGCATCAAACTTATAACAATAAACTTAAAATTAATTGAAACTCACCTCAAAATCTTATTTACAAATGTTATCCCTATAAAACACTTTCCAAAATGAGACAAAAATCTACTCCTCAATCTTATTCTTCTATTTTCCTGTAAAACAATTATATTCATCTAAGAAGTTAAACAACTTAACAAGAAAAATAAGCTAATATAGAATTCAAATGCTAAAGGGTAGAATTTAATATACATATCAATCAAAAATTTTGTAAAACAATATTGTATACATATAATCAACATGATTGTATAATTGACAGTTCTAAACTTTACTTCATAACATTTTGGAAGGAATATATTTTGTACACTTTCAAGGAAAACTTATATATTATTAATACAGCGTGAAATAGTTGTTAATGTTATTAGCTACGTAAACTACCTCGAAAGTTACATTAAGAACCCTTTTGCCTCTATAGGGGATCATTTTGCCCCATTTTGTATCATTTCAGAACCCTTTTGCCCCAAACCTGTGTAGGTACCATCATATCATATTGTCAATTTGATTTTTATCACATTACAATTTTCAGCGTTGCATGTTTTAATAACTTAAATAATTGTTAAGCATGAAATATGTAATACACCTTTGGAAAACAAACACAAATAAAATAAATTAACTTATAATATTACAAACATGCTTGAATGAGTGAATACCCTAAGAAATAGTACATAATTCAATTTATAAATTATAATGCATTAATAATAAAAGTTGTGTAAGTACTTCGCACATGATTGGAAATCTACAACACTCACAATTCACAATATAAAGAGCAGGCATTGTTTTACATTCTGTGTAATAATAGTGCAGGAGAACTTACTTCTTATATTTGAACTGCAAATCTTACCTAATCGGAGATTTTTCCTCGTAAAATGGGCTATTCAAAATCTTTTTCTTACATAAACAATTTCAACGTGACTTCTTCACATAAATTCCCTACCACAACTTCTAATAAATATTCCAACTCTTCTAATACTGAAATTTCAAAACTAACATAATTAATTGTCAAGTTTGATAATTATGTATTAAAATCAATTTAATTTCTTACTAATTTCTTCAAATTTACTAAAATTAGTTACATTAATGCACAATGACAATTACTTTAGTAATTGCTTAATAATTCATCAAGCATCATGATTCCTTCATCCATAAACCCAAATTTATGTGCTTTATTCCTGCTTAAACATAAAAATAACAAAATTAAAATATTAACTAAGAAATATATAATTTACTTAATTTATTTACTTAATTCCTCCATAGTCAATCGAACCTCCCCTCTTCTTTCCGAGTTGAAGCCCAGGTCGACCCAAATCCCCTCCTATAACTTCAATTCCGTTGTCAAAGACTCTTACGCACGCGATCAAGCCACCTCCAACACTCAGTGACAAGCGACGCAAACTTAGCGCCAACCCTCACACAATTGAATCCCCAACAGCAGCCAACCCTAGCTCACACAACATCGCAGATCGCCTCCCTGTCGCACTCTCATGAGACACTCGAAACAAAGCCGAGAGTTGAGAATGAGAAGAATAAGGGAGAAACGGCATTAAATTCCTAATTAAATGATTTTTAACTTATGATAACCACTGCATGTCGATCTAAGTGTGGTCTTACATTATTACATTAAGGATTTTAATTATTTAATTACAAATTTAGTTAAATATACTTATAATTATAATTATATTATATATTATAAAATAAATTAATTTACCTAATTGTGGTATTACATAATCGACTCACCCGACCGAAAAATCCTTATAGGCAATTATGAGTTGTTTCGTCTAATAAGACCTAGTAGACTTGGGTTGATAATTATCAAATGGGTCAATTTTGAATCCATCTTAGACAAAGAGCTCCTTAACATATTAAGTGCATCATATAATTCACGACTTAAAGAATAGAGTCATTAGAGAACTTGAAAACTACAACTATGACAATAATTTAATGGAGTAATTGATGGGCCAACCACTTAATCGGAGGGCTCTAGCCAAAACCGTTACTTTTCATGGTGTCATTTAAGGGCAAAACCATATGAATAAAGAATATAGGTCACATTCCTTACTAGCATGAGATTTATTAAGAGTGAACATAAAGATACATTTAACTGGATATTAGCTCATTTGTGAGCTAGAGTTTTCTTAGATTTTCACCCTTGACGGCAATTGTGGAAAGTGGATGTTGCTTCAAGTTTTTAAATAATGAATTTTATTTAACAAATTTTCTTAATTTTAAAATTTTCTTAAATATCTCAAGACTTATTGGGATTTGGATTTAAGATGATCCACATCAAGGTTTTAAAATAATATCCTTCTAATTGAAAACTTCATTCAACACAATTATCATTAGAGTACTTAGACTTGTGTGTGATTTAAAATTTACTAAAAGATTAATCATATTACATAACTTATTAACTCTAACTTGAGCATAGAATATTATATATGTGATCAAAATTTTTAATCATATTGTCAATTTTGGAACGAGGAGTTTATAGCTAGAAATGTAAAATGTCTCGTAGAAGCCTTTGATGGTCATGTACAAATGTAAAAATAAATTTTATTTTCAGTGGTTGAACGTTAGATTTACAATTAGATGAGGATCGAAGTACTTAAATGAGACTTACAACTCTATCATATAGGTGAAACGGCTTGTTCAATAGTTTTTTAGAAATTGAATGTTTGATTTATAATTAATCTTATCAACTCATATTCTCATGAGGATCAAACTAGTCAACTCCATCATATAGGTGAAATAGCTCGTTCAATAGCATGTGTGTGCTTCAATTTTAGAATTTGAATTTTAAAAGTGCAAATTATTTTATAGAATAATCATTGCACGCTTCTCAAAGAAGAGTTAATTTTTTAAGTCAATTATTATTTTTAGCTCGCACAATATCCTCAGACACTACATTTAGGCAATTTGTGCATTACGCATAATTCAACATTAATAATTTTCACAGTAGAAACATGTGCCCATTTCAATTCTTTGAGAGGCCTATTGACCATCTCGATACAATCAATTTAAAAGCTATCGCGCCCCGCTATGATATCCTACAACACATCAAAGCAGATATAACAGAGAAAGGCGAATTTAGCTAATTAAATATTTTTCAATATATATTCCAAAAACTTTACTTACCAAAGAATAAAATAAGAGATCCACTCAATCGTCTAAATTCACACAAATAATACACAATAACATTTTCATAAGAATAATCTACTAAAATCAATCAATAATTCATCATAAGTGAAAACTAATTTAGCTAAAACTTCTAATACTAAACTACAAAGTATCTAAAACAACAAATTTAAAACAGCCAACTTAAAATTAACTTAAGTCACCTCAAAATCATAAATCCTTTTGCCCCAAACCTGTGCAGGTAATATCATAACATATTACCAACCTAATTTCTATCACGTGACATTTCTCAGATATGCCTATTTTAATTTCTACAAAGTTCATTTAGCAATCAATACATAATATAAATGTGCAAAACAACTAGAAATGAAATAAAACAGCTTATTATATTACTAGTTTACTTAATGGAGGAATATCACAGGGGATAATTCATAATCAATTGTTCAATTAAATTTCTTAAAAGAACAAAAGTTGTGCATGTCATTTGATTGTAGATAAACTCGTAACAAATAATATTCACAAATTGAAAATTTTATAATATTAACAATCAATATCGAACATAAATAACAATGCAGGAGAAAAAAATCTTGTTTTTTTGCAAATCTTACCAATATGATGAATTTCTCTCATAAAATGAACTGCCCGCAACCTTATATAAACGATGTTGACGTGACTTTTCTTCATAAATTTATTTAAGCTATTCAAAGTCTTGACTCTCCTAACACTATAAAATCAAAGGCAACCCAATAACTCCCAATTTAATATTCATGTATTACATTCAATTTAATCTCTTACTAACTTTACTAAAATTAATAGAATTATTACACTTTAATAATTATTTGAAACTCGACAAAATCGACAGTCATCAAACAATCTTCCGCTCCAAAACTTTATTTTGATGCTTTACTCTTGTTAAATTGTGGAAATAAGGAAATTATAATATCCGTTTAAAATATTTGAAGTTAATTAAATCAGTTTAATTACCTATTAATTTACTTTAATCTTACTAAAATTGATTAAATTTAACAAGTATGATTATATGATTATCATAATTTAGAAAATTACCAAAAATTTTCTCAAAGTTACCATGATTTTCTCCTTCAAAAAATTAAGTAACTTAATCCTACTTAAATATGAAAATAACCTAATTAAAATATTAATTTAGAATATAACCTATTTAAATCAACTTCTTTTAATAATTAAAATATAATACACATATTTAGAAATTGCTTATATACATATACATAATTTAACTATTAACAAAATAACATTAGTTTAATACCTTTAATTTGACAATTTTAAGTTAATTAACTTATCAATTACATTCAAATTCTATAAAAAAAAAAATTAAATTTTAATTTTAATTTATTTACCTGTTCCCTTTTAATGTTCGGCGAGCCTACTAGCATGCCCAGTCGCCACGAATTGAAGTCATAGACATTGAGAAGCTCACCTTCGACCTTGATCCTCGGCGTAGAGGCGGCTTCCTATTCACTTGTGTTATTACTTATATCATTAATCCTTAATTTATCATTAGCCAATACATGTCGAGTAAAGTGCAGTATCTACAATACTGGAACAGTGAAATGACAAGGATCGAGAAAAATAATTAGGGATTTTAATTTATATTTTCAAAAATTTCAATATATATCTATATTTATAATTTAATTTAATTCATATATAATATATATTATAATTATTTTTATTTACTTGATATTTTTTAAGTATTATAAAAAGCATGGCCACCTCAAGATGTTTGCACAATGTGACTTCTAAGTCATTTGCAAGCACCTGGATGTGATGACATTGAATGTAAGTACATCTCATAAAACGTGCATCTCAACATTTTATGTAAGGGGCTGTTTGGTTGCCTGAATTTTAGGTGTAAAGTAAAGTAAATGCAGAGATTTTAACTTTTTTGGTATTTGGTATGATGCAAAGTAAAATTTCCAAGGTGACGTAATGTATTTAGAATATATTACAAATGTCATTTTTGGTGTATTTGGAATTTTCTCGATTTGGGCGAATTTCAAATACTGGCCAGTACTTATGGCCGCCACTTCGGTCATACCGCCACCGCGTCGTCGGTCATGTCGGTTAATGCGCATTGGTCGTCAGCCACCAACCTCATACACATTACATTTATTTTACCAAACAAAAAAATAAACTCATGTATTTGTAGAGTTTTCAACCAAACAACCTTAAAATATTCCAAATACACTACATTCCTTTTACACAGTACTCCTTTTTCAGGCAACCAAACAGCCCCGTAATTTGCACACAAATTTAATGTAATAGTCTAATTGTCAAAACTATCTTGAGGACATTGCACAATGCGCTCTTTCATGTTATTTGCACTTATTTCAGTATGAAGATTCTAAAAATAGGACAACCTTACAATTCATTCTATTTTGAGCATTTACAAGAGTTCTGAACCACTCAAGTTGGGTAAAAAGCTGCATCAAAATTCCTTGAATTCTTTTAGTTTGTTTAATAAATGGCATAACAATCTAACTATTCATTGAAAATCTTATTTGTTTTGATTAGAGAGCTATGCACTCACTTGTAAATCTAGTATGAGTTTCGATTTCCTTGCAATTGCCTCGATTTTCTTTGACTATTTTAGTGATTGATAGTTGTTCATTGAGGCACATCAATTATATTCATTGGTGGGCAATTTATTCAAATGTTCAATTCTTGCAAGTCACTCTCATTTCAAGACATTGTATTTTATATTTAGTTTAATATAAATTTTACCTATTAATTTAAGTTTCAAATGTCCTTATTTTGTCCCTTTCCTACAACGCTTATACGAAGTGTGCATGAACGGTGTCTTATGATACCACTGTCGGGGAATCTTCTCATCTACCATGCTTATAAGAAGCATCACATAGGTCTTCAAGTAAATGCACGAGAGAAATGCACAATTTTTCTCATTGTATTGGAATAACGCGCACAAATACTAAATTTCCTGAGCTATGATATGCATGATTAGGAGTATACTGAGGAGAGAGAGATTGAGGCTAGGAGTGTCTTGCAAGGGTCTGAGACGGGATATGGGTGTAAGGAATGGGGAAAGGGTAGTATAATAAAGATTTTATTTAAATTGACTAGTTTGAGACACGAAGCAGCATACCGAGATAGTGAACCAACATACCGAGATAGTGAACCAACAGGATTCACGAGGTTACGAGTTCGAAAAAGTGGTTTATTTATTTTATGTTATTTTGATAAATATTTTATTAAAGATCAATTTAAATAAATAAATATATATATATATATATATATATCAATGCTAGTTATTCAAAATTAATCGAACATAAAGGTGAAAGGGTTACAGGTAATTTTGATTTTTCAAACACATCAGGGTGGTTCGTTTAGTGAATGGACTTCATTTGGTGATATTGGTGACAATCGAAGTAAATTTTGGCCTAATTAAAGTCACATTTATTTGTATTGATCGTCATCATCATATTTGGTCAAATTGATTATGAGAGATTATGCTTAAAAATCTTCAAGGCTTTGAACACATCGACACAATCCGTTTTGCTAACATGCACTACTCAGGCAATTTCGATGACAATTGAGGCAATTCGAACCATATTCATGCGTTGCACATCCTTCGAACACTACAATTCATCGAATCAATTGGGGAGCCTCTCGTTTGATAATTTCAATACTTCAGATAAGTAGACAGAGTTTGTTCTACAATCGAGCAAAATTTTGAGTGATTCTGATCGTGATTGAAGGATTTTTAACTCAATCCACACGATGTCATGCACATCGTCTATCAATTTCGCCATGTTAACTCGATTAGTCTCATAGAACATACATGAAAGTCAACATGAGAGACAAAATTTATGTGGTCATTAAATCCTACCAGACTTATTGTCTCACTTTTTTTGCCCACCCAAGTCTATAAGGTGGAGTTTTATTATGGCGTAAGTGAGATTCAAACCTAAGACCTTGGTAGCAACTTCCAAGACCCTTACCAACTTGACTAATTGGCATCCACCTTGTCTCACTTGTAGTAGTCGCAATCTCACAATGCAAGTGCAAGGCGTAAATGAAAAACTACTAAACAACCAAAATAAGTACACATACATATGTTTCTTAATGCACTGAGAAAATCTTATGCAAGTTTCTCATGCAATTGAAAACTCATACGTGGCCATCTAAAGAACAAATACTTGTATGCGTCTTTCATAGGGGCAAAGGGAAAATCCTATTTATAAAGTTTTCGTTCAAGTATGAAGACTCATATGCCTCTTTTTCAATGTTGTAGGGTGGAAGACACTCGATCGTGATTTACACCACATACACATCTCTCTTGCATAATAGGCAGATCCACCATCCCCTACCTACCCAATAGGAGTGCGAGTGATGCCAAAATACTACCGAAATCTAAACGAATATGACACTAGCAAGACAAAAAAAAAATGATATTTATGGGATTTAATTCAACATAAAGATGAGTCAAATATTACATTGTGAGATTAAAAAAATTGAGAATGATGGATGATAATGATAAATGAAAGCAAAATTGCAAGCAAGAAACATAACATAAATTGAACTCAAATACGACTTTCATGGGACTTATAACAAACTTGAGAGCACTCTAAGAGGAAGAACAAAACCTCTTTCCTTACTCAGAACTCCGAAGAACCCATACAATAAACTAAGCAAGTTGGAATGATAAAAATGAGTTAAGAACAACCACTTTTATTTAGAGAAAAAATGGCGCATTTATGAGGCCCATAAAGGATTCATGGGGTTACGACCTATGGGTGCAAGGAAGAGATTTTTTTTATTTGATTTTGATAAATATTTTTATTGAAAAAATAATTTAAATAAATTTCTATATATATATATCAACGCTAGTTAATTCAAAATTAATCAAATTTAATCTAACTTAAATAATGACAATAATGTGCATATATATATTTTATATTTAATCATATCAAATAAAAATATATAATTTAATCTAGCATAATTTTGATTCAATTTAATTTAATTACATGGTAATTGTCTTTATTAAATAAATACTCAATCTAATTAAACTTAATTATATTTAGCTTAATTTAATTGCACTACTTTTTTTTCTTAAATTTGATTTTAATTTAACTTATTTTAACTATAATTTTTATTATTGCTTCTCACAAAAATATGTCATTCACCTGTCTCGAATTTCCTACATTTGTCAGTGTCGTAAATATTTATATTTAGCTCTCATGCAACAAGTAGAACAATATGGTCATCCTCCCCAAGTAATTTTGATTTTTCAACTGCGTCGGTGTGATCCATCTAGGGAACGAACATCATTTAGTGATGTTAACAGTCGAAGTAAATGGTTCATGTAGAACTCATGTATAAAAAATTACCTTAGTTTACAACAACAACAACAACAAACATTTATCCCACTAATTGGGGTCGGCTACATGAATCCTTCGTCTCCATTGTGTCCTATAAAGTGTCAAATTTTTATTTAATTCAAGTATACTAAGGTCATTTGTCATACATCTTAACTATGTCTTTTTAGGTCTACATCTACATTTCTTAACATAAGGAAAATCTAATGCATCTACTCTCCTAACCGAGACATTGGACGAGCTTTATCCGCCAAACCATCTAAGTCTCTAATCTTATCTGTCTTACTCCAACTTTTTCCCTAACATACTCATTTCGCATTTTATCTCTAAGAGTAAAGCCACTCATCCACCTGAGCATCCTCATCTCTGTAACACTTAACCTAGTCTTATGTTCTCTTTTATTGGCCATAATACTGTCAAAATCTAGGCCTACAGGACCATAACAAGACAATAAAAATGATATTTATGAGATTTAATTCAACATAAAGGTGAGTCAAATATAAAATTTTGAGAGAAAAAAAAAGATAATGATGGATGATAATGATAAATGAGAACAAAATTGCACGCAAGTAACATACATAACTTGAACTCAAATACAACTTCCATTGGACTTCTAACAGACTTGAAAGGACTCCAAGAGAAAGAACAAAACCTCTTCTCTTACATGCTCAAAACTCTGAAGTGCCGGTACAATAAACTAAGCAAGTTGGAAATATAAAAATGAGTTAGGAACAACCAATTTTATTTATAGTGGAAGAAATGGCGCATTTATGAGGCTCAAATTAGGTGCAAATATTATGAAAAATTTGAATGATGGCTGCTAGGAGAAATGTAGGAAAACCTATTTTAATAATTTGTATTACTTAATTAAAACCTTAACCATTCTATATAAACATCTCTCTAATCCCTAGATTAATAGGTTAATGTTTGAATACTTCGAGGCAAGAGGCTCATGACAAAGGCCCTAGCTCTCTTTCAAAACCAACCACAAAGCCCTTTATTGCAAAAAATTTAAGTAAAATTCCTAGATTCAATCAAGAGAAATAACATATTAGCCAGTTTGCATACTTGGATGGTCTTAAATTCTTATGCTCGATGTGCTCGGTTTCTTTACACTGACAAAATATCTGGAAGTAAGAACCTTATTACTTTTGTGATTTATTTTCTTTGTTGGTTTTCTTATTATTTTTTCAAGTGTTAGGGAGGAGAATATTTTAAAGAGCCTCACTATGAAAGAAGAAAAGGGAAGTTTATCTCAAAGTAGAGTTGGTCTAAAAGCTTCCACATCTATAAAAGAGTAATAATTTTTTGTTTAATACAAGTTGTGCAAGAAATTCCAAGTATGATGAACACCTAGGTGTGGGTGTTAGCTGCAACTGAACCAGATAAAAATCATTTTGTTTGTAAACTTAATGCCTTAACATTTTCTACTTTGTGATACTTTTACTACTTGTGTATTGATTTTCATGGTGATGTTTTGCGAAAAGAAAAATTGTTGTATTTTGAAAAGTACAATTCACCCCACTATTGGGCACGTATAAACAACCAGCAACATCCTCCAATGATATAAATACAACAATTTTACTCCCAAACAAGGATATTATATAGTTTAAAGGATGCGCCTAAAGCAATGTTGCAATGGTAATGCTGCTTTTAGGGGATTCTGGAGATTCTAATTTTGAACCAAATAGTCTATATGCAAATGCAGTGATAAGCTTGCATATAATAACTTCTCGCTAAGCCTTGCATTAACCGAAGCTCCATGCACTAGGGACATACTATAATACAGTTAAATAAGTCCTCCATGAAGCCTCAACAAATCAAATATAACGTAATTCTTTGACAAAAATCACTGAGGTAATTACTTCATCATCAATGTTGTTTACCTATCCACTTGAAGATTTTGCCAAAAATCCACTTGAAATTACAGTATTTGTAGGCTACTCAAGTATCACATGTTCAAAATATTTCATTTTCCAAATGTCAAAATCTATCTTATTTTTCTCCTTTAAAGATGCATCTTTTAAGCCTTGGCATCGACTTTTTTTGTTCTCCATTCTATCTAAAGTTCCCTTCTAGTAATATTTCACATGAATTCATGTTTTGTTCTGAACTTACACCGATCTTCCATTTATCTCTGTGAAAGCAATGTATAAAATGTAACAAGGCAGATTCACATATATCAAAAGAATTTCCCACTCATAATCCATGCGCAGCCCGAAAAAATGAAAAAAGGAAGCACAATCACCGAAGGCTGGAAAGAACAAAATATTTCAGCAGCCAATATTTCATAATCAATTACAAACGCAAGATTTAGCTAACAGATTATATACCTCACCTCAAAGAGTCAACCAGTTTACATTGCCATTTTGTCATGATCCACAATGCATTTTTTGTAAGTCAACCACCTTATGTTTAACCAATACCTTCATTTAAAACCCATATTTTATGAACAAATAATTGCTACCGTCAGAACCTAAGTCATCCATCCAACTCCTAGAAAACGTGTTTCTTTCATAGTACTAGTCACACTTATCAAATAAAAATTAACATTACAGTAATCATGCAACTAAATGCACTTCTATTTTGTTCCTTATTTTAATTCCCAACCAAGACAGCACACTTATATTTTATTCTATGTCACACAAACCTAAAATGCAAGATACCTTCATTTGGAAATCATCTTCCAGTCTAGTAACTTGTAATCATATGATATAGTTATTCATATTTCATCCACTATTCTGAACTTTTCCAGATAACTTCCCAGGAATTCAAGAGTGTAGAAGTTCTTACTTGAAATGCATCCTAATATGATTTCTCCCTATTACAAAAAAAAAGATTTAAAATAATATATATATATATATATATATATATATATATATATATATATATATATATATTATTTATTTATTTATTTAATTATTTAAGAAAATTAGATGGAAACTAGTGCATCAACTCCGCTAGGTGTTTAAAAAATTGAATCGAGTGTTTTCCATTTAGGTAGCCAAAGCTACCATATGATCCTTAAGTTTTACGCACACATGACCTAAAGTTTCCTAATTATAAAGCAATAATTTCCGATTCAAACTCCTTAAGAGAATATGGACCAATAAAGGTTCTTTAATATGTTTCTCAACCAAATGCTCAATGAAACAGAAAAACACTAAAAAAGGCATAGATTATAGCTTCTGTAACAGCCATATAAGAAAAGTTGCCAGTGAATTACTGTAAATAGATATAAAGAAACGTAAAACAATGTGCCCATCAACCTTGCATCACACAATTATCTTGTGTAACAAAACTACAAAATGCTGCTATCAATACCCAGTTAGAGGTAACTCAACAATCCTCAGAATAGGTTGGATCACATATAAACCGAGATATTCTTTCAGTTTAAGAATCAATTAAACTCTCCAGACTTTTGTTCTACGAGCCAAGCAATGAAAGCCAATATCAAATGATCATAAAATATTATTCACATAGGCCAGTATGTTCCCCTTCCCCATCCTCTCCAATTTCAATATCCAAACCGACCAAAAGGAAAACAAAAAAAAAACAAAATTAAATACTTCTAATTCCAATATAAATTAACAAAACCACTTAAAAAATATAAAGTTAACACAACAAGCAACATTCAAGAATGATAGATGGAGACCAACAATCCATAAATTTGGTGCAAAATAGGCGTGTTATTTATAAATTAATAAGGAAGAATTAACGAATTAAATAAAAATTAAAACTTATCTAACTCCAAAGTAAAAGGTACTCAGAGCACCCTCTCACGAACTTTTAATATTTTAAGATATTGGCAGCAACATTAATCAGAGTGTATCAATATCATTTCAGTTCAACCTCTACTACTTAGGGAATGTCATTGTCAGCTACAAAAATTCGCACCTAGCTCTTGTGAAAGTGTTTGCTCACTCTAGGTCAAACTTTCATAAGGCAAATTAAAGTATAGATAAAACACTAACAAAAGATTTAGCCCACATTTTACGAGTATTTTAGATCTGGTTCCAAATTTTTCATAAATGCAAGCACCTATGATTAATTACCCCTCCTAGTAACCAGAGATAACTTTTGATTAAGGCTAATTGTCAGTTGCTAAATACTTATGTAGCAAAAATTTTGAATTTAAGATGGATGCAACTTACACAATAACTTAAAGCAAATGATAGGGAGAATAATGACAAACTTGATTAAAATCTTATGATTTTATTGTCTGATTTATCGTGGTCCCAAATTTACTTAGTCAAAAGATATAGTCGATAGTTGACCAAACCTAACCAAAGGCTACTTACCAACATCGATGAGTTACATCAACTAATGTGACTTTGTAGACTTGAGGTCAATGTTTTCCTTAAGAGAAACTCTTTTTAAGTTAACAGAGGACTTCATTCACAATTCAAGGGGGCTAAGTCATTGGAGAATATATGAGTTGCAGTGTGATTAAAATATAATGATGTCATTAAAGGCAAATCACTCAGTCAAAAGGCTCTAGCCATAACTGATACTTATGGTGCCATTTTATACAAAAATCATACGAACAAAAGAGACAAGTCACATTTTACTAGTGTGAAATGATTTGAAAGTAATCATAAGAGTAAACTTGATATGACATTAGCTTTGTAAACATAAATTAGTCTTAAATTTGTTATCCTTGATAAACTTTTGTGAAGGGTAGATTATTGCTTTGAGATTTAATAATAAATTTCACTTAAATATTTTTAAATATTTATAATTTTACTTTGAATTTTTCATGTTTTATCAAAATCTAACCTAAAAATAATTTGGCATTACAATTAAGAATATTTTAACAATAACAACCCATTAGAATTAAGATTTTTTATCAAAATGGCCATTATCAAAATATTTGATTGATTTTATTTGATAACTTTGGATATAGTTAACTCTATTTATTTGCCAACAAAATTCATTTGAATATTACTTGAACTCATTAAAGTGTTCATAGCAAAGGATCAAGTCTATATTACATTTCACGAGTGTGGCAAAAATTAGAGATTTCATTTGAAATGAATTTTTCAAATAAGGCCATGAAGGTCATATTTGAAGATATAAATAAGATTTCTTTTATGAGATTAATAAGAGAGAGTGCTTGATCCATTGTAATCAATTGAGAGTGAGTTTGAATATCATTGCTTAATGTAAGTCCTATTAATTCCAGTACTTGTGACATGGAAGATATCAGACCAATGACTCAAGAGTCTGCACATATGTCAATCCTTTGCTTGGAGTTCCGAAAAAGATGTTTGAATTTTTTTTTAAATGAGCACATGATTCTTAAAACATATTTTTTCGAAAGTGGTCAAATATAATTCGACCTCATAGTATTCTCTGATTGTAAGATTATGTGATCAAAAAGTTCATCGAAACACAAGCAGGTATGTTCGATTCTCAAGATTTGAATATGATTTAGAGAATTTGCATGTATTTCATGACAAATTGGTGTTAGGTTTAACTTATTTTAGTCCAAATATCATTCTTAGAACTATGATTGAACATTTAATGTATTTGTCGAAGCACATGTGAATATGTTAATATTAAAGATTCCCATATAGTTTAGAGGGCATGCATGCTTTGTTGAGGTCCTTGTGCATTTTTAAGATGCATGTACAAATTTTGAGACATTGCATGTGAGTTGTAAATTGCCTCCCACGTATTTTCTCACTTAAGATGCATACAAACACTTCATTTTGTGATTGTTAAAAAACTCATTATGTCCACTTGTGTGTACCTTGCAGATCTAGTGATCATGGCATCAAGGCAAGTTTGATTCTTATTCTTCATTCAAAATGACATTTATTTATCTTCAATTAGTCTACAATTCATTAGATTTTCAATGTCCATCGAGGCATCATTCATCTTCAAAGACATTAAGGTTCTTCTTTGGCTCTTTTTAGTTCAGTCAATGTGACATAATCCATATGGTCTTGTTGGCAAGCTATTTTATCTTACTTTTGCTCATAGGTGAGTTGTTGAGTCATATTCTTGCTGGAAAATAAGCGATCAATTTTTCTTGTAGGATCTTTTTGTGTTCAATTCTATTTCCCTATTTGCAAATTCATCATCATTTCACAATCTTTTTTTATGTTTTTTTTCAAAATTTTATATTTTCTTTCATTTAGATATTGTATTAATGCGTAAACTAGAATCCTAACAGCATGAAACCTGGACCTTCCGAACATATCCCCAACATAGAGCATGTCATTAGTAGCGCTAGTATGCCCACAATTCTTAAAAAAATGTGTCTGATCGGTATCAAGAGACATCACAACCGAAAAAGCCTTCAAACCCACTACACAAAAAAACATACATAGGCCTTCTATTTGTTTTATATTTTTCTGTCACGTTCAAATAACATTCATGGGTGCTTAAAATTTTATGATTTTTTGTGTGATTTACATTGCATCAAGACAATCAATGACAATGACAAGAGGGACAATGAAATTGGTAATGTTGATAGCAGTATATATATATATATACACATATAGGGGGATTTATACATACCACATAATTCTAATGTATTTACATATCTAACACTCAAACTTCAATTTTTACATATATATAACACCACAATCTTCAATATCACATCAAAAATGTCATCATCACTCACTTTTTAAAAGTGAAATGCATCTTTTCAAGCATAGGAAAGTGTTAGACATGTAAACTCATAAGAATTATGTGGTATGTATATAATCTTCCATATATATTCTTCCTTCTCTCTTCTTTTTTCACTATTTTATTTTATTTTGTTCTCTATTTTATAAAAATACAAGAGAGGTAAAGAGAGAACTCTCTCCGTTTAGAGAGATGAAGAAAGGAGGAATGCGAGGTAGAGAGAACGAGGGAGAAAGGTGGTTACTAGAGATCGGAGCTCTCCAAAATTTGCGACAACAAGGGATGATGAGGAAGGAAGGTTGGGTAATGGTGGCCAAGTGAAGCGTATGAGAAGGGAGTTGCCGGCAATAACTTGTAAGAGATAGAGGAGTGGTAGTTGAAACTAAGCTGAATGAGGAACAAGGTAGCTTGGATAGGATGCATGAGCTGAAGATGCTTTAACATGGGTTGTAGCTGCAACAACTTGTAAAGAGGGAGATAGAGGGAGAGGCACGATCCTACTAGATCATGAGATACATGAGTGAAAGGCAAAAAAAAAAAGAGTGGGAGGCTAGAGCATGACATGCATCTAAGGTGAGAGCAAGAGTGGTACGGTTGAAGGTTGCATGCAGGGCAAAAAGAGAACAAGGGAAAGTAAGTGGTGGATTTGACTATCACGCAAATTAAAAGTGAAAAGGGTCCATTTTTAAAAAAATTCATGATACTCTTTTTTTAAAGGTGAATGATGAGACTGGATGAAGACAAGACTGGCAGATGGATGGACGGGTGAAGGCATGAAGTCGGGGATTTCCAATTATTGATGTGTACGAGAAACAATCATTTTATATAAACAAACATGTTAAAACATAGTTAAAATTGTTTTCTCCACAAGCAGCTCTTACCTTTCTATGAGAGCATCAACCTCCGCTTTGCACTTTGGTCCATGGATTAAAACTCTAGTAAGACTTAATATATCACTATAATCTCCATACTTCAGTGCTTCTTCACCAACAATTTGGCAAGGAAAACTATTTCTGGGTAGAGCTGAAGAAATAAATGTTTCTGCATTCTCAGATGCTCCTGATGAAAACTTAGCGTCTGCATCTAGTCCAAGACATTTGATAACCATTGCATATGCAACCCCTCCATGTCCTGTAAGCGAAACAAAAAGATGATACCTGGCACAACTGAAGACAACAATACTAGTAAGGTACCACATATGTTTCAATTCTATAAAGAACTAGTGTATCAAATACATACTCATTTTTACAATATTTTATTGCATCAACATCTGCAGCAGATGGTTCTCTTTCTCTAGTCAAAGGTATCCTTCTATACTCTATGTTGTATCCTTCATCCCTCAAAGTAGCATATACTTCAGCAGGTGTTTTGACATCATTTAACAGGAGATGCTCCCAAAATCCAACTACAATACAATGGTTAGTAACTGGATTAAACTTCTCCTGATGCAGAAGTATTTGGCCATTTGACTGGCCAACTTCAGAATTTATATCCTCTTTCATCCTCAACTCTATGCTTTCAACCTGAATAAAGGTTGTGATTGACATTAGAATAACAATATATATAGGTTTCTGGAAGCCTGCTTTAACTAGAAACTCACCAAAGGCCCACTAATTCCAACATATCTAAGCGTATCAACTGGCTGATCTAATTCTCTAAGAACATATGGTAAGCCATTGATGTAGATAACAGCTTCCTCTCTCAAATCCGTTATTAGAACTTTTGGTGGAGTATCTCCATTTTCTGTCCACTTTGCACCTAAATAGTCTAGCATCGCCATAGCGCCGTCAACAGTTGGGGTTGCCATGCTATAAACAGGGTATGCATCCACCTGACAAAGGTTCTATGATTAAAAAAAATTACAATTGCAAGCATGCTTAAGTGCTCAACAAACTGGCTGCAAGTCAAGTAATTCATTTTGAACGACAATTACAATTACTGGAAACCTGGCCATATATTCCTCTTGCATAGCATTAATTAATACTAAAGGGTAACATATTTTGATCAGGAAATACTCTTAGAAATTTCTCACTAATTGCAAACTTCTCGGTGAAAGAAATGAAAAAAACACCAAGGACAGTTTATTCACTAATATATTATACTGTGGCACTTTTTAGAAGCGAAATAAATAGAAAATAATATGGAGAACTAACTAAGACAACATATAAATAACAAAATTATCAATAAGGAATATGTAATAACTAGATACAATATTTGAAGGTAACATTAAAAAAAGTAACTATTTTAGAAAACCAGAAATAAAAGTAAATGGTTTTGTATCTGGAGAACCACTAGTTTTATAAGTCAGTAAAATGTTACCATATTATAACTTCACATCATATGAAATTTGTCTGTTAACCGTTGTTGATTAAAGGAGTTTAGAATAAAGAGAATTACTAGATTAAAAAAAATGGCAACAATCCTTCCCAATGTACAAGACAAAACTATTTGCATGGCTAAAAGCAAAGATGAAGGAAAAGAGTCAAATCTTATGTTTCATTTAAACAAATTGCATGATACTACTGCGCCTTGATTAAATATTTAAATCAAATAACTTAATCAACCTAACAAAAAATGATATAAACAAATTGAACTAATTAGATCACAACATTATTCCTAGAACAGCTTTATGAGGGTCAAATGCACTACAACAACAACAACAAACCTTTATCCCACTACATGGAGTCAACTACATGAATCATTCTTCTCCATTGTGTCCTATCAAGTGTCAAATTCTCATAATTCTAATAAAATAAGATTATTTTTTATACTACCAAACCAAGTCTTCTTAGGTCTACCTCTACCTTTCTTAACATAGGTCAAATCTAATACATCTACTCTCCTAACTGGGTCATCAGATAGCCAACATTTTATGCGACCAAACTATCTAAGTAACTCTCTCTAATCATATCTGCATTAGAGCTACTCCAATCTTTTCATATATATATATTCATTTTGCATTTTGTGTAAAGCCACTCAACCAACAAGCAACCTAATCACTACAACCTAATCTAATACATCATAAATCAATGCAAGTCTTACCATTATTTTATAAAATTTCCCTTCAGTATAAGTGGTACTTTTCTATCACACAACGGTCCTAAAGCATTCCTCCACTTCAACCATCAAACTTGAATGATACTACTAACATCCCCATCTATTTCACCATCAATTTAAACAATTGACCTGAGATATCTACAATGTTCACTCTTTTTAATGACTTGATCACCCAATGTCATGAGAGTCAAATGCACTATACTGAAAAAAAGAATGAATTCATTACATCTTCAAGACTAGAAACTAGAATTTCTATTCGCACTCAATGCAGAAACCAAGCAGCTTCATCACCTGTGTTGGACCTTCCAAATTTAATGCTATCGCATTACACTTTCAAAATCTCCTTACATTATCAACGTTATATACATGATACTTCACGGAACACTGAATAAAAGCTATATATGTCCTGCAATAGAGTAATATTCAATTTGATATCTAATATGTGTAATTGAATACATGAAGAGTCCCTACAATCATTCTTTTGAATATAAATAATTATACAGCATTAGTTTTGGGAACCATATAAAAACAAAATAATTTATAATAAATATATCATTACAGCAGTTAGTAAAGCTAACCTTGTACACATTTGGTGCACCTTGTAACTCGATGCTGCTTGAAGATTTTGGCCCATGGAAAATGTATTTCTTCAGTATAGATCCCTTTCCTAAAACCGAGCCACTGCGAGATTTAACTATAGCATCCATCACAACATCACCATGCTGAGATTCAAGTAGGACGCTAGCCTCCTCCTGGTAAAGGTTAATTGTTAAGTAAAAAGAAACCTTAACTGCTTTTATACACTAAAAGACAACAAATGCTACAATTCAACATTCCTGTTTGATTGGAACAGTGATAGGTGCTACCGGAACTGTGAAGAATCTCCCTGGGCGTAACCTAATGCTCCATTTCATAGTCTGAATCTCTGGTCTCCTATGCAACCAAGCTTTGAAGGTGATCATAGTTTCCCCTTGTCCACAAAAACCATCAAATGCTTCACTTCCAAGGTATGCTGCAAAAGCAATTAGCTTAAAGTAGCGCTCAAGATACTCTGCACCACGATGTAAGGCCATCTTCCTTACTCTAGGTTCTGCATGTTGTTGATTGAATACTTTCCTGTACTGCAGAACTGCCTGGCGTATATTTTGCAGAGCTGAGCATCTGTCAATCACAGCATCCAAAACGTTTCTGCATTCTGCTCCATTGTCAAACAATCTGGTAATTTTCCTCAATATAACAATGTCGTTTATTCCAAAAGCACGATGTAGTTCTTTTCCACTTCTGGATTTTGCTAGATTTGACGCTGATGAGATGCTATCATGAGAAGTAACATCACTGATGGAATCACCATCTGACTCTCTATTAGAAACATCTTCTGATTGGATTTTAATAGGTCTCCCATAACAAATTCGTAGTTTAAGAAGGCAAGCCATCACAGTCCCCGTGGTTGTTCTACCCCTACCCATCTGCCAAGAAACTAAAATACAACATAAAAAAATCTTGCAAAATACATATTAAAACTAAATTTAAAGAATTCTACCTGACAATTAAAAACAAAAGCAGTATTTCTGTGAGAAGATGCAGAATTTGCTGCTATATCATCAAAATCAGAACTCTGGGGAGCTTTTCCATCAGTTATAGGTACACGTGCATACTTGATGGGAAGACCTTCCATCTCCAATCGTTTGTAGACCTCTAATGGAGTCTGAACAGATTCAGCATTGATATGCTCCCACGTATCAAATATATGCCCATCATTGGTTTCATGAATTACCATTATAGCACCACCATAGCGGTCTGCTTCCCTCAAAATGTCCTCCTTTAGACGGGCTTCCATTCTTTCCACTCTATCACGATCTATTCCCTAGGATACCATTGAATAAAAGAGTCAGTTCCACCTTCTTCAGTGGAAATAATCAACAGATTATTTAGTTATTTGTGATTAAGTATGCAGCCAACAGATTATTAAATGCTCCTAATTCATCATAACAGAACAGTAAAAGAGAATCAAATTAGTACAGAGATTTACAAAAACTAAGACAAAAAAAATTAAAAAAATTAACAAAATGCAAATTTTACAAAGAAGAAGAAAAAGGTATTACCGTATATTCTAACATGTTTTTGTATGGCCTTTCCATCTCACGTAGCACAAAAGGCTTTCCATTTATATAGATAACTGGCTCTTCCCTCATGTTATGCCACAAAACTGGCCGATAGCCACTACTTCCACTAATTCTTTGAATAACAGCTCGAATGCCATCCACAGTGGGATTAGCCACACCATAAACTGGAAAACCAGGGACCGCTCGAAAATTAGGGGCACCCTCAACTCTGTCTGGCAAATTAAGATTTTGACAACCAGGACAGTGATCACTTTTTAAAACAGTTTGACTTCCAAGAACTTCTCCGCACCTTGTTGCTGCCACCACACCCATCTCACAAGGACGACAATCAGAAGATTCATCAATTTTCATTACAGAATGTTTTGGTCTAGAAAATCCTAGTGCGCCCATTGGGTTTCTCCTCAACAACCTATTAAAATACAAAATAAATGAAATGTACAGTTTTAAAGGTCTAAACAAATCACATACAAGAATAAACTTCATGAATCTTCACAACAAAGTAGATACATCAAAAAAATACAACACAATCACAAGATAACCAATCGCCATTGTTACCCAATCCAGTTCCTGACCTGGCTTCATCCTTCATAAAATGGTTTAAAAATGCACAATCCGAAGCATGCCTCAGCCCAAAGAGGACAGAAATAGCTTTGAGGCATACAACTCACATAGCCTAGTTGAGGTGTGCGCCTAGATTAAGTGAGGTGTAGCCTCTATGCTTTTTTGATGAAGCGCATGCCTCAAAATGATGATGTTAGGTTATTTCAATCTATAATCCAAATCTCAAATTAATTTATAAGCATCAAATTGTAAGCATAAACCTGTTTCATGTGGAAAAAAATAAATTAGTAAATTATGAGCCTCAGCACCATAAGGAGCCACACACCAGCATTCCACAACAAATGCACACGTGAGGCTATGCTGCTGCTATTGCTGTACGGCTTTGTTGCATCACCACTACTGCTCCACTGCCTATTGTCTTTATTTATTTATTATCTTCTATCATCTTTTTTTTTTTATTAATTGCATTTCCTATTCTCTATTTTGACTGAGATTTCTTCATGTCAAATAAATTTGTCAGCTTAAGGTTAATTTTCAAATGATAAGACATTCAAAAAAGAGTTCAATGGTAAATAAAAATGATCCAGTATGATAGTATAATGTTCAAATGCAAATTTCCAAGAGTGAGAAGACATGCATTTACTTGAAATGGAATGGTTATAAGGGAAGCAAGAAGACAAGCACATATAAGAAAGACCTAGAAAGCAGAAGTTAACAAAAAAGTGACATAAAAGGTTAGTAAAAAATTTTATATAATAGAAATTAGAATCATCAATATAATCATTATTTTAAAACCTAATTAATACTCTTATGAATTTTTAATGATTAGAGAAGAGAAAGATAAATGAGGTTGAAAACGAGGAAAGAAATTGGGAGTATGTTGAACAACCGAGAATGAGGGATAAAAAAAAGTTATTAACAACAATGATTATTCTAATGAAAACCTCTAAGTGATGGGAGTTTTGATGACCTTCGATTTTATAAATAATGATTTTAGATTGCTTAGGGAGTGGGAGAGACTTATTGTTTAGCGCTTGTAGCTCTCTATACTAATTCTAATTTTACTTTAAATTTTTATGATCTTACTTTGAATCTTAATTTGATGTTAATTATTATTTCATATTTTTTATTAATTTATAAGTTTAATTATGAGACTTAAATCTCACATCATGGAGGAAAAACACCTCAATGCATAATTGTTCAATTCTAAACCTTGCTTTAGTGAAAAACTTCCAATTTCTATGTTTTTATTATGTTCAATATCCCCTCCCTCTCTCATTATCTCTTCTCCTCCTCTACAAGATAACCACTTTTGGTTATGCTATAATACTAAAGTAGTACTTCTTTAATACTAAATTGATGAAGACCTTATGATAATGGATTGTTGATGATGATCTCATCTTAGTCTTCTTCTTCGACTTTTAAAGTCTTTTGTTCTCCTTAAATTCAATCCCTAATATAGTGCAAAGTGAATTAAGAGAGTGGAGAGGGAAAAAAGCAAGAATAATATTCTATTAGCAAAAAAAGGGAGAGTCCAAATAAGAGCTTATTTGGCCCTTAGGTTTTATTTCTAAGAGAAATTTCATGAGATTGAGAAGAAAGGTTAAGTCATGAGAAGAGAGAGAGAGAGAGAGAGAGAGAGAGAGAGAGAGAGAGAGAGAGAAGAGAAGAAAAAAAGAAAAAACACAATCAAGGAAATAAAAGAGGATAGCTTCAATCGTCACTCAAACTAAGATATTGAAATGACAAATACACAAATCCATTTTCATAGAATAGGATTACATGGTAAATTCAAACAATTTAAATTTTTTATTTAGATAATTCCTAAGAAACAAGATATATCCTAAAAAAATCCTTAAGAAAAGGATAACATTGTTTTCATGGCAACCAAATAAATTAAAACTGATAAATTCAAACTATTTATAATTTAAATATATCATAACTAAACCCACAAATATTTACATTGATAAAATCTATCAATTTATGTTGCCACAAATCTTAAATTCCGAGACTCATTAACTTTGTCAATGATGTGTTTATATGTATGTGCCCAGCCTACAATCTAACCACCATCATCTCCATTGCTCTAACCAAATGTCCTAAACAAATCCACATGAATCCACCTAATACCCAAGAGAGAGATGTCATGAGGATAAAAAGGAAGAGGAGAGGGGATAAAGGAAAACGATTAGAGAATCAAGAAAGAAAAAAGAATTGCTACAAATATCCCTCAGTATAAGATATCAAACCCTCAAGCATTTAAACTCCTAATTATAGAAAAAAGTTACATGATAAATTCAAACTATTTAAAATATATATCTACATAATTCCTAAAAAATAAGATAAATCCTAAAATAATCCTAAATAAAAAGATAAATCAATTTATTGCTTTTACAACAAATAAATACATTAAAAATGATAAATTCAAATTATTTAAAACTTACATCTAGGTAATTCCTAAGAAAAAGTATAAATTCAAAATAATCTAAAAGAAAATGATAATTTAATTTTTTTTATTTCAAGAGAATCAAATAAATTAAAAATAGAATCAAAATACTATAATATATAACTATTATTATAAAAAATATTTAAAACAAAAACAAAAACCAATTCCAATCACATAACAAAATTCCCAAAAGCAATGGATGTTTGAGCAACTAACCTAATTTCCCCTTATAAAGACTAGTGCACTAATGTGTAGCACACGACCCATTCCATTTGAGCCTTCTCCATTTAATCTAGTGCAACACTCCTAATTATCGGATACTTCATGAAAACCAGTATCATGGCAACTCCCGCAACCAAAGAATTCCTCACTCTCATCAAGCTTTACACATGCACCAAGCCTCAATCCAACTCTTCTCTAAAATCTCTCCTCACAACAACTCTTTAATTCACTCTCATGACTCCAAATTAGTGAATGATTCTCCCTCTTCCCAACCATCACCTCACCCCAATAAATAAGATTAGAGTGGAGCCCACAAAAATTTGCCTTACAACCTCTTAAATCTAATCTTCCACATCGCAGAATGAAGTGTATAAGACCTCATCCTTAACATTTATCCATACAACAAGAAAATATTCATAGATCTCTTACATCAGCATAATGAAACAAGCTTGCATCACCATGAACAAAGAATCAAGTGCTTTAATGTAAATTTCTTAGAATTATTTTGTTTTATATTTGCACAAATCAGTCAAGAATTTTTACAAGAAAATTTCATTTAAAAGGAAAACTAATGAGTAAGCCTAATAATTTAGGGCAAGCCATAAGCTCTAAAGTTTCAGACTTAATTTTCAGCATATGAAAGAAATGTCTACAAAATTAGTAACATAATGTGTTTACATGAACTCAAGTGATACCAAAAATTCCAGGGCACAATCTTCTGTGATCAAATGAGAAGAGTTGAAAAGGTTCAAATAAACAATGATAACCACCATTACTTAATGAACATTACTCCAATAGTAAGCATGTTTAGTGCAAATTGAAGTTGGGTGAGTTTATTATCAAAATCAAGCTCTAACTACAAAATAAATGACACATGTCATTTCTCCTCAATGTGATATGTTAAAAACAAATCTCAATCAAAGGAACTCTCAAATCTCAAAACAAAGTTACTTCAGGTTCAAATCCTTAAGATGATGCATTTTAATAAGATCATAATTGGAGGAAGCTACATCAAGATTAAAACATCATTAAAAAATATACAAAAACTCAAAATGCACAAGTAAAAAATGGCCCCTTCAAGTTCTAGAACAAGGAACTCATCCATCATTAGCATCAATTTGCTAAGAATGACAATTTTAACTTTGAACAATGATCACAAAGAGCCATTGTTGTATCATCTACATCTATAGGCCACATCAAAAATATTACACTAAGGATGCCACATATGTCCCTGACTAAATGAATTACCCAAAAAATAAAACAAATATATTATGACTATGGCCAAAGCCTAAATGTTTACTAATGGCTAAATTTATGAGTTCTTAGTCATAAGACACACCAAATAGAATAAGAATTCTACTATCAGCTAAGGTCGACTTAAATTAGCCTCCTCAGCAAACTTTCACATCATCCATAAATTCATTTGAAGAACGCGACCCATTATTGTTGACAAGAATACTTAAGTTACTATAAATTAAGTAGCATAGAGCTTATTGACTAGCCTTAATTAAAAATTCTCTCAAGATCGAGAGAGACAATTAATCAAGGAGCTTACACCTCTAAGAAACCTAGAACAAGATCATAAAGTTTTCGAAAAATGAGGACAAAATATTTGGATTATAATTTATCTAATACCTAATTTATCATCTAAAAGTTTAACCTAGAATCACTAATATATATTACAACAGCTAGGTGAAAATTTTTATAGCCCACAGTTATGTTCACCCAAGAACACATGATCCAAAATTATTTTATGCCTACCACTAAAGATCTATTTTGTATTAATTTTACACAAGATCAATTGTAGTACATGATCAAGAACAAAGTGAGCCCACACAAGCTAAAACTCTCAATTACACTCTAATTGAGCAAAATAGGATTCATGATAGCAACCGCTAGTTATTATTGCAAAAATACATTATTCTACTATTTACTCTATAATGTTGTGTTATCTAGCTACTAAAACAATTAAAAATCATATATAGTTTGTAACTTCTTACCAACCATCGAAAAATTGTCTTCGATTATACTCCTAAATTAATTTTGAGTAAAGAATGACTACATTGTCTTACATATACCTCAAATGATCTAAATAACAAAATAGCTCTACATAGCTACTAGAATCCTCCAAGCCAACTATCAAGGTTTGGTTCACAAGAACATGTCCTAAACCTCATGCTCAACAACTAAAGCTTGGACTTCGATAACTTATCTACTTAAAACCTTCCAATCAATACCAAGGCTTAGTTCCATAAGATACCACATATCTTAGACCTTCCAACCAACAACTTAATATTGTTCTTCAATAAATTATCCACTTGAAATCTACAGCAGACAATCAAGGCATGGTTCCCAAGGAGAACACATCTTTAGACCTACTGGCCAACAACAAAAGTTTAGTCTTCAATAACTATCTACTTAGAACGTCCCAACAACAACCAAGACTTGGTTTTGAACAAATTCCCTATAGCTCTCAACCGACAACCAAGGTTTGGCTTTTAGACACATATACGCTCAAAAGCTCCCAACTAACAACCAAGGTTTGGTTCTCAAAAATAGTACTAGGCACCATGGACGGATTTAAGGGGGTGGAGGCTAGGTTTGGTTCTCAAAAAATTATATATATTATAAATATATAATTATCTTAATAAAATTATCTATTTATTTTTTATATAATATTTATGTTTTTTTCTATTCATAATAAGCAAGTAAAAGTATTTTAAATTAATCCAAATAATTTTATACCAATAATTTTAATGATTATTGATAATCAATTAAAACTTATATTATGGATATACAATTTGATAAACAATTTTATACTTAAAAGACATTAGAATGTTTGCTAGGAAAATAATCTAAAGAAAAAGTCACTTTATATCTCTTTTTTTCAAATTATTAAAACTAGGATTGACTCTACTAGTTGCTATATGAAGTGCTGAAAAAGCTTTTTTCTTCTATGAATAATGAAAGAAATTGAATACAAAATAAAATTAGAAATCAAGGGATAAATGATTTTTTAGTCGCTTATATTAAGAAAATACATTGTATGGCACTGACAATGATGTAATTAATCAACACATTCAAAATATGAACAACATACATTATAAATTCTTTTAAAGTTTTTTTATCCATATATATTTTAAAATTTTCTTGTAAATATATCCTAAATAAAAAAGTCAATGGTATTTTTCAAAATACTAAATTGTGCTGCCCAAGAAAAAATTTTTTGCTCCGCCACTACTAAGCATGAGCCTCTCATCCAACGCATCCAAGAAAAGCTAAGACAATGCAATTACTTCATGACTGCACTCAACACTCATCTCAAACAACATATCAAATAACATGCATTGCTAACTTAAGTATGAATAAATTATTCCACTACACACCAAATTCAGCTCTTTACATCCTCTATTTTTATCTTTAGGTACATCAACTTGCTCTCCTATAGGAATGTTTTTAGATCTATCAAACTTTGGTTCATCTTTTCATGGTCACTCATTCCATAATACAATACACTTCTCATTATTCATATGATACATATTCATATATGATTAGTCTATACTTTTCATCATAACAAGCCGGCATTCCTTTCAACCATCCAACTTGAATTCTACATCCATCTATTTCACCATCATTTTGAACAATAGAGCCTAGATATCTAAATCGCTCACTCTTTTTTTGTGACTTGGTCACCCTAACCACCACTAGAATTTCTACAACTAAAATTACACTCCATATATTCGGGTTTTAGATCTACTCAAACGAAAACCTTTAGACTCTAAGGTTGACCTCCATAATTCAAGTTTCTCTTGGACTCCCTCTCTAGTCTTATCAACAAGAAGAATGTCATCAGCAGAAAGCATACACCAAAGTACATCCTCATGTAAATGCCTAGTAAGAGCATCCATGATTAAAGCAAAAAAAGATAAGGCTTTAAAGCCGATCCTTGATGTAATCCAACTGAAATAGAAAAATATTTTATCAATCATCCTTGTGTTTGGACACAAGCATATCCTTAATGACTTGAATATTACCAATATTAACTCATTTATTTTCTAGAACTCTCCAAAAAACATCCCTTGAAACTTTATCATAAGTTTTCTCTAAATCAACAAATATCAGACGTAAATCCTCCTTACTTTCTCTAAACTTCTCCATCAAACCTCTTAATAAATATATAGCATCCATAATAGATCTACCTAGCATGAAACCAAACTGATTTTGAGAAATTTTAGTATCACATCATAACCTATGCTCAATTACTCTCTCCCATAATTTTAATGTATGACACATGAACTTAATTCCTCTATAATTTACACACTCCTATGCATCACCTTTATTCTTAAATATAGGTACCAACACTCTTTCTCCACTCATTTGACATCTTTTAGTCCTTAAAATAACATTAAAAAAATTTGTAAACCAAGAAATTCCTTTATCTCATAAACATTTCCACACTTCTATTAGAATATCATCAAATCCTACTATTTTTTCACACTTCATTTTTTTTAAAGCTTCTCCAACTTCAAATTTACAAATACAATGATAAAAACAAAATTCTCTATTTTTGTTTAGGGTATTAAGGTTGCTAAAATTAATCGTATTTTCAAATCCTTCAAGTTATAACTCATGAGCATGAGTGGTGTACATATATAAATAACTTAAGGGCTTTTTGGGATCAATTTTATTTTATTTTTATTAAGTTATTTTTAAAAACATGTTTGTAAAAAATAAAATATAAGAAGTATCCCAAACAGCCCCTTTGTTTAATAGGGTTATTTGTATCATTTTTCTTTTCAGTAGGGATCGCTCTAATATTCGGTTTAAGTAGAATATGTCACGACCCAACCCGAAAATTTAAGATTACTAAGGCAAGAACAAACGTTCGGACAAAAATTTTCAATTTTATTTATTAATATTAATTAATGTTAAAGCAATCCATCTAACAACCTCAAATATAATGAAAAAGCTACATAATTTTTCTAAATTAATATTATAACAATTCTAAAACAAAATACCTTCCTCTTAAACTGGATAGCTACAATTGGGTGAAAGTTTTTCGTTTAGGCAATAGGTGCCAAAATTCAACAACTAGTATCTATTTCTTAGGTTCTTTTGACCAAGAATTAAAGAAAATGTGGTGGACAGTAGCCAAGTTCATGTTCCTAGCCTTGCACGACCACACCATGGTGTGCAATAGGTAACTGCTGAAAACATGAGTGTTGGCTAGCAACTTTCAACTCTGTCATCATGCCACAACAGAAATTCCTTTGGAAGCAAGACAACTAATCTACAAGTAACCCCTCTTCTTGAATCAAAACAAGCTTCTGTCAAGTTTTGTTGTTTTCCAAGAGCTAGTTAACTTGTCATGTTTTTAAGCAAGATCCCATTTCTCCTTAAATCATTTGTTCGGGGCTGTTGGATTTTCCTGAAGACCGTGACCTTCAATTTCTTGGTGGGAAACTTGAGAAGATAGCAACCATTATACAAGAACTTGAAGACCATTGCAAGCAGCAGTTGTTCTGAATTTTCACATTGGGATTGCTTTTTTTATTAACCTTCTAGCAAGAACTCTAGGTGCTGGAAACTTCATGGCAAATTTTGCATTGGAACCGTTTCAAATATATTTTGGTTGTGATATAACCCTCTTCGTGCTCCAAGTTTCTAATCAGTTTTTTGGTTGTTCTGTTTTCAACTAAGTTAAATCTATGTGTAGTGTACATTTGATGTCTTGTATTTCCTTGTGCTCTTCCTTTGGTGTGGTCTGGCACAAGAAACCTATGGGGAATGAATTAAACCAACAAGCAAAGCACAAAGCTAGAAAGAAGCTCTAGCCAAACAAGAGAAGGGATTTGATAATCTCTCCTACCTAATCACTTTAGTAACTTATTTTTTCTTTCACGTAAAAACCTTAGGTTTCTTGTTGTCATCTTCTTCTACACTCTTCAATTGACCTGATAAGTATTTTTAGTCCACTAAAACTCACAAAAAATGAAGTAGAGAGGGTCAGCTTAGGATTTCCTAAAAAAAAGAACTAGCCATGCTGTAGTACTTAATAGGTGAGCTTAAATTTATTGAAATTAATAAGAACCCTAACCTACAATTCCCCGGAGTTTTAGCCTCATTCATAATCCTAAACCTATTTCCCCAAAGCTGATTTCTAAGTTTGGTGGTCAGCCAGAGAACTTTTTTTTTAACCTAGTTTTGGAAAAAAAATCCCAAAGAATAAAAAATTATTCCAAAAAGTATGAAACTCTTCAGAAAATTCCTAACCACTTTGAACTAATATCCTCCAAAATTTCAAGCTTTAAGGACCAGTAGTTTTATCACACTAAAACTCTAAATTATGAGTTAGAGTTTTCAGGTTCTGGGCTCTTTTGTGTTGGCTGACCTATTGGTGATCCTAACCCTAATTCCATTTGTTAAGTCACTTAACTTCACCAAGATCTAGATTTCTTACCTAGCCCTCTTTGAAAGATCACCAAACCTTAATTGGTCCCCATCAAGATAGCTACAAAGAACAGCCAACATGATCTCCAACAGGCAGCTGGGGACATAAGGGCTCCATTGATGCTGTTTGAACCCTTATGGCAAGCTGTTCGGGGCTGTGATTGACAGATTAGCAGGTTGGCATATCCAAGAAGACGAACTGCTTGAGAACAAGATCAGGAGAAACCTATCATCCAATTTCTGGCACAAGATCTCAATTTTCAATGCAGGAACTCTTGAAAAATGAAGTTTTCACCATTGTTTTCTTTTTAAAAGAGTTTTATAATTGCTAAATAACTATCAAGTTTAGTACTTTTGAATATCATGAATGGACAAAACAAAGCTAGTGTTGACCTACACATATGATCCACAAATCAAATTAAGCATAAAAAATTAAAATTTGCAATTAACAGAAGCAATGTCACACAAATCGTATGTAAAATGCCTCAACCGCGATCAGATTCAATCAAAATTATATCAATTCAAAGAATTTGACGACGCAAGTGTGTTTCAAATACATATATTGATTAAATGAAGTTTGTGAAATGAAATAATAATTGATCAATCAGTTAAAATTAATTTTCAACATACTTACATGCATATCGAGATCAAGAAACTTCGATGACGTCCAAAAGACCTCCGTTCGCGAAAATGCGCGTTGTCAAAGCGTCAAAATCTATCAAACAAACACATTCGTTAATTCAAAATCGCATTCGGCGATTGAATGCGGCGTCACAATTTGCTTAATTTATCGTTATCGCAAGTCATCTGAATGATCTCCGATCACAAAACGGGTATCACCATCGCGTCTGGCATACTGAGATCACCTAATACCCATATTGCTAGGGTTCGCTACACGGGATAATTCGTCAAAAGATTTCGTTAATAATGATAACATTATCATGCCAAATTGTGATTAAAGTGATTAATGGTGCCTAATCCCTTTTATATCTGCCTAATCAGCCATCCAATCATATTCGACCACCCAATCCTCCAATTGGATTAGCCGCCTGGCCCACCAATCAAACTTGCCGCCCAAGCAAACCTATTGACTACCACATGGGCAGCCAATTAGAGCTCTCGGCTTGCCCTAATGCCCAAACAAACTGAGAACCGATCCCGTCACGCGACATTCCCCTCTCTCGAGCCCTCTCTGGTTTTCGTTCGGTTCCTTCTTGCTCCCGTCCATCCGTCCTAGCCGAGCCCCTCTCTCTCGCGTGAAACCCAACCGAACAAGAGCCTCTCTGTCTCACTCTCGTGTCGTCCCTCTCAAGCAGTCGAGCAACCGAACGAGATCTCCTTCGGTCCATTCATCCTAATCGAGTGAGCCCTAGCCAACGGCTCAACTAAGCTCCTCCCCTTCCTTCCTCTCTTGCAACTGGAACTTTCAGGTTGTCTCTATTCAACCCTAAGTTGTATTTTCCCTTGCTATTTGGGTTTTTCTTGGAGGATATAATGTTGGCAAATCCTTCTTTTCTTTATGTCCTATGGTTGGATTATGTTTTTTTTAAATGGATTTGCAATAAGATGAAGCTAGGATGTTGGATTTATGGTATAATATGAGTTGCTTAACTTCTCCTCTTTTTGTTATTCAAAGCTCACACATGCTCTACTATAGCATGCATTTTGGGTGATTAAGCAAGATAAAAGGGAAATCAATAGGGTATTACTTGTATGAAACTACCCTAACTCTATTTTGTCTCTTGCTATTATTTGGCACCTTAATACTATGCAAATGATTACCTAGCTGAATCTGAAATTTCAGATTAGTATATGTTACCTCTTTGGGTTGCTAAGTAAGGTGGAAAAGGGAAATCCATGAAGGTCATTGCTTGTGTAAAGTTGCCTTAGTTTTACATTCTTACATCTTTACATTGCTTGCTTACTTGCTATCATGAAAGTGATTGTTTAGTTAAAATGAAATTTCAGATTTTTACTCTTGTCAAGACCTAACATGATTGCTTGTCCTATGTGGATTAAAATTTGCTTAGATATCATACAAGCATCCCTCTTAGCTAAATCTAAAATTTTAAATCCATGCATGAGAGTTTAGAATGATATTTGCTCTCTTGCACTATTGGCTAATGGTGGGCTTTGTTTTTAATTAGTTTTGTTAACATGCAAACATCCCTCTTAGTTAAATTTAAAATTTTAAGTCCATGCATGTGAGTTTAGCATGGTATTTGCTCTCTTGCACTAGTTGCTAATGATGGATTTTATTTTCACTTGGTTTCATTGACATGAAAGTGCTTTCTTAATCAAATTTAAAATTTCGTATGTCTACACAATTAGATTTGATGTGATTATGTGATTCATGTGAGTAGGGTTATAAAAAAAAGAGTGAAATGAAATACCCCTTTAGCTTTGCTTTCCTTTCCTAAATGTGATTGGCTTCAAGTATTGAATTTATTTCTATGTTTGTATGAAACTGGAAGAGTCTCTATAGCTTGATGTAATTATCTTTAGTGTATTATATGTTAAGATTTAATTCCAATACAGATTTTTTTTTGTTTTTACGCATCAAATTGAATGTTCTCTTTGTGACAAGTAAGATGGCTAAGTATTGATCTTTGAGAGAAGACTAGTTTGTTGTCCACAATATGATTCATGCTAAAAATCATTAGAACTTAAGTGTTTAATGTCCAATCTCATTTTTAAATGAATTTGAAATGAAATAGCTCAAAATTTTCAGATTTTTTGACATTCACTTTGTCATTTCTTGAAGTCTAGTTTGGATTTCGACTTGATTTTCTTATTTACCGAGTTTGGGGAAGATAGAAGGAAAATTAAATAGTTGAGTTTAATCCCTTTGCCTCTGTTTCCTATCTTTATTACTTGGCAAATATTTGGTTTGGATTTTACTTGAATTTCATTATCATGTAAACATATGTCTAGCCAAATATGAGATTTCAAATTTGTACTCTACCAAATTTAATTTGAAATAGTTGTTTGCTCTCTTGCACCACTTGTTCATATTGGATTTAGTTCTCATTTGAATTGCATTGACAATGCAAGTTTTTTCTTAGTTAAATTTGAACTTTTAAATCTCTACTTTGTTGGATTTAATGTGATTATGTATTACATGCAAGTAGAGTTATAAAAAAAGAAAAGATGTGAAATAAGGTGAGCCTTAGGCTTTGCTTTTATCTTACATAACTATGGTCGGCCTTAAATGTTGGATTTATTTCTATGTTAACGTGCAATTGAAGAACTCTATGGATTGATGTGATAATCTTTAATGTTCTCATATTGAATTCATCTTGCTATTCATAATATGATTCATGCTGAAAATCATTAAAACTCAAGTGCATGATGTTCATTCTGGCCCCTTTAAGGGACTGTTTGGTTGGAAGAATTTGGAGTACAAAGTAAAATAAATGCAGGGATTTTAACTTTTTGGGTGTTTGGCATGAAATAAAATAAATTTTCAAGGCAATATAATGTATTACAAATACATTACATAGGTTATTTTTGGTGTATTTGGAATTCACCCGATTTGGGCGAATTCCAAATACACCCCAATAAATGATATGTCGTGGTACGCCGCCCGTCGTCGTCATCGTCGTCCGTCAAAACCTTCAAAATACTTTACATTATATTTTTTTTACCAAACAGAAAAAAACAAAGTCATGAATTTGTAAATCTCTCAATCAAACAACTATAAAGTAATCATTTTATCTGTATTCTTTTTACACTGCATTCTTTTTTCAACCAACCAAACAGCCCCTAAATGAATATGAAGTGAAATGTGATGAGATTGCCAAACTTCAAGCTTCATATTGCCATTTTTTTTCTGAAAATTTGTTTGGCTATTAACTTGTCTTTCTACATGAATTTGGAGAATATTGATTCTAACATTATTTTTACATGTCTTACTATGCTTATTATCAAATCAACAAGCTTTTCAAATAAAAGGTAAAACAAAGCTTCACTTGCATGCAACATAAAGTGATCTTTCTTTAGTTGTTTAAGATGAGTAGTGCGGCATACTTCTTGATTGTTATAAGTTGATTCACTTGAACAAACATTGCTGAAATCTCTTATTATCTATGCAAAATTAAAGTGATGAATATACAAGTTTGGCATCAATTCAAAACCCATTTTGTATCGTTTGGATTCTCTTGTTTTATGTTATAACTTATTTGAGTAAACTACTCTCATATATGATGACAAGATTGTCAAGCCACCACTTTATTATAGAATTAATATGAAATGAAAGAAGTAGATTTCAATGCAATGTTTAGTTTTAGAATTCCATTATGAGATGTGAAATTCAATTCAACTTTGGTCACTAAGACACATTTTAGTTGATAGAACTAAAATGAGGATGAAAGAAAGGGATTGTGTAAATTTCATGCTTATTGAAAAATATATGTTTGCTGTCCATGCATGAACAAAGGCTAGAATCGTGCAAGTTTTATTATTTCTTGCCTTTCTTGTTCTTGAATTATCAAAGATATATTTTGATAATGAAACTTTAGCTTCATTAGCTTCAATATTATCATTTTTGAATGCTTCATTTGGCCACTAATATGTGATGTTATTCTCTTGATTTGGAGAAAAATGAAAATAGAGCAAGTGCTTATTCATATGATCATCCAATCCTATGTTGATGTTTGGTATCGAATGATAAGATGAAATTGTGACCTAAACAGTTCCTTTCATTTCTATTTTACCTTTCTTTGTCTTTTGACAATATTTAGTAAATATAGTGATGAAGATGAAGTTAATGGTTTTGTTTTATGTGAAACAAACTTTACTTGCAAACAAGGAAGTCATATGACATGCATATGTGAATGTAGATTTGTAAAGGTGCTATAATATAGGTACCCGTTCATATTGTTCTAATATAATGGAAAAACTTGTTATAATATAAGTATTCGTTCACATTATTCCAATGTGGCGGGAAATTTGTTGTGATATAAATACGTCACGCGTTGTTAGCATTGGCAAAATGTCTTCAAATTAAGTACTTGTGTGCGTATTACGTCACGACGAAAATCTTATCGCCGTAAAACCCATGAATGTCTTTTTTGGCGTGGTGGATAAATAATATTTTCGACCACGAAGTCTAAAGACAACTACCATGCACATCTTTTTTTTTGTGGTGAGCAGGCCTAGTCTCCCAAAGTAACCTTCTATGCAAAGATGATGCCAGAAGACTGTCGAAATTTTTATAAACTACAATATCTAAGCTCCTAATTTAGCATGATTTGTTTTAAGTATTCAATTTTTTTTATGGAATGTTTAGTGACATTTTCAAATGACAATGTGATTCTACACAAGGTTATGATAAAGCTTATGATAAAGTTTATGAGAAAGTTTATGATAAAGTTTCAAGAGATGTTCTTTGGAGAGTTCTAGAAAAGAAAGGAGATAATATTGATTATATTCAAGTCATTAACGATATATATACTAGAGCTATTACTTGTGTCAAAACACAAGAAGGATTAACAAAAGATTTTTCTATTTCAGTTGGATTACATCAAGGATCGGCTTTAAGCCCTTATCTTTTTGTTTTAATTATGGATGTTCTTACTAGGCATTTACAAGAAGATATACATTGGTGTATGCTTTTTGCTAATGACATTCTTCTTGTTGATAAGACTAGAGAGGGAGTCCAAGAGAAACTTGAATTATGGAGGTCAACCTTAGAGTCTAAAGGTTTTCATTTAAGTAGATCTAAAATTAAATATATGGAGTGTAATTTTAGTTGTAGAAGTTTTAGCGGTAATGTTGTGACATTAGGTGAACAAGTCATTAAAAAGAGTGAGTGATTCAGATATTTAGGCTCATTATTCAAAATGATGGTGAAATAGATGGAGATGTTATCGGTAGAATTCAAGTTGGATAGTCATTACAGATGACCTTTCTTTAAATTGATCTAAAGTGTGAATAGGATGACTCGATTGGACACAAATTTACCAACACGCGTTCCACTTCTTGCGAACGAGCGAGCAAAAATGTATCATCAAATCATCATTAAACTCAATTCATATATCTTAACTTAATTCATATCACATTCTTGGAGCGTAAAATCTTTAAGTTTGTAAATAAATACAGACGTTTAATTTATGCGTCAAAAAAAGCTTCCCAAAATTATCTGATTCAACAAAAGCAGTAAACTTCTACCCAAATTTCGTCTTTTCCGAAATTTTCAACGGTATCATAAAGCTAAAAGTGACAAGAATCTTAAAACAATTTCGTGAGACGGTAAACAATCGTGCATGTACATATAAATCTAGCGGTAAAGCTGTCTTTATAATGTAACAATCAACAACATATGATGTAGGTCTTTGTAGAAATGTAACAATATAAGCGAATAATATCTTTGTAGGTTCTATCATCGTATCAATGTCGAGAAGCGATAATTTTCATTCATCATTTCGGTTCATTATATCAAATCATTTTCTAAATGTCATTTATAATTCATGTTTTGACTTTCATTCATAAGTGTCGTCACGTCGGCTTCTGTAGGTAAAGGCGGGGCGACCATACTACATCTTCCAGCAGGTTAGACGGCCTCGACCCCAAAATGCAGTCGGGAATACTAAGATCCCAATCGCTCATCTCGTCGAGAACTTTCTATCTGCGGATTCCGTAACATAGCCTTCCTATCATAATTTTCCGACATTTCGTTTATCACATTCTTGCATTTAACGTGTTTTCAAACATTTCTATATGCGATGAAATCAATCTTTGAACGGCATGTCATTGTAAATCATTACTTCAACAAGGTCAGTAATAATTTATATTTGTATTCAATATATGAAATATCTACGTCATTCATACTATTTATCTGAAGTCGTAGAAATAGTGACATATAGTCGTAAACGATGTCATACATAAGAATAAGCGAATTTAAATTAGCATATGTTCACTCGGTCTTAATACAAGTCGGTGTGTGATGTGCTCGATTCCTCTCGGTACACAACTAAAATGACATAACTTCTAAATACTTCTAATACATGACTCATAAATAAACTCATAACTAACACCAACCACATTGATATCTCCTCATAACTTTTTACGACTCATAATTAATTACCTACTTGTCAACAAACTAAAATCAACAAAACCGATCTTAAATCCCCATTCAATAATTATGCAACTCACGCACCAAATCGATTTGAATTTCCAAATCACGCATTTCAACACCCAAGGTTTGAAAGAAAAGGGATGGGGAAAGAAAATTAGAACTTACAAAATTCCTAAGTTTCCCCGTCGGCCGGAGCGAAATCGAGCAGAACCCGGGATTTCCCCGTCGGTTCACGGGACTCCGCGGTGCGTTTCCAAGCCGGCGCGGATCTGGCGATTCAATGGCCGGCGCGGATCGGCGGTTCAAAGCCGGCCGAGGAAGGAAGCGGCGTTCTGCGTCGTGTCCGCGGAGCGGTCCGTCGAAGCCGAAGGAAGGGAACGAGAGCGGAAATCCGTCGATCACCGGCCGAGAGACGGAAAGAAGAGCGACTTCGATGGAAGGAAATAAAGGCGGTATGGAAGGAAATGAAATTACCTTCGATCGATCACCATACGTAGCGTCGAGTGCTTTAATCCACGCATGCTTAACTTTAGGTCTTCTGATATCTAGAATGCGGGTTAATTAAAGCTTAAACAAATTAATTAGGAATAAATTAATGGATATTACAATTTCCCCTAAAAAAAAAATTTCGTCCTCGAAATTTCTTCTGAATCATTCAAACAGGAAGGAAACTTACGCATCTCTTGTTCAACCTCCCGTAGCTCTTGGTGCATATTAATTTTAACATGAAATTTGTACATTTTATAATCTCTTCACATCAAATTCTAAAATCTTTTAGCTCCGTCATAAGTCAAATCTGGTTGTATTTAAACTTGGTATATGGAATCTTGTGATCCATTTTCTCAACATTGAAATGTGAAAGGCGTTGTGAATGTCGCAGTCAATGGGTAAGGCAGCGTTCATATTCATCCTTTCTGATTTCAAAGGTCATGTACAGGGCTCAATTTATCTCCTGACCAAATCTACTAATTCCTTTCATAGGTTTGATTTTCAAAATACAAATTCTCCAACTTGAAATTCTATCGGTGCTTTAAGTCGTATCTTGGCGGCGATCACGGCGACTTTCAATCTATCTCGATGTCGATTTTCTCAGAGCTTGATCAACGACTCACGGACTGCTTTTCTCTCCCGCCAACTTAATGGAGTTACACTTTCGACCATATAATGCTTCATGCATCGAATACTTAGATTGGTATTTATTATTGTAAGACTTCGATCATAGGAATATGATCTTCCCACCACCTCCAAAATCTAAAGCATAGTCTCGATCTTTTAGACTTGAATTGTTCTTTTCGATTGTCCATCGTCTCGAGGATGAAAAGTACTTAAGTGTAGCGTGCAAGCCTTTTCGAATTCTTTCCATAATGGAAGTAAATCTACCATCTCAAGAGGCGATCACTTTTGTACGTGAAGTCTTACAATTTCTTTAACATATAATGATTTATCAATCAATACGTTTCATGGGTAAGAAATGAGGCGACAGTCAATCTATCCATGACAGGATCTTATCGCGACGCTTAGATCTGGAAATCCATAACAAAATCCATTCAATTTCTTCCCACTTCCACTCCGGTATAGGTAATGACGTAACAATGTCTTTGATCTCGCTTTAACAATCGACGACACTTAGAGACATATTCGGTATGTCTTTCTTCATACACCAAAATGTTGCTTTTAAATCTTTATACATTTTGAACTACACGGATGAATAGTATATCCCGCGATGAGCCTCTATAAAATTTCTTGTCAACACCGCGTCGCGGTACATAATTGTGAATGCTTCCGAATAATACCTCTGCATCTACGGTAAAATTGCATTCTCGGATTTGTTCAATGAATTTCGATATCCACGATCAGGTTACGCGACTTTGATTATCAAATAAAGTTGATTCTTGTCGATTGAGATAAATGCCCGTGCTCGAATCTTTAACTTGTAGAGCCTCTAATTCTCTAATCAACTCGACTTTTGAGTAACCAACCCGGCATTTCCCATGGACTTGCGACTTAATGCATCACTACATTACTTTGCGACAATCTTGAATATCTAAATCATAATCTTTAATAAACTCAAGCTTCTTTGTCTTAGATTTTCTTTTGTGTAAAGATATATTTAAGACTCGATGATCCAGTAAAATTTAGCATTTCACTCCATACAAGTAATGTCTCCAAATTTTAAGAGCAAAACCATTCTTAACTTCTAGATCATGCGGGATAATTTCTTTCGTGAGTTTTAATTGTCACCGAGCGTAAGCAATTACTCTTCTATTCGCATTAAAACACAACCCAAGCCTTTTAAAGATGCATCACTAAATATTTGGAATCCCTCGGTTCGATGGAATAAAGCGCGTGGTCAAATCTTTTCAATTCTTGAAAACTTCGCTCACTTTTCATTGGAATTTGACATCCTTTCAATAAATTAGATAGAGGCATTGCAATATGAAAATCTCTTGACAAACTTCTGTAATAACTTAGCGGAAACTGCGAACTGTAACATTCTTTGTGCGGACCATTCTAAAATTGCTTTTGAGGATCACGAAACTCCTTCGCCGGTGATATGTGACTGAAATGCGACGCTATGCATCCAAAATTACATTTTGAAATTTTGGCATATAATTGATTTTGTCTTAACAATTCTAAAACAATCTCGGATGATTTGCGTATTCTTCAAATTTTAGAATAAATCGAATATCAATAAAGATGATAACAAACCGGTCCACCAGGGCTTGAAAACGATTCATTAAGTCCAAAAGGCGCATTAGTTAAAACCAAATGGCATAACAGAATTCATAATATCCATACACGGTTCCAAAAGCTATTTTAAAAATATCGATCTTTAACTAACGATGATATCAGGATCTCAAATCAATTCAGAAAATCTGTGGCTCTCCAATTGATCAAATAAATCATTAATCCCAGTGGATACTTGTTTTTTGATTGTCACTTTATTTAACTCCACATATCAACACAATCGCGACCCATCCTTTTCTTAACAAATATCTTGGTGCACTCGCGGTGAGTTCTTTGAGAATAAATCCTTTGTCCGATTCTTGCAATTGGCACTGCACAATTCTTTAGAGCCATCTGTAGGAGATTTATGTATAGAAGTTGTACCGGGTTGTACATCAATCCTCTACTTCGTGTTGGTGGAAACCGGTAATTCCTCCAGGAAACACATCGGAAATTCAAACAACGGAATGTTTTTTGAGTTCAATACTCCTTATTTAACACATCAATTTAATTTGAAATACAATTTCACCGCTTTAAATATTTACTCAACTTGTTGCACTAATCGAAGAACACGACATTCTTATCACCGAAAAATAAAATGATTTTTCACCGGGCATGCAAAATTTCACTCTCCTCTTCCGCATTCAATTGTTGCAAAATATTTGATCAACCAATCCATACAGTATAACGTCAAAATGTCGATTGGTAAGATAATTAGTTCGTAGGAAAGTGTTTATCTTGAATGTTAATGTCAACAACACATTTTATTGTATTCAAACTATCAGCGAAGGCATTACCACATTCAATCTGGTATGAAATAAATAGCATCAATTGGTAAAGCGGCGAAAAGGAATCGAAATGAGCGAATGTGGAGAATCAAACGGCGACCAAATGATCGAAATTTTAAGCATACGACACCACTTCATTTGATTCCCGCTTCTTGGGTGATAGCAAAACTTCGGCTTTCTTGGAGGGTTGGTTTTACGTTGTGAAGTTTCTCCTTTTTCTTGAATTGAAGGTTTGCCCAAAAATTGTGTGTTACCTGGCTTCCAAAAATTTTCTTTGTTGACCCTGTCCCTGATAATTGTATGGCTTTATACCTTCTTCTTCTCCATTAGGCGTCAGTTCCGCGATGTCCAATCGACACATCAGCATCTCCGATCGCCATACATTGACCAAAATGTCGCTTTCCACACTTATCACAAATAGGTTTCTCCAACTGAATTTGTTTCTTTATTGTAATATCCATTAATTTATTCCTAATTAATTTTGTTTAAGCTAATTAACGTCGTTCGTAGCGATTCTAGGTCTTAAGCATCGTTGGATTAAAAATCGGCAGCGTATGGGGTCGATCGAAGGTAATTTCATTTCCTTCCATAGCCGTGTATTTCATTCGCCAGCGATCAGTCGTCTCCTTCTTTCCGTTCCGGCCGGTATCGGCCGGTTCGCTCTCGTTCCCTTCGCCCGGCCCGGCGGAGCTCCGTGACACGAGCGAACCTCCGCTTCCTTCCCTCGGCGTTGGACCGCAGCATCCGCGTCGGCCAGCTTACGCGCAGGTGAGTCCGAGAAACGGGTTGGAAATCCGTAAGTGGCTCGGTTCGATTTCACGTTCTGGCCGTCGGAAACTTGAATTTTGTAAGTTCTAATTTTCTTTCCCATCCTTTTCTTTCGCAGCCTTCCGGTGTTGAAATCGTGAAATCGTGATTGAAATTATCGATCTTAGCTTAGGTGAGTTGCATAATTATTGAATGGGGATTTAGGATTGACAGTGTTTGTTGATTTTAGTTTGTTGATTGAAGCAGGTAATTAATATTGGCGTTAGAATTCTCAATTAAACATGAGGAGATATCAATTTCGGTAAGGTTGGTGTTAGTTATGAGTTTCATTTATGAGTTTAGTATATTAGAAGTATTTAGAAAAGTTATGTGTCATTTTAGGTTGTGTACAGGAGGAATCACTTGCGTGCATTTGGCGACGAGGTGAGACATATCTTAATTTAAATTCGGTTTTATTTTTATGTATGACATTTGTTTCGTATGCATTTGTTTCTACGACTTATTATAAATAGTATGAATGACGTAGATATTTACGTCGTATTGAATCAAATATAAATGTTTATTCGCCTTGCTAGAGTAATGATTCTGATGATTCAAACTAGTTCATTGATTTCATTGTATAGAAATGTTTGAAAACATGTTAAATCACGATAATGTGATAAACGAAATGTCGAGGAAAATTGTGATAGGAAGGCATGTTAATCTATGAGATAAGCGAAGTTACGGCGAATGATTAGATCTTAGTATTCCCTACGGCATTGAGGTTAATTATTAATTTGTCGGGTGTCGGTATTAGGTATGTAAGTATGGTTACGGAGCTACCTCTGACTTTAAGGACATGGCGACCACTTATGAATGAAAAGCGCAGATTATAAATGCATTTAAAATGATTTGATATAGAGCGAAGCGAAATGATTTAATGAAATTCGCTCCGCGATTGATCTGTATGATATGAACGTATTATTGATTATATTGTTACATTTCATTTTCTGCATATTGTTGATTGCATTGTTACATTCGCATCACGGTATATGTAAATCTACAAAAGCGATAAAGCGTCGCGATGTAACTGGTGACGATATCCAATCTTATAAAAATGTAACGATATGGCGAATAATATCTTTAGGTTTTCGTATCGATGTCGAGCGGTAATTTTCATTAAATCATTTCGATTTATATCAAATCATTTTCTAGAAATATAATTTATAATGCGTAGTTGACTTTCATTCAAATTTCGCGCTCTACAGGTAAAGCGAGGCGAGCTCTACTCATACTCACATACGGCCGACAAAATATGACAATTCTCTGCAGTGATACCATCCCACATCATGTCGTCACGTCATCTCGCTATATCGAATTTTCTCGACATTTCGTTTATCACATATGAAATCATCGACTAACGTATCATTAAATCATTCTATCGTCAAATAATAAACATTATATTTGCATTCAATATGAGATACATGTCATTCATACTTTTATCTCGTAAGCGTAAGAATCGAATTTAAATTTTCGTATGTCCGCCGTTATCAATTGTTGATGTCGCCTTCCTCGCCAGTCCTAAAATGGCTAACTCTTAAATATTTATCGTGAAACTCATAAATGAAACTTCTAACTCCTACACGAGTGATATCTCTAAACATGCGACTCTAGCGATATTACCATTTAATCAACACAATCCATGTCACCTCAATTCGATAACTCACTGGCGAGATTTCCCAATCGCGCATTTCCGATTTCAAGCAGAAAAGCGAAAAAAAAAGGAAAGAAAATTAGCAACTTAAAAAAGTTTCCCGATCAGCAGAGAACCGAGCCCGATTTAGATTCAACTCAACGGCGTTCCAGCGGACGGCGCAATGGCAGCGATCCGTGGCGAAGCGGATCTGGCGGTTCGTGGCCAAACGGAAGCCGAGGAAGAGCGGTGGTTCTCTGTCGTGTCGCAGGGGCGGTCGTCGAAGCGAAGGAAAGCGAAGCGAAATCGTCGATCTGGCGAACGGAAAGAAGGAGGACTCGATCGAAGGAAATGAAATAAGGCCGCGGCTATGGAATGACATGAAATTACCTTCGATCGATCCGATCAGCGTCGAGTGCTTTAATCGGCCATTGCATGCTTTTAAAATCTTCTGATATCCTTCTGATAATTAATTAAGCTTAAACAAAATTAATTAGGAATAAATTAATGGATATTACATAGTCGAAGTGGAGGAATGCATCTGGCCTGTTGTGTTATAGAAAAGTACCGCTTAAACTTAAGGAAAAATTTTATAAGATGGTAACAAGACCGCAATGATTTATGGTGCATAATATTGGCCAATAAAAGAGAAGCATAAGACTAAGTTAAGTGTTGCAAAGATGAGGATGCTCAGGTGGATGAGTGGCTTTACTCTTAGAGATAAAATGCGAAATGAGCATGTTCAAGAAAAAGTTGGAGTAGCTCCAGTGACAGATAAGATTAGAGAGAGTCGTCTTAGGTGGTTTGACCACATAAAGCGTCGGTCGTCCGATGACCCGATTAGGAGAGTGGATGAATTAGATTTGCCTTATGTTAAAAAGATAGAGGTAAACATAAAAAGACTTGGTTAAGATGTATAAAAAATGACCTTAGTATGCTTCAATTAAATGAGAATTTGACACATAATAGGACATAATGGAGACGAAAGATTCATGCAGCCGACCCCACTTAGTGGGATAAAGGCTTGTTGTTGTTGTTGTTATTGTTGTAATGTGATTCCACACTTTAATGGTGAACATATGAGGATTCTCCTTTATAACCTTTTTTTGAAATGACATGCATGCTTCATTGAAAGGATAAATAAAAAGGGAAAGAGAGAAAGAGGAGCTCAAATAAATTATTCATATAAGAAACACAACTCTAAGTTGAAAAGTGAAATTGAATTTAGAACATCAAATTAAATATGACTTACGGGTTAATATGATATGATTTGATTCCAATTACATTCTTCGTGCATATTATAATATTTATTTCCTCTCTTGATTTAAATATATGATGTATGTCCATACATTTGAATGGAAGGATTTTTACTATGTATTTCCCAAAGTAAAATATCACTCTTGTTAGCTTGGGATTTATGCAAATTCTCAAATTAGATAATGCTAAATGGGAATGTCTACACGTGTTGTGGAAAGTTGCATGTTGAGTTTCATTATATTAGAGCATATGTGTATGTTTAAATGAAGTGAATTTTGCATATGTCTTATGACATAACACTCAATAACATAGATCTACGCTTAGCTTATGGCATGTATTTGAAAAATCATATTTTTCACAAGATAATATTACACCTGATTCATGATAAGTGTTGAAAGAATCAAACTTGCATGTTTTTAGAGCAGATACACACTTGATTTATGACGAGTGTTTGGAAGAACTAAGCTTATATCATTTAAAACAGATACTCACTTGGTTTATAACAAGTCCTTAGAAAAACTAAACTCATATTTCATAGAACTGAGTTTCACTTGATTTATAGCAAGTGTTTGAATGAGTTGAAATTTTCATACTTTACAAAACAGAGCTACACTTGATTTATGGTATTGGATACTAAAAATTCATGTTTGTAATTTGATATATTTGTCATATTAAACACAACTACTTCAACTTAGATGATTTAATATTCATATATCATTTTAAAAGAATAGATACTTGTATGTACGTTGAAGTATTCGCTAGATTGAACACTTAGGAAAATGTGCAAGTTGTATGAAAAATAACTGAACAGATACATACAACCCAATTACCCGCATAGGCCCCGACACATGTCAAAAATCAAAATTTAGTGGCTTAGGATACTACGCGGATTGAACCCGAGTTGGGCTCGAGGCCGGGTTCGGGTTAACAAACCTAAAAATCTGATGATAATATTATAATATTTTCAACTTGATAAAATCTAAGAAGCTAATTCTATCATATAATTACAAAAAAATAAATCTATTGGCATAACTTCTCAAGTTCAAATCATCAATATAGAAGTCTCAAACCCATCTTTATGCTCAAGCTAGAGTTGACAAAATTTGGAGGACAATAGATTTTGAAGCAAGATAGATCATACCATCCTCTAAGAAAAGAGCGATTGACAAAATCTATTACAACAATATATGATGAAAAAAAACTATCACTACTAAGACTTTAACGATTAATAACTATATGCTCAAATTCGAATCAATTACAAAACAATCATATGTTCAAACTAAAAGATATAAATTAAATAAAAATTATTTAAATTGAAAGTAAAATCGATCCACCTATTTGCAACTGTTTATCGGGGGTGACAAATTAAGAAAATTTTTGCTCACAAAGAGTCAATGTCAAATCAATATATAGCTATCTTCACACTCAAATAATCTTAAGCCAGTAAAGCGTGGCGTGTTCTGTCGCGTGATTTTTCGCAAAATAAGCATACATAAATTCGGTATGACGAGCCCTTTAATCGGGTGGTTGTCAAAATAACACTAAATTACGGTCGCGACCCAGTATATTCTCCAAGGCATTGCTTCTTTGGTATGAATTATATAATGCATTTGATAGGGCAAAAATCCATTTATTAGCTGAAGTTGACTTATATTTGTCCCCTTAGACAAACTTCACTGCTCAAGGACACGACGGCGTAACTAGTTCTTGTGAGATCCTTTGGTCGGGTTGGGTCACATACTAAGTGGACCAAAGATCACGACAGTCCGAGATGACAGAACCATGAGATCTTGATCGAGTGTTTTATCATTGATCGAGCGTGTTATCATTCCCCTAAACATAAGCTTTAAATTAAATGATAAATCTCATAAATTCCAAACTCCACTCACTACTACTATACGTTCGCATTTAGCGATTCATCGACTAGCCTTAATCGAAAGTGCTCTCTCACTACTATGAGAGTTAATTAACTATAGATGCTTATGTCTATAAGAAACCTGGAATCAGATCTAAAATCCTTGTAAAATGAAGGTGAAATCTTTGAGTAGTGTCTTATATACTATTTCATCTGGCTTCTGAAAATTTGACCGACATAAATCACTCTCTTCATGCGAGAGGTCGATGGCGAATTTTCGAAACCCACAGCTAGCACTAAACCCCAGTACATTACATTTGTGGTCAACAAAAAAAAGAATCCACACAGACACTACAAATGCAGCATCTACCAAATAGACATGGCCCTTCACAACAGAAAAGTTTAGTCGTGACAACAAAGCTCACTTGGAAGAGGTACATCCAGCAGAAGGAAGATAGTTGGCCTATCATATAAAGTGACAAAAGATAAAAGTCGAAGCACATAAGGGTCTAAGAAATAGAAAGTAGTTAAAGGAGGGACAAGTACTACCACAACACCATTAAGGCTAGGGATCATGTTATTGTTCTCACCTCTGTGAATTAAAAGACAATTCAACTGATTTTTAAATATAAAAAAAAGCAAAAGAACAACAATGCTCTACTCAACTGACCAATGAAAGCTTCCCACGTGTGTCTGAAGAAAGTAATGACCATCTCACAATAATGGAAAGCAACACAAAAAGAGGAGGTCAATCATCATTCAGCAACCCTGAGAGGCGCCTTTTGATGCTAGATGTGGGGACAGAACAATGCAAATGTGCATGTCGCCATCAAGCACTATAGTGAATCAATCTCACACAGTGACTGCCAGAAGTTTTGTTAATAACATAATACAAATTAAAGGCCCAATTCAAAAGTAGAACTATTCAACTCTTTCCAGACTCGAGAATCTTCAAATTTTTTATCGCCTAGCCTCTTCAGTGTTCTTTTTTTTTTTGTTGCCCTTGCTAATGTTTCCATACTCTATTTAGATGATAGCTAGTGGAAATGGCTTGTGATCAAAATTCTAGACAAATGTAGATTATGTAGCATATTATCTATGCCTTTCTTCCTTCAAGTCTCATATTATTTATGGTTTTCTTCACTTATCACCTTAAAGCCAAAGTCAAAAGTATGGCATCACTCCTTAAAAATATGCTTCAAACCTCTTTATCTAATAGTAGTTAAATTTGAACTGGCTTATTGTATTGTATCATTATCACAACTTATTATCAATATTTTATTTTATTTCCACAGAACTCAAATTTATATTGCAATAGGGATTTTTTTTAATATCTTCACACCTTAAAGTGATTTTTCATATTAAAAAAATAAAGGGGTCAATTAGTTGCTAGATGTGTACTTCAATGACAAATTGACAATGAATTAAAGCATGTGTTTTGTCTGCACTTTCAGCTTCAAAACAGAAAAATACCATTTGTACTTCACATTTACAACACTGGATCTCCTTTAAAAAACTCACTAGTACTATCTAATTACATTTGAAATTTAAACACTTGAAATTGGTTTAGTAATCATCTAACACACTCAAAACGTTCTATTTGATTTTAATACTCATACATAATGAATTGCCTGAATTACTTCTCCTACCATCCAGGCCATCAAAAGATGCTTGGTTCATTTGGTTAATAAAAAGATGACTAAGCATAAATGTTGGTATGTTTTGATGATATATCTCACAATCTAAACCATAAAAAGAAGCCAAGTATGCTTATTGACTGCGGCTAACTAAATATAAAAGTCAACGAAGTTTGATATGCTAATACTTTAAATGTGCTGATGAAGATAAATAGTTTATTAGCTATTTAGATGTTTTAGCATTGAAAAATGGCTAAAAAACAAATTGCATCGGATTTTCTCTTATCCATGCAGATGGATAAAAATTATAATTCTAGGTTTACATATTCATAGATTCCTCTGCAGCACAGGGTTAAGCGATTGTTAAACTGATTCGTTCTAATGGTTCCTAACACGGAACACAAACTGGAATTTTGTGTATGGTTACCTCCGCAGTATGCTATACAGTTCAGGTCTTGCTCTCATCCAGTCTGAAAATGTTTTTCTCTCAGATGTAATTGCATGAAGAGCTGCTCTTTCTGTATGGATGTAAACAGCAAAGCAGATAAGAAAATAATATCTTTCCAAGTATTCAGCAAATAAGGAAAGTGAGGCTTCCTTCTTCTTTTCATCAGGCTGGCGAAGAATATTGTTACGATAATTGCTGATAGCTTCTCTCAAATTCTGCAAAACCAAACAAACAAAGCTTTACGGAGAGAAAAAAGAAATCTATTTCAGTTAAAATGATGCATTTTCCGGAGGTTGAAGTTGGCTGTGTAATTTAGGGCTCATAAAATGGCTTAATTGTCACATATTTCAAACCTTTTAGTAGTTTCCACAAATAATTTTCAGGCTATACCTGCATGGCGTCACACTTATCAATGACTTTGTCCACTTGCCTTTTTCCCTCTACTCCACCCTAGATGAAAAGGAATCGCCCAATAGTGAATCTTTATGGACTCTCACTAGCGAAAAAAAAAAAAAGTAAAGTAGAAGACAAGATATCTGACCTCCAGTACACGAACTAAACTTCTAATAACAGTGTATTCACCTCTCCGTGCAGCATCCTCAGAATTAGGCATATTATCAGGGACATAAACTCCAGTGCTATAGATTTTTCCAATGGAATGTGTCCTTGGAATGCCTACAAGTATGCAAATAATATATTAATGTACTAGAATGAACCACAATAGGAGTGAGTTGCAGAGTTCACATACATTAGGGATGTAAATGAACCGGGGCCAACTCAAAATTCAAGCTTATCAAACCATGAGCTCATGTTCAAATTACAGCATGCATATCAAATGAGCTCAAGTTCAAACTAGATAGAGCTTCACTCGTTGGCTCACAAGCTAACTCAATTAAAATAATTAGAATAAATACGTAAACCTAAATCAGCTTTCTCCCACTTTTGTTTAATCATGAGCCAATTCAAAGGTCACAAATCTCACAAACTCCTCTTCTTAAAATGTCATTAGTTCTATAGATGCCTTCTCCAATAAACTCCAATCATAACTTCCTCGCAGCTAGTCCCATCATTGGCTTCTTCAACATTCTCCCATCACAACTTTCTCATTGTTAGTATCATCAATGCATTTTCAAATGAATTCGCGTCACAACATCTCAATTGTTTCTCCCATCGATGCCTTCTTTGGCAAGCTCTAGTTGCAACTTTGTTTATCCCTTCTCAAACATTCATGTCTCGACTTCTATAAAGAGCTTGGTGAAGTTGAAAAATTCAAGCTCATGAGTCAAAATCAAATTGGTAGTTAATAAGACAAGTCAAGCTCAAGCTAAATGTCTACTTTGAGCTAGGGGATATGAGGTCAGATAGTCATGGCTCGAGCTCAACTTGACTCATTTACACCCCTAACATACATGATCATAAAAAACTGCATTGTATGCTCAATTGTATGGTTCATAGGAGTAAGGTGCTGATTTGAAATATGACTCGCAGATATCAATAGAAAATCATGATATAAATGCTATCAGTTATGTTCTCACCAGATGCTCCAATTCGGTTAAGGAAAACCAGAGTAGCTATAACCATCCCTGTCGTGGTTCTTCCCCTACCCATTTGACAGTTGAAAATATATTCAGTATCATTTTCCACTTGAGAAATCCGATGTACCTGACAAGGATAAAGAAACAAGCATGGGCATATCTCAGCAACAAATTCATGGTTAACACAAAATCAAGTCCATGCTGAAAAAAGACAGCCTGTAATAGAGTGGCTGAAAAGCTGTAATAGAGTGGAATGGAAGAAGGTAAGATGATAGAATATTTTCAATCAAGAGAAATCAAGCCACTATAAATACAAAGATGTGAAACACTGCTTCCAGACTACCTTGGGATTTTCAAACCAAACAATTAAAACTGCCTTGGGATATATATATATATATAGTCAGGCATGATTACATATATGGAAAAAACAAGGACGATGACTAACCAAATCATCAAAGTCTCGTTCCTTAGGGGATTTTTCATCAGTAATAGGAACCCGCTCATAATCAACAAGGAAACCTTCCATCTGTAACTCTTGGTAAACCTGTTAAACAAAATAAATGGGGAACTTGATGACAATCATATGCAAGCAACCAATATTATAGCTGTATAATAAGTCAATTTATTCGTACCTCCAAAGGAGTCTTAACATAATCCCGTGTCACTGGTTCCCATAGGTCCACCATCTGACCATCTGGCAGTTCGTCAGTTACAAGGATTTTGCACCCGTACCTACAATTAAACAGTTCAAATACAATTTAGCATTTCCAAAAATTAAAACAATGCAGAAAGAACAAAAGAATATATAAAAATACCGGGCTGCTTCTAGCAGAATATCTTCTTTTAAGCGAGATTCCATTTGTTCAACTCTAGCTCTATTTATTCCCTATTAGAAATAAGAAGTTAAAGTGGGGCAAAAGTTCAGATAAATGTAAAAACAACAGTTTTTGGAATGATAAGAGTCCTATGAGATTTGTAAATAAAAGGGGTAAACATTCATCCAAAATCAGAAAAAAGATGTACTTGTACCAAGCTGCAACGATCTAGTCACTGGGGAAAATTTTTATAATTATTTTATTAGTTAGAACTAAGAAAATGGTCAAAATGTTTAAGTACTATTTGTTTTGGGGGAGGGGTTATTTTAGCAACAGACACGATTAAGTATCTAACTTAAATCCTTAACTTCCCAAATGTAATCCAAATAGTGCCATAGTTTGAATCATTATTTAAGACATTTTATGTGAAGTTCCCAAAAACATAAAGTTTATGTACATTGATTTAACTAAAATACCCTCATTTCCATTGATTTAAGTAAAATAACCTCATTTCCCACCTCATTCGTGAAGTTTGAATAAAATTCTCATTTTCATCAAATTAAACAGCGATTCTAAATACAGTCCTATTATGGATCACATTAAGGAGCCAAGGACTAAACAGGAGACTTTAAATACTTCGAGACTGAAATGACCTTCACCACAGTTCAGAAACAATTTTGGATATTTTCATAGTAAATGCTAACTGATACAATAAGAAAAAATCACCTATCAAAATACTTTCTTATTCATGGCATATTGGAAAGGATCTTCTTGATTTCATGAGCATACGTTTATGGATCAAAGAATAGCAATCCACCATCCCCCGAGGCTTCTACACAGATTATGTGATATGGACTCTATGCCAAAAATACTTAATAAGAGAGTTCATATTTTTCAAGATAAACGAAAAAAAAAAAACAATTGTTATTCCCATATACGAAATCTTATCTTATATATTTATGTTGTCCAGAACAATAGATAATTGTTAACAAATATTTTTATCTTCTCTGAAAGATATACTTAGGATTAAGAAAGAAGAAAATATTAGAAGATACATCATGAATAACTTTATAGAAAAAAAGTAAAACAACAAAATATTACATTCAAAAGGCTAATGATTCCTGACCAAGCATTTCATCGATATTCAAAAATACAAAAGGCTAATGATTTCCGTTCACAATCAACGAACTATAAGACAATTGATAAGCATTATCCCATTGTCAAGTCTGTATATAAAAATAACAAATAAAAGTTGCTCAAGTTGCCCTACAAAATTCAAAAGGACATAAGCAAATAGATATAGTCAAAAGTCTCTTTCATACCAGAACTATAAGTCTAAATTATGAATTTCCCTTCAGCAGTCATATACTCATGTTATGAAGGGATAAATTATCTAGTTTAAAGTAAAATTCATCATCACCTTCCTTATCCCAACCATGTGGCTAGTTAAATGACTAATTCAAAGAAAACTGCTGCTTAAAATACATATAATTAGAACCAAATAAAATATTAACAAATTTATGAAGATAAATATATCTAGTGCAACTATAGTAGTTGTGACTTGTGCTGAACTTAAAAACTCTACCATCTAACACCAGCCAAGTAAAATAAAAATAAAAATTTGTCTAATCAAAATCATAACAAAAAATAAATATTCTAAGATCTAATGCTAAACAGCCATACTCATGTAAGGTTAAGAGGAGTATTTCCATAAATCCTTTAATCCAACTTATTCCTACTGCAAAGAAGAAATAGGCAATTTTCTCAAAAAAATCTTATCAAAAATAAAGAAATAGGCCCAACTATAACAAGCTAACTGTGGCATAAAATGATTAGATGCTTTCAAAAGCATAAAAAATAAGGTTTAATTTAATACCGTGTATTCAAGATTGGAGAAGGGTCTTTCTACATCTCGCAAAACAAAGGGGCGATCATTTATGTATACCACCTGATACAATGATAAAATACAAATGCAGTTATGATAAAAAGCCAAAAAAAGAAAAAAAACAAAAGGCAAGTCATACTACATCAAAAAGTTCAAAATACAAAAAAAAATATTATTATGAATGCTTAGGCCTTAAACAAAGCTCAACTCTGGATGTACAAAAATCATACTGGTTCTTCACGAAGATTATGCCAAAGTACTTTTTTATGCTTCCCATTCTGGCGTGCGCCAATATGACAAAGTACATTCCTGATTCCATTGATTGTGGGAATAGCAACCCCATGAACAGGCAAAGATCCAGCCTGAAAAATCATAACATTCATATATCTTGTAAATACAATTTATGAAATAGATGACCTCAAGCAGAAGGATGCACATGTTCCTTCATATTCCAACTGGAAGCAGCTCAAAAAACTAACTGTAACCTTAGCAGACTATTTTCATGCACAGTAAACCATCTTTGGCATCCACTAGCTTGCATTTGTCATCATCCATGTGCTATGCAACATAGATGCCATGCTCAAACATCCAAGATCATGTCTTTGTTCTTTTAACAACCAAATGAAAAAAGCTTGAATTAATAAAAAAAACCCAGGAATATAAACATATGAAGGAAAGGAGATACTTATCCTCCAAGAACTACCATAAAAAATAGCATATCAATCAGTCTATCATCAGCCTTATCCCAATGATTACTATGTCCTCCACTTAGTCCTATTGGGCAGTACACTTTATCATTCTTTAAACAAAATTTTATAAAAGATCAGCCATAATTCTAGAACTTAGGCAGTATTCATTGAAATATTTAAATATTCGTAAGCAGAAATTTTATATTCATGGATCCACCTCAGTGTCAGATTTTTCAACACTTAGTATCATACAAAAAACAAAATTCACATGGAAAAGTAAACAAACTTTACAATATAGTGATAGTTTGATCTAGAATCCCAACTTGATAGGTTGCAGTGCAGAATTCATCCATTCTTAGACACCTCCTCAAGAGCAATCCAATTCAAAGAGAGCCTTTCATAGTAAAATGATAAATAGGATTTTTTTAAAGGGTTTAGAGTAAATAGCTCATCCCTCGCATAATGTTAAACCTGAGAGTTTGACCAAAAGTTTAAACTCACAGGTCCTGACGAAGGAAGTTTCATATTCTTGCAAAAAACTAAATATCCCAAAATCCAATCCTAGTCTAACTGTAGATAAAATCAATTCTTAAAAAATAAGGAAACAGAAATTTATTGGGAAACTAGGCAGTTTCTATTAAAAAGTAATGATTTGGAAGGGAATAATTAAAGGTAGTTCAGTAAAAAGCAAGCATTGCAACCATGCAGCTTCTAAAAGATGTTACTAAAGTTCATGTCAACAGAATATAAAAAGATCTTGAGTTAAAAAGTGTTGATGAGAAATAAAAGAAAATTATAACATACCCGGAAAACAACAACAACAAAAATACAGATTCAGTCACTCTTATTGCGAAATGCATCACATATCCCATCTACCAATATATTTGCTAATCAGGAGAACTTCAATGGCTCCTCCTAATCTTCACTAATTCAAAAGACATGTCAGGTAGAAACTTTAGCATCAATTATGTTTTCTATTTTACACGAATAAAATCTCCACTAAATTGATTCATCCTTGAAGAAACCAACAATTATAATATATGGTTTAAGTTGGGGCAGCTTTCTGTTAATTTCTGTTCAAAATTTATTTATCCAAATTAATAGAAGGACTGATTTCTCCTATGAGTATTGGCATACATTATTAATATTTAAATTAAAACTCTTTTTACAGGAAGATTGTTTCTGATTTTTGCCAAAACTATTTATTTATGTACCAATTCAAGATATGAAGTATTACCTCAATAAATATCAACAGAAATAATAATTTTTGCCTAAAATGAAGCCATAAAAATAAAATTCTCTTTGCATGAGTTCGGGAAATCATTAACGAAGATATAAGTATAATCTGTTTTTCTAAATAACAGCAAAAGAAAAAGAAATAATACGCACTGCATGTTTTTGACCTCTCCTAGGATTAATGTAGGGTGCTGAAGCAGAAGACGTATGTACCCTTATGAAGTTCACAATAACTCTTAATGAAGACGAAATCTGCTTAAATGAAATTCATAACTCGTGCTTGATGACCATAAGTACAATTTTCATTTTCTTTAGCTAACAATCCTCCCCTCACTTCAAGTTAATGCCGTTAAATATTCAACACTTTAATCACAAGAAAGAAAGACCCAATCAGCACTAATATCCCTTTATACTCCTCGTAACCAAGTCCATAACAGAATTCTCGAGCCGGAAAAGTCCAAAAGAACCAGAAACAAAAGCAGAGAATAGTTAACCTCCTCATAACTTGTCACATAGCTTCTACATCAAAGCTTCAAGTTGACTAAAAGGTCACAAAAACCTCTTAAGTAATTCTGACCACCCTACATGCAAGCACACACATTACAGGAATGCCCTAGCATCCGACGCTGCCACCTTCTCACAATAACGTTCTCATGAAGATTGAATTGTCACACAATAACAAAGACCGCCTCATCGCAATAGTCGCAATAAAAACAGAGGCAGAAATATAGCAACTAAAGCAAGAGCCAACCAAACTTCAAAGAGCTTAACGAGAGGAAAACGAGGCCAGACCTGCCTGTAATTAGGAGCGCCGTCAATCTGCGGAATGAGGCGCTTGTTCTGGCAGCCAGGGAAGTGATCGCTCTTCAAAATGGTCTTCTTCCCCAACACCGATCCACCCCTATAGTTCATGACGTGCTCAGGCTCGTAGATCACCGACACTGTCGGCGACGGCGACGGCGGCAGCGGCACTTTCGTCATTTCAGCTTTTGTCTCCTAACCTATAAATCGTCTTTCCCAAAGACACCAGGAGAAGTCCAGAGGCGGGAAGAAAAATAGAGGTGTGGAGAACCGACACCAATGCCCTCCGATTCGTTCTGGCAACTGAAGAAAGGAGCGAGGAATGGAAAGTGAAGAAAATTGAGGAAAGTAGAGAAAAACGCGCCTATGCTAGTAAGAAAGGAGAGATGCGGAAATAGACGACGATAAAGTTATTTCCCACCAAATTAAGCGATCCTACCCACCGTCTTAGCTCAGTTGATGAGCGAATGAATCGGAAACTTTTTGATTGAGTTCGAATATTTTTCAGGACGGAGATATTTATATCTAAAGTGAAAAAAAAAAAAGTAAGTGATGATTTAATATATATGAATGATGAATATGATATTAAATTTTTATAAAATTAATTATAATGATATTTACTCACAAGATAAGTAGAGTATTAAGTGAATACTCATTGCAAAAAAAATTAAACGATCCTGATCAGAAAAATATAATAATAATGATATATAAAGAGAATGAGATAAGAGTGGAAGAGTAAGGAGGGGATAGGCGTTCACGGTTCATGGCCTCCGCTCGGCAAGAAAGGTAAGTAATATTCTGCGAGAGATTTGATAATAGCATATTTATTATTTTTTATCCTTTAAATTTTGTCTTAATATATCATCATAAATTTTCATATTTTTATTGATGTTATATTCAATTTCTTATAAATTTTGAAAAAATTATTCTATTTTTTAAACTATTGTTCTAATTAATTTATATTAATATGAGAAAACACTTCATTAATTTTAAAAAAAAATTAACCTAATGTTTTTAGAGATCAAGAAATTTATATAAAGTAACAAGTATTTCACATTGCATTATGAATCAAAAGGTAAATCAATTTTTTTGGATATAATTAAGTTTATTATTCAATGAGAAATTAATTGAAAATTAATAACAATATAAAAACAAATTTAAAGATAAATTAAATTTTTATTTTCAATAGCTAAGTTGCACTATGAGTAAACTATAATTATTTTATATATCAATGAGTATTTAACATTGTGTCATGATTCATAAACAATATATGTGGGTGTAAGTTGTGTTTTTATTTATTTATTGGTCGTAAAATAAACTTACAATTACATTTACATTTCATTCTAGGGTAGAGTGAGATGGTGGTCATAAATTGGCACTTTTTCCGCAAATACATTTATTATAGTATGATTCATGGATGCCTAATCAATGAGTCTAGTCACCTATTCAAAGTCAATCTCCTTTTTTTTTAACCAACAACACATGTAAAATAGGTTTTGAACTTTTAAAAGAATTCAATGTATGATAAGTAACAACATTCAAAAATATTCATAAAGAGTTTATCGTCTTTGCAATCTTTGAATACCTTGTACACAAACAAATAAGATAAATTGAGTGTAGCATACAAAAGACATGAAATTTATCTATGTGATAATAAAAAAAGGAAAAAAAATAATGGAGTTTCTCTTAATTGAAATGATTCTACTATTGTATGTCATATGTAAATAATGTCCTTCTTTGTGATTTGAAATGTATTGAAATAATATAATAGACAAAAATTATAGAGGATGGATTCCATGTTAAAACATTAGAGTTGTCTTTAAAAGATTATTTATGTTATATTTAATCAATTTCCTTTGAGGAGAGGAACTGACGCTCTTTTAACCTATGTATTCATTCCATAAGTTCAATCAAGTAAACATAGTGAAATCAATAGATATGAATGTGATATTGTGCAAATTGAGTTTGAAATGCTTTAATTGTGATCAAATTTGCTAAAAATATCATCCATTTGTAAATAGATCGCATCAATGCAATTGGAGCATCAAAATTATCAAAATAATAATAATGATTATTTGATCAAAATATGATGAAAATGAGTGTTGATATCTAAATGTCAATAAGACATAGTATTATATCTTTCTCAACTATCAAGAGCCTAGATCTAACCAATCCCATTAAGTTGGACTTAGTAAATCCTCAAGAGGAACCCTACATAAGGGTCACTTGCAAATCTTTCATACATTATAAATCTAACTCTAAGTAGCCTTAAGGTAGACCTCTTTCATTATTTGGGTTCAACCATTCCCTAATAAGTATAAGTGTTGAATATGAGGAATTCATTCATTTCATTGATCCAATTATTAGTATAATTGATCATGAGATTTTGAGGATCGATTTGACCCATCCTCAAAAATTAATGTAAGAGATTGAGTCAAAGGTGCCCACCTGTCCTCACCTTATATCAACCCTTAAGTAGATGATTACCTTAATCAATCTAAAGGGTTATTGCCAATAATTTCAACCTTGAAGTGTTTTTATGAGCACCTTGACTATCAAGACTTATGGGTATGTGCATAGTTGACCAATGAGTAAAAAGTAAAATCTAAGTCAACTTAGGTAAAGTATAGGCTCAACTTAGGCTCAAATCTAATGGGCTTTCTCATGGCCATTTAGAATGGTTTAAGGACTATTTCCATGCAATTAAATAGTAAAATAAATGCTATGGATTTATCAATTATCTTAATTGCATCCAAACCAAACCAATTGACATAAAAAAGATCCAATTGGGCTAATTGGACCAAAATAGCTTCATACATTAAATCATTTGGTCAACTAAATAAGCACACTCCCCTTGAGGTCTCATACAAGATTCAAATCATGCTTGGCTTAATTATTCTTGGATCCAAGCTTAATTAGCCAAGAGGAATGCATTAACTCATTAATGAGTACAACCAACTTGAGAACTTAATTAGGCTTACCTGATATTAGTATTTGATTAAATCCTTATAATTCATTATCTTTAAGGGTGTCGTGAACAATTGCTTAGTTGTACCCAACTTAGTTTTACTACTCCAAGTCAATTTAGGCCCAAATGAACACACCATTCTTCATGGTTGAAATTGACTTAGCAAATGGACAAATTACCCCATCCTTTTGAATGGGAGCTTGGGAAGGATGTTAGGAACAATATTCTAGGTTCCAACCCAATTTGACATAGTCAAATGGGTCAAACCAATCCGTTAATGGGTTTGGGTCCAAATGGGTCAACCTAGCCCATGTGAGCAAAAACCTCCCTAATTTCCTTTCAATTCATAAAATTCATTAATCCATGCATTATCTTCTTACATAAGTTATCCACCTATGGTTACTTAGTCATTTGGGGAGAATAAGATGATATAATGCTATTATAGGGGAGTTATGCCATGGACACTTTAGCCAATCACAATTGGTCACTCAGGCTTCCCTTAGGCATCTTGTAAATTGTCTTAACTTCCTACCAACTCCCTTGAGTTACTATATGGCTAAAGGTAATGGCCAACCTAAGCTTAACTGAGCTTAACCTCCAAGGTTAAGTTCAGACCCGTAGCTGCCTATATAAGGTTTATTCCTCTGGCAATTAAAAGATTCAATTACATTCGCTTGCTTCTCACGAACACAACTGAACCATTCCTAGTCACTCTGACCAATCCAATTGGCCCCGAGACCAAGCCTTGAATGAAGCTGCTGGATTTTGGTCGAGTTGCCACCCTAGAGCAATTTACTGCAATCCATTGAAGATGTGTGTTTATCATTTTTCAAATTTCAACAAATTGCAACCCTCTTGAGGTAACCACGATCACCCCTGCACTGCAGCCTCTCTAGGCTATATCATGGCTTAATGAACCATGTGTTCAAGAGCCATTTCACCTGAGATATCTTAAAGTGGGAGAATTTCTTGTGGGTTAGGCTTGAGTTGCATCAATTCAAACCCAATATCGAATTAGACCACCCCACTATTGAAACCTTAGGAATTTTTAAGTATCTTCATTTCTTTTTCTTCTCCAAGCAATCTATTGAATCTTATATCTTATGACTTGAATTTTTTATGATAAGTTTATTAAAGGATATGAAACTTCTGAAAAATGTTAGATCCAATTGGCCCCGAGACCAAGCCTTGAATGAAGCTGCTGGATTTTGGTCGAGTTGCAACCCTAAAGCAATTTAATGCAATCCATTGAAGATGTGTGTTTATCATTTTTCAATCAAATTTCAACAAATTGCAACCCTCCTGAGGTAACCCTGATCACCCCCTTCCTCCCCCGATGCCCGCACCTCTCTATGCTATATCATGGCTTAATGAACCATGTGTTCAAGCTTTTTAGTGAGCCATTTCACCTGAGATATCTTAAAGTGGGAGAATATCTTGTGGTTTAGCCTTAAGTTGCATCAATTCAAACCCAACGTCGAATTAGACCACCCCACAATTGAAACCTTAGCAATTTTTAAGTATATTCATTTCTTTTTCTTCTCCAAGCAATCTATTGAATCTTAAATCTTATGACTTGAATTTTTTATGATAAGTATATTAAAGTATATGAAACTTCTGAAAAATGTTAGATCTTAATAGATGATTATTTGTATTTTAAAAGACATTTATTTAATGTAATTAAATTATGTACTAGCCTTCAAATTTTTTAAGATTTAATGTGGGAGTCCCTACTAATATTGTGGGCATGTCATTAAGGATTTGAGAATAATTTGAGCAATAGTAACAAGTTTATGGCTTTTCAAAGATAAATGATAATCACTGAAAAATAATTAACATATAAATATAAATAAATATTATAAAATTTAAGAACATGTCACCCCAAAAAATTTGTTCATAGTTTTCTAGATGATTTTGAGATGATAGGATAATTTGAAAGAAAATCTTATAAAGTTAATAATAAAAATAAATTTTAAATATTTGTCAAAAATTCACAAAATTTTTTAGAATGTTCCAATTCACCTATGAAGCACTATAGAATTTTATCATAAATTCTATTAATTTTTATAATAATAAATGAATTTATAAAGGAATAATCAATAATTTATAAATTTCTAAAAATTAAGTAATTCCATGAAAAATTAAAACTAGTTGAAATCTTAAATAATCAAATTCTAACTAATATATAATCCTTAAAATAGAGCTCTTAGCATCAATTTATAATAAAAAAACTTAAATTAGTAATTAATTTCTTTGTGGGGCCCACACTTTGTAGGGGGCCTCACAATTTAATATTGCAATTGAAGATAATAAAAAATAAAAATATTCAATCCCATGATTGATTCACATAATCTTAATCTTTAAAATTTCAAGTTAAGTATCAATAATTATTTAGGACAAAAAATGGTAGAATACATTTATGATAAGTCTTCTTGAGTATGCATACACACTCTTTGGCATTGTATAGTAATCATCTCCTACGCACACTATCATTGTAGCTCCATATATTGATTTACTTGATTTCAACCTTATATTTCTTCATGAAATTAATTGTATCAATTAGTTTCATTTACACTATTATCTGCACTAACAACTCTAGTTGAGCGAGTCAATCGGTTGAGGAACACACAACTTAGGTTCACCCTATACAATATATTATGTCTTAGTTATCCTTTGAACTATCTCTTTAGTAAATATTCTAGCATCAATGCGTATTGATTCTTCCTTCTTGACTCATTCAATGACTTGCAATGTATAGTTTGCTAAGATCTTTAATAATTAGTCATCCATTTTAGGTAAGTGTATTTATTTATCACAATCCAGTCATTGAGACGATACTCTTAATATCCTCCTAATTATACATTCTTGATTAAAGGATCATCCTGGGTTAATCATACATGCAATGATTCAGCCCACTCCCAGTATAATTGCATCCTTGCAACGATGCTCAATATATTCTCTGAGCTAGGTTAACCTTTGAATCCAATTCAACTTGAAACTAACCATAATCATTGTTGGTTGATTTTCACCCGACTAAGTCAAACATACATGACAAAATCATTATGTAGTTCAATTATTCACTATGATTCGACGCTATAGGGTACTAAGTATGCACATGTCCTTAGTTCCATTCATTTCCATCTAATATTACCTAACACTAGACATCTTGAACCATATATCACTTTTCTAGGATTTTTTTTCTTTCTTTATTATTCATGCCTTGTTTGAGCGCTAGAATCTTATTTAATAGTCTATAATCACAAATACTTTTGTCATATTGATATATATGTATGAAATGATGTTAGCACTCAGGTTAAATACGTCCTAATAAAACCAAGACTTAATCCTCATTATGGTTAATTGACTATTATTATTAAATGAGTGTTTCTCTAATAATAAAACTTTTAAGCATATCTCATCTTATATGACCAATCAATACATTTTGTTAGTCAAAAGTCATGTTGTTTTAAGTCACTATAAAAGTGATGGGCCTTTAGAAAATTAAAGTATATAATTGACTTAGATTGGTAAATCATCAAGTCATATGAGATAATCTTATGTTACACTAACTCACACACACTTAAGTGTTGTGATAGTATACAACCATGTAGTTGTTTATAATAGGAAGGATGAAGTTAGGTCACTTTGATGTGCTTCCCTTTGATTGCTTGAAATGAGACTGCTTGAGCGTAGCTTGACTTCTTTGTTGATTGTTTGTTAACTTTGTGCTTTGATTGTTATGATGCGATAAAATAAAGGAATTTCTTACAAGTGTTGGACGTAAGACCAATGCTTTATTATACTTTTATAGGGGGGTCATGCATCAAAATATAGTTGTTAATGTTAATTTGTGATTGTTCCATGATTATATTGTGTTGTGATAACTCCATTTTGTCAAAAAATATTTTTATTGCATCTATTTTTGGACTATATATATATATATATAAATTAGGTTTTTTATACAGTACAATATGATTCGATTCCACCAAACAAACATATAGTAGAAGAAGAACCGAGAACAAGGAGAAACTCAATTTTTATTTTATTATCTTAAATTTGTCCAAGCTTGTTGGTTATAATTGGACTGCCTCTTTTTTAATTTGGGTATGTATAAGTGGCCTGCCCAATAACATTAACCTATGAACTGTTCTTTTATAGTCATCATAGTATAGTAACTTATTTGTCTTATTTTATGTGTTTGCTATGATGTTTACCTTTTTTTTAGTATACTATAATTATCTGAGAATACATGTTTTTGTTAAGCTCTCTGAGTAAAATGATTTTCTACCAATTGTAATAAAATATTAAACAATCTTAAAACTGGTTACAGAACTATTTTAAAATTAAAAATTAATGCTCTCTCTAGCCATCTTCTTAGTTTATTTTCACTTCTTTATGCCTCTAGAAGAGATATAAAATAGAGCCTAATAGCAATTAAAACCCTCAAGTGCTAGTGCACATTCATAAAATAATCAAAATCCAGTATTCATTAAAAGTCTCACTTAAAGACAAATAACTTGCACCACATATCATATTTTCTTAGAATAGAGCCCTAAGTAGAATAGATTTATGTTCACTTAAAGAGTCTCAATGTGCTAGGTAATGGTAGCCCAACCCAGATAGGTTTGCTAAGTCCAAAATTAATAGCTCTAATTAAATATGATTAAGCTATCACCTTTCTAATCTTTCTTGCAGGCACTTCTCCGTTTATGTGGATATTGCAAGTCTTGTATCTTTCAAGTTTTTTTTTTCCTAGAAAACATCTTCATAAGAAGTTCTCTTGTTTTCCTTCTTTGGTCCAATGTCATCAGAGCAACTTTAAATGATGTAACTTGTAGGTGCTGATAGAGCGCCTTATAATTAGGTTTGGTCAACCACCTTCTCAAACTTAATGATCGTAGCCTTAACAACTTAGGATGATGGATCATAAGATCCTAATTAAAGCTATTTCTACTTTTTCCTTGATCTTTGCTCCTAACCATTTATCCTTAGTGCTCATCATACTCCTTGTTAAGTGCTTAGTGGTTTAGTGATTATTGTCATACAAACACTATGTATATTAAGTTGTATTCTCGCTTGGTTACAATGATTCACCCTTTGCATCAGAGACCGGCACTTAGTATATTGATTGTCTTAGTATAAAAATCATTATTAAACCATGAGGCCCTCTTAGAAAACACAAAAAAATAGAATCAAAATGATAACATGCTTTCATTTATCAAGAGTTTCTCGTAGAGGTGTATGTTAGTGTAATTAATCGTAATAGATATATCTCTTTGAGAGAATGTTTAACTCATAATCCATTTATTTTCATTATTAGGATGAAGGAGCTACAAATGAAGACCTTCACAAGCTTAGATGAAAAGTAGAACCTTATATGTATCTTCTTCTCTTCACCTCTCGTGAGATATTTTATTTATAGAATATATCATCTTTTTAGTATAATTTACACCCACAATAATGATGAATGGCAGAGGCGATGTCAGGCAAGTTAAGTTTAAATTGTGGTGATAACCATCAAAATTGCCCAATTGTTTTGTTCACAAAATGGACCATCCCAAAGCATCTTAAATGTTAAAAATACCTAGAAAAATCACCAATAATTGGGGCCACTGCATTAGAAAATTCATAAAAATTAGTAAAGTGAGATGCTAACCAAAAAATATGAAATGTTTGAACTTCAAATTTCACGTTAGGAAATGATATAATTTGAAAATAATAATAATAATTAAAATTACATTGAATCTAAATTTATTAAATATAATTACTGCATATATCTTGATTAATTAAATAAATTAAGTCAAAGTTATTGAAATTTTATAGTCAAAAATCAAATCATCAAATGTTTATCCTTGCTATTCCTCACAAATCGTCAGCCAAATCTAACAGATTTAATGTCATTGGAGCCCTGCCATATCCATCAATTCAGAATTTTATTTTTTAAAATCTTCTGAAACTAAAATTCCAGCTTTTCCTCGCAGCCCTCCCCACCCCCGTCCATAACTTGAAGACTCTTGTTCCCATCTCGCAACATAAGTGCCTCTCTTCCATCACATGAAATCATAGGCCTTCTCTCTCACAAATGCTAGCAACTTTATCCCTTGCTGCTCCTTCTTCGATCACATAAAGCCACCCAGATCCTTCTTAAAATGCATGATTAAGAAGCTTGATCACCACCCTTCCTCTTATACATCCCACCGACGAAAATTGCTGCTAGTTGTGCTCCCTCTTCTCTTTTTCCCCACAGACTATCTCGTTGCCAAGAAAAGACTCCAACCACCACCTCTCATCCTTTGTCTCTCTTGTGTGATCAAGCCTCCTCCATTCCCCCTTAGCATGACCCCCTAAGTTGAGCCCTACTCCAGCATTAGTTAAACACATCATCCCTGGCTTCTCTTCCATCATCTTACTCCTATTTTCACTTTTTACAAACAAAGAATAAGAAACTGTTTCTTCTTTTTCATTTTCTCTCCGCTTCAATTCAACTCCCTCTCATTCTCTCCCTCCCATTCTCTCCGTACAAATCAACCACCCAATACTTGTGTATTTGCAATATAATCATCCTCCCTATTTTTTAAATTACAAGACTTGTGTATTTGCATGTGCCATGATCAAATTTTTAAGAATTTTATAAAAATTAAAATTATGGGTTGAGCTTTTGTTATGAATTTCAATATTTGAAATTCAATTTGAAAAATTAAGATTAAAGATGATTAATTTGTAAATATAGAAGAATAGATTGATTGTGTATGTAAAAACTCATATATATATATATATATATATATATATATATATATATATATATATATATATATATATATATATATATAAAGAAAAAAAAGAATAAAAAATAAAAAATTCAAAAGACGAAAGAGAGAAAAAAATATAAAGTTAAAAAATGTGTATTTATCACATCACATATTAGTAAAAATTGTTGCTACACCTCTTCATCAATGACCTATATGTGTATATGTATGTGTAAAATGTTCCTGTCCAAAAGTTATAAAGTCTAAAAACAAAGATGAACTCACAAAATTTAAACTTAAATGGATATATGGTAAAGCAAATGCTCACCAAAGAGCATAGATGGGATATTTCAATAAACATTTGAACTATTTTACACCTCACATCGAAACAATTAAGATCAATGATGAACTTACTTAAGATTTGTATTAGACTAATATGGAACTTGCAATGGGTTGGAAGGCTAACTTTCAAATGGAAATAATATTCAAATTGTACTTAAGAATGTGCTTATACAAGGATTAATAATTCACTGATCAACAAGAATGTCACTTGATAGCTCGCACACATGCAAGAATAAGATAAGACAGTTTGTTGATGGACATGAACACAATTCATTAGTAAACATTTAGATTATTTAACGCGTTCTATTGAAGGAATTAAATTATGAACTTGAAAGCTTGTCAATGATTAAAAAAAGATATTATTAAGCATTTAAAATTTAACAAATTGAGAAAGAAATGTAAACAATAATATATGATTTCAAATTACAACAAGAGCCTATAATGCCTTAACTTCATAGATCTGCAACACTTTATGTAAGTGAATAAAATGCATCTTAAAAGATTCAAAATAAAATTGCAAGCATAACTTAATTACATCATTTTACACAAACAGTTAAACATAAACAGTCTTGGTCTTTCAGGTCTTATGAGAGAATTTTCAAGCTCAATTATAATGCCTTGAAAATAATTCACTTGCATTAAAAACATGCAATTAAATCTAATAATTGCTCTTAAAAATTACGCAAAATGTATCATGAAGTTGTGCCGAAATGAATGTAAGTGTGTGAAATTCATACAAGTATGTTATATTGAATTTACAGATGCATCAAAATTCATGCAAGCGCACTGAAAATTCTGAAAATGTATTATGCATGTGACCCAAATTGTCTAACCACATTGTGTAGATGTGCTTAAAACCATTCAAGAATGATGTGCAAATACACCGAAAAATGTGAAGGTATCTCATATCAATATATCAAAAGTTGTACATGACTATGCAAGTGCATAATGCAGGTGCATTGAAATTCATGCAAGATCATCGTCTATATTTGTTATGATCTGTGTCAAACTGCTCAAAGAATACTGTAGGAAAGAGAATATGAATTATACTTGTTGCGTGCAAGAAGATTCGGGTCGGTAGAGTAAGATAATTCAATATTTTAGTGTAGCACGAAAGTTCTGCACACACAACAAAAGAGTTTAAGAGACAAAGATTTTTACGTGAAAGCTAAGAAGGGAAAAACTACGGGGCCAAGCCCACTTAGAAATAATTTTATTATATCAATAGTTGTTACAATTTTTATTAGTCTCTAAAGTTGGAAAAGGATAGTTTATAAGAGTAGGTTCTGTGAGAAGCTTTACTTGATTAGCGAAGAAGGCTTCGCTTGAAATGGTAGTCTGACGATCCGATGATAACGATCGAGCGATGGTCGGATGACGGTTGGTAGCATCTGGCGATGATGATCGGCAATGGCGGCCGGAGGTGATCCTGGTGGCCGATGGCAAGTACCGGCTGCTGATTTACCATGACTATCGTCAGGTGGCACCGACGGCTGGACTGGATTTGACGCGCGCCGGTTGGGTGGTGGTGGACCGGCGCTACGCGACGGCGGTGGTTGGTCCAATGACGGTTGGGTAGTGGATTGATTATAGCTTGAGGTTCTTTAAGTATCAGAGCTCTCTCTCCTCTTCAGCTTAGGTCCCCTTCATGTGAAGAATGAGGGGATATTTATAGATTATAGGAGTGAGCATTTCTATAAATACATGCAAAATCCAAATCACTCCATTTGACGGCTCAAAATGACCCTTTTAATTATGTGGAGTATTTTAAATATTTGAATGCTCAAATAAAGTCAAAATTAAGAGACCTTAGGCTTGTTAGATTCAGTTCGTCAAGATGCTCAATTTGACTATAAACATTACATATTTAGAAGCTATTTAAGGATCCGAATGATATCCCAAAGTTTTCAATTATATTTTAAGTGCTTTATTTGGGCTAGTCTGGACTTAGAATTATATTGCATTTGATCTAATCAAGGTGTTTGATATCAGCTCTATGATGATCAAAAGAGAGTTTGAAAGATTACAATTTTGATTCAAGGTGATGTTCACATACATCAAGATTCGTGCTTCAACTAGAAGATTTTTGAATGACATATCAGTTGCCCCCATATTTAAGGATGATATCATCTATATCATCCAAAAATACATGTCAATTCAATGAATAATTTTCTAATAATTGATTATAATTTTAAGAAAATTGTGAAGCTAATAACTTCTTTAATGTTAATGAAATTTACAGGTTCATTAACCTTTGCATCAGATTGAGTTTGAGAGAATAGATCTTCATGGGTGCGTAAGGCTACGATCACGGGAGTGAGTGTAAGAGGCTAGTCACACTGGTGCGTGAGGCCACGAGCACGTAGATAAGTAGAGCGATGCAGGGTTGCGTGCAACTCGCGCGCATGTGCAAACAAGAGGGACGGCACACGGTTAAGTCTACTAGTCACATGCACGGGGCTGAACGAAGGGTCACAATGCCGTTGGCGCGCATGCGCGCATGACAAAGATTTCATCCATAATACACGAGCCCGCGTGCGCAAATGTGTGCCAGTAGCGCTAACAGCAAAAATTTTAAATTTTTTTGATATTCCATATGATTTTCTTGATTTTCTTTCCTATTTATTACATTTTTAAAAAGGAAAAATATATATGAGGGTAGAGATTTCAAAATTTATCAAAATATTTTCAAATATTGTAAAAAATTTCTCACATTTTTGCCCCTATTGTGGATCTATAAATACCCCCCTTGGAGTCAAGTAAGGAGACACAGCTTTTTCCCATATGCTCTAATATTTTCCTACGTTGGATGAGAAATTATCCAGCAGAAGTTCAGGGGATCAGGGTGATAAATTTTTTTTCTTTTGTCAACAAGGCTCTCACTTTCTTCTGAAAATAAAGTTGTTTGCTTTGTTGATTAAGACACATAGTTCATATGATGAGTCTTCGATTTTTCCTCAAAAGATGCGTCAACTGTCCTTGTTGGATTGACTGGGTTAAGAGGCGATCAAGCCCGTAGTTCATACGCCGAGGCTCCGATTTTCTCTCGGAAGAGGCATCAAATGTCCTCGTCAGACCGACTGGGTTTAGAGGTGATCAAGGCCCGTATGTTTATACGGTGATGCTCCGATTTATCTCAAAAGAGGTGTCAACTGTCCTCATCGGACCGACCGGATTTAGAGGCGATCAAAGCTCATAGTTCATACGACAAGGCTCCGATTTTCCCTCAAAAGAGGTGTCAACTATCCTCGTCGGACCGACCGAGTTTGGAGGCGATCAAGGCCCGTAATTCATATGGCGAGGCTCCAGTTTTACTTGAAAGAGCATCAAGTCATCGGGACCGAGAGAGGATCCCATAATTCACATGGCAAGACTCGAGCCGAAAGGGGTGCCTCGTCTCGTTAAACCAACGGTTTGATCAAGACTCATATTTTCTACTTTTCCTTATAGAAAATTATTTCTCTTGAATCTCTAATGGATGGTTCAACAGTTGACAACTACCAAGGTGGTGGGAAGCATCGATTAGGAACCATTCTTCAAAGAACTCAGAAAATATATCAGGTAATTTCAGCATATTATTAGAGAAAAAAGATATAACTTTTTTGAACTCATACATATGTATATTTTTTGTTAGATCATAAACAAAAGATTATATCCAAAACTGTTCGTGAAAGACAAAGTAGAGAGGAAGTGCCCAAGTTTTGAGATAGAGTTACTTTACACATTTCTCAAACATTTATCCCTCTCTCATCTTTTTTTTCATACTTATTGTGCATTTTTATATGATGATGGTTAGAAGAAGTCTAATAACATGACAGTTATAGATGATATATCATCCACTATCACATCTGACAGTTTAATGGTGCTTTGTAGGAATTTTCACTTTCCAAATGAGTTGGTGGCTCTTGTTGCCAAAAAGTTTGATTAGACATGTTTTCTTGTGCAATGATATATTACTATTTCTAAGATGATTCTTCGTGCGGGACTGTGATTCCCTTTGGCTTTCCAAATTGATTCTGATTTTTAAAATATGCGGTGTAGCTTTATCATAATTTTTATTTCGAACTCTAGTGATCATTATCGGTTTGATCATCTTCTTTAGGGAGCTTGGTGTGACTTTGAACATCAAGTATTTATTCATATAGATTCACATGTGATGCTCAAGGATGTGTTTTATATCGAGGTATAAAAAATTGGATATAATTTTCAGCACAAAATCCATCTAGAAGTTGGTCTAATGGGTTCTTTATTGTGAAAAATGAGTGAGGTCTCCTTGAGAGATGGGAAGATTGAATGACCTTCCAGTTCCATTACTGATTGAAGAGAATGAAATATTAAAAACTCTCAATGTTCTTGATGTAGGAAACTTACAGCATGAGTTACTTCACATTGACAAGTATATAATTGAAAAAAATGTTCAAGGTTAGCCTTTCTATTCAGGGGAGGTCTCATGCTCTTCCACTAAAGAGATCAAGTAAAGATAATGAAAGGTCTCCTCATATTCACAAAATTCTTTCAAAAAGCCTGTTACAAAGTCAAGGTGACAACAATGATTCTTCTCTGAAGAAAAAGAAGACATATGCTGGAGTAATTATGCCAAATAATGGTGGAGGTTGCGAAGAAGGTGTTCTCCCTCAGTTGGCCTCTAAGAGTTTAGCTATCTTGGCTCATAATGAGGAGATTTGTCCCTCAAAGCTGCATATTCTTGAGGAGATGTTAAAGCATATATGCACTGGATGTAACGGGTAGACGAATTAGTATGTTATCCTCACTTTCTTTTTTTAAAAGTATAATATTTGTGATTTTTTGATCGCAGGTAACCCACAAATTAGGGCTTATGACTCACTTGGGTGTTACTCTAGATGAGCAAAATGTTGAATTTGTGAAGATAAAATACTTGCAAAGTGAGTACAAGTGAAGAATGCTAAGGCCAAAGAAGTAATAGCTCTAGGATCAACTAATTGGGTGTAGGACTGAGCTGGTGAACATGTCAACTTCTCTTTCTCTTTAGCATTAGGAGATAGAGTGTACTCATGATGAGCTGATCGAGATGAGGGCAAGACTCACCAAAAAGAGAAATGACTCAAGGTATTTGCAGCTAAGAAGAAGGCCCTTGAAATGGAGAAGAAAGCATTAAAGGATTGTCTTTTTGAGAAGGATCTTGTTCTGTCAAAAGTAGAAGCAAATGTCATATCCTTGAAGGCAATGAAACATTTTAAGAACTCTACTTATCGTGATGCTATCGAGGATCATATCCAAGAACCTCGTAATGATATTCTTGATGTTGAAGTGAAGGACTTGGAGTGCCAATGTTTGGAGGAAGGCTTTATTGATGATTCCTAAAAGAAATTCACTTAGTACATCATAAAGCTAGGGTTAGTATTGAGGATCTATCTCCCAGCCACATATCTAAAGACTCTTCACCATATTTAGATGAAGGGGTTGAAAGTGAGTTTAAAGAAGCATCTTCCAATGGCGAGAGGATGTTGATATCATGTAGTATTATATATATCAATTAAGGAGGCATTTCTTTCCTTTTATTTTTATTTCTCTTGTACTTGTAATTTTAATTCTTCCTTATATCATCATATTAGTAATGGCATTAGTAAATTAAAAATTTTGAGTGATTTGCTCTTTTTCTTCTCTCTCTCTTCTTCTTCTTATTCTTTCTTTTTTTTGACCCATACGAGGTGATTGTTTAGAATAATATTCGACGACATTAACCTCCATGGAAGTGATCATGAGAAGTCCACCAAGGGCGTCAAAGTGTTAATTGATGTCTTACCTGTATGGAAGAGGTCAGTACAAATCCCCTTGGGATTGATCATGCCCTGATTGAGATACAACCTAGGTTATGCATTTTGGAGGAATGAATAAAGTAGATTATTTATGCGCAACAAGTTTGAAATAAAAAATCATAAACTCATTACTTTGATAAAGCTGGTGATACAATATTATCACAAGATAACTTAAGAAAAGGAGATAATTTGAGAGAGTTAACAAAAGATAAGAGGTGGAGAGGAAAAGACAAATAAGGTAAAATAAAGGGTGCAATAGTTATGCATCAAGAATCACTAATAATACTTTTGGAGATTCTCTGTGTTCCAAGTTCGAGGTAAGGTTTTTTCCTCTAGATTCTTGAGCTTAAATGTTTTTGGCTTGATCATAACTATAACCACATAAGGGCCCTCTTAAAGAGGTGAGAGCTTATTGCACTGAGGGCCTTTGCTAGCAGCTTCAAGACTTCATAGGACCAAGTCACCGACAGAGGTGGGAAGGTTTCACTCTTCGATTGAACTGATGAGCTACTCTTTGGTGGTAGGAAGTAGTTCAAAATAGGACCATGTCATGAGTTTCAAGGAGTAGATCTAAATTGTGCCAAAGCTTTTCTTCATTATTATTATGATTGAATGATTGAACTCTTGGGCTTAAAATTTTGATATCCACTAGAATAATAGCCTCTGTGCTGAAACACAATTTATATGGTGTCTCACCAGTTGGAGGCCGTGAAGTAGTGCGATAAGTCCAAAGAACATTAGAGAGCTCCTCCACCCATTGCCCCTAGCCTTCTCGAGGCATGTTTTTAATCCTTTGAGTATAGTCCTGTTGGTAGCTTCAGTTTGTCCAATAGTTTGATGATGGGCTACAGTCGTATGCAGAAACTGAATGTAATGATCTTTAAAAAAAGACGTAAAGACTTTTTCAGTAAATTATGTTCCATTATCAGTGATGATTTTTGTAGGAAGATCGAATCAATATATTATATTTTACTAAATAAATTGCTTAGCGTTTACCTTTGTGATTTTAGCAAGTGGTTCCGAATCCACCCATTTAGTGAATTAGTCAACAACTAGAATGTTAAACTTTCGTTATCCTGATGCTACTGGAAAAGGTCCCATGATATTAATTCTCCATTGAGCAAAAGGCCATGGGATTTGAAGGGATGAGAGCTCTGCAGGTGGTGTATGAGAGAGGTTAGAGTGCAACTGACAACTTATACATTTTTTGTGAAATTCAGGGCATCTTGCCTCATAGGCCAATAGAACCTTTGTCTTATGATTTTAAGGGCTAGTGCCCTTCCTCTGAGATGTTCCCCACATATTCTAAAGTGAATCTCTCTTAATATGTAATCGGCCTCTGATGGTGAGAGCCATTTAAGGTATGGTCCAAAAAAAATCTCATTTGTATAGTTCACCTTTGATAATAATAAAATTTGCGCTTGTCTTCAGAGATAAATAACAACAGTTGGGACTTTGAGAAGGGTCTCTTCTTATAGAAAGGATAGGATGTGGTCCATCCATGAAGGTTCTTTCATCTCATTAATAGCTTATATTACCCATGATCATGGATACTAGAAAAATATATCTCCTCAACACACCTTCTCTTAAAAAGATCTCCTAGTTGAGGTAGTGAGCTTAAAGAGCATTAGCTCAAGTGTTCTTCTCTTAAAGTATGTGAATGATTTGATGCGCCTTGATATGGGTGAGAAGTGACCTCACCAAGCTAAGATATTATGCTAGCTGAGGATTATGAGTATTAAAATCTCCCTCAACTTGGGGGCAACATACTAAGAGTTAGTGTAGATCATTAGGTTTTAAACTTCATAATCGATGATAAGCCTTAACCCTGCATTGAGAGCCTTATATTCAGCCACATTATTAGTTGCATGGAACTTTAAGTGAAGTCCATACTCTAAAGTGTCTTGTTGGGGGGAAATAAGCAAGATCCACCCCTCCAGATTTTTTTGAAGCTCCATCAATAGAGGGTCTATCGAGGAGATGAGGGGGGGGTAGTAGATAACTTATTTGGAGTAGGGACAGTGTACTCAGCTATAAAGTTTATGAGACTTTATGTCTGGCCTGACTAGAAAATGAATGTCAAACTCTCTCAATTCTACAAACCACTTAATTAACCTTTCAGATGCCTCCGATTTTTGTAGAATAGCCCTCAATGATAAATGGGTATAAATACCGATGGTGTGAGCTTAAAGTATGTATGCAATTTTTGTGCTGAGAAAACTAAAGCCAAAGCCATCTTATCTGCTAGTGAATAATGACTTTCTATATCAGAGATAATTTTGCTAACATAATAGATTTGTCATTGTATCATTTTCTCTCGCACTAACAATGAGCTTATTGCATGGGAGGAGACTGTGAGATATAAGTATAATGTCTCTCCTAGGAGAGATTTGGATAGTAAGAGTGGAGATGCTAAATATTCCCTTAGTTGCTCAAAAGCAGCTTGGCACTCAACGGTTCACTAAAAACTATTATTTTTAGCTTCCTTTAATATCTTAAAGAATGACAAGTATTTATCTCTAGAATGAGCTAAGAAGTGGGATAATGTGGCAATCCATCCATTCAAGTGTTGAACTTCTTGATATTTTTGGAGGAGCCATATCTCTGAGAGCTTTGATTTTCTCAAGGTTAGCTTCAATCCCGCGATAGGAGACCATGAGCCCAAAAAATTTTCCCGACGTAATCTTAAAGGCACAGTTGGTTGGGTTGAGTCGCATGTTATAACATCAGAGAAGGATAAAACATATTTCTAAGTCAAAAATATGTTGTGATTCTTTCAAGCTTTTCATTAACATGTCATCCACATATACCTCCATTGTGTGTCCTAAGAGATCTTCAAACACATTATTCATGAGGCGTTGATAGGTAGCACCAACCTTCTTTAACCTGAATGACATAACTTGGTAATAATATAAACCTTTAGTTGTTTGAAAAGATGTGGCTTCTTCATTTGCTGGGTCCATTTTTATTTGGTTGTAACCTGAGTAAGCATCTAAAAAATTGACCATTTTTTGCCTAGACGCAGCATTGACCAATTGATCAATCCGGGTGAAGGAAAAACTATTGTTGATATTAGGAAACCTAGTGAGCATACCAAACTATCCTATGGTTGGGATTTATTTTTTTAAAATTTAAAAAGGATTATATGTTTGAGTTGAATTTTTATTAGAAATCCAGGGCTTACAATTCCACAACACGAGATCGTGAAAATGCCTAAGAGGCGAGGATTTTTTACTTATAGCCTGCAAAGGGAAACAACGGCATTAGATCCTAAATCTAGAGAGCTTTAGCGAGGGCCAAAGTATATCCTAAATCTAAAGCAAAAATGGGTATATGATTTATCTCCACCAGAGAGAATAAACCACCCGACTGTTGGAGTTACAAACGCCTAGGGGTGGCCGCCAACTAACTCCTCCTACGATTTTAAATATATGTAGACAAGTCTTATGCTTTACAAGATAGTTAGGCTGTTGTTTATTTAGAAAGGAGACTAAGTCCTTAAACACACTCCCTAAGAGCCTAGATCATGAAGGGCATGAATAATGACCTAAATCTAATGAAAATTTTATTAAGTTTTATTTTCATTTTTGGACATTTTTATTTGACACATGCTTATAGGATTTCATATGCCAAATGCATGAGAAATTGGTTATAGACCAAAATAAAAAAGAAGGATGTGTGTTTCACCATGGCTCTTAAGGTTCAAGCCATTTTCTCTAGCAAAGGTGGAAGCCCTCCATTAGCAAGAGTGAAATAATATGATTTATGCATGATGTGAGACATACAACATCCAGCTAAGGGGTTGCTAAATCTTTTATTATCTTGATTTATGTCCTAGGCTTTAGGTGAAGTTATGAATTGTTAAGTTTAATTTTGAATTGATTAATTGGATAGAAAATTTATTTTTCTAAGAGCCTAATCACATCCAGGCCATTCATCAAACAATGAAGAAACTAGAAGATCATGCCATCCTAATTATGCAATCATAAACAAAATATCAATCAATTTATAAAATTAACATAAAAGAATAAGAGGCCGATGTGGTCGGGCTCCACCGCACAAACCCGAAAAGAAGAATTGGTTGTGGAGCTCTACCCTTATACAACCCGGATTACAAATAAATAATTATAATTAAAAGGAATTCATGTTATGGGGGTCTTCACTCTTCATTCTTCATTTCTTTTTTTCTTCTTTTCTTTCTTTCTCCACTTCTTTCTTCTTTTTGATTTTGACTTGGGATGTAGTTTGCTCAAGGCTTCACATGGTATATAAGACATGGTCTTATAACTAATATTCACCTTAATTTTCCCATAACATTTATTCCAAGTTTCAATTATAAAATTTACATCAAAAGGGAAAGATAAATCTAACTAAATCTACAAAATAAAGATTAGCTAAACATACCACCCAACCCAAGCAGTTATATGAATAATTTGGACTTAGCACCCCACACATGGGTAACCAAGTCCACCTATTCTAGTTTGGATTATGCTTAGGGGTTTAAGCAACCTGCACAGAAAAACCATTTATATTTTTATTACATCGTCCCTTAAGCAACCCCATGCAAAAGATATGATTAGACTAAGATCTTCCTATCATCTAGTTTACGCACATACACCCTAACATCCAGTCTAAACATTACATTACAAAATAAAATTATGCATCAAACCATGCACCACCCTAACATAGAGCTATAAATGGTGACTTAGCATAATGTGTGTGCCATTTAAGGCTTGTGTGGCATGTATTAGCTAGGATTTAAGATTTAAATTTTCTACATGAGAAAGGTTCAATTTAGAGGGTGGTTTCATTTTAAGTGATTTAGTTGATTTGTTAATTTTATTTGATGATTTGGTTTGAATGAACCTATATTTAGTTACTAAATATTGTAAAGAGAATAAAAGAAGAGAACTTCTCTTTCATCCCTACCTTAAGTAATTTCTAAGATAGATTCATTAACCCTAAGTTTAGATTTGCTTTAAATATCTCTATTCAATAAGAAAGACATCTTAAGATTAATTAAGATGAATTACTATCACATAACATAAACAATAATTTATTTCTTTCCACCATATATACCATGCATATGAATAATCCTAAGCATACCTATACATGCAATGCAAATTTTAGCATACCTTGATGATGAATGCTAAGAGATATGATTTGAAAATTTGGATATTCCATGAATGCATGTCTTTATTATGTACAAAAAAGAGGGATTTCTCATCCATTAATAAAAATGCACATCCACATGTATAAAAGATATAAGTGAGTACGACGCTATTATTTTCTACACCAAGGGTGTAAGGTACAAGACCTAGGGCTACTTAAAGGTACAAAAAAAATGGATGAAGAACCATGCAAAAGATTTATGTTTAATTTTGTTGTATAATTTACATGTGTAAATGCAAGGATCCTTCTTAATTCATAACATGGAATGCATAGGAATAGATTTAAGCAAGTGTTTTATTCTTTTCAAATGAACTATACACTTTGCAAATCCTATTCAAATTCATGTTAAGAGAAGAGAAGAAAACAACATAAAATACATCTTATGCTATAATCTCATACAAGATTATAAGTACTTATAAGTAGAATCACTTCATTCATAATCTTTACTTTATAAGTTTTGGAAATATTTTTTGGTTTAATAGTAATAATAGCCACTCATATTCTTAACTTTAACCAACACATGTAATTCAACATAAAAGAAAGCATTTTTATTTAATTGATTTTTTAAAAGAGATGAATGCATGATTTTATATGGAAAACAACATTTAGCATGCTTGGAAAGAAATAAAGTGATGTAATCATATAACTTCATTCACCCTAGTTAATTTTTAAAGACAATCCTATAAAATAAGATCATTTAAAGTGAATCAAAATTCTTTAAGGAAATTTCTATTTTTTAATTTGACTTGACTTAGAAAATGTGAGAAAAGTTTGCTGATCCTAACCCATTCCCCATGTGTGAATTAGTTTAGTTTAATTTTAGAACAATTAGGTTGATTTTATGTTTTATTTAGGTGAAGGTGTGAATTAAATCCATTAATTACCCCTTACCTACATCACTTTAATATAATTAAACAAGTAATTGTGAGCCAACATATGATATGCATCCACATGAAATTTAAATCAGTAATGCACCTAAGAAATAAAGGGGCCTAATGCAATTGGCTCACAATTATTGATTAATTAAGCTAAAGGGTTTAATTTAGTACTTTCATAACCATCATACACATGTAGTTTGATAATAATTTCCTTTGAAGTTCTCTTAGGTTATTGAACACCTAAGAATCTACCCAAGGTTAAGATGATTAAGTTCTAGAATAATTTGGTTTTGATTTTAGTTAATTAAGCCATTTAATGAAGTGATTAAATCATTAATCAATTTGCAAATTAATTAAGTCTTTATCCAAATGAAATAAACTTAGGGGAAAAGATTTGGAAAAGAAATCTTAATCTCATTCCCAATGTCCATTCATTGTTTCATGATGATTAACAAGCTTAATTAATGAATTTATCACTATTTAATAGGTTAATTAATCATTTATTTAGTTAAGAGAGGGATTAAGGATGAAATAAGCAATTCTCCTAATTAATCCAACAATAAATTCCAAGAAAATCATGGAAGGCAGAGGTCATCCCACTAATCAACCCTAGGAAGTTTGGAATTAATTGCTAAAGTAATTAAGGAGTAATAGCCTAATTACATTTCCAATAAAACTCAAATTGAATGAAAGTCACTATTCAAAATTAATTGATTTTAATTTTATATTATTCCTCAATGAACTTGAGTTTGTAGTTTTTGGATTTTTCTATAATTAGTTATAAATTTTGAAAGTTTAGATTAAAATGAATTAATTAGAGCTAATTAAATCTCGCCGTCACGGCGTTGACACAACGTGCTTTCCACATGGCATGATGGGATAGGGTATTTAAGGTATCACATCCGCATGAGTCAGCGTGATGCGCTTTCTCCAGGAATCTAAGATCGAACAATCATGATAAATTTCAGTTTAGGCTTAAATCAAAGGGAGATATATCATTATTTAATCACAACCATCCGCTCCAATCATGTGGAATGGATGATGTGTGATCTATCTCCTCCCGAACAGTGAGAGATGGATGCCGTCTGTTGATCGTCGCTCGATTTGAGCTCACCCGAGCTTAGATGGAGTTCAACCTCACCCCACACATTCGGGGAGGCACAAATAAGGTATCCAACGATTAAGATCTAATGAGATTACAATTTTCTTCACAAAGGACCAAATAAATTTTATTCTAAGATCGATTTTGAGTAATACCTCGCTGGAGGCTTTCACCTGCACTTCCATGGAGGAAGTAGCTTCGTCTAGTAGAGATGAAGCCCTATTGAAGGTATCGAGTCTTGATTTGTGGTGGATGGCTCATTTGATCAAGCTCCCCTTCAATGGCAATCGGATTTGATCAAAATGGCTTGGTGACTTAAGAAACAACTTGATTGAGCTCGATGAGGTTTCTTGAAGGTGCTTGTGAGTTTAATTTGGTTTTAGTGGAGAATTGAGTGACTTGGATCTTCACTTCACCTCCCCTATTTTGGTCTTGAGAAAAATCGAGAAGTTGAAATTAAGAAAGCTTGGAAATGGCCTTGGGAAGCTTAGGAATGCTTGGTTTTAATTCTTAGAGCTTAGTCGAATTCAATGCTTGTGGTTTGAGTGGGAATGAGGGGGAGTATATCTCCCCCTCCTTGGATCGGATAGAGAAGAGCAATTTTTCCATTTTTGATTAATAGTGGAGATTGGTTGATCGATTTGGGTTGTTTAGCATCCCATGTGATTCGTTTTAGGTAGTGGAGGAAAGGAGAGTGAGTGCCCATGTGCTAGGTGAGTGTATGGGGTGATCCAAGTGTTCAATTCCCATTAGAAGGGTCGGTTTGGCCTTGGGTTGGGTCATGGCTGACCCAAACCCATTGGGTCATGTTCACCACCTTTCTTGGTGTCCATCTAGACCACTAAGAGGATGCTAAGTGGTATTGAGAAATAATTGACCAAATTCTAAGTGAATTTGACCATAGGATACCCTTTGACCTAGGAGTAAAATGGTCATATGGTCTTGATTTTGATTTGGATAGATTTGAAATGATTTAAAAATGGGTTGGGCCAAATTTCAAGTGATTTGGAGTTCATTTGGTTTGAATTGGTTCAATTTGACCTATTTAGGTCAAGTTGGGTCAATTTGGGTTGGGTTGACCAATTGGTCAAATTGGGTCAAACCATTGGTTAGGTCAAGTTCAAATGATCATTTGGAGCCTATGGGTATCATTGGTTTGGTTTAATTTGATTTATATTTGGTTTTGATTCATTTAGGTTTATTTAGGTCAAATGGGTCAAGTTGACTAATTTGACCCATTTGACCCACTTGGGTTAGGTCATGGGTTGGTTTAGGCTTGGTTGATCATTTGAAATGTATTGCAAGCTTTGGTTTCAATCAATTTTGGTTTTGTTTGATTTCAAGTTGATTTGACCTTTTAGGTCAAGTTGGGTTCATGGTCAATTGGGCTAGGTTGGGTCTAGTTGGCCATTTGAAGCTTTGGTCAGGTTCAACAAGTGATTTGGAATGAATTTGACCCATTGGCCATCAATTTAGCTTAGATCAAGATTTGACCCATTTTGACTTTTTAGGTCAACTTGGGTCAACTTAGGTCAAGTGGCCAATTAGGCTTGGTTTGACTTATTTGATGATGGTCAAGTTCAATCATTGATTATGGATTGGTTTAGATCAATGGTTTCAATCAATTTGGCTTATAGTGGATTTTGGCTTGTTTAGTTTCATTTGGGCTAAGTGTTGACTTGGTCAAAGCTAGGTTTGACTTAGTTTGACCCAATTTGAGTGATTGATCATTTTAGGATGATTGTTGCTCACATTGTGAGGCTTAGATGGGCTTAGTTCAATCCAATTTGGGTTGGATTAGAATTTGGTTAAAAAAAATTCTTTAGGTCACTTTGGGTCAAGTGAGCTTAAGTGGGTGGTCAATTGGCTTGATCAAGACTTGATTCAAGTTTGGTTGAGCTCACACATGGACTTATGATTGAAATATAAATCTAATTACAAGTGATTTGGAGTCAAATGGGTTTTGATTCATTTGACAATTTCAAGCTCAAAGGATGAACATGGGTTTCACTTGGGTTAGTTTGATTTTGGTTTGGTGATTGTAGTTTATGTTTATATTTGGGCATGTGATTGAAGGAATGATTGTTTGAAGAAAATCAAAGGGTTTGGATTGATTTGAGAATGATTTGGCTAAGTTCAAGAATTTGACTTGAAAGAGTATAAGTTGGATTTAAGTTGGATTTAGATTTGAGTTTTGAATTTAGTTTTTGGTTATTTGAATTTATATTTCATTTATATTTGTGAATATAAATGAGAATATAAATAGGTTATGAGAAAATCTTTGAATTTGGAGTAATTTGGATTTGATTTGAGCTAAGCCCAAGGATTTGACTTGAAGGATATAAGTTAAATTTTGGTTAGACTTGGATTTGAGTATTGAATTTAGTTTTGGCTATTTGAATTTATATTTCATTTATATTTATAAATATAAATGATTATAAATGGGTTATGAGAAAATCTTTTGAGTTTAGGATTTGGATTTGATTTGAGAGTAAAGTTAACTTGAAAGAGAAGTTGGATTTTGATTTAGATCATTGAGTTTCAACTATTTGGACTTGATTCATGATTTGGATTTTGGAATTGATTTATGATTTGAGAAAATCAATTGAATTGAAATTGATTTAAGATTTGATTTAGAATTGGTTCATGATTTGAGGAAATCAATTGAGTTGAAATTGATTTAAGATTTGATTTGGAATTGATTAATGATTTTAGAAAATCAATTGAGTTGGAATTGATTTAAGATTTGAGTTTGAAGTTTGGTTTGAAGGGAAGCGGATTGGTTCAAGCTATAGGCGGGCAAGTCTTCCCAATACCCATGCATAACCTATGGATAACTCTTCTAAGTCTCAGGGTTAGGTTAAGTGTTCACTTTAATCAGAAGTGTCTTAAGACTAAGGAACTCTTAGTGTCTAAGATGGAGAAGTTGAAAGCTCACTTCCAAAAGTAAGGTCAACAAAAGACGCCAAATAGGTGTGGTGTGACTGACAAGGTATACCGCACGTACTAGTGTTGACCGAGATGATCAACAATGATGAATGATCACAAGCACTAACAGAAATGATCTACTCCTAAAGTCGAGGTGCTGATGAAATCAAGATCTTTGCGCAATGCGAATCTACTTATGTCAAAAACATTAGAGAGCAAAGGAGGAATCCACTAGGGATGGAGTATGTGAACCTTCCACTAGGGGAACAAGTTCAAGTCATCCACTAGGGGATGAGAGGTTATGAAATCCACTGGGGGATTAAAATTTAATCTACTGGGGATAAAAGATGTGAACTTTTCACTAAGGAAACATGTTCGGGTTGGATTGAATTGACTCCATGTTGACCTCATTTTTAGGATGAGCTCTCAACTCCTCCATCTTAGACATAGGACTCCTCTTAGACTTTAAGAGTTCCTTAATCTTAAGACACATCTCTTGATTAGGTGGACACTCCACAGCCCAGAGACTTAGAGTTAGAGGAATAGGTCATGCCTTAGGTGTTGAAAATATACCCACCCTTAGCTTAAACCATTCCTCACTTTCCCTTCGTCAAACTCCAAATCAATTCTATTTGATTTTCTCCAAACTCAAATCAATTCCATGATTGAAATCGATTGAAATCTGATTGAAGCCATGATCAAAATCCATCAAAAATTCTAAGTCCAAATTTTGCCTAAGTCCTTAATCTTCCCTTAAGGACTTAGCAAAATAATGATCTAAAACCAATTCAGATTTTCTCAAAACTTATTTATATCCTCATTTATATTCTCATATATAAATGAAATATAATTAAATCAATCAAATCCAATCCAAAAAAAATTTAAAATTCCCTTAAATCCTTTAAGTTCCCTTTAATGGATTTAACCAAAATCATGATCAAACATATTCAAACTCATGGGATTTTCTCAAAAAAAAAAAAAACTTATTTATATCCTAATTTATATTCTCATATATAAATGAAATATAAATATAAACCAATCAAATCTTCCAATAATTAAATTTCAATTTGTCTTTAAATCCTTTAAATTTCCTTTAATAGATGCTTTAAATTATGATTAAACCACTTCAAATCCTTGAAATTTTCTCATGACCCATTTATATTCTCATTTATATTCACATATATAAATGAAATATAAATTCAAACAATCAAAACAAATTCCAAAAAAATCAAACTCAAATCAACTCAAAATCTAATCTAAGTCTTTCAAGTCAAAATCTTGAACTTAGCCAAATCTTTTTTAAATCAAGCCAAACTCTTGATTTTCTCTCATGATTCAATCAAACCTACAATCATGAGCTCATATATTAATCCAAACTTCAATCAAACAATCAAAAGCCAAGTCAAAAATCAAAGCCAAAACTCTTTCATATTCTTCCTTTGAATATGAAATTTTCAAATGGATCAAAATCCATTTGACTTCAAACCACTTGTAAATGGATTTATTTTTGAATCATGAGTCCATATACAAGATCAACCAACTTCAAATCAAGCTTTGACAAAACCATTTGACCCACTTAGGCTCACTTGACCCAAAGTGACCTAAAGTACCTATGAGCCAAATTTTGATCTAACCAAATTGGAATGAACCAAACTCATATCCCTCATCATGATCAACAATCATCATGTGATGATTAATCAATCAAATTAGGTCAAACCAAGTCAAACTGACCAAGTCAACACTTAACCCAAAATGAAACCCAACATAGTCAAATTCCACCATAGGCCAAATTGATTGAAACCATTGATCTAAGTTCACTCATGACCTATGTTTGAACTTGACCAAGTCAACCTTTGAGCCTAACCTAGCCCATTTGGTCAACTTGACTCAAGTTGACCCATTTGACCTAAAGGGTCAAAATGTGTCAAAACTTGATCTAAGCTAAATTGATTGGAACCAATGGGTCAAGTTCATTCCAAATCACTTGCTGAACTTGACCAAAGTCTTTTGGACCTAACCTATTGACCTTAGACCCAACATGACTGGGGTCATGTTGAGCCAAAATGAACTTAACCCAAATTGATTGGAAATAAGATACCAATCCACTCCATATGACTAACCTAACCTAAACCTACCCTTGACCTATCAAATAGGTCAAATGGTCAAATAGGTCAATTTGACCCATTTGACCTAAAGTAGTCATATGAGCCAAAACCAAATATATACCAAATTGAATCAAATCAAGCCACCAAAATATTTCAAATGGTCATATGAACTTGACCCAACCCTTGGTTTGACCCAATTTGACCAATTGGTCAACTTGACCCAAGTTGACCCATTTTTGACCTATATGGGTCAACATGAGCTAAACCCTATCAAATGAATTCCAAACCTCATGAAACTTGGCCAAACCTAGTTTCTCCACTTACCCAACATGTTCAAAGAGAAATAAATAGCAAAATGACTATCTTGCCCCTAGGCCTAGAACAAATTTTGGCTTAATCCATGGATAATTTGGTCATACCCTCTTCACATTCACTTGAGGCTTTCCTAAAAGCTCAATGGGACTTAGTGATGAGTGGTGCACCCAACCTAATGGGTTTGGGTCAATCCATTTGGTCCCTAGACCAAACCGACCCCAATCAATTGAAATTTCAAACTCCCTCTTATGCTCAATTAAGGCACATGGGAGGTTGGAAATCCTCTTGGATCAATGACCATGTGCACACTCAAAACAGATGAAACAACCCTCCCAATATGATCAATTGGTTCAAAATGTTAAGAGCATTGCCGATAGTTCGATCCTTCAAGAAGGAGATATACTCCCCCTAATTCAATTCAATTCTAACTTGCCATCTATCGATTGAAGCTAAGGAACTCAGAGCAATCTTTAGAGAGCACTCCCAAGCTTCTTAGAAAGGATTAGACTTCCCCATTTCTCAATTTTGCACAGTGCAAAAATAGGGGACCTCAATCAATTAGCCAATTTCTTCCTCACTCAATTTCCTTCCAACTGCTCTTGTGCACTTCATCTAGGAGCTAAGTCGAGTGCACCTAAGCTTCTATTGGAGTTCCCATGGCAAGGAAGGATCAAATTGAATCAAAGTTGAAGCTCAAGCAAGGAGGAGTTGGTCCATACATTGATCCACTTCATCTCGAGTGCTCATACTCTAAGGCTTTGTCCAATGAAGCTCCTAGGAATCATAGGTGATCACCTCGATGAGGTATGGATTTTCTCAACTCAATATGGTGTGGAGCTTTGTGAAGAAAATGTTCACCCCATTGATTTTTGACCGTTGGATTTTCCGCTCTCTATCTTTAGATGGTGTGGGTTAAATTTGGTTTGATTCCATGCTAGATCTAGCTTGGATCTTCCCCATGATCATGGATAGTCTCTATTGATCAAGGGGAAGAACTTGGATGATCTAAGCCATCCATCCGTTCATTTTAGATGGACGGCTTTTAACATGTTTAGAAATCTTTATCCATTTTAAAATGTGTGTGTGTGTGTGTTAAGGGATCTTAGCGTATCTTTGATATGATATATGGGATATGATCAAGTTACCTTCATGCGTAAATACGACATGTAATCACCACATCCCATGCCATATGGGATATGACAACTTGTTACCTCTCATGCTTTGCGTGTAGTGCATACATATGAACAGATTAATAGTTAAAAATGCTTAATTAATTTCTGATTATTCCAAAGATCTTCTAAAATGCATAACTCTTCCTAGAAAATTCAGGAAAAAATATGAAATAAAATCCTATAAATAGATAATTAAACCTAGAACATTTTGAAATTAATTTTGATGAGTTTTGAATTATACTTTTATGAATTTAGGTTTTATTGGAAAGTGTAATTTGCTAATTACTCTTTAATTAGGCCTCTGATTAATTATAAATTTCTTGGGTAAGTTTTAGAGGATGACTTTTGCCTCCCATAATTTTCTTGGGATATATTGAAGGCTTGATTAGAATAATTGCGTATGGTTTCCTTAATTACCCTTTTTATGTAATTAAACATAATTAGGGTATGATTAGTGATTCTAACTAATGATTAGGGTTGGTTAAGGTCAGATCCAATATGTAAGAGGTTTATGAAATATTGTTGGGGTATTTTCCCTAAGCTATTCGCTAAACCCCCCTCTTCTCTCCTTAATATCCTCTTAATTAAGGGTTAATTTATTAATTATCCCTTAATAATTTCTAAAATTCTTTCCAAAACTTAATTAATCTACTTTGGGTAGATGCTTAGGTGTTTAATAGCCTAAGTTCAATTAAATCAAAACCAATTCACATGTTTGAAAGGGTGTTTTGAAATTAAGCTAAACCTCTTAGCTTAATTAAATTATGAGCCAAATTGCATTAGACTTTTCATTATTAGGTGCATTATTAAATTCTTGTGGATTATATCATCATTGTAATTATTTAGTTAATTCTTCTAGGTTTTAAATATTATCATTAGTATCTTATAGTTTATACTGTTTAGTTAATTCTAAGGTGGTGTAGGTAGGGTTAATTAAAATGGCATACCTTAACCTAATCAACTCATAAAATGGATCTAATTATCTAAAAATTAAATAAAAATGTCAAACACATGTGGGAATGGGTTAGGAATAGCAAACTCATCTCACTTTTTTAAATCAAATCAAACGTCAAACTAAACAAATGTCACTTTAAATTCACTTTGATTTATTCTTAAATTCCTTATTCCATAGGAATGTCTTTAGGATTTAAGTGAAGTGAGTTTATTTACATGATTTCATTGCTTTGGATCTTTCCCCAACATGTTAAGTTGTATATGTGATTTCATGCATTAATTTCATTTTTTTAAATTTTAAAATGAAATGGTTTAATTGTCAAATTTGCATGTGTTGGCTAAAGTAGAAATATGAGTGGCTATTATCACTACTAAATCCAAATTATTTTTAAAACTCATAAATGAAATACCAAATCTGAAAGTATGCTACTTATATTTTAATTATAAGCTTGCATGTGAAAAATTATAAAGGTATGCTTAGTATAGGTTTCCTTTCTTTCTTTAGTTGGTATAGTTTTGAATATAAATTTGGTGAAGTATATGGTTCATTTGAAAAGGACCTAATGCTCACCAAATTTCATATCCTATTCATCCTTATGCTATCTTCAGTTACATTATTGCTCTGTTATAGGCAATTATTATTAAACAACTTTAGCATCTTCTTTTTTTCATTTTATTTCTTTTTATACACATGTTTGTATTTAAGGAAAGTGGTATATTAGTCTAGACAACCCAGGTTGAGGCTTTAAGTAGCCCTAAGTAGGTCTTGTACCTTATACCTCGGTTAATAATGGTTGTACTCATGCCTTTCTTACTTTCATGTGTATGTGAAAATTTGGATAAGGAAAACCTTTTCTACTTAAGAAAAATCATGCATGTTCAACTTCTAAATTTTCTTAAATGGATTGCTTAGCATGTATCATAAAGTGTGTTAAATACCCTTATTTGCATGTATAGATATGCTTAGGGTCCATCCATATGCATGTTATATATGTTGGGGAAAGAATTGAAGTAATGTGTGTTATGTGAATTTTGATTCATTTCATTTAAACTTAAAATGCCTTTATTTTTGAATTGATTTATTTAGAGTTTATCTAAACTTAGGATTAACTAAAAGATTTAATCAAAAAATTCACCTAAATGAAACTAAAATATGAATCTAATTTAGAAATTACTTAGGTTAGGGAAGGAAAGAGAGATTCTCTTTTCTTTCCTTCTCTTCATAACTTAGTAATTAATTGTATGATCCACTTAAACCAAATCAAAACATAAAATAAAATCAAATCAAAATAACTAAACAACTTAAATGAAACCCCCCTCTAAGTTGAACATGTTCTTTACACTTAAAAATTTAAACCTAAAGCCATAACTAAGCATACCACACAAGCCTTCAAAGCACACACATTAGCCTAAGTCACCACTTCTAGCCTTAGGTTAGGTCGGTGCATGGTTTGATGTTTGTTTTATTTGTGATGTATGTTTTAGATTAGTTGTTAGGGTGTATGCTCATAGAATAAATGGTAGGATGTTCTTAGTCTAACTATTCTTTTCTGCAGGGAATTGTGCTTAAATGGTGCTATTATAAATAAAAATATAAATACGTTTGCCTGCAGGTACTTTATACCTCTAAGCATCATCCATAGGCTAGGTGGAGTTAGTCACCCATGTGTGGGATGATAAGTCCAATATACATTCTAGAGATTTTTGTGGTGTGCTTTAGCTAACCTTTATTTTGTAGGTGTTAGTTAGATTTCCACTTTTCCTTTTCATGTAAATTTGTATAATTAGGAATTTGGAATGATTTGTTATGGGGATTAGGATGAGAATTGGTCATAAGGTCTTATTTTATGCACCATGTGAAGCCTCGGAGCATCCACCTTTCAACCATCTAAGAAGGAACCAAAGAAAAAGAAAGAAAGAGGAAAGAACCAAAGAAGAAAGAAGAATAAAGCTTGAAGACTCCCATAATAATGAATTCCTTGCTTAATTATAATATTCATTTATAATCCGAGTTGTATAAGGGTAGAACTCGGGTACCCATATTTGATATTTTTGGGTTTGTGCGGTGGTGCCCGACCACAATGGCTTTTTATTCTTTTTGCGATTAACTTTATAAATTGAGTGATGATTGGCTTAGCTTTTGCATTAAGTAGCATACTTTTCCCAATTTCTTCCTTGCTTTATATATGGACTGGATGATGATTAGGCTCTTTAGAGAAAAATAAATCTTTCACCCAACTTAACAACTCAAATTAAAATTAAACAACTCATAACCTCACCTAAATCTTAGGATTAAAATCAAGATAAAAGAATTAACAACTCCTTAGCTAGATGAGCATTTCTTTTATAATATCATGTAAAATACATCTTATTCCACTCATGATTGGAGGGCTTCCATCTTTGCAGAGAATCTTGGCTTGACCTTTAAGAGCCATGATGGAAACTCACCTCCTCCCTTCTCGCTTATTTTGGCCAATAACCTTCTTTCTCATGCATTAGTCATATGAAACCTATTAGCCTGAGTCAAAAATGATTGTCCAAATGAAAATAAAATAAAATTTGAATTGCAATAGATTTAGGTCATTTGAAGCATATCCCTTTAGATGATCTAGTCTCTTTAGGGAGTGTGTTTAAGGACTTAGTCTCTTTCTAAATAAATAATAGCTAGCTATCTTGCATAAGCATAATGACTTACCTACATCTATTTAAATTCATAGGAGGAGTTAGTTGGCGGCCACCCCTTGACGGTTCTAAGTCTAAGCTGTTGGGTGGTTTGTCCTCTCTTGTGGAGGCAAACCAAATACCCATTTTTGCCTTAGATTTAGGTTGTGCTTTCGGTCTTGACCGAAGCTCCCTAGATTTAGGTTCTGATGTTGCTTCTCTTCTTTGAAGCATAATTCCTCATCTCTTAGGCATTTCTTTAATCTTGTATTAAAGAATCTTAAGTCTAAATTTTAATGAAAAATCTAACTCAAATAAACTAAATCAATTTCTAAAATATAAAGCCCAATTATAGGATAGTTTGAGATGCTCGCTAGGTTTCCTAGCATCGTGGGCATTTCCTACTTATCTTTCATTTTGGCTTCGATAATAACTTCCTCTTTCATCAATCCCATTTTGATCTTCAAAAATAAACCAATCGATTGATAGTCCTTTTCTATTGAAATCTTCAAAGATAGATCATTTACCTTGTCAAGAGTTTTCTAAGGGATTCTCATTATGATGTAATTATATGGGGGCTTGCCTGTAAGGAACAACGAAGATTTAAAATAAACTCTACTTTACATGTAAGTAGGGAAGAATCTTTGGTACATATAGACCCATCCTTAGGTGTCCTTATTGGTGATTAGGTCCATTAAAGGTTAGTGACTTCTATCTTTAGATAGTACACTATTTCCTTCATGGCATTACGATCACTTGAATAACATCGTGGATCTGTATCTAAAAGGTGAATTTCTATAGGTTTTCTCTTTCTTTTCTCCATAAATTTAAAAGGAGACTCTGTAAGGAATTTTTTAACCAACACTCCACTAGGGAGATCAAAAAGATTTGCATCTCACTTAGGAGAAGCTGATTGATTTGATTATTTTAATGTGACTCCACTGGGGAGGAGGGTTGATTTTATTTCAGATTTTTAAATTTTGAATTTTGAGATGGACCCTGTCAGTTTGCAATGGACCGCACTGAGTAGGGGCCATGTCGGCCTTGATCTACTTCAAGTTTACCCATCCAAAGGGGTAGTCTACCAACCATATAGTAGGACTATCCAACCAAAAGGGTTGCCTTTTGGTATACAACAGTTATATTAAGAAGAAAACATAGTAGAGTTACATCCTGCAAAGTAGGGATTAGTCACTGGGGTGATCAGATGGTGAGGCAACGGATCGAACCCAATCTTAGGCTGACTACTAAGTAAATGCCATTGGGGGACTTAAATTAGCTCCACAATATTCAAAATTAATTTCAACTTAATTATATTTGATGGATCCCATCAGTTTGTGATGGATAGTACTAAGTAGGGGCCATGTCAGCCTTGATCTACTTCAGATTTATCGATCCAAAGGGAGTAGCTTCCCAACTGAGGGGAAAACTATCCAACCAAAGAGATGAATTTCGGTTTGTAGTAACCAATTAAGGGAAGAAAGCATGGGGATTCATATCTTTCCTGAATGAAAGATCACTGGGGAAACACATTAGCAAGGTAACATGTCAACCCGACTAGGGTCGGTTGCGATAATCATGCTAGAAAGAATATGTGGTGACTTACATCTTCAAAGCAAAATGATTTGCAACTGTTTGTGGCAAAATAGATTGAACGACTAAGGGCTTACAGAGAGAGTCGACACGGGGACTTATCTCAACTTAAGTGTAGTCGAAATTCTATAGGAGTTCTGCTGCCCAAAGATAGGATGCCTGCTTGGGAAAGGAATATTGTTTGTTTGTTTGAAGTCCTAGTCCACAAGTGAATAAATTTATTTTTTTATTCATTTATTTATCGTGGGCCCTGTTGGTTTGCAAGAAATCATATTAAGAAGGAGCTTATATTAGCCTACTATCTCAAATTCTTGGTCCAAGGGAGTTGCATCCATGACAAATTCTCCAACAGGGGTGGCTACTAGGAAAGGGGACTATCAAGTGTAACACAGGTAGTGTCTAAATGGGGTCGTAAAGGATTTGATCTAAGTAGAGTGCTCGCAGAGGAGGGGCCACTAAGGGTTTATCCAAAATCCTGAAGAAGATAATGTCTATAGGTATTTGGTGGCCAACTCAAGAAGAAAACATGAGGATGCACATCTTCTAAGAGTGGTGTATCTACCGGGTGAGTCACTGTCAGCATAGCAAACATCAACCAATCTAAAGTGCCCATTGGTTTGCAATAATCAACCTAGGAAGAAAGCATCGAGGACTTACATCCTCCTATGGCGATTCGGGTATCTTCTCGATAGGTCTATCCGACTAGAGGACTCTTGAGTGAATGCCATTGGGGGACTTATATCAACTCAAAAGTAGTCAAGAGGAAAGGATCCACTAGGGGACTTATCCTAAGTCTCAAATATTCTCAACCTAGTCAAAGCATGATGGCTAGTTCAAGAAGAAAATGTGTAGCTTACATCCTCTTAAACAGAGTCAACATGAGTTAGCTTACAGGCTGCGTAGTGAGGCCTACCAAACTAACAAGATACTCATCAATTTGTAATGGTCAAGTTAGGAAGAAAATGCGGGGACTCACATCCGCCAGACAAGTGACCACTGGGGTGACATATTAGCAAGGTAGCATGTCAACCCGACCTAGAAACTAATGAGTGAGTGCCACAAGGGGTTTGCTCCCACATCAAAATAGCCTGATATAAAATATATGTGTTTGTTTTTGTGTTTGAAGAGGACAGGATGCCGCTTGGGTTCTCTTACACCTATCCTAGTTATGCTAGTCGAAATAGGATGCCTCTTAGGTTCTCTTACACCTATTCTAGTAATGTTAGGGAATTGTGTTTAATTTGTGTTCGTGTTATGAAAGAGGGATAGGATGCCTCTCGGGTTCTCTTACACCTTCCCTAAACACATCGGGGCACATTCACAAATAAGCAAATAATGCTTCAAATGAAGAGAATATTTTGATGAATTGGAATGAAATTTTTGATGATAATTATTTTCAAACATGATTTTATGGGTAGTATTTCTTCAAATTGAGCCCATTAATTGGAAGCCTCAGACATTCCCCTTTACAATCAATAAGTTGATAAGATCCTCATTGGTAGGCCTTCTCTATGACGAAAGGGCCTTCCTAAGTGAGTTCAAACTTGCCTCCCATCTTTCAATGGGCAACAATTGGTCTCCTTAGAACTAAAATAAGTCCTCCTACTTGAAAAGCTCTAGGGTTGTGAGCTTTAATCATCTTGGCTTTATATAACTTGAGGTTCTGGCATGCACGTAGCGTCTCTCCTCCAAACCTTTGAGCTCTTCTAACTGCAACTTCGCATTCTACTCTGTAGTGATTTTACTACCCATTGCTATCCTTAGTGATGGGTGTTGAACTTCTAATGGTAGAATGGCTTTAGACCCATACACTATGGAGAAGAGGGTAGATCAGGTTGGAGTTCTATATGTGGTGCAGTATGTCCACAAAACTTCAATTAGCTGCTCATGCCATTATCGCTTATTATCATCAAGTGTTTTCTTTAGTATCTGGATGAAAGTTTTATTGAATGCTTCAGCTAGGCCATTTGTCCTGGGATAGTAGATAGTGGAGTATCTCTAATCTATATCATATCTCCTAGCAAAAGCTATTGATCTTGGTGCTTTTGAATGCATTACCATTATCGAATATAATTCATTGAGGCACCCCAAATCTATATACGATATAGTTTCTAAAGAACTGGAGCACATCTTTGAGCTATGATATCTCAGTGGGATTGCCTCGCACTTGGAAAAGTAGTTGGTGGCACTAAGATGGGTGATGACCCTTGGAAGAAGGATCGATATGACCCACTGTCGATACCCCAACACTCAAATGGCCATGAGGCCAATGTAGGATGTAGAATATTGGGTGGTTGATGTAGGACCACACCGTGAACCTAATACTGATGGCATTTCCTAGCTATGTTCATATAGTCTGTGATCATCGAAGGCTAGTACTATCCTAGTCTCTTGATCTTTGCTTTCATCTTTGAACTGGATTAATGCGCTCCACATAGTCCTGAATGTACCTTAGTCATGATCTTACGAGCTTCGTGTTTGTCTAAATAATGTAACCACATTTGATCAAAAGACCATCGGTACAAAGTGCCATCCACGAGAGCATAAAGAGAGCTCTGTGCTTCATTTGATGGGCTTGTGATTTTTCTTGAGGTAGTTTGCCTGTATTCAAGTAATCTATGAATGGTTGCCTTCAATCCAGGTCCTCATCTTTATTGGCAATGGAAACCTCCCTTCAAGAGAATCTCTCGATGAGTTCTTCAATAAGGGGACTTGTCTATTTTGGACCCTTATTGAATGGACTCATCTTTGACATTTCTTGGTGAGTTTGGCCAAAACATCTGCTACTACGTTCTCTCCTCAAAGAATCTTGTAGATGGTGACCTCAGGGATTTGGGCCAACAGCTTCATGGTATACTCATGGTAGTGATGAAGCTTAGGTTTTAGATCCTTATAGGACCCAACAATCTGGTTGGTGACTAGCTGAGAATCCCCATAAATGTTGATGCTTTTGACACGCACTATGATAGCTAACTCCAGACTGGCAATCAAAGACTCATACTCGGCTTCATTGTTAGTGCATGGATTGGAGAGATAGTATGAGAATCTCATCACATTACAGTCTGAAGTTAATGGAATGATTCCTACCCTTGCCTTTCCTGGAAGAATAGATCGTGGTTCTTCTCCTTTTTGAAAGAAAGCTACACCATCAAAATACATCTCCCAGCGGACATTGTCAACCTTCCCTAAGTTCATGATTTGTTCATCGGGGAGATCGTCACTAAGCGAGAAATTAGGAGGAAGTGGGTGTACTGTTAAGAAATTCTCTAGTGCCTGTCCTTTCACCGTACGAAAGGTTATGAATGTAATATCAAATTGTGAGAGAATCATTGACCAATGTGCCAACCGTCTGGATAACGTCGATCGTGTCATGAGATACTGCGGTGGATTGATTCTTGAAATTAAATTTACCTTATGAGAAAGCATATAGTGTCGTAGCTTTTGGGATGCAAAGATTAAAGCTAAGCAATGTTTCTCAATAGGTGGGTAGTTTACTTTAACAGGGATCAAACGATGGTTGAGGTAGTAGAGAGCATTCTCCTTCCCTTCATCATTTGGTTTGAGCCAACAACGCACCATGGGAGTCATCCAATGTAGCAGTGTAGAGGATAAGTGGCTTGCCCGGGATAGGGTTGCTAGAACTGGAGGCTTCACCAAATACTATTTGATGTCTTCAAAAGCATGCTGTCACTTATCATCCCACTTGAACTTAGCATCCTTTTTGACATGTGTTGAAAATGGCTTGCATCTCCCTGATAGATTGGAGATAAAGCATCTTAGATACGCCAACCGCCCTTGGAATGATCTGAGCTGGGTTAGAGTTTTATGGGGTGGCATTTCTAAGATAGCTTTGATCTTTTTTGGGTCTATCTCTATTCCTTAGTGTTGGAAAACAAACCCAAGGAACTTCCCTGAAGCAACTCCGAATGCACACTTCAAGGGGTTTATTTTGAGGTTAAATTATCTTAACTGTTCAAAAAACTACTCTCAAGTTGAAGAGATGGTCTTCCTTTTCTTTTCTTTTGACTACTAGATCATCAACATATCATTCAACTTGACGATGAATGAGTTAATTGAAGATTTGAGTCATGGCTCACTAGTATGTAACACTAGCATTTTTAAGGCCCAAAGGCATGACCTTATAATAATAGATTCCAATCGGGGTTCAAAAAATAGTGTTTATTTCATCCTCGGGGGCCATTTTAATTTGGTTGTAGCCAGATGAATCATCCATGAAGGAGAATACTGCATGAGATGAGGTGATGTCCACCATTAATTTTGGTATAGGAAGTGAAAATTCATTCTTAGGATATGCTTTATTTAAGTCCTTAAAATTGACACATATGAAAATTTAACCATTCTTTTTCTTAACTGGCATGACACTGGCTAGCCAGGTAGGGTATTTTCTTCCCTGATAAAGCTAGTATTGATCAATTTCTTGACTTCAAAAATGACTTGTTGTTCAATTTATAATCACATGCGTCTAGGAGCTTCATAGGGTTAGCATTGGGGTCTATTCTAGTTAATGGACTATGTCGAGAGATAATGGGCATCTCTTCATAGCTCCATGCAAAGTAGTCCTTAAACTTAGTAAATAGCCTAACTAAGTTATTAGTTTCTTCTTTGTTAAGCAAAGAACTGATGTATGTGGGGTGTGAATCTTCTTCTATCCTGAGGTTGATTTCTTTGAGCTTGTCGATAGTTGAATGGATTTTATCTTCAAATTATGGATGTGCATCTTTGATTTGAAGATCATCAAGATCATCTGAAGTTTCTAAACACACGTCCTCATAAGAGTTAGTGTGATTTGAGAAGAACCTATCAGACTCTAGATGATTGGTGACAACTAGCATCATCTGTCATTGGACCCATCGAATCCTAGTCCGGTCTTGATTGTGCATCACGCCTTTATTGTTCCAGCTTCTTGAAATACTCGACTGTGCACCATGTATAAGGAATCAAACCTTTCTTTGCAAGATTATGAACACAAGGTGAGTACCAATCAAAAGGTAATTCCATTAAATATTTATATGAATTATCCTCAAGTTCTACATCATCTTCTGGACTTGAGGATGATGATCCCAATAGGAATCTCTTTGGCTTTACATTCATGGAAGATCTAGGGGCTTTCTTAACTACTAAACCTTCAACTTTTTGAGAAGAAAGTGAGTTAGAGCTAAAGTTCCCAAATACTGCATAATAGTTTTACATAAACCTAATTCAAATACATTTATGGTTTGCTTGGAGGCCTAGTCTTTGTCATTATCTAGCTCAAGTGTTACCTCTAATGAAATCTGCTGAGAGGGGTTGGCTGGTATGCTAATCACATGAGACTCGTCCTCTGAGCTGATTACAAGTCTATGAATATAGGAGTACTCACATGGGTGAAATATATGGCCTGTTGGTGGCAGCCAGGGGTCTTCCACCTCTGAATTGCCTCAGTTGCCTCTGCAGTGGAGGTCAGTCATCCTACCCATATGTCTATGGTGGAGCAACTATCGGTGGAATGTAACATGCGGCTACCTCTTCCTTGGTGTCCCTTTTTTGCTCACTTGTACCTTATTTTCTCTTATCTTTTTCTTTTTCTTCCTCTTCTTTTCTTTTGTATTTGAATTTTGACCAAGTTTACAAGAATAAGCATTTTGATTTTGAGGAAGATAGTAGGTCACATATTCATATATCTCGACCTCTCTAACTAAAAATGGCTTTTCATCTCCTTTGACACAGTATTCGATTTCATCTCTTCAAAACTTGATGCACTGATGAAGGGAGGATGGAATCATCTTGTTCTAGTGTATCCAAGGCCTACAGAACAAAGTAGTGAATGATGCATTTGAATTGATTATATAGAACTTGGCTTCAATCTTCCAGTCACCTATTTTCAAAGGCAACACTATGGAGCCTAAAGCACTCTCGCCCTGTTCATTGAATCCTCTCAACATCATCCAATCTCCTCAGAGCTTAGAGATGTCAATTTTCAAATAGGCAAGGGTTTTCAGGCTCATAATATTCACTGATGCACCTGGATCAACTAAAACCCTAAAAATTCTGAATCTGCCCATATCCACTGTGATGTAGAGGGACAGTTGTGCTCCATGTCCCCCAGAAGAAGGATTTTGTCAGTGAATGTGACTCTTAGGATTCTCTTGAATAATGTGCCTCCTCTCTAATAGTTGTCAACTAAGCTAAGCATATCTCTAGATCAAGGATGGCCTTGACTAATGATTCGCTCATCTCTTTGGATAAGATAAGGGAATCTTATATGTTTAGTTTAGCTGACAACTTTCTTAGGTGAGTGAGAATATTATAATTAACTCTGGGTCGATCCTCCACAAGCATATCCATGGGTGGAGCATCCTATGGAGGGGTTTTTTATTTGTTAGTACCAATGACTTGTTTACCCTTATCATGAGGTGCTGCCCTAGGAGGTAGAACCTTGCCACTGCGGAGGTTAACTTCGGTGACCTCTTGTGGCGGGTTAGCGGATGATTCCAAGTCTATCTCAAGAGGTGAACCCGTAGTATTCAGAGAAGAAAAGTCTAACTCTAAGTCAAAAAGAGGAAGATCAGAGTTATTATAATTATTATTTAGACTCGAAGAGTTTTCAATAAGAGTAGAATTAGATAACCCATCAGAAGTGACACATATGTCATTCAAACTAGTTTTATTTCTCAATTTCTTGGATTTTGAAGGAGGTACATAGTAGAAATCAAGTAAAGTAAGAGGGGTGAAGGATTTGGTGCCCTCATCCACTGATATATGATGTATACTATAGGAAGAGCTAGCTGAAGTGGAAGTGTTGGTTGAAGTAGTAGGCAATGTGGAATGGAGGCTAGACTCGTGTGGTTACTTGGCTATCGGACTAGTATGCTCTTCTGAGCTCCCACTTTCCCAAGTTATCTTTGGCAACTTGTGAACCTTCCTTGATGTTGGAGGTTTGAGTTGTCTCAGGCACCTGTAAGGAAAGTTTCTTGATTTTAGAAATAATCTTTTTAGAGGTTTAGGATAAAGAGATATCCCAACCTTCTTTTATTTTGAGAGGATCACATGTATCCCCAAGGATTACCCTGATAGAACTAAATAGTTATTCTGCTAGATATTCTTTAGAGATAACTATAGTGCCCTACTTGTAGTTATGTTTAAGTCAATCCTTAAATGTAAAGCAATCCTCTAAAATATGGCCAAGCATGCGGTGGTAGGGGAAAAAGTTATGATCATTACTCCACTTTTAAAATTTTAAGTACTGAAATAAAATAAATTTTTTAATTTATTCAAAAGAGTAGGTGGATGAAAGGTATATGTATACTACTGGAGAGTATGGAGGTGAAAGTGAAGGTCTGCGTGGCCTAGATGGCTAGGTGGTAAGGAGGTGGAAGCCATGGCGAGCTCGAGGTCTCTCATCGATCTCGGCTTGCTTCCCTTATCCAATGCTTCTACTGCCGCTTATTCTCATAAGCTTTATGTGGCTTTGGCTTTGGTGATTGATCTTGAAATGATAACTATTTGGCCTCTCCTTGTAGGCTAGCTGCCTTGTTGATTAGCTTCTCAAATATCTTGATGGTGAAACCTTTGAGCATGAAGGTGACCAGGCCATGAATATTCTTTAGTAGAATTTCAATAGCATGTTGTTTAGACAGTTGTGGTTCGCATTTTATGCTCAAATTATACTATCTTAGAATATAATCAACGAGGGACTCATTGGGGGTGTTGTTGTGCTATAACGAGATCGCCCATAGTTATCCTTTGCTGAGCTCCAGCAAACCTCTGAACAAAGAGTTGCTCCAACTCAATAAAAGTCTTCCCTGAATCGTTAAGGAGTTCAACATACCAATCAAAGGCTATGTCCGCTAAACTACTGACAAAGAGACAACATAATAGTGCATCGCTATCAGCAATGTTGCATTGACGTGCTATATCTTTGGCGTGGGTTCGCCATCAAAACTCTTGAAAGTAGGAAAAAAATCCTTAGGATATTGGATAACATCAAATTCCTTTGGGCAAGGTCTACCCTTTGGAACCGATGAACCACCTTGAGCTTGCGCCAGCGCTTCTCTCACTTATTGTTCAACCATGAGTTTAATATCTTTTTCTTGTATGGAGGTACTATCCACTACCTTCCAATACAAGCTAGTGCTACCCTAATCTACCAGAGGTGAACTCTTGGGTTGATCCAAGACATGCGTAACTTAGTTGTATCCATAATTGGTTGACTGAGCTTGATTCTAAAGTGCTAAAATTACCGCTAGCAAATCTCCAAGCCTCTTTCCCATCTTGTCAATTTTCTCATCCTTCTATTTGAGGCGAAAGGGTTTTCCAATAAAGTAAGAGGGTCTTTAAATGATATGATATGGAGCAAAAGGGTGTCCTATTGAAATAAAGGAAATTCCATGTAGTTTTTATGTTATGATATGTTCGCCAATAACTTTGATAGCTACGCATGACATAATTCAAAACTACTTTTAATATATATGTGTTATATTATTGTGTATATCATGTTTCAAGCATAGAAGAATTGATAATAAGTTATTGTGCTACTGTACAAATCAAATTGATGATGCACATAATATTTATTGTAATTATTTAATTCACATGCATATTAATGTTCTATTCTTCTAAATTCAAACATGTATTATATTGCTTATCTTACTAAGTCGTATAACTTACCAGTTGATTACAATTATTTTTAGGGAAGGGTAAGGAGAAAGTGGAGGAGTAAGTTTTGCCCTTTTGGAAGTTGTTCAGAGAAAAAAATTATAAATAAATTTTGAATGTAAGTTCAACAAATTTTAAAGAGTGTTATTTTGATATCCATTTTAGATGCTCTGTAGTTGGTATTAAAAGTTTTAATTTGGGTTGTTTCCGCATGCTATGAATTTGGTAGAATTTTATTTAGATATTCTTGTGATATTCTTGGGTGAATTTAGACAACTGTGTTGATCTTTTACACTATTATGTGGTATGTAAAGTTTTGAGAATAGTTATTTAAGAAAAATTCAATCTCCTATATTTACTCTCTATTACATCTCTTTTCGATGGGTCTTAGGTAATCATTTGGGATGTGATAGAAAATGGTGTCAGAGCATTTGAATTCAATTGATCAATTATGAAAACCTGATTTGGTTTAGAGGTGATAAGAATGGAATATGATTTGATTTCTACAGAGCATAGGTTGGTTTAGTTATAATAATTGAGTGGTGTGTACGACATATGCTTGTAACGTATATTTTGTGCAATACAAAATGTTAATATATATGAAAAATATATATTATGCTATTCATTTTTATATATGGCTAATAGGGTGCCTGAAAGAAGAAATGGGTAGTCCTGACCAATAGAGATACTAACTTCCAAACTATTCCTGGCGAGAGTACATTAAGAGAAGAAAATTTACTAACATATCTATTGTTACGATACAAATGCAAATGATGAAAATGATGATGCATATGATGGAGAAAATGCAATCTTTCATAGCACCTGCAACACCTACTGTGCCACCAACATCTGTATCAGTACTAGTACTAGTTACATTTACAGTTCAGAGCACCAGTGCTAGTACCAGTATCAGTGGTGATATTGATAAACAGTTGAAATTATTTCAGAGTTTGAAGCCACCATTATTCAAGGGAGGAATAGATGTCAGGGTAGCTAAAGACTGGATTGTCCAAATTGAGAAAATTTTAAATGGGATGAAATGCCCATTAGATAGAACAGTATCTCGGCAGTGTTTGTGTTGGAAGGGGAGGCAAAGCATTGGTGGAGAGGCCAATAGTTGGAAAAATTTGCAAACATATCTATAGATCAGATTACTTGAGAAGGTGTTCTTCCCTAGTTGGCCTCGAGTTTAGCTATCTTGGCTTATAATGGGGAGATTCGTCCCTCAAAGCTGCATATTCTTGAGGAGGTGTTAAATCATGCATGCACTGGACTCCAATGAGTAGACAAATTAGTATGTTATCTTCACTTTCACTTTTTTATTAAAGTCTTATATTTATAATTTTGTTGATCCAGGTAACCCAAACATTCAGGTTTATGGCTCACTTAGGTGTTACTTTAGATGAGTGGAATGCTGAATTTGTGGAGATAAAATACTTGCAAGGAAAGTATGAGTGAATAATGAGTGTTAAGGCCAAAGAAGTGATAGTTTTGGAGGATCAACTAATTGGGTGTAGGACTGAGCTGACGAACATGTCAACTTCTCTTTCTCTCTAACGTCAGGAGGTGGAGTGAATTCATGATGAGCTGATCGAGATGAGGGTAGACTCACCAGAAAGAGAAAAGACTCAAGGTATTTGCATTAAAGAAGAAGGCTCTTAAAATGGAGAAGAAAGCATTATAGGATCGTGTTTCTTAGAAGGATCTTGTATGTCAGAAGCGGCAAATGTCATATCCTTGTTAGTAGTCGAAGACTTTAAGAACTCTCTATCTTATTGTGATGCTATCGAGGATCATATCCAAGAAGCTCGTAATCATATTCTTAATGTTAAATTGAAGGACTTGGAGCGCCAATATTTGGAGGAAGGCTTTATTTGAGGATTCTTAAAAGGAATTCACTTAGTACATCATAAAGCCAGAGTTAGTATTGAGGATCTATCTCTACAAATATTTGAAGACTCTTCACCAAATTCAGGAGATGAAGGGGTTGAAAGTGAGTTTAAAGAGCATCTTCCAATGGAGAGGAGAATGTTGATATCATGTAGTATTATATATATCAATTAAGGAGGCATTTCTTTCCCTTTTATTTTTTATTTCTCTTATACTTGTAATTTTAATTGTTCCTTATATCATCATATTAGATTGTTAATGGCATTAGTAAACTAAAATTTTGATTGATTTGCTCTTTTCTTCTCTCTCTCTTCTTCTTCTTCTTTTTTTGACTTATCCGAGGTGATTATTCAGAATATTATTGATGACATTAACATCCATGGAAGAGATCATGAGAAGTCCACCAAGGACATCAAAGTGTTACTTGATGTCTTACCTATATGGAAGAGGTCAACATAAATCCCCTTGGGATTGATCATGCCCCGACTGAGACACAATGTGGGTTGTGCATTTTGGAGGATTGAATAAAGTAGATTATTTATGTGCTACAAGCTTAAAAAAAAAATCCATAAACTCATTACTTTGATAAAGCTGGTGATAGAATATTATCATAAGATAACTTAACAAGAGGAATGAGATAATTTCTTAGAGAGAGTTAACAAAAGATAAGAGGTGGAGAGGAAAAGACAAAACTAGGTAAAATAAAGGCTGCAATATTTATGCACCAAGAATCATTGATAATACTTTTGGGAATTCTCTGTGTTTCAAGTTCAAGACAAGTTTTTTCCCTCTGAATTCTTGAGCTTAAATGTTTTTGGCTTAATCATAACTGTAACCACATAAGGGTCCTCTTAAAGAAGTGAGAGCTTATTACGCTGAGGGCCTTTGCTACTAGTAAAAGACTTTGACTTAGTCATAGAGGGAAGGTTTCACTCTTTTGAACGATGAGCTACTCTTTGGTGGTAGGAAGTAGTTCAAAATAGGACCATGTTGCGAGTTTTGGGGAGTAGATCTAAATTATGCCAAAGCTTTTCTTCATTATTATTGTGATTGAATGATTGAACTCTTGGGCTTAGAATTTCAATATCCACTGGAATAATAGCCTCTTTGCCAAACCATAAATTATTTGGTGTCTCACCAGTTGGAGTCTGTGAAGTAGTGTGGTAAGAACACTTTGAGCTCCTCCACCCATTGCCCCTAGCATTCTTGAGGCACATTTTTAACCCTTTGAGTATAGTCCTGTTGGTAGCTTCAGTATGTCCATTAGTTTAAGGATAGGCTACAACCGTATGCAGAAGTTGAATGTGAAGATCTTTACAAAAAGACATAAAGACTTTTTCAGTAAATTTGATTCCATTATTAGTGATGATTTTTACAGTAAAACTGAATCGACATATTATATTCTTTCAAATAAATTGCTTAGCATTTGCCTCCGTGATTTTAGCGAGTTGTTCAGAATCCACCCATTTAGTTAATTAATCTACAACGAGAATGTTAAACTTTCTTTACCTTGATGCTACTAGAAAAGGTCCCATGATATCAATTCCCCATTGAGAAAAAGGCCATGGGATTTGAAGGGATGAGAGCTCTACAGGTGGTGTATGAGAGAGGTTAGAGTGCAACTAATAACTTGTATATTTTTTTTATTAAATTAAGGGCATCTTGCCTTATCGTAGGCTAATAAAATTCTTGCCTTATGATTCTAATGGCTAGTGCCCTTCTTCCTAGGTGTTCCCCACATATTCTAGAGTGAACCTCTCTTAGTGTGTAATCGACTTCTGATGGTGATAGGCATTTAAGGTATGGTCAAGAAAAAGCTCATTTGTATAGTTCATCTTTGATAATAATAAAGTCTGTATCTTAGAGATGAATAGTAGTAGTTGGGACTTGAGAAGGTCCCTTCCTATAGATAGGATATGATGAGGGTCCATCCATGAAGGTTCTTTCATCTCATTAATAGCTTGTATTACCAATGACTCTTGGATACCAGGAAAATATATCTCCTCAATGCACCTTCTCTTAAAAAGATCTCCAGTAGTTGAGGTAAAGAGCTTAGAGAGAGCTTCAGCTCGAGTATTCTTCTCTCGAAGTATGTGAATGATCTGATGTGTCTTGATATGGGCAAGAAGCAACCTCACCAAGCTAAAGATATTGTGCTAGTTGAGGATTATGAGCATTAAAATCTCCCTCAACTTGGGAGGCGACAAGCTGAGAGTCAATGTAGTTCATTAGGTTTTGAACTACAATCAATGGAAAGCCTTAACCCTACAATGTGAGCCTCATATTCAGCCACATTATTAGTTACAGAGAACTTTAAGTGAAGTCCATACTCTAAGGTGTCTTGTTGGGGAGAAATAAGCAAGATCCCTACTCCGGCACCAACGTTTCTTGAAGCTCCATCAACATAGAGGGTCTATTAAAGAGATGAAAGGGTGTAGTAGATAGCTCATTTGGAGTAGGGACAATGCACTTAAATATAAAGTCTGTGAGTACTTGAGACTTTATTTCTAGCCTTGGTAAAAAATGAATGTTTGTGGTGTTCATTTTAATTACTCAAATTTTGGGATTTAAAAAATGTATTGCTGGGACACCACGTAGATCTGTAGATTTACTCATTAGGGTGATCGGGTAGGACGTTGAGAAATGATGTACTATCTCAAGAGATGGAAGTCACCATCCTAAAAAGGACCTAATCACCTAATAAGGTCTCCTAAGGATAATGGGTCTTCGAATGTACCAAAGATCTTTCCCCTACTTTACATGGACAAGTAAAGTAGGGTTTATTTTAAACTGAGTTCATTAAGTTTCCTATGGAGGAAAGTCTCCATAGTTAATTGCATCTTAAGGAATGAGATTCTTTAAGAATACTCAAAAGAAAGAGTTATTATTGAAACTAAAGGGAGATGAGTAGGGGATGCTCATGATACTAGGAAATCTAGTGAGCATCCCAAACTATCCTATGGTTGGGCTTTTTATTTTTGAAATTTGAAGAGGATTATATGTTTGAGTTGAAATTTTATTAGAAATCTAGGGCTTATAATTCCATAATACAATATCATGTAAATACTTAAGAGGTGAGGATTTATGCTTATAGCCCGCAAAGAGAAACAACAACCTCAGATCCTGAATCTAGGGAGCTTTGGTGAGGGCCAATGTATGACCTAAATCTAAGGAGAAAATGGGTATATGGTTTATCTCCATAAGAGAGAATAAACCACCTGACTATTGGACTTACAACCGCTTGGGGGTGGCCACCAACTAACTCCTCCTACGATTTTAAATACATGTAGGAAAGTCTTATGCTTTGCAAGATAACTAGGTTGTTATTTATTTAGAAAGGAGACTAAGTCCGTAAACACACTCTCTAAGAGAATAGATCATGAAGGATATGAATAAATGACTTAATCTAATGCAAATTTTTGTAAAATTTTAATTTTTGGACATTTTGATTTTGACACAGGATATGGGATTTCATATGCCTAATGATGAGAAAATTGATTATGAGCCAAAATCAAAAAGAAGGAGGTGTGTTTCCACCATGGCTTTCAAAGGTCAAGCCATTTTCTCTGGCAAAGGTGGAAGTCCTCCATAAGCAAGAGTGAAATAATATGATTTTTATGCATGATGTGAGACATACAATATCCAGCTAAAGGGTTGCTAAATCTTTTATTATCTTGATTTATGTCCTAGGCTTTAGGTGAGATTATGAGTTGATTAATTGGATAGAAAATTTATTTTTTCCTAAGAGCTTAATCGAATCCAGGCCATTCATCAAACAATGAAGAAACTAGGAAGATCATGTCATCATAATTGTGCAATCATATACAAAACATCAATCACTTTATAAAATTAGTGCAAAAGAATAAGATGCCGATGTGGTGGGCTCCATCCAACTAACCCTAAAAGAAATGGGTAGCCGAGCTCTACCCTTATACAACTTGGATTACAAATGAAAAATTACAATTTAATGGGAATTCATGTTATGGGGGTCTTCATTCTTCATTTCTTCATTTCTTTCTTTCTTCAGTCCTTTCTTCCTTTTGATTTGACTTGAGATGTGGTTTGCTCCATGGATTCACATGGTGCATAAAACTTGGTATTATGACTAATGTTCATCTTAATCCCCCATAACATTCATTCCAAATCTTAATTACAAAATTTACATCAAAATGGAAAAGATAAATCTAACTAAACCTACAAAATAGAGATTAGCTAAACATTTCACACATCCCAAACAATTATAGGGATAATTTAGACTTAGCACCCCACACATGGGTAACCAAGTCCACCTGTCCTAGTTTGGATCATACTTTGGGGTATAAGTAACCTGCATAGCAAAAAAATTTATATTTTTATTACAATACCCCTTAAGCATAATCCCCTATAGAAAGCATGATTAGGCTAATATCAGCCTAACTTCCAGACTACGTACATGCACCCTAACATCCAGTATAAAAATATTACATCGTAAAATAAAGTAAGACATTGTGGTGTTTTATTTCTTAAACTCTTGGGAAATTTGAAAAATAAAATAATGGTTGTACATTATTGGGACACCACGTTGATCCGCAGATGCACTTATTAAGGTGATCGGGCACGATATTGATGAATGATGTACTATCTTGAGAGACAGAAGTCACCATCCAATAATAGACCTAAGGATAATGGGTCTTCGAATGTACCATAGATCTTTTCCCTACTTTACATGGAAAAGTAAAGTATGGTTTATTTTAAATCGGGTTCATTAAGTTCCCTATAGAGGTAAGCCTCCATAGTTAATTACATCTTAAGGAATGATATTCCTTAAGAATACTCTTGATTAAAATAAATGATCATTGTCTCCAAAGATTTCAAAGATATGACTATTAACAAATTGGTTATTTTTGGAAAATCAAGTTGGATTGATCAAAAGGAAAGAGTTATTATCGAAACTAAAGGGAGATAAGTAGGGGATGCTCATGATGCTAGGAAACTTAGCGAGCATCCCAAACTATCCTATGGTTAGGCTTTATATTTTTGAATTTAAGAAGAATTATATGTTTGAGTTGAATTTTTATTAGAAATTTAGGGCTTACAATTCCATAATACAAGATCATGGAAATGCCAAAGAGGTGAGGACTTAAGCTTATAGCTCGCAAAGGGAAACAACAACCTCGAATCCTAAATCTAGGGAGCTTTGGTGAGGGCCAAAGTATGACCTAAATCTAAGGCAAAAATGGGTAGTTGGTTTATCTCCACAAGAGAGAACAAATCACCCGACTGTTGGACTTACAACCACCTAGGGGTGGCCGCCAACTAACCCCTCCTATGATTTTAAGTAAATGTAAGCAAGTCTTATGCTTTGCAAGATAGCTAGGTTGTTATTTATTTAGAAAGAAGACTAAGTCCTTAAACTCACTCCCTAAGAGACTAGATTATGAAGGGCATGAATACATGACTTAATCTAATGCAAATTTTGTTAAGTTTATTTTTTATTTTAGGACATTTTTTATTTGACACATGTTAGGGATTCATATGCCTAATGCATGAGAAATTGGTTATGAGCCAAAATTAGAAAAAAGGAGGTGTGTTTCCACCATGGCTCTCAAAGGTCAAGCCATTTTCTCTGGCAAATGTGGAAGCCCTCCATAAGCAAGAGTGAAGCAAGATGATTTTTATGCATGATGTGAGACATACACCATCCATCTAAGGGGTAGATAAATCTTTATTATCTTGATTTATGTTCTAGGCTTTAGGTGAGGTTATGAGTTGCTTAATTTTAATTTTGAGTTGATTAATTGGATAGAAAATTTATTTTTTCTTAAGAGTCTAATCGCATCAGGCCATTCATCAAATAATGAAAAAATAAAAAGATCATGCCATCCTATTTGCACAATCATAAACAAAACATCAATCAATTTATAAAATCTACGCAAAAGAATAAAAGGCCTTTGTGGTTAGGCTCCACCGCACAAACCCAAAAGAAATATCGGTGGCCGAGCTTTACCCTTATACATCCAAAATTATAAATGAATAATTATAATCAAAAGGAATTCATGTTATAAGGCCCTTCATTCTTCATTTCTTCATTTCTTTGTTCTTCATTTCTTCACTTCTTTCTTTCTTTTGACTTGGTTGGAATGTGGTTGCTCTAAAGGCTTCACATGGTACATTAGACAAGGTCTTATGACAATGTTCACCCTAATCCCCGTAACATTTATTCCAAATTTTAATTGCAAAATTTATATCAAAAGGGAAAGATAAATCTAACTTAAACCTACAATACAGAGATTAGCTAAACATACCACACAACCCAAGTAGATATATGAATAATATGGACTTAGCAACCCACACATGGGTAGAGTCCACTCTATTTGGATCATGCTTAGAGTAGAAACATGCATGAAAAGCATATTTATATTACAACGCCCTTAAGCACAATCCCTGAGACATCATTAGACTAAGATAACCCTATCATCCGCCTATGCACATGCACCCTAACATCCGTATTAAATCACAAAATAAAACCAGCATCAAACCATGCCTAACATAGAGCTAGAAATGGTGACTTAGCCTAATGTAATTTTAATTTGTGTGTGGCATGTCTTCACTAGGCTTTGGTTAAAATTTTCTAAGTGTGAAGGATTCAACTTAGAGGGTGGTTTCATTTATGATTTAGTTTGTCAATTTTATTTGATGATTTGATTTGGTTGAATGAACCTACATTTAGTTACTATGTTGTAAAGGGAAGAAAAGAGAAGAGGATTTCTCTTTCATCCCTACCTTAAGTAATTTCTAAAGTAGATTCATTAATGATTTTCCTTTAGTGAATATTTTATTATGTGTTTTAATTAACCCTAAGTTTAGATTTTCTCTAAATAAACTTATTCAATAAGAAAGACATCTTAGGATTTGCTAAAGTGAGTTACTATCACATAACACACAACCATTTATTTCTTTCCACCATGTATACCATGCACATGAATAATCCTTAGCATATCTATACATGTAATGCAAATCTTAGCACACCTTAATGATGAATACAAAGAGATGTTGCTTAAAAAAGTTTGGATATTCCATGAATGCATGATTTCATTATGTAGAAAAGAGGGATTCTTTTATCCATTAGCTAAATGCACGTTCACATGTATAAAAGACATGAGTGAGTACGACATAATTATTTTCTACACAAGGGGTGTAAGGTACAAGACCTACTTAGGGCTACATAAAGCCTCGCAACCTCGGGATGCCTAGACTAATATACCACTTTTCTTAAATACATATAAATATACAAAAGGGAACAAATAGATGAAGAATCATGCAAAAGATTGTGTTTAATTTAGTTGTATAATTTACATGTGTAATGTGAAGATCCTTCTTAAGTCATAACATAGTGTAATAAGAATAGAAGTGTTATGTTCTTTTCAAATGAACTATACACTTTGCAAATTCTATGCAAGTCCATGTTAAGAGAAGAGAAGAAAACAACACAAAATGCATCTGATGCTATAATCACATGCAAGTTTATAAGTATTTATAAGTAGCATCACTTCATTTATAATCTTTGATTTATGAGTTTTGAAAATAGTTTTTGATTTGATAATGATAATAGCCACTCATATTCTTACTTTAGCCAAAAAATACAATTTGACATAAAGGAAACATTTTCTATTTTAATTGATTTTTCAAAAGATATAAATGCATGATTTCATATGGAAATGACATTTAACATTCTTTGAAAGAAATAAACTGATGTAAGCATATGACTTCATTCACCCTAATTAATTTCTAAAGATAATCCTATAAAATAAGGTCATTTAAAGTGAATCAAAATTCTTTAAAGAGATTTTTATTTTTTGAATTTGGTTTGACTTAGGAAATGTGAAAAGAGTTTGCCGGTCCTAACCCATTTCCCCCATATGTGAATTGGTTTTATTTAATTTTAGAACAATTAGAATAATTTTATATTTTATTTAGGTTAAGGTATGAATTAAATCCATTAATTACCCCTTACCTAAACCACTTTAACATAATTAAACAAGTAATTATGAGCCAACATATGATATGCAACCACATGAAATTTAAATCAACAATTCACCTAAGAAATAAAGGGGACTAATGTAATTGGCTTACAATTATTGATTAATTTAAGCTAAAGGGTTTAATTAAGAACTTTCATAACCATCCTACACATGTAGTTTGATTATAATTTCTTAACTTACCTTAGGCTTTTGAACACCTAAGGATCTACCCAACAAGAGATTGATTAACTTCAGATTGGTTTTGGAAGTTTGATTAGACTAATTAAATAGATCATTAGTGGATTAATCCTTAATTATGTTTGGATCAAGGAAGAAGTGGGTTTAGGGAATAACATAAGGAAAATATCCCAAACCTATTCCATAAACCTCCTCCTTACTTAAACAATGTTTAATTATCTCACTTAAGAGATTAAATCACTTTTCATATGCTTAATTACTCTTAATTACATTAAGGGAGTGATTAGGGTTTTCCTAATTAAGTCATTAATAAATTCCAAGAAAATTAAGGGAGGTAGAAGTCCTCCCCTAAACATTTTTGAGAAATTTGTAATTAATTAATTAAGTAATTAGGGAGTAATTAAAGTAATTAAATTTTTAATTAAACTCTAATTAAAAAAATTCACTATTCAAAATTAATGAGAAATAATGTTTTTGGGTTCCCCTCTGAAATACCTTTAAAATGAGCCCTTATTTATATGTTTTTTGGTTTTTATACATTTAATTATGATTTTATGAAGTTTTTGTGATTAATTGATAATTAAAATAGCTTAATTAATTAATTAATCTTGCTGGTACCATGCGGACTGCTGATGCAACACACTTTTCATGTGGCACAATGAGATTGGTTATTTAAGTTATCAAATCGTGTGCCGCATCAGCTGGTGGCACAATGTGCTTTCCCCCGGGACATCCGATCAAGGATCGGACAGCCAAGATTAATCCCATGGTTTTAAAGGGTTTAAATCAGTGGATATGATCGATTTAATCAGGGCCATCCATCCAAAACACGCGGGATGGGTGGCTCATGATTAATCCCTACCTAAGCTGTAGGAGAGGGATGTCGTCCATCCTCCACCGCCTGATCCGAGCTCATCTAAGCTTGTATTAGGCTAGGATTTACCCCACACCTTCAGAGGAGCACAAGCAAGTGATCCAATTGCTAAGATCTAATGGGATTACAATTCCCTTCACAAAGGACCAAGCATTTTTTCCTATGACTATGATTTTGAGCAATACCTCGCTGGAGGCTATGACCGATGCTTCCAATGGAGGAGTTAGCTTCGTTTAGTAGAGATGAAGCCCTATTGAAGGTATCAAGCTTTGATTTGAAGTGGATGTCTTGGTTGACCATGCTCCCCTTCAATGGCTTACAGCTTTGGTCAAAATCCTCCTTCCCATGGCTTAGTGACTTAAGAAACACCTTGAGTGAGCTCAATTAGGTTCCTTGATGGTGCTTCAAGTTTAATGTGGGTTTTGTGGAGAATTGGATGAGTTGGAGTTGGATTAAGCTTCCCCTATTTTAGGTTTGAAGAAAATCGAGAAGGAGAAATTCAAGAGGCTTGGAAATGGCTTTGGGAAGTTTGGAGAAGCTTGCTTTCGATCCCTAGAGCTCAATCGAATGCAATGCATGTGAGTTGAGTGTGAATGAGGGGAGTATATCTCTCCCTCCTTGGATCAGATGACCGAGGCTAGCTTTGCCATTTTTGATCAGTTGCTCTGATTGATTGGTTTGTTTTGACTGTTAGGCACTCAATGTGATTCATTTTAGGTAGTGGAGGGGAGGAGAGGGAGTGCCCTTGTGCTAGGTGAGTGTATGAGGTGATCCAAGTGGCCAATTCCCATTGAAGGGGTCTATTTGTCCTTGGGTTGGGTCATGGCTGACCCAAGGTGATTGGGTCATGTTCACCGCCCTCCTTGGTGTCCAAATGGACCACTAGAAGGAAGTTAAGTGACCTTGAGAAAGAATATGAACAAATTTCAAGTGAATTTGGTCATAGGGTGCCATTTAACCTAGGGGTAAAATGGTCATTTGGCCTTGATTTTGATTTGGGCAGATTTAATATGATTCAAAAATGGGTTGGGCAAAATTTTAAGTGATTTGGAGTTCATTTGTTTTGAATTTGTTCAACCTGAACTATTTAGGTCAAGTTGGGTCAAATTGAGTTAGGTTGACCAATTGGTAAAATTGGGTCAAACCATGGGTTAAGTCAAGTTCAAATGATCATTTGGAGCCTACGGGTATCATTGGTTTTGTTCAATTCAGTTTATATTTGGTTTTGGTTCATTTAGGTTTATTTAGGTCAAATGGGTCAAGTTGACCAATTTGACCCATTTGACCCAATTGCATTATGTCATGGGTTGGTTTAGGCTTAGTTGATCATTTGAAATGTATTGTAAGCTTTGGTTTCAATCAATTTTGGTTTGACTTAATTAAGTTAATTTGACCTTTTAGGTTAAAGTTCATGGTCAATGGGCGGTCTAGTTGGTCAATTGAAGCTTTGGTCAAGTTCAACAAGTGACTTAGAATGAATTTGACCCATTGGTTGAAATCAATTTGGCTTAGATCAAGATTTGACCCATTTTGACTTTTTAGGTCAACTTGGGTCAAGTGGCCAATTAGGTTTGGTTTGGCTCAATTGATGGCTTGATCATGTTCAATCATTGATTATCGATTGGTTTAGATCAATGGTTTCGATCAATTTGGCTTATGGTGGATTTTGGCTAGTTTAGGTTTCATTTGGGCTAAGTGTTGACTTGGTCAAATGCTAGGTTTGACTTGGTTTGACCTAATTTGAGTCATTGATCATCCTAGGATGATTGTTGATCACAATACGAGGCTTATATGGGCTTAGTTCAATCCAATTTAGGTTGGATTAGAATTTTGCTCAAAAAGATTCTTTAGGTCACTTTGGGTCAAGGAGCCTAAGTGGGTCAATTGGCTCGATCAAGGCTTGATTCAAGTTTGGTTGAACTCACATGTTGACTTATGATTGAAATAAAAATCCAATTGCAAGTGATTTGGAGTCAAATGAGATTTGATTCATTTAATAATTTCTAGTCAAAGGGTTGCAAACTAGTTGTGTAAAGTAGAATATCTTTGTGAAATTAAAGACACATATATTTGAAGAATGAAAAAACTCTAGGATTTTGGAAAACCCCAAGAGGGAAAATCATGGCCTAGCTAAAAATCATGGAGTTTCTTATTCATTCTTCAAATATCGTGTGTGGATTTCACAACAGAAGGCATAAACTTTATTCTACCCCACCTTTTCTAGTACGCAATAGTTTGGCACCGTCTGTGGGAAGCAAACCCCACAATCATAATCTCTGTGAACACTTGCATTATGGCCAACAGGTGCAATACTCGTAACAACGAAGCCTCCCGCTCCAACTCTCATTACTCTCAAAACCAATCCTTGAACCAAGGATGCCAAGCTTCTACCTCACTTCCCCTTGATAGGCATGACCCTATCAGTGAAGGTGCAATAGGAATCTCTCTAGAAGATCCTGTGCACCGAATGGAAGAGTCTCAAAATGAGATAATCTGACTTTTTTGAGAAACACGACAGCCACTACTGTTGCGAACGCATTCCCCAAAGATCAATCGTTAAGCAAGGGAGGTCAAAATGCTAATACGGGGCCTTCTCGCCATCAAGCTGAAGTTCCCCCGCTTCCAGACCGTGATGCTGACCTCCTTGACACCGCTAGTTCTACTCATCCATCACTTGCTGACTACTAATCTACCAATTATAGCAGCACATTCGCTCATTGATTCCACCCATCATGTTATGCGTGCGGAATTATAATGCTTAGTGCAAGAAGAATTCCACTTTAAAAATGGAAATCATCTTCCCTCTCATCGCAACTATCAGGAGTCTTCACCTTTGACTGAAGCTATTCTTCAACATCCTATTCCCATGGTTCAAGCTTAGAGCATCGACTCTTATGATGGGAACCAACCCATATGAACACATCGACCATTACAGGACCATCATGCATATCCAATGAGCTCAACACACTATTTTGCCGTCTTTCTATTCACCCTCAAGAGTCAGGCTCACACTTGATTTTACTCCCTTCCAAGGGGATCTATCTATACCTTTGATGAACTCACCAAGATTTTTGTAGAATAGTTCATACCAAGCTGGGAGGATCATTAAAATTCTCATCTCTCGAGCATTCATCAAAATGAGGGTGAATCACTTAAGGAGTACTTCCAGGTTCTCTTAGAAGCTCAAATACAGGTAGTAGACCTGAACTATTAAGAGGAGTTTTCCTTGGAGGCTCCATCAGCCTTTCACTCGTCACTAATGCTGGGACCACTCATATGCCGACTTGGTTCATCGTGTGGAAGCACAAATTTTTGTCAATGAGGCTATTAATGCCCATCATAAAAAATTTGAATAATCCATAGGAAAATATAAGAGTGCCCCAGGAAACACTGATCGACAATCCCATCAAAAGAAGCAACAAGGCAATCATGATCTCCCTCCATGGCCCTCATATCAACGACGTGAACCACGACTAGGAAAGGAATACACACCACTGAACATATCTTATGTTAACATCTTGATGGCCATTCGAGATGAAGAGACCATCAAGTGGCCACATCTGTTGTAACCAAATTCAAAAAATCAAGAGCAATATTATCACTTCCATCGAAGTCATAGGCATACTACTAAGGCATGTAAACAACTTAAAGAAGAGATCGAGAGGCTCATTCAACAAGAATATCTACGTCAATTTGTGCAGAATCAATCAACTCAAGCAAACATAACTCCAAATGGGGGGCAACCGGAACAATCATCACAGAAACAACAAAATAGTCGCCAGATAGTTGGAGAAATTAAAATAATCGTAGGAGGACTACTACTATCTAATCAAGTCCTCATTGCCCCCTCTAAAGAACCAGAGTTAAAGAAATCTTGTATTGATCATTCCATCACTTTTAATGACTTGAACTTAGAAGGAGTTCAAGTTCCCCATCAAGATCCACTTATCATCAGTGCATGGATTAGTGACCCATGCTATAATGTTAAGAGAATTTTGATTGGTAATGGGAGTTCTATCGATGCCTTATTTTACTCCATATTTTTTACCATGGGCTTGGTTAGGGAAAAACTCCAACTTGCTGTAGGACCATTATATGAGTTTGATGTCTTAAGATCCACTTATCATCAGTGCAGGGATCAGTGACCTATGCTATAATGTTAAGAGAATTTTGATTGATAACGGGAGTTCTGTCAATGTCTTATTTTACTCCACATTTCTTAGCATGAGATTGGTTAGGAAAAAGATCCAACCTACTACATGACAATTATATGGGTTTGATAATCGCCCTATGCTAGTGGAGGGGGCAGTCACCCTTCCTGTTGTCCTTGGAGAATTTTCCGACAAGCGACTCATTTCAATTCAACATGGATTAGTACACCACTATCTTAAGACCCCTCATCAATTTTTGATCGACCTTGACATCTAGATATTTAATTTTTGAGATGAAGAAGTACCCCAAAGAGCTTCGCCTGTAGAAGATTTGCTCCCTGTTTCATTGTTAAATGACCAACCTTTATGAATAGTGTGATCTCTCGGACGACAGGGTAAAATACATAGACTTCTTGTACAAAAATCAAGACATCTTTGCTTGAGTCGAGATATGCACGGGGCCCTAATGTGATCATGCACTCCCTCAAGATTGATCTAACATTCAAACCGATCAGTCAAATGAAGCAGAGTTTTCCACCTGATCGCCTCTAAGCTATTGAACAAGAAGTTAACAAGCTCTTAGAAGCAGGATTCATATGAGAAGTATATTACCCTACATGGATAGAAAATGTTGTCATGGTTAAGAAAGCAAATGGAACTTGGAGAATGTGTATTGATTACACTGCTCTCAATAAAGCTTGCCCGAAAAATAATTTTCCCCTCCCCTGAATTGATCAATTGGTTGATGCTACATCTGGGCATCAAATGCTCAATTTTTTGGATGCTTGCTGAGGTTACAACCAAATAAAAATGGATCCAATGGATGAAGAAGACATATCATTTTAAACATATGAAGGTTTATATTGTTACTAAGCTATGCCATTCCGGTTAAAAAATGTTGGTGCTACCTATCAACGCCTTATGAATAAGGTTTTTAAAGACCTCTTAGGCACATAATGGAGGTATAAGTGGATGACATGTTATGTAAAAGCTTGGAAGAATCAACATATTTGACTTAGAAATATGCTTTAACCTTTTCGTTATAACATGTGACTCAATCAAGTGTGCTTTTGGGGTTACGTTGGGAAAATTTCTTGGGTTCATGGTCACCCACCATGGGATTGAAGCTAATCTCAAGAAAATCAGAGCGCTCAGAGATATGGCTCCTCCAAAGAATATCAAAAAAGTTTAATGCTTGAATGGACGAATTGCTACCTTATCCTGCTTCTTAGCCCGTTCTAGGGATAAATACTTGCCATTCTTTAAAATATTAAAGGGAGCTAAAAATAATAATTTTCAGTGGACTGATGAATGCCAAGCTTATTTTAAGCAACTAAGGGAATATTTAGCATCTACACCCTTACTATCCAAGCCTATCCAAGGAGAGATATTATACTTATATCTTGTAGTCTCTTCTTACGTAATAAGTTCAATTTTAGTGCAAGAAGAAAAATATGATACAATGACCAATTTACTATGTCAAAAAAATTCTCTCTGTTATAGAAAGTCGTTATCCATTGACAGATAAGATGGCTTTAGCTTTAGTTTTCTCAGCGTGAAAATTATGTCCATACTTCCAAGCTCACATTATCGGTGTTTATACCCAATTACCATTGAGATAGAAACCAGAGGCATCTGGGAGGTTAATCAAATGATCTGTAGAATTGAGAGAGTTTGATATCCATTTTCTACTCATACCAGACATAAAGTCTCAAGTACTCCGCGTGCTTTATAGTGGAATGCCCTCTCAAATGAGCTATCTATTTCACCTTTGTCTCCTCAATGGACCCTCATGTTGATGGAGCTTCAAAAAATCTTGGTGCTGAATCTTACTTATTCCCCAGATACCTTAGAGTATGGGCTTCCAAATTTCTGCAACTAATAATATGGTTGAATATGAGGCTCTCATCATAGGGTTGAGACTTGCCATCGATTGTGAGGCTCAAAACTTAGTGATCCATACTAACTCTCAACTTATCACCTCCCAGGTGGAGGGAAACTTTAATGTTCATAATCCCCAGCTAGCAAAATACCTAGCTTAATGAAGTCACTTCTTACCCATATCAAGACACATCAAATCATTCACATATTTTGAGAGAAGAACACTCAAGCTAATGCTCTTCTTAAGCTTGATACCTCTGCTATGGTAGATCTATTTAAGATAAGGCATATTGAGGAAATATATTTTCTCAGTATCCAAGGATCATAGGTAATACAAGCAATTAATGAGACAAAGGAACCTTCATGGATGGACCATCCTATTCTTTCTACAAGAAGGGACCCTTCCTGAAGACCCAACTACTGCAACTCAACTTCAAAGACAAGCTACAAACTTTATTATCATCCAAGGTGAACTATACAAATGAGCTTTTTTAGGGGCCTAAATGCCTCTCACCATCGAGGCGATTATGCATTAAGAGAGGTTCACTAGGATGTGGAGAACACTAGGAGGAAGGGCTAGCCCTTAAAATTATAAGGTAAGGGTTCTATTGGCCTATGATGAAGCAAGATGCCTTGGGTTCACAAAAAAAAATGTCAGTTGCACTCTAACCTCTCTCATCACAGAGCTCTCATCCCTTCAAAGCCCATGGCCTTTTGCTCAATGGGGAATTGATATCATGGGACCTTTTCCAGTAGCGTCAGGGCAATGAAGGTTTATCATTTTAGTTATCGACTACTTCACTAAATGGGTGGAAGCTGAACCACTCGCTAAAATCACGGAGGCAAATGCTAAACAATTTATTTGAAAAAAATATAATAAGTCGATTCGGTCTTCCTGCAAAGATCATCACCGACAATGGAACCCAATTTACTGGAAAAGTCTGTACATCTTTTTGTAAAGATCTTCACATTCATTCTTGCATACTGCTATCCTTAAACTAATGGATAGACTGAAGTTACTAACAGGATTATACTCAAAGGCTTAAAATGCATCTCGAGAAGGTTGGGGGGCAATGGGTTGAGGAGCTCTCTAATGTTCTTTGGGCTTACCGCACTACATCACGAACTCCGACTGGTGAGACACCATATAATTTGTGTTTTAACGAAGCTATACCGGTAGATATCAAGATTCCAAGTCTAAGAGTTCAATCATTCAATCATAATAGAAAACTCGACTTGGGCCATTTCCGGCTTCATGGCCTTGCTTACTTTGGTGCTTCCTACCACCAAAGGGTAGCTCATCACTTCAACGTAAGAGTGAAATCCCATCTCTCTGTGACTTGGTCTATAAAGTCTTGAAGTGAGTAAAGGCCCTCAACAATAAGCTCTCTTTGGGATGACCCATGTGGTTATAGCTATGGTTAAGCCAGGAACATTTAAGCTCAAGGATCTAGAGGGAAAAACCTTACCTCGAACTTGGAATACGGAGAATCTCCAGAAGTATTATTAGTAATTCCTACTCCATAAATATTGCAATTTTTATTTGGTCTCCTTTGTCATTTCCTCTTCAACTTATATCTTTGTTAAGTTATCTTATGATTGTATCACCGACCTTATCAAGTAATGAGTTTATGGCCTTTTCTTTCAAGCTTGTTTCATATAAATAATCTCCTTCATTTAATCCTCCCACTTAAGAAATGCACAACTCACATTATGTCTCAATCGAGGCATGATCAATCCCAAGGGGATTTGATTGAACCTCTTCCATACAGGTAAGAAGTTAAGTAACACTTTGACTAATACCTAGGATGGGTCAATAGTTCTTGGTGGATATTCCACGACCTCTTCCATATAGGGAAGTTGTCAAATAATATTTTGACTAATACTTAAGATAGGCCAAAAAGTCCTTGGTGGATATTCCACGACCTATTCTGTATAGGTTAGCATCGTTGAATAATATTCCAAGCAATCACTTCAGATAGGTCAAAACTAAACAAGAGCAAATCACTCAAAATTTTTAGTTTACTAATGTCATTGATAGCTCTAACATGATGATATAAGAAAGAATCAAAATTTTGATACAAAAAATAATAATAATAAATAACAATACATAGATAAAAGGGAAAGAAATACATCCAAGTGATACTACATGATATCACGTCTTCATCACCCTGAAGACACTCCCTTAAACTCACTCTCTCAACCCTTCATCTGAATCGGTGAAGGGTCTTGATACTTGGTGGAGACATATTCTCAATACTAGTTCTAGTTTTATGATGTACTAAGCAGATTCCTTTTAGGAATCCTCGGATGAAGCCTTCCTCTAAACATTGTCACTCCAAGTCCTTCACTTCAACATCAAGAATATGATTACGAGCTTTTGGATATGATCCTCAATAGCATCATGATAAGCTAGGGAGTTCTTAAAGTCTTCACTTCCTTTAATGAGACTTCATTTGCTTTTGCTTCTGACATTATAAGCTCATTCTCTGAAAGACGATCCTGTAATAATTTTTTCTCTAGTTCAAGAGCTTTCTTCTCCATTGTAAATGCCTTGAGTCTTTTCTCTTTCTGGCGAGTCTCTATCCTCACCTCAATCAACTCATCATGAGTATGCTCGACCTCTTGACACTAGAGAGAAAGAGATTTTGTTCTCTTCTAGTTCATTATTTGATCCTCTAGCGCCACTTCTTTAGCCTTAGTCTTTCTCTCCTCACTAGAGTATTTTACTTTCACAAATTCAATATTCCAAATGAGCCATAAGCCTTAATGTTTGGGCTACCTATAATAAAAAAAGTACAAATATTACACAAACATAAAAGGAAAGAAGAAAGAGAAAGAGAAAGAGAAGATATCGTGCTATTTCATCTGCTCGTTGACATTCAGTGCATACATGCTTTAACACCTCTTTAGGAATATGCATCTTCTAGAAACGAATCCCCCCATTATGAGTTGAGATAGCTAAACTCTCATTAGCCAAATGGGGGCGAACATCTTCTTCACAAATATTTGATGTAGTTACTTCGACACATGTCTTCTTTTTCTTTAAAGAAGAAATATGGTTGTCACCATGATTTCGTAATAGGCTTCTTAAAAGAATCCTGTGAATATGAGGAGATCTTTCATCACCTTTACTTGATCTCTTAGGTGGAGCATGATCTCCCCTAAATGGAAAGGCCAACCTTGAACATTATCTTCAATTATATACTTGCCAATGCAACTCATCTGCTTCTACATTAGAAATATTAAGAGTCATTAGGATTTCATTCTCTTCAATCAGTAATGGATCTAGAAGGTCATTCAATCATCCCCATCTCTCAGGGAGGCCCACTCATTTTTCACAAAAAAAACCCATTAGGCCAATTTCTAGATGGTTCCCATGCTGAAAATTCTATCCAATTCTTTATAGCTCGATAAGAAACACGTCCCTGAGCATCACATGTGAATCTACACATTTAACACAAGTATTTAATGTTCAAAGTCATACTACACTCTCTAAAAAAGATAATCAAACCAATGATGATCACTAAAGCTCGAAATGAAAATTGTGACAAAACTATACCACATATTTTAAAGACCTCAATCAACTCAAGAGCCAAAGGAAATCACAGTCCCACACGAAGAATCATCTCAAAAATAGTAAAGTATCCTGGCAGAGGAGAATATGCTCGATTAGACTTTTGGGCAACAATAGCCACTAACTCATTGGAGAAATGAAATTTTCTGCGGAGCGCCATTAAACTGTCAGTTGTGATGGTGGATGATATATCATCTATCATGCTATTGGTTTTCTTTTGGACATCATCTTGTGAAAATACATAATAAATATGAAACAAAAAAGAAGAGAGAAAGATAAAGGTTTAAGAATTGTGTGAAGCAACTCACTCATCCCAATACTTAGGCATATCTTTTCCTGACTTTGTTGCTCATGGACAATTTTGGATATAAGTTTTCACCTATTTGATGAAAAAATATAATACATATGAGATCAAAAAAGAAAAAAACTCTCTCATTATACTAAAATTACCTAGATTTTTTGAATTTTTTGAGGGATGGTTCCTAATTGATGCTTCCCCACCATTTTAGCAATTATCAACTGCTGAACCATCCATTGAAGTTTCAAGAAATTCAATTTCCTACAAGATGAAGTAGAAAATATGGGCCTTGATCGCCTCCAAACCCGGTCAGTCTTATGAGGACAGTTGACGCCTCTCTCGAGAGAAAATCGGAGCCTCATTGTATGAACTATGGGTTTTGATCACCTCCAAACCCGATTAGTCCAAAGAGGTTGATGCTCTCTTGGGAAAATCGGACTCTGATGAAATCTGAGTGATTTCATAGTGGTCAGTGAATAGTTGATGCCTCTCTCGAGAGAAAATTGGAGCCTCACCGTATGAGCTACGGGTCTTGATCAGCAAGTGAATGACCTTCTCTTAAGAAGAAGGGTAGAGCTTCACTGACAGAAATAGAAAAAATTTATTTTTTTACCCTAGCCCTTGAACATCAACTAGATAATTTCTCATCTAACATAGAAGAACACTAGAGCTTATGGGAGTTGTGTCTCCGCACTTGACCCTAAGGGGGTTTTTATAGACCCACTATAGGGTAAAGAAGGGAAAAAAATGGAAGGAAATGGAAAAAAACCAAAAAAGTACTCATCGGTGTGGTGCACGCATGCGACAAGACTCATGCGCGACTCAGTCATTCTGCAGCCCATTCGAGCTCTCATGCGCGAACACGCTTCATGATCATAATCTTGTGCACCCATGATGATCTGTTCTCTCAAACTATATGATTAATGAACCCATAAATTTCACTAAAGAAGTTATTATTTTTTATTATTTGGCATATATTTTTGGTTGATAGAGATAATGTCATCCAAAATAAGGGCAAGCGATATGACACTAAAATTCCAATTGAAGCATGAATCTTGATGTCAAAAGTAATCCGACTAACTAGTTTAGATCAAGCACTTAAAATATCATTGGAAACTTTGGGATATCAGTTAAGTCACTAAATAGTTCATAAATATGGAGTGTTTATGATCAAATCAAGCATCTTGATGAGCCGGATCTAACAAGCCCAAGATCTCTTGATTCTGACTTCATTTGAGCATTCAAATACTTAAAATACATCAGATGATGAAGGGAATCATTTTGAGCTGTTCGATGGAGTGGTTTGGATTTTGCATGTATTTATAGAAATTCTATTCGAGCCCCTCATTCTTCACATGAGGGGAGCCCAAGCTAAAGAGAAGAGAGAGCTCTAAAGCTTGAAAATCCTCCAAGCATAATTGTGCCACCACTCGGATCACCCACCACCGCCGATCATGCCGTGCCCCACTATCGATCAACCATCGTCATCGGCCACCATCGGTCATCACCGCGACCACCATCATCGCTTCGATCCGTCACGGTCTCCGGTAGATCGCCGCAGACGTCATGTCGTAGCTACATCGATCATCTAGCCATCATCGGCCATCACCACTGCCGATTGTTATCGTCGACCTCCACCATTCACATATCATTCGCCACAACAACTATTATAACCACCATGCACTTGTTTATGTGATTTTGGGATTCCCATTATCAGGCCTTCTCTTATACAATTTTGTAATCCCGTTATCGAGAAAACTTTGTACTTCAAAATAGATACATAGTGGAAGATTTTTACTAGGCTAGGTCCCATAATTTTTCCCCCTCTTTAAGGGTTTTTGTTTATTCTTCAAATATCGTGTGTGGATTTCACAAACTAAGGTGTAAACTTTTATTCTAAACGGTTTTCCCCGCAAGGGTGAATATGGGTTTGACTTGGGTTAGTTTGATTTTGGTATGATGATTATAGTTTATGTTTATATTTGGGTTTATGATTGAAGGATTTATTTTTTAAGAGAAAATCCAAGGGTTTGGATTGATTTGAGAATGATTTGGCTAAGTTCAAGAATTTGACTTGAAAGAACATAAGTTAGATTTTAGTTAGATTTTGATTTGAGTTTTGAATTAATTTTGGTTATTTGAATTTATAATTTATTTATATTTGTGAATATAAATGAGAATATAAATGGTTTATGAGAAAAGTTTTTGAATTTGGTTTAGTTAAGTTCAAGGATTTGACTTGAAAGGGTATAGGTTAGATTTAGATTAATTTTGGATTTAAGTTTTGGATATAGTTTTGGTTATTTGAATTTATATTTCATTTATATTTGTGAATATAAATGAGAATATAAATGAGTTATGAGAAAATCTTTTGAATTTGGAATGATTTGAATTTGATTTAAGCTAAGTCCATAAGGTGAAATCAAAGGGCTTAGAAAAGATTTTGGATTTGGAATTGATCATGGTTTCAATTATGTGGAATTGATTCTTGATTTGAGAAAATTAATTGAGTTCAAATTGATTTAAGATTTGAATTTAGTTTGACTTGAAAGAAGGAAGTAAGGATTGGGTTCAAGCTATAGGGTGGGCAAGTCTTCCTAATACCCATAAGGCATAACCTATTCCTATAACTAACTCTTCTAAGTCTCTAGGGTTAGGTTAAGTGTTCACCAAATCATGATAAGTGTCTTAAGACTAGGTTAGATTTGTTTTGTTTATTTATTTATTATGGACCCTGTTCATTTGTGAGGGATCATCGAGGAGGAGCTATATCGCCTAACCTATCTCGATTTAATACAAGGGAGAATGTGTGCGTCCGTTGAATGGATTCTCTAACCATAGAGGTGGCTACTAGGAAATGGGGACTTTTCAATCCAAGAGTAGCCCGGGTAGTGTCTAAATAAGGTCACAAAGGACGTGATCCAAGTAGAGTTCCCACAGGAAAAGGGGCCACTAAGGGCTTTTCCAAAACCTTGAAGAAGGTAATATCTATAGGTATTTGGTGGTCAACCCAAGGAGAAAGTGCAGGGACTCACATATGCCAAAGAGTGGTGTATCCACCGGGTGAGTTGCTGTCAGCATAGAGAACATCAACCAACCTAAAGTGCCCATCGATTTCTAACAATCAGTCTACGAAGAAAGCATCGGGGACTCACATCCTCCTATAGCCGATTGCGGGATAGTCTATCTTGATAAACTATCCAACTAGGTTACTACTAAGTGAATGCCACTAGGGGACTTATATCAGCTCAAAAGTAGTCAAGAGAAAAGGATCCACTATGGGACTTATCCTAAATCTCAAATATATTTGACCTAGTTAGTGCATGATTGCTAGTTCAAGAAGAAAGAATGTAGGCTTACATCCTCTTAAATAGAGTCAACTTGAGGTAGCTTATTGGCTGCGTAGTGAGGTCTACCAAACTAACAATTTTATAATGGTCAAGTCGAAAGAAAGTGTGGGGACTCACATCCCGAGTGACCAGAGGCGATACTAGCAAGGTAGCATGTCGGAGACTAGAGCAGCTAATGAGTGAGTGCCACAGGGGGCTTGCTCCCACATCAAAATAGCCCAAGATAAAAGATATGTGTTTGTGTTTGTGCTTGTGTTAAAGGGAATATGATGCCTCTTGGGTACTCTTACACCTACCCTAAACACGCTTTAAGAGTTGATGAAATGGTGCCACGAATAGTAGTTGTGATTCCACCAAGAAAGGATGTCGCTTGGGTTCTTTACACCTAACTTAATTATGCTAGTTGAAATAGGATGCCTCTTGGGTTCTCTCACAATTATTCTAGTTGTGCTAGTCGAATCGTGTTCAACTTGTGTTCGTGTTATGAAAGAAGAATAGGATGTCTCTTGGGTTCTCTTACACCTACCCTAAACATGTCATGGAGGATTTGCAAACAAGCAAACAATGCTTCAAAAAGAAGAGAATATTCTGATGAATTGAAATAGAATTTTTGAAGGTAATAATTTTCAAACATGATTTTATGGGTAGTATTTCTTCAAATAGATCCCATTAATTGGAAGTATCAGATGTTCCCCTTTACAATCAATAAGTTGATAAGATCTTCCTTGATAGGCCTTTTCTATGACAAAAGGGCCTTCCCAAGTGGGTTCAAACTTTCCTCCCATCTTTTGACGGGCAATAATTGGTCTCCTTAGAAGTAGAACAAGTTCTCCTACTTGAAAAACTCTAGGGCAGACCAACTTATTATGAGCTTGAATCATCTTGGCTTTGTATAACTCGAGGTTCTGGCATGCTCGTAGGCATCTCTCCTCCAAACCTTTGAGCTCTTCTAACTACAACTTGGCATTCTACTCTGTAGTGATATTTCTACCTGCTATCCTTAATGATGGGAACTTCTATTGGTAGACGACTTGGATAAGGAGAACGGGGTAGATCAGGGTGGAGTTTTGTATATGGTGCGGTATGCCCACAAGGCTTTAACTAGCTACTCATACCACTGTCGCTTGTTATTGTCGAGTGTCTTCTTTAGTATCTAGATGTGAGTTTTGTTGAATGCTTTTATTGCTATTTGCCCAGGATAGTAGATGGTGGAGTATCTCTCCACCCATATCATGCCTCAAGAAGCTATTGATTTTGGTGCTCTGAATGTAGTACCATTATATCGATATAATTCATGGGACCTCTATATACACATATGGTTCAAGAAGAAAACCGGAGCATTACATGCTAAGCTGTTACTCTCTAGTGGGATTGCCTCCCCGCCCACTTGGAAAAGTAGTCGGCAGTGAGATGAACTAATGACCTGGAAGAAGGATCGATAGACCCACTATGTACCAACACTAAAATGGCCATGAGGCCAATGTAGGATGTAGAATGTTGGGTGGTTGACCAGACCACACCATGTACTCATGGCATCTCCTACTACATCCATACAGTTGTGATCATTGAAAGCCGAGTATCCTAGTCTCTTGATCTTTGCTTTCATCTTCAGACTAGATTGATGCACTTCGCATAGACGTGAATGTACCTCGGTCATAATATTATGGGCTTTATCTTTATCTAAATAATGTTACTAAATTGAGAAGGATCATAAGGTGCCATCCATGAGAGCAGAGAGAGCTCTCTCATCTATGATGGGCTTGTGATTTCTCGAGGTAGTTTTCCTGTTCAAGTAATCTGAATGGTTGCTTCCAATCTAGCTCCTTATCCTTTTTAGCAAATAGCAACCTCCCTTTTCAGAGAAAGTCTCTCGATGAGTTCAACATCAATAAGGGATAGGACTTATCTATTTTGGACCCTTATTGGAATGGACTCATCTTCATGATGCCAATTCTTTGGCAAAGTTTCTGCATCTCTCCTCGAGGACCTTATAGATGGTGATTTAGGAATTTGGGTAAAATAACTTCATGGTGTACTCATGGTAATGATGAAGCGGTTTTAGAACCTTAGGACCAATTGTTGATAACCAGTTGAGAATTCCAGTAGATGTTGATGCTTTTGACACACACTATAATAGCTAACACCAAACCGGCAATCAAAACCTCATACTTGGCTTCGTTATTGGTGCATGTATTGGAGATATAGTATAAGAATCTCATTACATCATAGTCTCGAGTTAAAAAAATTATTCCTACCCCTGCCTTTCTTAGAAGAGTAGATCGTGATTCTTCTCCTTTTTGAAAGGAAGCCTCACCATCAAAATACATCTCCCAACAGCGATTGTCAACCTCCCCTAAGTTCATGATTTGTTCATCAGGGAGATCATCACTAAGTAGAGAGTCAGTAGGAAGTGGGTGTGCTGCTAAGAAGCTAGTGTCTATCCTTTCACTGCACGAAGGGGTACAAATGTGATATCAAATTGGAGAGAATCATGGACCAATGTGCCAACCTTCTGGATAACATCGACCGTGTCATGAGATACTGCAGTGGATTGATTATGGAAATCAAGTTCACCTTATAAGAAAGCATATTATGTCGTAGCTTTTGGGATGCTAAAGAAGCTAGCAATGTTTCTCAATAGGTAGTCTCAAAAGATGATGACCGAGGTAGTATAGAGCATTCTCCTTCCCTTCATTGGTTGAGAACCAAGGGAGTCATCCAATACAACAGTGTAGGATAAGTGGCTTGCCCGAGATAGGAGCTGCTAGAACTGGCGACTTCACCAAATACTGCTTGATATCTTCAAAGGCATGCTGGCCCTTGTCATCCCATTTGAACTTAGCATCCTTTTTGATGAGTGCTAAAAATGGCTTGCATCTCTTTGATAGATTGGAGATAAAGCATCTTAGATACACCAATTTCCCTTGGAATGATCTAAGTTGGGTTAGACTTTTAGGGGGTGAAATTTCTAAGATAGTTTTGATTTTTTCTGGGTCTATCTCTATTCCTCGGTGTTGGACAATAACCCAAGAAACTTTCATGAAGCAACTCTAAATGCACACTTCAGGGGGTTCATTTTGAGGTTAAATTATCTTAACCGTTTGAAAACTACTCTCAAGTCAAAGAGATGGTATACCTTTTCTTTGCTTTTGACTACTAGATCATCAACATTGCATTCAACTTGATGATGAATGAGTTCATTGAAGATCCGCATCATGGCCGGTATGTAGCACCCACATTTTAAGGCCGAAAGGCATGCCTTATAACAATAGATTCGATCGTTCAAAAGCGTGTTTTTCATCCATATCTTAATTTGGTTGTAGCAGATGACCCAGCCATGAAAGAGAATACTGCATGAGATGAGGCGATGTCCACCATTAATTCTGCTATAGGAAGTGGAAATTCATCCTCAGGACATGCCTTATTTATGTCCCTGAAATTAACGCATATGTGAATTTAGCTATTCTTCTTCTTAATTGGCATGACATAACCGTAGGTATTTTTCTTCCTGATAAAAACCAAGATCGATCAATTTCTTGACTTCATAAATGACCTATGTTTGATTTCTAATCGCATGCTTGAGGGGTTAGCATTAAAGTCTATTTCTAGTTTATGAACTACTACGTTAGGAGATAATCTGGGAATCTCTTCATAACTCCATGCAAAATAGTCCTTAAACTCAATCAATAGCCTAACTAAGTCATTTATTTCTTCTTCATTCAACAAAGAACTGATATATGTCGAGCGTGGATCTTCTTTTGTCCCGAGGTTGATTTCTTTGAGTTTGTCGATAGTTGAATGGATTTTCTCTTCAAATTCTAGAGGTGCATCTTTGATTTGAAGATCATTAAAATCATCTAAAGTCTCTAAACATGCTTCCTCAAAAGAGTTATTGTTGTTTGAGAATATTCATACTCCGATGATTGGCACAACTAAGCAAGAATCATCCCCGACCGACCCACCAATCAATTTGTCCGATCTTGATTGTGCATCCGCCTTTGTTATTCCATAGCTTCAAAATACTGACATGGACCATGTATAAGGAATCAAACCTTTTTTGCAAGATTAAGAACACAAGGAGTACCAATCAAAAGGTAATTCCATTAAATATTTATATGAATTATCCTCAAGTTCTATACATTTAGACTGAGAATGATGATCCCAATAGGAATCTCTTTGGCTTGTACATGGAAGATCTAGGGGCTTCCTTAACTACTAAACCTTCAACTTTTGAGAAGAAAGTGAGGTTAGAGCTAAAGTTCCCAACCGCTAAATAGTTTTACATAAACCTGATTCAAATACATTCATGCTTTACTTGGAGGCTTGGTCTTCATCACTATTTGGCTGAGCATCACCTCCAATGAAACCCATTCAGAGGGGTTGGCTGGTATGCAAATCACATGAGACTCATCCTTCGAGATGGATTCCAAGTCTATGTGAATAACATGAGTACTCCTGTTAATTGGAACATAACCCTTGTTGGCTGGTGGCCAAATAAGCTGTCTTCCACCTCTGGAATTGCCTTTATGTCTACCTCTTCCTCTGCCTGGTGGAGGTCGAGTCATCCTACCTATATGTTCATATGATGGAATGAACTATGGGTGGAATGTGACATGCAGATCTACTTCTTTCTTGATGTCCTTTTCTCATTCACTTGTATTTTCTATCTTCTTTTCTTTTTGTTTTTCTTCCTTTTCTTCATTTTCTTTTTTTTGTATTTGAATTTTGACCAAGTTCATGAGAAAAGGTGTTTTGAGGAAGATAGGTCACATCCTCATATATCTCAACCTCTCTAACTAAAAATGGCTTGTCATCTCCTTTGACACAGTATTCGATTCCATCTTTCCGTAACTTGATGCACTGATGGAGGGAGGATGGAATCATCTTTTTATGGTGTATCCAAGGCCTACCGAGCAAAGTAGTGAACTAAGTATTCAAATCAATTATATAGAACTTGGCTTTCCTTCAGCCTATTTCCAAAGGTAACACTAGAGCCTAAAGCCCTATCGTTTCATTGAATCCTCTCAACATCATTGATCCCTCGAGTGCAGAGATGAATCTTCAAATAGCAAGGGTCTTTAGACTCATAATGTTCAGATGCACCGGATCAAAACCCTAGAAAGTTATGAATCTACCCATATCCACTATAATGTAGGTTGTACTCATGTCCCCTAGAAGAAGGTCTTCATCATGAATGTGGCTCTCTTCTCTTGAATAATGTCTCCTCTCCATCACAATAAAGCTGCATATATCTAGATCAAGAAGAGCCTTGATTAATGATTCCCTCATCTCTTTGTATAAGATAAGGGCATCATATATGCTTAGTTTAGCTGGAAACTTTCTTAGGTGAGCGAGGATATTGTAATTAACTCTAGGTTGATCCTCCACAAGCATATCCATGGGTGGAGCATCCTATGGAGGGGATTCATGCTCATTAGTACCAATGACTTATTTTCCCTTATCTTGAGGCGTTGCCCTAAAAGGTAGAACCTTGCCACAACAAAGGTTAACTTTGATGATCTCTTGTGGCAATTTAGTGAAAGATTCTACCTGCTCGTCAGGCTCACCTACAACTTCTCCTATAAGATCTCAAAATCAGATGATTCCAAGTCTATCTTAAGAGGTGAACCCATATTATTCAGAGAGGAAAGTCCATCTCTGAATCTGAAAGAGGAAGATCAGAGTTGTTATAATTATTATTAAGACTTGAAGAGTTTTCTATAAGAGTAGAATCAGATAACCCATCAGAAGTGACAAAGATGTAATTCAAACCAGCTTTATTCCTTGATTTCTTAGATTTAAAAGGAGGTACATAGTAGAAATCTAGTAAAGTAAGTGGGGTGAGAGATTTGATGCCCTCATTCACCGATACAAGATGTCTACTAGAAGAAGAGCTAGCTGAAGTAGAAGTGTCGGCTAAAATAGTAACTTCAATGGTGGAATGGAGGCTAGGCTTGCTTGGTGGTTGTGCTACTTGGCTATCCTGTCGGTGTGTTTGCTACTCGAGTCTACCACTTTCCCCAAGTTATCTTTGGCAACTTGAGAACCTTCCTTGATGTTGAGGTTCTGAGCCCTGCAAGAAAGTTTCTTAATTTTGAAATAATCTTTTTAGAGGTTCGACTTAAAGAGATATCCCAACCTTCTTTTATTTTGAGAGGTTCACATGTATCTCCAAGGATTAGCCTGACAGAACTGGATAGTTGTTCCACTAGATATTCCTTAAGGATAACTATGGTGCCTGCCTTGTAGCTATGCTCAAGCCAATCCTTAAATATGAAGTAATCCTCCAAAACATGGTTGTGTAGGGGCAAAAGTTAGGATCATTGCTCCCCCACTTCCTCCTTCTAGGCTGTGGGTAAAAAATATGGTTTCTTTAAGAGGTTCTTAAAGATTTTCCTACCTCCCTCTTAAATGAATAAGGTTTTTTAGTTTATCCAAAAGAGTAGGTGGATGATAGCTACCTAGGTATGTGTACCATTTTGAGAATATGGTTGAGGAGGGAAAAGGTGGAGGCTATTATTGGGTGGGATGTTCAAGTGGTGGTAGGAGGAGAAGTGATGACTGTGGAGCTCGAGGTATCTCATACCACTTGCTTTGCTTCCCTTGTCCAAAGTTGAGCTTTTCTGCCCTGGCTTCTTTTCTTTCAGCATTTGGCTTTAGCTTTGATGACCCATCTAAAGAAACCTGCTTGGCTCCTCCTTTGTAAAATTTTGTTGATTAGCTCAAATATCTTGAGGAAACCTTTTAATAAGAGTTAATCCAACTCAATCTTCACATAAGAGTCATAAAGGTCAATAAAAAAAAGATGAAATAATAGTGCATCAATGCCACCAGTGTTGCAATAGTTGGCCCTGAAGTGTGCTATATGGTAGCGTGGGTTCCTGCTGTCATCAAAGCTCTTAAAAGAAGGAGGCACAAAACCCTTAGGATACTGAATAACATCGAATTCCTCCAGGTACGGTCTACCCTTTGGAACCGATGAACCACCTCGGGCTTGCGCTAATACTTCTCTCACTTGCTGCTCAACCATGAGTTTAGTATCCTTTTCTTGTATGGAGGTACTGTCCACTACCTTCCTATACAAGCTAGTGCTGCCTTGCTCTATCGAAGGTGAACTTTTAGGTTGATCCAAGACTTGCAACAACTTAGGCTGACCGATTTTTATAATAATAGTAGGATTTAGGCTTGATTGAAGTGCCAAGACTACCGCTAGCAAATATTCAAGCCTCTTTCCCATTTTGTTAATTTGATTATCCTTTTGTTTGAGTTATTGAAGGAGGTGTTGGGTCGAATAGGCTGTATCGTCACGCAACACCTTCCAAACTCGTGATCTAAGGAGGAACCCTTGGTATAAATCATATGCACCTCTACTGAGTCCTCCAATAAATCATCTTCATTGGGATAAAAAATAATCTTTTCTTCCTCTAGGTCAGACAAGTCATATCCTAGGATTTCCTTTTCTTCAATGAGATACTATGCTACAATATCATCTAAGGAGCTGTCTAACTGTGTAGACACAAATGATCACAGCTAACCTGTGGCAGGATCATGTTCATAAATAGAGATACATTTAACCTCCCCTATTACTGGAGAGTTAATCTTGTGAGGACTATGCTCACTGGAGGATACATGCTCATGGCTGCCACCTGATGTGGGTGAGTGCTACTCTTGGGAGGATCTATCGCCATGGGGATAATAATACTATCTCCTTCTCCCTCTGCTATTGCTATGTCCATGATCTACTGAGGTGGTGGTGGTGATGGCACAACTATGATGCTATGAGGTTGCCACTCCCTCTTCACCACAATTGAAGTAGGAGGTCGAGCAGGAGAGCTCGACCTCACCTCAGTTGGTGGTGTAGATGAAATTGGATCTCTTGGCCATAGCTGGATCACCAAGGGGGCTTTTTTTTTTTCAGATGCTGCCTTCATGGCTTTAGATGGCACTGTGGAAGATGGAACTTGCATTGGAGATGGTGAACATGGAGTGGAGTGGTGTGATGGAGAAACACAGACTCTCTCTGTGCAGGAGCTCTCCTCCCATGGTGGGTAGTATCGGTCAATAGAATACTGTCGATGACTAGCAGGGTAGTAACACATCGAGGAAATCATGAGGCTTAGCCCTGCATACCTCCTACTAGTAACATAGACTAATACACGGGCCTCCCTAGCCCTCTCCTGTCGAATATGCTTGCCCACACTACGAGGGATAACCGATCATAAATCAAATTGGGCCCCAGACTTTCACTGTCTGTAAGCCCCACTAACTCGTTGTAGAACTGACCTGAGGTAGGCATACAACCTCCTCCTATCTCTAATAAGTGCCTCATACTGAACTACATGTGGAGGTGACATTGTGATCCTCCTAACATATTCCTCCTAATTAGATTGGGAAAGAGGATGAAACTTGTTATGTGTAATTAATGGAGAAACTATCCTGGGTGACTCCTCTACTGCAACCTGAGAGACTACCTCCATCTCCTTGGCTATGCACACATGATGCCACTTGATCTTGACATCTGTTGCAGCACTAAGTTCTATTGGGAGGAGAAGACAGAACTAGACCTATCTCAAAGATGAGGAGACTATCCTGAAGCTAGCCTTCCCCTTGAAGAAGCCAATGAGTTGGTACTAGGGCGGGAAGAACAATGCATGGGCATAAATTGCAACTATTGTGAGAACTGCTATAGCCTTCCTCTTCAGGGAGGGAAACTTAGAATCTAAAGGCATCTCAACATGGATGATTGACTTCTGCCCAATCACCACACCCCTATTGACGGTTGTGAGGGTTGCCCCCTCAAGTGATCCTAGCCCCCTTGAATCCTCAACCAAAGTGAATTAGATGGGAAAAGTCAATTTATGGGAGGTTGGCCCGATCCAAGGCCAAATCCATCCCAAAAGGAAAAGTGAACACATACTTCTGAGCATCCATTAGCACTGAATTGAACTTGGAAAAAGTTGACTAAAATTGAGTTAAAATTCTACAAATTTTGAAAACAAACTCACATCAGATTTCTTCTTTGGTATTTTGCTAACTTTTTTAAAATTTTGATTTAGAATTTGAATCCATACTCAATAATTTGAATATGTTAAGTGGGGCTCATTAATTTTAGGAGAGATTTTTGAAGGAATTGGAGAAGAGATTTTGAGTTTAGAATCCACTTTCAACAAATTTGTGTATGTTGGAAATGGGTTAAAATATTTTGAAGAGTTTTTTGATGCTTCCATTGGTTCATATTTGAGTTTGATTTTTTATGTTTGGGGACCCTTTATTTAACAAATTTGAGTATGTTAGATAGAGGGTCAATTTATTTTGTTTGGGATTACTCATTTAGCAAATTTAGGTATGCTAAATGAGGTGTTTCAAAATAATTTTCTTCTTTTGCTTGTTTGCCCATGGTGTGAATCATGTGTGAATTTAGAAATGGAATCTTTACTTAGAAAATTTGTGTATGCTAAATAAAGCCAATATCTAATCTTTTGTCTTGATTTTTGAAAAAAATGGGATCTTTACTTAGCAAATTTGGGTGTGCTAAATAAAGCCCAAATGTGTTTTGTATTTTGTTTTGATTTTGAAAAGAGGATCTTTACTTAGCAAATTTGTGTATGCTAAATGAAAGAATCCAAATGTGCTTGATCTTTATAATTTTGAAAAGAGGATCTTTACTTAGCAAATTTAGGTATGCTAAATAAAGATTCCAAATGTGTTTGATCTTTATAATTTTGAAAAGAGAATTTTTTACTTAGCAAATTTGGGTATGATAAATAAAGAATCTAAATTTATTTGATTTTTGTGATTTTGAAAAGAGAATCATTTTCTTAGCAAATTTGGGTATGCTAAATAAAGAATCCAAATGTGTTTGATTTTTGTGATTTGATTTTGTGTTATTTTTGAATGGAGGGATTTCTATTTAACAAAGATGGTGTGTTAAATGGAATCCAATTTATTTTTTTCAATTTTCTTCTTGAAAATTGAAACTCTCATTTGACAAATTTGGATATGTAAAAATGGAATTTCAATGTGATTTGATTTTCATGATTTTTGCAAAGTAGATTTCCATTTAACAAATTTGGATATGTAAAAAAATGGAAGTCAATTATATTTTATTTTTCAAAGATGAAATTTTTGTGTGTGATTATTACTTTTTTGAATGGAAGGAAATTCTAACTTAACACATGTGGGATGTGTTAAGTAGAGTTTCAAATGGTGTGATTTTTTTGAAAATAAAACAAACATCCAACATATTTGGATATATTGAATGAAGAGGCTTATTTTCAAATTTGTACTTTTGAAAAGGAAGAAATTCCAACTTCAACATATGTGAGATATGTTGAAATGGAATTTCAAAAGTATGATATGATTCTATTTGGAAATTAAATCATTCAATAAATTTGGGTATATTGAATGAGGGTGTTCATTTTCAAATATGTGCTTTTTTGAAAAGATGATTTTGGTATTATTTTTGAGAATGAAGTCTTCATTCAATGAACTTAGGTATATTGAATGAAGATGTTCATATGTACTTTTTGAAAGATGATTTTTGATTTTGTTTAAAAATGAGATCTTCATTCAATAAATTTGGGTATATTGAATGAGGATGTTCATAAGTGCTTTTGAAAAAAAGATGATTTTTGATTTTGTTTGAAAATGAAATCTTCATTCAATAAATTTGGGTATATTGAATGAGGATGTTCATATGTGCTTTTTGAAAGATGATTTTGATTTTATTTGAAAATGAAAACTTTCATTCAATAAATTTGGTATATTGAATGAGGATGTTCATTTGTGCTTTTGAAAGATGATTCTTAACTTTGATTTTTGAAAAGACCCTACATGTAACAATCTTGAAGATTGTTAGATGAGGTGCAAATATTTTATTATGTGAAATTTTTTTTGGAAAGTGATATTTTTATAAAGGATTTATTCTTATTTATTTTTGGAATGAGCTTTTACCTTACAAAAAATGGTAAGAAAAGGTCTTTAGTTATCTCTTTATTAAATTTTGTTTTCACCTATTGGGAAACCCAACAGGAGTTTTAAGTCCTATACAGAGTGAGGTCCTAAAACTTAAGGGATGTTGGCTAGCTTTGCTTAAGAATGAAATGAGCTAAGTGCCAACGAAAAAGAAGGATAGTCTCAATTCAAATGAAATACAAATCCACTATCGATACTTGGAGACAACGATCATTTTCCAAAGATGGAGAGAGGAACCCTCCCCAGCGGAGTCGCTTAGAAAAATCTGTGGTATTTTATTTCAAACTCTTGGGGAATTTGAAAAATAAGATAATGTTGTATATTGTTGGGACACCATCTAGATCCACAAATATACTTATTAGGGTGATCGGGTGTGACATTAAGGAAAGATGTACTATCTCGAGAGACAAAAGTCACCATCCTATAATGGATCTAATCACCTAATAAGGATTCCTAAGGACAATGGGTCTTCAAACTAGAGATCTTTCCCACTTTACATGAAAAGTAAAGTAGGGTTTATTTTAAAATTCTAAAGTTCCCTATGGAGGCAAGATCCCATAGTTAATTACATCTTAAGGAATGAGATTTCTTAAGAATACTCTAGATTAAGATAAATGATCATTATCTTCCAAAGATTTCAAAGATAGACTATCAATAAATGGTTATTTTTGAAAATCAAGTGGGATTGATCAAAAGGAAAGAGTTATTATCGAAACCAAAGGGAGATAAGTAGGATGCTCTAATAGAAACCTAGAGCATCCCAAACTATCCTATGGTTGGGCTTTATATTTTTGAATTTGAGAAGAATTATATGTTTGAGTTGAATTTTTATTAAAAATATAGGGCTTACAATTCCATAATACAATACCTTGGAAATGCCTAAGAGGTGAGGATTTATGCTTGTAGCCCATAAAGGGAAATAACAATCCTAGATCCTAAATCTAGGGAGCTTTGGTGAGGCCAAAGCATGACCTAAATTTAAGAAAAAAATGAGTATATGATTTATCTCCACAAGAGATAACAAACCACCCATTGTTGGACTTACAACCACTGGGGCAACCAACTCTTCCTATGATTTTAATGATTTTAAATACGTGTAGACAAGTCTTATGATTTGCAAGATAGCTAGGCTATTATTTATTTAGAAAAGAGATTAAGTCATTAAACTCACTCTAGGAGACTAGATCATGAAGGGCATGAACTCATAACTTAATCTAATGTAAATTTTGTTAAGTTTATTTTTTTAATGTTTGGACATTTTTTATTTGACACGGATATGCCATAATAATATGAGAAATTGGTTATGGGCCAAAATCAAAAAGAAGGAGGTGTGTTTCCACCATGGCTCTCAAAGGTCAAGCCATTTTCTTTGGCAAAGGTGGAAGCCTCCATAAGAAAGAGTGAAGCAAGATGATTTTTATGCATGATATGAGACATACAACTTCTAGCTAAAGGGTTGCTAAATAATTTATTATCTTGATTTATGTCTAGGCTTTATGTGAGGTTATGAGTTGCTTAATTTTAATTTTGAGTTGATTAATTGGATAGAAAATTTATTTATTTTTAAGAGCCTAATCGCATCAGCCATTCATCAAACAATGAAGAAACTAAAAAGATCATGCCATCCTAATTGCGTAATCATAAACAAAACATTAATCAATTTATAAAATTAGCGTAACAGAATAAGAGGCCTTTGTGGTCAGGCTCCACTGCACAAACTCAAAAAAAAATGTGGTCGAAGCTCTACCCTTACATACCCATTATAAAATGAATAATTACAATCAAAAGGAATTCATGTTATAGGGTACTTCATTCTTCATTTCTTTGTTCTTCATTTCTTCACTTCTTTCTTTATTTTGACTTGGTTGGAATGTGATTGTTCCAAAGGCTTCACATGGTACATAAGACATGGTCTTATGACCAATGTTCACTCTAATCCCCCATAACATTTATTCCTATTTTCAATTGAAAAATTTACATCAAAAGGGAAAGATAAATCTAACTAAATCTACAAAATAGATATTAGCTAAACATACCACACAACCCAAGCAGTTATATGAATAATATGGACTTAGCACCCTACACATGGGTAACCGAGTCTACCTATCCTAGCTTAGATCATGCTTAGAGGTATAAGCAACCTACACAATAAAAGTATTTATATTTTTATTACATCGCCCCTTAAGCACAATCCTCTGAAGAGATGATTAGACTAAGATCATCCATCCGCATATGCACCATAACATCAGTCTAAAATATTACATCATAAAATAAAATTAGGCATCAAACCATGCGCCTAACATAGAGCTAGAAATGGTGACTTAGCCTAATGTGTGTGCCATTGTGTGGCATGTCTGGGATTTAAGGTTGGAATTTTCTAAGTGTGAAGGATTCAAACTTAGAGGGTGGTTTCATTTTAAGTGATTTAGTTGGTTTGTCAATTTTATTTGATGATTTGATTTGGTTTGAATGAACCTACATTTAGTTACTAAGTGTAGTAAAGAGAAGAAAAGAGAAGAGGTCTTCTTTTTTATCCCTACCTTAAGTAATTTCTAAGGTAGATTCATTAATGATTTTCCTTTAGTGAATGTTTTATAATGTATTTTAATTAACCCTAAGTTTAGATTTGCTCTAAATAAACCTATTCAATAAGAAAGGCATCTTAGGATTAGTTAATGTGAATTACTATCACATAACACACAATCATTTATTTCATTCCACCATGTATACCATGCATATGAATAATCCTAAGCATATCTACACATGCAATGTAAATTTTAGCACACCTTAATGATGAATGCAAATAGATGTTGCTTAAGAAAGTTTGGATATTCCATGAATGCATGATTTCATTATGTAGAAAAGATGGATTCTTTTATCCATTAGTTAAATGTACATTCACATGTATAAAAGACATAAGTGACTATGACACCATTGTTTTCCACACCAGGGGTGTAAGGTACAAGACCTACTTGGGGCTACTTAAAGCCTCGCAATCCCAGGATGTCCAGATTAATATCACTTTTCTTAAATACATATAAATGTACAAAAGAAAATAAATGGATGAAGAGTCATGTAAAATATTTTGTGTTTGATTTAGTTGTATAATTTACATGTGTAATGTGAAGATCCTTCTTAAGTCATAACATAGAAGTGCATAAGAATATATTTAAGTAAGTGTTATGTTCTTTTCAAATGAACTATACACTTTGCAAATCCTATACAAGTCCATGTTAAGAGAAGAGAAGAAAATAACACAAAACACATCTTATGCTATAATCACATGCAAGCTTCTATGTATTTATAAGTAGCATCACTTCAATTATAATCTTTGATTTATGAGTTTTGAAAATAGTTTTTGATTTAATAATGATAATAGCCACTCATATTCTTACTTTAGCCAAAATATGCAATTTGACATAAAGGAAACATTTTCTAATTTAATTGATTTTTCAAAAGATATGAATGCATGATTTCATATGGCAATTGAAATTTAACATGCTTGGAAGAAATAAAGTGATGTAAGCATATGACTTCATTCACTATAATTAATTCCTAAAGACAATCCTATAAAATAAGATCATTTAAAGTGAATCAAAATTCTTTAAAGAGATTTTTATTTTTTGAATTTGGTTTTACTTAGGAAATGTGAAAAGAGTTTGCTGGTCCTAACCCATTTCCCCCATATGTGAATTGGTTTTGTTTAATTTTAGAACAATTAGATTGATTTTATATTTATTTAGGTTAAGGTGTGAATTAAATCTATTAATTACCCTTACCTATACCACTTTAACATAATTAAACAAGTAATTATCAACATATGATATGCACCCATATTGAATTATATCAGCAATGCACATAAGAAAGTAAATATGCAATTGGCTCACAATTATTGATTAATTTAAGCTAAAGGGTTTAATTAAGTAGTTTCATAACCATCCTACACATAGTTTGATAATTATTTCCTTAAACTTACCTTAGGCTTTTGAACATCTACGGATCTACCCAGCAAGAGATTGATTAACTTTAGATTGGTTTTGGAGGAGCCATATCTCGAAGCACTTTGATTTTCTTGGGGTTAGCTTCAATCCTGCGATGGGTGAACATGAACCCAAAAATTTTTTGGACGTAACCCCAAAGGCATAGTTGGTTGGTTGAGTCACACGTTATAACTTCAAAGAAGGATAAAGCATATTTCTAAGTCAAAAATATGTTATGATTCTTCCAAGCTTTTCACTAACATGTCATCCAAATATACCTCCATTGTGTGTCCTAAAAAGTCTTTAAACACCTTATTTATGAGGTGTCGATAGTACCAACATTCTTTAATTCAAATGGCATAACTTGGTAATAATATAAACCTTTATCTATTTTGAAAGATGTGGCTTCTTCATCTGTGGGTCCATTTTTATTTTGTTGTAACCTAAGTAAGCATCTAAAAATTGAGCATTTTATGCCCAGATGTAGAATCGACCAATTGATCAATCTAGGAAGGAAAAACTATCTTTTGGGCAAGCTTTGTTGAGATTAGTGTAATAAACACACATTCTCCAAGTTCCATTTACTTTCTTAACCATGACAACATTGTTAATCATGTAGGGTAATGTACTTCTCATATGAATCCCACTTTTAAGAGATTGTTAACTTCTTGTTCGATAGCTTGGAGGTAGTCAGGTGCAAAACTTCACTTTTGTGGATGACCGGTTCAAATGTTGGATTAATCTTGAGGGAGTGCATGATTACATCAGGGTCATCTTGATTCTTGTGCAAGAAGTCTATATATTTTACCCTCTATTCGTCTGAGAGTAGAGATCCAACTTGCTCCATTCATAGAGGTTGATCATCTGGCAATGAAATAGGGAGCAAGTATTCTATAAGAAAAGCCTTCTAAGGTACTTCTTCATCTCGAAAGTTAAAATTTTTGATTTTGTAGTTATCTAAGGGCATGGTTTAGCTTATCTGAGATAACATGATTATGTAATTTATTGAATTTCACATACCACTCTAACCAAATGGGGTTAGAAATTTCATCTTAAGATGAGACATTGAAGTTACAGCACCAAAGATTGATTGGGGGCCTTTCAAAGATGGCGTTGTATACTAAATCTGACTTGAGCACTATGAATTGAACTGAATGAGTCACTTGTCAAGGAAAATCTCTGAGAACAACAGGAAGGGTGATTGCCCTTCCACTCATACAGGGCGATTATCAAACCTATATAATGGTCCTACATCAGGTTGGAGCTTTTTCTAATAAGGCCCATGCTAAGAAAGGTGGAGTAAAATAAAACATCATCATAATTCCCATTATCTATCAAGATTCTCTTAACATTATAACATGTGTCACCTATCCCCACACTAATGATAAGTGGATCTTGATGCAGAACTTAGACTCCTTCTTAGTCTGAGTCATTTAAAGTGATGAAATGATCAATATGAGATTTCTTTGACTCTAGTTTTTCAGAGGTGGCGATGAAGACTTGATTAGATAGTAGTGGTCCTCCTGCGATTGTTTCAATTTCTCCAACTATTTGGTGACTATTTTATTATTTCTATGATGGTTGTCCTATTGCCCCTGAGTTGGAGTTATGTTTCTTGAGTTGATTGGTTTTGCACAAATTAACATAGATATCATTATTGAATGAGCCTCTCGATCTCTTCTTTGAGTTGTTTGCATGCCTCTGTAGTATGTCCACCACTTCGATGGAAGTGATAATATTGCTCCTGATTTTTTGAATTTGGTTTCAGTGGATGTGGCCACTTAATGATCTCTTCATCTCGAATGGACATCAAGACGTTAGCATGAGATGTGTTCAGTGGTGTGTATTTTTTTTTTGGTTGTGGTTCATGTTGTTGGTGTGTGGGCCATGGAGGGAGATCATGGCTACTTTGCTACTTCTTTCAATGGGATTGTTAATCAATGTTCCCTAGGGCATTCTTACATTTTCCTGTGGATTGTTCAAACTATTTTCGATTGGTGTTAATAGCCTCATCAGCAAAAATTTGTGCTTCCCATTATGAACCAAGCCAGTATATGAGCGAATTGTATCACACATTAGTGATGAGTGGAATAGCTTAGGATGGAGTTCTCCAAGAAAAACTCTTCTTAGTAATTCAGGGTCCACCCCTGGTATTTGACAAGCTTTTAAGGAGAATCTATAGAAGCACTCCTTAAGTGATTCACTTTCATTTTAACAAATTCCTGAGAGATGAGAGAAATATTTAATGATCTTTTGGTTCTTAATAAACTGCTCTACAAAAATCTTAGTGAGTTCATGAATGATATGGATAGATACCCTTGAGAAAGAGTGGAACCAAGTGTGAGCCTGACCCTTGAGGGTGTTTGGAAAAACTTGACAAAATAATGTGTCAAGGGCTCATTGGATGTGCATGATGATTTTGTAATGGTAGATGTGTTTATATGGGTCGGCTGCCCCATCATAGGAGTCAATGCTTGGAAGCTTAAAACCTACTAGAATAGGATGTTGAAGAATTGCATCAGCTAAAGGTGAACACTCTTGATAGTCGCGATGAGAGGGAAAATGATTTCTATCTTTAAGGTGAAATTCTTCTTGCATTAAATATTGTAATTTTGCACGTATAACATGATGGGTGGAATCAGCAGGGCAAAAATGTGCCAAGCCATCAGCAATAATTTGTTGGTTAGCAATCGATTGAGCTACAAGTGATGGATGAGTAGAACTAATACTATCAAGGAGGTCAACATCACGGCCTGGAAGAGGAGGAACTTCAACTTGTTGGCAAGAAGGAGTAAGCATTTTGTAAGGTATGTATTTATCTAAATAAAATATATTAGTAATCATTAAGTTCTTAATTATACTTATAAGTTAACTAAATCCTTCATTAGCCGTAATCCCACTATTACACTATAACAAGGATGAAATCCCCACACTTTATCTCAGCATGCAATGGAATAGGAATTGGTATTTATAAATGCTCATTTCTATTTTCTTTGCATTTCTCTCTTTCATTTCTACTGCTCGGTTCATCCATGGCCTCGAGGTGAGAGATGCTGAGAAGAACGAGGAGTTGGTGGGGTTGATCATGGAGTGGTGGTTTCGTGGTCGGCCGCTATAGTGGTTGACGTGGGTTGCTCTCATGCAGAGGAAAGCATCCCAAGAAATAGCATAGCAGCGTGTTGTGTTGTACAATTTGTGTGGGAATTAAAGGTAAATAAGGTTCTTATTTTTAATATTTATTTATTTTCTTTTATTTATAGCTATTATTGGTAAAACTAAAATTTAAGGATATTAATATTTATTTAGGGGAAACAATAAATTAAGTATGTGTTGACCTCACTTTTGGAGTGAGAATCTTTAGACTAAGATTTTCTTAGTCATAAGACACATATAGTAATTAGGAGAATACCTAACTTAAGCCTAGAGACTTAATCATGCCTTAGGGATTAGGGAGATCACCTACCATATAACCTAAATCCAATCTATGCACATCTTCTTAAATTCAATCCAAATCCAAATTTCAAACATAATCTCAAATTCAATTGGAACTTAAATCCAAATACCAAATCCAAAATCCAAATCCAAAATTAAATGATTGAAGCCCTTGATCAAATCCTCCTTAAGCCATATGATTGGATCCCATGGACTTAGCCAAATTTCCATCCAATCCACTTCAAACTTGGTTGATTTATTATGAATCAATCATATCTTCAATCATCTTCATAAATATAAATGAAATCTACACTTAAATTATCAAAATTAAATCAAACTCAATCAAAATCTTCCTTAAGCCATTTTGGCCTACCTCCATGAGCTTGGCCAAATTTTCCTTCAAATCAATTCAGTTTCAATTGATTTTCTCATGAGTCAATCATATATTCAATCATCTTCTCAAATATAAATCAAATATACAATCAAATAGCCAAATTCAAATTCAAATCAAGTTAAAACCCAAATTTGAGCTCTTTGAGCCAATTCCTTAGACTCAATCAAATCCCACTCAAATCCTCTTCAAAATCACTTGATTTTCTCATGAATCAATCATTCCTTCAATTATCTATTCAAATATAAATGAAATCCATAATCATCAAGCTAAATCAAAATCAACTTGATCAAAACAACTTGACTTGAAATGTTCCAATGAACCAAAACCCATTGGAATCCAAATTCAATTGGATTTATATATCAATCCCAAATCCATATATAAACTCAACTAAATCAAATTCAACCCAAAATCAAGCCAACTAAACCCAATTGGCTCACTTGACCTCAAATTGGTCAATTTGACCTACATATACAAAATCAAATTCAATCTAAATCAAAGTGAATTAAGCCATTCCAAACTTCATGTCATGATTGTTGATCTTCCTAGGTTAATCAACTTTCATGAATTAGGCCAAACCAAGTCAACCTAGCCCATTGACCAAGTCAACCACCCATATGAGCCCATAAATTGAAACTAAACCAAATTGATTGCAATGATAAAGTTCATTCCAAATTGACTATTGAACTTGACCAAAGCCTCAATTGAGCCTAATAATTGACTCCTAAAAACCTATTGAATACTTGACCTTAAGAGTCAAATCAACCTAAAATCCAATCAAATCTAAATTGAACTTAACCAAATCCTACATTATATTCCAAATGATCAACCAAACCCAAACCAAGCCATGATTCAAGCACATCTGGTCAATTGGGTCAAATTGGTCAACTCGACCCATTTGTCCCAAATGAACTTAAATGAACCAAAATCAAATTTAAACCAAATCAATGACACTAATACATTCTAAATGATCATTTGAACTTGATCCAACCCTTAGTTTGACCCAATTTGACCAATTGATCAACCTAACCCAATTCGATCCAATTTGGCCCAAATGGGTCAAATTGACCCAAATTAAACCAAATGAACTCCTGACATGAAATTTCTTCCATCTTACTTTTGACACATTTCAAATCTTTCCAAATCAAATCCAATGCTAAATGACTACTTTGGCCTTGGGTCAAGGGCATCCCATGGGAAAATACACTTGCCCAAATGGTCATTTATCTTCCTTGGCCACTTGACACTCTTCCATTGGTCCACATAGGCACCAAGAACACTGACCAACCTGACTCAATAGGTGGTTGGGGTAGCCATGACTCATGGGGAGGTGAATTCACCTCCTCTCTATTGAACACTTGGCATGAAATTTCCACCTCACCACCTGGACACCCATTAGTCCTTCATGATAGCCACCTCCATGCCTTGGCCACTCAAATCAATACACCTAAGAAGAATCCCAACCACCCCAAGCCAAGGACACCCACTAAGCATCAAAACCACAAGGAATGAGGTGACTTTCAGCCATTCCAAAACATAAAAATAGAGTCAGAAAAACTCTTCCTCCTATATTTTTTTTCACTCTTAGAGCTCCCAAACAAACTAGCAACCATTCTCACTTATTTTTTGAGCAAAAATCACCTAAATCAAGTGGATTTCAGTGAGAAAGCGGTGGCCACAGGTAGATACATCATTCTAAGTGAAGGCAAGGGACTAGGCTCATTCCAAGGCTTCTTCCTCCACTCAAGAGCGTGCTCGGGTCAACACTGCCATTAGAAATCATCCCCGATGAGGTAATTTTCAACGAACCCGTAGTCGGCCTTAGGATATCTTATTTTGTGATGATTTTCGTGCAATTTTAGAATTTCCTTAAATAAACCTCACATTTTTTATTTTATCTGATCCCAAAATGAGTCAAATGATTTTCTGATGAAAATTGATGTGAAATTAATCCCATTCGGGCGAGATTTCGTTCAAATTTCATAAAAATTTCAAAATCTCTCGGTTGCACAACAATCCTTTTGGTTTTGCTGGTTGGAAAGTAGCAGCCATCCGATCTCACGCATGGGGACCGGACGGCTGAGATTACACATTAGAATTTATTTCCTCCCTAGATCCTCAAATGTGATATGGACCATCCAATTTGTGATCGGACGGTCTAAAATTATCTGTGCATCATGGCCCTATTCCCTTTGTAGTTTCCCACTCATCCATTGATGCGATACCGCGCTATCCAATCACACGACACCACATGCCACGGATCTGCATTAATCATGGTATGTAATAGTGCCTCGTGTTTAATGTGCTTGTAAAGAAATTCTAGATTTTTTTTATTTTAAAATTTAATTAAATCATTTGAAACTTCAAAATTCATAAAGAATAAAATACTTAACTAAAATTACAAATAATGACTCGTTGGATTCATCTTTTTGAGAGAATCCAACAAACCTAAAATCCCCAAATTTTACTGAATATTTTGGGCTTAATTTAGGTTTGAGTGAAAATAAAATTTTATTAATTAAACCAAAAACACACATTGATTAATTTGAAATTTTCAGAGATTTAATTTGATGTTAAAATACACCCATCAATAACATTTTAAGTCAAAAGGTTTTCTAGATTCAAGATATTGCATTCTGAAGTTCAAATAGTTAAAATAAATTAATGGACTTTATAAAAATCATGAAAAAACATTTAAATCAGCTGAAACTTTGGAAAATTATTACAAATCATAGAAAAATCTAAAAAATACAAATAAATACTTATTTTAAAGGCAATTTAGAGGAGATTAATTTAAAATTAATTCTAATTAATTTTGAATTGTAATTAAGGCTTAAATTAAGTTTAATTAAAAACTTAATTAGCATAATTACTCCCTAATTACCTAAGCAATTAATCTAAAACTTTCTGAGGTTGATTAATGGGATGACCTTTACCTCTTATAATGTTCTTGGAATATATTGTTTGGTTAATTAGGAAAATTGTTGTCTTAGCCTTAATTACTTTTGTAATTACTAATATGATTAATTAACATTGTAAATAGCAAGAAAATCATTAATTAAGCTTGTTAATCATTGTGGAATAGTGAATGGGCATGGGGAAGGATTGGGATGTATTTCCCATTCTTTTCCCTAAGTTCATTTCACTTAACTTGAAACTAATTAATTTGGGACTAATTAATAGTTTAATTCATTAATTAAATGGATTACTTAATTAAATTGAAATCATAATCAGTCCAGATCCCATCTAATTAAGTTTCTTGGTAGACTCTTGGTGTTCAATAACTAAGAGAATCTAAGGAAATTATAATTAATATATGTGGGAGAATTATAAGAGTACTTAATTAAGTCCCTTAGCTTAATTAACTATTAATTGTGAGCCAATTGCATTAGGCCCCTTTCATTCCTTAGGATCATTATTGATTTAACTTCTAATGCATATGCATCTATTGACCTCATTTTTAGGATGAGCTCTCAACCCCTCCATCTTAGACATAGGACTCTTCTTAGACTTTAAGAGTTCCTTAGTCTTAAGACACATCTAGTGATTAGGTGGACTCTACTACAGAAGACTTAGAAGAGTTATCCATAGGAATAGGTCATGCCTTAGGGGTGTTAGGAAATTTACTTACCCTTAGCCTAAACCATTCCTCACTTTCCTTCTTTCAAATCAAACTCCAAATCAATCTTAATTGATTTTCTCCAAACTCAAATCAACTCCATATGATTGAATTCCATGATTGAAATCTATGATTGAAACCCATGATCAAAATAATCCATCAATCTTCCCTTAAGGACTTAAACAAAATCATGATCTAAAGCCAATTCAAATCTTTGAGATTTTCTCATAATCCATTTATATTCTCATTTATATTCACATAAATAAATGAAATATAAATTCAAATCAATACAACTAAACTCAAAATTCCAAATCAATTCATAAAAATTTTCTTAAATCCATTAAATTCCCTTTAATGGATTTAACCTAAATCATGATCAAATTATTCAAACCCTTGGGATTGTCTCAAAACTTATTTATATCCTCATTTATATTCTCATATATAAATGAAATATAAATATAAATCAATCAAATCAATCCAAAAAATTAAATTATAATTTAAAATTCCCTTAAATCCTTTAAATTTCTTTTAATGGATTTAACCTAAATCATGATCAAACCTATTCAAACTCATGGGATTTTCTCAAAACTTATTTATATCCTCATTTCTATTCTCACATATAAATGAAATATAAATATAAATATAAATCAATCAAATCCAATCCTAAAATTAAATTTAAATTTAAAAGTTTCTTTAAATCCTTTAAATTCCCTTTAATGGATTTAACCCAAATCATGATCAAAACCACTTCAAATCCTTAAAATTTTCTCATGATCCATTTATATTCTCATTTATATTCACATATATAAATGAAATGTAAATTCAAAAAGGCAAAACCAATTCCAAAAATCAAACTCAAATCAACTCAAAATCAAATCTAAGCCTTTCAAGTCAAAGTCTTGAACTTAGCCAAATCAATTTCAAATCAAGCCAAACTCTTGATTTTATCTCATGATTCAATCAACCCTACAATCATGAGCCCATATATAAATCCAAACTTCAATCACTCAATCAAAACCTAAGTCAAAAATCAAACCCAAAGCCTTTCATATTCTTCCTTTGAATATGAAATTTTCAAATGGATCAAAACCCATTTGACTTCAAACCACTTGTAAATGGATTTATATTTTAAACATGAGTCCATATACAAGATCAACCAACTTCAAATCAAGCTTTGACCAAGCCATTTGACCAACTTAGGTTCACTTGACCCAAAGTGACCTAAAGTACCTTATGAGCCAAATTTTGATCCATAAATTGGATTGAACCAAACTCATATATCCATCTCATCATGATTAATCATGGGATGATCAATCAATCAAATTGGGTCAAACCAAGTCAAACCTAAGGGTTGACGTCAACACTTAACCCAAAAAATTCCACCATAGGCTAAATTGAAATTGATTGAAACCATTGATCTAAGTTCACTCATGACATGTTTGAACTTGACCAAGAACATTTGAGCCTAACCTAGCCCATTTGGCCAAATTGACCAGTTGACCCATTTTGGTCAAAATAACTTGATCTAAACAAATTAAGAAACCAATGGGTCAAGTCCATTCAAATCACTTGTTGAACTTGACCAAAGCCTCAATTAACTAGACCTAACATAGCCCAATTGACCTTAGACCCAACATGACTAGGGTCATGTTGAGCCAAAATTGAACTTAACCCAAATTGATTGAAAATAAAGATACCAATCCACTCCATATGACTAACCTAACCTAAACCTGACCTACCTCAAATAGGTCAAATAGGTCAACTTGACCCATTTGGCCTAAGTGAAATCATATGAGCCAAAACTAAATATATACTAAATTGAATCAAACCAAAGCCACAAAAATATTTCAACTGGTCATATGAACTTGAACAAACCATTTGTTTGACCCAATTTGACCCATTTTGACCTAAATAGGTCAACATGAGCCAAACCCTATCAAATGAATTCCAAATCTCATGAAACTTGGCCAAAATGAGTTTCTCCACATACCCAACATGTCTAAAGTGGAAAAAATAGAAAAATGACCATCCACCCTAGGCCATAGAACAAATTTTGGCTTAATGGGTAATTTGGTCATACCTCTTCACTTGAGGATTTCTAAAAGCTCAAGGGGACTTAGTGATGAGTGGTACCACAACATTTGGGTTAGCTTGGTCCCTAAACCACACCCCTAATGATTGAAATTTCAAACTCCCTCTCAAGCTCAAATTCAAGCACATGGGAGGTTGGCCATCCAGTCCTTGGCTCAAATCGACCATGTGCACCCCCCTAACTGATCAAATAGCCATTAGCCTTTGATCAATTGGATTAAAATGGCATGCCCATTGCCAGTCATCCGATGCTTCAAGGGGGATATATACTCCTCCAAATTCACTTCTATTTTCATTGACTCAAGGTTGATTGAAGAATAGGAGTGAGAACCATTGGAGATTGATCTAAGCCTCAGAGCTCTTCCCATTTTCCTTTTCTCGGCTTTTGAATAGTGAAAATAGGGAGGTGAAATTTGCCAACCTCTTCCACTTGATTTCAATTCCTCTTGCACACTTCATAGGAGCTAAGTCGAGTGCACCTAATCTTATTGGGTTCCCACAAGGAAAGGATCATTCAATCAAAGTTGAAGCTCAAGCAAGGAGGTTGGTCCATACATTGATCCACTCAACCTCAGTGCTTATACTCTCAGAGCTTTTCAGGCAACCTTTCCAAAATCGAGTGCTGTGATCACCTCAGAGGTATGATTTTTGATCATTAAACTCAATGTGGTGTGGAGCTTTGTGCAAGAAATTTTCACCCCATCAGTTTTTGATCGTTGGATTTGCCGCTCTTTGCCTTTTGATGGTGTGGGTTGAATTTGATTTGATTTTATGCTAGATATAGCTTGGATCTTCCCCTTAATCATGGACGGTCTCTATTGATCAAGGGGAAGAACTTGGATGATCTCAACCATCCATCCGTGCATTTTAGATGGACGACTGAGATTATTCAGCATGTTTAGAAATCCTATTATCCCTTTTTAAAATGCAGGGAGATCCTTAGTCGTCCGATCTTTGATCGGATGATAGAGGATTAAAGCCTCATGCCCTATGGTGATAACTTAAGTGACCCCCCTCACGAAAGCATGTAAAGCGCCTTGGTGCACATCGCCATGTGAGCAGATTACTTAGGATTAGTTAAAAATGCTTAATTAATTTCTAATTAATCCAAAGATCTTCTAAAATGCATAACTCTTCCTAAAAAATTCAAAAAATATGAAATAAAATCCTATGGATAGATAATTAAATCTAAAACATTTTAAAATTAATTTTGATGAGTTTTGAGTTATGCTTTTCTCTAAATTTGGGTTTTATTGGAAAGTTTATTTTGCTAATTACTTTTTAATTAAGCTTTTGATTAATCCCAAATTTCTTGGGTATGCTTTAGGGGATGACTTCTGCCTCCCTTAATTTTCGTAGGATTTATTGAAGACTTGATTAGAATAATTGCATATGGTTTCTTAATTACCCACATATAATTAAGCATAATTAAGGGTATGATTAGTGATTTTAACCTATGATTAGGGTTGATTAAGGTTAGATCCATAAGTAGGGTTTATGGAATATTTTGGGATATTTCCCCTATTCCCTAAACCCCTCTTCTCTCTTAATCTCCTCTCTTAAGGGTTAATTCATTAATTATCCCCTTAATCAATTTCTAAAAATTCTAAAAAGTTCAGAACTTAATATACCTTGGATAGATTCTTAGGTTTTAATAGCCTAAGTTCAATTAAGGAAGTCAAAACCCAATTTACATGTTGAAAGAGTGTTTTGAAATTACTTAAGCTAAACCTCTTAGCTTAATTAACTTTTAATTGTGAGCCAAATTGCATTAGAGTTTTTCATTATTAGGTGTATTGCAAATTTAAATTCCTTGTGGGTTTTATGTCATCTCATTGGCTCATAATTATTTAGTTAATTCTTCTAGGTGGCATAGGTAAGGGTTAATTAAGTTACTTAATGCATACCTTAACCTAATCAAGTCATGAAAATGGATCTAATTATCTAAAAATTAAATAAAATATCAAACACATGTGGGAATGGGTTAGGAATAGCAAACTCATCTCACCTTTTCAAAATTAAATCAAACTTCAAACTAAACAAAACTCACTTTGAATTCACTTTGATTCATTCTAAATTTTCTTATTCTATAAGAATATCTTTAGGATTTAAGTGAAGAAAACTTGTTTACATGATTTCATTGCTTTGATCTTTCCCAACATGTTAAGTTGTATGTCATGTGATGCATTCATAATTTTGAAATCTAAATTTTAAAATGAAATGGTTTACTTTATGTCAAATTTGCATGTGTTGGCTAAAGTAGAAATATGAGTGGCTATTATCACTACTAAATCAAATTATTTTCAAAATCATATAAATAAAATCTGAAAGTATGCTACTTATACTTTAATTATAAGCTTGCATGTGAAAGATTATAAAGGTATGCTTAATATAGGTTTCCTTTCTTTCTTATGTTGGTAGTAGTTTGGATTAATGGTTCATTTGAAAATGCTCACTAATTTCATATCCTATTCATCATGAAGGTTTACAATGAAATTAAACAATTTTCCTGCATTTCCATTTCATTTCTTTTATGCATGTTTGTATTTAAGGAAAGTGGTATATTAGTCAGACAACCTAGAGGTTGTGAGGCTTTAAGTAGTAAGTAGGTCTTGTACCTTACACCTCTGGTTAACAATGGTTTGTACTCACTTATGCCTTTCTTACTTTCATGGGTGTATGTAAAATTTGGATAAGAAAACCCTCTACTTAAGAAAAATCATGCATATTCAACTTCTAAATTTTCTTAAATGGATTACTTAGCATGCATCATAAAGTGTGTTAAATACTCTCATTTGTATGTATAGATATGCTTAGGGTCCATCCATATGCATGTTATATATGTTGGGAAAGAAATGAAGTAATGTGTGTTATGTGAATTTTGATTCATTTTATTTAATCTTAAAATGCCTTTCTTTTTGAATAAGTTTGTTTAGAGTTTATCTAAACTTAGGATTAATTAAAAGGTTTAATCAAAACATTCATCAAAATAAAACTAAAATGTGAATCTACTTTAGAAATTACTTAGTTAGGGAAGGAAGAAGTTCTCTTCTCTTTCCTCTCTTCATAACTTAGTAATTAATTGTAGGATCCACTTAAACCAAATCAAAACATGAAATAAAATCAAAATAAACAACTTAAATGAAACCCTCATCTAAGTTGAACATGTTCTTCACTTAGAAAATTTGAACCTAAAGCCATAGCTACGCATAAGCCTTCAAAGCACACAGATTAGCCTAAGTCACCACTTCTAGTCTTAGGTTAGGTCTGTGCATGGTTTGATGTTTGTTTTATTTTATGATGAATGTTTTAGACTGGATGTTAGGGTGTGTGCTTGTAGAATGAATGGTAGGACGTTCTTAGTATAACTATTATTTTTTTTCTAGGGGATTGTGCTTAAGGGGCGCTATCATAAATAAAATATAAATTATTTTGCTTGCATGTGCTTTATACCCCTAAGCATAATACATATGCCAAGTGGACTTAGTCACCCATGTGTGGGGTGATAAGTCCAATATACATGCTTGGGATTTGTGTGGTGTGTTTTAGCTAACATTTATTTTGCAGGTGTTAGTTAGATTTCCACATTTCCTTTTCATGTAAATTTATATAATTAGGATTTTGGAATGATTTGTTATGGGGATTAGGATGAACATTGGTCATAAGATCCTATCTTATGTACCATGTGAATCCTTGAGCATCTACCTTCCAACCATCCAAAAGGAAGAAAGAAGAAAGAAAGAAGAAAGAAAAGAAGAAGAAAGAAGAATAAAGCTTGAAGACCCCCATAATAATGAATTCCTTTCTTAATTGTAATTTAATTCAATTGTAATCTAGGTTGTATAAGGGTAGAGCTCGGTGAGCCACATTTGATATTTTGGGTTTGTGCGGTGTGGTGAACCGACATTATTATTCTTTTGCGATTAGCTTTATAAATTGATTGATGATTTGTTTAGCTTTTGCATTAAGTGACATGCTTTTCTTAGTTTCTTCCTTACTTTATGTATGGCCTGGATGAGAATTAGGCCCTTTATAAAAAAATAAATCTTTTACCCAACTTAACAACTCAAATTAAAATTAAACAACTCATAACCTCACCTAAAACTTTAGGTTTAAAATCAAGATAAAAGAAACATTTCATTTGTAATATCATGCACAAATACATCTTATTTCACTCTTGATTGGAGGGAATCCACCTTTGCCAAAGAATCTTGACTTGACTTGTGAGAGCCATGGTGGAAACTCACCTCCTCCCTTATCGTTGATTGTAGACATTAACCTTATTTCTCATGCATTAGTCATAAAAAATCATATTAGCCTGAGTCAAAATAATTGTCCAAAAATAAAAATAAAATGAAATTTGAATTACATTAGATTTAGGTCATTTGAAGCATGTCCTTTACATGATATAGTCTCTTTAGGGAGTGAGTTTAAGGACTTAATCTCTTTCTAAATAAATAATAGCCTAACCATCTTGCATAAGCATAAAGACTTTACATGTATTTAAAATCATAGGAGGAGTTAGTTGGCCACCAAGCGGTTGTAAGTCAAGGCTGTTGGGTGGTTTATCCTCTCTTGTGGAGGCAAACCAATTACCCATTTTACTTAGATTTAGGTTGTGCTTGCCTCACAAAGCTCCTAGATTTAAGAGGTTGCTTCTCCCCTTTACAGGCCATAAGCATAATTCATGACCTCTTAGACATTTCCTTAATCTTGTATTAAGGAATCTTAAGTCATAAATTTCTAATAAAAAATACAACTCAAATAAATTAAATCAATTTCAAAAATGTAAAGCCCAACTATAGGATAGTTTGAGATGCTCGCTAGGTTTCTTAGCATCATGAGCATCTCCTACTTGTCTTCCATTTTTTGCTTCGATAATAACTCCCTCTTTTGATCAATCCCATTTGATCTTCAAAAAATAAACCAATCGATTGATAGTCCTTTCCTATTGAAATCTTCAAAGATAATGATCATTTACCTTAATCGAGTTTTCTAAGGGATCTCATCCCTTAGGATGTAATTAACTATGAGGGCTTTTCCAGGGAACTTAATGAACCCGATTTAAAATAAACTTTACTTTTCATGTAAAGTAGGGGAAGAATCTCAGTACATATCTGAGAGTCCTTAGGAGTCCTTATTGAGTGATTTGGTCCATTAAAGGGTATGGCTTCTGTCTTTCGAGATAGTACACCATTTCCTGATGACTGATCAATAAGTACATTTGTGAATCTGTGTGGCATCCTAAAAAGATGAATTTCTATAGGTCTCCACTTTCTTTTCTCCACAGATTTGAAAGGCGACTCCTATAAAGAATTTATTCACTGATTTTTTGAACTCTGGGATGGTTCCTCTCTCCATCTTTGGTAAATGATCATTATCTTTGAGTATCGACAAGGTTTGTACTTTGGTATGAATCCAAGACTATCCTTCTTTCCATTGGCACTTAGCTCATTTCATTCTTGAGTTGAGTTGGCCAACATCTTTAGGTTTTAGGACCACATTCCTTGTTGGTCTTAAAACTCCCTTTGGGTTCTCTAATAGGTAAAATGAAAAGATCTAAATAAAAAGAGAAAACATTTTTTAAAGACTTCCTCCTTATCATTTTCATGATAAGGAAAGGTTCATCCTAAAATAATAAATCTTCCATAAAGAATTTTGTTTTTCAAAGCACCTTTTCAAAAATGCACTTAATAAAATATTTTCCACAAAATTTTTCACCCTCATTTAACAATTCCCATAATTGTTACATGGAGGATTTTCAAAAAATAAAATAAACTAACATTTTAAAAGCACAAATGAACATCTTCTTTCAATTCATTTGATGAAGATTTCATTTTCAAAATAAAATAACAATCATCTTTTCCAAAAATCACAATCATAATCATAAAGTTTTCAAAAGCACATGAATTTTTTTTTATTCAATACACTCACACTTATTGAATGGAAAGTTCATTTCAAAAAAAATAAAATTTAAAAGCACATATGAATATCTTCATTTAATATACTTATTAAATGAAGATTTCATTCCCAAATAAAATATCATTTAGGAAATCCCACTTAAATATATCTCACATATGTTTTAACTTGGAAGTTCTCCTTTTCAAAAAAAAGCAATAATCACACACAAAAATTTTATATTTTAAAAATAAAATTGATCTCCATTCTATATACCTAAATTTGTTGAATGAAAATTCTCTTTTCAAAATATTGAAACTTTAACTATCATATTTCAAAAAATTTCAAACAACATTTGGAACTTGATTTAACATACCCAAATTTGTTAAGTGAAGTCTCTAAATTATAAATCCAACAAAAAATTTTCAAACATACATTTGGAACTTCATTTAGCATAATCAAATTTATTAAGTGAAGTTTCTAAATCCAAAATAAAAAAATCAACAATCATATTTCAAAAACTTTCAAACAACATTTGGAACTTCATTTAACATACCCAAATTTGTTAAGTGGAATCTCCAAATTCAAAATCCAACAAAAATTTTTCAAACATACATTTGGAACTTCATATAGCATAATCAAATTTGCTAAGTAAAGTTTCCAAATCTAAAACCAAAATCAACAACCATATTTCAAAAATTTCTCTAAACATATTTTGGTACCTCACTTAACATACCCAAATTTGTTAAGTGAAGTCTCCAAATGCAAATCCAAAAATCCAAAATTTTCAAACACATTTGGAACTTCATATAACATACCCAAATTTGTTAAGTGAAGTATCCAAATCCAAAAATTAAAAACTTTCAAACACATTTGGAACTTCATTTAAGATACCCAAATTTGTTAAGTGAAGTATCCAAATCCAAAAATTCAAAATTTTCAAACACATTTGAAACTTAATTTAACATACCCAAATTTGTTAAGTGCAATCTCCAAATCAAAATCCAAAATTTTCAAAAAACACATTTTTTTAACTTCATTTAACATACCAAATTTGTTAAGTTAAGTCTCCAAATCCAAAATTCAAAATTCTAAACACATTTTGGAACTTCATTTAGCATACTCAAATTTGCTAAGTAAAGTTTCCAAATCCAAAATCCAAATTTTCAAAATACATTTTTGGAACTTCATTTAGCATAATCAAATTTGCTAAGTGAAGTTTCTAAATCCAAAATTCAAAATTCTAAACACATTTTGGAACTTCATTTAACATACTCAAATTTGTTAAGTGAAGTCTCCAAATCCAAAATTCAAAATTCTAAACACATTTGGAACTTCATTTAACATACTCAAATTTGTTAAGTGAAGTCTCCAAATCCCAAAATCAAAATTTTCAAACATTTTTAGAACTTCATTTAACATACCAAAATTTGTTAAGTAAAGTCTCCAAAGTCAAATCTAAAATTTTCCAACACCTTTGGAACTTCTTCCCTTAGCATACCAAATTTTCTAAGGAGAAATTTCCATTTTTCAAAAAAAAAAAAAGAAAATCAAAATTTTAAATACACCATTTGGAATTTCACTTAACATACTCAAATTTGTTAAATGAAATTTCCATTTTCAGTGGGACTTCATCTCTATACATAAATTTGCTAAAGTTAAATCTCACTTTCAAAACACATCAAAACAAAATGAAACACTTAGGTTTCCCTTAGCATAAAATTTGCTAAGGATCATTTCAAAATCAAACATTCAAACAAATAAAACACCTAGGATTTTTCTTAGCATACTTAAATTTGCTAAGAATCCTATTTTCAAAAATCAAACAAAATAAAACCAATTTGACCATTGCTTTAACATACCCAAATTTGTTAAAGAAAAGGGTCCTCAAAATCACAAAAATTCAAATTCAAAACATAATGAACCTATGGAAGCATCCTATCAAAAATTTTGAATCCATATTTCAACATACTTAAATTTGTTGAAGTTTGGATTCATATTCAAATTCATCTTTCAGTCAGTCTCTTCAAATCCATTTGAACCCCACTTAACACTTCCAAGTTGTTGGATGTCGGTTCAAATTTTTAAAATTGAAAATTCAAAAAAATATGGAAAATAGAAAACTGATACAAGTTCATTTCTCATTGCAGATTCTTTTCGATTAGTGTAGTTCAGTTTCAATTTTGGTCTTACAAAAAAATGGTGGTTCTCGAATTTTGTTCACCTTCCCCCATGGTATGGATTTTAGATCATTGACTTCCCTCTGGACCATACCCATTGATTCACTTTGGTGGATTTGAGGGAGCCAGATCACTTGTGAGGGCATTCCTCACCACAAAGGGAGAAGGTGACCGCGGTCATCATTAGACTTACCTTGTGATTGATGTCTCCTCACTAAAGAGGAAAGATGTGGTTACAAAATTTAGCATAATGCCAGCATCTGAGTTGCAGTTCATTCTAGAGTTGCTTATGCTGCCCCAGGGCTAAGACTACCATCTGCACTCCAAGGGTAAGGCTCCCTAGTCTCGTGGCTTGCCTCCCCACATTTGAGTATGGGTCTAGCTCCTCCCATCCCATACCCAAGATAGGAAGAATCATATGATCCGGTTCTACACTATAGCTAGAGCTAGGCAGGACAAAGGGATAGCCACCATGGATGAGTCTCCCATCATCACTTCACCACTAGTTATAAAACTAGTTCCATCCTCTGGGATCGAGAGAGGATGCCGGAGGAGTTCATCACCTCCAATGGTGCACTTCGCCAGTTTTGGAGTAGGAGGTCACGCCAACCTCCCATCTAATGCTGTGTCGACAAGTTTGAACTTTGGTCTATTATTCCCCACAACGTAGGGAGGCATATTCATCAGGAGAGGGCACGTGAGGCCCATACATCACATGTTACTAGCAGAGAGCAACAATGGTTCAACCGTCACGCTTTGCTGATTAATTTTTTTCGCACCATGCCGCACCATACTAATAATATTCTCGGGGACCACCATAGGAGGATAGTTCCTATGCAAGAGAGTGGTGTCTCCACCCCACCGCCTACCCTCCCCGCCATCAGCGGAGCATCTCCCATTCCATCTAAGGCCATGAAGGCCGATCCAGGAAAAAATAAAATTACCCCGCGGATCTAGCATCCAAGGGATCCTACTCCTACACCACCCATGAACAGCCTCTCTCCCCGCTGACCTTCTACCCTAGTAGGTGCAAGGACCCCTGAGCATCATGGTCATTCCTTCACCAACTCGGCCCATAGCTGATGCGAGATGGTATGTAGATATGAAGGTCTAGTTGCGCAATGATAGTGGAACATCTTAGATTTTTACCCTACAGCAGAAGTATGTATCATTCATCTAGTGAGTACAACCAGGGATTGACTCTATAAAAGTAGGTCCGCATTCTCGATCAACAAGATCAACGCCCAAACTTTGTAATGAGTTGATCATTCCTAGATGAGATAGTTCATATTATTATGGAAAAAGAAGGAGATCTTGGGACACCGGTCCGATGAAGAAAGTCACTTCATCCCAATGAAGATGATGATGGGATTTAGCTGAGTATGCATGGTTCATACTAGAGGATCTCTTAGAGAATAGCCATGAAGGTGATGATGATCAAGAAGACACCAGAATCAGACCAACACCGCTGGGCAGACGAAAGAGATTGATAGATGGCACCGCTTATAGACTTATTTAGTGCTTGAAATAAGCCCCCAGTTCATCCTCTATAGTTGATGTTACGCACCAAAGTTAGTGCATGTCTTGGACCCCAAGACTCTACCTGAGCAAGGTAGCACTAGCATAAGGTAGTGGAAAGTACCTCCATACAAGAAAAATAAAATCCATCGGTTGAGCAAGTGAAGGAAGCTTTGGCTCAAGCCCTGGGAGGATCATCGCCAAAGGGTAGACCCTACCTAGAGGAATTTGATGCAATCCAAGATCCCAAGGGTTTTCACCTTCAAAAGCTTTGATGGAACCCAAGACATATCATTTTCGTGGGCACATTATAATGTGTGGTAGCGATCTTTGCTCTTTCGACTTTATTAGTAGCTTTGGATTAGTATACTAAACTACCCAATAATTCAGTAAAGATATTTTCTAACTTAAAGCAACTCTTCATTAAGAGGTATGCTGGAGCTCAGTAAAAGGTTACTGTAGGTGATCTCATTGTAGCATAATAGCACCCCAGTGAGTCACTTGTTGATTATATTCTTTGATGGTATAGCCTGAGTATGAAGTGTGAACCATAGTTGTCTGAATAGCATGTCATTGAGATTCTCTTGAAGAATATCCATGGCTCAATTGCCTTCATGCTTAAGTGCTTCACTATCAAGACATTTGAGAAGCTAATCAATAAGGAGACTAGTCTACAAGGAGAGGCCAAACAATTTCCTTTTCAAGATCAATTTCCAAAGAAGAAGAAAAAGGTCTATGAGAAGCCGTAAGTGCAATGATAAGGGGAAACAACTATAGAGAGTTTGAGAGACCACCCCTCGACCTCCACCTACTCATTGAGCAAAACCGGCCTCCACCATTGCCTCCATGGCCACAAGCCTCATACCACCAGAGTAAATGACATGCATACCCGCCGTATGGTCCACCTACTTTTAGATAAGTTAAACAAACCTTATTTTTAAGAGGGAGGTAATCAAGATCTTTAAGAACCTCTTAAAGAAACCTATTTTCAACTACCCGAGCCTGGGAGACGAGGAAGTAGGCAAAGTCATGATCCAAACTTTTCCCCACCATATTAGGCCACATTTTGGAGGATTGCTTCACATTCAAGGACCGCTTGAACACGCCAAGATCAAGATAGTTATCCCAAAGGAATACCTGTGGAACAACCTTCTCCATTAGGGTAATCCTTGGGGATACATGTGATCCTACCAAAATAAAGAAGGTTGGGACATTTCCAAAACTCTAAGAAGATTATCAAGATCAAGAAGCTGTGCTCCTGAGTCAAAACCTCCAACACCAAGGAAGGTTTGCAAGTTTCCAGTGCCAACTCTAGAAAGTGAGAACTCAAAGAGCATGTGTCACTGAGATAGTCCTTTATAGCCACCACCGTGTCCATCCCCCAGCCTTCAATTGCAATTTCCACATTGCTAACTTCTTCCATTTCAGCTAGCTCTTCTATTTTTTCTACTAGTAGAACTCTTGTATCAACGGATAAGGGCATCAAATCCCTTACTCCACTCACTCAAATTGGCTTCTACTTTGTACCTCCAAATGATTCTAAGAAATTAAAGAATAAAGCTAGTTTGAATTATATCTATGTCTCTTCTGATGAGTTGTCTTCTTCTATTCATAATGATAACTCTTTAAAGTCTAAATAACTATAAAAATTTTGATCTTTCTCTTTTTGATTCAGAGTTGAACTTTCCAACTCTAAATACTATGAGTTCACCTCTTGATAAACTAATTCTTTTCCCATAGGAGATCTATAGGTGAGCTTGTAGAACCTTCCAATCTAATTCATCTTTCTCTTTGAGTTAAACTTTCCAACTCTAAATACTGTCTGAGATAGACTTGGAAGTCCATAGATGGTCTCATAGGAGAAGAGGTGAGCAAGTGTAGAACCTTCCACCACCTTACCTCAAGAGATCACCAAAGTCAACCTCCATAGTGGCAAGGTTCTACCTCCTAGGAAACACCTCAAGATAAGTGGAAACAAGTCATTGGTATTCGAGAAGCCCTTTCTATGCTCCACCCTTGGATATGCTTGTGGAAGACCCAAGGTGGACTACAATGTCCTTTCTCATCTAAGAAAGTTTCCATCTAAGCTAAGCATATATGATGCCCTTGTCTTATCCAAAGAGATGTGAGAATCATAATCAAGCTCCCTTGATCCAAATATAGCTTAGCTATGGTGAGGAAGCACATTATGCAAAAGAAGCCCAAGGGATCACCTTCAGATGAAGACCTTTCTTGAGACTTGGAGCACAACCGTCCCCCCATACATCATAGTCGGATATGGAGGTTCAGACTTTCAGTTCTCAAGGATCAGCACGGCAAGGAACATTATGAGTTTGAAGACCCTTACCTATTTGAGGATCGACATCTCTACACTCCGAGGAGATTGGATGATGTTGAGAGGATTCAATGAACAAGGTGAGCGGGCTTTAGGTTCTATAGTGTTACCTTTGGAGATAAGTGACCGGAAGACTGAAGCCAAGTTCTACATCATTGATTTGAATACATTATTCACTGCTTTGCTTGGTAGGCTTTGGATACATTATAACAAGATCATTCCATCCTCCCTCCATTAGGCATCAAGTTCAAAAATGGAAGATGAATTGATGAAAATCCATTTTCAGTTAAAGAGGTTTAGATTTATGAGGATGCGACCTACTACCTTCCTCAAAACACCCTTTCTCGTGAACTTAGACAAAATTCAAATGCAAAAACAAAAGAAAAAATGAAGCAAAAGAAAAGACAAAAGAAAATGAAAAGAAAAATGAAAGTCCAAGTACACAAAAAGGGGAATTGAGGAAGAAATATATCTACATATCACATTCCACCAACAATTCATTCCATCATATGGATATGTGGGTAGGATGGTTCAACCTCCACCAGGTAAAGGCAGAGGTAGAAATAAAGGCAGTTCTAAAGGTGGGAGACCCCTTAGTTAGCCTTTAGCCAACAGAGGTCATGTTCCAGTTCATAGGAGTACCCTTACTATTCACATAGACTTGGAATCCAGCTCAGAGGATGAGTCTAATGTGATTAATATACCAACCCCTCTGTTCCATTGAGACTTTTGATCCCAGACAAAAGATTAGCCTCCAAGCAAAGCAAAGTATTCAATGGTTTATGTGAAACTATTAGTAGTTGGGAACCTTAGCTCTCCTCACTTACACCTCGAAAGTTGAAGGTTTGATAGTTAAGAAAAGTCTTCTAGTGACATGAAGAAGTTCTTTTGGGTTCATCAAGTCCAAGTTGATGTAGAACTTGAGGAGGATACTTTTAAAGAATTAATGGAATTACCTTTTCCTTTTACTCACCTTATGTTCAAAATCTTATACATAAAGGTTTAGTTCCTCACATGGTCCAAGCACAGTCAAAATTTATGGAACAATATGGGAAGCAATCAAGAGGACTAGATTTGGTATAGTGGGTCCCACCAATGATGAAGATTATTACTTAGTTGTTACTAATCATTTAGATTCTGATAGGTTCTTCTCACATAACACCAAATCTTATGATAATGTGTGTTTAGAAACTTGAGATGATCCATATGATCTCTAAGTCAAAGAGGCACTGCTAGAATTTAAAGAAGAAATTCATTCAACAATTGACAAACTTAAAGAAATCAATCTCAGGATAGAAGAAAATTCTTGTCTGACATACATCAGTTCATTGTTGAATGATGAAGAAACCAATGACTTAGTTAGGCTATTGACTGAGTTTAAAGACTACTTTGCATGGAGTTATGAAGAAATGCTCAGATTATCTCCTAACATAGTAGTCCACAAGCTAGCAATAACCTAACTACCCCTATCAAGCTCTTAGACGAGAAATTGAACAACAAGTCATTTCAAGAAATCAATGCTAATTTGATCGTGAAGAAAAATATCCTACGCTAAGTGTCATCCCAAAAGAATGGCCAAATTCGCATATGCATCAATTTTAGGGATTTAAATAAGGCATGTCCTAAGGATGAGTTTCCTCTTCCTATACTAGAATTAATGGTATACATTGCCTCATCTCATGCAGTGTTCTCTTTTATGGATGGATCATCGAGCTATAACCAAATCAAGATGTCTCCTGAAGATGAAAGAAACACTACTTTTTGAACCGTGATTGGAATCTTTTGTTATCATGCCTTTGACCTTAAAATTGCTGCTATACAATGGGCCATGACTCATCTTCAATGAACTCATCCATCATCGAGTGAGTCATGATCTAGTAGTTAAGAGAGAAAAAAGACCCTCTTTGACTTGAGAGTAGTTTTGAAGCGGTTAAATAATATAATCTCAAAATGAATCCCAAGTGTGCATTGAGGGGAAATTCCTTGGGTTTATTGTTTGACACTGAGGAATAGAAATATATCCTGAAAAGATCAAAACTATCTTAGAAATGCCACCTCCTAAGAGTTTAACTCAACTCATTTCTTTTCAAGGATGGCTAGCGTATTTAAGATGCTTTATCTCAAACCTATTAGGGAGATGCAAGCCATTTTTAGCACTTGTCAAAAAGGATGCTAAGTTCAAGGGGGATGACAAGTGTCAGCACGCATTCAAAGACATCAAAGAGTACTTGGTGAAGCGCCCTAGTCTATCCCTGCAAAGCCACGATCCTTTATACACCGCATTGGATGATTCTCCTTCAAGCCAATGATGAAGGGAAGGAGACCACTCTTTACTACCTTAGCCGTCATTTGATTCTTGCTGAAGCAAACTATCCCCCTATTGAGAAACATTGAAAAGCTTTGATCTTTGCATCTCATAAGCTACGGTATTATATGCTTTCTCATAAGGTGAACTTGATCTCTAGAACCAATCCATTGCAGTATCTCATGACACGTCCAATGCTATCCAGATGTTTGGCTCATTGGTCCATGATTCTCATTGATATCATATTGTACCCTCCGATAAAAGGATGACTGGATTTCTTAGACACACCCACTTCTTATCGATTCTAGTGATGATCTCCCAATGAACAAATCATGAACTTAGCGATCAATCGATGGGAGATGTATTTTGATGGTGATTCTTCTTTTCTTAAAGGTGAAGCATCTATTCTCCCGTGGGGGTAAGAATAGTTCTTCTAATTCCAAAGCGTGATGTGATGAGATTCTCATACTATCTTTCCAACCCCTGCACCAACAACAAAGCTTAGTATGAGGCTTTGATTGGTTTGAGTTAGCCATCACTATCATTATCAAGAGCATCAACATCTTTGGGGATTCTTCATCAACCGATTGTCGAGTCCTACTAAGTCCTCAAACCCAAGCTTCTTCATTACCATGTATACCATGAAGTCAAATTCTTGAAGTTACCATCTACAAGGTTCCAGAACATAGTAGATGCTTGGCCAAACTTGCCAAAGGATTGGCATGTCCGGAAGATGAGTCTATTTTAGTAAGGGTCCAAAATAGACAGGTCCTATCACTTATTGATTCTAAACTCATGGAGAGACTTTCTCATGAAGGAGAGGTTGTCGTTGCCAAAATTGGTCAAGGAGCTAGATTGGAGGCAACCGTTCATAGATTACTTGAACATCGACAAACTACCTCAAGAAAGGTCACAAGCCCATCAGGTGAAATAGAGAGCTCTCTCCTATGCTCTTGTTGATGGAACCCTGTACCGCTGGTCCTTTGACCAAATGGAGTTAAGCTGTTTAAACAAACATGAAGCTCATGGCATTGTAACCGAGGTACATTTAGCTCTATTTGGAGCTCATCAATCCGGTTCGAAGATGAAGATGAAGATCAAAAGACTAAGATACTCGCCTTCTATGATTCTGCATGCATGGATGTAGCTAGGAGATGCCATCGTCGTACACGGTGTCCTCCACCAACCACCCAACATTCTACACCCTACATTGGCCTCATGGCCATTTGAGTGTTGGGGTACTGACATTGTAGATCCGATTGATCCTCCTTCTTCCAAGGGGCATCGGTTCATCTTAGCTGCCACCGACTACTTTTTCAAGTAGGTGAAAGCCATCCCACTTAGAGAGGTCACAACTTTGCATGTGCTTGAATTTTTTAGAAACCATATCGTATATAGGTTCAGGGTGCCTCAATAAATTATATCCGATAATGGTACTGCATTCAAAAGCATAAAGATTAATAGCTTTGCCAGAATACAAGTTATAGATTGGAGATACTCCACCATCTACTATCCTAGAGCTAACAGTTTAGCAGAAGCATTCAACAAACCTCTCATCTAGATTTTGAAGAAAACTGACAACAATGAAACGAAAGTAGTTGGTTGAAGCCTTGTGGGCCTACCGCACATACCAAACTCCAACTCCTACCCCCATTTTCCTTAGTGTATGGGTTCAAGCCTTCTTCTTCCTTTAGAAGTTCAACTCCCATCACTAAGGATAGCATTGGGTAACAAGATCACTACAGTAATGCAAAGTTATGGTTAGAAGAGCTCAAGGTTTGGAGGAGAGTCACGTGCACCTCGATACAAGGCCAAAATGATTCAAGCTCTGGTCCACCCTAGGTTTTTTTGAGTAGAGAACTTGTGTTAGTCCTAAGGAGACCAATTATTGCCCATTGAAAGATGGGAGGCAAGTTTGAACCCACTTGGGAAGGCCCCTATGTCATAGACAAGGCCTACCAAGGAGGATCTTATTAGCTTATTGATTGTAAAGGGGAACACCCGATGCTTCCAATTAATGGCTCTATCTAAAGAAATATTACCCATGAAACAAAACTTATTTGAAAATAATCATTAATAAAAAGAACAAAATCTAATTCCATTCATCAAATCTTCTCTTCTTTCGAAGTGTTATTTGCTTGTCTTACGAATCCGCCATGATGTATTTAGGGTAGGTGTAAGAGGCCCCCAGTGGTATCCTATCCCTCTTTCACAACACAAACACAATCTCCCGTTGCTTTTAGAATAGGTGTGAGAGAACCCAAGAGGCATCCTATTTTGAGTAGCATAACTAAGTTAGGTGTAAGAGTCCCCCAGCGCTATCCTTTCTTAGTGGGAATTCTTGTTGCCATCTGTGGCATCATTTCGTAATTCCCTAGCATGTTTTAAGTTAGGTGTAAGAGTCCCCTAGAGGTGCCCTATTTCTTTTAACACATGCACACAACAAATATAAATCTTTTATCTCAGGCTATTTTGATGTGGGGGCAAGCCCCCTATGACACTCACTCATTAGTCGCTAGTCGGTCTACATGCTACCTCGCTAGTATGTCACCCCTGGTCATTTATTGAGGATGTGAGTCCCCGCTTTCTTCTAACTGATCATTGCAAACCAATGAGAGCCTTGTTATGGTGGTCTTCACCCACAAAGAAACTACCCTATGATTGACTTTGCTTAAGAAGATGTGAGTCCCCGTGCTTACTTCTTGAACTAGCCATCATGTACTAACAGGGTTGAGTATATTTGAGGTTTAGGGTCCTTTCCTCTTGGCTATTTTTGAGCTAATATAAGTCCCTTACTGAATGCCTAGGTCGATATCACCTGTGTCAAGATAGACTATCCCAAACAATCCCCCATAGAGGATGTGAGTCCTCGAGCTTTCTTCCTAGGTTGATTGTAAAATCGACGGGCACCTTAGGTTGGTTGATGTCGCTATGTTGACAAGACTCACCGGTGAGTACACCACTCTTGGCATATGAGTCCCACTTTCTCCTTGAGTTGGACACAATACCTATTGGATATATGACTAGCCATGTCATTTTCTCGTGGTGTTGATTAAGCCCGGCCCATCCCCTACTTATTTGGATCAAGTCCTTTGTGACTCCATTTAGTCTCTACTCGGGTAATTTTTTGGATTGGACATTCTCCTTTCCTAGTAGCCACCCCTGTGATTGGAGAATTTGTTCAGTGGATGTGTAGATTCTCCCTTGGTTTAGTAAATCTATGATAGGTCTAGGCTGATATAAGCTCCTTCTCAGTTTGATCCCTCACAAACTAACCGGGTTCCCGCTAAAACAAACAAACAAAACAAAATAAACAAACATATTCGCTTGTGGACTAAAAATTCAATCCCCAAAGGCCCTTCTCAGCGGCATAAGTTGTCAGAACTCCCTAGGAATTGCCTACTTGAGTTGAGATAAATCAGTCGGTATTCACCAGTCACCATAGGTCGTTCAATATGTTTTGCCACAAGCAGGTTACCCCAACAATCATTCCGCTTTGAAAGATGTAAGACTATGACACATTCTTTCTAGCATGATTGTTGCAAACTGACGGGCCTCCCTAGGTTAGGTTCAATTTGTTGCCCAAAGCAATCGATCACCCCAGTGGTCTTTTCTAGTGGAATGAGTCCCAGCTTTCTTCAATTGATCATTGCAAACAAAGGCACTTTTGGTGGATAGTTCTCCCATCGGGAAGCTACTCCCTTTATTTCAAGAATTTGAGATAGGTCTAGGCTTCTATAAGCTTCTCGTTGATCCATCGCAAACTAATAGAATCCATCAAAATAAAAAATCTAAAAAAAAATGAAATGAATCTTTAACTATCCTTGAGCTGATTTAAGTCCCTAGCGGCATTCATTCAAAAGTCAACCCTAGGTTGGGTTCGATTTGTCTTACCAAGATCACCCCAATGGTTCTTGAAGATGTGAGTCCTGCTTTCTTAAGACTTGACCATTGTATACCAAAAGGCATTTCTCCCTTGGTTGATAGTCTACCTGTGGTTGGTATACTATTCCCTTCGAATTAGTAAATCTGAGTTAGGTCTAAGCTTCCATAGCCCCCTACTTAATGCATAACCTATGGGATCCATCTTAATCAAAACAAATAAATTAAAAATGAAAACAATATTTGACTATCTTTGAGTTGATCTAAGTCCCCAGTGGCATTCACTCAATAGTCAGCCCTAGGTTAGGGTTCAATCTTGCTAATTACCCCAAAGAACGTCTCTACTTTAAAGGATGTAAGTCTACTATGCTTTCTTCCTAGTATAATTGTTGTATACCAAAAGACATCATCCCTTTGGTTGGCTAGTCCTACTACCTGTTTAGTAGACTACCCCTTAGGTTGATAAATCTAAGTTAAGTCTTAGCCTCCATGGCTCCTACTCAGTACAACCCATTTCAAACCAACAGGGTTCTCCTAAAAATTCAAACCTAACAAAAAAAATTGAAACAAATTCAACCCTCTTCCCTAGCATAAATAAATCAAATTCTTTTCTCTTCAGTGAGATCCAAATCAAACCTTTCATCCCCTAGTGGATGACTTGAACCTGCTCCCCTAGTGGAAGGTTCACACTCTATCCCTTAGTGGATTTCTTCCCTCTCTTATGTCTTGGACATAAGTAGAGCCACATTGCACTAAGCTCTAGATTCTTTCTTCCTTGGGTTAAGGATAGATTTTGTTATGCTTATGATTTTCTGTTGTTGATCATTTCCAACAATACATGTGTTCCTTGTCATCACCACACCTATTGGCACCATTTGTTGACCTCATTTTAGATGAGCTCTCAACCCTCCATCTTAGACATAGGACTCTCTTAGACTTTAAGAGTTCCTTAGTCTTAAGACACATCTAGTGATTAGGTGGACACTCACCAACCCTGAAGACTTAGAAGAGTTAGCCATGAATAGGTATTGGGTGGAAATTTTCCTACCCTTAGCCTAAACTATTCCTCACTTTCCTTCTTTCAAATCAAACTCTAAATCAATCTTAATTGATTTTCTCCAAACTCAAATCAACTCCATATGATTGAATTCCATGATTGAAATCAATGATTGAAACCCATGATCAAAAAAATCAATCAAAATTCCTAAGCTCAAATTTTGCTTAAGTCCTTAATCTTCCCTTAAGGACTTAACAAAAATCATGATCTAAAGCCAATTCAAATCTTTGAGATTTTCTCATAATCCATTTATATTCTCATTTATATTCACATATATAAATGAAATATAAATTCAAATCAATCCAACTAAACTCAAAATTCAAATCAATTCATAAAAATTTTCCTTAAATCCATTAAATTCCCTTTAATGATTTGACCTAAATCATGATCAAATCAATTCAAACCTTGAGATTTTCTCAAAACTTATTTATATCCTCATTTATATTCTCATATATAAATGAAATATAAATATAAATCAATCAAATCCAATCCAAAAATTAAATTCCAATTTAAAATTCTTAAATCCTTTAAATTTCCTTTAATGGATTTAACCTAAATCATGATCAAACCTATTCAAACTCATGGGATTTTCTCAAAACTTATTTATATCCTCATTTATATTCTCATATATAAATGAAATATAAATATAAATCAATCAAATCCAATCAAAAATTCACTTAAAAAATTTCTTTAAATCCTTTAAGTTCCCTTTAATGGATTTAACCCAAATCTTGATCAAAACCACTTCAAATCCTTGAAATTTTCTCATGATCCATTTATATTCTCATTTATATTCACATATATAAATGGAATATAAATTCAAACAATCAAAACCAATTCCAAAAAATCTCAAATCAACTCAAAATCTAATCTAAGCCTTTCAAGTCAAAATCTTGAACTTAGCCAAATCAATTTCAAATCAAGCCAAACTCTTGATTTTCTCATGATTCAATCAACCTACAATCATGAGCCCATATATAATCCAAACTTCAATCACTTAATCAAAACCAAGTCAAAATCAAACCCAAAGGCTTTCATATTCTTCATTTGAATATGAAATTTTCAAATGGATCAAAACCCATTTGACTTCAAACCACTTGTAAATGGATTTATATTTCAATCATAGTCCATATACAAGATCAACTAACTTCAAATCAAGCTTTGACCAAGCCATTTGACCCACTTAGATTCACTTGACTCAAAGTCACCAAAAGTACCCTTATGAGCCAAATTATGATCCTAGCCAAATTGGATTGAACCAAACTCATATATCCATCTCATCATGATCAACAATCATCATGGGATGATCAATCAATCAAATTGGGTCAAACTAAGTCAAACCTAAGGGTTGACCAAGTCAACACTTAACCCAAAATGAAACCTTACATAGCCAAATTCCACCATAGGCCAAATTGATTGAAACCATTGATCAAAGTTCACTCATGACTATGAACTTGACCAAGCCAACATTTAAGCAACCTAGCCCATTTGGTCAAAGTTGACCCATTTTGACCTAAAGGGTCAAAATGTGTCAAAACTTGATCTAAGCCAAATTGATTGAAACCAATGGGTCAAGTCCATTCCAAATCACTTGTGGAACTTGACCAAAGCCTCAATTGGCCAACTAGACCTAACCCTCAATTGACCTTAGACCCAACATGACCTAAAGGGGTGTTTGAGCCAAAATTGAACTTAACCCAAATTGATTGAAACAAAGATACCAATCCACTCCATATGACTAACATAACCTAAACCTACCCTTGACCTACCAAATAGGTCAAATGGGTCAAATAGGTCAACTTGACCCATTTGACCTAAATGAAGTCATATGAGCCAAAAAAATATATACCAAATTGAATCAAACCAAAGCCACCAAAACATTTCAAATGGTCATATGAACTTGACCCAACTTGGCCAATTTGACCAATTGGTCAACTTGACCCAAGTTGACCTATTTTGACCTAAATGGGTCAACATGAGCCAAACCCTATCAAATGAATTCCAAATCTCATGAAACTTGGCCAAACCTAGTTTCTCAGCATACCCAACATATCAAAGTGGGAAAATAACAAAATTATCCCCATCTAGGCCATAGAATAAATTTTGGCTTAATCCATGGGTAATTTGGTCATACCCTCTTCACATTCACTTGAGGCTTACCTAAAAGCTCAAGGGGACTTAGTGATGAGTGGTGCACCCAACCCAATGGGTTTGGGTCAACCCATTTGGTCCCTAGACCAAACCCCAGCTCAAAATTGAAATTTCAAACTCCCTCTCAAGCTTAAATTCAAGCACATGGGAGGTTGGCCATCCACTCTCAAACCGACCATGTGCACCCCTAACTAATCAAATAGCCCTCACCTATCAATTGGATCAAAATGGCATGTCCATCGTCTCGATCCTTCAAGGGGAGATATACTCCCCAATTCACTCTCTGACTCAAGGTCGATTGAAGGATAGGAAGCTAGAGGAGCCATTGGAGATTGATCCTAAGCCTCCTAGAGCTCTTCCATTTTCATTTTCTCAACTTTTAAATAATGAAAAATAGGGGAGGTAGAGTGAATTACCAACCTCTTCCACACTTGATTTTCTTCCAATTACTCTTGCACACTTCATCTAGGAGCTAAATCAAGTGCACCTAAGCTTCTATTGGAGTTCTGATAGAAAGGGAAGATCCAATTCAATCAAAGCAAGCTTAGCAAGGAGGAGTTGGTCCATACATTGATCCACTCAACCTCCTGCTCATACTTAGAAGCTTTGTCTCAAAAGCTTCCTCCAAGAGAATCAAGTGCTGATGATCACCTCCAGCAAGGTATGAGATTTTTTATCATTAAACTCAATGTGATGTGGAGCTTTGTGAAAGAAATTTTCACCCCATCGATTTTTTACTGTTGGAATTATCGCTCTCTGTCTTCATATGGTGTGGGTTGAATTTGGTTTGATTTCATGCTAGATCCAGCTTGGATCTTCCCCTTGATTATGGACCTCTGATCAAGGGAAGAACTGGATGATCTTAGCCATCCATCCGCATTTTAGATGGACGACAAGATTATTCATCACATTTAGAAATCTATTATCCTTTAAAGGGAGATCAATATCCGATCTTGATCGGACGGTAGTGAGGATTAAAGTGCCGCCCCGCCACCCATGAGGTGACAACGCGACCCTCACGCGATGCTTGTAAAGCGCATCGCCGACCGCCGCGTGGAGCCGTGATTACAAGATTAGTTAAAAATGCTTAATTAATTTTTGATTAATCTAAAGATCTTCTAAAATGCATAACTATTCTTAAAAAAATTCAAAAAAATATGAAATAAAATATTATAGATAGATAATTAAACCTAAAACATTTTAAAATTAATTTTGATGAGCTTTGAATTAAGCTTTTCTCTGAATTTGGGTTTTATTGGAAAATTTATTTTCCTAATTACTTTTTAATTAAGCTTTGATTAATCCCAAATTTCTTGGGTATGCTTTAGGGGATGATTTCTACCTCCCTTAATTTTCTTGGGATTTATTGAAGGTTTGATTAGAATAATTGCATATGGTTTCCTTAATTACTCTCCTTATGTAATTAAGCATAATTAGGGTATGATTAGTGATTTTAACCTATGATTAGGGTTGATTAAGGTTAGATCCAATAAGTAGGAGGTTTATGGAATATTTTTGGGGTATTTCCCCTAAGCTATTTCCTAAACCCCTCTTCTCTCCTTAATCTCCTAAGGGTTAATTCATTAATTATCCCTTAATCAATTCTCTAAAAAAGTTTTAGAACTTAATTAATCTACCTTGGGTAGATGCTTAGGTGTTTAATAGCCTAAGTTCAATTAAGGAAATCAAAACCCAATTCACATGTGTGAAAGGGTGTTTTGAAATTACTTAAGCTAAACCTCTTAGCTTAATTAAATTTTAATTATGAGCCAAATTACATTAGGCCTTTTCATTATTAGGTACATTATAAATTTAAATTCCTTGTGAGTTTTATGTCATCTCATTGGCACATAATTATTTAGTAAATTCTTCTAAGGTGGTGTAGGTAAGGGTTAATTATGTTACTTAATGCATACCTTAACCTAATTAACTCATAAAAATGGATCTAATTATCTAAAAATTAAACAAAATATCAAGCACATGTGGAAATGGGTTAGGAACAGTAAACTCATCTCACCGTTTCAAAATTAAATCAAACTTCAAACTAAACAAAAATCACTTTGAATTCACTTTGATTCATTCTAAATTTTTTTGTTCTATAAGATTGTCTTTAGGATTTAAGTGAAGTGAACATGTTTACATGCTTTCATTACTTTGAATCTTTCCCCAACATGTTAAGTTGTATGTCATGTGATGTCATGCATTCATAATTTTGAAATCCAAATTTTAAAATGAAATGGTTTACTTTATGTCAAATTTGCATGTGTTGGCTAAAGTAGAAATATGAGTGGCTATTATCACTACTAAATCTAAATTATTTTCAAAACTCATAAATGAAATACCATATCTGAAAGTATGCTACTTATACTTTAATTATAAGCTTGCATGTGAAAGATTATAAAGGTATGCTTAGTATAGGTTTCCTTTCTTTCTTATGTTGGTTTTGAATAGAATTTGGTGAGTATATGGTTCATTTGAAAAGGACCTAATGCTCAACTAATTTCATATCCTATTCATCCCTATGTTACCATCTAAGAAGGTTTACCTACACTTGCATACATAAATTGCATAAAATAAAATGAATCCATTAAACAGCTTTTGCATTCTCCTTTTCTATTTCATTTCTTTTATACTCATGTTTGTATTTAAGAAAAGTGGTATATTAGTCTAGACAATCCTGAGGTTGTGAGGCTTTAAGTAGCCCTAAGTAGGTCTTGTTACACCTCTGTTAACAATGTTGAACTCACTTATGCCTTTCTTACTTTCATGTTTGATATGTGAAAATTTGGATAAGAAAACCCTTTCTACATAAGAAAATCATGCATATTCAACTTCTAAATTTCCTTAAATGAATTACTTAGCATGCATCATAAAGTGTGTTAAATACTCTCATTTGTATGTATAGATATGCTTAGGGTCCATCCATATGCATGTTATACATGTTGGGAAAGAAATGAAGTAATGTATGTTATGTGAATTTTGATTCATTTTATTTAATCTTAAAATGCCTTTCTTTTTGAATAGGTTTGTTTAGAGTTTATCTAAACTTAAGATTAATTAAAAGGTTTAAATATAACATTCACTGAAATGAAACTAAAATGTGAATCTACTTTAGAAATTACTTATGTTAGGGAAGGAAAGAGAAGTTCTCTTCTCTTTCCCTCTCTTCATAACTTAGTAATTAATTGTAGGATCCACATAAACCAAATCAAAACATGAAATAAAATCAACCCAAAATAACTAAACAACTTAAATAAAACTCTCCTCTAAGTTGAACATGTTCTTCACACTTAGAAAATTTGAACCTAAAGCCACTAAAACCTTCAAAGCACACACATTAGCCTAAGTCACCACTTCTAGCCTTAGGTTAGGTGGTGCATGGTGATGTTTTATTTTTTTGATGAATATTTTAGACTAGATGTTAGTGTATGCTCATAGAATGAATGGTACTTAGTCTATTTTTTTCTCAGGGATTGTGCTTAAGGGGGCTATCATAAATAAAATATAAATTTTTACTTGTAGGTGCTTTATACCTAAGCATAATCCATAGTGTGGACTTAGTCACCCATGTGTGGGATGATAAGTCCAATATACATGCTTGGGATTTGTGTTGTGTGTTTTAGCTAACCTTTGTTTTGCAAGTGTTAGTTAGATTTCACTTTTCCTTTTCATGTAAATTTATATAATTAGAATTTTGGAATGATTTTTATGGGGATTAGGATGAACATTGGTCATAAGATCCTATCTTATGCACCATGTGAAGCTTTGGAGCATCTACCTTCCAACCATCTAAAAGGAAGAAAGAAGAAAGAAAAGAAGAAGAAAGAAGAATAAAGCTTGAAGACCCCCATAACAATGAATTCCTTTCTTAATTGTAATTTAATTCATTTGTAATGGTTGTATATGTAGCTACCCACATTTGATATTTTAGGTTTGTGCGTTCACCACACCATATTATTCTTTTGTGATTAGCTTTATAAATTGATTGATGATTTATTTAGCTTTTGCATTAAGTGGCATGCTTTTCCTAGTTTCATCCTTGCTTTATGTATGGTGATGGATTATCTTTAGGAAAAAAAAATAAATTTACCCAACTTAACAACTCAAAATTAAACAACTCATAACCTCACCTAAAGCGTTTAAAATCAAGATAAAAGAATTAGCAACCCCTTAGTTGGATGAGATTTTTATAATATATGCACAAATGCATCTTATTTCACTCTTGATTGAGGGTTTCCACCTTGCCAAAAGAATCTTGGTTTTATTATGAGAGCCATGGTGGAAACTCACCTCCTCCTCATGATTATGGCCAATAACCTTATTTCTGCATTAGTCATAAAAAAATCCTATTAGCTAGAGTCAATTGTCCAAAAAAAAAAATATTTGAATTAGATTTAGGTCATTGAAGCATGTCCCTTTACATGATCTAGTCTCTTTATGGAGTGAGTTTAAGGACTTAGTCTCTTTATAAATAAATAATAGCCTAACCATCTTGCATAAGCATAAAGAATTGCCTACATGTATTTAAAACTATAGGAGGAGTTAGTACCCCCACCCAAGTCTGTGGGTGGTTTGTCCTCTCTGATGGTGGCAAACCAATTACCCATTTTACACCTTAGATTTAGGTTGTGCTTCCGGCCCTCGCCGAAGCTCCCTATATTTAGGTTCTAATGTTGCTTCTTCCCTTTGCAAGCCATAAGCATAATTCCCCACCTCTTAGGCATTTTCTTAATCTTTTATTAAAGAATCTTAAGTCCTAAATTTCTAATGAAAAATATAATTCAAATAAATTACATCAATTTCAAAAATTTAAAGCCCAACTATAGGATAGTTTGAGATGCTTGCTAGGTTTTCTAGCATCGTGAGCATCTCCTACTTATCTTCCATTTTGTCTTCAATAATAACTCCCTCTTTTGATCAATCTCATTTGATCTTCAAAAATAAACCAATTGATTGATAGTCCTTCCTATTGAAATCTTCAAAGACAATGATCATTTACCTTAATCGAGAGTTTTCTAAGGGATCTTGTCCTTAGGATGTAATTAACTAATGGGGCTTATCCCCTAGAGAACTTAATGAACCCATTAAAATAAACCTTTACTTTTTCCATGTAAAAGTAGGGAAGAATCTTGGTACATATGCACATCATCATTAGGAGTCCTTATTGAGGTGATTAAGTCCATTAAAGGGTAGTGACTTTTGTCTTTCAAGATAGTGCACTATTTCCTTAATAACGTACCTGATCACCTAAATTAGGAAATTTGCGGATCTGCATATCATCCTAAAAAGAAAAATTTCTATCGGTCTCCTCTTTCTTTTCTCCATAGATTTGAAAGGTGACTCTAATAAGGAATTTATTCACCACAATATCATGTTGGCTAACCATTACTTGGATAAATATGTTAAGGTGATATAAGAAAGGGGTAATTTATGGACTTAACTCATATTGCAACCTAATTAATCTATAAAATCAACTTAATTTCTTTTCATTGAACCAAATTAATTGACCTATATGGAAATGCATTAGGAGTATCAAATGATTGAATCTCCTCTTTTCTCTAAATCAAATCAAACATCCAAAAATAACTTAATAAGAAGCTTTGGTTTACTTTAAATGATTATATTTGATATGATTGTCCTTAAGAAATTGTTTGATTGAATGAAACATGTGTTTTATGTCTTATTATTCCTTTCCAATCATATTAAATGATGTATGTCATATGGTTCCATGCATTCATATTTTTAAAATGTTTAAACTTAAATTAATTTTCTTTATGTCTTTGCATGTGTTGATTTAATTTAATATATGTTATTAAATCTAAATGTATTTTTAAAAAAGCTTTTAAATGAGTAATAACATATGAAGTGATAGTAGTTATGATTACATATGTGTGCTTATAGTTTAATATAAAATAGATCTTTCTTTTCTTTAATCTATATGTAGTTTCACATGTATTTGAATGTTAATAAGTATATAGTTTGGACATCCCGGGAGTACGAGACTTTAGTTAGCCCCAAAGAGGTCATTTGATTACCTCACTTCCCTGGTCCAACAATGACATGTACTTATTTGATTTCATTTACATGTGTTCCTACATTAGAATTGGGATGAAATTTTGTTTCATATACATAAATGTTCTAATGAAATATAAATGTAATTTTTGCATGATTTTCCTTCTCTTACTTACATATACATTCATGTGTAGTGAGATAGCAAAGTATATAGGACATCCTGTGAATACAAGCTTTATCTAGCCAAGAGGTCATTTGATTGCCTCACTTCCTAGTTTAACAAAGGCATGTACGCTTATTTGTCTTTACATGTATGTATGTGGCTAAAGGATTGATATCTCTCTTTCTAGAATACATGCATTCATAATAAACTAAATAATTGAATTAATTAAACATATGATTTGGGATCTCTTTCCTTATGTTCTTATATACAAATTTACATGTGCTTGAATGCAAATGGGTATATAGTTTGGACATCCCGAGAATATGAGGTTTTAGTTAGCAAGGAGGCCATGTGATTACCTCACTTCCCTAGTTTAACAATGACATGTACCTATTTAATTTCATCATTATGTCTTTTTGTATAATAATTTGGATAAAGCTCTAAATTAACACAATTAAATAATTCAATCAAATAAGAAATATAAACTCCAAATATGCACATCTACATTCATCATTTGAGTGTGCTACAACATGTTGTATGCATAGCCATACTTAGAGTTAAGTCATATGCAAGCTACATGTGATGGAAAGGAATAAATTGATGTATGTCATATGTTAGTAGTTCACTCAAATTAATCTTAAGAAGCTTTTCATGTTGACTGCAATCATTTAAGGTGAACCTAAACTTAGGATTAATTTAAAATGAGTAATCAACCATTCGTGGGGAAATAAATTAAATTAGAAAGTGGTTATAGGGATGAAAGAGGGCAATCCTTTCTTCTCTTTATAACACTTTGTTTCTAAGTGTAGCTCACATAAAACCAAAGAAAATACAAATTAAAACTTGCCAATCAATTACAGCACTTAAAGTGAAACCACCTTTTAAATTGAATCTTTCTATACTAAGAAAATCTTAACTCTAAAGCATAGTTAGGACATACCACACAAGCCTTAATACACACAAGATTAAGTCACCACTTATAGCCTTATGTTAGGGTGGTGCATGGTTTGATGTATGCTTTCTTTTGTGATGTATTATTTTAGACAGGATGTTAGGGTGTATTCTTCATAGACTGGATATTAGGTAGCTATTAAGCCTAATCATATTTTCTATAGGGATTGTATTAATATTGAAAATAAATATAAATGCTTTCTTGCTTAAGCCCCTAAGCATAATCGTTAAAGTGGGCTTGGTTACCCATGTGATGCTAAGTCCAAATTATAAATATAAGCTATGTATGTTTAGCTAACCTCAATTTTGCAGGTTTAGTTAGATTTACTTTTTCTATTTTTAATGTAATTTTGCATTAGGAATTATGATTATTGTTATGGGGGACAAGGATGAGCATCGGCTAAAGGGCTCTGTCCTAGGAGGCCATGTGATGCCTTTGAAGTGGAGCAAATCAAATCAAATGAAATTATAAAGAAATGAAGACATGAAGACATGAAGACTTGAAGACAGAACTCGACTACCCATTTTCTCCTTTTGGGTTGTATGGCGGTATCCTACCACCGGCCTTTTATTCTTTTGTGTTAACTATAAAATGTTTGATGTTATGTTTAACTTATGCATTAGAAATTACATGCCTCTTCATAGTTTTTTTTATGATTGGTGTTTGTTGTATGGCCTGGAAGCGATTAGGCTCTTAGGGAAAAATAAATATTTTACCCAACTACAACTCATAATTAAATTTTTAAATAACTTATAATCTTACATAAAGCCTAGGCATTAAATCAAGATAATTAAAAGATTTAGCAACCCCTTAGTTGTATGGTTGCATGTCTAATATCATGCATGCATCTTCGACCACTCTTACAAAAATGAGGGCCTCCATTCTTGCACGCATGGGAACTGCTTGACTTGTGAGAGAAACTCCTAATGATGGAGCTTCACCCTCTTCTCTCTTGATTTAGCACATAACTCATTTCAACATGCATTTAGGCATACAAAAATCCTACATCCATTGTCAAAATGAAGTGTCCAAAAATAAATAAAATTTGAAAAGATTTGCATTAGACTAAGTCATTACTTGTACCAATCATGCTCTAGTCTTTTTAGGGGTGAGTTTAAGGACTTTAGTCTCTTTCTAAATAATAATAACCTAACTATCTTGCAAAATCATATGACTTGCTTACATGGTTTTAAAGCATAGGAAGAGTTAGATGGCACTCGATTGTACTGAAGTCGTGATTTATCTTCATTATGGGTAAACTATAACCATCTTTGCTTAGACTTAGGTGCATTGTTTATGTTGAAGCTCCTAGACCTAGGATCAGGTAGCTATTTCTTTGGGCCAAGCATAAATCCTCACCTCTAGGCATTTTACAACCTTGTGTTGTGGGTTATAAGTTTTTCTAATAAAATAGTAACTTTAATAAAATCAATCACTTCAATTTCAAACATATAAAGCCCAACCATAGTATATATTGAAATGCTCACTAGGCTTTCTAGTATCATGAGCATTTCCTACATATTCCCTTTGGCTTCTAAAATATGTCTTCTCCTTGAACAATCTCATTTGATTTTCCAAAGATAACAAATTTATTGATAGTCTAGCCTTGAAATCTTTGGAGACCCAATTGTCTACTTTAATCGAGAGTATTCTTAAGGATCCCATTCCTTAGGATGTAATTAGCTATGAGGGCTTGCCTCCATAGGGAACTTAATGGACCCAGTTTAAAATAAACAATGCTTTACTTTTCTATGTAAAGTAGGGGAAAAATCTCTGGTACATTCGAAGACCCATCATGCCTTAGGAGTCCTTATTAGATGATTAGGTCCATTATAAGATGATTTATCTTCATAAGACATCATCCAACGCTTAATAAGTACCCTAAGATCTCATGGTGTCCCACTAAAATAAATACTAATTTTTCTGGCATCTCCATTGGGGATGGTTCCTCTCTCCATCTTTAATAGACAATTATTGTCTTTAAGTATCAATAGTTGACTTATATTTTATATAATCCCAAGACTATCTTTCTTTCTGTTGGCACTTAGCTTATTTCATCCTTAAGCAAAGCTAGCTAACATCCTTTAGTTTTAGACCTCACTCAACATCTTAAAATCTATTGGGCCCCAATAGTAAACTAAACTAACTAAAGGAGATGAAAAATACAAAATTTTGAGCCTCTTTAAGCTTGGTGAGGTAAGGTTTATCCCACATTTAAGAAAACTCAAAAAAAGTAAAATCTTTTGCAAAATATTTTCAAAAGGACTTTTCTAAACAAAATCATTTTAAATTCACTCAACATGAAGTTTGCAAAACCATACTTTTTCTCAAATCTCTTTAAAATAAAAGACAATCAAATCTCATTTAACATACCTAAATTTGTTAAATGAGGGTCCTCATTCAAAAATAAAAATCAAATTTACAATCATCAAAATCCCTTTCAAAGACTTTAAAAAAGCACATTTCCTAAAATAAAATCATTTAACCAACTCCATTTAACATACCCAAATTTTTAAATGGAGTTCCATTTTTTAAAATTAACATATACTTAAATTTGTTAAGTAAGAGTTCCCCTCTTTTCAAAAGCAATATCACACACAAAGTCAAGATATATATTTCGAATCTCATTTGGCATACCCAAATTTGCCAAATGAGAGTTCTATTTTCAAAAGCAACCACACACAAATAATTGAACTCCATTTAGTATACCTAAAATTGCTAAGTGGAGTTATCCTTTTTCAAAACCAAAACAAATTGAATCCTACTTAGCATACCCACATTTGTTAAGTAGAGGCTTTCTTTCAAAATTATGAAAAATTAACACATTTGAATTTATTTGACACACCCAAACTTATCAAATGAGAATTCCCCTCTTTTAAAAAAAATCAAAACAAATTGGACTCTGCGTAACATGCCCGCATTTGCTAAATAGATTTCTCTTTTTCAAATCACAAACAAATTAAACACAATTGAATTCCATTTGACATACCAAAATTAGTCAAATGAGAATGTCCTTTTTATAAAATCAAACATCATGATGAAAATCAAATTGAACTCCATTTAGCATACCACATTTATTAAATGAGAGTTCTCCTTTTTTAAAATGAAACAAATACCAAGTCACCCTTACTTAACATACCACATTTGTTAAGTAAGAATCCCACTTTTGAATTAAAACCAAACACATTTTTAGACCTTACTCAACATACCACATTTGTTAAGTAAGAGCCCTATCTTTAAATCAAAGCAATAAACACACTTGAACCCCTAACATAACAAATTTTTAAGTAAGCATTTCCAAATAAAATCAAAGCATCAAATATTTTGATCTACTTAACATACCACATTTGGTAAGAATCTCACTTTCAAAAATATTAAAACACAGCCCTACTTAACATGCCAAATTTGTTAAGTAAGGGTCTCATTTTAAAATCAAATCAAAATACATCAAACACATTGGGTTTCACTTAGCATACCTAAATTTGCTAAGTAAAGATTCCATTGTCAAATCAAAATAAATCAAATACATGACAAACAATCATCACAAACAATAAAGATATTTTCAAAAATATTTTTGAACACGCACTTGGATTTCTCTTAGCATACCCAAATTTGCTAAGTGATAGCTCCAAAATAAAAATCTCTAAACAAAGGATTAGCAAAATAAAATCATATCCAAAAATCTCTCCAAATGATAGAACCTCATTCAACATATTATAATTTATTTGATGAAGGTTCCAAAATCAGCAAACCAATTCTTATGGAAAAGTCTCTCTTCAAAATTCTTAATCTCTCCAAATCAATGAACGCCACTTAGCATACTTAAATTTGTTAAGTGTGGGTTCAAATTCCAAATTCAAATAAAAAACTAGTGATTGAGGCAAATATGAAGGCCAAAGTATGATTCAGTTATATTTTCACATGCAGAGATATCGAGCTGTTTAGTTCTTAGTCTCACATTACACTTGTTATGGCTCTGCAAGAGTTTTCTATTTCCCTCTATAGACTTGGCCTTCCAGCCAATCTCACCATGAGAGGCCACCCACCTAATTTACTTGGTCATTCCAAGGGGCTAGGATTAATCGATCACAATCCGCCAGGAGAAGGTGGAAGGGCACAAGCGCCTCCTGATGTTGAGTCTACCTAAGTTTCCCTTGAAGAGAAGGCTAGGAGGTCACGCAAGCCAATTTAGTCTACTTCATTATTTCTTGCATCTCATAGCTTCCTCCTCTCCCAAAGGGAAGGCTCATCCTGAGATAGTCTCCACTACCTTCCAACTCTCTCACCTAATACACCAAGATCAAAGCATCACCATGAGAGAGCACCTGAACATCATATTGAGGAAGGTTCTCCTGAGAGGTCTCCCCTCTTGGGTGGTAGATTCCACCCCTACCATTTAGATGGAGAGGAGGATGCTAGAGGATTGTTTCTCCTCCACCAAAGTGAGAGGAAACCTTAACCAGTGGCATTAGGTAAGATCCACCTTTGAGTCTGCATTATTCATGAGGTTTGTGATCCTTAGAGCATGTAGATCTCAGAGAGATCATCGAGGCCAAGGTTGCTGTGGACTGGAGAAAGAGGTATGCTAGTAGTCAACCTTCCTCTTTGATTTCTGCCATTAGGGTCGTTCTCACAGATTGTATAGTACTCATCGGCACCGCCAGTAAGGACTTAGCTAAAGGGTGATGTATTCTTATCTATCACTCTCCCCATCCACCATCACTGAAGTTCCTCTTCCATCCTCCAAGATTGAAATCATATCGGAGAGAGATCATTAATGATCCATTGACTAATGATCCCACTCCATCTGCCATTAGGAGAGTGGCTGTGACCTCATTTTAGAACCTTCCCCTTGTTATTCGAATGCCACTAGGGTCGTTCTCATATATAGTACTCCATCGACCATCCGAAGGAGAGCTCTAAAGGGTAGTGCACCCCCTATCACATCGCTCCCCATCCACCATCACCTGTCCAAGTTTCCTCTTCCATAGTTCCCTCCAAGATTCAGAAATCTATATCCAGGGAGAGGAGATCCCCATTAATGATCCGATTATGACCTAATGATCCCACTACTGCCATTAGAGTTTGCTTGACCTCATTTTTAGAATGAGCTCTCAACCCCTTCATCTTAGACATAGGACTTCTCTTAGACTTTAAGAGTTCCTTATCCTTAAGACACATCTAGTGATTAGGTGGACACTCTACCTAGCCCTAGAGACTTAGAAGAGTTAGCCATAGGAATAGGTCATGCCTTAGGGGTGTTAGGAAAATCTACCTACCCTTAGCTTGAATCATTCCTCACTTTTCTTCCTTCAAGTCAAACTCTAAATCAATCTTACTTGATTTTTTCCAAACTCAAATCAACCCCATGTGATTCAAATCCATGATTGAAACCCATGATCAAATCTAAAAATGAAATTCTAAATTTAAAATCCTTCTTAAGTCCTTTAATTCCCTTTTAATGGACTTAGCCTAAATCAAGATCAAAACCAATTCAAATCTTTGAGATTTTCTCATAATTCATTTATAGTCTCATTTATAATCATACATATAAACGAAATATAAATTCATATCAATCAAACTAAACTCAAATCAATTCATTAAAATTTTCTAAATCCTTTAAGTTTTCCCTTAGGGATTTAGCCTAAACCTTGATCAAATCAATTCAAACTCATGAGATTTTCTCAAAACTCATTTATATTCTCATTTATATTCACATATTTAAATAAAATATAAATTCAAATCAATCAAACTAAACTCAAAATTTCAAATAAATTCATGAAATTTTCTTAAGTCCCTTAATTTTCTATTAATGGATTTAACCTAAATCAACTCGAAGCCAATTCAAAGTCATGGAATTTTCTCATAATTCATTTATATACTCATTTATATTAACATATATTAATGAAATATAAATTCAAATCAATCAAATCACAAAAACTCAAAAAATTTTCTAAGTCCTTTAAATCCCTCTTAATGGACTTAGCCTAAATCATGATTAAACCACTTCAAATCCTTGAAATTTTCTCATGATCCATTTATATTATCATTTACATTTCACATATATAAATGAAATATAAATTCAAACAATCAAAACCTATTCCAAAATCAAACTCAAATCAACTCAAAATCAACCTAAGCCTTTCAAGTCTTGAACTTAGCCAAATCAACTTCAAATCAAGCCAAACTCTTGATTTTCCATCATGATTCAATCAATCCTACAATCATGAACCCATATATAAATACAAACTTCAATCACCAAATCAAAATCCAATCCAAAAATCAAAGACAAAATCCTTTCATATTATTCCTTTAAATATGAAATTATCAAATGAATCAAAACCCATTTGACTTCAAACCACTTGCAAATAGATTTATATTTCAATCATAAGTCCATATACAAGTTCACTCAAACTTAAATCAAGCTTTGACCAAGCCATTTGACTGACTTAGGCTCACTTGACCCAAAGTGACCTAAAGCACCCTTATGAGCCAAATTCTAATCCTAAACCAATTGGATTGAACCAAACTCACATATGCCTCTCATCATGATCAACAATCATCATGGGATGATCAATCAACCAAATTGGGTCAAACCAAGTCAAACCTAAGGGTTGACCAAGTCAACACTTAGCTCAAAATGAAACCTAACATAGCCAAATTCCACCATAGGCCAAATTGATTGAAACCATTGATCTAAGTTCATTCATGACTTATGTTTGAACTTGCCCAAGCCAACATTTGTGCCTAACCTAGCTCAATTGGTCACTTGACCCAAGTTGATCTAACTTGACCTAAAAAGTCAAAATGTGCCAAAAATTTATCTAAGCCAAATTGATTGAAACCAATGGGTCAAGTTCATTCCAAATCACTTGTTGAACTTGACCAAAGCCTCAATTGGCCAACTAGACCTAACCTAGCCCAATTGACCTTAGACCCAACTTGACCTAAAGGGGTCATGTTGAGCCAAATTGAACTTAACCAAAATTGATTGGAAACAAAGATACCAATCTACCATATGACTAACCAAACCAAAACCTACCCTTGACCTAGCCAAATAGGTCAAACAAATAGGTCAACTTGACCCATTTGACCTAAATGAAGTCATATGAGCCAAATTCAAAACTATACCAAATTGAACCAAACCAAAGCCACCAAAACATTTCAAATGGTCATATGAACTTGACCCAACCCTTGGTTTGACCCAATTTGACCAATTGGTCAACTTGACCCAAGTTGATCCATTTTGACCTAAATGGGTCAACATGAGCCAAACCTTATCAAATGAATTCCAAATCTCATGAAACTTGGTCAAACCTAGTTTCTCCACATACCCAACATATCCAAATTGAAAATCAATAAAATGACCATCCTACCCCTAGCCATAGAACAAATTTTGGCCTAATCCATGGTAATTTGGTCATACCCTCTTTATATCTACTTGATGCTTTCCTAATAGCTCAAGGGGACCTAATGAAGAGTGGTGTGCCCAACCCAATGGGTTTGGGTCAGCCCATGGGCCAAACCCCACCCCATGGGTCAAAATGGAAAATTCAAAATCTCTACTCAATTTCAAGCACATGGGAGGTTGGTAATCCACCAAGGCCTCAAACCATCATGTGCAAATATCATCCTGATCAAACAACCTTCCATGATCAATTGGATCAAAATGGCAAGATAGCTCCGTCTGATCCTTCAAGGGGAGATATACTTGAATTCAAATCAATTAATTCCTCATCGATTAAACCTAGGGAAGTGAGAGCAATTCCTCCCCAAGCTTCTGGGAGTGAAATCAAACTTCATCATCTCTTTGCATATGTGAAAATAGGGAGCTCACTTGAACTCCAACTTTCTCCAAAAAATCAATTCCTCTTGCACACTTCTTCTAAGGACCAATCCAAGCACACTCAAACTTCCATTGGAGTTCACATAGTAAGGAGAGGAGCAATTGGATTAAAGCTGCAAGAATCTTGAAGTGGTGTTGGTCCATAGAACAAGTCACTCAACCCCGAGGCCTAAGAATTTCAACAGGGCTTCATCTCCACTAGACGAAGCTACCTCATCGATCTCGAGTGATCACCTCCAGGTATGGAATTTTGACCACAAGCATATGTGTGTTGGTCCTTTGAGAAAGAAATCTTTGAGTCATGCAAGATCCACCATTGGATGTGTTTCTTATTGGCTTTAGATGGTGTCGTTTAAGTTTTGAATCTAAGCTCAATCGAGCTCGGATCTTCCCCTAGATCATGGATGGTCTCTGTTGATCTAAGGGGAAGAACTAGAGAGATATTGGACATCCATCCGCACATTTTGGATGGACGGTTGAGACTATTCCCACGTTTTGAATTTGATTTATCCCTTTTAAAATCAGGGGAGATCTGACCGATCTTTGATCGACGAGATCAAAGCACGCCCCACGCCATGTATCTGCGACGCTATGGGATGTTCATGGTGTGACGCGTGTAAAGCGTGATGATCACCACCACCACGCGTCGCGCTATGAGTTGAGGGATTATTTAGGATGCTTTAATTAATTTTAATTAATCTAGGTATCTTCTAAAAATCATATCTCTCTTCATAAAATTTAGAAAATTATGAAATAAATTATGGAAAGATAATTCAACCTAAAATATTTTAAAATTAATTTCAATGGATTTTGAATTATGCTTTTCTCTGATTTTGAGTTTTATTGAAACTTTATTTTGTTAATTACCTTTTAATTAAGCCTATGATTAATCCCAAACTCCTAGGGTATATTTTAGGGGATGACTTCTGCCTCCCCTAATTTTCTTGGGATTTTATTAAATGCTTATTTAACAAAATTGTATATGGGTTTCCTAATTATCCTCCTAATGTAATTAAGAACAATTAAGGTGTGATTTATGGTTTTAATCCATGATTAGAGTTGATTACGGTCGGATCCAGTAGATAGGAGGTTTAGGAAATAATTTTGGGGCATTTCCCCTAAGCTATTCCCTAAACCTCATTTTCTCTCCTAAATCTTCTTTAAATTAAGGGTTAATTCACTAATTATCCCATTAATTAATTTTCTAAAAATTCAAAAAACTTCCAGAACTTAATTAATCTACTTTGAGTAGATGCTTAGGTGTTTAATAGCTAAGTTCAATTAAGAAATAAAAAACCCAATTCATATGTTTTGAAATTACATAGCTAAAACCCTTAGCTTAATTAACCATTAATCATGAGCCAAATTGCATTAGTCCTTTTCTTATTAGGTGCATTGCAAGTTTAAATTCTTGTATTTTATGTCATCATCATTATTTGTTAACTATGTTAAGGTAGTGTAGGTAAGGGTTAATTAACTTGCTAAATTCTCACCTTAACCTAATTAATATATAAAAATGAATCTAATCATCTAAAAATTAAATAAAAACATCAAACACATGTGAAAATGGGTTAGGAACAGCAAACTCAACTCACCTTTTCAAAATTAAATCAAACTTAATTCATTTTGATTTTCTTTAAAATTTCTTATTTCATAAGAATGTCTTTAGGATTTAACTAAAGTGAATTTATTTACATGCTTTCATTGCTTTGAGTCTTTCCCCAACATGTTAAATTTGTATGTCATGTGGTTTCATGCATTCATATTTTTTAAATTCAAAGTTTAAAAATGAAATTATTTACTTTATGTCAAATTTGCATGTGTTGGCTAAAGTAGAAATATGAGTGGCTACTATCACTACTAAATTCAAATTATTTTCAAAACATATAAATCAATTATTAAATCTGAAGGTATGCTACTTATACTTTAATTATAAGCTTGCATATGAAAATATATGAATGTTCTTAGCATAGATTTCCTTTCTCTCTTATGTTAGTATAGTTCTGAATAGGAATTAGTAAGATGTATGGTTCATTTGAAAAGAACCTAACATTTACCTAATTCCATATCCTATTCATTCTATGCTATCACTTAAGGGTTACCTATACTTGCACATAATTTGCATAAACAAAACAAATCAATTAATACAACTTTTGCATTCTTTCTTTTCCATTTCCTATTTTGTACACATGTTTGTATTTAAGGAAAGTGGTATATTAGTCCTGGACAAGAGGTTTTAAAAGTAGCCCTAAGTAGGTCTTGTACCTACATCTCTGGTTAACATTGGCACTGTACTCACTTATGCCTTTCCTACTTTCATGTGTGTATGTGAAAAATTAGATAAATAAACTCTTTTCTACTTAATGAAAATCATGCATATTAAACTTCCAAATTTCCTTAAATAAATTACTTAGCATGCATCATAAAGTATGTTAAACATCCTTACTGGTGTGTATAGATATGCTTTGGATTCATTCATATGTATGTTATACATGTTGGGAAAGAAATGAAGTAATGTGTGTTTTGTGAATTTGGTTCATTTTCTTTAATCTTAAAATGCCTTTTCTTTTTGAATAAGTTTGTTTAGAGTTTATCTAAACTTAGGATTAATTAAAAGACTTAATCAAAACATTCACTAAACAAAACTAAAATGTGAATCTACTTTAGAAACTACTTAGGTTAAAGGAAAGAGAAGTTCTCTTCTCTTTCCTTCTCTTTATAACTTAGTGATTAATTGTAGGATTCACTTGAACATAATCAAAACATAAAATAAAATCAACCCAAAATAATTAAACAACTTAAATAAAACCCTCCTCTAAGTTGAACATATTTTCACACTTAGAAAATTCTAACTTAAAGCCATGGCTAAACATACCACACAAACCTTCAAAGCACACACATTAGCCTAAGTCACCACATCTAACTTTAGGTTAGGGCGGTGCATGGTTTGATGTTTTATTTTATTTTATGATATATATTGGATGTTAGGGTGTATGCTTTAGAATGAATGGTAGGATGCTCTTAGTCTAACTATTCTTTTTTGCATGGGATTATGCTTAAGGGGTTCTATCATAAATAAAAATATAAATGTGTTTGCTTATAGGTGCTTTATACCCCTAAGAATAATCCAATAGGCCAGGTGGACTTAGTCACCCATGTGTGGGGTGATAAGTCCAATATACATTCTTTAGATTTTTGTGGTTTGTTTTAGCTAATCTCTATTTTGAAGGTGTTAGTTAGATTTTCATTCTTTTCCTTTTAATGTAAATTTATGCAATTAGGATTTTGGAATGATTGTTATGGGGATTAGGATGAGCATTGATCATAAGATCCTATCTTATGTACCATGTGAAGCCTTGGAGTATCCACCCTCCAACCATCCAAAAGAAGGAACCAAAGAAGAAAGAAGAAAAGAAGAAGAAATAAGAAAAGATGAAAGATGAAATAAAGCTTGAAAACCCCCATAATAATGAATTCCTCGGCTAATTATAATTTAATTCATTTGTAATCCATGTTGAATAAGGGTAGAGCTCGGCTACCCACATTTGTCTTTTCGGGTTTGTGCGGTGGTGCCCGACCACAATGGCCTTTTATTCTTTTTGCGATTAACTTTATAAATTGATTGATGATTTGTTTAGCTTTTGCATTAAGTGGCAAGTTTCTCTAATTTATTCATTGCTTTATGTATGGCCTGGATGTGGATTAGGCTCCTAGGAAAAAAAATCTTTTACCAAACTTAACAACTCAAATTAAAAATAAAGAACTTATAACCTCTCCTAAAGCTTAGGTTTAAAATCAAGATAAAAGAATTAGCAACCTCTTAGTTGGATGAGTCTTTCTTTTATAATATCATGCATAATAGCATCTTATTTCTCTTAATTGGAGGGCTTTCACCTTTCTAGAGAAACTTGGCTTGACCTTTGAGAGCCATGGTGGAAACACACCTCCTCCCTTCTTGCTGATTGTGGCCAATAACTTGATTTCTCATGCATTAGTCATATGAATCCTATTAGCCTAAGTCAAAATAATTATCCAAAAATAAGAATAAAATGAAATTTGAATTGCATTAGATTTAGGTCATTTGAAGCATGCCCTTACATGATCTCTTTAGGGAGTGAGTTTAAGGACTTAGTCTCTTTCTAAATAAATAATAGCCTAACTATCTTGCATAAGCATAAGCTTTACCTACATTTATTTAAAATCATAGGAGTTAGTTGGTGGTCACTCCCAGGTGGTTGTAAGTCCAAGCTGTTGGGTGGTTTGTCCTCTCTTGTGGAGGCAAACCAAATACCCATTTTCACCTTAGATTTATGTTATGCTTTCGGCCCTCACCAAAGCTCCCTAGATTTAGGTTTATGAGGTTGCTTCTCCCCATTGTCAGCCATAAGTATAATTCCTCACCTCTTAGGCATTTCCTTAATCTTGTGTTAAGGAATCATAAGTCCTAAATTTTTAATGAAAGATTCAGCTCAAATAAATCAAAAATGTAAAGCCCAACTATAAGATAGTTTGAGATGCTCGCTAGGTTTCCTAGCATCATGGGCATCTCCTACTTATCTTCCATTTTGGCTTTGATAATAACTCCCTCTCTTTGATCAATCCCATTTGATCTTCAAAATGAACTAATCAATGATAGTCCTTTCTATTGAAATCTTTGAAGACAATGATCATTTACCTTAATAAAGAGTGTTCTAAGGAATCCCCATTCCTTAGATGTAATTAACTATGGGGCTTCTTGAGAACTTAATGAACTCATTTAAAATAAACTCGCTTTACTTTCCATGTAAAGTAAGGGAAGAATCTCTAGTACATATGCCACATCATCCTTAGGAGTCCTTATTGAGATGATTAGGTCCATTAAAGGGTAGTGACTTCTATCTTTCGAGATAGTACACTATTCCTTGATGATGTACCCGATCACCTGAATAAGCACATCTGTTGATCTATGTAGCGCACTAAAAAGATGAATTTTTGTAGTCTTGTATTTCTTTTCTCACCATAGATTTAAAAGGTGACTCCTATAGAAATTTTTCACCACAAGGTCAAGCTCCCCCATTCAACCTTCCACTTCAGCCATGGCAAAGATAGAGTGGCAACCCAAAAGCGTCGTGTACCACCACAGCAATCCATAATAGTCACCAAGTAGTATATGATAGGAGGTAGGGGACACTAGTACAGTTCCTATGATAGTTGACCCTCCTAGGGAGAGTACACCACCAGTGGGCAGTGTCTGATGTATCACCTCGGTTGAGCATAGTTCGGCATCTACTAGTCAGTAAGTCTTTGTGCCAGTGAAGGTAGATGACCATTCATTGGATGATATTCTCGCAAGGTACTTTGTCAAGAAGAGGGAACTACTTGGAAGAGATTGCTCCGGGGAGGAGGATGCTAAGATAGAATTTGATCTCGGTGAGGATGATTTATTAAAGGACTCAGCAGGAGTCCATATGGTTGATACTAGGGGTTCCTTCCTTAGAGCAGCACGGTCAAGAAGGAATTATGGTAGAGGAGGATGAAATAGTTCACTCAACCCAACACCTCCTTTAGCAGCTCAGATAGAAGGATGATCACATCATGAGATGGAGAAGAGGGTCGGATAGTGAGTCAAGCATGCAAAACCAAGCCTTGGGCAACCTTTGCCTATGGAGGCGATCGACCCAAACTTTACATACCTTAGATCATCCAAAGAGTACCTCCCATGGACCAAGATAGTGGCACATTGAAGGTCTATAGCACCCATGCAAGAAAAAGACATAAAATAAATGGTGGAATAGCAAGTGAGGGAAGCATTGGCGCAAACCTGAGATGGGTCATTTGTTCCAAAGGGTAGATCCTACCAGGAGGAATTCGATGCAGTCCAATATCCCAAGGGGTTCATGCCACCTTTCTTCAAGATCTTGAGGAAGCGGACAAAGATAGCACATTTTAGTCACGTTGCAATGTCGCATAGTGATGCTCTTCTCTTTCGCCTTTGTCGGATTATAGGCATTGCATTTGATTGGTATACAAATACCCAATGGTTCAAGAGACTTTTTGAGTTGGAGCACCTCTTCAAGAGGTTTGGGAGCCCAAAGAAAGGGTAATATAGTGACCTCATGGCAAAACAAAATCCTAAAGAGTCCATTATTGATTATATTCTCAGGTGGCATAACCTGAGTATGAAATGTGAACCACAACTATCTAAATAGCATGCCATAGAAATTCTTCTTCTCACTTCATGCTCGAGGGCTTTATAATTTAGACCTTTAGAAGTTAATCAAGGAGCTAGTTGTAAGAGAAGGAAATAGTTACCTTTTCAAGATCAATCATTCAAGTCCAAGCCTCGGAAGATCTTTAAAAAGAAGCCAAGGGTAGTTATATCTATTGACAAGGGAAAGCAGCCGGCCAAGGTTCAGTATGAGAGGCCACGAGCTTAGCCCCCACTACCACCTCCTTTGCCACCACCATGACCATAATATCAGCCACCACAGCTGCCACCATAGCCTCCTCCATAAACATACACAATATAGTACTTGTATCCCACCGTGTAGCTTTACCACTCTTATTGATAAACTCAATAAGCCATATTTCATTTAAGAGGGAGGTAGTGAAAATCTTTAAGAATCTCTTAAAGTTGATTTTAGTTACCTAGCCTAAGAGTAAGAAGTGGCAAGAATGATGATCTTTCCCCCTACCAGCATGTTAAGCAATGTCTTGGAAGATTGCATCACCTTTAAGGACTTGCTTGAGTGTAGCTATAAGTTAGGCGCCATTATCATCCCTAAGGAATACATGTTAAACAACCATCTAATTTTATCAGAGTAATTCTTGGGATACATGTGATCCTCTTAAGACCAAAGAAGGTTGGGATATCTCCTTATCCCGAACCTCTAAGAAAATTATTTTTAAGATCAAGAAACTTTCCTTACAGGTGCCTGAGGTAGCTCAAACCTCCAACATCAAGGAAAGTTTGCAAGTTGTCAAAGACAACATAGGGAAGGGGAGACAAAGAGCACTCTCACTTGCCCAAGAGTAGCACAACCATCATCAAGTCACATTCCATCCACCATTGTAACTACCACTTCATCGGCTTCTTCTAATAGAGTAGGATAGGGCACAAAAAAACCCTTACCCCACTTACTTTATTTGATTTTTATCATGTACCTCCACCCAAAAAGAAATCAATGAAGAAACTTGATTCCACTTACATCTTTTCTACTTTTGATGCTCTTGATTTTATTCCTCTAAAAAACTCTCCAAGTCTAGAAAATGATAATAGCTTTAATAATTTGGATCATTCTTCATTCGATTTAAAAATGGATTATTCATTCCTAAATCTTATGGGTTCACCCCTTGAGATTAACTTGGAGTCATTCGACTCCGAGGGTCCCATAGGAGAAACTATAGGTGTACCCGAGGAGCATGTAGAACTTTCCACCATATCATCTCAGGAAGTCACCAAAGTTAACCTTCATAGTGGCAAGGTTCTACCTCCTAGGGTAGCACCTCAAGATAAGGGTAAGCAAGTCATTGGTTCTACCATGACATCCCTCCACCAGATTCTATAGATACTTTGATGGATGGACAACCTAGAGTCAATTACAATTCCCTCGCTTACCTTAGGAAGTTGCCAGCTATGCTAAGCATATACGACGCTCTTGTCTTATCCAAAGAGATGAGGGAGTCATTGATCAAAGCTTTACTTGATCCTTAAATATGTTTGGCTTAGTTAACCGCTATAGGAGAGGAGGCACATTACTCTAAAGAAGTCCTAGGAGTAACATTCACAGATGAAGACCTTCTCTTAGGGATGATCAAGCATAATCGTCCGCTCTACATCATGATCAACATGGGCAGATTCAAGTTATCTAGAGTATTGGTTGATCTAGGTGCATCAGTGAATATTATAAGTCTAAGAACCCTTGCCTACTTGAAGATTGACATCTCTAAACTTTCAAAATAAAGGATGATGTTGAGAGGATTCAATGAATAAGGCAAAAGGGTCTTAGGTTCCATAGTGTTATCTTTGGAGATAGATGATTGGAAAACTGAAACCAAGTTTCATATTATAGATTCGGATACCTTTTTCAATGCTTTTTCTAGGAAGATCATGGTTACATGAAAATAATCTAGTTCCATCCTCTCTACACCAATGCATCAAGTTCATGAGAGATGGGATTTCATATTATGTCAAAGGAGATCTCAAGACATTCACAGTTCATGAGATCAAAATATATGAGGATGTGGCCTACTATCTCCCTCAAAATCAACAAGTCTATTCTCGCAAACTTCGCCAAAGTTCAAAAGTAAAATAAAAAGAAATAGAAGAAGAAAAAGAAATAGAAAAAGAAAAAGAAAAGAAAAAAGAAAGTGAAAAAGAAAATAAAAGTGAGAAATAGACTTGGAGGAGAAAGTAGCTCATTATTGATTCCACCCATAGTTGTTACTCCATTCAAATATGGGTAGGATGACCCAACCACCATAGGAAGGAAGAGAGATCAAGTTCCTGATGAAAGACCTCCTTATTGGCCACCCAATAGAGAGATATCCCACACTTATATAGACTTAGAATCTAGTTTAGGATGAGTCCTATATGACTAGTATGCCAGCTAGCACTTATAGATAGTAGATCCCCATTGCAGGTGATAGTTGAGCCAGACAGTGATGAAGACCGGGCTTCAAAGAAAAGCATGAGTGTATCCAAGTCTATATGTGAAATAGTCAGGTATCAGTTGGGAACCTTAGCTCTAACCCCACTTTTCTCACAAAAAGTTGAGGGTTTGGTAGTTAAGGAAGCCCCTAGATCTTCCACGGATGTGAAGGTGCAGAGGTTCTTTTTGGGAGCATCATCCTCAAGTCAAGAAGTCAATGTAGAACTTGAGGATGATTCATATAAAGATTTAATACAATTACTTTTTGATTGGTACTCACCGTGTATTCTTAATCTAGAAAAGAAAGGTTTGATTCCACATACTTGGTCTAAACACATGTTAGATTACTTCAAGAGGTTATGGGATAACAAATGCAGACATTCTCAATCAAGACCAAGACTAGGATTCAGTACAGTGGGTCTAGTCGATGATGATGATTATTGCTTAGTCATCACCAATCATTTGGAATCTGATAGTTCTTTTCAAATCACACTCATATGAGGAGGTGTGCTTAGGTCATGACTATGAAGTCAAAGATGCATTTCCAGAGTTTCAAGAGGAGATCAAGTCAACCATCGATGAGCTCAAAGAAATCAACTTAGGAATTGAAGAAAATCCACGCCCGACATACTATAGTTCTTTGTTGAACCAAATAGAAACCAATGACTTAGTTAGGCTATTGGCTGAGTTTGAGGACTACATTCTCATGGAGTTATAAAGAAATGCCTGATTTATCTCATGATGTAGCAATCCACAAACTAGCAATATAACTTAATGCTAATCCTATCAAGAAAGCTCTAAGATGCATACGATTAGACATTAAACAACATGTCATTTTTGGAGTAAAGAAATTGATCAATGCTGGCTTTATCAGGGAAGAAATATATGTTACCTAGTTGGCTAGTATCATCCTAGTTAAGAAGAAGAATGGCCAAATTCTCATATGATTGATTTTAGGGGCTTAAATAAGGCATGTCCAAAAGATGAATTTTCACTATCAATCTCAAAATTGATGGTGGATATTGCCTCATCTCATGCAGTCTTCTCCTTCATGGATGGTTCATTTGGCTCCAACCAAATTAAGATGGCCCCTAAAGATGAAAAAAAATACGCCTTTCTCTCGAATGTATTGCTATAAGGTCATGCCTTCGGCCTTAAAATGCCTGCCACACATAGCCATGACTCGAATCTTTGATGAACTCATTCATCATCAAGTTGAATGCTATGTTGATGATCTAGTAGTCAAAATCAAAGAAAAGGAAGACCACCTCTTTGACTTGAGAGAAGTTTTTGAATGATTAAAATAATACAACCTCAAAATAAATCCCTTGAAGTATGCATTGGAGTAACCTAAGGAAAATTCCTTGGGTTTGTTGTCTGACACTGGAGAATTGAAATCAATCCATAGAAGATCAAAGCAATATTAGAAATGCCACCCCTTAAAAGTGTAACACAACTTAGATCATTCCAAAGGCAGTTGGCGTATCTAAGATGCTTCATATCCAACCTATCAGAGAGATGTCAGTCATTCTTAGCACTTGCCAAAAAGGATGCCAAGTTTAAGTGGGATGATAAGTGCTAACATGCCTTTGAAGACATCAAGCAATACCTGATGACACTGCCAGTTTTAGTAGCCCCTATCCCGGGCAAGCCACTCATCCTCTACACTACTGCATTAGATGACTCCCTTGGCGCTTTATTAACTCAAACCAATGATGAATGGAAAGAGAATGCACTCTACTATCTCAGTCATCGTCTAATCCCTATTGAAGCTAATTATCCACATATTGAGAAGCATTGCCTAGCTTTAATCTTTGCATCATAAAAGCTATGACACTATATGCTTTCTTATAAGGTGAACTTGATCTCCAGAATCAATCCATTGTAGTACCTCATGACACGAACAATGTTATCCGGATGATTGGCATGATGGTCGATGATTTTATCATAGTTTGACATTACATTCATACCCCTCTATGTGGTGAAAGGAAAAGTACTTGCAGATTTCTTAGCAGCACACCCACTTCCTGCTGATTCTCCGCTTAGAGATGACCTCCCCAAAGAACAAATCATGAACTTAGGGGACACCAGTATTCACCATTGGGAGATGTATTTTGTTGGTATGGCTTCCTCTCAAATAGGAGAAGAACCATAATCTACTCTTCCAGGGAAGGGAGGGATAGGAATAGTTCTCCCAACTCTAGACCATGATGTGATGAGATTCTCATACCATCGCCAATCCATGCACCAATAAGTCAATATGAGGCTGATTGCCGGGTTAGCTCCATTACTATGCATCCAGTATCAATATTTTTGGGGATTCTCAATTAATTATCAACCAAATCACTGGGTCCTACAATATTCTAAAGCCTAAGCTTCATCACTACCACAAGTATATCATGGAGTTGTTGGCCCAAATCCAAGAGGTTACCATTTCTAAGATTCCTCAAGGAGAGAACGTAGTATCAGATGCTTTAGCCAAACTTACCAAGGAGTTGACATGTCTAGAAGATGAGTCCATATCAATAAAGGTCCAAAATAAATCTTATCTTATTCTGAGAGAAAGACTCTCTCTTGAAGGGGAGGTTGTTGCCAAAAAGGATGATGAGTCAGATTGGAGGCAACCATTCATGGATTATCTAAATGTAGGAAAACTACCTCAAGAGAAGTCTCAAGCCCATTAGATGAAATAGAGTGTTCTTTCCTATGCTCTCGTGGATGGCAAGTTGTAGCGGTGGTCCTTCGATCATATGTGGTTGCATAGTTTAGACAAACACAAGCCCATAAGATCATGACTGAGGTACACTCAGGTCTATACAGAGCTCATCAATCCGGTCCGAAGATGAAAGCCAAAATCAAAAGACTAGGATACTACTAGCCATCGATGATCATAGATTGCATGGGCGTAGCTAGACAATGCCACCAATCTCAGGTGCACGGTGTGGTCTTACATCAACCACCCAACATTCTACATCCAACATTGGCCTCATGTCCATTCTAGTGTTGGGGTACTGACATAGTGGGTCCGATTGATCCTCCTTCTTCCAAGGGTCGTCGATTCATCCTAGCTGCCACTTACTACTTTTTCAAGTGGCCAGAGGTGATTCCACTCAAAGAGGTCATAACTTAGCATGTGCTCCGATTTTTAGAAAACCATATCGTATATAGGTTAGGGGTGCCTCGATGAATTATATCTGATAATGGTACTACATTCAAGAGAACCAAGATCAACAATTTTTCTTAGAGACACAACATAGATTAGAGATACTCTACCATCACTACCCGAGGGCAAATGGTTTGAAGCCTTCAATAAAACTCTCATCCAAATATTGAAGAAAACATGACAAATGGCGAGTAGTTATTTGATGTTGTGTGCACACATACACAACTCCAACTTACTCTTTTCTCCTTAGTGTATGGGTCAAGCTACCATTAGAAATCTAGCTCATCCTAAGGATAGTTGTGGGTAGCAAGATCACAATGGAGCAGAATGTGGTTAGAAGAGCTCAAAGGTTTGGAGGAGAGATGCTACGAGCATGCCAAAACCTTGAGTTATATAAGGCCAAAATGATTCAAGCTCACAATAAGTTAGTTGTCCTATAGCTTTTCAAGTAGGAGAACTTATTCTAGTTCTAAGGACTTATTGTCGCCCATCACAAGATGGGAGGCAAGTTTGAATTCACATGGGAAGGCCCTTTTGTTATAAAAAGGCCTACCAAGAAGGATCATATCAACTGATCAACCATAAAAGATAGCACTCGATGCTTCCAATCAACGAGCTTTACTTAAGGAAATATTATCCTTAAAATAATGTTTGAAAATAATTATCATCAAAAATCTTTATCATTTTTCATTTTTCATTCATTATTTTACTTTTCTTGAATCTACCATGGATGGGATAGGTGTAAGAGACATGGCATCACCCTCCATCCTTAACACAAACTACACACAATTTTCTGGTGCTTTATTAGGATAGGTGTAAGAGAACCTAAGAGGCATCCTATTTCGACTAGCACAACTAAATTAGGTGTAAGAGAACCTGAGCGGCATCCCTCCTCAGTGGAGTCACCATTTTCCTCTATGGCACCATTTCATCCACTCTTCAATGTGTTTAGGGTAGGTGTAAGAGAACCCAAGTGACATCCTATCCTCTATCAACACAAATAAAAATACATAAAAAAATACACATCTTTTATCTCGGGCAATTTTGATGTGGGATAACGCCCCCTATGACACTCACTCATTAGCTGCTCTAGGTCGGGCTGATGTGTTACCCTGCTAGTGCGTCACCCCAGTGGACCCTTGTTCAGGGAGATGTATGTCTGCTACATTTTCTTTCTTGATTTGACCCTATAAATGATGAGTGCCTTGTTAGCATCATAGACCTTATTGTGCGGTCGGTCAGCTACCATCATGACTGGCTTCATTTAAGTGGATATAAGTCTACACACCTTCTTCTTAAACTAGCCATCGTGAACTGACTTGGTCAAGTTGAGGATTAGGGTAAGTTCCCCATGGCTCCTTTCCTCCTAACTACTTCAAGTCTAGGTCTGTCCTTCTTTGTGACTCCATACTTGGTAGTTGCCCTAAGGTCGAGTTGATCTGTTGTGCCAATAATGGATCACCCTAGTGGTTGTTCCTCGCTTTGGAAGATGTAAGTCTGCTCGCCTTCTTCTTAACAATTTGCACCGATGGGTAGCCTATGTGATAGCACCTCTTGAATGACAAACTATCACTAATTAGTTCCACTTTAGGGAGATATAAGTCTACACGCCTTCTTCCTAGACTAATTATCGCACACCAAGGGGCACCTAAGGTTGGTTGGTTCTCTCTATGCTCACAGCGACCCACCCGGTGAATTTACCACTCTTGGTAAATGTAAGACTACTTTTCTTTCTCCTTGAGTTGGCCATCGTATACCTACAGGCATTATTTTCTTCAGGGATCAGGATAAAGCTCCTAGTGGCACCTCCTCTGCGGGCACTCTACTTGGATCACATCCTTTTCGACCCCATTTAGATAATACCTGGGTTACTTTTGGATTGGACAGTCCCCTTTTCCTAGTGACCACCCTTGTGGTTGGAGATTTTGTTCAGTGGATGCAAAATCTCCCTTTATCCAGTAAATATGAGATAGGTCAAGGCCAACATTGCCCCTTCTTAGTGTGGTCCCTTACAAACCAACAAGGTCCACAATAATAATAAATAAAATATAAATTTGCTTGTGGATTATGAATTAAAGCCTCCAGTGACACCTTTCCCAAGCAGGCATCCTATCTTTAGGGCAGTGTCAGCAAAACTCCATATAAATTTCTGCCTACTCTTAAGTTGAGAGTTGAGATAAGTCCCCTGTAGAACTCTCTCGGTAGTTGCCCTTAGGTTGGGTTCAATCTTTTCTACCATCAATAGGTTACCCTAGCGATCGTCCTTGCTTTGGAAGATGTAAGTCTACTACACATTCTTTCCAATATGACCAAGGCTGACATAGCCCTTTTCGGTCATCCATACAAGGTTTATCTCAAAATCTAAATTTAAAATTTAAAATAAATCAAACCAACTAGTGGAGTCAAATTATCGAACAAACTAAACTTCTCTCCAACAAGGCACAAATCAAATTAATCTCCCCATTAGGCCATAAGAGATCTCATTAAACTCTTATTCCCAATATATAGCTCAAACCTACTACCCCAATGGAAGGTTCACATTCCAAATCCCCAGCAGATACACACCCAAATAAATCATATTCACAATCAAACTTAATTCATATCCCCAACAGGTAGCTTAAACCTACTTCCTAGTGGAAGGTTCACATTTCCAATCCCCAAAGGATTCCTCCTTTTATGACTTTGGCATAGACCTCTCACATGTCATGTCTAATGCATGTGTGATCCTTTAGCGGATCTTTCTTCATGTCCTTGACATGAAATTCCAACCATATATTCCTTACTCTCTTATGCCCCTGGCATAAGTTGAGTTGCATTGCACTAAGATCGTGATTCTATCTATCTTTTGAGTTTAGGTTTAGACCATTTCTATTTGCACTGACAATTTTTGGATGTTGTTGATCATTTCGATCAACACCAATACTTGTGATCTGCCTCATCAGTTACACGACACCTATTGGGCGCCCCTTTGTTGACCTCACTTTTGGATTGAGTTCTCAATCTCCTTATCTTAGACATAGGAATCTTTAGACACTAAGATTTCCTTAGTCATAAGACAAATCTAGTGATTAAGAGAATACCTAACCTAAGCCTAGAGACATAGAAGGGTTCAACCATAGGATTAGGCCATGCCTTAGGGATTAGGGAGATCACCTACCCTATATCCTAAACCCAATCCATGTACACCTTCTTAAATTCAATCCATTTCCAAATTTCAAAAATTACCTCAAATTTAGTTTGAACTCAAATCCAAATACCAAATCCAAAATCCAAATCTCAAATCAAATGATTGAAGCCATTGATCAAATCCTCCTTAAGCCTTATGATTGGATCCCATGGACTTAGCCAAATTTTCATCCAATCCACTTCAAATTTGATTGATTTCTTCATGAATGAATCATATCTTCAATTATCTTCATAAATATAAATGAAATCTACACTCAAATCATCAAAAATAAATCAAAATCTTCCTTAAGCCATTTTGGTCTACCTCTATGAGCTTGGACAAATTTGCCTCCAAACTAATTCAAATTCAATTGATTTTCTAATTAGTCAATCATATATTCAATCATCTTCTCAAATATAAATCAAATATACAATCAAATGAAAACCCAAATTTGATTTAAGCCAATTTCTTGGATTCAATCAAATCCCACTCAAATCTTCTCCAAAATCAATTAATTTTTCATGAATCAATCATTCCTTCAATTATCTATTCAAATATAAATGAAATCCACAATCATCAAGCCAAATCAAAATTCAACTCAAATCAAGCCCAACCTAGCCCATTTGACTTGAAATGTTCTAATGAACCAAACCCCATTGGAATCCAAATAAATTATAATTGGATTTATATATTGATCCCAAATTAATATATAAACTCAACTAAATCAAATTCAACCAAAAATCAAACCAACTAAACCCAATTGGCTCACTTGACCCAAACTGGCTAATTTGGCCTACATGAACCGAAAGTCAAATTCAATCTAAATCAAAGTGAATTAAGTCAATCCAAACTTTATGTCATGATTGTTGATCATCTTAGGTTAATCAATTATCATGAATTAGGTCAAACCAAGTCAACCTAGCCCGTTAACCAAGTCAACCCTTTAACCCATATGAACTCAAACTAGCCAAATTGCAATCTAAATAAAATTGATTATAACTAATGGCTCAAGTTCATTCCAAATTGACTATTGAACTTGATCAAAGCCTCAATTGAGCAAATTGACTCACTAAACCCAAAACCCATTGAACCCAGCTTGACCTTAAGGGTCAAATCAACCTAAAACATAATCAAATCTAAATTGAACTTAACTAAAGGCTACAATATATTCCAAATGATCAACCAAACCAAAATCAAGCCAATTTGGTCAATTGATCAAATTGGTCAACTTGACCCATTTGACCCAAATGAACTCAAATGAACCAAAATCAAATTTAAACCAAATTAATGACACCAATACACTCCAAATGATTATTTGAATTTGATACAACCCTTAATTTGACCCAATTTGACCAATTGGTCAACCTAACCTGATTTGACCAAATTTGAAAATAGGTCAAATTGACCCAAATTAAACCAAATGAACTCCAAATGACATAAAATTTGGTCCAACTCATTTTTGACTCATTTCAAATCTACCCAAATCAAATATAATGCTAAATGACCACTTTGTCCTCAGGTTAATGGCATCCCATGAGAAAAGACACTTGCCCAAATGGTCATTTCTCTTCTTTGGCCACTTGACACTCTTCCATTGGTCCACATAGGCACCAAGGTCACTGACCAACTTGACCTAAGAGGTGGTTGGGGCAGTCATGACTCATGGAGAGGTGAATTTCACCTCACCTCTCCCATTGAAACACTTGGCATGAAGGACTTCCATCTCCCCTTGCTAGGACACCCATTAGTCCTTCATGGCAGCCACCTCCCATGCCTTGGCCACTCAAATCAAGCCACTTAAGGAGAATCTCAACCACCCCAAGTCGAGGGTACCCACTAAGAGCCAAAATCACAAGGAATGATATGATTTTTGGCCATTCCAAAAGTAAAAAAAATAGTGAAAAACTCTTCCTCCCATACTTTTTTCACTCTTATAGAGTTCCCAAACCAACCAGCAACCATTCTCACTTAATTTTTTGAGCAAAAACCACCTAAATCAAGTGGATTTTGGTGAGGAAGCAACGTCCACCAGTAGATACATCATTTTGAAGTTAAGGCGAGGTCTATACTTCTTCCTCCACTCAAGAGTGTGCTTGGGTCAACACCGCCACCGAAAACCATCCCCGATGAGGTAATTTTCAAGAAAACCCATACGGCCTTAGGATCTCTTATTTTGTGATAATTTTCATACGATTTTAAGAATTTCCCTTAGATAAACCTCACATTTTTCATTTTATTTAATCCCCAAATGAATCGAAAGGTTTTTCAGATAAAAATTGACGTGAAAATGAGCTTATTCGGGGGAGATTTCATTCATATTTCAAAAAAATTCCAAAATCTCTCTTGATTGCACAATAATCTTGTCTTTACCAGAAAGTAAGAGCCATCCCATCCCATGCCCCATCATATTAGATTATGTGTTAGATCTACTTTTCCCTCAAATCATCTATATTGACATCCAACGCCCAAAATGATCCCCATCGTGGTCCTGTTCCCTTCGTGATTTCTCTCACTCTCACTAACGCATAACATGAATAATCGCGATGCCATGTATGCCATGCGGATCTATGGGACCAAACATCGCATCAGGCGTTGCCCCATTAGTGTCGCACTGTGCTAACTGTGTTAAATAGAAAATTCTGGATTTTTCAATACTAAAAATTAATTAAATCTTCTAAAACTTCAAAAATTCATAGAAACTAAAATACTTACCTAAAAAATACAGAAAGGGGCCCGTTGGATTCATCTTTCGAGAGGAATCCAATAAACCTAAAATCCTCAAATTTTACTGAATATTTTAGGCTTAATTTAGGCTTTTGTGAAAATAAAATTTTATTAATTAAACCAAAAATACACATCAAATTGATTTGAAAATTTTAGGGATTGAAATTGAAGTTAAAATGCACCCACCATAAAAATTTCAAGTTAAAACGATTTCAAGATTGGGAGATATTACATTCTGAAGTTCAAATAGTTAAAATAAATTAATGGACTTTATAAAAATCATGTAAAACTATTTAAATCAGCTGAAACTTTGAAAAATTATAACAAATCATAAAAAAAATCCTAAAAAATATAAATAAATACTCATTTTAAGGGCATTTTAGAGGAGATTAATTTAAAATTAATTCTAATTAATTTTAAACAATAGTAATTAAGACTTAATTTAGGTTTAATTAAAAACTTAATTAACTAATTACTCCCTAATTATCCAAGTAATTAATCCTTAACTTTCTGAGGTTGATTAATGGGACGACCTTTGCCTCCCATAATTTTATTGGGATTTATTGCTTGGTTAATTAAAAAAATTGGTTATCTTAGCCTTAATTACTTTCTTAATTAATTAAGATGATTAATCAACATTCTAAATAGCAAGGAAACCAATTAATTAAGCTTGCTAATCATTTTGGAATAGTGAATGGGCATGGGGAGTGATTGGAACCTCTTTCCTATTATTTCCCTAGTTCATTTCACTTGACTTGAAACTAATTAATTTGGGACTAATTAATGGTTTAATTCATTAATTAAATGGTTTAATTAATTAAATTAAAATCATAATCATTCTAAATCTCATCTAATTAAGTTTTTTAGGTAGACTCTTTGGTGTTCAGTAACCTAAGAGAATTCTAAGAAAATTATAATTAGCTCATATGTGTGAGAGAATTATAGGAGTACTTAATTAAGTCCCTTAACATAATTAACCATTAATTGTGAGGAATTGCATTAGGCCCCTTTCATTTCTTGGGATCATTGTTGATTTAACTTCTAATGCATATACATATCATGTTGGCTCACCATTACTTGGGTAAATATGTTAAGGTGATATAGGAAAGGAGTAATTAATGGACTTAACTCATATTACAACCTAATTAATATGTAAAAATCAACTTAATTTCTTTTCTTTGAACCAAATTGATTAACTAATATGGAAATGGGTTAAGAGTAGCAAATGATTGAATCTCCTCTTTTCTCTAAATCAAATCAAACATCCAAAAATTACATGATTGTATTTGATATGATTGTCCTTAGGAATTAGTTTGATTGAATGAAACATGTGTTTTATGTCTTATTATTCCTTTCCAATCATATTAAATAATGTGTGTCATGTGGTTCCATGCATTCATGTTTTTAAAATGTTTAAACTTAAATGAATTTCCTTTATGTCAAGCTTGCATGTGTTGATTTAATTTAATATATGTGTAGCTATTATCACTATTAAATCCAAATGTATTTTTAAAAAAGCTTATAAATGAGTAATAACATGTGATTTGATAGTATTTATGACTACATATAGGTTTGCATGTTCTTATAGCTTAAGCATGTGAAATAAAGCTTTCTTTTCTTTAATTTATATGTAATTTCACATGTATTTGAATGTTAATAATATATAGTCTGGACATCCCAAGAATACAAGGCTTTAATTAGCCCCAAGGAGGTCATTTAATTACCTTACTTCCCTGGTTTAACAATGACATGTACTTATTTTATTTCATTTCATTTACATGTGTTCCTACATTAAAACTGGGATGCAATTCTATTTCACATACATAAATGTTCTAATCAAATAAAATATATGATTTTCTTTCTTCTCTTTTATATATACATTCATGTGTAGTATAGAAAGTATATAGTCTACACATCAATACAAGGTTTTAACTAGCCCCAAGGAGGTCATTTGATTACCTCACTTCCCTGGTTTAACAAAGGCATGTACTCACTTATTTATCTTTACATGTGTATGTATGTGTGGCTAAAGGATGAAAATTCCTAATTTCTACTAAGAATACATGTATTCATAATATACTAAATGATTGAATTAATTAGCCATATGATTTGGGGTCTCTTTCCTTATGTTCTTACATACAAATTTACATGTGTTTGAATGCAAATGGGTATATAGTTTAGAAATCTTGGAAATATGAGGCTTTAACTATCCCCTAGGAGGTCATTTGATTACCTCACTTCCCTAGTTTAACAATGTACCTATTTAATTTCATCATTATGTCTTTTTGTATGATAATTTGGATAAAGCTCTAAATTAACATGATTAAATAATTCAATCAAATAAGAAATATAAGCTTCAAATATGCACATCTACATTCATCATTTGAGTGTGCTAAAATATGTTGTATGTATAGTCATACTTAGAGTTAAGTCATATGCATGCTACATGTAATGGAAAGGAATAAATTGATCTATGTCATGTGTTAATAGTTCACTTAAATTAATCTTAAGAAGCCTTTCATGTTGAACACAATCATTTAAGGTGAACCTAAACTTAAGATTAATTTAAAATGTGTAATAAGCCATTCACTAAAGGGAAATAAATTAAATTAACATGCTTTAGAAAGTGGCTTAAGATAGGGATGAAAAAGGGCAATCCTCTTCTTTTTATGAAACTTAGTTGCTAAGTGTGAGTCACATAAAACCAAAGAAAACACAAATTAAAACTTGTCATTCAATTAAAGCACTTGAAGTGAAACCACCCTTTAAATTGAATCTTTCTACACCTAGAAAATCTTAACTCTAAACCTAGTTAGGACATACCACACAAGCCTTAATACACACACATTATTAAGTCACCACTTCTACTTATATGTTAGATGGTGCATGGTTTGATGTAAGTTTTATTTTGTGATGTATTATTTTAGAGGATGTTAGGGTGTATGTTTTGTAGACTATATGTTAGGCCAATTAGCCTAATCATATTTTCTCTGGGATTATGCTTAAGGGTCACCAAAAATAAATATAATGTTCTCTTGTAGGTTGCTTAAGCCCTAAGCATACTAAGTTAGACAGTGGGTTGTTACCCATGTGTGGTGCTAAGTCCAAATTATAAATATATCTTCTTGGGTTGTATGTATGTTTAGCTAACCTCTATTTTACAGGTGTAGTTAGATTTAATTTTTCCTATTTTTAATGTAATTTTGTATTAGAAATTAGGATTAGTGTTATGGGGGATAAGGCTGAGATCAGCTAGAGAGCTTTGTCCTAGGAGGCCATGTGATGCCTTTGAAGTGGAGCAAATCAATCAAATGAAAATATGAAGAAATGAAGACTTGAAGACCCCCCATAACATTTATCATTTGTAAATTGTAAATTATTCTTTTATGTCCTGGTTGTATAAGGGTAAATCCTACCCATTTTCTTTTTTGGCGATTAATCCACCGCCTTTTATTCTTTTATGTTAGCTATAAGATTTTGATGTTATGTTTAGCTTGTACATTAGAAATTACATGCCTCTTCATAGTTTCTTTATGATTGGTTTATTGTATATTAGACAGCTCTTAAAAAAATAATAAATCTTTTAACTACAACTCATAATTAAATTTCTAAATAACTCATAACCTCACATAAAGCCTAGGCATTAAATCAAGATGATTAAAAGATTTAGCAACCCCTTAGCTATATGGTTGTATGTCTAATATCATGCATGCATCTTCTACCACTCTTATAAAAATGAGGGCTCCATTCTGCATGCATGGGAACGCAACCTATGAGAGCAACTCCTACTGACTGAGCTTCACCCTCTTCTCTCTTGATTTGGCCCATAACTCATTTCAACATGCATTTAGGCATACAAAAATCCTACGGCCTTTGTCAAAATGAAGTATCCAAAAATAAATAAAATTTAAAAAGATTTGCATTAGACTAAGTCATTACTCATACCACTCATGCTTTAGTCTCTTTAGGGAGTGTTTAAGGACTTTAGTCTCTTACTAAATAATAACAACCTAACTATCTTGCAAAATCATATGACTTTCCTACATAGTTTTAAAGCATAGAAGGAGTTAGGATGCACTGGGTTGTAAAGAATGGGTGGTTTATCCTCTCTGAGGTAAACTATATACCCATCTTCGCTTAGACCTAGGTCATGCTTTGGCTTATGCCAAAGCTCCCAAGATCTAGGATCTGAGATAGTTATTTCTTTCAGGCTACAAATATAAATCCTCACCTCTTAAGAATTTCCACAACCTTGTCTTGTGGGGTTATAAGTCCTAGCTTTCTAATAAAATGTCAACTTTAAAAAATCAATCTCTTTAATTTTAAACATATAAAGCCAATCATATGATAGATTGAAATGCTCATTAGGCTTTTACTATCATGAGTATTTCCTACTTATTCCCTCTGGCTTCTAAAATAAGTCTTCTCCCTGAACAATCCCTTTAATTTTCAAACATAACCAATTTATTGATAGCCTTGAAAATCTTTGGAGACCCTAATTGTCTACTTCAATCGAGAGTATTCCTAAGAAATCCTTCCTTAAATGTAATTAACTATGGGGGATTGCCTCCATAGGAAACTTAACTAACCCAATTTAAAATAAACCCTGTTTTACTTTTCCATGTAAAGTAAGGAAAATCGTATATTCAAAGACATCATTTTTCCTATTGTGATTGGTTCATTATGGTGATGATTTCTATCTTTTGAGATATGTCATTCTTAATGCACTAATCACTTCAATAAGTACCCCCTAAGATCTACGTGGTGTCCCACCATTCTAAAAATAAACATCATAATATGTTGGGTAGATATATTTAAAATATTAGATTATAAAGTGAAATAAAATCTAAGAATTTCTTAAACTATAAAATACAATAATATATATATATATATATATATATATATATATATATATATATATATATATATATATATATATATATATATATATATATATATATTATTAAATTTTAAGTATATTAATTAAATGCATTTAAATTAACTAAGGATTATTATGAATAGTAAAAGATTGATAGAATTTTATTTAATTAAATATTAAATGCTTTAATTCAAATTTTGATTATATTATTTTTTGCCTTAAGTGGGATTAAAGCATAAATAAAGAGTTATAGAGGAAGTAAGTGACAACCATCACGTAAGTTTTAATAATATGAATCTTGTAAATTGCAGGTGATTAACAATGAAATTTCAATTTTTGAAGCATCAAGCTTTATGAATATCTTGAAATAGTATTCATATAAGGAAAAGTCATGTTGATATTATTTATGTACAAAGAGATTTTAGACATCTCGTGTTCTAGAAGAAGTGCATCACTTAGGTAAGATTTACAAATTATAATACATAACGTATGTTTATCTTTCTTTAAATTTTATTGAGTACAATATGGACAATCTACACTGTATGTTCTCATATAATCATCATTATAAGTTTATCTAAAACCCAGTCATATGCATAGTTTCTTGTTTATGCCACTCAACAATTAAATGTTGTCTTACTCCTTATTGTATCTCTATAAGTAGTATATTATTTTAGTTTATTTCTAGTTATTTGCATACTATCTTTCCTACGTTCCTATTATTGAAAATATCTACTGACTATTATACATGCCATGTGAATAATCAAAATTATGATATTACCTGCACAAGAATTAGGGAAAAAGGGTTTCCAAGTGAGACAACAAGGTCCTCAAATGATATTATATAGTAATTTTATGTAGTTTTATGTTATGATATGTTTGTCAATAACTTCGATAGCTACACATGACATATTTCAAAACTACTTTTAATATATATGTTTTATGTAGTATTGTGTATATCATGTTTCAGGCAGAGAAGAATATAATAAGTTATTGCTCAGTAAACCAAATTGACTATGCAACATTTATTCTAATTGTTTGCATGCATATAAATGTTTTATAAATTCAAACCTATATTAGATTGCTTACTGTTTCATGACTTATTGATTATAATTGTTTTTAGGGAATGGTAAGGAGAAAGTGGAGTAAGTTTTGCCCCTTTTGGAAGTTATTCAGGGAAAATATTATAAATAAGTTTTGAATGTAAGTTCAATAAATTTTAATGAGTATTATTTTGATATCTAGTGTTTTAGATGCTTTGTAGTTGTTATTAAAAATTTTAATTTGGGTTGTTTCCACCTGCTATGAATTTGGTATATTAATATTTAGATATTCTTGTGATATTTTTGGGTGAATTTAGATGATTGTGTTGATCTTTTACAATATTCTGTGGAATGTAAAGTTTTTAGAATAGTTGTTTAAGAAAGATTTAATCCCCTAAATTTACTCTCTCTGTTACATCTCTTTCTTATGGGTCTTAGGTTATCATTTGGGATGTGATAAAATGGTATCAAGGCATTTGAATTTAATTGATCAATTATGAAAACATGATTTAGTTTAGAGGTAATAAGAATGAAATATGATTCGATTTCTACATAGCATAGGTTGGTTTAGTTATAATAAGTGAGTGGTGTGTGACATAAGCTAGTAACTTATATTTTTTTGACATACAAAAATTGTTAATTTATATGAAAAATATATGTTATGCTATTCATTTTCATATATGGCTGAAAGGGTGTTTGAAAGAATAAATGGGCAGTTAGGTCAACCAGGAAGAGATACTAAACTTTTGAAACTATTCCACCAACTGAGAGAAGTACATTAAGAGCAAAAAATGTACTAGCACTTGACTTTACTGTTATGATGCAAATGCAAATGATGAAAATGATTATGCATATGATGGAGAAAATACAATCTTGTAGCACTCAGAACTTATTATGCCACCAACATATGTATCAATACTTTAGTTACATGTAGAGCAGTAGTTGACCTTCACATATGCTACAAGCCAAATCGAGTTTATAAGGTGAATTGATCGACTTGGATGCTTTAAGCACAAATCTAAGATGCACAAACATCATAAATCCCAAATGATCTTCGATCGATGAATGTAATTTCATCATGTTTAGATAATAAAATTGGTCAATATAAATATTGCATGATCTAACGATCAGACAAATCAAGTCACAATGTGCTAATACATATAGAGTCTAAGCTGATAATTTCCCATTCATAAAATTGAGTGTGTTGTTAGCTTTAAAATGTTGAAAACTACCAAATGAGATTATTCACACCCAATTCAAATTAGTATGTACAAATATCAAAGGATCAGAAGTGATAGCATGCAAATCAAGATTGAAATGCACTGGACGTCACCAAAATTAACCCAAATGACCTCTAAGCGATGAACGGAATTTGCCATCATGTTCAAAATGTTGAAACTGGTCAGAACATAAATATTGCACAACTTGATGATCAACTAATCAAGCGATCGAGTCATCAATATGCTTGCACACATATCGTGATCAAGAGACGCTGACGCAAACTAAATGACCTCCATTCGTGAAATTGATTATGTCGTTAATTTTGAAATATCAAAATCTATCAAGTAAGACTGTTCGTACTCAATTTAGACAATTCTACATGAAAGTTGAGCAATCGTAAATGATAATGCGTATTTTGAACTGAAATTGACCCAATTTGATGTCGATTTTAATCAAATGGCCTCCGATCGTAAAACAGACTGTGTTGTTACATCCAGATTATCAAAATAAGCTAAGATTGATATATATATATATATATATATATATATATATGTGTGATTTAGCTGAAATTTACATTAAGATTGATTAAACATTTTAAAAGTTAATAAAAAACCCTAAATCTAACATAAATCTAATTCTAATCCATGCTCTTTTATGAGTCTTCACGTGTGACCCGAACCCTTCCTTATTCCCTTGGTCTCCTCTTCACACACTAAAGCTCCCCATTTGAATGCACAAATAACCTCCCTCTACCAAACACCCTCGATCTCGTTGTTATGTCAATGACGTTCTCCTACCAGAGGTGAAAATATTCTTATACATGCCTTCATCATCCCCTCCTAAAAGGAGGATAAATGAAAATAGAAATATATAAAAATGCATTACGCTTGGGACACCAGATCCAGATGTCTTATTAAGAGGGATGACATTGAGAGAGTGTACTATCTTGAGATAGAAGTCACCACCCTACAATGACCTAATCACAAGGACTCCTAAGGACAATGGGTCCATATATACCAAAATTCTTCCCCACTTTATGGAAAATTAAAGCAAGGTTTATTTTAAATCGCATTTGTTAAGTTCCCTACAAGGGCCATAGTTAATTACATCCTAAGGGACGGGATCCCTTAGGAATACTCTCAATTAAGGTAAATGATCATTGTCTCTAAAGATTTCAATATGTAGGACTATCAATCGATTAACTTATTTTGGAAGATCAAATGGGATTGATCAAAGAGATGGAGTTATTATTGAAGGAAGATAAGTAGGAGATGTCATGATGTGGAACCCAAGGAGCATCTCAAACTATCCTATTTAGGCTTTACATTTTTGAAATTTATTTAATTTATTTGTGTTGAATTTTTCATTAGAAATTTAGGGTTTATGATTCCATAATACAATATTATGGAAATGTCTAAGAGGTGAGGATTTATGCTTATGGCCCATGGAAGGGAGAAGCAACCTCAGAACCTAAATCTAGAGCTTTGGTGAGGGCCAAAAGCACTACCTAAATCTAAGGTGAAAATGGGTATTTAGTTTGCCTCCACAAGAGAGGTCAAACCACCCGACTGTTTGGACTTACAACTGCCTGGGGATGGCTGTCAACTAACTCCTCCTACAATTTTAAATTTATGTAGGCAAATCATATGCTTTATGCAAGATAGCTAGGTTGTAATTTATTTAGAAAGAGACTAAGTCTTTAAACTCACTCCTTAAAGAGACTAGATCATGTAATGGCATGCTTCAAATGACCTAAATCTAATGCAATTATTTTATTTTATTTTGATCAGCAATTTTATTCATATGCCTACATGAGAAATGAGATTATTGGCCAAAATCAGAGAGGTGTATTTCCACCATGGCTCTCAAAGGTCCAAGTTTCTCGCAAAGGTGGAAGCCCTCCAATCAAGAGTGAAGACAATATGCATTTGTGCATGATGTTATAAAAGAAGTACTCATCCATCTAATGGGTTACTAATTCTTTTATCTTGATTTTAAACTTAAGCTTTAGGTGAGGTCATGGGTTCTTTATTGTTAGTTTTGAATTATTAAATTTGTTAAAAGATTTATTTTTCCTTAAGAGCCTAATCCACATCCAGGCCATACATAAAGCAAGAAGAAACTAAAAAAGGATGCCACTTAATGAACAACTAAACAAATCAATCAATATAAAGCTAATTTAAAAGAATAAGAGGCCATTGTGGTCGGGTACTACCACAAAAAAAATAAATTGGGTAGAAGCTCTACCCTTATACAACCTTACATAAATGAATTACATACAATTAAGCAAGAACTCAATGGGGTCTTCAAGCTTAATTTCTTCATTCTTCTTTCTACTCCTTTTCTTCTTTCTTCTTTGATTTGTTCTCTTGGATGGTTGTAAGGTGGATGCTCCAAAGGCTTAACATGGTGCATAAGATGAGATCTTATGACCAATGCTTATCCTAATCCCCATAATAATCATTCCAAAATCCTAATTGTAAAATTTACATGAAAGGAAAAGTAAATCTAACTAACACATGCAAAACAAATGTTAGCTAAATGAACCACCAAATCTGAAGCATGTATATTGGACTTATCACCCCACACATGGGTGACTAAGTCCACCTAGCCTATTAGATTATGCTTAGGGGTATAAGCACCTGCACATCAAAAACATTTTTATTTATTATAGCGCCCCTTAAGCACAATCCCTTGAATAAGATAATGGTTAGACTAAGATCTCCCTACCATTCATTCTATGCACATACATCCTAACATCCATACTAAAACATATATCACAAAATAAAAGCAAGCATCAAACCATGCACCACCCTAACCTAAAGCTAGAAGTGGTGACTTAGCCTAATGTGTGCTTTGGAGGTTTATGTGTATGCTTAGCTATGGCTTTAGTTAGAATTTTCTAAGTGTGAATCATGTTCAACTTAGAGGGTTTTCATTTAAGTGATTTAGTTATTTTGGGTTGATTTTATTTCATGTTTTGATTAGGTTCAAGTGAATCTACAATTACTAAGTTATAAAAGAGAGAGAAGAGAACTTAACCTAAGTAATTTCTAAAGTGGATTCATGTTTTGGTTTTGTTCAATGAACATTTTAATTAAGTGTTTTAATTAATCCTAAGTTTAGATGAACTCTAAACAAACCTATTCAAAAAGAAAGGTATTTTAAGATTAAATAAAATGAACTAAATTTACAAAACACACATCACTTCATTTCTTTCCTAACATGTATAACATGCATATGAATGAGTCTTAAGCATATCTATACATACAAATGAGAATATTTAACACACTTTATGATGCATGCTAAGTGATTCATTTAAGAAAATTTGAAAGTTTATGAAGCATGATTTTCATTAAATAGAGATTTCTTATCCAATTTTCACATGCACATACATGAAAAAGAAAGTCATAGTGAGTACATGACCATTGTTAACCAAAGGTGTAAGGTACAAGACTACTTAGACTACTTAAAGCCTCACCTCGAGGTTGTCCGGACTAATATACCACTTTCCTTAAATACAAGCATGTACAAAAGAAATGAATGGAAAAGAAAGAATGCAAAAATTTGTTTGATTTATTTTGTTTATGTATGTATGCAAGCATAGTATCCTTCTTAAGTGATAGTATAGGAATGAATAGGATATGGAATTAGGCAAGTGTTAGGTTCTTCTCAAATGAACCATACACCTTGCCAAATCCTATTCAAAACTATACTAAAAGAAAAGAGAAGGAAAACCTATGCTAAGCACATCCTTATATTTTACTCACATGCAAACTTATAATTAAAATATAAGTAACACATTTTCAGTTTTGATAATTGATTCATATATTTTGAAAATAATTTGAATTTAATAGTGATAATAGCCACTCATATTCTTACTTTAGCCAACACAATTTGACATAAAGGAAACATTTTCATTTTAAATTTAATTTTTGAATATCATGCATGAAACCAAATGACATACATATTTAACATTGGGAAAGAACTAAAGCAATGAAAGCATGTAAACACATTCACTTTAATTAAATCCTAAAGACAATCTTATGAAATAAGAAAGCTTAAAGTAAATCAAAGTTCATTTAGCATGATTTTTGTTTGATTTTGAATTTGATTTATTTTTGAAAATGTGGATTGAGTTTGTTGTTCCTAACCCATTCCCACATGTGTTTGATATTTTTATTTAATTTTTAGATGATTAGATTCATTTTAGATTTTGATTAGGTTCAGATAAGAATTAAACATGTTAATTAACCCTTACCTACACCCACCTTAGCATAGTTAACCAAATAATTATGAGCCAATGATATGACATAAAACTCACAAGGAATTTAAATTTGTAATGCACCCGGAAGAAAGGGGCCTAATGAATTTGGCTCATGATTAATGGTTAATTAAGCTAAGGGTTTAACTTAAGTAATTTCAAAACACCCCTCACACATATGAGTTGAGTTTTGATTTCCTTAATTGAACTTAGGCTCTTGAACACCTAAGCATCTACCCAAAGTACATTAATTAAGTTCTGAAAAGTTTTAGTAATTTTAAGAAATTAATTAAAAGGGTAATTAGTGAATTAACCTTTAATTAAGAGAAGATTAGGAAAGAAAAGTGGGTTTAGGGAATATATGGGAAATGCACCAAAATTATTCCCTAAACTCTATTCGCTGGATTAAACCTTGATCAACTTCAATAAGAGATTAAAACACTAATCAAACTCTTAATTATCCTTAATTACATAAAAGGGGTAATTAGAAAATGTATTAGCAATTCCCCCAATTAAGCCATCAATAAATCCCAAGAAAATTAGTGGAGGCATAAGTCATCCCCCAAAATATACCCAAGAAGTTTGAGATTAATCAGTGGATTAATTAGGGAGTAATTAGCAAATTAATATTTCTAATAAAATCCAAAATCAGAGAAAGATACAATTTAAAATCCATTAAAACCAATTTTAAAATATTCTAGATTGAATTATCTTTAAGTGAAAATTTACCTTATATTTTTCTAATTTTTATTTAGAGAGATATGGATTTTTGAAGTTTAGAGAATTAATTAGAATTAAATAAACATTAATTAATCCCTAAATCTAATCGGCGTGCCACACAATGGCTGAGTCAGATGCACTTTCCACATGTCATGCAACAAGTGACCACTTAAATGTCCTATCATAGCAGGCATGGTGATAGCTCTATGTGATTTTATATCTGTCGTTTAATTATGGATCGAACGACCAAGAATTAACCCACAATTTTAAAAGGTGAAATAGGATTTAAAACATGCATTTAATCTCGATCGTCCATCCAAAATGCGCAGATGGATGGCCATAGATCATCCCTATTCTTCCCTGAGGAATAATGGAGACCATCCACTTTCAAAGGGAAGATCCGAGCTCGATCGAGCTCGGATTGGGATGAAACTTTGCACACACCATCTAACCCTAATAACAATCACATCTAAAGGGTTGAAATTTCATGCCATTAACATTTCTTTCATAAACGACCAACACACATGGAGTTTAGGGGTCAGAAAATGTCTAACCTCACCTGAGGTGATCACCGGTGCTCGATTCCCTTGGAGGAGCTTCGTCTAGTTGAGATGAAGTTGTGGTGAAAGTATTATCTCCTAAGGTTGAGTAGATTGCTCTATGGACCAACCCCTCTTTAGCTCCCTTGCTACTTTTAATGGAAATAGACCTCCCCTTACCTTTGGAACTTGAGAGAAAGCTTAGGCAAGCTTGATTTGGTCCCCCTGAGGGAGTGTGCAAAGGAAATTGACTTGAATTAGAATGTAGAGGAAATTTGCAATTCAATGGAGGTCCCCTATTTTTGCTTAAGGGAAAATCGAGAATGGCAATTTTCAATTCCCTCTTGAGAGCTTAGGATCATTCTAGGATGGCTCCTAACACTCTCCCTTACTCAATCGATAGTGAGGATGCTTGAATTGAAGTGAATTAGAGGGAGTATATCTCCCCCTATGGCAATCGGATGATTGAAGCATTATTTGTCATTTTGATCCAATTGCCAAGATTTAAAGGGTTGTTTGAGTTGTTAGAAGTTGGCACATGGTCAGTTTGGGCTAAGGAGTGGAGTGGTAACCTCCCACGTGCTTCAAAACAAGTGGAGGGAAGTTTTCCATATGGGCAATTTGAGCAATGTGCTCAGTTTTGGCCTTAGGTCAATTTGGGCTAACCCAAATCCATTGGGTTGTGTGCACCACCCTCTATAGGGTTTACTTGACCTATTAGAAAGGTATCAAGTTGGTATGAAGAGGACTTGACCAAATTCACCACAGAGTTGACCAAAATTTGTTCTATGACCTAAGGGTAGAATGGTCATTTGGCTGATTTTTGAATTTGGATATGTTGGGTATGTTGATAAAATGGGTTTGGCAAAGTTTCATTAGATTTGGAGTTCATTTGGTATGGTTTGGCTCATGTTGACCCATTTAGATTAAAATGGGTCAACTTGGGTTAAGTTGACCAATTGGTCAAATTGGGACAAATCAAGGGTTGGATCAAGTTCATATGACCATTTGAAATGTTTTGGTGGCTTTGTTTTGATTTAATTTGGTTTAGTTTTGAGTTTGGCTCATATGACTTCATTTAGGTCAAATGGGTCAAGTTGGCCAATGTGACCCATTTGACCTATTTGAGCTAGGTCATGGGTAGGTTTAGGTTTGGCTAGTCATATGAAGTGGATTGGTATCTTTGTTTCCAATCAATTTTGGTTTAGTTTGAATTTGGCTCAACATGACCCTTTAGGTCAAGTTGGGTTCAAGGTCAATTGGGTTAGGTTAGGTCTAGTTGGCCAATTGAGGCTTTGGTCAAGTTCAACAAGTGATTTGGAATGAACTTGACCCATTGGTTTCATTCAATTTGGCTTAGATCAAGTTTTGACATATTTTAACTTTTTAGGTCAAGTTGGGTCAACTTGGGTCAAGTGGCCAAGGTTAGGCTCAAATGTTGACTTGGTCAAGTTCAAACATAGTTCATGAATGAATTTAGATCAATGGTTTCAATCAATTTGGCCTATGGTAGAATTTGGCAATGTTATGTTTCATTTTGGCTAAGTTTTGACTTGGTAACCCTTAGGTTTGACTTGGTTTGACGCAATTTGATTGATCATCTCTCATGATGATTGTTGATCATGATGAGAGCATAGGTGAGTTTGATTCAATCCAATTTGGTTAGGATTAGAATTTGGCTCATAGGTACTTTAGGTCACTTTGGTGAGCCTAAGTCCAAATGGTTTTGGCCAAAGCTTCATTTGAGTTTGATTGAACTTGTATATGGACTTATGATTGAAATATAAATCTAGTTGCAAGTGGTTTGAAGTAAAATGAGTTTTGATTCATTTGACAATGCATATTCAAAGGAAGAACATGAATGGATTTGGGTTTGATTTTTGGAATTGGTTTTTGGTTAAGTGATTGAAGTTTGTATTTATATTTGGATTCAAGATTGTAGGGTTGATGAATCATGAAGAAAAATCAAAGAGTTTGGCTTGATTTGAAGTTGATTTGGCTAAGTTCAAGATTTTGACTTGAAAGGCTTATGTTAGATTTTGAGTGGACTTGAGTTTGATTTTTGAAATTGGTTTTGATTGTTTGAATTTATATTTCATTTATATATGTGAATATAAATGAGAATATAAATGAGTCATGAGAAAATTTCAAGGATTTGAAGTGATTTGATCATGATTTAGGTTAAGTCTTTTAAGAGGGAATTTAAAGGACTTAGGAAATTCTTGGAGTTTAGAGCTTGAATTTTGGATTTAGATTTGATTGATTTATATTTATATTTCATTTATATATGTGAATATAGATGAGAATATAAAATAATTTATGAGAAAATTCCATGAATTTGAATTGATTTGAACATGATTTAAGCTAAGTCCTTAAGAAGGAAATTAAGGACTTAAGAAGGATTTTAAATTTAGGATTTAATTTTTAGATATGATTTGATTGATTTGTATTTATATTTTATTTATATTTCATTTATATATGTGAATATAAATGAGAATATAAATAAGTTATGAGAAAATATCATGAGTTTGAATTGATTTATTAAGAAGGAAATGAATGGACTTAGGAATTTTTGGAATAGGAATTTGAATTTGGAATTTAATTTTTTGGATTTGATTTGATTTATTTATATTTCTATTTTATTTATATATGTGAATATAAATGAGAATATAAATGAGTTATGAGAAAATCTCATGAGTTTGAATTGGTTTGATCATGATTCATGCTAAGTCCTTAAGGTGGAAATTAAGGACTTAAGAAGGATTTTAAATTTGGAATTTAATTTTTGGATTTGATTTGATTGATTTGTATTTATATTTCATTTATATATGTGAATATAAATGAAAATATAAATAAGTTATGAGAAAATATCATGAGGTTGAATTGATTTAGATTTGATTTAGGCTAAGTCCCAAGAAGGAAATTAAGGACTTAGAAAATTTTATGAGTTAAAATTTCATTCATGGGTTTCAATCATGATTTCAATCATGTGGCATTGATTTGAGTTTGGATAAAAATCCAATAAGATTGATTTGGAGTTTGACTTAAAAGAAGGAAGGTGAGGAGTGGTTCAAGCTAAGGGTAGGCAGATTTTCCTAACATCCCTAAGGCATGATCTACTCCTATGGCTAACTCTTCTAAGTCTCTAGAGCTAGGTTAAGTGTCCACCTAATCACTATATGTGTCTTAAGACTAAGGAACTCTTAAAGTCTAAGAAAAGTCCTATATCTAAGATGGAGGGGTTGAGAGCTCATTCCAAAAAATGAGGCAACACGGTTCACTCCTCTTCTCCTCCAACCACTCCTTTTTTTCCTTCTTCCCTCCAAACCGAACCGAGCCTTCTTCCCACTTCCCTCATCCAAAATTGCAAGCCAACTCTCACTTCTCCCTCTCTCATTCAAATGTAAGTTTCCTCCTTCCCTTCTTCTCCCTTCTCACAAAATCAATCCACTTTCTTCCCCTTCTTTTCTCCCCAAATAATTTCACTCTCCTTCCTCTTCTTCCTCCATTTCTTCCCTCATTAAAAAAAAAATTTATTTCTCTTATTTTCACCCAATCTGAAAATTTCAATTCCTTTTAATTTAACCGGAGAGGAACACCATCATTAGGCAGGTTCTTCTCTCGATTTCTTGCATCTCCTTTCTCATCTCCTTCCAACCTTTCCTTTTGTCGTAGCCAGAGATGAACACTATCATTAGGCAGGTTCTTCTCTTGGTTTCTAGCATCTCCCTTTCTATCTCCTTGTCAATCATTGCAAACGTGTAGAAAAATAAGTCTGAACATGTGTGATGTGAATGTGTATATGTATATGCTTGTTGCAGGTTTGAAGGCCTCATCGCTCATTAGAATGACGAGATAAAATTGGTCAAGATTGCAAGACACTACTCATATGCTCATTAGGATGTAAAGAGTAAGCCAACATCTGTTAGATGTCGCTCCACCTAGCCGATATGCTATCAAAATTTTGTCAAATCTTTTAACTTAGAAAAAAATGAAAGAAAAGAAACTAGCTTAAGAGCTAATTAAAGAAACCTAAAGCTAAATTCAAATTAAAAGAATCAAACAAGAATAAAAAGAAAGGAGGGAAAAGAACGTACAATGAATACAAAAGTAAAACATTAAATTAAAGAGAAAAGAGATAAAAAGCACTTACAAGATTATCTAAGCGGAGTTGAAAGCCCACTAAAAAAATTAACCTTTCTCTTTCAAGCACTCCAACTCCACAAACCAGTGAAATGAAATAGAAGTCCCCCCTCTTAGCCTTATTTATAGGAATTAGAGGAAACAATGTGGAATCCATCCTTATCTAAACTTAATAATCAGGTGTGATGACGGGTTTGAGGGATGACACCAAACTCACAAGCTTTAATTGTAATTCTCTATGGCTTAAATTGAAGTAGTAAAGTGAGTTATCTTTTATTCAAATTCATCAAAATTAAACAAGCCTTAATTGAAACTTGGGGAGACAAATGCCAAACTCATAAGAGACTTATAATAAATTTGAAGTTTAGTTTTCAGATAAATATGAAACTTGATCTGGAGTTGAGGATAAATTCATATTGGATTTGAAGTCCCTTTTATGTGAACAAATCATATCTAATCTCAAATGAAGTAAAGATCTCAATTGAATATTAAAAAACAAATGATTGGTGGTAAGTCTAAATATCCAATTCCAAACTGAGAATAAAGTGTGTAAGAAATATGGTAGCTTTCTTATAAACACAAATTCAGTTAGGCAACTCATGATCATTCATGAATGTAGCCTTTAAAAGAACCATTTGGGACTTGCATTTAGAATTGAATTTGAAACATAATGAGATTTGTGATATCTCTAAGTGTTTATCTTCAAAACTAATAGATCCAGATGAAATTCATAAGAGGTTTTCACTATAATTGAATGACCTAATAGCAAGTATAGGTAAGGCTTCTTACAGAATAGTTGGTTTGTATTCAAAAGAAGCTTGAATTCAAATAAGTATGCTTGGGGAGAACAAAATTTGAATGTGATGATTAATGGAGAGTTAAATGTTTGTTAATAAATCAAGCAAAGATACAATATTTTGAATGCAACTATAAATCTAGTTCTGCGATACAAAATGCCAATGGATTTGCCACACACAGTACAAGCGAATAGAAGGCGTTAATTAAGAAATTCTTAAATACACACGCATGGCCCCTGACACTATGCTAAATATTTAAATTCAAGTGTCTGAGGATGTTGCTCTATTTAATCTTAGACATCCGCTTAACAAAACCTAAAAATCTATTATAAGAATTTCAACTTAGTGAAGTATCTGAGAAGCTAATTCTATCATTTGATAGTAGATCTGATCCTTTGTTAGGAGCTAAACATAGTTGACAAGATCTAAAGTTCTCAAATATATTTGATTTAATCAATTAACTACCCTGATGATGGATGTGCTGAATGGTGATTTCAACTAGAGGGAATACTTTGATCAAATTGTGATTCTAATTTCAAATCAAATTAACTCAAATTGAGTATCAATCTAAAACTACTTAAATAAAATTCAATCATTAAAAGTTTAAAGTAAAACTCAATTTATTCACCTTCCGTAACTGTTTGTCAGAGGTGACAAATTAAGAAAACTCTAGCTCACAAAAGAGTCAATGTTAAATCAAGTATCCTACTATGTTCACTATCAATCAATCTCATGTCAATAAGGACGTGGCTCATGTCGTCTAACTGTGTGGCTTGGTCGGTTTCAGATAATGTAGATATGATCATAGTCCTATGATCAAATGGTTTGTCCAGTAAGGCTCCATTATATTACAATCACAATCGTAGCCCATATGCTCCCCAATGGCTCTGCCCTTTGAGTTGCGAATCATAGGGTACACCTGATAGGACAAAAAGCCCTCTGTCAGCTAAGGTAGACTTAAGATTATTTACTCAGAAAAATACCACCCCAGGTCTACAAAGATTTCTTGGACGACATAACCCATGTGTTGCTGGTAAGGATCCTTCAGTTAGGTTGAGTCGAGTACCTCCTCTGACTAAGTAGACTAGGGACCACGATAACCCGGGATGATGGAACCATGGGATCTAGATGAGGCACGTCATCATTCTCAAAACCATCCGCTTTAAGCTAAAAATGATGAATTTCATAATCTTAAGTTTGAAACTCAATATGTCTTACTATACGCTACACATTCAGCAATCTAATGACTAGCCTTAATCGAAAGTTCTCTCTCAGTATTGAGAGGGGTAATTAACTATAGGGCTTGCGCCTATAGAAAACTTGGAACCAGATCTAAAGTCCTCACAAAATGAGGATGAAATCTCTGGGTAGTGTCTTATCTACTATTCCATCTGCCTTCTGAAAATTATACGACAATTAAAGCACACTCTCTTTAATTAATTCAATTTGTCGAGAGGTCAATTGCAAATTTTTGGAGCCCACATTAGTGGTGATATAAATAAATAGTTAAAATTATTACAGAGTTTGAAGCCACCATTATTCAAGAGAAGAGTATATGCTAGGGTAGTTGAAGACTGGATTGTCCAAATTGAGAAAATTTTAAATGGGATGAAACGCCCATTAGATAAAAGCATATCTCTGGTAGTGTTTTTGTTGGAGGTGGAGGCAGAGCATTGGTGGAGAGGCCAATAGTTGAAAAGATTTGCAAACAGATCTATAGATCAGATTACTTGGAAAGACTTTGAGCAAGTCTTTAGAGATTGGTTCATTCCTCCTTCAGTAGACAAACAATGCAAGAGAAATTTATAAATCTGACTCAAGGTAGCAAATTAATGATCCAGTATGAGGCAGAATTTACATCTTTATCTCGTTATGCATCACTGTTAATTAGTACACCAAGTGAGAAGTGATATAGATTTCTCAGAGAATTGAGAGATCAATTCAGACATCTTTTAATTTCACTCAGAATTAAGGATTTTGCAGAATTAGTAGAAAGTGTTAAAATGTTGGAGCATAATATGGATATGGTCAGACAAAGATGGGATACTGGCAGTAAGAGGAAACAGTTGGATGTTAGATTTAAATAATTTAAAAAGAAGAAGTTCAGTCAGAAATCACAACAACAATATCAATCTGGAGAGCAGCAACATCAACAAGGAGGCTAGACATCAGCCCCAGTTTGCACTATATGTGGAAAAGTACATTCTAGGAAGTGCTTAGCAAATTTTAAAAGATGTTATCTATGTGGGGAAGTGGGTCATATCAAAAGAAACTATCCAAGAAATATTCAGGGGAGCAGAGAGCTAAGAATCACATCAAGGCGAATTGTATAAAGGTACAAAGCCTACTATGAATAAATCATTTCAGAAAGATAAATGAATAGAGTCTGGAGCTTGTGTAAAGTTAATACTAGCCCTTATTTTTGCTTTATCTTCCCAAGAAGCTAGAGAAACTTCAGATATGGTGACAAGTATGATAGCTATTTCAGATTTTCTTGCTATAGTGGTTTTTGATTCTGGTGCATCACACTCATTTATGTTTGAGCTGTATTGTAGTACATTACACATGCCACCTATTTTTCTTACTTCTGGTGTTCAAATTTTATTGCTCTTTGGAGACTGTATGTTAGCCACAAAATGTGCACTGTTGACATTATGATAATTGGTAGGAAATTTTTATCTAAATTAATTTTATTACCTTTAATTGAATTTGATGTGACTTGGGTTGGCTAACAAAATATTTTCTTCAATCGAGTGTTGGATGAAAAGGGTTCAATTTAATTTACCTAATGAGAGACCGTTTTATTTACACTATGAAAAAGGAGTGATAGCCTCCTTAATACATTCACTTAATATTGACAAAGTTATAAAAGTTGGTGACTTGATATTTCTAGCCATTGTAGAAGTTATTAAAGATGCAGTTAGTGATATCAAATCTATTTTAATTGTGAATGAGTTTATTGATGTCTTCCCTAAGGAACTTGCTGGATTATCTCTAAAAGAGAAATAGAGTTTACAATTGAAGTGCAACCCGAAACTACTCCGATAGTTAAAACACCTTACAGAATGGCTACTAAATAATTGCAGGAGTTGAAAAATCAATTATCTGAATTAATGGAGAAAGTTTTATCAGACTTGGTTCATCTCCTTGGAGTGCACCTGAATTGTTTGTTAAGAAGAAAGATGATTCCATGAGATTGTGTATTGATTACAGAGAATTGAATAGATTGACTGGTAAAAATAAGTATCTTCTCCCTAGAATTGATGACTTATTTGATCAATTGGAAGGAGCTTCTGTGTTCTCCATGATTGACTTGAAATCGGGATATCATCAAGTCAGAGTGAGAGAAAATGATATTGCAAAGACAGCATTTGGCACTAGGTACGGGTGTTGACCTCATTTTTAGGATGATCTCTCAATCCCTCCATCTTAGACATAAGACTTCTCTTAGAAACTAAAAGTCTTCTAAATTCGAGATACTCAGATTGGACACTCAACCTAACCTTAAAAAGAGTAAATAGGAATTGTGGTCATGCCTGGGGTGTTAGAAAACTTGTCTACCCTATAGCTTGAACTAAATCCTCACTTCCTCCTTTCAAAGTCAAATTCCAAATCAAGTCTAAACCAACTCCAAACTCCAAATCAAATCAACTTCAAACTCAAATCAATTCCAACTTAATTGATTTTCTCAAACTCAAATCAATTCTAAATGATTGAAGCTTATGATTGAAATTCCAAATTTCAAAAATCTCTCATAAGTCGCTTTTATTCTATCTTATGGACTTAGCCTAAATCAAATCCAAATCAATTCAAATTCAAGAAATTTTCTCATAACCCATTTGTATTCTCATTTATATTCACAAATATAAATGAAATATAAATTCAAATGATTAAACTAAATCCAAAACTCAATTCCAAGTTCAAACATCTCTCCTAAGTCACTTTGATTCTATCTTATGGACTTAGCCTAAATCAAATCTAAAACAACTCAAATTCAAGAAATTTTCTCATAATCCATTTATATTCTCATTTATATTCACAAATATAAATGAAATATAAATTCAAATGATTAAACTAAATACAAAATGCAATTCCAAGTTCAAAAATCTCTCCTAAGTCACTTTCATTCTATCTTATAGACTTAGCCTAAATCAAATCCAAATCAATTCAAATTCAAGAAATTTTCTATAAGCCATTTATATTCTCATTTATATTCACAAATATAAATGAAATATAAATTTTAATATCCAAAACTAAATCCAAATTCAATCAAAATTCAACCTAAGCCTTTCAAGTTAAATTCTTGAACTTAGCCAAATCAAATTCAAATCAAGTCAAACTCTTGATTTTTCTTCATGATTCAATCAATCCTTCAATCATGAACCCAAATATAAACACAAACTTCAATCATCAAACCAAAACCAAATTCAAAAAATCAAACGCCAATCAAACTCATGTTCTCCCTTTTGAACTTGAAATTGTCAAATGAATCAAAACTCATTTGACTCCAAACCACTTGCAAATGGATTTATATTTCAATCCTAAGTCTATATGTGAATTCAACCAAACTTGATTCAAGCCTTGATCAAGTCAATTGACCCACTTAGGCTCACTTGACCCAAAGTGATCTAAAGTATCCCTTTTAAACTAAATTATAATCCTACCCAAATTGGATTGAACTAAGCCCAACTAAGCCTCACATTGTGAGCAACAATCATCATGAGATGATCAATTACTCAAATTGGGTCAAACTAAGTCAAACCTAAGGGTTGACCAAGTCAACACTTAGTCAAAATGAAATCTAAACTAGCTAAAATTCACCATAGGCTAAATTGATTGAAACCATTGATCAAAACTCATTCATGATCAATGTCTGAACTTAACCAAGTCATCATTTGAGCCAAACATAGCCCAATTAGCCACTTGACCAAGTTGACCCAACTTGACCTAAAAAGTCTAAATGTGTCAAAACTTGATCTAAGCCAAATTGATTGAAACAAATGGGTCAAGTTTATTTCAAATCACTTGTTGAACTTGACCAAAGCCTCAATTGGCAAATTAGACCCTACCTAACCCAATTGACCATGAACCCAACTTGACCTAAAAGGTCAAATTGAGGCAAAATCTAATTAACCCAAAATTGATTGAAAACAAAGATACCAATACATTTTAAATAACCAATGAAACCTAAACCAACCCATGACCTAACCCAAATAGGTCAATTGGGTCAAATTGGTCAACTTGACTCATTTGACCTAAATGAAATCAAATGAACCAAATCCAAATATAAATCAAATTGAACCAAACCAATGATGCCAAAATATTTCAAATGGTCATATGAACTTGACCCAACCCTTGGTTTGACCCAATTTGACCAATTGGTCAACTTGACCCAAGTTGACACATTTTGACCTAAATGGGTCAACATGAGCCAAATCATATCAAACCAACTCCAAATTCATTAGAACTTGGCCAAACCCATTTTTCAATCATACCAAACATATTCAAATTGAAATCCAAGCCAAATGACCATTTTACCCCTAGGTCAAAGGGTAACCTATGGCCAATTCCACTTGTAATTTGGTCATATCCTTCTACCACTGGCACCCTCTCGGGACCAAGTGGACACTAGTGAGCATGGTGCACTTGACCCATTTGGGTCATCCAAACCCAACCCAAGGTCAAAACTGACCACTCCCTTCATTTCAAGCACATGGGAATCACTCCCACATCTTGTTTTGCACATGACAACTTTTCCACTACCTCCCTTTGGCCAAAACGAACTATGTGCAAGTTCAAATAGCCAAAATAACCCATTGAATGAGATGAATTGGAGCAAAATGGCAAAGGGAAGCACAACCGTCCGATCCACCAAGGGGGATATATACTCCCCCTAATTTCACTCATTCACACACACTCATACTCAATTGATTGAGAGAGACCTAAGGCAAGCTCTCCAAGCTCCCTCAACCAATACCCAAGCATTTGGCATTCTCCATTTTTGGATTCCTTCAAACCAAAAATAAGGGAGGCTAAGGCAATTTTCATCTCATCCAATACACAATATCAACCCAATTCCTCTTGCAAGCACTTTGAGGGAACTTAATCGAACTCGTTCCAAGCTTCACCCAAGTTCTCAAGGCATGGGAGAGGGGACTTTGATCAAGGTCATGAGCATTTGAAGAGGAGCTTGTTCCATAGGACGATCCACTCAACCTCAACCCCTCAAACCTTCATGGCTTGGCTCCACTGATCTAAGCTACGATGGTTGGGAGCACCAGTGATAGCCTCCAGTGAGGTACTATTCAAAACTGAGCATAGTTTGAATTTTTTTTTGGTCCTTTTTGAAGGAAAGTTTTACCCCAAGTGAAATAGACTATTAGATCTTCATCTCCTTGCATGATGATGGTGTGGGTTGAGTTTGAGCTCAATCCGAGCTCAATCGAGCTCGGATCTTGCCCTTGAGTGGACGGTTCTCTCCCAACAAGTGACGGATCATGGACCATCCATCCACGATTTTGGATGGGTGATCACGAGAGATCTTCTAATTAATACCTTAAGAACCACAAGCTCAATCTCAACCATCTGATCCTTGATCGGATGATCTAGAGAAAAGCGTTAATCGCAATCGATGCAATGCGATGTGACAACTTAAGAATCCCATTCCCATGTGGAAAGCTATCCAAGGGTCCACATGGCACTGACAAGATTAGTTATATAATTAGGGATCTAATTACCTAATAAAGCTGAAAACTTCAAAATAACATAACTAAATGTAGGAAAATCAAGAAAATACAAAATAAAATGCATTGTGAAGATAATTCAAAGGGGAATAATCTAAAATTAATTTCAATTAATTTTGAATAGTGATATTTTTTGAATTTGAGTTTTAATGGGAATTTGATTATGTTAATTACTCCCTAATTATCTCACTGATTAATTCTAAATACACACACACTTCAGACATCAAAACCAAACCAAAATGAAATTTTCCCCTCCCCCCAAGTGCCCTTAATCACTACAAACCATCAAAATTGAAAAGAGGGTTCAAGGATTGGGCTAGGGAGCAATCATTTAGGAACTAACTTAATTCCTTTGGCAAGAAAACTTGGTTCAATCATACGAAGTTCTAGGATCAATTGCAAGGTCAATAGTCCAAGGAATCAAGGTACACCATTGTTGACCTCAAGCTTTTTCTTCAAACATGTGGTTGTGGTCATTTTAATAGAAATGTGATTTTCAAGTTGATCCAACCATATAGATTGATATTATTTCTCTTCATGATCGTGTATCACTTTAAATCAAGTGATTTTGTTTCCTGGATCAAAAGATATTAGCAAAATAAGTTGGACGATTCTCGGATCCCGCAGGAAATGAAGACGACGATCTCAGGACCGTCTGATCCATGTATTTGGATCAGACGGTCAAGATCTAGCCTCACGATCTGCCATACATCCCTTAAGCATTGCGGGAGCGATCCGGACCGTCCAATCCATGATCAGATGGTCCAGATCTAGGCGGACGACTGATTTAAACCCCTTAAGGACTGCGGGGGAGATCCAGACCGTCTAATCCATGATCGGACGGTCTAGGATCGTCCCGCATTTTCAACCAGCAGGCGCCACATGGTGGGTCCCTCCTGCTTAAGAAATCATTAAAATTTGTTAATTAACAGTTTAATTAATTAATTCAAAAACCTGAAAACTTCAAAAAATCATATAAAATCAACGAAAAATTAGAAAATTACAAATAAGAGCTCTATGGATTCCTTGATGAGAGGAATCCATAGAAATTAAAATATCTAATTTTTATTGCATACCTTTTCCTTAATTTGGGTTTAATTGAAAAATATTAAACCCTAATTATTCTTAAATTAATAATCCAATCAATTTGAAACTTTGGGCGAAAAAATTAAGCTTAAAACATATCTTAGGTAAATTTTTGGGATTTAATTCTCTGAATTCAAGGAAAATTATAATTTCATGTGTATTAACCTTTAAATTAATTAAATTAATTATCCTTTAATAAAATAATTAGAAAACTTTAATCTAATAATCTTAAATCAACATAATAAATATTAATGGATATCTATTAATTAAACCTAATCAAACCTATATGAACCTAATAGATCACTAATTAACTCAATTTGGTAATTAAAATAATTAAATAATTCAATTAAATGACTTGAACTTAATTAAATCATAATAAATCAACCAGTTAACCAAAATCTATGAATAAACCCTCATTGGAAAGGTATTTCAGTGAAAAATAAGTTAAAAATAAAACTTCTTAATGAGTTAGGGATATAAACGTGGCATGTAATCCCACTTTCCATAATTATCTCAAACCCAATTGGTCTATAATTTCAGAATTCTTGATTTTCCAAATCTCTTGGTCAATATGAACTAAATAATAATTAAAAATAATCATTAATTCATTGAATCAACAAATAAATTGAACTAATCTGAAATAAACATCAGAAATACTTAGGGTAATTCATCAAAACTTCCTAAGTTAAAGAATTTAATCAAATATTAAAATTGTAAGAAAGTCAATACTTAATGAAATTCAAACATAATTAAATAACTTAAGTTTAATGAAACCACTCAACCTTAATGGATGTAAATAATGAATCTAAAATCTAGGTTAATTAAATCAGATTCAGAATAATCTATGAACAAACCTAAGGTATTAATTCATATTAATGGACTTAAACTTAAGCTTACAAATTCCTAATTTAATAACTTAAGTTAAATTGAATAAAATCAAACTCCTTAAAATAACATAAGCCAAATCAAATGAAATCCATATAACTTAATTCAAAATGAAATAAATCAAATAAAGCAATTCAAACAAATGAAATAACATAAATCAAATCCAAACATAAATAAAATCAAAAGGATTAATTAAAATACTTAAGGATTTTAGTTAGACTTTTGGAAACTTCATTAGGATTTAGGATGTTGAATGGAAAGAGCTCCATCCAAAAATGGAATCATTCCATTCTTCATTCTTGAAAACCTATGCAACTTTAACAAAATAAAATAAACATAAAAATAGTAATTAAATCATTAAATCATTTGAATTGAAACCAACCAAAGGTAAAAATTAAACTAATTCAAATTTCAAACTTCAAAACTTAAACTTAAAGGCCTAGCAAAGACCCACCACACAAACCCCACTTCTACACACACTAAATTATTTAGGTCACAAACCCTAGATCTAGGTTAGATCGTTCTGTGATTTTCTTTTAATCTCATGTGATATGTTATGTTGTGCTTCACATGTGTGTATTGCTTGATGATGATGCTTGTTTGTTAGACTGGATGTTAGGGTGCACTTTCTAGATTTGATATTATTTTCTGCAGGAGACTATGTTAAAGGGATCGCTATAATAAATAAATCATAAATTGTTGTTTGCTTGTGTAAAAAATCCCTTAACATATTCCATAGATAGGGCTTGGCAACTAATGCTAAGCCAGATATTTGTGAAATATAAACCGCTTTGTGTGTGTTGTGTGTATTTCCTAACATCTATTTAGGCTTAGGATTTCTTTTGAATTTTAAATATAAATTTGAGCTTAGAATTAGGTTAAGATCTATAGGGTCTAGGATTAGCAGGAGATGACCCAACCAGGAGATGGTGCGGTGGTCCCCTGTGGAGCCCAATGGATGTCTCTAAAGAGGGAGACTTTCCTAGAAAGAAGACCCATAGATCTGAACTTGTAGTAGTGGGTATAAGGCAAAACTGGCTACCCAATTTTCTTTCTTCCGGTGTACATAGCATCTACGCATTGGCCTTTTCTTATATAATTTAATTTGCTTGATTTATTTTGGTGCTGTAAATAGCATGCTTTTCTTAGGTTTCTTTCGTTTTTATGTTTGTTGTGATGTATGCCGGACGTAGGCTCATAGATAAACTAAATTTTATACCCAACTAAATCAATTGAAACATAAAAATAAATATAACTCATAATCTTCATACAAAAGCTAGTATTAAAGCAAGATAAAATATGTAGCAACCCCTTAGTGGATGTTTTAATATCATGCATAAATCATATTATTTCACTCTTGATTAATGAAGGACTTCCATCCTTGCTAGCTTGACCTTTGAGAGCCTATGATGGAAGTACACCTTCTATTCTCGATTTGGCCCATAATCTTTTCTAATTGCATGCATTAGGCATAAATTGTATTCTTAACCTAAATGAATCAGTCAAAATGATATTATATATATATATATATATATATATATATATATATATATATATATATATATATATATATATATATATATATATATATATGCATTAGTTAGTACATCTTCATACCCTACATGATCTTGGGATTAGGGAGTAAGTCTAAGTTCATAGATTTCTTTCCTAAAAAACACCATCTTGCATTCATATGACTTAGCCTCATGGTTTTAAAATGCTTAGGTGTTGGCACCTCTCTGTGCAGTTGTAAGTCCAGAAGAGTCAGGGTTAGGTTAATTCCTTCAAGTGAATAGAATGACCAATCATTCCCAAGAATAGAACTAGGTCGAGCATCTGACATGTGTTAGAAGCACTTGTATACTAGGTTCTGAAGCATCCTTTTAGGAATAAGTCTTCAACCCTAGGCATTTTTGCAGTCTTGTGCTGCTATAATCTAAGCCCTAGATTTTTAAGAAAATGATAACTTGAAATCTCAAGTTAAATCCCAAATTTGAAGCTCAATCATAGGATATATAAAATGTCTACTAGGCATCCCAATATCAATAGACATTTTCTACTCCTTTCCATTTGACTCTTAAAAATAACTCTCTCCAATTTGGACCTCTCCCAATTGAATTTCCAAAAATCAATCCTTTGAAAGCTACCTTAGTAGTCTTTAGGAATAACCACTTATTCTTTAATCTAGAGTATTCTTAGGAAGAGATCCTTCCTAAGATGTAATTAACTATGAGGCTTGCCTTTATAGGAACCATGATCCTGATAAAGACCATGTTCTACTTTTCTATGTAGTTCAGGGGAAAATACTGTGGTACATGAAATACCCGCTAACCTTATGAGTCTTTTATTGAAATGATTGAATCCATTACAGGAAAGCATGTTTATCTTTTGAGATAATATGTTTATTCCTTAATGTCGTATTTGGTCATCTAAATAAAATATTCCTAAACTCTATGTGGTGTCATTTCTTTTCTCTATTCTAGAGAGAAAAAAACCAACATAACTCTCTTAGCATTCATCATTAAGATGTGCTAAACACTTCCATTGCATGTATAGATATGCTTAGGATTTATCCATATGTATGTTACACATGTTGGGAAAGAAATGAAGTGTTATGTATTTTATGATAGTATTTCACTTTACTTAATCTTAAAAATGTCTTTCTTTTTGAATAGGTTTGTTTAGGAGAAATCCAAACTTTGGATTAATTAAACACATAATAAAATATTCACTAAATAAAAATTAAATATGAATCTATCTTAAAAATTACTTAAGGTAGGGAGGAAAGAGAAGTTCTCTTCTATTTTCCTCTCTTTACAACTTAGTAATTAATTATAGGATTTATTCAAACCAAAATAAAATACAAAATTAAATCAACCAAATCAACTAACATTTTCATACTTAAAAAACTCTAACCTTAAAGCCTAGTTAAACATACCACACAAACCTTAAATAACACACATTAAGTCACCACTTCTAGCTTTAAGTTAGGGTGGTGCATGGTTTGATGCTTACTTTTATTTTGTGATGTAATATTTTAGTTTGATGGGTGTATGTGCATGACCGAATGGTAGGCATCTTAGTTCAACCATTGTCTTCTAGAAAGATTGTGCTTAAGCGCATGTGGGATCCAAAAAATTCACCACCAACTTTTGGAATAAAAAATAAGTTGTTTCTGTGATAATTTCGAAGGTAGATGAATAGTAGATAAGACACTACCCAGAGATTTCATTCTCATTTGGTGAGAAATTTTTATATCTTATTCTAGGTTTCTATAAAGCAAGCATAATTAATTATCCTCCCAATATCAGAGAGCACTTTCGACAAAGCTACAATGAATCATTAAAGAATGAGTATATAATCCAAAAGTGGAGTTTAACTTATAAAATTTATTATTTTAATTTAAAACCTTTTATGGAGGGAACGATGACATGCCCGATCTAGATCCCATGGTTCCATCATCCCGGGCTATCGTGATCCCTGGTCCGCTTAGTCAAAGGTGTAATAATCAACCCGACCGGGATCCTGTCAAGAACACATGGGTTATGTCGCCCAAGGTGTCCTCAGTAGACCGATAGAGTTTGAAGGGGACAAATATAAGTCAACCTAACATGGGGTTTTTTCCCAAACAAATACATTTCTACCAAAGAGCAAAGTCAGGGGAACAGTAGCCGACCATAATTAAGCTATATCCAACCACCCCGACTCGTGAATCATTTATGGGTGCCATATCACAAAATCAATGTGGATAGAGGACAGCCACATTACTTTTAGATTTGAAAATTTACATGCATTTGACAGGGAGCAAAGTTTTAATTTATCACCCCAAGACAAACAATCATATTGGATTTTTTTTAAGTTTTAATTTAAATAATTAATTTCATTTTTTTTATATTTATTTTGTTATTTTATTTGAATTTCAGAAGTTATGTCAAGATTCATATTTTATATTACATTACTTCAAGATATTATTAATTAAATTTTATAATATCAAAAAAAATTTAGGTTTAACTCCAATACCAAACCGGATGATAAACCTCAACTCAATTATCTTCTTGAGGATCATCATTAATTATTTCAAGATCTATCATTCTCCAAACCTTGTCAACTCTATTGTACATGAGATCGAAGTTTGAGATTTTCTTCGAGATCCCAACTTGAAAAGATGTATTAACAATGATTAAATTTATCTTTGTCATTTTATGATAGAATTAGCTTAAAAATTTAAAATAAAATCATTAGATTTTAGGTTTCTAACCTATCAAGATTAAACCGATAAGAAAGATATGTTCTTTCATTTCATATCTAACTTGCACATGTCCCTAAGGTTTGGACATTTTAAAATATATACGAGTATATGTTCTTTTCTTCTTCTTTTTTTAAATATTGTATGGACATTAAGATGTCAAGTCAAAATGTAGGTTCAATTTGTAAGTTTAGATTTTGATATGACATTTTAGTTTTGTTAATCCTGACCGACCAAGACCAAAGATGATAGATCACAACTCGAATTACTTATGAGGATCAAATCTAGATTAATTATTTCAAGATCTATAATTCTCCAAACCTTGTCTTCTAGATTATACATAGAGGATGGTTTTGGGACTTTCTTCTTGAGATCTTAAACTTGATAGGATACATTGACAATGATGCATAGATTTATCTGTCATTCTATGATAGAATTAACTTTAAGATTTACAAATAATACATTTTAGGTTTTATTAACTTAGGAAGACCAAACCGAAGTATAGACTGCTCATTTTAATATGAATTTGACCATTTCAAATGTTTATCAACAAGTGAAGTCTGTTCTATAAGAGTATAAGACATGAGTTGACTCTTTTTACTATTTGTAATGAGTCAAGTATAGATTTATCTATAAGATATGCATTGACTCTTTCATTTACTTGCATGTCTCAAGTGAGAGTCTGTTTTATAAAAAATGAATGCACATTATAAACTAAGTGATTGTCTGCTCTATTATAAGCTGGTTCTTTCAATCACTTATCATAGATCAAGCATGTATATATTCTTTAACAAATCAAGCATGCATTTAGAGCATGAATTTGAATTTTCAAGTATTTGCATGAATCAAATGGTTAAGCAAAAAAGAACATTGTTTCATAAAGTCATGATTTCATTTAACTTGCATATTAAAGATATTCAAATTGAATAGAATGATAACACTTTGAATATGCACAATCAATCATTTCACTTAAACATTTTAGCATGAAGCCCTTGCCATTTGTTTCTAAATGACATATGACATGCACTTGATATTTCCATGTATAGCATCACATTTTCATTTCTCACCCATTCATATGGCATAATCACCACTTAGGCAAAATGAATTTGAACTTTAAATAAGTAATTGTCATATGCTATGATGAATGAGCTAAGCATGAATAATCATATGCATGTACCTTCCTTTTTCAAACACTTAGACATTTCATATTTTTATTTATCAAAATTTTTTTTTTCTCCTGGCCATCCCACATATGGGGTTATTTTGGGAGATCCTTCACCAAGCCAAGAAAGGCGCATAGGTGTCATGAGACACCTCGACCGAAGATTTATTTGTTCACCATGCCAAGAAAGGCGCAGCATGGGTTTGACAACAAGATTTTCTTAATGCTGGAATAACGTGAGCAAGTACTTATATCATAACAAGTTTTCCGCCACATTGAATAACGTGAACAATTTATAGCAAAGATATTTCACCATGTTGGAACAACGCGAACACTTATCACAAGTTTCCCCAATGGAATAATGTGAATACATATCGAGCGGATTTCTCCACATTAACAACGCAACGTACTTATTATTTTTCCGTCACATTGGAATAATGTGAATATTTATCGATATTTTCTCACACGCTGGAACAACGCAACTTTATTAAAGTTTCCAGATTGGAACAATGTGAACGGGTACTATCGCAAGATAGTCACATCAACAATGAATGTACTATCAAAAATTTTCCTAGATTGGAATAATGTGAACGCACTTATCACAAAAGTATATGAGAAACTTGTGTTTGCATATATACTAAATTAAAGGCTACTTAAGCTTCTTGCAAGGTAAAGAATAAATAAATGAAGCAAGAGCAAGATAAATTCCCCATGAAAGATCTCAATCTCCTTCTCATTTGTTTAGTAATTCAAAGAGGACATATGCAATGAATGAATATGTATAAGGATTTAAAACATCTCATTGTATAATATTGCCCTTTCAATCTGTAATGAATAAATCATGACACGACATTCGCAACATATCAAATCCATTTACTTGAAGAGCTCCATATTCCCTCTTTATCTCACTTGCACAAGAAAGAAACCCAAACATAAAGAGAACCTCGCTCACTTTATATGTCATAAAAAGATTTGATTCGACATAAAAATCTGAACGAAATGTAATTTACATCATGTGAAATAATAAAGACATCCACATTGTGTCATAAAGATGTTCAAACTCAAACAGATTTCAACTTTCCTTTTGTTGGATGATAAAAGGAAAACTTAGATTTTATGGCTTTAATCTTCAACCTCACATAAGGCAAGCAACCATGTTAAGCTTAATATGCACTAATAAGCTGCATATCTTTATCATTCAGCATATTGGGAATTAAAGATGTTGCATAATTTGACAAGGAATGGATGAAATATAGTCACTAATCTCCATAACCATGAACTCATGAAACTCAAACCATATCTCACTTTGCATAATTTAACTTGATAGAAGGCTAATTTCACTTGAGAGAAGCTTTAATCTATCACCAAAAAGTCCTCCAATTCTTAGATAATGACAAATATGTAAACACAAGTTAATCAAGAAAAATGAAATAACATGAAGCAAGTGCACCAGAATTATAAAGATATGGATTTCAAAGAAATGTTGCAAGTGCACTACAAAGAAAGTAACAAATACAATCGAGGAAGAAAAGTAAGATGTCATGAGGATAACCCTCATATTTTCTCTCACTCTCTTCTTTTAGTTTATACAATCGCAATTACCAATGGGACTTATCAAATTCAAGATTTAAGGAAAATGGAGGAGAAACAAAGAAATAAAGCTTATGTGTAAATCCAACATTTTAATTTCACGCTAAAATCCAAAAGAAGTCCACCATAGAACATATGCGGATAAACGTAAATCATCTCCTCTAAGGCAACCAAATAACAAAATATAACTTAGATTGAAACGACACAACCCGAAGTTTCAAAAAGAAGGAAGAAGGAAAGGGGTTCTGCTACTCAATGATCAAATGAGAGAGAAAGGAAGAACAAAATCGCATTTAGAGCACTCGCTCCAAACGGTAACCACGAAAGGGAAAGACTGACCTTTGATCGAGCTCGATTTCACGCCTGCACCAATCGGATAAAGCAAAAGAAGAGAGAACGGACGACCCTAAACGAGAGAGGAGTTTTTCTGAGGGAGTGAGAATCGCCAATAGTCTCATGTGAGCCATAAAATGAGAACGCCAAGAAGTAGAGATCGCATTGAGAGGAAAAGAATCAACAAAGAGAATCTGAATGAGGTCAACGCATCCTATGCAGCTTTGAGTATTAGATTATGGCCGATTGGGTAAAATGGCATCTAATAGGATATTGGACGGCATTTTAATTGGGAAGATGAGGGTTAGGTGGCTTAGGGAGAATTACTTGGTTAATGAACATTATCTTAGAAATTAAGATAATTAGCTTTAATCATATAATTTTATGAATCATCCCAATAATAAATCTAACAATATGAGTCAATTTTAGGTTTTTCACTAACTTCAACTAATGATCGATATCGGAGGTCGCTTAAGCAAAGTAGAAATTTAAGTGAAATTAGGTCTAAATTGTGTGACATCACATTTGGATTGATCGACGTTCGTGCACACTTTTTTGAATCGATCGTAGAAGGCATCGTTTGATAGGTTTCAACATTTCGGTGATGATGGCACAATTAATTTTGCAAACGGAGGTCATTTGGATGCCGTCGAGGCTTCCCTCCTTCGATATGTGCATAATTTTATTAAAAATTTATTTTAATTATTTAATCGGTCATTAATTGATTCGATATTTTTTATTCAATTAATTTCGATATTTTAGGCGCACTACGCAGTCGAATTTTCAAATTGAAGTGAATATAATCAATTTCGATCATAATTAGGGGGTTTTAACCTCTACTTCATTTATTTAATTTCAAGTACATACATAGTCAACAAATGTAATAAAATATAAAATGTTTTGTTAGGTGCTTATGCCCCTAAGCATAATCCAAAATAGGCCAGGTGGACTTGGTTACCCATGTATGGGATGTTAAATCCAATTTACATATATGCATGCTTGGGATTGTTTGGTTTGTTTAGCTAATCTATATTTTGTGTTAGTTAGATTTACTTTTATCTTTTCATGTAATTTTATAATTAGGTTTTTTGAATGATTATTATGGGGTATTAGGATGAACATTAGTCATAATATCATATCTTATGTATCATGTGAAGCCTTTGGAGCAACCACATTCCAACCAACCAAAAGAAGAAAGAAGAAAATAAGAATGAAGACCCCCATAACAATGAATTTCTTCTTGATTGTAATTTATTAATTTGTAATTCGGGTTGTATAAGGGTAGAGCTCAGCTAGCCAATTTATTTTTGGGTTTGTGTAGTGGAGCCCGATCATAAATGGTCTCTTATTCTTTTGTGCTAGCTTTATAAATTGATTGATATTTGTTTAGCTTGTGCATTAAGATGGCATCTTTTCCTTGTTTATTCCTGCTTGATGTATTTGATGGGTCTTAGGAAAATAAATTTTCTATCCAACTAATCAATTCAAACTAAAAAATTAAATAACTCATAACATCACCTAAAGCCTAGGTTATAAATCAATATAAAAGAATTAGTAACTCATTAGCTGGATGTTGTATTACTTTTCTCACATCATGCATAAAAAATATATTATTTCACTCTTGATTGGAGGGCTTCCACTTTTGCCAGGGAACTTGGGTTGACCTTTGAGAGCCATGGTGGAAACACACCTTCTTATCTTGCTAATTTTGGCCCATAATCTAATTTCTCATGCATTAGGCATATGAATCCTAAAGCCTGTGTCAAATTGATTATCCAAAATGAAAATAAAATGTGACAAAATTTGCATTAGATTTAAGTCATTAAATCATGCCCTACATGATCTAGTCTCTTAGGGAGTGTATTTAAGGACTTAGTCACTTTCTAAATAAATAACAACCTAGCTATCTTGCAAAAGCATTTGACTTTTCTCACATTTTAAAATCATAGGAGGAGTTAGTTAGTGGCCACCCCCAGGTGGTTGTAAGTCCAACAGTCAAGTAGTTTATCCTCTCTTGTGGAGGTAAACTAAATACTCATTTTTATCTTAGATTTAGATCCTGCTTTTGGCCTTCGCCAAAGCTCCTTAAATTTAGGTTCAGAGGTTGCTACTTCCCTTTGCAGGCCATGAGCATAAATCCTCACCTCTTATGTATTTCTATGACGTTGTATCATGGAATTGTAAGCCTTATATTTCTAATAAAATTCAACTCAAATAAATCAACTCAATTTCAAAAATGTAATGCCCAACCATAGGATAGTTTGAGGTGCTTACATGGTTTCCTAGTATCCTAAGCACCCCTTACTTATCTTCATTTGGCTTCGATAAGAACTCCCTCTTCTTGATCGATCCCACTTAATTTTTCTAAAAATAAATCAATCGATTGATAGTCCTACCTTTCAAAATCTTTGGAGATAACAATCATTTATCTTAATTGACAGTATTCCTAAGGAATCTTGTTCCTTAGGATGTAATTAACTATGGGGGCTTGCCCCTGTAAGGAACTTAATGAACCCAGTTTAAAATAAACATTGCTTTACTTTTTATGTAAAGTATGGGAAGAATCTTTAGTACATTCCGAACACCCATTGTCCTTAGGAGTCCTTATTAAGGTGATTAGGTCCATTGTAGGGTGGTGAGTTCTATCTTTTGAGATAGTACACATTTCATCAATTTCGTACCCGATCACCCTAATAAGAACATCTGCAAATCTGCATGGTGTCTCGACAAAGAGTTTTATATTTCTATTTTTATTTATCCTCTTTTTCAAAAGGGGGATAGATGAAGGCATGGAATAATTTTTGCCACAACAGGCATTATGAATTCTTAGTTATGCCCTTTGATTGATTAATGTACTTGTAGTGTTTATATATATGATGAATAAAATTTTTAAACCATATCTTGATCAATTTGTGATTGTATTAATTGATGATATATTGGTATACTCCAAGAATGAGGAGGATCATGTCAACCATCTCAAAATAGTATTAAACCTGTTAAGAGAGCACTAATTATTCGCTAAATTCTCTAAATGTAAATTTTGGTTGAAAAGTATTGCTTTCTTGGGGCATATCATTAGCGGTGAGGGTATTTCTATAGATTCAGAGAAAGTTAGAGCAGTGGTAAATTAGCCACGACCAACCAATGTGCCAGAAGTTAGAAGTTTTCTAGGTTTTGCAAGTTATTATAGAAGATTTGTGCATGGATTTTCATAGATATCATCACCTTTATCCAAGCTTATGTGGAAGGATGTAAAATTTGATTGGATATATGATTGCGAGCAGAGCTTTCTAAAGCTTAAAAGGCTATTATCGACTGCTCATGTATTAACAATCCCATCACGTATAAGGCTTTTAGATTTATAATGATGCTCTTTAAAAGGTTTGGATTGTGTTTTAATGCAAAATAAGAAGGTGATTGCTTATGCTTCGAGGCAATTAAAACCACATGATTTGAAATTGGATGTTATTATTTTTGCTTTGAAGATTTGGAGGCACTATCTTTATGATGTAAGATGCAAGATATTTATAGATCATAAAAGTTTAAAATACATTTTCACTCAGAAAGAATTAAATTTGAGACAGAGGTGTTGGTTAGAGTTAATAAAAGACTATGATCTTAATATACAATATTGTCTTGGAAAAGCCAATGTTGCTGATGCACTGAGCAGAAAATCAATTGGGCAAGCCAACTAGCTATTAACCCAGAAAGAAGAATTAATTCAAGATATAGAAACTCTATAGTTAGAAATTGGAACACAGAGTGAGCATAGCACAAATAGATTATACCATATGGAGGTTCAACCTACTTTGAAAGATAGAATTAAAACTGCACAAAAACTAGTGATGATTTATACAAACTGATGAATCAAATGCTAGCAGGTAAAAGAAAAGATATTACCATAGATGAATAGGTGCTCAGAAGTAATTCTACATTGTGGGTACCAAAAGAAGTAAATTTAATTGAATATATTTTATTTGAAGCTCATAATTCTGGTTATACAATTCACCTGGGAAGCACAAAAATATATAAAGATTTAAAAATACTCTTTTGGTGGCCTGGAATGAAGAAGGATGTGGAAGAATATGTATCTAAATGTGAAGCTTGTCAAGTTGTCAAAGCAGAACATCAGAAACCCAATGGTATGCTTCAATCACCGCCTATACCCGAGTGAAAATGAGAAAATATAGCAATGGATTTTATGGGTTTTCCTTGATCTAGATAAGGGCATGATTGTATTTTGGTAATCATTAATAGATTAACAAAGTCAGCACACTTTTTTCCCATTCGATTGACTAATTCCGTAGAGAAATTAGTCATATTGTTCATAAAAGAAATCATCAGATTACATGGAATTTCAAAGGTTATTGTATGAGATAGGGATGGTAGGTTTACATCAAAATTATGAAAAAGTGTTCATGCAGGTTTAGGTACCAAATTACATTTCAGCAATGCATTTCATCCACAGACATATGAGCAATCTAAACGAACAATTCAGGTCCTAAAAGACGACTAAGATTGTGCATTTTGGATTTTGGCGATAGTTGGGAAGATCATATACCTTTGGTAGAGTTTGCATACAATAACAACTATCAATTTAGTATCCAACTGGCTCCTTATGAAGCTTTGTATGGTAGAAAATGTAGGACTCCTTTGAGTTGGATTGAAATCAGAGAAAGACAGTTAATGGGACCAGAATTAGTTGATCAAGTGATTGAAAAGATTAGAATTATCAGAGAAGGACTGAAAGCTGCACAAGATAGACAACAAAAATATTATGATCCAAAGCATAAGATGAAGTGGGAGATTTTGTATTTCTAAAGGTCAGACCTGTGAAAGGTATATCCATATTTGGTCGAGGAGGAAAGCTGAGTCCTAGGTACATTGGGTCCTTTAAAATAGCTGAAAAAGTTTGAAAGGTTGCCTACAAATTAGTGTTGCCGCCAAATATGTCCAATATACACAATGTCTTTCATGTTTCAATGCTTACAAGATGGATTACAAATGCAGACTAGAAAATTTCATATAAGAATATTGAAATTCAAAAGGATCTAACTTATGCAGTAGAGCTAGAAAGAATAGTAGAATTTGAAGTTAAGAAATTGAGAAATAGACAGATTCATTTTGTGAAGGTGAAATGGAAAAATAGGCAGAAAAAGAAGCAACCTGGGAAAGCAAGATGAAATGAACCGAAAATATCTCTATATTTTTACTAGTTGATCAAGAAATTTTGAAGACACAATTTTTATAAGAAGGGGAGAATTGTAAGATATGTATTCATCTAAATAAAATATATTAACAATTATTAAGTACTTAATTATACTTATAAGTTAATTAAATCTTTCATTAGCCCATAATCCTATTGTTACACTATAGCAAGGGCGAAATCTCCACACTTATCTCAACATGCATTGGATTAGGAATTGATATAAATAAATTGCTCATTTCTCTCTTTTCCTTTGCATTACTTTCTTTTGTTTCTGTCGCTCGGTTCGTCTATGACCCACGAGAGGCGAGAGATGTAGGAGAGAAGAGGCCGACGAGGGGTTCGGTGGGGTCAATCGCGGCGCGGGTGGTTGTGTCGATCGGCCAACCGCAGACTGGGTTGCTCAAGAGGAAGTCGATCCAGAGCCGTGAAGTCTGGTCGCGGCCGCTGTAGGGTTTTGCTGTGGGAATTAAAGGTAAATAAGGTTCTTATTTTTTAATATTTATTTATTTTGTCTTATTTATAGCTATTATTGGTAAAATTGAAATTTTAGGATATTAATATTTATTTTGGGGAAAATAAATAAATAAATTATGTTGGGTAGATATATATAAAATACTAAATTATAAAGTGAAATAAAATCTAGGAATTTCTTAAATTATAAAAATACAATAATATTTATTTTACAATTTAAATTTTAAGTGGATTAATTAAATGCATTTAAATTAACTATGGATTATTATGAATAGTAAAAGATTGATAGAAATTTATTTAATTAAATTTTAAACGCTTTAATTCAAATTCTGATTATATTATTTTTTAACTTAAGCAGGATTAAAACATAAATAAGGAGTTATAGTAGGAAGTGCTAGTGACAACTATCATGTAAGTTTTAATAATTGATAATAAATTCTTGTAAATTGCTAGGTGATTAATTAGTCATCTGAAATTTTAATTTTTGAAGCATCAAGCTTTGTGAATATCTTGAAATAGTATTCATATAAGGAAAAGTCATGTTGATATTGTTTATGTACGAAAGAGATTTCAAACATCTCGTGTTCTGGAAGAAGTGCGTCGCTTAGGTAAGATTTGCAAATTCTAACACATAACATATGTTTATCTTTCTCTGCAATTTCATTGAGTACAATATGGACTATCTACACTGCATGTTCTTATATAATCATCATTATAAGTTTATCTAAAACCCAACCATATGCATAGTTTCATGTTTATGCCACTTAATGATTAAATTTTTTCTTGCTCCATATTGCATCTCTATGTAGTATATTATTTTAGTTTATTTCTAGTTATTTGCATACTATCTTTCCTACTTTCCAACTGTTGATAATATAATGTAATAGACTAGCTTATATATGTCATGTGTTAGTAATCAGAAAATTGGTCAAATATCATGATATTGCATGCGCGGGAATTAGGACAAAAGGGTTTTCCAATGAGGCAAAAGGGTCCTCAAATGATATGAAATGGAGCAAAAGAGCCTCATATATTAATAAAGAAAATTCCACGTAGTTTTTTACGTTATGATATATTCGCCAATAATTTTGATAACTACATACATGATACATTTCAAAACTACTTTTAATATATATCTGCTATGTAGTATTATGTATATCATGTTTCATGCAGAGAAGAATTGATAATAAGTTATTGTGCTACTGTACAAACTATATTGACTATGCACGTAACATTTATTCTAATTATTTAATTCGCATGCATATTAACTTTATATTCTTCTAAATTTAAACCTGTGTTAGATTGCTTATCTTACTAAATCGTATGACTTACCAGTTGATTATAACTATTTTTAATGAATGGTAAAGAGAAAGTGGATGAGTAAATTTTGCCCTTTTTGAAAGTTATTCAGGGGAAAATATTGTAAATAAGTCTTGAAGGTAAGTTCAGTAAATTTTAAAGAGTATTATTTTGATATCCAGTATCTTAGATGATATGTAGCTAGTGTTAGAAGTTTTAATTTGGGTTATTTCCCTACTATGAATTTGATAGATTACTATTTAGATGTTCTTGTAATATTATTGAGTGAAGTTAGACGACTGTGTTGATCTTTTACATTATTTTGTGGTATGTAAAATTTTCAGAATTATTGTTTAAGAAAAATTCAGTCCCCTAAATTTACTCTCTCTCTTACATCTCTTGTCGATGGTCTTAGGTTATCGTTTGGGATGTGACAATTTTGACCTCTCCTGGCTAATGATGTATCTTGAGGGAGATGTGTTTGTTGCAATAGTAGCTATCATGTTTCTTATAAAAGTTAAATTATCTCATTTTGAGACTCTTCTATTTGACGAACAAGATTTTCTAGAGAGATTTCTATTGCACCTTCACCAATAGGGTAATGCCTATCAGGGGGTAATGAGGTAGAAGATTGATATCCTTGGTTTAAGGATTGGTTTCAGGAATGATGAGAGTTGGAGGTGAGGCTGTAGTATGTGCTTGTTAGCCATAGTGACGCTCACGAGATTGCGACAGGAGATTTCCTTTCCCACAGATAACGTCAAACTGTTGCATGTAGGAAGATTCAAGTCAGTAGAGTAAGAGAATTCGATATTTTAGCATTGCACGAAAGTTCCGAACACACAGCAAAAGAGTTTGAGAGACATAAATATTTTTACGTGGAAAACCCAAGAAGGGAAAAACCACGAGGCGAAGCCCACTTAGAAATAATTTCACTATATCAATAGTTGTTACAATTATTATCATGTCTCCAAAGTTGGAAAATGATAGTTTACAAAAGTAGGTTTTGTGAGAAGCTTCACTGGATCAGTGAAGAAGGCTTCGCTTGAAGTGGTAGTCTGACAATCCTACGACAATGATCAAGCGATGGTCGGATGATGGTTGGAAGTAGCTGACGGTGGTGATCGGTGGCGACGCAGATCCGTGACCGGTGCGCTGGTAGACGGTGGTGACCGGTGGTGGTGGTCGGCCACCTGCCGGTGAGATCCGCAACCGGCTGGCTGGCGGGTACGGGCAAGGTGACGCTGGCGCCATCCATGGTGGGCGATGGTGATCCGACGACTATCGGGAGATGGCAGTCGGCGATGGTCCAACGTCGGTCGAGTGGCGGCTTGATTATGGCTTGAGGTTGTTCAAGTACCAGAGCTCTCTCTCCTCTTCAGCTTAGGTCCCTTCATGTGAAAAATGAGAGATTATTTATAGATTATGGGAGTGACATTTCAGTAAATACAGGAAAAATTCATACCACTCTATGGGATGGCTCGAAATAATTCATTTGATCATCTGATATATTTTAAGTATTTGAATACTCAAATAAAATCAGAATTAAGATATTTTAGATTTGTTAGATTCGGTTTGTCAAGACACTCGATTTGATTATAAATATTTCATATTTAGAAACTATTTAAGGATCCGACTGATATCATAAAGTTTTCAATTATATTTTAAGTAATTGATCTGGGCTAGTCTGAACTCAGAACCGATTGCTTTCGATCAAATCAAGGTGTTTGATATTAGCTTTATGAAGATTAAAAGAGAGTTTGAAAGATTAAGATTCTGATTCTAAGTTATGTTCACATACATCAAGATTCATACTTCAATTAGGAGATTTTTCAATGGCATATCAATACTTAAATTAAATCACCATAAAAAATATTCAGTCCCTCTAAATTATAAATGAACTATGAATATTTAAAATTAATATATCTACATGAGCTCTAACTAATACGCTAAAATGTTCAATACAAAATTTGAGAAGGCTGACAGAATGAAGAATAAATTGAACTCAAATTCAAGTTGCCTTGAAACGAGTGCAAACCATGTAATCTACACATGAATCTATGAATTAACTTATCCACATATATTTAGACGAATGCATTAAATACATAATCCTAGCATCCTAGAATGTTGTACAGGTTAAAAAGAGATGGACTTAAATTCGTCGGCCTTAGGAAAAATGCTACTAATAAAACAAAATCAATCATAATCCTATCTAAAAAATTTCAAGGTATAAGTGACTCATGATTTATTAAATCTTCACATATAAGATTCATTAAATCCTATTTGCAGCCAAATGTCCTCTAAATAGTTGTTAAGAAATGAAGAATCATGAAATCATTATTAGGATGAATTTTCATGACAAATAATGCATCCACACGTGAAAAGCAGTGAAATTTTACTTTCTTCCTGCTTAGCTCCCTCCCACCACTCTCTTCCCGGGAGGCCAGCGATCGCCTCAAAGATAATCGTAATTTACTTGTCATGGCAACCCTATGACAGAAACTGAGAAGTGATCTTTCCTTGCGGCTGCGGATACCTTTCCCAAAATCAATGGGAGCTCATGATTTTAAGTTTCAAACCAAAAATTCCTCCCAGCGTAAAAATCAGTTCCATCGCTGAAAAACTAAGTTCCTCAAAGCCTGACATGGTGATCTAAGAAATAGAGATTGCTAAAATAAACACCGACTGTTCAATTACTAAAAGAAAATGAGACAGAAAAACGGGTACTTACAACATCAAAATCTAATTTTGAGAAAGAAAAAGGCAGTCGCATCAAAGGCCAACGAAGACCCTTATCTATCCCAACCTTGTTTTCATGCACTTTGACTCCTTCCTCCGATTTCAAGTTTTATGGTTTCAGAGGGAAAGCGGCCGAGCACTTTTAATTCTTATTCTATCTTCATTGTTTATTTGTTTTAATGTTTTGTGTGTTGGCAATTGTGAGTTCGGGTAATCAAAAGAAAAAAAAAACACTTAATAAACAGATAAAATTAAGTATTAGTTGGCAAAAAAAAAAAGTAATCTCATATAAATGTTAAAAAATTATAATAATTATAGAGATCGTTTATTACATAATAACTCTAAAAATTATTAAAGTATCAATAATTTAGAATCCGGAGCTGTACGTGACTCTTTAGAAAGATAAATTAATTATACATTTTAGACTTGATGAATGTGAATATTAGCCACATAAGTTTTAAAAACTGTTGAATTTCTGCAGTTCAAGGTGGATGATTCATTTCCCCTTTTGGGGGATTAAATAAAAAAAGGGGAAAAATTGCACTTTGTTGTGTAAGCGTGCTTGTGTTCATAGTTTAGGCCAAACTAATCTAAACGAAAAACACTTACCAAAAGTTAATCGTTAACTAATCGATATTAAGAAAAATAAAGTAACATATAAAACTAATCAGCCAATTTATCATCAGACATAAAATTAAATTTCTTTTTAACAATGCCTAATCTGTTAATTAAGTTTTAAAATATACTTAATTAAAAAATTTCTTCTTTCAGTAAATTACTCTTTAGTGTTTAGTTTGGGAGTGCTTTTAGCTTTACTTTTGAGCGAATTTTAATTTTGATACTGTTTGAATAGTGTCTTTGAACTGAGTTTTCCCATCTCAATCGAAAGTTCGCTTTTAAATTTTTCAAAAAAAGACAAATAAATTTTCGTGAATACTTTAAACCATTTTTCAAACGGAAAAACTTAGCCAAATGAAACTTTAGTGTGCTTATGTTAATGTTCTGAGTTCAGGACATAAGAATAGATTTTACAGATATCTGGTGTCACATGATACAGTCGGCATTACTGCATTTATCAATTAACAGTCGGTGACCCGTCATCAACGAGAGAGAGAGAGAGAGAGAGAGAGAATGTGAGATCGGCCTCACTCGTGAGTGGTGACTTGTTAAATTCCGTTGTCTCTTAGCTCGCCTCTCCCCTATGGCCTCACAATGGCCGCAAGCTGCAAAAGTACAAGAAAGGTTCACGGGAACTCAATCACTTTATTGAATCAGCTCCACCTTTCTCTTCCTATTATTATGTGTACTACCATTTTTTTTGCTTTAAAATGTTTAACTGGCTTACTAGAAGTATCAGAACAATTGGCTGTAATCTTTAATTAAAGCATGTTTTTGGATTTGTATAAATAATGATAATTAGAGGGTGTTTGGTAATGAATTTACTCGGGATTTAAGCATCTAAATCCAGTAAATCTTGCCAAATACTTTTTTGGGATTTAGTAAATCTCGGATTTAGTAAGTCCAGTAAATCTCATAAATCCTGTAAATCCCGGATTTAGTAAATCCGGGTGCAAGAGAGATTTACTGGATTTACACAAATTGTAGCGCTTGAATGAAGAAGCAAAGAGGAAAGTCGAGGGTTACCATTATGATGCCCTGCTTCTCTTCCTCAGTGGTTTCAGGTAGTAAGAGAGCCCATTAAAGACTAATTATAATTTGTTAAATATAATCATAATTTGAATTAATTTAAACTAATTTAATAATTATTATTTATTTTTAATCTAATTTAACTTAATTTTAACTAATTTAATTAGATACTACTAATGATTAATTGATATATTATTAGAAATTAATTCTAATTTAATAATGATTAGAGAGATGCATAAGCTTAGAGACAGTAACATGAGAAGAGCTACATCAATAAATTCATGTGAAAGTTAAGAGTCTTCTCATATTCCTCCTCCAATCTCCAAAACAATCATGTGACTCCAACTAACTGCCAAAAATCCCTTCCCTGAAGTAACAATATTTTATAAAAAAGCTATTCTGTGAAATGCTTGAAGCCTGGGTTCATATTAGCAAGCAGAGTTGGAGAATCCCCATACACAATACAACATAACACAACATAATCTATTTTATTTTTCCCTTTTTCCATATGATAGAGGTTCATGTGAGTAACAAGGCTCCCACTAGAAAGTGATGCTCAGTGAAGAAGAGGATGACACCATCACCTCGTTGATGGCTTCCTCTACCTAAAACCCCTCACAGATTATATAAGAAAACATAAAGCCCTTTTTTCTGGCTTACCCTTTCCATCTTGTACTCAATTCCATCCCTCTAATTCTCAAATACTCCTTTTTCTACGAGCCATCATCACAGCATTCCATTCTTCTGCTTTGCCTCAGAAATGGCAACTGTTCAAGGGCTACTACATGTTGCAATGGCAATCTTAGTACTCCTATCATGCTATGAAGGGTCGAATGCAAGACTCCAGAACCATAAATCAAAGCATCACAAAGATAGAAGAGGCATGATATCTGAGCCACCAGTTTCCCCTGCTGCGGAACCGCCCGCTAAAAGCTTTGACATAGATAACTCAAGCGCCGACTCGTGCATCTTTGATGTTAGAGCATTTGGAGCCATTGGAGATGGCTCCACTGATGACACAGAGGCCTTTCGTTCTGCTTGGAGAGCCGCCTGTGCGGCAGACTCCGGCATTCTCCTAGTCCCATCTGATGGGGTATTCATGATCACCTCCACCATCTTCTCCGGCCCATGCTATCCTGATTTCGTCTTCCAAGTAAAACCTACACATTCTCGTTTTTTAAAAATTTCTCTCCGAAATGCAGAAGAGTAGTTTTCAATATCGTTGATATTAGGTGGATGGAGTCCTGATGCCTCCCAATGGCCCAAACTGCTGGCCTAAGAAGGATAGCAAGAGGCAATGGCTCGTCTTCTATCGTGTGGATGGCATGACTCTTAAAGGGGCTGGAACAATACGAGGCAATGGGGAAGAATGGTGGAATCTTCCTTGCAAGCCTCACAGGGTAAGCTATTTGCTTTCTCTTCTAACTAACTCTTCGAAAAAAATCTCTTTTTTTTAAAAAAACAGAACTGATGGCTTATCTAATGCCGAGCAGGGTCCAAATGGATCAACATTGCCTGGACCTTGTGACAGCCCTGCGGTACGAATGAATTGCTGAATTAATCTTCTTCTACAGTTTTGAATTTATTTTATTATTTTCCAACCTCTTACTTCTGCTTGCAGCTTATTAGGTTCTTTATGTGCTCCAATTTGACAGTGAGAGAGCTTTACATAGAGAACAGTCCTCAGTTCCACATTAAATTCGATGGCTGTGAGGGAGTTCACATCGAAGGCCTTTCGATAAGGTCTCCTGCTCTCAGTCCCAACACAGATGGGATCCACATTCAGGATACTAAATATGTAGGCATATACAATTCCGTGATCAGCAATGGTACTTTCTACTATTTCTCCCTAACTCACTTTTCTTCCTCTATTTATACTCTGACTAGGAAGATCTGCGTGCGTGCCGCCCCTGATCATCAAGCTCCCCTCTCTCTTCTCCTGCAGGGGACGATTGTATTTCAATTGGCCCTGGCTGCTCATCAGTGGACATTGAAAATGTTACTTGTGGCCCTGGCCATGGGATTAGGTGCGTTTAACTTCAACCATTCATTTGTTATCACAATAATTAGTTAGGGAGAAAGATCAGAAGGATTGATTATAACTAGTTAGTAAAGCATTTGCATGAATGACAGCATCGGAAGTCTGGGCATGCAGAATTCAGAGGCGTGTGTGTCCAACATATCGGTGAGAAATTCGGTGATAAGAAACTCCGACAATGGAGTGAGGATCAAAACATGGCAAGGAGGTATGGGATCGGTATCAGACATCACATTTGATTCGGTGTATATGCAGAATGTGAAGAACTGTATAATAATAGATCAGTACTACTGTCTGAGCAAAGAGTGCAGAAATCAAACTTCTGCTGTTTACGTGACGAATGTTTTGTACTCAAATATTAAAGGCACATATGATGTGAGGAGTCCGCCCATACACTTCGCTTGCAGCGACACGGTGCCTTGCACGAACATCACCATGTCGGAGGTGGAGCTTCTTCCCTTCCTAGGAGAGCTCATTGACGATCCCTTCTGCTGGAATGCATATGGAGAGATGCAGACGCTAACGATTCCTCCTATTTCTTGTCTACAGGACGGGATGCCTCAATCAGTGCACGAGGCCATCAGTCTTCAATGCTCATAACTACCCTGTACTTACTATCAATTTATGTGTATCTATATTTTCAAGTAGTTAGCACATGGAAATGAGCCCCTCGCATGGTCCAAGTAACCGTTGTTCTTTATTGTCATCTTTTTTTCTTTTTCTTTTTTTTTAAGGGTATCAATCCAACACCTCACCCATCTAGAGGCGATTACATGACTAATCCCTGTGACCTACACATTCATCACCCACGATAACGCGGCCCCTCGATATCCCCTCAAGAGACTCCTGGAGGAATCGAATGCGGTCCGGAGATTCTCGGCCGTGCTCGCCCACCAACCGAGCTAAGAGACGGTGGGTTATTGTCTTCTATTTTAATGGTTAGCTTGGGTTGGTGTGCCTTCACTCTGCTTGCTTGATATAAAATAACTAGTAGCTGGTAAGCATAGTTCAATTTGGATTAACGTTTTATCACGATTGTGTGTTGGTATTTGCTTGATATAAAATAGAATTTATTATTCTTATAAAGATGTATAAAACAAATTTCTTAATGTGCACATTAAAACTCAAGGATTAAATAACTCTACTCAATGATAGAAAAAAAGTTTTTTTTTTTAAATTTTTTTAATAGCAAATGATGCACCATCACTGTTACAATGTTTTCTGATTGAAAACTGAAGAAAGAAGAGGCGAGTTACAGCTCTATCGATTCTTGAAAACTCATCTTCTTTCTGATGAGCGACTAATTAAGAAGATTGGGTATAATTTTGAGAGCGAGGTTGGGTAGCTGAGTCAACCCACTCAAATCAATATACACAGTTGCTCATTAGGAAAGTCCAATTAGTCCCAAACACCATTAACGATTTCACAAGCTTGTCTTCGTTGACCTTCCTATTTCAACGGCCCAGATCGATCTCCTTTTATGCTGATCAAGTCAGCCTACTCGTACTAGACGTCGCTCACCCGCCCATTGGAAATAAACGCCCACCTCAACCGAACCAAATCCTTAAACCTAATCCTAAATAAACAGCCAAATCCCTAACCACCCCACGCCTAATCCAAGTCATGCATTTCGACGGGGAAGACCATTCCGCTGCCGTCGCGCCGCCGCCGCCGCCGGGGTTACCGGCGATGGGAGCGATGAAGCCACTGACAGCGAGGACTTCGGAGTCGCCGACCGGAATCAGCGGTGGGCCCCCAACACCGGTGGTGCCGAGGAGTCTCGCCGTATGTTTCAGAAGCTCTGGACTGACGCCGACGAGATAAAAGTATTGCAGGGATTTTATGAGTTCACGTCCAGGAGGGGGACTACGCACGCCAACTACCAGCACGACACCGGGCCCTTCTTCGACGAGATCCGGCCGAGGCTGCAGTTCGAGTTTAACAAGAACCAGATCGTCGAGAAGCTTCGTCGCCTCAAGAAGAAATATCGAAACGCTGCCGCCCGGATCGGATCCGGCAGGGGATCCGTCTTTAAAAGCCCCCACGATCGAGCCACCTACGAGATTTCACGCAAGATCTGGAGCTCCACCTTCAAGCGCAAACCTAAAAACCCGCCAAATTCCGAGACCCCCCAGATCCATCCCGATCAGACCGTCTCCGTTTCGTGCGGATCGGAAGCGTCGCTTGTTCCGGTGGCGGTAGTGGAGAGTTCCGCCCGGGTTCCGCAAGGCATCCCCATCCCCGTTTCTTCCGTATCGGTGCCGTCACAGCCGACGCCTTCCCCTCCGCCGCCGCCGCAGCTACAGACGCTGCTTACGAAGACGGGGCAAACTGTGGAAGAGGACGCGCTGAGAATCTGCCTTGCGCCACTGTTCAAGGAGCTGGTGCAGTTTGCCTTAGATGGCGTGACAACAGCTGGGGCGGTGTCGCCTCCATCGTGGGTGTTGCCGGCCTTAACGGCTGCAGAAGCATCGGGCAAGGAAGATGAAAGGTGGCGACGGCAGCGGATTCTTGAGCTGGAGCTGTACTTGAAAAGATTGGAGCTTGTGGAGGAGAGTGTAAGATCAGCGCTGGAGAAGCTCAGATCAATTGGTAGCTGACTTGCAACCATGTACTGTTGAACAATTCCAGGAAACGTTGATCAGTGGAATAGTTTTGTTACTTTATGCTAGAAAAGGTGAGCTCCTTTTGGAGCAAGTACTCTTCCTCATTTCCGTTTCAAAATCTGTCTCTTATGATCCAGGAGTCAGAAAAAATGGAAGAAAAACTAAGCACATGAGATCTGTAAATTGTTTCTAAGTTATATACCTGTAGAAAAGTCCTCCTTTTTCTCTGTTCTTCTTTATGTCAAACGAATCACAAACTGTTTGATTAATCTAGTTTGATTCAGTGATGATGAAATCATTAATATGTTTCTTAATTGGGCTATTGTGCTCATTTGTTGCGGGCTAATGGAGTTTCAATTTTCTGTGAGCATAATCAAACTACATTGGAACAAAATCTATGATTTAGTAATATAGTCATGCAATTCAAATAATACACAAATTTGTCTAACAATGAGGATCTATTACATTTTCAACATTCTACTGCATTTGGGTAATAGGAAAGGAGTAAAAATAAAAAACAAAGGGGCTATATGGTAGCTGGTTTTAAGCATGATTTTGGCTAAATTCTGGCAAACTTTTTTTTTTAAAAAATGAGTTAAATTCCACTGCATATTAAATCATATGGATTCAAGCGAGATAAAGAATTTGCCAGTATTTATCAAATCCCTGCTCTTCTTTCTCCTCCGGCGGCAAGCATCTTCTTCTAAAATGGCACTTTTAGCCCCCTCTTCCGGTCTCCTTTTTTCATATTGATGCCGATGATGTGAATTATTTATTGAAGCATTGCTCTCTTTGCTGCAGTCTCCTCAGGGATTGTCTCAAACAGTCTGTTAACTATCAAGATCAATATAACATGACTCAAAAATTTTATTCCTGTTCAATTTGTTTATTATCAAGTAAAATACTAGCCGAATATGAACATAAGCACCTTGTGGCTCATTTATGTGAAACGAAATTTGTGATTTTATATAAGTAAAAAAATTTTAATATATATTCTTATTTTTCTTTAAAATATTTCTGATGAAATACAGGAATGAAAAAAATATGCTCAATATTTATTTTATTAAAAAAAAAAATATGGCTAAGTATTTATTTCATAAAGTTAACTCCAACAAGAGATGAATTCTTGTACTTGCCCATTGGTCAATATACTAAGGGGTTATTTTCACCGATTCATACGTTTTGAATATTTGTTTGATTGGAAAAGAAAATTTCGAATGAATGATTTCAAATACACTAAAGGCATTACCAGATGAATTGGCCGATCGTAAGAAATTCCAAACACACGCGCCAATTAAACGTGGCGGCCGTCGCCGCGCCAATCGATACCCGACCACCTCTGCCACCGCCACCCGCCGCCATGCCGTTCGCCGGTTGCCGAGGCCGCTTCCGAGTCAAAAATCTTCGATTTTACATTATATTTCACAACCAAACAACTATAAAGTAATCATTTTACACTGAATTCTTTTTATACTGTATTCCAAATGCAGGCAACCAAACAGCTCTTAAATCATTCGAAATAGATTCAAACATATTGAGAACATCAACCGGAGCAACAATAAAAGAGATAGGTATTTTGCGAAGCTAGCTCGCTGATGATATCAATGAGAGTAACTATTTTGCAATTGAAAAAAAAAATGTTCAATGATTCGAACAAAGCTTCTAAAAGGATCAAACAAAAAAGAGAAGATAAAGGACATCAATGGCTTGGTGACAATAGACCTCACATCTACATCATTGTTATGTTCTTAATCAGATCTATTGGTTGCACGTATAACCCCTAATTCTATATCCTTCATCAAACCACCGAGCCTTCATCAAGAAACCATAGAATCCAAATTAGGGGTGATGAGGTCCAACACTCTATAATGGGATGAGGCAGAAATGAAAGCCTGGGTTTTAAATTGAGTCATGTTAGGGAATTAAATAATGTTGGATTAATAACACACCAGAAATACGAGCATACCTTAAAAGAAAACAAATCCCTCTCGGATAAACTCCTATAAGACAATGTCTATTAAGGAACATTGACAAGAATTGGTTCAACCAATTTCTTTAAAGGGTTTTCTATCCATTAAAAGAATTTGTTTTTCTTCTACAATTTTAGATTGACTTATTTTAGTTTGATTATTGGACGATTGACAAATGAAACTAGAATTAAGAATAATTTGAAAGAGAAAGACTATGAGAGGAGTGGCAGTTCTAGAAATGAAACATACAATTACGTAGCATGGACAATACAAAACTACACTAATATTTTATGCTTACGTCTTCTTGAGAGCCACAAATGAATTTAGCACCTCGATCTGCTCAAATGGGATTGACAAATAAGTACTTAAACGGAGAACAAACTTGAAATGTTAAGGATGTTGATAATGGAATAACTAACCATTAATTGCTTCCTGTCATTAAGGTTCCTTAATTTGAAGATAAAGTGTCTGCAAATAGACGGAAAACGAATTTAGAACAAAGAGCACTTTGAGACCACTAGTGCTAAACATAAACTGAAAAATTGTTCACAGTTGCGGTAAAAGGCATATAATTTAAGAACCAACTGAGTTACTGTTCCAAACTAAGTTGGAAGAGCTCCACCTTGCCTGAGAACATGGATCTTACCTTGTATTAAAAAAACACATGCCGAGTTAGCAAAGAACCGTTATGTCACATACATATGACGGCTCTCTCACATAGCTCTCTTAAGCCCTAATATCGTCATCCTGTGCTTGGCATTTGCACTTCTCTTGCGCTTCCAAGCATGCTTATATTAGTAACATTCATCTTCAGTGCGGTTATCTCTCTCACATAGCTCTCTTAAGCCCTAACATCGTCATCCTGGCGCTCCTATGCATGTGTATATTGGTAACATTCATCTCCAGCGAGGTTATATCTCAATCAGTGTCTCCCATGGGAAGCATCTCCCAACATAGAATCTTTAAGGCACCACGTACTTCGTGCTCGATTTTCACAGTTGTGTGGTTGTTTAGGGCAAATCTGAGTGACTTCTGGTATGCAGACTGTATTTGATGCCAACACTAGCTTTTGGCAACTGCATCAACATCATCATCTCGTTCGCCCTCGACTCCACCTTCACTTATGGCTACCCTAATCGCGTCATTCTCTTATATTCTTCATTGCTAGAAGATTTTTACTCTTCTCGTGCTTGTTGTCATACTCATAGTCATGTCTATTCTCTTCTCTTATCTCTTATAATGGCTTCTCTCAAGACTTTGGGTGATCCCCATATGAGGCCGACACCTCCTCCTCAAGCGGCCATGGCCCTCTTAAGGCTCCTCCTTCTATCCCTTTTGTTGTGCCTTTCCCACCTCAATGTTTGCGCACATTTGTAAATGTTGCTTGTGAATCGAATGGTGGGGATGATGCTTTCCCTTCTTCACTCAACAATTCTATATTTTTCTTTCCACTAGGATTTAACAACTTAACAATTTAAATGACCATGAGTTTTTTTAAGACAAGCCTGCTCTTTTTTTTATCTTTTTTTTTTTTTAAGAGGAGATTTCTAGCTTACTAGGCCTCTCACCCCTCCCATTAATTGGCAAATTCTCTATATGTCATTCTAGCATCGAGATTATTCGTAAGTTCATACTTAATTTGTAGCTAATGAGTGAATGCTCTATTGGGCTCATTGACCCTCACAATGTTATTAGTAAATTTTCTTTGGAAGTAGATAACATTATACTACTCTCATGACATTCATATTATGCTAGTGGCCTGCTAATGCTTTTTAAAAATTTGTCCTCTCATTTAGATTGCTTTGTGGAGCCTCTATGATCACTTGTTTAGATATTATCTTTACAACTTCATTTGCACTACTCCAACCAATCTACCCTATTTTAATTAGTTCCTTTCTTTAAAAAAATTTTATAAGTGTATGTTGTAACAACTTTTTTAAAGCCCTCTATGGCTAGAGTCTTGTTGAAATAGATGTCACAGCCCTTTTTCATAAGCAGGTGTGGAGTAAGTTATATTATTTGGTCATTGGTAGAATATGAAATTGGAAAGCAACCCATGCAATTGCTCCTCATGTCATAATTTTAGGTATAAATTCTTAGAATGTTTAAAGGCTCATCTTGAGTTGAGGAATTCTAAATTTCAAATGCATGACCTACTTGATGCTCATAATGATCCTTTGACTCTTTTGGTAGAAGATCTCCTCCCATCAACTCAAGAATGTTTTCAAAATTTGAAGCCAAGTTCAAATCCTCTTTTGAAAATAGTGGTTGATGTTCCTGCTTCTTCTTAGCCCTTGATTTTATTCACTTTATCAACTGTTAAACTTATTAATAAAAATACTCTTAAGTTATACAAATATCTTAAGCTTATATTGCTTGTGACATAATGATGATTATTTATCTCAGCAAATTTTAATTTTGATTGGAACATTCAAAATGTCGACTCTCTCAAGGATAAGAGAGTTTATGTTCTCCATACAAAAAGAGTAGGATTTAGAGAAAATTGTGATAGGAGTTAGACCATTAATAATCAATATTTGTTGCTTTTTCTGTATTATTGTATCCTTTTTTAAACTATGTCAATCATTATAAATGCTCTTATTGTACTCATATAACTTGTTAGTTAATATATGTTTAGTAAGTGTTTTTGCTATTTGTTTTTTATGATTTCTTTTAACATACTATTTTCTTCTTACAATTATCTTTGATTTGTTACTTGTTATCTTGTTTAGCTTTATTTTTTTTATTAATTTTATTTATACAATATGTTGTCATTGTTCTAAATTTATTCCTTTTTTTTATTTGTTGATGGGTTTGCAGAAAATGATGTATTTTTATCACATCAAGCTAGCATGTCAACGACCAATTCATTAATTCTAATATATTGAAAATATGTCTAATCAAGCAAACTTTATGTTCAAATAAAAATGATCTCTCATGAAATTATGGCTTATTGGTCAAGCAAAATGATAAAACTTAAGTGGTATGAGCTTTATGTGGCAAAGTGATTTAGAACAAGAATTATCTAATATCAATTTAATGATTAAACCATGATAATGAATTTCCTTTTATCTTTTCCTTCTTTTTCTTGAAATTAGCTTTTAAGAAATAGAAGTCCTCACATTAATTTGGCTTTGTAAGAATATGCTATCATGATTGACAAGTGAGAAGTAAAAGCCATGGGATGATTGTCACTTAGAAATAAAGAGGAGCATAGAAACGGATAAAGATTACAAATTGATTATTAATGGAATATCAAGAGGAGAGAGAGGGAATCCACTAAGGAGTTAAGAGTGGGATGAGAGAGAGTAGAGAGAGAGAATCTTTTAAGTTTCCTTCATAATATCATAGATAACATCCGTTCCAACCTATTTTTAGAAATAAGATTGTAACAAAAGTCAGATAGAATTTAAATTTTAAACTAAATAAATCTTAAGATTTTATAATATAATTGAAAATAAAGATATTCTCAATTTTAAATAAAAAATAAAATAAATACGAACACAATCCAAAATTCTAGAATGATGTACAATATCCCTTAATTTACTCCTTTTCATTTCACATCTCCCTATTCTCATGATCTCTCTCTCTTATGGCTTATTTAACTCTCCTTAGTCATTAATGGCCTATGCGCCCAAGTTTTAAATTATTCTTTGAGTAAAAACTTTTTGAAAACAAAGATATGAGTATGTCTGGCTAGGATGCAATTGGGTTGTAAAATAAAGTCATTATAATGCTAGGATAAAAATGTAGGATCTTCTAAAAATGAAGGAATATGCAAATGGTGTTCAAGAATTTAGAGCACTAAGTTGTGGTCGAAATTTATTGATGATACCTAAAAGAGCTTATCAAATGAAAATTGAGTGGTAAACTTTGCGCAACTTGGCTTGGACAAGCTGGAATCTGATTACATTCATATAGCTTGACCATTCAATCTCATGGAATACAGAGAAATTAGAATGCTAAACAACTACAAGTATGGCATATTCTATAAAGAATAAAATTCAATGGGAGGAAATATAACTATTTGTGAAGCCAATCACTTAATCTATGATATTTCATTGCTTAGATATAAGTATTGATATGACCCTGAAAATTCTACTAGTCGAAGCACGAATCTTGATGTTAAAAGCAAGCTGATCCGAAGTTGAAACTGGTCGAGATCAAGCACTTAAAATATCATTGAAAATTTTGGGATATCAGTTAAATCCCTAAATAGCTCTCAAATATGGAGTGTTTATAGTCAAATCGAGCGTCTCAACGAGCCGGATCTAACAAGCCCAAGATCTCACAATTCCAACTTCATTTGAGCATTCGAATACTTAAAATACATCAATTGATCAAAGGAATCATTTTGAGTCGTCCGATGAAGTGGAGTGGTTCGAATTTTGCATGTATTTATAGAGATGTCACTCCTCCAATCTATAAATAGTCCCTCATTCCTCATATGAGGGGCCAAGCAAGAGAGAGGAGAGAGCTTTAAAGCTTGAAAATCCTCCAAACACAATCGTACACCACTGACTGTCAACCACCGCCTAGCCGTCACCGCCTCGTGATCCTCGCCGTCGTCAAACTCCATCGGTGTCCATCATGACGACCTTCATCGTGTCGCCGTTTCACCATCATCTCGCTATCACTAGCAACGTTATAACGAACGTGACTATATGGCTATTGTTGTCTGATTTTGGGATTCTCATTATCAGCCCTTCTCATATACAATTATGTAATCCCGTTATCGGAAAAACTTGTACTCCAAAATAAATATATAGTAGAAGCTTTTTACTGGGCTAAGCCCCGTGATTTTTTCCCTCTTTTCAAGGTTTTTCACGTTAAAATTTCTGGAGTTTTCTTATTAATTCCTCAAACATCTTGATGAATAGTTAAGGCGAACTTTTACTCTACAACTAGCTTTCTAGCACGCTTTGTGGAACTGATTCCCTTTATTTCATCTTGATGATTTCCAAGTTTTCCAACAAGATTAAAACCACCATTGAGGTGGAGCATTTCAAGCTTTTAAGTAGTGCAAGAAGAATGAAGATTCATCAAACTTCGCTCCTTGATTTTGTCGAAAAATAACTTAATCTAACATCGCCCATGTTAAGCATCTAATCGATTACCATCCCAAGAAACAAGTCAAAGTTGGAGGATATTTCAACATTTAAAAGAGATATAGCTTTGCAAATTATGATTTTCCAATCATACTCATAAAAAAAAATAAGACCAAGGTTAAGGAGCAACTTTGGCTACAACCACAAACGGATGTTTGATTCGACCACTTCCATACAGGTTAACGTCATCGAGCAAAGACTCTGACAAACAACCTAGGATAGGTCAAAAGGTCATTGGTGGACTTCCCACGACCTCTTCCATACAGGTTAACGCCATCGGTAATACCGCGGACAAACAACCTCGGAAAGGTCAAAATCCTGGATTCAATTCGACCTCTTCCATACAGTTAACGCCCATCGAAAACACTTTGACAAACAATCTAGATAGGTCAAAAGGTCGCGGTGGACTTCTCACGGCCTCTTCCACACGTTATGTCATCTGTAACACTCGATAAACAACCTCGGATGGGTCAAAATCTCGATTCAAGATTCTTCCATAGAGCCATCGTAACACATTGACAAACAACCTCGGATAGGTCAAAAATCCTCAGCTGATTCAATTCAACCTCTTCCATACATGTTAACGTTATCTAGTAACACTCTGACAAACAACCTCAGATAGGTTAAAAATCCTCAAGGGATTCAATTCGACTTCTTCCATACAGGTTAACGTCATCAGGTAACGCTCTCACAAACAACCTCGATAGTTCAAAATCCCAAATTCATTCGACCTCTTCCATACAGTGACCATCGAAGTCAAACTCACAAACAACCTGATAGGTACTCATTGCCGCCGGCCACCACTGTGAATATGGACTACGTTGCTGGTCCGCCGACCATCGCCGAATCATTGGTCACTAATCTCTCTCTCGTATCCCTCACACCCGGCGCCATAAGCACGATTACATTGCTGCGAATTGCTGGCTAACTAACCCGTGGCCACCACTATCGCTGGCTCCGATCTCGCTGTCACCAATCGTTGCTGGTCATCTCGCTGATTCTGACGCGCTCACTTTGACTACTGTTGCGCATATTGCTGCACCACCACCCCGTCGGCTAACCACTGCTGCCGGTCACCGCCACAAACCATCGCTGACAATCTCTGCTGGTCACTACTATCGGCACCATCTCCGTCGGTCACCACCATCGCCGGTCATCTCGCTGACCATCGACTTTACCGCCGTCTATCACTCTGGTTATCGCCGCCATCATCGCCCAACCCGCCGGTCCTACAGGGTTGACTCCTCTTCGAGGGAAAACGAGCTCATCAGATGATATAGCCTTGATCGCCCGAACCGGCTGGTCGACAAGTGGATTGACGCTTTTCGAAAACCGAGCTCACCAGATGAATCCACGAGCTTTACCGCCTCAACCCAGCCACCGACAAGGTTGACGCTTCGAGGGAAAATTGAGCTCGCCAGATGAACTAGCCTGATCGCCCTAACCCGTTGCCTGACAAGTGGTTGACGCCTCTTCGAGGGAAAATCGAGTTCGCCAGATGAACTACGGCCTTGATCGCCTCGACCCTCCTCTTAAGAAGAAGAGGGACACTCATATGAAGAGTGTGCCTTCTCCTTTCCTGGGGTTTTATAGACCTATGGGGAAAAATGTCAAACCGCCAAAACCGCAAAACCTTTAAAATTGCCCAAAACCAAAACGCAAAACGGACAAAACTCTCATGGACTGTTGCACAAGGCCATACAGACGTGCCGCTTCGCTCACGTCTGAATAAAACAAAAAAGAACTGGCCGTCGCGATCGAATCAGCGACCCACTCACGTATTGTCACCCCTATTCAAATTCCGCCCCAGTTCGGACTGAACCTCCAGGCCAAGATGGAGCGCGGCCATGGAGCGGCGGGCCTATGGGTCCATAACTCCAAAATCGCGTGTATCCACATACATCTACCGCCTGTGATCATAATCTTGTGTTCCCATGAAAATCTGTTCTCTCAAAATGTATGGTTAATGGACGCACAAATTTAATTGAGGAATTTGCTATTTTCAAGTATATGGCATATATATTTTTGGATGATTGAGATAATGTCACCCAAAAATAGGGGGCAACTAATATGACCCTGAAAATTCTACTAGTCGAAGCACGAATCTTGATGTTAAAAGCAAGCTGATCCGAAGTTTAAACTGGTCGAGATTAAGCACTTAAAATATCATTGAAAATTTTGGGATATCAGTTAAATCCCTAAATAACTCTCAAATATGGAGTGTTTATAGTCAAATCGAGCGTATCGACGAGCCGGATCTAACAAGCCCAAGATCTCATAATTCTGACTTCATTTGGGCATTCAAATACTTAAAATACATCGGTGATCAAGGAAGGAATCATTTTGAGTCGTCAGATGAAGTGGAGTGGTTTATTTTGCATGTATTCTGAGATGACACTCCTCCAATCTATAAATAGACCCTCATTCTTCATACGAGGGGGGCCAAGCAAGAGAGAGAGAAGCTCTAAAGCTTGAAAATTCTCAAACACAATCGTGCCACCACTCGATGGTTGTGTCGAGCCATGCGTCGCCCGCGTGGCCGTCGTGATCGCCGTCATCAATCTCATCGGTCTCCATCATGGCGACGCAATCATCGATGGTTGTTCCCCATTTGTTCGCATCTTCAACAGCTTCTGACTGACGTGACTATGATTGTTGTCGATTTTGGGATTCCAATTGTCAGCCCTTCTCATATACAATTATGTAATCCCGTTATCGGAAAAACTTGTACTCCAAAACAAATATATAGTTGGAAGCTTTTTACTAGGCTAAGCCCCGTGGTTTTTTCCTTCTTTTCGAGATTTTTCACGTTAAAATTTCTTGAGTTTTCTTATTAATTCCTCAAACATCTGTGTGTGTGTTAGATTCTGCAACAAAGCTAAGGCATAAAATTTTACTCTACCGCAACTGGTTTTCTAGCACGCAACAAGTATAGTTTGATATTGCTTGAGATCTTTCATTCTTGATGCTAGTTAAATTCTTCACTTGATTTTTTAAGTGGTATAATTTCTTTGTTGATAATTGACTTCAGTACTAATTACTGGTGTTGATTTTTTCTTCTCTTAAAATATGATCTTAGCTATATGAAATATATATTGTAGTAGAAAAATCAAAGAAATCGATTAAGCTATCTCGTCACATGAAGATAAAATGCTCAATCAAAATATTAATCATAAATTTTTTTTGTAGAAATGGAGCTCTTTAAAGATGGATGAGGGAAAAAAAAATTAAGATCATTAAAGTGGAAAAAAGTTTTCCCCCACTTATATTTCCTCCCTCATAATCCGACAAAACTCCGCTGGGTAAAGGCAATAGTCGAAGGAGCGGAGCGCTTAGCACTCACTCTAACGGCATACCTTTCGCAGCGTTATCCGGAATGATTGGGCGTAAAGCGTATGTAGGTGGCTTTTCAAGTCCGCCGTCAAATCCTAGGGCTCAACCCTGGACAGGTAGTGGAAACTACCAAGCTGGAGTACGGTAGGGGTAGAGGGAATTTCCGGTGGAGCGGTGAAATGCGTAGAGATTGGACGATCTATTAGATCGTGTCCTTAGACAGCGTGATGCAATCATATCACATCTGAACTGGGCATGCATCTTTCTAGGTTTTCACAGTTTTGGCTTCCATTCCTTTCACTGTCTAAGTGAACCGCTTCGCGAAACCGGGAATTTGGATTCCATCTGAAACTTTTCATCCACCCATGGTTCACTTTTTTAATAAATATTATTACATACCTTTACATTAGCCATGTCAACATTCATTATTTTCTCTACAACAATAAAAACAATATTTATAATGCATATAATTCCTTGTTGGGTGCCACATATCAATTATTTTGCATATCTTACAAATATTTTTTTCTCTTTCTGGCAATTTCAAAATCAAGAGAATTTGCCAACTTTAATGTTTTGAAAGCATACTCAAAAGTGGTTGTAACTCTCTGAAAACCCTCGACAATTCCTTCCTCATAAAGAAGATCAGATGCTTTGGGTTGTGATGCTGATGCTTTTAACATCAAAAGAATTTGCAGATGCTTGTCATCATAAATATCAGAAATATTATGCAAATGAAGCTTCCTGAGCCTATTGTTCGTAGCAATCAGCAACAACATCTGATACATTTCTGGTAATGAGATTGTATGTTAGTGTAGCAAAAAGAAGATCATTAATTTGGATCTAACCAACAATTTATAAAATATTTGCATATTCAAGAAAGCTTGCACAATATTATTTCAAAATTCATTGATAAAAGATCATATTGATAGTAGGTGATGTGATGTGTACCTAGATATTACATCACACATTAACAGAAAAAGAGAACGAAAAAAACCAACATGGCTAAAGGACTTCGAAACGTAAGCACGAGCCGGCAGCAGGTATCCAACAAATAGAAACATCTGAGGAAAACTTCTGTAAAGAAAATCAAGAAATGTAAAGTAATCTGTTAGAAAGAAAGAAAAACAGATTCAGTTAGCTAAAGCAAGAAACCAAAAAAGTGTAAAAGGATTTCATATAAATAAACACGTAGAACACATGAAAAAAAAAGAACTTTCCTGACAGTTCCTCTTCTCATTCTTTTCCATTTCTGAAACTTTTCTCTTCTTCCTCCTGGAGTCAGGCCGCTCGAAGGGCCCTTATCCTATATCTTTTCCTCCAATCCCTTCTCGGGGAAGCTTCGTGGTCCTCGATAAGCCCTCGGATACTTATCATGATGTATCATGTAGCACGAATATAACCAACAATTTCATGACTTGAAAGTTGAAGCTATTGATAAACATATATATAGTTATGGAATTATGACCAGCTCTTATTTACAGAACATAGAGAAAACTAGGTACTAAACAACATGCCAACGTTCATGGAGGCACACAACTGGAATACTTTAATATTGTAGTCTACAATAGTTAACATGCTGTTCCATGAGATGAGAGATTTATTTCCTGGGAACCAGCAAACAACAATTGCAACAAATCTCTCCTGTGCAGCAAAAAAAATTATTTAAGCACACCTATGAAGTAACACAAGCAACTATATAAACTTCAGAAAATAAAAATCAGGCATATAAAAGGAGCCTTCTTGTTTACTGCTTTCTCACTATCACTATTGTAAACCATGGCTACTTTTCTTCATCTACTCCTTCACATTTGTGCATGCAAGAATCAACTGCTGAATAGTTAACATAAACTGAAAAATGAAAAAGAAGAAGAAGATAAATGATAGATAACTAATCTTGGTTTGAAAATACAAATATGTTGATTAGATACAAATTGAATAAAACTTTTTGTCACAAAAAGTATAATTTCTCTACAAGACATCCATACTATATTCAATTTCTCACCATTTTTATACTTTCTTTATCTAATATAAATCTTCTTTACCATCTTCAAATCCCACAGCCACCATTTTTATATTACAGTTGAAAATAAAATTTCAGTCATTGCAGTAAACAAATAAGACAAAAATGATGTTATTAATCCAGCCACCAACTAAGATAAGATATTAAGTATGACATAAGAGAAGAAATTGTGGCAGTAAGAATAACCACGAGACACCTGCGAGAGAAAAAAAGAAAATTGGTGCAGCGACATTAAGAAATGTGAATAAAAATCCAACCTACGGACACCTGCGGCTGCAATTGGATCACTGGTGAGGACCCAGGAGCTTATCGCAAGAGAGGAGGAGAGAAGCTTCCTAGATAATTTTTTGCATGCGGGAAGGAGAACCTGCACTGTTCTTGTGAGATTAGAGTTAAGAGGCGCGGGATTTTCTGTTACGGGCATGCGACGAAGTAACTGCAAGGGTCACAGCGGCAAGAATTAGTGTCGTATATTTATGTGTTTACAAGTTTTAGGTATTACATAAATAAATACATAATTTTAAGTGTTTATGATGTAATTGTTAAAGAATTAATGGTAAGGCGTACGGGCTGCTGTTCTTTGAGGTGCTTGTTCTAATGCCCACGGTAGGGAGCTCTCCGCGATGGCGCCGAAGCTCCCGCCTTTCCTCCTTTCCCGACGAAATACCATTTGCGTTTTTCGAAACCAACAGTTTTACTTGACCTCTTTGTCTGATTCTGCTCCCATTCGCACAGAAACCATTTTTATTGCTCCCAACTCTAACGAGGTTGAGTCCACTATTTTTTTCCTTAAGAAAAAGCTCCACCCTGATGATCTAGTGAGAGTTCTGGATTCCATGTCGGATGTGCCCTCAGCTACTTCCATTTTCCGGGTGGGCTTCTCGCCAGAGAAACTTCCAGCAGACCGCGCAAACATACGCTCACATGATCTGGAGGCTTGGTGTGTCCGGGAACATTGAACAAATGGAAGTCTTTTTGAAGGAGATGGTGGAGTTTGACTTCTTGGAATTGGATTCATCTTTTGAATTTCTGGTTGAATCCTTCTGTGCAAATCAGAGGACAAGAGAAGCGCTGAAAGTGTTTGAGATTGCTAGGTCAGCTAATGTAAGGTTGCCGGTTTCAACTTGCAATCTTTTGCTCCGCGTTCTTGTCTCAAAAAGTGATAACTTTGGCTCAGTTATGTTTGTTTACAAGGAAATGGTGAAGGCTGAAATTCTTCCTAATGTTGATACCTTGAATTGTGTAATAAAAGGTCTGTGTGAGACAGGTCGTTTGGATTCTGCATTAACACAATTCAGGAGGATGGAACAGAAGCATTGCAATCCAAATAGTTGGACCTTTGAGTTAATTATTGCTAGTCTTTGTTCTGGCGGTAGAATAGATGAAACTGTTGAGATTTGGAAGCAGATGCTTCTGTTTAAATGCCGTCCAGATCGTGGATTTTATGCAAGAATTATTCCATTACTTTGTGGTGCTAATAGAATGGAGGAAAGTATTAAGTTGTTCAATTTGATGAAAAATGATGGGAATTCTCCAGATCTACATCTATACAGTTCTTTGATTGAGTGCTTGTCTGAAAATCTACAGCTTAAAGATGCAGTTGAAATGCTTGAGGAAATGATAGACTCGGGGATTACTCCCAGCCCTGCCTGTTACGTGCATATAGTGAATGGATATTGTAAGTTAGGAAATTTGCATGAAGCAATGGAATTTCTTAATGGAACTAAAAATTGTCCAGTTGAACCTTATGATGCGTTGTTAAGCAGTTTTTGTGATTTGGATAGATTCCCAGAGGCGATCAGCCTTCTTGAGGAGATGCTTGAAAAATGTGTTGGAGATGGTATTTCATGGAATATTATCATATATGGGCTTTGTAATAAAGGGAAAGTTAGAAAAGCATTTGAAGTCATATGTCGGATGATTGTTTTCTCTAATTTGCCAGACAGTATAACTTGCTCTTCTCTTATAACTGGATACTGTCGTAATGCTGAATTTGAAAAAGCTTTCAATATGTTTAAGCACAAATCGGTTCAGGACATGTGTTTGGATGTGAGGTCTTGCTCTGAGTTGATTGAGGGACTTTGCCATGTCAGGAAGATTCAAGAGGCTGCTGAGGTTTTCTATCATATTGTTTCTAGAGGCTGTTCTCCTAGTTTATATTCTCTCAACATATTAATAAATGATATTTGTGATTTGGGAAAGGTGGATGAAGCTATAAAAGTTCGCTTACTTGCATCTTGTAATGGTAGCTGTTTAAATTGTTCAACATATACACCAATTATGACTAGACTGTTGGAATTGAAGAAAGAGAGATACATTTTACCAGTCCTCGCACAAATGTTTGTTGATGGCTGTGCTTTAGACCTGACAACATACTGCATTCTCATTCACGGGTTGTGTATGAGAGGCAGAAGTAGGGTTGCTACTGATTTGTTCAATCAAATGGTTGATGATGGTCTCATACCTGGATCTGAAAAGCTTGAGAGGTTAATTGAAGGTTTTGCAAGTTGTTCCAGCTTGAAATTGGTGGCTCATAGTTTGGAAAAGCTAATTGAAGCTGGAGTTATTCTTGGCCCTCTAATTTGTAATGTAATTATCTCTGGCTTACTGAAAGAGGGTCAAAAGTCTGTGGCATGTAAGTTCTTGGACTGGATGCTAGAAAGAGATTGGGTGCCTGATCCAGACACTCATGTATTGTTGGTTGGTAACACTGATTCAGAGACCAGAGTTGGAACCATTAAATTTTATGACGCAGATACTGACAGGGTAAGAAATATACTGGCTGAAGGCCTTAAAAGTTATTCTTAGCTTAATGCTCTCAAGTTCAGCGCCATGGAATCTCAACATGATGAGTTGTCATCATCTTCGGAAATATTTATGAGTTCGATGATTTATTTTCTAGTTGCTTGCCATCGATGAAGTCAGAAATGATTTACAGGACTAAATCGTCCATAGGTTACACCAGGTATCAGTCTAAATTCTACAACATGTATAAGATTTAGCTAGTGAATGGGCTGATTCTGATACATTGGCTACTTGCTTTTCCCAATTTGCATTTTGTTTCAAGAATAATGTTTACATTATGTTACACTGAAGTGCTACCTAGTAGATGTTATTTTCAATCCAAGAACACTTATTTAATTTAATTTTATTTTGATCCATTTATTTAAATAAACAAAAAACAATCTATATACTCCGGAATTATTATCTGTCACAACTTATTTTCCACTTATTTTTTTAGTATTGTTACTTGTTAGGCATGAAATTGTACATTTATTTATTTATCTATTTAATTTTTTTGTAATGCGGATAGTTATTCCCTAGAGGACTGAAATTCTGACTAACCAAAATTTTGATATAACTAGCCTAAGCTTCTTTTTCATTAATACTATGTCAAAACATTGATAATATGAGGTTACCAAAAATAATAAATAAACAAATAACATTCTGATAGATAACTATAGTTCATGGGGAAACGATGTTGGTTTGTTGTGCTTCTTCATTTTGATTAAGATGTTACATGCCATCCGTTGTTCAAAAAGCTTGAAAATTCAGTTTAGACGATCAAGTGAATTATAGCGGCTGTTTGCGTTCATTTTTATTTTCTATTTTGTGATTTTTATTTTTATTTTATTTTGTTTGTGTTTTGATTCAAAATAAAATATATTTAATAGTGACAGTTATTTTTAAAATACTCAGAAACACTCAAAATTATTTTTAATGTTCTTAAAAATAATGCAATTTATTTTTAAAAAAATAAAAAGTAAAAATACTTAAAAAAATACTCTCTCTCTCTCTCTCTCTCTCTCTCTCTCTCTCTCTCTCTCTATATATATATATATATAATTGTGGTGAAAATTATTCTTGTCTTTCATCTATCCTCATTTGAAAAGGATAAATGAAAACAGAAATATATGCCTTTTTGTGACATCATGTAAATCCGCAGATATTCTTATTAAGGTGATCGGGTACAATATTGAGGAAATGTATATTATCTCAAAAGATAGAATTCACCACCATACAATGGACCTAATCACCTAAATAAGGACTTCTACACTATGGCCTTCTATGCACTGGAGATTCTTCACTTTTATATAAAAAAAGTAAACAAGGTTTATTTTAAATCGGGTTAAGTTCCTATGGAGGCAAGTATAGTTACATCCTAAGGAACAGGATTCCTTAGGATTACTCTCGATTAAGGTAAATGATTGTTGTCTCCAAAAATTTCAAAGATAGGACTATCAATCAATTGATTTATTTTTAGAAGCTCAAATGAGATTGATCAAGCAGAGAGAGTTATTATTGAAGCCAAAGAAAGATAAGTAGGAAATACTTATGATACTAGGAAGCCTAGTAAGCATCCCAAATTATTTTATGATTGGGCATTATATTTTTGAAGTTTGAAGGGAATTATTTATTTTGAGTTGAATTTTTATTAAAAGTCTAAAGCTTACAATTTCATGATACAAGATCGTGGAAATGCCTAAGATGTGAGGATTTATACTTTTAGCCCGCAAAAAGGAGGAGCAACCTCAGAATCTAAATTTAGGGAGCTTTTGTGAGGGCCAAAGCACGACCTAAATCTAAGGCGAAAAATGGTTATTTGGTTTACCTCCACAAGAGAGGATAAACCACCCGACTGTTTGGACTTATAACCGCCTAGTCACAACTAACCTTCTACGAATTTTAAATACAAGGCAGTCATATGCTTGCAAAGATAAATGTATTGTTTATTTAGAAAAAAACTAAGTCCTTAAACACACTCTCTAAAAGACTAGATCATGTAGGACATGATTTAATGACTTAAATCTAATGCAAATTTTGTTATATTTTATTTTCATTTTTGGACTATCAATTTAACACAAGCTTATAGGATTCATATGTCTAATGCATGAGAAATTGGATTATGGGCTAAAATTAGCAAGATATGAGATGTGTTTCTACCATGGCTCTCAAAGGTCAAGCCAAGTTTCCTCGCTAAGGTGGAAGCCTTCTAAATCAAGAGTGAAACAAGATATTTTTTATGCATGATATGAGGAATAAAATACAATATCCAGCTAAAGGGTTGCTAAGTCTTTTATCTTGTTTATAACTTAAGCTTTATGTGAGGTTATGAGTTATTTATTTTTAGTTTGAATTGATTAGTTTGATAGAAAATTTATTTTTCTAAGAGCCTAATCGTCATCCAGGTCATACATCAAAGCAAGGAAGAAACAAGAAAAATATGTCATTTTAATGCACAAGCTAAATAAACATCAAACAATTTATAAAACTAGCACAAAAGAATAAAAAATCATTTGTGGTTGGGCTCCACCGCACAAACCCGAAAAAAATAAATTGGGTAGCCGAGCTCTACCCTTATACAACTCGGATTACAAATGAATAAATTACAATCAAGAACAAATTCATTGTTATGGGGGTCTTTATTATTCATTTCTTCTTTCTTCTTTCTTCTTTTGGTCGGTTGGGATGTGGTTGCTCCAAAGGCTTCACATGGTACATAAGATGGTCTTATAACTAATGTTCATCATATTCCCCCATAATAATCATTCCAAATCCTAATTGCAAAATTACATGAAAATGAAAAAAATGAAATATAACTAAAACTTGCAAAAATAGAGATTAGCTAAACAAATCAAACAATCTCAAGCATATATATGAATAAATTGGACTTAACACCCCACACATGAGTAATCAAGCCCTAGCCTATTTTAGATTATGTTTAGGGGTATAAGCAACCTCACAACAAAAATATTTATATTTTTATTACAACGCCCCTTAAACACAATCTCTTGCGGAAGATAATGATTAGATTAAGATCGCCTCTATCATACATTACACCTAACATGACTAAAATATTACATCACAAAATAAAAGCAAACATCAAACCATGCACCGCTCTAACCTAAATCTAGAAGTGGTGATTTAGCCTAATGTATGTGATATTTAAAGTTTGTGTGATATGCTTAGTTAGGCTTTGAGGTTTAGATTTTTTAAGTATGAAAGAGTTCAACTTAGAGGGTGATTTCATTTAAGTGATTTAGTTGATTTGGTTGATTTTATTTTGTGATTTGATTAGGTTTGAATGAACCTACAATTAATTACTAAGTGTTATAGAGCGAAGAAAAGAGAATAAAACTTCTCTTTCCTCCCTACCTTAAGTAATTTTTAAGGTAAATTCATATTTGATCTTTATTTAGTAAATATTTTATTATGTGTTTTAATTAATCCTAAGTTTAGATTTTCTCTAAACAAACTTATTAAAAAAGAAAGTCATTTTATGATTAAGTAAAGTGAATTATTATCATAAAACACACAACACTTTATATCTCCCCCAATATATGCAACATGCATATGGATGAATCCTAAACATATTTATACATGCAAATGAAAATGTTTAGCACACCTTCATGATGAATGCTAAGAGAGTTTGTTTAAGAAAATTTTGGAATATTTCATGTATGCTTGATTTTGTTAAGTAAAAAAGAGGGATTCTTATCCATTATTCATATGCACATTTATATAAAAAGTGAGTAAAATGACACATTTTGTTTTCTATACCGGGGTGTAAGATACAAGACCTACGGCTACTTTCTTCTCAACCGAGATGTTCAAACTAATATATCACTTTCCTTAAATACATGTGCATGTACAAAAGCAAATGAATGGAAAAAGAATTATGCAAAAAGTTTGTGTTTGTTTAATTTGTTGGTTTTTTAATTTATGTGTGTAAGTATGAATATCCTTCTTAATTGATGAGATAGGAGTGAATATGAATGAATTTAAGCAAGTATTGTGTTCTTTTCAAATGAATTATGCACTTTGTAAATCATATTCAAAACTATGTTAAAAGAGAAGAAAAGGAAAGTCACACAATGCACACCTTATATTATACTCACATGCAAGCTTATAAATAATTATAAGTAGCATACCTTTCAGTTGTAATGACTGATTTATAAGTTTTGAAAATAATTTTGGATTTAGTAGTGATAATAATCATTCATATTCTTATTTTAGCCAAAATATGTAATTTGACATAAAGAAAATATTTCATTTTAATCTGATTTTTCAAAAGACATGAATGCATGATTTTCATATGGCATACACAATTAGCATGCTAGGAAAGAAATAAAGTGATGAAAGCATGTAAATTCATTCACCCTATTTAATTCCTAAAGACAATCCTATGGAATAAGATTATTTAAAGTGACTCAAAATTATTTAAAGAAATTTTTAGTTTAGTTTTGAGTTTGATTTGAATTTAGGAAATATGAAAATATTTGCTGGTTCTAACCCATCTCCCACATGTGTATGTTATTTTAGTTTAATTTTAGAATCATTAGATTGATTTTATATTTTATTTAAGTTAAGGTGTACATTAAGTTCATTAATTACCCTTTACCTACATCACTTTAATATATTTAACCAAATAATTATGAGCCAATATATAACATAAAGGAATTTAAATCATGCACTAAGAAAGAACCTAATGCATTTTGACTCACAATGATTAATTAATCTAAAGGATTTAATTTAAGTACTTTCATAACCCTTCTCACACATATGAGTTAGATATGATTTCCTTAAGTTACTTAGGTTATTGAACACCTAAGCAATCTACCCAAGAATGAATTGATTAAGTTCAGATTGATTTGATTTTAAAATTTTGATTAATTAAGCCATTTAATTAAGTGATTAAACTATTTAATTAATTTGCACCTTATTTAGATTTTTATCCAAATGAAATAAACTTAGTGGGAAAAGATTTGGGAGAGGACTCCTAATCTCATTCCTTAAGTCCATTCACTATTCTAAGGTAATTAGCAAACTTAATTAATGAATTTATCACTGTTTAATAGGTTAATTAATCATTTAATTGATTAAGAGAGTGATTAGGAGTGAATCAAGCAATTTTTCTAATTAAACTATTAATAAATCTCAAGAAAATTAGAGAAGACAAAAGTCATCACACTAAATATACCTGAGAAATTTGAGATTAATCAATGGAATAATTAAGGGGTAATTAACATAATTACATCCCCAATAAAATTCAAATTGCATAAAATTTACTATTCAAAATCAATCAAACTTAATTTTATATTATTCCTCTTTGAAATATCTTCAAAATGCATTTGAGTTTGTATTTTTCTGATTTTTTTACATTTAGTTATGTAATTTTGAAGTTTCTGTGATTAAAACTTAATTAAATTATATAACTAATCGGTAACGTGGACCGCCGACACGGCAGCGCATGGCGGCGACGGATTATTTAAGTTATCACAGTTACGATACCGTCTGATCAAAGATTGGACTGTCAAGATTAAGCCCGTGGTATTAAAGGGATTAAAATGCGGATCTAACATGGATTAATCAGGACTGTCCATCCAAAATATGCGGGATGGACGATCCATGATTCGTCTATGAGCTCGCCTGCGGGAGAGGGCAACCGTCCATCCCTTAGGGCTTGATCCGAGCTCGATTGAACTCGGATTGAGCCAAAATTGAATCCACACCATCAACATACAATGAGATGAAGATCTAATGGTCAAAATGCTATTGGATTACAATTCCCTTCAAAAAGAACCAAAGAAAATTCTCCCTAAGCTCGATTTTGATCCATACCTCACCGGAGGCTATCACCACTCCAACGTGGTAGTGCCTAGTAAGAAGCCTGCTGAGAGGGCTTGAGGTTGAGTAATTCTTCCTATTGATCAAAATATCCTTCAAATGCTTGTGGCCTTGGTCTAGACCCCTCTTCTCGTAGCTTGAACACTTGAGAGAAGACTTGGGTGAGCTCGACAGTCTCAAGGTGCTTGAAGGAGGAACTCGTGAAGAATTGGATGAGATGGAAATCCCTTGAGCTCTGGCTTAGGCAAAATCAAAATGGAGAAATCAAAGTAGGAGAGACCTGGGGAGCTTGGAATTGCTTCCTCAGTTCCTTCATCGAATGTGAGTCCGCAATTCAGTGAAATTATGGGGAGTATCTCCCTAGAAGGATCGGACGGCCGAGCATGGCTTTTGCCGCTTTTGATCAAAGGGGTTGAATTAGGCTTTTGGATGTCATGTGGTTCAGTTTGGCCAGAGGAGTGGAATAGTGAAGCTCCCATGTGCTAAATGAGGTAGAGGAGTGATTCCCATGTACACATTTTGAGTGGGTGGTCGATTTTAGCCTTGGGTTGGGTTTGGCTGACCCAAACTCATTGGGTCATATGCATCACACCCACTAGTGTCCACTAGGTCCACTAAGAGGGTGTCAAGTGGTCATGAAGAAGATATGATCAAATTCCAAGTAGGTGTCACACCCCAGATGACCCTCTACCCTTCTTCTAGGGTCAATCTAAAGTGTAACAGAATAGGATGACTCGATTGGACACAGATTCCACCGACACGTTCTAACATGTGCTACTACGGAACGAGCAAGTGAAATTTGTATCTAATCAAATCATCACAAACATTAAAATTCATATACAATTAATTCATATCACAAAATTGGAAGCATGAAATCTTTAAGTTTGTAAATAAATACAGAAAGCAAAAGCATCGCGATAAAATGCACGCACTCCAAAAGCCTTTAATCTCTCCAAAATTATACTTAACAAACGGAGCTTACCCACCTCGTCTTTTCTAAATTATCAATGTAAAGCTAAATTTAAGTGCTAATGTAAGCTCGTAGACAGAACAATCGTACGTGACATTTAAAAGAGTAAAATTGGTAAACAATCAAAAAAGAACAATATCAGATTCAGATCAGACAAGTATCGATGTCATGTCAAAGCGTTATTTAACGAAAGTCATTTATATATCAAATCATTTTATAATTGCATAGGTTTTGACTTCATAACAAAAGGGTCACCTACCATTTTAAAGGCGTCGGTAGAGCAACCATACTATTTACCTAACCCGACACTGGAAAATTTCTAACGCCTCCAACCTCAATAAAGTCGGGATACTAAGATCCCGCCACGCTCATCTCAACATTTGTCTATCTGCAGATTTCTATAACATACCTTCATCATAATTTTCCGACAATTCTCGTTTATCATATCAGATATTTACAACATGTTTAAAACATTTCATATGCCCAATAAATCATATGCTAATAAAAATGAACTAAGGCTTATAATCATTGAAAATAATGTAACATACAAAGAAAATCTATGTATGTCATACAATTTATAAAATTTAGAAACAATGGCATTCATGGACTATAGAAATTGAATTTAAATTAAGAATTATGTCCTCACCAAAACCTACGGATATGCTCTTCCTCCTCTCAGTACACAACATAACTCTTCTAAATATCGCTAATACATGAAACTCATAAATGAAACTCATAATTAACAAGGTAGTATCACCTTTTAAACGCAATCTTACCAAATTGATGTCTCCTCATATAATCTTTCAAATCAAAGGTAATCTACTAACGCCAATATTAATTATCATTAAATTAAACCAAAACTAAAAAAATGCCAATCCTAAACCCCATTTTAATACACAATAATCTGAACTCACCTAATACAAAATAGATTGAACTCCCCAATCACGCATTTCAACACCAAGGAAGCCACGAAAGTAAAAGGAATAGGGAAAGAAATTCAAGAACTCACAAACTCCCTAGTTTCATTGGCCAGAATAGGAAATCAGCAACCCACCTGATTTCCAACTCGAGCAAGGCTTACTGCCGCTTCGGTCGCAGTAGGGTCCAGCGACGATGACGATTCCACAAAGCGGCGAATCCACGCACGAGCCAATTACCGGGGCACGAAGGCGTCGAAGCCGACGCAGATTCCACCTGCGGCGCGTGTCACGGAGCGAACCGTCGGCGACGCCGAGGCAAGGAAAGGAGGAGACTTAACCGGTCAACAATGAATGAACCGAGGGATGAAATGAAATAAAATGAGTATTACCTTTCGATCGATCCCATACGCCGTAATGCTTTAATCCGCCCGCTACATGCTTAGTGCTGACATTATAGTAACGACAGATTAATTAGCTAAAACAAAATTAATTAGAAAGCAAGCTAATTGGATATTACAATTTCCTCCTCTTAAAAAAAATTTTGTCCTCGAAATTTCTTCTGAATCATTCAAACAGAAGGGACATCTCTCTTGTTCCAACTCCCAAGTAGCTTCTTTGAGTCAGGCTTCCATTTAATTTTAATATAGAAATTTATCTATTTAATCTCTTCACATCAAATTCCAAAATCTTTTCCTTCCAATGCATAAGTTAAATCGTTGTTTTCAAACTTTGTATATGGAATCTTCTCGCTCAGATTCATCCATTTTCAACATTGAAATGTGAAAGACATTGTGAATATCAAGTCAATGGGTGGCAAGCCTGTAAGCATATTGCCAATCCTTTCCATGATTTCAAAAGGTCCTATGCACCCAGGGGCTCAATTTACCTCCGTGACCAAATCTACTAATTCCTTTCATAGTTTGACTTTCAAGAATACAAATTCTCCAACTTAAAATTCTACAGCTTTAAGTAATATACGACGATCGAAAATTTTCAATCTATCTCTGACCTGATTTTCTCAGCTGATCAACCAACTCTGACCTAATTGTCTTTCTCCCACTTCGACCCAACAGTTCTACACTTTCGACCATGTTCCCTCATACGAGCCATCTCAATACTAGATTGGTAATTATTGTGCTGAATATGATATGATCTTCCCTTACCTCCAAAATCTAAAACACATAATCTCAACAAATCTTCTAGACTTGAATTATTCTTTTTCGATTGTCCATCAGAGGATGAAAAGTATTTAAGTGTAAGTGCTCAAGCCTCCCAATTCTTTCCATAATGAAGTAATCTACCATCTCATAGACGATCACTTTTGGTACACCATGAAGTCTTACAATTTCTTAACATATAATTTATCAATCAATGTCTGTTTCATAGTAAATGAGTGAATTGGTCAATCTATCCAACAATCGAATATTATTGCCGAGATCTAGAAATCCCATAATCTGTAATTTCTTTCCTACTTCCACTCAAATAGTAATGACCGAAATCCAACGGGTCCTTGATGCTCGCCTTTACCGACAAGCTTGAGATATTTAAATACATGTCTTTCTTCATAACCAAAATGTCTTAAATCTTTATACATTTGAACTCCCGGATGAATAGTATATCCCGCCTCGATGAGCCTCCCTCAGATCTCGCCTCACTCAGATCACCGTGAATAATTCTAATAATACCCTCTTTCTACAAGAAAATCTCAAATTTGTATCGATTCAATGAATGATCCGCCATAGCTTTGATTCTATCAAATAAAGTTGATCAGACTAAATGCCCAAACATCAATCTTCTAACTTTAACTGTAGAGCTCTTCATCAACTCGACTTTTGAGTAATAACCATTTCCATTTCTGCTTAATGCAATCACCACCAATTTTGCTACAATATCAACATCTAAATCATTATCTTTAATAAACTCACCTTCTTTGTATTAATTTTTTTTGTGTAAAATATCTTGATCGATTTCAATAAAAATGTCCAAATTTTAAAAAAACCAGCTAAAACTCAGATCATGCTGGATAATTTCTTTTCGTGAGGTTTTAATTGTCTCAAGATAAGTTAATCTTTTTCTCGTTGATTAAAACAAGCCTTTAAAGATGCTAAATATTTGGAATCCTCCCCGATGGAATAAAAAAGCAAAGTGGTCAAATGCTTTTTCAATTGAAAACTCTTCGACAGGAATTTAATTTGACATCCTTTCTCAATAAATTAGACATGAGAAAATCTCTCGACAAACCGTAATAACCTGCCTAGAAATTGTGAACTTGTAACATTCTTTGGTGGACCATTCTAAAATTGCTTTTACTTTTGAGGATCAACTCCTTCGCCAGATAATGTGACTAGAAATGCGATGTATCCAAAATTTACAAAATTTGAAATATATAATTGATTTTCTTAACAACTCTAAAACAAAGATGATTTATGTTTCTTTATCGCTAAATAAATCAAAATATCATCAATAAAGATGATAACAAACGTCCACCAAGGCTTGAAAACACGATTCATTAAGTCCATAAAGACTGAGCATTAAACCAAATGGCATAACAAGAAATTTATAATGTCCATATTCTGTTCCAAAAGTCGCTTAAAAATATCGATATTTACCTCTAACCGATGATATCCAAATCTCGATTATAAAATCGTAATCCCTCCAACCGATCAAATAAATCATCAATCCTCTAGTGATACTTCTTTCTTGTCACTTTATTTAACTCCCTCAATACACAATCGCATAGACTCATCCTTTTCTTAACAAATAATAGGTGCACTGGTGAGTTGCCGAATAAATCCTTTGTCTGATTCAATTCACCTGCAAAGACTCATCCTGTGAGATTTATGTAAGTTGTACCAGTTGTACATCAATCCCAAACTCCACTTCTGTTGGTGGCAACCTGTAATTCCTCCCAAACACATCGAAATTTCAAACAACTGGAATGTTTTTCTCAAACACCTCCTTATTCAACACATCTAATTTGGCTAGAAATACAATTTCACCGCTTCTTAAATATTTACTCAACTTCACTGCACTAATCAAAGAAGATACACATTCTTATCAAAAAAAATAAAATGATTTTTCACCGTGCATGCAAAATTTCACTCTCCTCTTCCAAAGATTCAATTGTTGCAAAGTATTTGATCAACCAATCCATACCTAAGATAATGTCAAAATGTCGATTGGTAAGATAATTAGTTCTCAGGAAATTATTTATCTTGAATGTTAATGTCAACAACACATTTCCTATTTGATTCAAACTATCACCGTAAGGCATTACCACATTCAATGTGAAATAGATAGTATCAACCGTAAACCGGTGAAAAGAATCAAAAATGAAATGAAGCACCGTAATCAAATAAAATCAACCCAAATGATCAAATTTTAAGCATACCGACACCACTTCATTTGATTCCTTCGCTTGAGTGATAAAAAAACTCGCTTTTACCTGAGGGTTTTTCGCTCAAGTTTCTCCTTTTCTTGAATTGAAGGTTTTCCCAAAAATTATGTGTTACCCGCTCGGCTTCCAAAACTTTCTGTTGCCCCGATAATTGTATGATTTTATATCCTTCTTCTTCTCCAAGGCAGACGATGTCCAACCCGACACACATTTTCGATCCACATTGACCAAAATGTCGCTTTCCACACTTATCACAAATAGGTTTCTCCAATCAATTTGTTTCGTCGTCATCAAACTTAAATTTCTTGAAATCGGCCTTTTCAAAGTTTTTGCTTTTCAGATCCCATCAGAACCTCATTTTCACTCCGCTCTTTCAACTAACACGAGAACTCACTGATATCAAATGATTTTAAGCTGCCTTGATCGATCTCTCAAGAAATCTATTTTCTCTTCATGTAATCGACATAATGTGGAGCATATCTAGAAAGAGAAGTGAACTCTTCATACTACATTATAGTTTTGATCCTCGAGTTAGATTGAAAAATTTATCTTGAAAAGCAAGTCCGATGGAGGAATAAACCAATCTTTGAATACTTTGACAAACTCATCCCATTTGATCAGTAATGGGTATCATTTCAAATCTTTCCCTGTTGAGCTCGCCACCACCTTTCTCTCCCTTCTAATACAAAAGTAGCATTACTCTTCTCGCTGTGGAAAATCATCACATCCAAAATTTTTCCAATTTTAAGCAGCCAATCTTCCACCACTATAGGATCACTGGCTCCCTTGAATGCTGGTGGTTTGAACGTTTGAAATATCCTCAAATGTTGATCCACTTCAACCAAACTCGATCTGGCCTCCGTAGATTTTTCATAGATGCTATTATCAACAACCTAAATCAATCAACTACCCTCACATCGCATCTACCTTCACCACTTGCTAGATTATTTCACCCTCGTTAATTATCTCAAAGATGGAGTTCGTGGTCGATTAGTCTGAGGATTGACCATCTAACCTTTCGGCATTTCTTCGTGCAAATTAATCGTAATTATAAAATTATTTATTTGATACATATTTATTAAATATCATACATGCATGAAATTAAGAACATATGGATTCCTAACCCAAAAGTAATCGCTATACCAGATTGATCTATTCAACACTTATCCCTAAATCCAAATCATGCTTCCATTACTATTACTCATCAATCTTTTCTGCCATCAATCTCTTATTGCTCGATTCATTTTCTATCACCCCGGATGACTCCTACCCTTTTCTGTCAATCAAAGTGTGAATAGGATGACTCGATTTGACGATTCTCACACGCTCCAACCTCTAACCAGCAAAGTGAAATTTGTATCTAATCAAATCATCACAAACATTAAAATTCATATATAATTAATTCATATCACAAAATTAGAAGTATGAAATTTTTAAGTTTGTAAATAAATACAGAGCAACTAAAGACATTAGTATTAAAATTTTGTACGTACCCAAAAAGCCTTTAATCTTCCCAAAATTATACAAATCAACAAAACGGACTAGCTTCTACCCACCTCATCTTTTCCGAAATTAGATCATAAGCTAAAGTTTTCAGACAAGAATGCTAATGTAAGCTCAGAACAAGATAGTAGGAACAATTGTGCATGTACATTTAAATTTGCAGAAGAGTAAAACTGATAAACAATGCTGCTGTAGAAATGTAAGAACAATATGTCAGAATCATCAATGTCATGTCAAAGGAGCTTATTTAATGAAAGTCATTTCGCTCTATATCAAATCATTTTTAGAAATATCATTTATAATTGCAGTTTTGACTTCATAACAAAAGGTCTGCCACTCAACTAAAGTCAAGGTAAGGGGGCAACCATACTATTTTACGTGACACCAGCTTGGACTCCAACCTCACAATGTCGGGGATATTAAGATCCGCCACGCTCATCTCGAACTTTGCCTATCGCATTTCTATAACATAGCCTCCTATCACAATTTTTCTGACATTTCCCTGTTTATCATATTATTGTATTTACAACTTGTTTAAAACATTTTATATGTCCAAAGAAATCATATGCTAATAAAAAAATGAACTAACTGGCTTATAATTATTGAGCGTAATAAAGATACAATAACAGAATATCTAGGTCATTCATATAATTTATAAAAATCGGTAGAAATAATGATTCAGTGACTATAAATGAATTTAAATTAGCAATTATGTCTCACCCTGTCTAAACTAGTCGCATGTCTCCTCGATTTCTCCTCGAGTACACAACCTATAATGAAATAACTCTTCTAAATACTGCTAATACATGAAACTCATAATTAACACGGTAGTATCACCAGCTTAAACTGCAATCTTACCTGAAATTGATGTCTCCTCATATAATCTTTCGAAATACTAGAGCACGAATCCAAGGTAATCTACTAACGCCAATATTAATTATCTAATTAAATTAACAAACTAAAATTAACAAAAATGCCAATCCTAAACCCCCATTTTAATACACAATTCTGAACTCACCTAAGAGCCAAACAGATTTGAACTCCCCAATCAATGATTTCAACACCAAAGAAGGCCTGAAAGAAAAGGAATAGGAAAGAAATTCAAGAACTCACAAACTCCCCAGGTTTCCGACGGCAGAATGAAATCCCCGAGCCGACGGTTCACCTGATTTCCCAACCCGAGCAAGGCTTACGAAAGCACGGTTCAAGAGACGACAAAAAGCGGCGGGTCCAGCGAAGATGATATGGGATTCCACGCCGAAGCTTACCACGGAGGTGGCAATTCATCGGCCGAAGAGCGCCTCGGTGAAGTCGACGCAGATTCCACGGCCAGGCGCTCGGTCACAATCCGCGGCCGACAGGCATGGAAAGAGGAGAAAAGGCGCGAATGAACTGAGGCCGTGACTATGAAAGGAAATGAAATAAAATGAATGGGTATTACCTTTCGATCGATCCCAGCCATACGTACGTTGAATGCTTTAATCCATACATGCTTAGCGCTACTGAATTTACTTAATTAATTAGCTAAAATAAAATTAATTAGGAATAAGCTAATCGGATATTACAATAGGTTACCTCTTGACCTAGGGGGTAAAATGATCATTTGGCTTTGATTTCATTTTAGGTAGATTTAGAATAGTTTGAAATTAGGTTGGTCCAAATTTCAAAGAATTTGGAGTTGATTTGATGTCATTTGGCTCATTTTAAATCAAAATGAGTCAACTTGGGTCAAGTCAATTGGTCAAATTGGGTCAAACCAAGTTGATAGACTATTTGAAATGTGTTGGCATCATTGGTTTGATTCAATTTGGTTTATATTTGGTTTTGGTTCATTTGATTTCATTTAGGTCAAATGGGTCAAGTTGATCAATTTGACCCATTTGACCCAATTGGGCTAAGTCTTAGGTTGGTTTAGGTTTAGTTGGTTATTTGAAATATGTTGCAAGCTTTGGTTTCAATCAATTTTGATTTGAGTTGATTTTGGCTCAATTTGATCTTTTAGGTCAAGTTGGTCAATGGCTAGTTGAGTCTGAATAATCGAGGCTTTGGTCAAGTAAGTGGTTTAGAATGAATTTGACTCATTGGTTGCAATCAGTTTAGCTTAGATCAAGATTTGACACATTGACTTTTTAGGTCAAGTTGGGTCAACTTGAGTCAAGTGACCAATTGGGCTAGGTTAGGCTCAAATGATGACTTAGTCAAGTTCAAACATTGATCATTAATTGGTTTTGATCAATGATTTCAATCAATTTGGCCTACAGTGGATTTTAGCTAGTTTAGGTTTCATTTTCGCTAAGCGTTGACTTGGTCAACCCTTAAGTTTGACTTGATTTGACTCAATTTGAGTGATTGATCATCTCATGATGATTGTTGCTCACAATGCAATGCTTAGGTGGGCTTAGTTCATCCAAATTGGGTAGGATTAAAATTTGGCTCAAAAGAGGTATTTTAGTTCACTTTGGGTCGAGTGAGCCTAGGTGGGTCAATTGATTTAATCAAGGCTTGAATCAAGTTTGGTTGAACTCACACATGGACTTATGATTGAAATATAAATCTATTTGTAAGTGATTTGGAGTCAAATGAGTTTTGATTCATTTGACAATTTCAAGTTTAAAGGGTGAACATGAGTTTGACTTGGGTTTGATTTTTGAATTTAGTTTTAATTTGATGATTGAAGTTTGTGTTTATATTTGGTTTCATGATTGAGAATTGATTGAATCATGAAGAAAAATCAAGGATTTGGCTTGATTTAAGTTTGATTTGATTAAGTCCAAGAATTTGACTTGAAAGGCTTAGGTTGAATTTTGGTTGAATTTGGATTTGAGTTTTGAATTTAGTTTTGGTTTGATGATTGAAGTTTGTATTTATATTTGAATTCATGATTGAAGGATTGATTGAATCATGAAGAAAAATCAAGAGTTTGGCTTCATTTGAGTTTGATTTGGCTAAGTTCAAGAATTTGACTTGAAAGGCTTAGGTTGAGTTTTGGTTGAATTTGGATTTTAGTTTTGAATTTAGTTTTGGATATTTGAATTTATATTTCATTTATATTTGTGAATATAAATGAGAATATAAATGAGTTTTGAGAAAATTTCTTGAGTTTGAAGTGATTTAGATTTGTTTAAGCTAAGTCCATAAGATTAAATCAAAGTGACTTAGGAAAGATTTTAGAATTTGGAATTCAATCATAGATTTCAATTATTTGGAATTGATTCATGATTTGAGAAAATCCATTGTAATTGGTTAGAGGTTTGTTTTGAGATTGAAGTTAATTTGAGTTTGAGGTTGATTTGAATTTGGAGTTTGACTTGAAAGAAGGAAGTGGATTTGGTTCAAGCTATAGAGTAGGCAAATTTTTCTAATACTCCTAAGGCATAACCTATTCCTATGACTAACTCTTCTAAGTGTCTAGGGTTAGGTTAAGTGTTCACCTAATCACTAGAAGTGTCTTAAGACTAAGGAACTCTTAGTATCTTAGATGAGTCATATGTCTAAGATGGAGGGGTTGAGAGCTCGTTCTAAAAATGAGGTCAACAAGAACATAAAAATATAAAACATAAAATAAAATTGATCCCAAACAAACTTTTGGTATTTAGTAGTTTTGAAATTAATTATGCATACATTAGCCTCCTCAATAGGTTGAACTATTTTTTGTTGTTTTCAACTAAAAATATGTGTAGATTGAATTATTTTTTTATATTTCTATTGACATCAATATGTATTTTATAAGTCAAATTGAGTAAATATGATAAATCAATGATGTGGGCTTCGAAAATTCATCAACGACCTCTCAATGAATAGAGTAGATTAAATATCGATCAAATTTTCAGAATGCAGATGCATTTTATAGATAAGACACCTAGAGATTTCACCCTCATTTTATGAGGACTTTAGATTTGGTTTCAGGTTTCCTATAAGAGCAAGTACCTAAAGTTAATTATGAGTGGAGTTTAAAATTTATGAAATTTATTATTTTAATTTAAAGCATATATTTGGAAGAATAATGACACTCCCGATCAAGATCCTATGGTTACGTCATCCCGGGCTATCGTGATCCCTAGTCTATTTAGTTAGAGGAGATAGTTGACTCAATCTGACCGAAGGATCCTTATCATCAACCATGAGTTACGTCATTCAAGGAAACTTTGTAGACTCGGGGTAGTGTTTATTTAAACAGACAGGCTTAAGTGTATCTTAGCTGAGAAAGTATATTTTTTCCCTATCAAATGCACTCTATTGTTCACAACTCAAAGAACAAAGCCATTGGCGAGCATATGACTATAGTTGTGATCGTATTATAGTCGTGTTATTTGGCAAAGAATCATCAAAAAAGGACTCGTAGTAACCATCATACGATGATCAATGGGCCAAACTAATGTAGGACACGAGTCACATCCCACCGCATGAGGTTGATTGAGAGCAATACATAACTGACTTGACATTACTCTTTTGTGAGCTAAAGTTTTTTTAATTTTCCACCTATGACAAATAGTTGCGGAATGTGGATAGATTGAGTTTTGTTTCAAGTCATGAGTGACAAATTTCATTTAAGCATTTATAACTGAATGGCATTAAATTTTGCATTTGAATTGATATTTGATTTAAGTCAATTTGATCTGAAATTATAATTTCATCTTGATTGAAGTATCCCCTTCAGTTGAAATCTTCATTCAACACAATCATCATCGGGGTAAATAAGTCTACTTAACCATTTAGTTTAATATTTCAAATCCTGTCGACTCTATTAATTTAATAATAGAGGATCAGATGTAGATCTATATTTTGAGAATTTTGAATTTGAGATTATTAAATATAAATATTTTAGATATTTTGATAATGATGATCCTTCCAGTTGATATCCTTAATCAACTCAACCATCATTAGGATATATAAATTTTCTTAATCATTTAGTTTATTATTCCAGATCCTGTCAACTCTATTAATTTAATAATAGAGGATCAGATTTGAACTTATATTTTGAGGATTTTGAATTTAAGATTATTGGATATAAATATCCTAGATATTTTGATAATAATGATTCATCTGGTTGATATTTTCAATCAGCTCAGCCATCATTTGGGTATTGATCATTCATTTTGTTATTCCAGATCCTGTCGAATCTATTAATTTAATAGTAAAGGATCAGATCTAGATTTATATTTTGAAAATTTTGAATTTAAGATTATTGAATATAAATATCTTAGATATTTTGATAAGGATGATCCATACGGTTGATATCTTCAATTAACTCAACCATTATTGAGGTATTAGGAGATAGTCGTCATAGTGTTATATGATAGAATTAGCTTCTTAGAGATTTTCTCAAGTGGAAAAAACTATAACAACATATTTAAGTTTTGTTAACCCGGACCTAGTCCGCAAACTCAACTGGGAATCAACCCACGCAGCTTCCTCAGACATTAAGTTTAAGCACTTATATTATGTCGGGGCCCATGCGGGTGGTTAAATTCAAGTGCTTACATAGATTTTCAAAGAATTTATTATTTCTAAAGCACTAACATACACTTGATACCAATGAATTGATATGAATTTTGAAGTATTTGAATTCAATCATAAGTTTGTCTTATGATACATTGCATATGAAATATAAATTCATTCGGATATTCATATAAATTTTGAGAATATCCAAATTGAATTTAACAAATACCTTATGAAGTATGCAAGGTGATCACTTACAATTATCACAAGGCAGTTGAGCTATCCATTGAAAGTTTAGCTTATATTCATTAACAAGCAATGTGATCATTTGTAGACATATACTTAAATATTGTCATGTGCTTACTAATAATTTGCCAAGTTCAATATAACTCTTGTTTCAAGTTGCATTGGTGTTTAAAGAATAGATTTTAAGCTTATCACTAATCCTTTGTGTACATAGAATAACTCTCTTTCAATTCATTTAAGGCGGTGTGTTGTAGAGAGTTACTTTCACACTCATCATCAAATTATAAAATTCTTTGCAAGTTTCATTCAAGTTCTTTCAACTCTCTTTAACTTATTCAACGCGAGTTAGAGCATAACTTTGTTTAATCATTGAACACTATGTTCATATTCATTTTATGAGCTGTCAACTACAATATGAACCTCTTTTATAGATTCATGTGCATTAGGTGTTGACCTCCATGCGTGATACATCAGTCGAGTCGAGCTCAAAATCCAAATTCGACGGACTTTTGATGTAATAGCTCGCAAATCAGAGTTGAGATGCACCAAACATTGCCAAAATCAGCCCAAATGACCTCCGATTGATGAACGACTCGCTATCGCGTCGTAATCATCGAAATTGGAATATAAATATTACACGATCGATCAACCGATCATTGTCAATGCCAAGTATATCGTAGTCGGAGCTGCGATACGCTCAAACAACCCTCATTCATGAAATTGATTACGCTATTAGCTTCGAAACATCGAAATCCATTAAATAAGACTGTTCGTGATCGATTTGGATCATTTTTATGCGAATGTCGAACAATCTGAAGCAATAATGCGTGTTTTGCTAATCCACCAATGCCGACTCAAACCAAATGACTGACGCTAAACGGACAGTTGCCGGACATCTATAATAATAACCTAATATATTAATTATGTATTTTTGTCGTCGTAAAATTCAGATTATGATTGATTAATATATTAATTAGCTTAAACTTTAAAATAAAGGGGGATTTACATACATACCACGTCAAACTTTTATATTTAGATATTTAACACCTAAACTTCAATTTTTACATATATAACATCCTAATCTTCAATATCACATCAAAAATATTACTTTATTCACTTTTTAAAAGTGAAATATATTTTTTTAAGCATAGAAATATTAGATAAGTAAATATTTAATTTTAAATATTAGATATGTAAATATAAAAATTTGATGTGATATGTATATAAATTTTTAAAATAAAACCTAAAAAACACTCCCTCTCCCACTCGCACGGTTCGTTCTCCCTCAATCGCACGCACGCTCTACCCGAGAACCCCCTTCGACCCGATCCTACCGCTCGGCTCTTCCCGTTTGCGCTCGGCTCCTCCCGATCGAACGACAACAACCGCTCGGCCGATCTTCCGCAAGCAACCAATCCCACCTTTCTTCCCCCTTTTCGTTCGGTTGAGGAACCGCAAGCCAAGCACTCGCACGATCTTCCCTCCCTCTCTTCGTTCGGTTGAGGAACCGCAAGCCCTCTTCTACCTCTAGTTTTCCTCAAACCGCAACAGAAACGAAGGCTCCTTTCTCTCTCTCTCTCTCTCTCTCCATCTCCATCTCTATTCAACCGACGGAAGACTAATGAGTGGAGGAGAAGTAACCATCAAATTCTAAAACCGAAAATGAAAATCCCATCCCTCTCGCAAACGCCTACTTCCTCAAAAAGGCTGGAACTTTGCATAAATGGAAGCGGGCAAGTAAGACCTACTGCTCTTTGCCATAGTTGGTTTGGCCTCCTTCGGCTCTGCCGTTAAATCTCTGCGAGAAGAGTGACAAAAATGTGCTCTGCGGCTTCAGCATGCACGGAAGAGGATGGGCATCGAACTGCATGAGAATGCGTGGAAAGAAATTGCCCTTCCAGCCGAATGATAGACCTCACTTATTAATTGTGCTTGCAAAGGTTTTGAAGAAGAGTCGATCAAAAGCTTGTTCGAGGATATATAGTAGTGGATCTTTTAGCATGCACTAAGCATAAGTGAAGTAAAGGTTTTGTTGGACTATATAAGTGCTCCGCTGATCAACATGATCAAATTAGAAGATTGCACAGAAAGTGGGGGTTCTCCAAATGGTGAGGCTGAGGTTAGTTCCTCGGTTGGTGCTGGTTCCTCTAGCTTGATACCATGCTCTATGCCTTTTATAGTAAAGAAGGTCAAGTTAGAATACTGTATAGATACTGGGGTTCTCCAAATGTAAAGGAGGAAAGTTTTCCAAGCTCTTCTAGCAATAATTTCAAGTCCTATCTTGTTGGAATGGGGTTTTCATCGGTTCTTGTTGACAAAGTGATTGAGGAAAATGGGGAGGATGATGTGAATGTTCTATTGGAGGCTCTCTATGCTCAATCCTTGCTTGTAAGCATCAGGTTCATTTCGAATCAAGTCCAGCTTCGGTATCTTTATCTAAACATTCTAGTGCTAGTAAAGAAGAAGACAGTTCACCTTTTGAGTTTATATTGGATGACAATGAGAATAAGTTCTCACGAGATGATGATGCAACGTCACATGTTGGTGTGGAAAAGAAGTCTTATTTATTGATGATGAATTTTACAGAGGAAGAGATAAATTTGGCTATAAGTCATCTTGGTTTGAAGACCTCGTCACGTTTATCAGGGTGTGACGAGATGAAAATCCGAGGTTTAAACACCAATCGCCATTCATCGCGACGTAGTTAAAATTGTTAGATGTTGCTCCCCTATATCGAAATTTTGCCGAATTCTTGATTAAATCTGGGACTTAGAAAAAAAAAGGGAGGGGGAGAAGAACATTTGCATATATTTTGCTTTTACGAGCTGATCAAGGTTCATTACGCATCAGCGCCAGAATCTAATTGAAATGTCGACGTGTTTGAAAACACCAACCTTCACGCCATCGGATGCAAAACTCTTGATGTTTATATGGACGACGTAATGTCAAAACGCTATCAAATTTCATCCGATTTTATATTGACAAAAACTCAAATAAATTAGTTTAAATTGAAAATTCTAAGCTAATTTTAAAATTTAATTTGAGTTCGCTAAATTTTGAAGTAAACAAAATTATCAAAATTTGACTCCAACTGAAATCAAGAATTAGTTAACTGCTCTTAAATGAACAAACATCTCTCACTCAATATTTGAATTTTCTTAGATTTCACATCGAGATAATCAAAAGAAAATTTCAACCATTTTTAAGATTGAAATATCCGAAAATATATTTATACTCGATCGTAATTGAAATGAGTTCGATATTTTGTTGATAAACATAAGCAAAGACTTCAATACCTCATTTCAATTGATGTGAAAGATGATCTGATTGAATATCTAATCAAAGCACAAGAGTTTTCTTTGGAATTAAAATATAATCTTCAAATATAATTCACTCCAAGTAAATTGAAGAAACTCAGAAGACTCATAAGAGATTCCTAATGAAATTGAAGGATTGCTAAAAAGCATAATCAAGAAATTCTTAAAAAATATTTGAAACATATTATTCATCTTATTAAATGCTCAAATTAGATCAAAGAGAAATCAATGAGATAAGAACGAGTCTAAAAATCATAGATATAAACGGTAGCCTATCAAGATCCAAAGACAACTCTGAATAAAAAAAAGCAATTAAATATTATTTCCAAGGGATCTAATAGGCTATTAGACTAATTAAAACGTCTTCCATGCCATCAGATCTATAATTTCTCGTATAAGCAGAAGGAGACAATAAATTAAATTATTCATTAATTATGGAGCTTCTTTCAATCCAAAAATTAAGGATTTTCATTCTAATTATAATTTTCAAAATCAATGATTTCATTAATTAGATGAAATTATCTAAACTATAAATTCGCATGCTACATGTAGATTTAAAGTGCAAATTTTAATGTTTGAAAAGATCGGCGCTAAGTTGGAATTAAATTAAATATAAATTAATCTCACGATTTAGAAATAAAATTACCTAAATTACTAAATACTAATGAACTCCGTACACTATTGAATGTTTAGATTTAAGTGTGCCAAGGGTGCTTCCGATTTTTCTGTGACCGTCCGGTTAATAAAACCTAAAAATTCAATAATTATAAGAATTTTAACTTATTAAAATATTTGAGAAGCTAATTTTATCATATGGCAGTAGATCTTATCCTCTATTATTAAACTGATAGAAATGATGCGATCGAAATAATATACCTACCCCAATTAATTAGTAATTTCAGGAGGATACTTCCATAAAAAATGTGATTTTAATTTTAAATTAAACTAACTTAAATTAAGTGTCAAATTGAATGCGAAATCTAATATGTCATTAAGCTATAAATATCTAAATGAAATTCAATTTAAAAATTTAAAGCAAATTTCATTCAATTCATATTCCGCAACAGTTTGTTGAAGGTGACAAATTAAGGAAACTTTAGCATAAAGGAGTCAATGTCAAATCAAATATTTTATTATATTCACTCTCAGTCAATTTCATGTCACGAAGAACGTGACCCTTATCCTCCTCGGCTGGCTTTATAAGCTCACATATACGATGTAATTTACGATCGACGTCATGGTGTCAAATTACACCATTATATTACAATCACGAATCTAGCTCGTATACTCCCCAATGGCTCTGCCTTTTGAGTTGTGAATCATAGGGTATACTTGACAGGACAAAAAATCCTCTATCAACTAAAGTAGATTTAAGCCTGTCTTCTTAGACATACCACTCCATGTCTACAAGGATTTCTTGGATAACGTAACTCATGTGTTACTGACAATGATACTTTTGTTAGGTTGGGTCGACTACCTCCTTTGATTAAGTAGATCAGGGATCACGACAATCCAAGATGACGAAACCATGGGATCTAGATCGGGCACGTCATCATTCTCTCAACCATCCGCTTTAAGTTAAATATAATGAATTTCATAAATCTAAATCCCAAATTTCAAAACTCTGCTACACATTCAGCGATCTAACGACTAGCTTTAATCGAAAGTTCTCTCTCAATATTGGGAGGGGTAATTAACTATAGGTGCTTGCCTAGAAACCAAACCGATCTAAAGTCACAAAATGAGAGTAAAATCTCGAGTAGTGTCTTATCTACTATCTCTCTATCTCATTTGCCTTAAAATTTGGTGACATTATCATCTCTCTCTTCAATTATATTTGGCTGGAACTATTAGGTTTATATACTTAGAAGTTATGTTGCAGTCTTACTATAAGTCTTCAATTATTCAATCAAATTTGTCTTTCAAAAGAGCCTGAAGTGGGACATTACAAGGTTAAATTCATATTGTTCAGATTCACTTCAAATTCCAAGATTGAATTTGAATTTAATTTCTCTTTCTTTATTTGGAATATAATATTCAAATCCATTTGTAAGCCACCAAGTCTCCTCCAAAATTCGTTCGCATTTGTGATGTCAAATTCATTTAGATATTTATTGAGCTTTGATACTTTAAATAGTGTTATTTATCATGTTTAAGTGTGGTATAATTGTAGGATTTAAATAAAATTTTAGAATATTTGACGTCTTGATATCTTTTTCCTAAGTCTTGAGTATGATCGCCCATTATGTCAAGAAAGACATGTATGGATGGTGTAAACACTATGGTTGAATGCATCATCCTACCATGTCAAGAAAGACATTTATGTGTCTCTAAAGCACCTGGATGAAATACAGATTTTTCTGCCACACTAAGAAAGGTGTGTACGGATATTTATATACCTGTAATATTAGTTTAAATATCAAATTTACATTTATAGTTGATTTCATATTGAGCTATTTAGGCCTCCTGTTAGTGTGAAAATTGACGGTATTTCAACAAAGATGTCTTCCCATTATAGGCTACTTGTATCTTTGGACATACTCACAATGTCAAAAAAGGTATGTATGAGTGGTATAAATTACGGTCATGAAACTCTGTCTTCCCCACCGCGACAAGAAAGAATGAAATGTATGAATCTTCATACCTGCGTAAACAAAATATAACAATCTTCTTTCTTTTATTTTTTGATTTAATGTTACTTTACATATATAAAATCAATCACTTTTAACTCTCATTAAATCTAAAATCTGATTCTTCTCTCTCCCTTTTATCAAACATCTAACATCTCAATCTTTCAAATAAAAAGAAATCTAAAAACTTCAACTCACTTTCAATAAAGCAGCTTATTTGATAATAGGATATAAACAAGGTTTATCTTGAAATAAAAAAAAGGAAATGATAGCCCTAAATCCTATTGAATGCAAATTTTATTTTCCTTTTTTTTTTACCTTTGCTGGAGTTCGGTTGTCAGGAAATAGGTTGGGAGTTGTTGGCAAAGTTAACTTGTATGGGAATGAGAAGCTGAGATAGAGCAGGCAGTTTAGTTCAACTATTGGGAATGAGAAGGGACGAAGAAGAAAGAAGATAAATGGGAGAGATTAAGAGAAGAAGGAAGAGGTAAGGCCGACTAATGTGGGTGATGGACTCTATGTATGCTGCTGCTAGATAGAAGGTAGAAGGGAAATGGGTTGATTGGGGCTTGGTGGTGGTGAGGATGACAAGTTGGGCTGCAGTTGAAGTGCAGGAGATGAGCTTGGAGGGTGTAGAGGAGCTGAGCCGCGAGCTGGGGAGGGATAGAAGAGGAATGACAGTTTTTTGTAGGCCTGTAGCAAAGACGGAACGGGAAGAGAGGAAGTTCACCTGCAGCTTGCTGCATATAGTAAGGAGGAATCCTAGGTAGGAGTGTGTACGATCCAATTTTGAGCCGAACTATAATCGGCTCAAAATCGAGTCGTGGCTCGATGATTATGATTTCAAGCTAGCTCGGATCAAACCAAATCGAGCTCGAGCCGGCTCGAAAGTGAAACGAGATGGCTCGAAATTGAAACGAGTCAGCTCGAAAGTGAAACGAGTTGGCTTGATTGGCTCGAAAATCGATTTCACCCAAAATTCATAAGTTTTTTGAATATGTAAATAATGTAATGTAAACATACAACACGTTACACAGTTGACTTGAAAAATAAAATTTTCAATAATAAATTATAATTTCACATTACAACCAAATTGTTCTTATAAGTATAAATTTTGTACAATTCTGATTAATGTTATACATTCGATATTTCATATTTGATCACCTAACAATAATAAAAAAGTCCATAAAATGATGCAATTGACATAACATTTAAAATAAAAATATATATATTAAATTGACTTTTGTTTGTGGGACTCAGAGAAAATAATATCAATCTTCAAGCATTAGCAATTAGCAGAAATTTATAATTTGTATACTTCACTTCAATTGTACTTCAAAATATATTTATTGCCAAAGACGCCATTAAATAAAGATAAACAAATGTCTAACATAAGTTACAAAACATCATGAAACATCATGTATTAATATAGGAGACTCGAATAAAGGTTGGTTGCGGAATCATCCGAGAGGCAATAATGAAGCAAAAATTATTGAGTTATCCCAAATTACAAATATAATCTCTTCTCATCATTGTCCCAAATTAGAAAATCAAAAATTCTTCATGATAATCCCACTTTAGGTCAACACGGGTCCACGGGTCTATAATTAGAATCGAAAATGAAAATCAATGAGAAATAGAATTGAAATATGTGCTTAAACATATAAGAAAAAAATTAGTGAGAAAATGCAAATCAGTATTTTTTTATGATTACCACAATATATGTAATCCATTAATCCACAATATATACAGAAATTCAAGAAAAAGTAAATTATCTCATCCAAGAGTCCAAACAATCAGATTGTAATTCCCTATTGGTGAAAGAATGGAGAATCGAAAACCAAAATAATAAAAAAAATAATAGATTTTTGTGCCCTCAAAAAGCTGAGATGATTCGATAATTTTTAGAGTGACATTAAACAAATTTTTCTGACTAAGAGTGATAAACTAATTAAGCAAAATAAGATTTCAGATATAACAATCATCAAAACAGCATCTAACAAAATCCAAAAGTATTTAATTCTCTGTAGGTAAAAGAATAGAGAACTGAAATGTTTGTAGCAACAAAAGCATCTAAATATGATTCTAGCAAAAGTAAAACTGAATTCCAACAATGTGATTTACAACAAAATTAAATCATTATATCATTCTAAGCTTCCAGTCTTCTATAGTTTCATAATCTCTTTTTATTTAGACTTATTGATAAAATAATATAACATCATTCCAAGCAACAATATTATAGCACCATTATGTGTCTAGGATGATATTACAGAATTCATATTTTCAAATTCTAACACAGCATTCATCAGTAGATAAAATGTAGTAAGAATGTAAGATGAAGCAATATATTTGTAAAGTCAAATCAAAATTTTACCATAATTCAAATACATAAAATTTAAAGATATATCAAGTACCACCCCAAATGATTACGGTCTCAAATTTAGTTCATTTAAATCATTCCATATAAATCTCATGGTATCTCTTATCAAATATATTGCTCTAACATAAAATATTAGTTATCCAATTAGGTTGTGCAAGTTTTTGGAGTCTCACAAAACATTCACTGAAGATAAAAATATACAAAAAAGAGAAATGTAGAGCATAATTGAAATGATATCACTTGATTTTCATATTTGTGATTCCATAGATAAGCTTTCCGGTACACTTATAAGTAAGTTCTCTTCCGCAAGAATATCAAACTGAAATTGCAATGGAAGAAATGAAACTCATATTTAAATAGAAGCAAATTGCATTGTAAAATAAGAAAAAATAAATATTACCAATGGATCTTTTGATGATTTATATGTCATCCTAATCCAGTTTCCACTACATATTAAAACATCTAATGTTCTCGGTGAAATTGAACTTCTATAATCGCTAAGGACATGACCTCTTGCACTAAAAGCTGACTCAGAAGCAACAGTTGTTACTGGGATGGTAAAAATATCTTTGGTTATCTTTGAGAGAGTCTTGTATTTCATGACGGACATTTTTCACCATTCCAAAATATCAAATTTTGAATCATGGCATTTCACACAAGCTTTATCTAGGTATATCTCTAAATCAGACTTTGTGGAATTAAAAGGCCAGTAGAATCTATAAAATCATACAAACCAGCCAGATCATCATATGGAACATTATCACCTTCAGTTGTGGTTATTTCAAATTGAGAGGTGGATGCTCAGTAATTTATTTACTCATAGGCTGTATATCAACAGCATAATAAGAGTATAGCTCAAAAAGTTTTTGTTTGACATTATCATTCTTCTCAATCATAATGTCAACATCATATATTTGTTGGTAGTAATAATTGATGACAAATAGTTTCATTCTAGGATCTAAAATGCAAGCAATCGAAAATAATATTGAACACTCTGTCCAATACTTATCAAATTTAGCCTTCATGCTATTTGTCATGTTTGAAATGAAAAGAGTACTAGATAAGCATTCTCGATCCAATGTTTTTATGATTAGAACTAGATTAGGAAGCAGTCTGTTTGCAGTAGGATAGGTTGAACATAAAAAAATTTCAGTTATTCGATGAAAAATTTGAAGTAGTTCTCTTACTTTCTCAAAGTTAACCCAATCTTCTTGAGAAGACAGCCATATATAATTAAGATCACGCAAAGGATATTCAGGAAAAATATTCTTATAATAAAAAATAGACTCTAACATCTTGTATGTGGAGTTCCAACGTGTAGGCACATCAATGCAAAGTGCTTTTGCTGTGGATAAGCCAATCTGCCTTGCAATCTCTCCAAATTTATGTAAACGAGTTGAAGATCGCTTTATAAATAAGATAGCTTCTCTTACCTTTTCAATTATTTTATTGATCTCTTTCAAGCCATCCTGAACCATTAAGTTTAATATATGAGCGACACAACGAACATGAAAGAAATCTCTCATCATTAAAAATCTAGATCTTCTAGTGAATAGTGCTTTCAAATTTCTAGCTGCTACGTCATTTGATGATGCATTGTCTAAAGTCATGGTACTTATTTTATTTTGTAGACCTCATTGCAACAAACTTTCAGAAAGTGCCTCACAAATCACAGCCCCACTATGAGGAGGATCTAAATTAGTAAAATTAATTATCCTGGATTATAATTTTCAATCAGAACTAATATAATGCACAGTAAGACACATATAACCAATTATTTGATTTGATGTCCAACAAGCACTAGTAATCGAAACTCTCTCCACAACTTTCAAACTTTTTTTCAATTTGTCTTTTTCAATTTCATACACTTTCATAGACTCATCCTTGATGCCAAATCTTGAAATTTTACGATAATTTAGATTCATTAATTTCATCAAGATATTGAACCATAAATGTTCAACTACCATGAAGGGATATTATGAACAATGATCATCTTAGCCACAATATTTTTTATTTTAGAATGATCATAAGCAGATGAAACACATAAAGTAGATATTAAATCAGTTTCCTCCAAATCCTCCAAATCCTCTGCTACTAGATCAAATAGTTTTTGCTTCTTTCCTTTATTATCAATCTTGTTATAGTGATTCGTTCTGAAGTGTCTACTTAGCTGAGATGTGGTTCCAGTTTTTTGTTTGACATAAGATTTCACACAATAATTACATTTAACTGTACCACTTTTCCCTTTTCATTACAAAATTTGGTAAAGTGTTTCCAAACTTCAGATCGTTATCTTTTATCCTTGTTTTTATCAATAGAAGCTATTTCACCTACACTCTCATTTGGAGTTGTTGCATTATCATTAATAGGATGACTTGAACAATTATTAGATTTACTTTGAGAATGACTTGTCATTGTGTCTAAGAGAAATTACATCATTAATTCAACTAAAAATCTCAAGATATCAATAGATAAAGATAATACATAATTTACTGCATAGTAATCTCATGCAACCTGAAAAAAAAAAATAGTTATGTTTAGCCTTCCAGCTTTCACAGAGCAAATAAGAAAATAAATACAAAAATATGCAAATAAATAAAGCAAATATTTTCAAGTTCTCTCATAAATGAGTACTGTTTATAGCCTTCCACAAATATTTTCATAATTCTCACTCCCTATGTTAGAAATGAAATTTGCACAATCGAAATAAAAGTTGGATATGTTCAACATTCTCCTTCAACAATTATCAACTATATAACAACTTTTAAGCAAAAGATTCAAAATCTAATAAGACTGACATGTAGTCAAGCAGAACCCCCATTGCCCCATAATCTATTACGGTTTAGGACGGCACAATCAAGACAAACCCGTCCGACCCGTCCCTAATTGCACATAATATTCCAAGTAGAACTGTAGAAGTGTAGAACATTCAGAAATCAGAATACAATAAGGCTAACATGCAGGTAACAAAAAAGAAATAACTTCATCCGCAGTAAAATGGAGATGCACGTCAATCGTCATGAGCTTGGACACTTAGTTAGGTAATAAAAATAAAAGCAACTTAAGGAAATCTCTGAACTCAAATAATTGAAAGAACCGAAACCTCTGAAGTTTAGAAGAGCTCGAGTATGGAAACAATTGAAAGAACCGACATCTCATCAGCTCATAGCATGAAATACTTACAGAATTAGGAAATGAAACAAGTAGGTAGTTTATTGTGTACTTTACTACTGCGTGAGTAAATCTAGAGCAAAGAAGCAAACAAAGTAAGTAGAGATCGAATAAGCTACGTCGAACGAAGATGATAGTGACAAAGAAACACCTCAATGTCTCAGACACTACAACCAATAGAGATCGAAGTTGCCGATCGACGAGATCGGCGACATTACTTTGAAAAAAATTAGGGCAAGACCACAGGAGAAGAATAGAAAGAAGACTAGAGAGTGAAGGGCGAAGAGTCTCGAACTGTTCAGTGTCGAGGACCCGAGGCCGAGATATCACAGAAAGAAATTTCATCTTCACCGTTGCTTCAACGATGCCCTTGATCAGATGGAAATCTGCATTTGGGTAACCGGGTTTCGCACCTGCCGAGCCGACGGCCCAACCGCACAATCCGATCGCGACTCAAATAACCAAGCTGCGTGTGAGGATCGAAATTGAGTCGAAAATTTCGAGCCAAAATTTTGGCTCATTTGCTTCGACTCGATCTCGATTCGAGCCCAAATACGAGTCGATTTTCGAGCGAGCCACGATCTTCGGGCTAATTTCTCAGCCTTGATCCTAGGAGCACCAGTAGCTTTTAGGGAGTTGTCAGGTCGTGGCTCTTGTAGCTGGGAGGTGCAGCAGTAGACAGGGAGGGGAGTATGACTGCAGTATGCAGTTATTGAGATGGCTGGCAAGTGGTGTTGCAGGATAGGGATCACAAGAGCTTGGAAGGGAATGGAGGTGCGTCTAATCCATTTTGCTAGCCCTCGAGAAGAAGTGGCAAGATTTCTCCTTTTTGCTTTGGTAGGTGGAATAGAATTAAACAAAATATATATTTTTTATAAACCATGTGAAAGAGTATGGGGCAGGCATAGCTGGTAGCTTGACATTGGCTGCATTGGGGGTGGAAATATTGAGTGATGGGCTGAACTTCATCACATCATATAATGTATGTATATAAGTTGGGTTGTTGGAAATGAGTTGGAGGATGGGATCTGTTGGCTTAGGCAACATTAAAAAGTTTAAAGCTAAGCTTGCAAATATTTATATTATTAGCTTTTAAATAATGGTGATGAGAATGAATTTTATATCTACCTGGTAGGGTATCGAATAATATAAGTTTAATCCTTCATATATTTTATTTCTTTCATATATCAAATTACTTGGAAATTGAATGACATATTTGTATGCTATAGTATTAATGGTAGTAATGAATTTAGAAATAACCATATGCATGAATAAATAATTTTCTATATATTTTCCTTCTCTTCCGTTTTTTTTATGTTTTCTCAGATTATGCATCTTCTTAAACTTTATGTCGTTAAGTGAGTGTCGATAAATTTTGCGAACCTATTTTCTTTTCACAAGCTAGATAATATTCGTCTTTTTTAATAATTCCTGGTGTTTTGGACGAACAATACTATCCGTTTCGTGATCGGAAATCGTTTAGTTCAAGTGGTCGAATCGATCGATTTGGTTCAAAACGCGCGTGCCATTGCTTGACATTCGCGTAGGCTCGTCCAATCGGCGTGACGGTCTTAATAAGTTTCGGCGTTTTGCGTAACGCCGCATTAATTCGCGGAGTGGTTTGGGCATCGTCGATCTCGTCCGATATGCGCAGCGTCGGCTTTCTTCTTGATCAATCGACTGTCGGATCACGTAAGATGTATATTCTGATCAATTTTAACATTATGGACGCGATGTCGAAGTCCGTTCGTCAATCAGAGATCGTTTTGAGCAATTTGGATGACGTCCAATGTATTTAAGCTTTGATTTGCGCGATATGACATCCAAAGTCCGTTGAATTTGCTCCATAAATCCAATTCGACTCGTGGATCATGTGTGGAGGTCAACACTTGACCGTACCAATCTTCTTGTGCGGCATTGGAATTGCTCATAAATAGATGCAGAAATTTTTTTTTATTTTTATTTTTATGATCACTATAAAAAGAGGTTTTCTATATCATAATATTCATCATTTAATGTGGTTTCTCCACCAATCTGCTAAGAAGACCTCTGCAGTCCCAACTCACTCTGGCCAAACTTATAATATTATCATTAGATTTTTAAATGCTCTATTAGATGAAGTTGAACTTGAAGTTGGCCCTTTCTTAAGGCTGGGAATAGCGCCTACATATGTATTTTAGTTGCAAACGTTCAATTTGGGCATCAATCACAGTTTCAGAAGTCACAAGACTGATGGGAATAGACCAGTCTGACCTCTTAGTCGTAAACAGCAATTTTTAATGATGCAATCGGAATGACCAAAACAGTTTTATAGCCAATTGAGTTGACTTGCAAAAATGCATTTAGCTGCAAAATTCATGACTCCTTATATCTATTATCTTTCTTCTGTCCCGAAAAAATACCATCAATTTCATAACTAGAGATGTTTGTAGCAGTGCACTTGTATCAACTAATTATTCTTTTGATAGTCTTCATCTGCTTTTTGTTATCCCTTCTTCAAATCAAGATGATTCTGCTTTGTGAGTTTTTCATCTTCTTATGATATAAGCAAATAACATTTTTGAATTTATTTTGAGATTTTACTCTTGCCATGATTAGAAGGGAATCCTCCCTCGCTTATTAAAATTTTCTCTAATATGTAAGAAACCATTAGCTGATTTGTCGCCTCCCTTGAGTTTATGAATCATCTCCTTTGAAAGAAATATTTTCTTGAAAAATCAAAATTAAATGTTATCCATGGTAATTAATAAATTTTGCTTCACACTTGACAGTCATTGTCTCTAATTTAGGTTAAGTTAAAAATAATATATATATATATATATATGCTAAATTTTCATAATAGGCCTGTTTACTAATTAAATTAGCTAATTAAGCATCTTAAAAAAAAATTTAAAAATAGGCTAGTGTCTAGGCGATGTGGCCCGATCGGTCGTCGATCGCCGACACCTCAAATATTTTTTTAAAAAAAAATAAATTGGCAGTCCCCATTTTTTGGCCATATCAGGCTCATTAAGTGTCAGAATTTGGCGTACTTGGTATCGTTGGAAAGATAATGAAAAATTCTACAACTTTTGTAATCTTGAGTGAGCATGATTGAATCTTTTCATATAATATTAATTTAGTATGGATATGTACTGCATTTAAGTACTGACTTAAAATTCATATTTGGCCAAAAAGTTCTTAAGTCAGAGTTGAAATATATGTAATTTCACGTTGAATCTTTGTTCCTCATGTTTGTATTAACCAAAACAAACTAAACTAATAACAAATAACACTATAAGTATGCAATCAAAAGAAATTAAATGAGTGAACATTAGAAATAAAAACAGCTAAAATTACATGCCATGAACCATAAAAATAAGATAACAGTTATAAACTATGGTGGTGTCACATCATACAGGGGTGTAATGGGATGGTGGTCGGGCGATCCCGATGATCGATGATGATCCTCCTCTTCCTTTCGCTAGGTTTAGAACATCGGTATGTATGTATGAATATCCTCAAGTAATGGTAGATCGGATGAACCTGTGAAGGGAAAAGAAAAAGATCCAATGGCAAAACAATACATCATACGATATGCATAAGCTGGAGCTCGGTAGATCTAAGTATGAATCTCTATAATAAGTCCATCTCGACCATCGGATCATGATACACGATGTCTTTGCTCGGATCGCTCCTAACAACTCATCCAGGTTTGGCGTAGCCCACCCTCCACCTACAACAACATTGCAATCCGGTGGGCCATCTATCCAAATGCAGGATCGCCGCCCTCAGTGTGATCGCCATCTCACCAATGGGTGGAATGTGTTCGTCTGCGTGCAGTCTCCAATCTGTCAATAAGTGATGATCTAGCTTAATATCTCGATCACATGATACTGTCAGCGCGATATCTCGGCACCCATGAATCTAGGATAATTAAGCCATTCCACTAAACATCAACAAATGCTTGTACCTCGAAACCGCGAAGCAACACAGTATGCTTAGAATGTGTATGCATAACAACTACATAAGTATAAAGGCTCACAAATTAGAAAAAAATTTTAATCAGATCGCTTTGTGCTAACCGAGACATACTATCTAGTGTACACCTGCGGTGGTGGTCCCATGTCTCCTCACGCCTCCTCTTTGGGGGGAGCTTCATCCGGACATCTTTGCTTTATAAAGTGCAACAAGCAGAATGATTAAAAAAATATTTTATAGCATTGTATAGGGAAATGGAAAAAAGATAAGCGTGAAAACCTAAAACATACAATTTTGAATTTTAACGCAAAGGTACAAGGCGCAAGCATCCTATGAAAGATATAAAATAGTTTCCATCATTGAATTTGTAGTACAGAGAAAAGCTAAATAAAATAAACACATGCTAGAATCTTATTTGCCCTTGCAATACAAAAACAGCAGACACACAAGTAGCACACTAGGACAACAGACAGGCAACAAATAAATTGGAACATATCACACTTCTACGCATTTGAGAACCGTCGACTATTATGCCCAATAATCTTACACACAGAATCTTGTCCTTGGCTTTCCGGACTTTCTCTTGATATTAGGTGGATTATAATTTTAGATATGCCTTCAATAATGTGTTCGCCACTCCTCCGTATGACATGGAAATCTCCAGTAGGTGCTAATATAATTTTATAAAAGTAGTATCGAGACATATTACGTGGTTCATGTGTCGATGTCAGCGCAATCATGTAAGGTAGATGGTAAAATGCGGTTGTCTGCGTTGCATTCATAATTTTGATATTTCCACACCTTGTAGGTTCTATTGTTGACATCGAACACTTGGTACGAGATAGAGATATCTGCGGTTGAAATCTCCTTGCCTCGCGTTCATTAGCCAGTAATGTAGCTTTAATGCGTGGGGAGAATAAATTTTCTTGTTGACTTTCTAGAGTTGTAGCTGTATCAAGACGTTTCATGAAAAGGGAAACAATGTTGTAGTATACTGCTATGATCAAAGCTTGAATTGGTAAACCATGTGCACGTTTAAGAACTCCATTGAAGCACTCAGTGCATTTGTCGTCATTATGTATCCATCATCATGAGTTTGAGACCATGTACATCCTGAAAGCCACTCATTACTCTACGCTTAATATTCTTAATGTCTTTCATGTACCAAAATGTATATATCTATTGTGTTTCCAGACATACATTTTTGACATATGAAATCAACATACCGGTGTATGACTTTTGAAGTTCTCCCTCAAATGGCAGAAGAAGCGATGCGGCCAGGGAAAGATCTCTCACCAAGAACAGCATGTCTCGAGATGGAGATCACCCTTGTAGATACTAATGGGATCAAGTCCCGTAATATGTGAAACCAAATCCATGACTCTACTCGATTACAACTACGAATGCCGTGGGAACAAGTGTTTGCATCGATCCCAACCTAAAGAGTGTCTTTGTACTTAGGGAGGAAAGTCCTAGACATAAAGCGAAACATACAACCTTGTATTGGCGGCTCGAGCACAGTCGTTGGAATCTATTTGATTCGAGTGTACTCGGTATCGAACCGCATAACAATGACCATAAATTTTTCCCAATGATCAGATAATTCCTCCAAGCCAAAAAAGCCTTTTGCTTTTCGGCGTGTATCCCATGCCTTCATATAAGACACTCTTATGTTGAACTTTGACTCAATCGGCCTGTCTCACAGGCTTCAAATCGGTCATTGCGGGTTGGATGAAATAATTGATAAATTGTGATGTGCATTGCTTGTGTCCAGCATTAAAAATAGAATGAGTACAACTATGAGGTGAGCCTACTGAATCAATCCTCCAAGCACCACCCAACCTCTTAACTAAGCAGACATGTAAGCGCCACAAACATGGTCTAGCTGTGTAAGAATGGCGGGTGCACAACACAGTGAATTTTGATTGGTTCGAAGCATATATGTCATACTCAACATTGTTCATGACCTTAATAGCAAATTGTAATTGCTTTTGTCGCAGCATACCTTCAACCAATTCATCAGGGATGTAGTTTTCCTCTTCAAAGGATGAATCATCTGATGGGCCATCAAATGCAATGTCTTCATCCCATTCTCTAGTGGTTTTACGCATGTAATCATTACGTGTCAAATGCTCTCGGTATGACTTGTTCTCATTGAGTAATCGGCAATCAAATCTCGACCATATGGGATGGTTGTTGCCTTAAATCGCTCAGTCACTATCATCACCGTCATCATCATCGTTACTATCTTCACTGGGCATAGTTTCATATTCAACATCTTCATCAGTTGATGGGTTTGGTTCATTAACTTCTGGGTCAGCCATATGAGTAGAACTTGTGCCAGCGAAATATTCATTTTCTCTTGCTGCAGACCCATACAATCAACATGAGTGCTAAACTGAGAAGGTGGTGTGATGTAATCAATGGCGATTCCAGCTCTCTGCTCGTCAATGTTGTTAACCTCCCTATCTCCACATGGAAGTTCCTCAACTTGACATATGATAGGTTGTACATCTTTGCATTAATTATAGCACGTCGATAAATCCTCAATAGGAAAAAAACAATACCGGTTAATAGAGAACTTTGATGGATCTAGCTTTACGATCATTACTCTTTTACGTAATTCCTCAAATTTAATCCGTCATTGGGATTTGTGAGACGATTTCTCCCACCAATATATGTTGGAATGAACTCGTCGCTACATACTGATATCAATTCATCTACTAATAATGAAACATCGGTATCAGCTACTTTACGCCGAAAGCTTGCATTAATATATGATAAAGAAGGGCGAAAGAATCACACATTCTTAGGCGACAACTTAATCTTAAAACAATCACTATCTAATATGTAAAATCGACATGGACCTTGATCTTCAAACGATCACACAATCCTAGAAGAGAACATGCCTCTCATAATTATCGGTTATTTCAGATAACAAATAAAAGCCAAATATTTGGAATGTCACAACAATCAATTTGTGTGACGACTATAAAAGCCAATCGGTCTCTTTTACATCTATAAACAACCACGTACTTCATTTGCAAAAAAACATCACGCACAAAAATATTAACCAAATAAGATCACACATAAAGTCAACTTTTCCCAGAAAAATAAAATCACATATGCGCCTAGTCCAACTAAAGAGCTTGATAACACCTAATTAAACTACACATACACGCTTAATCAAGCAAAACATATTGCGCACAAATTATAATCCCCTAAAAAAATAAAAACAACACATACAAAGTGAGATCCAACTAAAGAGCTTGATAACACCTAATTAAACTACACATACACACTTAATCAAGCAAAACATATTGCGTACACATTACAATCCCCTAAAAAAATAAAAAAACCACATATAGAGATCCAACTAAAAAACTTGGTAACACTTAATTACACATACACACTTAATCAAGCAAAACATATTTGTACAAATTACAATCCTAAAAAATAAAATACTACATACAAAGTGAGATCCAACTAAAGAACTTAGTAACACTTAATTAAACTACACATACACACTTAATCAAGCAAAACATATTGCACAAATTACAATCCCAAAAAAAAAATAAAACACCACAAATAAAGTGAGATCCAACACAAACTTTCTATGAGAATCATAATAATTAACTTAAACATACAAAATAAACTCATACAATTCAAAATCTAACAAATTTTTTTTTTGGTTTAAGATTAGAAATACCTAAATCGTGAAAATTTCAATAAAACCGTGAGATCCTTCTTCACGAGCTTCATGAGCGGCGACTACAATGCGGCGGGATCGTAGCGGAAAAGCAGAAAACCGAGGCTGCTGACGGCCTCGGGTTTTAAAATTGGGATGAGCGTTGCTTGATCGGCGGCTGACTACCATCGGCAGATCATCCGACTGAGCCTATTTAAATTTTTTTAAGATACATAATTAGCTAATTTAATTAGTAAGCAGGCCTATTATGAAAATTTAGCATATATATATATATATATATATATATATATATATATATATATATATATATATATATATATATATATATATATATATATATATATATATATATATATCATGAGTTATGTTAGAAGTGTTGAAAAAATTCAAGCTAATTTTGGCTCAACTCGAAACTAATTTTGATTTAATTCAATTGAGTCAAATCAGTAGCTCGAACGCAGGATATGTAGTTGGAGACGAAGGAAGCCCTCAACTAGGAGAAAATATTACGTCCGGAGTCCGCACGTAGCTTTACATGCGGACTCCAATCCACGGACGACATGTGTCCCGATTTTTTTCCCGTTTCTGATTACCGATAACGGCTTTCCTGACGGCCCTGCGTCGATGGTGTGACGGCGTAAATACATTTCCCACGCCCGACCCCGTTAGCGTCGTTGAATCGGAGAGAATTTAAATATATACGATTTAGGGTTGGGTTAGTTTTTCCAAGCGAAACAAGTCGAGAAGAGAATCTGAAAAATTTCCTTTTACAAAGAACCATGAAGATGGAACGTTGAAATAACAACCATTTTAGCTGAGGATGTATTAAATATAAATCCATCGGTAATGCTTCTCGTGCATTTTTTTCTACGGTTTATTAGTGATATTCTTGTTCTATATGAAAAGAATATGTTCATTACTTCCAATTAGAAGTAATTTGGATGTTTTTTTTGTAGAATATTTAATTTTGAGTGTTATTTTGCATCGTACCTTGTACCTCTTTGGAGAGACCATTTTGACCTTTTTTCCCAATTTTTTTGCCAACTCCTTATGATTATGTGTAGTGCATTGCAAAGCAATTTGATGGCGGTTTGGGTGGTTTACAGGTGGTTTAGTGCATCTGTGTACCTCTTTGGAGGTGACCTTTTGATCTTCTTTTCCAGTTTTTTCACACCTCTTATGATTATGTTTAGGGCATTGCAAGGAAGCATTTGATGGCGGTTTGGGTGGTTTGGTTTAGTGCATCTACCATACCTCTTTGGGTCTGGACCATTTTGACCTTTTTTCCATTTTTTTTCAACTCCTTATGATTATGTATAGGCATTGCAAGGAAGCATTTGATGGCATTTTGGGTGATTTGGGTGGTTTAGTGCATCGTACCTTCCTCTTTGGAGTCTGAATTTTTTACCTTTTTTCCCATTTTTTTTGCCAACTCCTTATGATTATGTATAGGGCATTCAAAGGAAGCATTTGATGGCATTTTGGGTGGTTTTAGGTGGTTTAGTGCATCGTACCCTGTGCCTCTTTGGAGGTCTGGACCTTTTATCTTCTTTTCCATTTTTTTTGCCAACTCCTTATGATTATGTTTAGGAAGCATTTCATGGCGTTTGGGTGATTTGGGTGGTAGTGCATCTTCACATGTACCTCTTTGGAGGTCTGGACCTTTTGATCTTCTTTTCCAGTTTTTTGCCAACTCCTTATGATTATGTTTAGGGCATTTCAAAGGAAGCATTTGATGATTTGGGTGGTTCTGGGTGGTTTAGTGCATCTGTACCCTTAATCTCTTTGGAGGTATAAATGACCTTTTTTTCCCATTTTTTGCCAACTCTATGATTATGTATAGTGCATTCAGAAAGCATTTGATGGCATTTTGGGTGGTTTACGGTGGGTATTTTACATCACCTGTATCTCTTTGAGATCTGGTCAATTTTGACCTTGATCTTTTTTTTTTTTGCCAACTCCTTATGATTATGTATGGGCATTGAAGAAGCATTTAATTTTTGGGTGGTTTAAGGTGGTTTAGTGCGTCACTGTACCTCTTTGGAGGAATGAACCATTTTGACCTTATTTTCCCATTTTTTTCAACTCCTTATGATTATGTATAGGGCATTACAAAGGAAGCATTTGATGGCATTTTGGGTGGTTTTAGGTGGTTTAGTGCATCTGCCTGTACCTCTTTGGAGAATCTGGATTTTGACCTTTTTTCTCATTTTTTTCTTTCCTTATGATTATGTATAGGCATTACAGGAAGCATTTGATGGCATTTTGGGTGGTTTTGGGTGGTTTGCATCGTACCTGTGTACCTCTTTGGAGAATTGATCTTTTTTCGCTTTTTTGCCACCTCCTTATGATTATGTTTAGCATTTCAAAGGAAGCATTTGATGGCGGTTTAAATTCTGAGACCATTTTCCTATTTTTTTTGCCAACTCCTTATGATTATGTATAGGGCATTGCAAAGGAAGCATTTGATGATGATATTTTGGGTGGTTTACGGGTGGGTATTTTCATCCATATTTTCTAACATATTTTTTGTATCTGTCCGTAAATCTCAACATATTTGGAAACTCCAGCACCATTGAGAAACGGAGGCATATACCTTTATCTTTGTATACATCAAATTATGTTGGAAGGACCATACTATTAGCTCAAAGAAATTGAAATCAAAAGATTTTCTATGTGCAAAATGGTGAAAAAAGTCTGCGATCTAAATAGCAAAATTCCGAGGTTGATACTGAAGCGGATGTCCAATGATTAGATTCTCTTGATTTGGAGGAATTGGGCGATTAAAACATATGAAAGTCATAATCATTCTTTGGCGAACGACTACATCTTCTCGGATCACAGATGCATTAGCGATGAAAAGGCGTCCGTGTTGAAGAAGACAATGACGGTATTAGAACACGATGCATTGTTATCTTGAGGAAGTTGTGGCGTAGAATATCGGTTCACCAAAGAGATGCTTTCAATTTTATTGAAGAGAAAAGATCGAGGATTGCAAATGGTGATGATAATGCATTAATGATTGTTTAAGGAAGATCGGATGGGATGTTTGCATGGGATGTGCAAGTTGATGAGTCGATTGCTTAGTAAGTTTTTTTTTTGTAATGGCATGTCTAGGATAGAATATGATTGTTTTGGGGATGTGATAATTTTTTGATAGCTCGACTCAATAAATATAATCTCGTTTGTGCCCCTCTTGTTGGAGTGAATCATCACGGCAAAATGTATTATTTGGAGTAGCCTTTTTTTTCGGAAGAGAACAATTGAGTCATTCTGCTATTCAAACTTTTCTTGGTTGATGAATGTGAGACATCCTATAACAATATTCATCAAGATCGGTATGGCGAAACCATTGAAAATTGTATTCGCATACTCATCATAGGTTGTGATGGCATATTTCAAAAGCTCCTTAGGTTCATTGCTTTAGTAATAAGATAGTCTGAGCTATTTTATAAATGCATGAGTAAGTGTGACTCGGAGGAAGAGTTTAAAGAGGCTTGGTATGCCATAAGAAGAAGGCAATTTGCATGATCATGCTTGGTTGTCGAGCTTTATAAGATTAGATCCAAGTAGTCCATGCATTCAAGGACTCATTCTGCATGGGCATCTTGTCAGCCGTAGTGAGTCCACAATGTATGCCATGGAATATCTAAACCAACAAGTTCTCACAGATTGTTTCTTGGGGTTGGAAAAGGTTATGGAGACATGGCTTGAATGAACATGTGAAGACTTCAAGTGTAACCATCATCGATTGTTCATTGTTAAGACCAATCCAATTCTAAAACAAAAACTGTATGTTTTATACAAGAAAGGTTTACACTATGTTTGAAGAGGAATTTTTTGCATGGGGTTGGGGTCTATCGATTCTTAAGTCGGATGATGACACCATGGAGTATTTGGTAAGAAACTTAGAGAATAAAATGCATCCAAAACATCATGTATTTCGATAGACTACCCACAGAAGTGACTTGTAGTTGCAAAAAATTTGAGATGATGGGATTACTTTGTGCCCATTGTATCGAGTTCTTAGTCGAAGATGTTGCGCATTGACAAGTATCTTTCGCGATAAGCAAAGAGGATATTTACAATGATAGTGCATCTGAAAATTAAGAGATGTGGCAACCAGATGGAAATGCTTCGGCATTATTTTCGAACCACATAAGTCGATATGCATATCAAATAAGCGTCGAAGCAGGGCAAGAGTCGAGGACTATATGCTTGGATCCCTAGAAAAACTATATGATGATGTCGACTCTATAATAAGTGGAATTCCTCCGACAAAGCGGTTAGGAAGAAGAAGTTAACCACGAGATAAGGGAAAAGACATCTTAAAAGATCCAGGTTAAGCAACGTCAAAGGGTGTTTCCAACTCAGGCTTAAGGGATATTGAGAGAGATCCAAGAAAGCCAAGAGTAATTTTTACTTATTACTTTTTGGTATTTTAAATATTCTTTAATCTTCCTACTTTTTTTGGTTGCGAGAAACCAAACTATCGATAGCATGGTGAAGGTGCTTCCTCACAAGTTGCATCACCTTTCTCCTATGCCAAAGTGTTTTTCGAGGAAACATAATATCGATCGATCGTAAGAAAGTATCAACTAATACGATGTTCTACATGTAGGAATTTAACTCGAGCTCCACAATGAAACAATCGGCTGAAGGGTACTAAGGCGATGATGGATATTATCTCGAAAACATTTTGATACATGACATTATCCGGTTTGATTGGTTCGATTGTGGAGATTTTGACCTTCTTTGTGTTTGTAGCTCTTTAAGCAATAGTGAATGAGTTAATCCCCGTGGAAATTGTAATCATTGACGATCAATAAATATGTACTAGATCAATTTTGACCTTTTTTTCCAGTTTTTTGCCAACTCTTATGATTATGTAGGCATTACAAAGCATTTGATGGCGGTTTGGGTGGTTTTCGGTGGTTTAATATCTACCACATGTACCTCTTTGGAGTGAGACCTTTTTTTACCTCTTTTCCGGTTTTTTTTGCCAACTCCTTATGATTATGTTTAGACATTGCAAAGGAAGCATTTGATGTCATTTGGGTGGTTTTGGGTGGTTTAGTGCATCAGTACCATGTACCTCTTTGGAGAAGACCTCTTTGACCTCTTTTCCAGTTTTTTTTTTCTTCTTATGATTATGTTTAGATTACAAGGAAGCTTTGATGGCGGTTGGGTTGTTTCGGGTGGTTTAGTGCATCTTCACTGCCTCTTTGGAGTGAGATCAATTTTGACCTTTTTTCCAATTTTTTTGTCAACTCCTTATGATTATGTTTAGACATTGAAGCATTTTGATGGCGGTTTTGGGTGGTTTCGGGTGGTTTAGTGCACACTTCATGTACCTCTTTGGAGTACACCATTTTACCCTTTTTCCGGGTTTTTTTGCCAACTCCTTGATTATGTTTAGAACATTATAATGGAATCATTTGATGTCGGTTTGATTTGGGTGGGTGTTTTGCATGTACGTGTACCTCTTTGGAGGTCAGATCATTTTGACATTTTTCACATGTTTTTTGCCAACTTCTTATGATTATGTTTAGAACATTGCAAAGGAAGCATTTGATGTCATTTTGGGTGGTTTCTGGGTGGTTTAGTGCATCTGTACCCTGTGTACCTCTTTGGAGGGTACAGACCTCTTTTGACCTCTTTTGCCACTTTTTTTTGCCAACTCCTTATGATTATGTTTAGAACATTGCATAGGAAGCATTTGATGGCATTTTGGGTGGTTTCTGGGTGGTTTAGTGCATGTACCTCAGTACGGACCATTTTTGACCTTTTTTCTCATTTTTTTTTCAACTCCTTATGATTACGTATAGGGCATTGCAAATGTAGTATTTGATGGCATTTTGGGTGATTTTGGGGTGGTTTAGTGCATCTGTACCCTGCCTCTTGGAGGGTGCAATTTTGACCTTTTTTGCAGTTTTTTTTAACTCCATGATTATGTTTAGCATTCTGAAGCATTTGATGGCAGTTTGGGTGGTTTTGGGTGGGTATTTTGCATTTGTACCCTGTGTACCTCTTTGGAGGGTACAGATCAATTTTGACATTTTTTCACATTTTTTTTCCAACTCCTTAGGATTATGTTTAGAACATTATAATGGAAGCATTTGATGTCAGTTTGGGTGATTTTGGGTGGGTGTTTTGCATGTGTACCTCTTTGGAGTACAGACTTCTTTGATCTTTTTTACAAAGGATATATTATAATCTATTATAAACAACAATTCGGACTCATGTCGAATAAATTAAGCCTCTAAAGCGATAAATTAATAAAAATTTATTATATATAACTTCTTCAAATCATTGAACTAATATCTAAAATTTAAAATATATATGCACATGAATAATAGAAATTCTCAATATTTAAGTTACCATAAAATGAAGTTTTCTTAAACTTAATAGATTCATAAGAGGTTTAATTTATATAATTGTTCAAATCAATGATTTCAATTTTGATTTAACGAAAGAAAAGCCCCACTCCAAAATGTATTAATCATTAACATCACATAATACCAATCTAATGTGACAAAGCATAAATTGAGCTCATAAATATGTTCAAAGTGAGAATAAAGTACGACATGTTAAGCACTAAGCAATATCTATCCAAGTAAATTACTAATCAACATTTACCCAATGTAAATATAAAAAATATATATTGCAACAAACCACACTATTTCATTAAATCATCACGTATATAACTACCTACATATATCTAAAGATATTTAACATTAATCATAAAACAAACAATGAGCCATTTCCAGTAGCGAATAACCTAAACATTTATTTTGAAAAGTTATTTTTTATAGGTCCATCTCATAGGAACTGAACCTGGGAATTATCGATCATCACTATCAAATACAAATAGATCCATATCATATGTGAAAATATACAATGCAGACTCACTATTCATGACAAGGAAATGCTCCATATTCAAGGAAAATATACAATGCAGAATCACACTTTATTGCAGGGAAATCACTCTTTATTGCATTCACCTCCATGCCAAGTCATCTTCTTCTTCTCTATTGTGTGACTTGCGGCGAACAATAGAGAGAGGATGAGTTCCCTCACATTTATCTCTTCACAGTACTTGAAGAAGAGCTCTTGGAATTAGCTTTGGGAGCTTCACTGATCAGACGCATGCACTTCAACAGCTGAGTCTTCAAAGCAAAATAAAATATCATCCCAGGTCCATGCACTTCAACTATATGAGAGAGAGAGGAGAAGTTAAACAAAGCGAGTAAAATATCATCCCAGGTCTATGCACTTCAAAAAAAAAAAAAAGCTCAGTCTTCAAAGCCACCTAAGATGCATTAAACAAAATCTATATCGACAAAATAATATTGTTCTCACTTCACAGGATTTTAAGTCCCAAACAAAATGTAGCGTAGCTTCGACCTAAATATATTCATTATCTTTGGCCAATCTGTTGTATTACACCATTGGAGGTTTCTTTGATTGCCTCCATGTATTTCTGAAAACATTCCATGATCGACTATTTTCTTGGTGGTATCCCACTCACTATGTCGATTGGCCATTTCTTGGATCGCCAAAAGCTCCCCGGATCTTCAACAAGTAATTTGATCTAAATAAATGAAAAAAATTTCAATAAGTTGGATCAGAAAAAAAGTAAAGATGGGATTTGAAAACGTTCTTACAATCTCAGAAGAATGCTCTTATGGGTTGGTTTGGGCAATGAGTCATAAAAATACCGCCTCGATTTAATATGTCAACCAAGAGTGTCCGGTGTTGATTATCTATAACGGCATTAAGATTAACTTCGACAGCCACATTGTCGTAGTGATATCTTTGGATGAACATCTTGCTTTCCATCTTCAGCGTACGGCATAACTCTGCGGAGAAAGAATAACGATTACATTACGACTTTCATCTAAGCAAACGAATTATGTCTCGAACATTCACGGGGGGGTACAAATGCAAGCATGAAATGTACAAATATGGTTCATCTGACCCGGCGAGCGAGCATTTCTGGTAGTAGGAAGCGGCATCGATGTGTGCATCGAGAGATATTGATCGTCGACCTCGATCACCGCCGTGCAATAATGATGATATTCCCCGCGAATCAGTATCACCCCCGATTAATAAATATTTTAAAGTGATCTCGAGCAGTGGGTTATTTTACGTATGAAGGACGACGAGCTTGACTTACTTGTCCTTGAGCAGGAACGCGGCGTGTCAATAAGATCGAGCATTCGCAGGCAAAAGCGGATGAGAACTCGACAACATGAAGTGCCTCCGCCTGTGAAATTTCGATGACAAAAGCTAGCGATGAAGAGCTACATTCACTATGAATAAATCCTCGATCTCGAGATGATTAATACCTCCGTGATGCTCCTCCACCACGCGATGATGGCGGTCAGGTCATCGACCTCATTGGCTCATCTTTCCTATAAAACAATTTAGTGATGAGGCTAAATTTAAATATGACTTTGGATCGAGTGAGATTATTAATACCTGTCGATGCTCCTCCACAACGAGAACTGTGGGTCATCGACCTTTATTACATCATCGTGCTAACCTATACAAAATTTAGTGAAAGACTATTTCTATTATCTCAAATTTAAAAGAAAGTAACTTAATACCTCGATGCTCTCACCACAACGATGCGATGGGTCATCGACCTATTGCATCATCTGTGCTAACTTATACAAAAATTTAGTGAAAGACTATTTCTATTATCTCAAATTTAAAGAAAGTAACTTAATACCTCGATTCGATGCTCCTCCACCACAACTGTGGGATTCATCATCCATGCTATACAAAAACTTAGTGAAAGACTATTTCTATTATCTCAAATTTAAAAGAAAGTATCTTACCTCTCTGTAGCTCTGGAGTGGAGGCCACCACATCACTTATTCTTGCTCGAGACTTCTTGTAAGTGTGTGTGAAGGGGGAAGTAACAGTTTTCCTCTTTCTTATCTATCGAGCTTTAACACGCTCAATGCGCCAATCACGCGGGTTTGAGAGCCGTGTGTAGTGGTGGCCTCCACAGAACTTCTCCTACGGTCCAATTCCGCGGGCTTCCCCTTTTGAAGTATCCAACTCCGATGGAATCTCCGTGGTAGCCTCCACAAGAGCTTCCTCTGTACCCTCCTCGGGTGCGTGGTCTCCCCGTGGGTACCATCCAGAAGCTCCGTGGTAGCCTCGAAGAGTTTCCCCTGGTGACCCAGAACCTCCTGCATTTGTGGTGGGACCCTCTGGATAACATCGCAGAGAATCAAGCCCATCCAACCTCTCGGTTATTGTTGTATGGAAAGGCGATCTGTCTCTCAGTCCTTCAAACTCAAACATCCTCTCAAAGTCTGTGGGGGTATTGGCAGAGGCGGCTAGAAACCGGGGGGAGAATATCGAGAGAATATAGGAGAGTCGGTGGGGCTTCTGATGGACTTAAAAGCGGAATTCTGCTCCACATGTAGATTGTTGGGCAGAGGACTCTGAATGAAGGAGCCAATTCTCGTCTTCCAATAAGTCCTCAAATGAAAGGCGTACCTATGGTAAAAGGATAAAAAATTTTGAAGACATACAACATAAATGGATACATTCTTATTTGAACTAAGTGATATTATTATATGTCTGGCGTCCTCCCAAACCGGTGAAAGCATTTTTGGGAACTCTATTTTAGCCCCTTCGCATTGACTTTGCAGTTCGGATGCTTATGATGCTTATGTCTCACTCATATCTACAATGAATATATTAACAAGAACTTCAAGACATTATATTTCACATTAATGGAGATATAAAACATACCATCAAGAGTGACAAATCCACTCATATGTAGCCCTCAGTTCAATCTTTGATGCAATAACATCAAATCGGGAACTAGAAGTCCCAAATGGCATCGCCCTTGTATCGAAATCTATCTATATCATGTAAGCAATCAATTCGATGCCACCCTGTAGATATACAAAAAATAGATTTGGAAGAAAACGATATACAAGCACTGGCTTTGCGCAATGAGCCATCTCAATTCTCAAGCTCTTGTAGTCGATGAAATGAGCTGACAGTGGAGATTTCGCCATACAACCTTCTCCCCTGTTTGGCATCCCTATCAATGCAACTTCATCGGTGAAAGGAATGTGCACCCCAGAAAGCTTTCTTTTTTTATGTCCCAAAGGCGATCGATGTAATGTGGCAGTCTTGCTTGATGCGTGAGTCTAATGAATTGATGGAGATGAAGCTTCTTTAAAATGCCAGTGGCTTCATTAGTAAAGCGTGCTGTAATATTATCGAATACATTTCTCACCGAAGTTATCCTTTTCCCAGACATGGTAAACTTCAGAAAGACAAGTAATTAGGTCAAATGGTTGTACCCTCAATTACCAGGTACTGAAGTACTAAAACCACCCAAACCATCAAATGCTTCCTTTGCAGTTAAACATAATCATAAGGAGTTGGCAAAAAAAGCGTAAAAGGTCAAAATGGTCTACCTCCAAAGTGCAGAGTCTGAACCAGCAACAACCAGCCAAATGCTTCCTGCATATGTTCTAAACATAATCATAAGGAGTTGGCAAAAAAAAAGCGGAAAAAAAGGTCAAAATTGATCCACCTCCAAAGATGCGATCTGAATCTAAAACCAAATGATCAAATGCTGATGTTCTAAACATAATCATAAGGAGGTGCAAAAAAAGCGGAAAAAGGACAAAATGGTCTGTACCCTCCAAATAGGTACAGGTACAAATGCAAAATACCAAAACCACGCATCAAATCTTTATTATAATGCTCTATCATAATCATAAAGTTGGCCGGAAAAACTGTAAAAAAAATCAAAGAGTCAGACTCTCCAAAGAACTGCAGTACTAAACCTCGAAATACCAATCATCAAATGTTCCTTGATGTTAAACATAATCATAAAGTTGGAAAATATGTGAAAAATGTTAAAATGATGTACCTCCAAAGGTACATTGATCTGAATCAAACACCCACCCAAAATCACCCAACCGACATCAAATGATTCCATTATAATGTTAAACATAATCTAAGGAGTTGGCAAAAAAACTGGAAAAAATTAAAAAAACTCCAAAAGTGCACATCTGAACCACTAAACCACCTAAAGCGCCATCAAATGCTTCCTTTCAATGTTCTATAATCATGAAGTTGGCAAAAAAATGTGAAAAATGTCAAAATGATCTACCTCAAATAAATGCAAAATACTCACCCAAAAAAAAAATCCAAACTACCATCAAATGCTTCCATTATAATGCTCTATACATAATCATAAAAAACTGAAAAAGATCAAAGAGGTCTCAATTCTCCAAAGAGGTACAAGGTACAAATGCTCTAAACCATCCGAAACCACCCAAACTGCCAACAAATGCTTCCATTATAATGCTCTATACATAATCATAAGGAGTTTAAAAATCAGAAAAGTTCAAAATTGATCTGCATTCTCCAAAGAGGTACACAGGATAAATATAAAATACACACCCAAAACCACCCAAACCGCCATCAAATGCTTCCATTATAATGCTCTATACATAATCATAAGGAGTTGCTGAAAACTGTAAAAAAAAAAGATCAAAAGAGGTCCATTCTCCAAAGAGGCATACACAGATTGATGCAAAATACCACCCAAACCGCCATCAAATGCTTCTCAAATGTTCTAAACATAATCATAAGGAGTAAAAAAAAACTGAAAAGGTCAAAATGATCTCAGACTCTCCAAAGAGGTACAAGGTACAAATGCAAAATACCCACCCAAAACCACCCAAACTGCTATCAAATGCTTCCATTATAATGCTCTATACATAATCATAAGGAGTTGAAAAAAAAAAGATCAAAGAGGTCAATTCTCCAAAGAGGTAGTGGTACAAATGCAAAATACCCACCCAAAACCCAAACCGCCATCAAATGCTTCATTATAATGCTTCTATACATAATCATAAGGAGTAAAAAAAAGATCAAAAAGACAGACTCTCCAAAGAGGTACACAGGGTACAAATGCACTAAACCATCCAGAAACCACCCAAACTGCCAACAAATGCTTCCATTATAATGCTCCATACATAATCATAAGGAGTTGGCCGAAAACTCAAAAAATTGAATTCTCCAAAGAGATAGTACAGGTACAAATGCAAAATACACACCCAAAATCACCCAAACTGCCATCAAATGTTTCCATTATAATGCTCTATACATAATCATAAGGAGTTAAAAAAATCAGAAAAAGATCAAAAGAGGTATTCTCCAAAGAGGTACAGTGTGATGCAAAATACCACCCGTAAACCACCCAAACCGCCATCAAATGCTTCAATGTTCTAAACATAATCATAAGGAGTTGGAAAAAAATCGGGAAAAAAGGTCAAAATGATCTTCTCCAAAGAGGTACACATAATAAATGCAAAATACCCATCCAAAACCACCCAAACTGCCATCAAATGCTTCCATTATAATGCTCTATACATAATCATAAGGAGTTGACCAGAAAAAACTGTAAAAAAAGGTCAAAAGAGGTTCATTCTCCAAAGAGGTGGTACGATGCACTAAACCACCCGTAAAACCACCAAAATCGCCATCAAATGCTTCCATTCCGCCTCTAAACATAATCATAAGGAGTTGGCGTAAAAAATGGAAAAGAAGATCAAAAGAGGTCCAGACTCTCCAAAGAGGTACACACATACGATGCAAAACACCCACCCAAAATCACCCAAACCGACATCAAATGCTTCCATTATAATGTTCTAAACATAATCCCAAGGAGTTGGAAAAAATGAAAAATGTCAAAATTGATTCAGATTCTCCAAAGAGGTACACAAGGTACAAATGCAAAATACCCACCCAAAATCACCCAAACTGCCATCAAATGCTTCCTTTGCAATGCCCTAAACATAATCATAAGGAGTTGGAAAAAAAACTGCAAAAAAGGTCAAATCCAGACTCAGAGGTACAGATGCACTAAACCACCCCAAAACCACAAAATGCCATCAAATGCTTCATTTGCAATGCCTATAATGTAATCATAAGGAGTTCAAAAAAACCGCAAAAGGAAAATGGTCCAGATCTCCAGAGAGATAAGATGCACTAAACCACCAAACCACCCAAACTATATCAAACGCTTCCTATGCAATGTTCTAAACATAATCATAAGGAGTTGGCAAAAAAAAAATAACCTAAAAAAGAGGTGCCAGACAAAGAGCATACAGAAAGTGATACAAAATAACATATAAAAAAACCAATCTTTCATCAGATAATCGAGAAGAATGAGTAAACCCTAAATTCATTCAAGTTCAATGCATGAATACCTCAAATACCTACAATACCTCAATTTATGATTTGTTATACCAATCGAAGCGACGACGCGCCGATCGACAACGGAGCTAAGCCGAGAAAAAATCCTTCAGACGAGGAATGTCGAACGCTTAATGTTTCGCTCTTCTCCCGCTTTTGAACGACGCTAACGGGCGGGTCGGAAATGATTTACGCCACCGTCTATACGCCATCGACGCTTACGCCGGGTCGGGCCGAAAAGCCATCATCCCCGCCGCCCGTTAATCGGTAAACGGAAAAAACCGACACATGTCGTCGTGGAAGTCCGCGACGAAAGTACGCCGCGTGCGACTCCGGACGTAATATTTTCTCCTCAACTAGCATCCTTCCGCAGCTCAGAGTATGGTTTAGATTTTTTATTTATTTTTATCAACAGTTTAGGCCGGCAGAATGAATGGTCTGATGCATCTTTACCTTCCCTATCGAGACATTATTATTCTAAATCAGTAGCTTTCCATTACGAATAAAATTCAGTCCAGGAACCCATCAATGGCCTAATAAATTCAAAATAGTCAACTAACTCAATCACAAGCTGATCATTAATAAAATAAATGATAAGTTAATAAGCAATTTGTTAGAGTGAGACAAAATTCCAGAAAAACAGAGCAAAACATAGTTCGCAGGAGAATCTTCAATTAATTTGATATGCTTAAATATACCAATCAAGATTTAGAACGATGAATAACAAAAGCGATTTTTTTTTCTTTTGTGAGTTCTTTATTTTATGGGCCAAATGAACATTAAATCTTTTTTTAGTTTTGAAAAGATCTCCATGACTTTGTCGAATGATTTAGTGCTGTTAAAATCATTATAGCATCACCTTTATTATTCTACACACTATCTAAAATTATAATACTTCTATTCTTATAATTTATTTGATTGAAAGTACATTACAAAATGAAGTCCAACCACCTGAGCCTGAGGTTTTTTCTTAAAAAAAACTAAAGTTTTATAGAAGCCAGCTTTGTTTGTTTACTTCAAAGAAAAAGGATTTCGTTGATATATAATTTGGTGTGTCAGTATTAACCTTAAATCAAAACAGGCTGAAAAACCATTTATCGTCACAAGAGAATTAATGAAGAGGTCCAACTGAACACAGTTTCAACCGTCATACTGCAAAATGGAGCAAAAGAAGAGCTTTGAATGATGACGACGAAGATGTGGAGATGCGATTCAATAAATTGTTAAAAGGAGATGACTCCAAATGTGCTGCGGATGCTTACTCTATTCCAAGTGGAAGATGCCATCTTCATTACGTACAAAAACTGTTTCACATTTTTTTTTCTCTGATGACGCTACGGCTGATTAAACAAAGAACTGAGGAAAGAGTCTGGGAAGCAGCAGCTCGGAAGCTTCTTATGCTTCTGAGAGCTTTCCATTTGGAAAAAAAATGTATCTGTATTTCTGACCAAATTTCTATCTGCATGAGATGCCTGCGATATAAATTTTAATTTTAATTTACTATTTTGTATATAATGCTGATTGATTGAGATATTCTGACTCAGATTTTTTTTTTTTTTTTTTTTTTTATGAAGCTGTTGAGCGGACTTAATCAATCACAATATAAGTTGGTAGTTAATTAGTGAGTTAGGATCCATGGCGGGGAGATAACTTCTCCAGGCTACTGGACTCAGCCTCCATCGGTAAATTTTCTTCCTTTTCATTTGGATTAGTTGTGAGTTTCGATTGGTCTTTACATCACCATTTTTGTCTCATGCTAAATATTGTAATTGCAAGAACCTTTTTCTTCGTATTTTTATCTTTTATTTTTTGTTAGAACTTGAAGACGGCAGAGAGAATCGCTTCACCTGAAAGAATACAAAAAGAGAAAAGCTGAGGATTCTGAACCTTCCAACCATTTTATTTTGAATAATCTATATGATGACATCATAGGCAATAAGTAAGGTCTACTCGTTTTTTAATTTTATTTATATATTTAAGTGTCTTGCTGTTTGGCTTTTCTGACGTTTTTTTTTTTTGAAGGGTATCCATCCAACACTCCACCCATCTTGTGGGTGGGATGTGACACTAATCTCTACAGATCACATTCATCACCCACGCATAACGGGTCCCCTTGATATCCCCCGAAGAGGCACCTCCGCCCTGGAGAGGAATCGAACGCAATCCCGAGGGTTCCCGGCCGCCCTCGCCCACCAACCGAGTGGGTGCTTTTCTGATGTTCGGTTTCGCTTCTTATAATGGAAATGTGAAGCTTTTACTGCAGAAAAGGATGACCCACATTTAAGGGCTACAAAAGAGGTATATTCTCATTTTCCTATAAAGTGATAAGCAGTTCTGTAGTGCAATCTGCTGCTTTTCAGTTCCTGTAGCTAAGAAGATCATTTTATGATTCTGTAATAATCATTCTCTCTGCAGCTTTTATGACTAGTCTTGCAGCTTAATTATTCTCTTCTGAACTGTTTCTGATTCTCATGCAGGGAATTCAGAGTGGCAGCGACTGAGATTTTTGTCTCCAACCAGAAAGAAACATCTGGTAATTCTTGCTTCTGATCTGCTTCTTTCCATGATTCCTGTAATATCTCAATCTCTGAAGTTCATTTTCTGTGACAGTGCCTGCTCAAATCTGAATCATACAACTCTTTTAGGAGAGGAGAGCTATCTGAAATCTGACACAGAATTTGTGGTACAAGATGCTTTAACTTGTTTCCTGGCATTATTTTCTTCCTGTTCAGAGTTCATTTGAGTAACTTGAAGCTAAAAAAATGCTTTGAAAATCATTTGATATAGCTAGATGTCAATAATGGCTTTTAAACTCCACAGTTATTCTCAAAAATTATAATGATGAGTGATGATTTCATTTTCACATTCAAAATGAATGAAAAATAAAAATCCTAAAATTTTTTATTTTAAAGTAATCAGATAAGCCCTTATTGTTTTATCAGATTCCTCAAGCAACCAACACGTTTCACATTTTTAGGGCTCATTTGATTTTTTTTTTTTTTAAATTAGAAAACATATTTTAAAAGACAATAAAAGCTGAAATTTTTTTTTTTTTGGTTGGATTTAGACACAAATGATATTTTAAAAGGCATTTTATCTATTATTAGATGAGGTTTAAGGCCTAAGACGCAGGAGGGTATATCAGCTTGCAAGTTTAATAAAATTGAATAAAATGAGTTGACGAGGAAAATGTACCAAGTAACAGAACGAAGATTCAAACATACATACGAAATATGAGACACTAAGATGATTCCGGCCTATGGTGGAGTTTCTATGTTTTTATGAACTTGTGGGAGAGAAATCACCTTCATAAGATTTAATCACCTTAGAGCATTTAGTGGTGTAAATGAGACGATCCGAGCTCGAGTTATCCTCAATTTGAGTTTGAGCTTAATTAATTAATCGAGTTTGAGCTCTTGTTTGAGCTTTATTTTATGAGTTCGGGTTAATTTATGAGCCAACTCATTTAGCATGAAAGAAATAAAATAATTTTGATTTAAATAATTATTATTTTAAAATTGATAAAGAAATTAATAAATTATAAGAAAATTGATAACAGATTAACTAATATGAAAAAATGAGATGATATTTAAATATTTTAAATAATTTTATATTAATATTTATTAATTGAACTAACTCATGAACTAACAAGTAGAATTAGGATTAATTTGATGTTCACTTAGATATAAAATATTTTATATTTACAAGTAAAGTTATAATAGAAGTATGTAGGGTCAAGTGCATCATAGTTGTAGTTGGACATCAGTTAATCATATTACAGGTTATTATTTTATGTTATTTGAGTTCGCTCATTTATTTTCTTATCAAAATCTAATTTAAATATAATCCCAATTTTAAAATCTAATTCATTAATTTTCAACCAAATTCGAGCTCTAATCTATGCTTAATATTAAAAATTTAAACTTGTACCAGAATTAGTTAATAGATATAATTAGATTTATCAAGTTTAATAAAATATGAAATAATTCATTAAATTATTTTATGAAAATAAGATTTAAATCTATCTATATAACTATTTATTTAATATTTTCATCACATATATTCATCTATATTATGCCACGAAATAAATTAAAAATTAAATTATCTATTTTTTTCAACAAAAAAAAGAGAATTTTTTTTTATTAATAAAAAAGTGAGTACATGAAAAGGCCTCAAAAATATAACATTTTCAACAAAAAAAAATACATATCCAGAAATTTTATGTATTTTAAATAAAGAAGTCATGAACAAACTTTCTTGCAATCGTGTGATGTAAATAAGTTAATACTTATGCCTTGCCAGTTCTTTCACGAACTCCTCTACATGCTGATACTATTGCTGATTTCTTAGCCAAGCATCCATCACAGTTTCTTCTGACACTTAATATCATGCAGGAAATTCAAATAAGTGTCAGAAGAAATAATTGAGAAAGCAGCCAAAAAAATAAAACAGCAATATAAAAGGGGAGACTTCAAAGAGGATAACGATAATTATTTAGCCTTGGCCTGGTACAGTTAGCAAGGATGATGAATTGAAATCTTAACAAAAAAAGAAAAAAAATTCAAATGGCCAGCTCAAGCGAACTAATGCTAAAAGCAGAAAAGAATATCGAGACCATGGAAGATCGGAGAGATGACAACAAGAGCGAACAGAATGAAGGAGGGATGGTTCCATTTTATAAGTTGTTCTCTTATGCAGACTCCATGGATATTGGTTTAATGATCATAGGAACAGCAGGTGCTGTGGCAAATGGACTCGTACTTCCACTCACCACACTTTTCTTTGGAAATTTGATCAATTCTTTTGGAAGAACTGCAGACATTCAAAATGTGTTGCATGAAGTTTCGAAGGTATTAATTTTTTTTTTTTTAACAATTGGAACAGCTAAATTGGATGTTTTTAGTGCTGTCTTAAATCAGACAATGTTCATATATGATTATCATATTTGAATTACATTCAGTGTCACAAAAATGGCTGCAGCTTAATACTGATAAATATACCTTTTATTCCTTTAAGGAAGCTCTCAAATTCATCTATTTGGCACTTGGAGCAGGCATAGCTTCTTTCCTCCGTAAGTCTGTCTGTAATTGTCATTTCTACCACCAGCATATTTATCATCCAGCAAATTATTAAGGATTAGGTTAGGAAGGCTGGAAAGTAAACAGAAAATCTTGGCACAATTGCTTTTGCAGAGGCTTCCTGTTGGATGAATACAGGTGATAGGCAAGCAGAAAGACTGAGAAACTTATACCTGAAGGCTATTTTAAGGCAAGAGATTGCATTCTTTGACATGGAAATTAACACTGGAGAAATTGTTGGGAGAATGTCAGGTGATTCAATCATCATTCAAGATGCCATGGGTGAAAAGGTATGCAAAGAAAAAAGATTGATGAAATAAATCTATAACATTAAGAACATAAATCTAAACTTTATGTTAAAATTTTTACAGGTTGGTCAGTTCATTCAGCTAATATCAACATTCTTTGGAGGTTTTATAGTAGCATTTGTCCAAGGTTGGCTTCTGACTCTTGCTATGTTGTCCACCATTCCTCCTCTTGTATTTGCTGGTGCAATCATCTCTAAAGTTATGGCAAAGATGGCATCACAAGGACAGACAGCTTATGCAGCAGCAGCAGATCTTGTAGAACAAACAATCAGTACTATTAGAACAGTGAGCACAATTATCATCTACACCTCCACAATTATTTAATTTCATGGATGATCAAAGCTAATGAACTTTCAAACCAAACAGGTTGCATCTTTTACTGGAGAGAAACAGGCTGTGGAGAAATACTGTCAGTCCTTGAAACAATCATACAGTTCAAGTGTTAAAGAGGGACTTGTTGCTGGAATAGGGCTTGGCACTGCTATGCTACTCTTCTTTTGTGGATATTCTCTTGGAACGTGGTACGGGTCTAAATTAATACTTGAGAGAGGGTACACAGGTGGTGATGTATTCAATGTCATCTTTGCAGTTCTTACCAGCTCCCTGTAAGTTTGCTCGCCACCACACGCAACTATTGCAGCTTTTATATAGATGCTATAACCTTTTTTATCTTCAAATGAAATTCCAATGTATTACACTACACTGAATGAAAATACAATTTAATAAACCAAAGGATCGAATCACTGCTCCTATATTTCAATTCAAAGAGCAAGTACATCATGGCATAGTCTTTGCTTTCTTATAGCTGGGATCACTGCTCTGCTCTTTACACGCATAAATAATCTTTTACGAAAAAGAGTACAAGCCATATCAATTCTAACAAAAATGTAGATTGGAGTAAACACCTTAAATCATGAAGAATGCAGAAGCTGCATAAATATGTTATTATGAAGGTTTGAATTCACATAATCAATTTGTTTATTGGAAATAAATTAGAAGGGAAAAACAGAAAGTGCCCATGCTTTGGAAGATTATGTCCTATGTTTGGGTCATTTGCTCGTTAGATACGGAACCTAATTTCATCATCAACTTTGATTTCCAACTGAAAACTTAACCTGTGCTTGTTAAATATATTTTTCATGCATTCCTAAAAATTGCACCAAATCTCCACAATTTGTTACTTCCCTCCTAATCTCACCTACCTAATCTCTATAAGATCGTTACCTACAACCTTTAAGGAATATATAAGACTTTGGAACCACTAAAATTTCAAAATTCTCTCTACAATTTGTTACTTCCCTATAATCGAAACTTGAAACTCACTTGAATTTTAATACATTCAAAATTGAAATTACCTTGCTTTGGTTAGAGGATGATTCTCTCAAAATTAGTTCGATTTAACTCAAGTTCAACTTGAATTATGTATAACTACACAATATGGTCAAACTTAATTTATTCGTGCTGAAGAACCTCCTATTTCAAATTATGATATATAAGTATTCATTCATAAAACCACCTATTTTGAATATTGTGTTCATCTTGTTGAGTAGAATTTGGAATCCATGGAATAACTCATATCTCTATCAATATTCTCAGATCTTTAGGCCAGGCTTCTCCATGCCTGAGTTCTTTTGTAGCTGGACAGGCCGCAGCATTCAAAATGTTTGAGACAATAGATAGAAAACCAGAAATAGATGCCGAAAACACTAAAGGAAATACCCCTGAAGACATCCACGGAAACATTGAATTTAAAAATGTATGCTTCAGTTATCCAACAAGACCAACAGAACAGATATTCAAGGATTTTTCACTTGTCATAAGAAGTGGCACCACAGTGGCTTTAGTTGGAGAGAGTGGGAGTGGAAAATCAACAGTGATTGGTTTGATAGAAAGGTTTTATGATCCACAACATGGTGAAGTACTTATAGATAATATCAATCTCAAAGAATTCCGACTGAGATGGATCAGAAGAAAGATAAGCCTTGTCAGCCAAGAGCCTGTCCTCTTTACTTGTAGCATTAGAGACAACATAGCTTATGGAAAGGAAGATGCTACCATTGAGGAGATAAAGTTGGCAGCTGAACTAGCAAATGCATCTAGCTTCATAGACAAACTACCTCAGGTTAGTTTTTTTTTTAATAAAATTACAAAAGGAAAGAAAAAAAAAACTTGGCTTTGCTGAGTGAATGGCATTTAAATGTAAACAGGGAATTGACACAATGGTTGGAGAGTATGGAACTCAGCTATCAGGTGGACAGAAACAGAGAGTGGCTATTGCAAGAGCTATTTTGAAAGATCCACGAATTCTGCTTCTTGATGAAGCTACAAGTGCTCTAGATGCAGAGTCTGAACAATTAGTGCAGAAATCACTCGAGAAGGTTATGCAAACTCGCACAACTGTCATGGTTGCCCACCGTATGAGTACAGTAAGAAACGCAGACACCATAGTTGTATTACAGAAAGGTTCAATTGTTCAAGAAGGTAAATTCAAATAACAATTGAACTTTTAATCGGTAATTTTGTTAATTTTAATACACAACGCAATCCAAGGTAAAATATAGCATTTATTAACTGTTTTTCTATAACATTAATCAGGTTCTCACAGAGAGCTGCTAAAGAATAAAGAGGGAGCATATTCACAACTGATACAATTGCAGGAAATGAAGCAAGATTCAGTAAATAAAAATCAAACAGAACAGGATAGAGTTGTTAGCTTAGCAGAATCTGGAAGACAAGCTAGTCAGAGGAATAATTTCCCTCGTTCCATCAGCCGAGGAAGATCTGTGGGTCCCCGTCATTCCTTTTCAGTGCCATTTGTTTTACCTCTAGGACTTGAAATTCAAGATAACTCAATTGAACCAGATACTCATGAGGCGTCATCATCATCCCAGCAAAAATCACAAGAACTGCCATTGCTGCGACTTGCTTATCTTAACAAGCCTGAGCTCCCAATCTTCATACTTGGAGTAATTGCTGCAATTTTTAATGGAATAATTCTACCCATCTTTGGTGTTCTCTTATCCGATATGATTGAAACATTTTACCAGCCACCAGATAAACTAAAGAAGGATTCCAGGTTTTATGCAATTATGTTCATAGTTCTTGGTTTGCTGTCTTGGTTAGCAATGCCTGCTAGATCATACTTCTTTGCTGTTGCTGGATCTCGGTTGATCAGAAGAATAAGAATAATGACTTTTGAGAAGATTGTTAATATGGAGATGGAATGGTTTGATGATTCTGACAACTCAAGCGGAGCAATTGAAGCAAGACTATCATTGGATGCCGCTGCATTTAGAAGTCTTGTGGGTGACAATCTGGCACTACTGGTCCAGAACACAGCAACTCTGTCTATTGGTTTAGCCATTGCCTTTGCTGCAAACTGGCAGCTTTCATTCATAATCTTGGGTTTGATTCCTCTAATAGGCCTAAATTCATGGGCTCAAATCGTGTTCATGAAGGGCTTTACTGCTGATGCAAAGGTTCGACTACTTTTATACACTACTCTCTAAGTTAAAGAGGTGTGTCTGTGTGTGTATATCTTTGCATGCGTGTTCAATTAATGGCTCTCCCGAGAGTTGTGCTGAGAATTAGATAAGAACTAAACCAAATCACTAATAAAAATAAAACAAATACTAAAAATACACCAAGAATTTTATATAGGTTCGCTAGTCGATGGCTAATTCCTATTGCCACTATTGCATATTTTACAATAATAATGATAATGGAATTTCATAGAGAAATTTATAACCTAATCTCTCTGATATCAAACCTAATGAAGGTGCCCCATCACATGGGTGCCAATTAGTATACTTGTTCATAACCTTGAAGTTATTGCTAAGATCTTGGTTTTGATCCCCACCTTCATAATAATAAACTCTCATTTTGCAAGCCTTTGAGTGGGCCAACAAAAAATGAAAAATGAAGTACCCCCATTTATAAAGAAAAATCTAGAAAAAACTTTAAAAAGTTCAAGGAAATTTCCCGAAAATAGCTTTGACAAACTTACAAATATTAGATTCACATACTGAACCTATATCATATGACATTAATTAGGCTCTATGACTACACAAGATAAGTTTCTATTTCACATAGTCATCAACATTCCAAATACATTAAATTATTATTTTCTAGCTCGAATAATCCAATATTTTAATATTGACAAAAAACATGGTCTTATATAGTTATATAGACTGTAAAGAGCCTAAATTTTGTTCCTTGATCTAAGAGGTAAATGGATCTATGCAAGCAGATTATTTATGAGAAAGCAAGCCAAGTTGCAAGTGATGCTGTGGGAAATATAAGAACAGTCGCATCATTCACAGCTGAAGGGAAAGTCGTGGAACTTTACAAGGAGAAAAGCGAGAGCCCAAAGAGAATTGGAATTAGGCAGGCAGTCATTAACGGAACAGGCATCGGACTCTCTTTTTTCCTGCTATTCTGTGTATATGCAGCTAGTTTCTATGCTGGCGCAAGGCTTGTTCAAGATGGGAAGACAACATTCGGGAAAGTTTTCCGGGTAAGTTTTGAATCCACATGCATGTGGTAGGTAAAAGTTCAAATAAATAAATAAAGCAAATGCCTAATTCATATCTTGTTCAATATATGTAGGTTTTCTTTGCACTAGCAATGGCAGCTATTGGAGTCTCCCATTCAAGCTCTGTAGCACCAGATTCTAACAAAGCGAGGGGTGCTGTAGCTTCTGTGTTAGCAATTCTAGATCGCAAATCTAAGATAGATGCTAGTGATGATTCTGGAACAAAACTGGAAGAACTCAGAGGCAACATAGAGTTCCAACAGGTCAGGTTTAGTTATCCCACAAGGAAAGAAGTCCTAGTTCTCCAGAACTTCAGTTTGTCTGTTAAATCTGGAAAGGTAATAATACACTAAATCCATGAAGAACTTTACAGATAAAAAGAAATTATCATGTAGTCTGAGACAGTGCCCGTAAGTGTGTCAAATCTAGAAGTTCTTAAAATAGACTCTTTTATTGTATGTTTCAGACAATTGCACTAGTTGGTGAGAGTGGATGCGGAAAATCAACAATAATATCATTGTTGCAGAGGTTTTACGATCCTGATTCTGGACAGATATTGTTAGATGGAATCAACATTAATAGATATCAACTAAAGTGGTTAAGGCAACAGATGGGCTTAGTAAGCCAGAACCATCACTGTTCAATGACACGATTCGAGCTAATATTGCTTATGGAAAAGAAGGAAAAGCAACTGAGGCAGAGATAGTAGCAGCATCTGAGTTAGCCAATTCCCACAAGTTTATATGCGCTCTCCATCAGGTAAATTGTATCAACTACACCATCTTAGATATCTTAATCGCTATCATATTTAATTTCTCATATATTTGTAAAAATGCAAATTGAAACAGGGATATAACACAGTTGTGGGTGAAAGAGGTGGCCAGTTGTCCGGAGGGCAGAAGCAAAGAATTGCAATTGCACGTTCCATAGTGAAAGAACCAAAAATATTGCTCCTTGATGAAGCAACAAGTGCACTTGATGCAGAATCTGAGCTGGTGGTTCAAGAAGCATTGAACCAAGTGATGGTAAACCGGACCACAGTGGTCATTTCCCACAGGCTTTCTTCTATAAAAAATGCAGATTTAATCTGTGTGATAAAGGGTGGGGTGATAGTAGAAAAGGGAACTCATGATATGATGATCAGTAATGGTGGTCTCTACGCTTCCTTAGTAGCACTTCATTCAAAAGGAGTATCATAATTACCATCCAACTTTTCAAAACTTCAGAAGCTGATGCAATGCCAATTTTGTTTTATTTATTCTTCCTTATAACAATCTCCCGCCCTCAACTCCCTCCTGCCATAACTTACTGAGGTAATCCTCATGAATATGTAACATAGATCTACAAAGAGGAGAGGTCCTGCAGTGGAGAATAGATACTTGTGAAAAAAAAATCAGAAATTTTAGTTTTTGCAAAGGCACTTCCGTCATTTAAATCTGTATGGCTCCGTGCTGAACAAATTTGTAGAAGACTATGCTTCTTCCGTTGGATCATTTGCTTGCACTTGTTGCATGCTGCCTCTAAAAACCGGTAGAATTTAATGACATTCTCCATCGTAACTTAAGAATTTATGGGACATCGATACAAGATGTCTCTCAAAAAAAAAATACATATATTAGATGAAGCCTAGAACCCCAAGATTGGCCATCATGTGCATCAGCTGAAAAGTAGAAATATAATATGACAGATTCAGTTGCATCCACATGACTATGAAATTAGTGGTGTCTCTCGTAGGTCAACATAGATAGCAATATATTGCTTGCCGCAGTCTTATTCAAAGAATTCTAAGAGGACGATGTAAAAAATAACAAACATTATCTGGCCTTTAAATGATCGATCAACATAGTCAAAGGCATTGTATGTGGCACAATTGACACAACTATTCAAGGAGGAGAGAAATTGTGGATAAGAGACGAACATCACCTAGTTTTCTAATGGTGGTGAGCATATGGTATTATGATCTTGTGGCAGGTTTGCAGCGCTAATACAAATGGGTAAGAAGGCCATAGTTGACAAGCTTCACTAGAGATAGACAAATTCCAAAATATTTTATAATTTTAATGAAAAATTTGACACGTATCATTCTTAATGTAGACAGGGTGGTGTCTTGAAACTGAATGTGATCATCTTAATTGAGATAATATGGGGAGCATATATGATGATTATTAGGATTGGTTTCAAGTAGTGGAAGTGATAGGAATATGGTAATTCCAAAACTGTTTGAGAACAACAGTATGAAATTATATTTTGTGAAGAGATGAAGGTAATGGTTCAGGTTTGGACGGGAACAAGTGTGGCCAAGAGGTCAAATGGTAGATACGGGTTAAATTAAATTTGGAGTAAAGTGTGGAGTCTTATAGAAGTGATGGGAACAACTAGGATTTGATATGGAGGTGTAAATCTAAAAAGAAAAATAAATCCAGGTTTTTGGTGGAGACAAAACCAAGGACTAAAGAATCATTTTATGATTTTTTTTATTTTTATTTTTTAATTTTTTTTCCGTAGTGGTGAGAGTAAAAGCTAGATTAACACAACAAAATAAGGTTAAGTTGAATGTGGTAGATGGAGTGTAGAAATGGTGAGCTTTAGGCTACCACAAGCATGGAAGCATCAAATCTTCCATGAATGACGCCTACCACCAATGGTAGAAGATGACACCATCCACCATTTCAAAAAGGGCAGATGGATTTAAATAAATGAAACAAAAATAATGCACTTCATAATATTTTTTCTCACCAAACAAATAATATCAAGTCATGAAAATCACCAAACCTCCATATGAGGGGAAAAATATACTTATTTGGTAAAAATAAAGTCAAAATCTATTTTCTTTCAATCATTCCCATTATATTCATACAAAAAGTTCACAATCAAATTACACCATTCAAAATAAAACCACAACATTCAAATTCAAATTTCAAGAGGAAAGAAAGCTAGCAAATGATAGAGTTGCACGCAAACAAGTGCACACAATTAAAAATTTAATACTCAATCGTATAATGCTCATTTTTGTTCATTTATTTACATATTTGAATAAGCACGAATAAAATTTTGAAAGCTCATCATATAATTGAATGATTTAGAATACTGGCTTGATTATTCATTTATATTTGTGATACATTCTTTAACAAGTAGATACCTAATTAAGAATATGATGAAATAATGACTTAATTTTTTTATTTGATGAGTTACTCTACGTTATTGTATTGCTTTTTATAATTTATATACTTTAAAAATTATATATATTATTAGATGTATATATATGATGAAAATATCAAATAGATAACCCATATTTGAAATTGCACGATCTAGTATTGAGGTATTTTTCATTTGTTAGACAAAACATAAGCCAGATGAGTGAAGAAAGAGTTTGTTGGTTCCTATATTTAAGAATAAAGGTGATGCACAAGAGTGTGCAAATTATAGAGGAATTAAGTTAATGTGTCATATATTAAAATTATGGGAGAGAGTAATTGAGAATAGGTTACGATGTGATATAAAAGTTTCTCACAATCAGTTTAGTTTCATACCAAGTAGATCTACTATGAATGCTATACATTTGTTAAGAGGTTTGATGGAGAAGTATAGAGAAAGTAAAGAGGATTTACATATGATATTTATTGATTTAGAGAAAGCTTATGATAAAGTTTCAAGAGATGCTCTTTGGAGAGTTCTAGAACATAAAGGAGTTAATATTGGTTATATTCAAGTCATTAAGGATATGTATACTAGAGCTGTTACTTGTGTCCAAACACAAGGAGGATTGACAAAATATTTTCCCATTTCAATTGGATTACATCAATGATCAGCTTTAAGCCCTTATCTTTTTGTTTTAGTTATGGATGTTCCTACTAGGCATTTACAAGAAGATGTACCTTGGTGTATGCTTTTTGCTGATGACATTCTTCTTGTTCATAAGAATAGAGAGGGAGTCCAAGAGAAACTTGAATTAGAGGTCAACATTAGAGTCTAAAGGTTTTCGTTTAAGTAGATCTAAAATTGAATATATGGAGTATAATTTTAGTTGTAGAAGTTCTAGTGGTAATGTTGTGAATGAAGTCATTAATAAGAGTGAAGATTGATATTTAGGCTCTATTGTTCAAAATAATGGTGAAATAGATGGAGATGTTATTAGTAGAACTCAAGTTGGATGGTTGAAGTGGAGGAATGCATCTGGCATGTTGTGTGATAGAAAAGTTTCACTTAAACTTAAGGAAAAATTTTATAAGATGGTGGTAAGACCTGCAATGGCTTATGGTGCAGAATGTTGGCCGATAAAAGAGAAGCATAAGACTAAGTTAAGTGTTACAGAGATGAGGATGCTCAGGTGGATGAGTGGCTTTACTCTTACAAATAAAATGTGAAATGAGTATGTTCGGGAAAAAGTTTGGAGAAGTGGGCGAATAAGATTAGAGAGATAGATAGCTAATAACATCCCCAATCCTACTAGAGAGTGATTTGATTTGATTTATGTTAAGAAAGATAGAGGTAGACCTAAAAGATTTGGTTAAGATGTATAAAAAATGACCTGATACTTGAATTAAATGAGAATTTGACACATAATAGACAATGGAGACAAGATTCATAATACCCCACTTAGTGAGATAAAGGTTTGTTGTTGTTGTGTTGTTGTTGTAAACAAAACATAAGCCACTAAATCAATAAATTGCAAAAACATAAAAGTTGTACACACGTCAGAGTACAAAATAAAAAATAATATATTAATACCTTAACCTATTTACATATTAAAATTTAATACATTAATAACCTAAAGTATAGGAAAAAATAAATTGTGTAAAGTATCAATTAACATATTGATATTTTGACAACAAATTATGAAGTAAAAAAGTATTATGCAAATATCAAATAAGAAATAATAAAATAACAATTCAATATAAATTTAATATAATAAAATTTTCTCTTCCACTCTAATTATCCAATATCAAAGTCAGAACATCACAAGTAACAATGGTGGCGGTGATGGCCAGCGTTATGCATGAGCAGAAAAAGCACAAGAGGAGATATATTAGGGTAATGTTCATCCCAAGATCAATTGCATGTGTTAGGACATGTGTGTTATTTGAATAATTAAAATTTATATTTACTTTTTTTAAAACCTAGATCTAAAAGTGCATGTCTCACCAAAACTGAGGCGACATGGGCCTTGAAGAGCATGTCACATCATGTAAGGCATAAGCCTCATTGTGATTTTTCAAAAAAGCACATAAACTGATTTTTTATTGCACAATTTTAAATAAGGAAAATAACTAGCTATGTCGATTTAAGTCTTCTTTAATTAATGCTTAAAATTCATCAAATAACCTAAATAACTCCCAATGAACTAGGCTAATTCTTATTAAAAATCTATAAATCCAACTATGTATAGTAATTAAGTTATATGCTAAATTTTTAAGCATCAAACACATATTTAATTATGCTTGATTAAAGCTCGATTTTGACCCAAACTCAATAAGAAAATTAATAAATAAGCTTGAATAAGATTTTATAACTTAAGTGATGCTCAAGCTGGACTCAAACTAATTAAGAAAATAAATGAATGAGCTTAAATAAAATAATACTTGGCATAGCTCTATTCATCTACAACCCTAGCAATTGACAAAAGGTGCTTGCAATGGGTATGCCTTCATTGAATTTTCATATAAATATGGAGCCACCATTAGGGCATGAGATCTACGCTTGAAGCCATCTTTGGAACATAGAGTACATGTCGCCTCTTAGGTATAGCTTTGCATGGTGAATGATCTATCACATGAATTGTAGCTTATGATCAACTTCCTTTTATAGCAAACTTCTTACCAACTTCCTACAACAAACTTATCTAACTTTTGAATTTTAAATTTCAAATATTGAAATTTCAAATTAAAAAAAAAAAACAAATATTCATTGAATTTGAGCCCTTTTTTTGGAATCAATTATCCTTCATCTTAAGAACTTTGTTCTACAGAGTGAAAATTATTGTAGCAAAAGATGTAAGAAAAAAATATTTTATGGTGATTTTTTAATGAGAGAATGATTAATATTACTGTCAATTGAGAAAAAAATTGTGGCCAACTAAGATAGAGAGTAATAATAATGAAAGAGATAAATGAATTTTCAAGTTAAGCGTTAAAAGACAAAAAATATGATAGCTTGAAAAGCTCATCAAATTACTTTAAGAAATTCACAAGAATGATGATTTGTAACCTCACTAAAGAAACATTGAAACTTCACCATAAGATTACCTTGAAAAGAAAACTTGAAGTTAATCTTCACATAATAACTACAAGGATTTGAAATTTTAACTTTTATTAAATTTCTTGAATTTTAACTCTTTTATTAATTACTTCCATAATTAAACTACGATTGAGCAATACTATCTTTGGGCAAATTTCTAATGTTGGTCTGATAGTGGCATCGATCACCAATAACAGTCAAAAATTTGAATATATCATAAGATCTCATGGCACATTAGTGGTAACATATCAACATTTTGATTGATAGTTCTCTCCATTTGGATGAATCTAGCATAACCAATTATATCAGTCATTATTATATGAATCAACTTGGCATCTCATGACGAGGGTTTGAATTGCTCGTGAAAAAGAACATCAAAGGAATAAAATTTTTGAGAAATTTGAAACCTCAAAAACAAACTGCATAAATATGGGAGTAGGCCAGCATGATCAAAGGTCACTGAGATATATTGTTTGTACTAAAATAAGCCTAGAAGTCCAATTAATTATTTCACCTCCAATGGTGGTGCTATTGTGATGTTGCTACTATTCACTTTAAATTCACCATGTGTTGCTTCCAAGCCATATGCAAAAAATAAATAAATAACACTAGTCCAATTGGGCTAAGTTGGCTTTTCTTGAATTGACAAGCTTAATGCCTTCTTATTCCTTTTGCAAACAACAAAATTGCAATAAGATGAGAACTTCAAGCCACGATGATTCTCTAGACATCGACATGAATTTTCCTAAAGGTCATGAACTAAGTTATTTCTCTTAGTTTAAAACCATCTTATATAAAGGTATTGAACTTTATGAAATAAGCTTCAATAAAACTTTTCGAGGTCCATGCAGCCTTCGCCATTAATGATGATAAACAAAAGAAGCTAACTTCACATCATGCTAAAAAAACCCACATGTTTAGAAGGCTTCATGGAATCACCTTGAAGAAAAATATCAAGAAGTTATTCACCTTCGGGAAGAAATTCAACTAAGAACTTTTTTAAAGGGAATAGACTTTAGCTCCCTAACCCAAGATGATCAATAGAGCTAGATAAGAAAGGTGATTCAAACTATTGGCCATATAGTTACAACAAACGCATGAAAAAAATCATAACCAAAGGATAAGGTCTATAATGGCCTCGGTATGAACCGCAACTCTTGTCAAAAAAAGGGCATACAGGTACTTATTTCAACAGTCGGATCTTCCACTCCCATCGCATCAAGAAAGGCGTGTATATCTTCCTCCCGTCACGTCAAAAAAGGCATGTACAAGTCACCTGAATGAGAAAATTTACAAATATAATATTTTTTCCACTACACTGGAGCAACGTGCACAAGTACTTAAATGTCACGAATAGCTTGCATAATATTATACTTGTGCATGCGGTATTGGCGACAACGGTGGCAAGTTAGTGAAATTAAAAATTCTTTTTTTTTTCCTATTTTTTGCTCACTTTTTCTTCCTTTTTTTCTCTAAAGTAGAAAGAGAGGGGGAATTAGAGAAAGAGAGAAAAGGAGAGAGAGAGAGAGAGAGAGAGGGAGAAAGTTAGAGATAGATGGAGAAAGAGGAATAGAGGGAGAGATTTAGAGAAAGAAAGAGAGGGAGAGAGTGTGAGGGAGGAGAGTCTCTCTCAATTAGAGATAGAAAGAGAGAGAAGAAGAAAGAAGGGGAAAATAGATGGGGCTAGAAGCATGAGGCATGATAACGATGGCAGGATTGGCGACTACAATGGTGGCTCTAGGTTGGATGGTAGCAACAACAAGATGCTGACTGCGGTGATGGCGGTAGAGCAAGGTGGTGCAACACGAAGTAAGAGATGGAGCAAGAGCGAGTTAGGGAGAACGGGGAGTGAAGGGGATTGAAGAATTCGTACCAAAGGAGATACGGGCATCCCCCCCACCCCACCAAATTTCATCTTTTTTTTTCTACAATTAACGGTAACAAAAATAAAATAAAATGCATTACTTTTATTTATTAATATTAATATGAGAACGCTATAAATATCCATCAAACTATTTTGCTCGTTTCAATACTTCGAGTACCTGAGCCAAGTCATGACAATAGTGGTATCATAGAGATAGATAGGTTAGACTTGCAAATAAACATCCTATGAGAAGAAACATTAGAATGGTTGATGGGTGATTAGAAGAGAATTAGTTATCCAACAAGTTAGTTCTAATCTCATCAAATTATCTTATTTTTCTTTGGCCTATGGACACCAATCATACTGACACAGGAATAAAAGGGCTAAAGTTGATGAACCTCTAACTACAAGAGTTCAAGAAGAAAATATAGACCCACAATCTAATAATATAAGCATTACTATGAAATCTTTCACTCATATGATGTCTTCAATAGTGCAGGCAATAAAAAATTCTTATACTCAAGCCAATAGAAGTGGAGAAGCTTAAATGGATAAATAGTTAAAGCAATTTCAAGATATGGAAGCTGCATCTATTTACTATAGTGGGAGGACTGATTGAAGCTGAGAATTAACTAATGTCAATAGAACAAATTATTGACAGTAAGTCATGCCCTTCAAATAGAAGAGTAATGCTTGTCGTATTACTTTTAAGAGTGAATCAGAACAATAGTGTTAAGGACAATTGTAAGATAAGTTTGATGGTAGATTAAATAAAATGCTTAGATGAAAAGAATTTGTGTAAAGTTTTTAAAAATAATTGGTGTATATTTCTATAAGGAGGCGGATGCAAGATAAATTTATCAAATGAGAGCAGGAAGACTAGTCCATTATAAAATATGATGCTGAATTCACCACACTCTCAAGATCTGCATTGCAATTAATTCCTAATACTGATATAAAGTGTCACCAATTTCTATCAGAATTAAAAAAATGTGATTAAACAACCTTTAATGCTGCTAGAAATCGATAATTATTCAATTTTTTGTGAAAAGAGCTAAAAGATTAAAATTAATCTGCAAGCAGTGAAGACATAGATTCTCTACAAACATATTATTAAATGGCCTAAAATTGTTCAAATTTCTAATTCAAATTGGAAGAAATCAAAATCCAGCAATGGTGAAAGCAATATTAGCATTAAAAATTGTAAAAGATGTGAAAGAGCTCATAAGAGTGAATGCTTGTCTGGAACTAATGCTATTTCTGGTACCAACAACATGGACACATTACTAAATATTATCTTATACTTAAACAATGACCTTCAGGAAATCTTATACCACTTCAAAAACACTTTGGTTGGTAAGTAAAGGGTGACAAAGTTGGCATCATCAACTCCAAGCGAGAATCCAACTCGCCAAAAGATCCAACCTTGAGTCTATGTTTTATACCAATAAAGGGCTAAGGAATCACCCAAAGTCATCACAAATGTGATGTTCATTCGAAATAGTTTTATGAAATTTTCATTTAAGATTAGAAAGTTATTATAGTTTATTATTACATGAACAATTATCATTTGAAATAAATCTACTAGACCTATTTGATACTGACAAGTCATATTCATTCATTTCTAAGGAATTTGCTAAAATCCTTGGTTTAAATATAGCAATCATGTACCCAATTTTATCAGTAGTTTTACCATATGGAGTATACATAAATATTAGCAGAACATGTCAAATAATCATTTGTTACTACCAGTCTAATATAAATTTAAAAATGGATTAGTTGTCTAATTATTTCATTATAGTAAATTCTTGTAAGAAAATAGTCAAATTCAAATTTGCTAGAAAAATAAGAATTTAAATTATTAGGAGATAAAGGAATATCATCAATAATAATTTTGTTTCTAAAGATATTCAAGTTAATAAAAAGCAATTACCAATGTTTCCTTGCCCACATAAAAAATATCATATGTGAAAAAAATAAAAAGATACACCAATAGTAAGACAATATCTAGAAGACTTCCTAGATGATTTAAACCTCCAATCAAAAAAATATATTTTTATACACTTAATACTAGGTGTGGAACCGATTGCAAAAGCATAGTATAGAATAATAATTAAAGAACTTCAACAAGTTAAAAAATCAATTGCAAGAATTATCGCAAAGAAGATTCACTAGACTAAATACGTCACCGTTAAGAGCTCCAGTATTATTTGTTAAGAAGAAAATGAAAGTTTGAGATTATGTATTAATCATAAAGACTTGAACAAGCTTATAATTAGGACAAACATATGTTGCCTAGAATTGATGATCTATTCAAACAATTAGAAAGACTTATGTATTTTCAAAAATTAACTTATGACAAGATATCATCAAATGCGAGTAAAAGAAGATAAACTAAACACAGTATTTAGTATGAGATACAAATATTATGAATTTATGGTGATGCCATTCATACTAACAAAAATCCTAGCAATATTCATGGATTTAATAAACAGAATTTTTAAGCCATTTTTAAAAATATTTGCAATAATTTTTATTGATAATATCTTTGTTTTCTCAAGACATGAAGTTAGCCACACAAATAACCTTCATGCAGTGCTATAAACATTTAAGGAAAATAAATTGTATGCAAAACTTTTTAAGTGTGAATTTTGTTTGAAAAGTGTGGCAATTTTATGATATATAGTTAGTGATGAAGATATTACTATCCATCAAAATAAAATTCAAGCTATAACATATTGGCCAAGACTAACTATTATAATAGAAGTAAAAAAAAAAATTGGAACCTTGCTAGATAATATAGAAGATTATTAAAAGAATTCTCACAAATTTCCATGTAATTATCTAAGTTAATGCAAAAAACAATCAATTTTAAGTGGATTAACCAATGTGAAAAAGTTTTTAGAAGTAAAAAACTTAATTAACAACTACACCTATGGTGACAGTTCCCTTAGGCACATAAGGATATTAAATTTATGGTGATGCAATATTAAAAAGATTAGGATGTGTCATGATGCAACATAAAAAAGTAATTTCCCATCCCTCCAAATAACTAAAGAATCACAAATGAAATTCTCCTACATATAGTCTGGAGTTAGGAGCAATGTATTAAAGATATAGAGGCACTCCTTATATGGAGTCAAACGTGAAACATTTACTAATCACCAATGTTGAAGTATACTTTTACACAAAAGAAATTAAATCTAAGGCAAAGATGATGACTAGAACTCATCAAAGATTATGATCTAAAAATAAAATATCATCCCAAAAAAATAAATGTAAGTACTTAACAAGAAAAATTAATTAAAAATTTTGATCAACTAGAATTATCAGGAGTCAAATCTAAAAATTTAAAATCAATATAGCTGAATCAAAAGAAAATACAATCTACTTTGAAGAATAAGATTTGTCATATACTATCATAAGAACCGGAACTACAAAAAATTTCAAGTAGGGTCAGACGAGGCCAAATTCAAGAATATGAAAATGATAGTGACAAATTGTTGTGATATAAAGGTCAACTATGTATTCCAAATGTTAATGATTTATGAAAGAAAATTCTAAATGAAGCATATTATTCAAGTTACTCTATCCATCTTGGAAGTAACATGATGTATCGAGAACTTTAAAGATCATTTTGATGGTTAAAGTAAAGTGTAATTACTCTAGCCAAATTCTGGACAAGGAGGTGATCAAGCCGAGCAAGGTAATCCTGATTCCATGGCCGATTGTGCCAAGATGAATAGTAGTTTTTTGGACTGCTTGGATGATTCAACAGGGATGGACATTGCCGGACACCCATGCTGCAATGGGGCCGCAAGTGACCTCCATATGGATGATCAAGATGCTACAAAGACAAGACACAAGGTGTTTGTGGAAATGTCCAAGCTATCCCGAATCAATTTTTTTTGGGAGTTTCTCATGTTCCAGCCAAGGGAGGTGGATCCACTACTACTAACCCTCTCTTTGAGCATCATAGCCCATCTAGGGGTGTGCAAGGTCAAACTCATTCTCGCCAACTCAAGGACAAGGGAGCTCCATTCGCTAACCCATGGAAACGGAAAGAGTTTGTGAAGCTTGCTCCGTGGATAAATCTTCTAATGGAGGATGGTTCTACTATTAGACTAGATGATGATGCTATTGATGATAACCAATGTAAGTGGATAAAGCCCTCAGAGGGATACTTGGGAGAAGACCTTCTTACTACTTCCTAAATGGTGATTCTGAGAAAATGGGGCGGGGGAGCCTTCAAGCTGGTAATGGTCTCTCCTGACTGTTTTGTGTGCCTCTTTGACACAGTTGAAGCTAGGGATGCTGTCCTTATGAATGGACCTTGGTTTGTCACGGAAAATGTCATTGGCTTGGACAAGTGGACCCCAACCTTCAACCCCAAATCTCTTCATGGGTTGTCTTCTCCTATTTGGGTCGACTAATCTCAGATTGGGACAATATCAACATTGCTAGGGTTGCTTCCTTCTTTGGAGAGCCATTATGGGTGGATCATCCCACCAATTCTTTGGCAAAGCTTATATGCTAGTATGCATCGAATGGACCTTTCCAAAGAAGCTTCCCACGAGTTTGGATCAACGGAAGAAATGGAAGGTTCTTCCACCAGTGAGTATGAGGGGATTTCCATATGTTTTACTGGTAAGGTTGGCCATAAGTGATTCTTGTCCTACCAAGACAGACCTTCAACCGCACCAAGCTAGGTAATTCTAAACACCCCTCCCAGGCTAATAGCAACTTCACTGTAGAAAAATCTCAAACTTCAATGTTTGAGAAAGGTGAAAGCAGCTCTACCCATACCATGCCTGATCCAGTGGCTATGGATAAGGGCAAATGCCCTGATATTCAGCCTGACCCTGCCCAGCAGGCTTCTACCATACCTTCTAGCACCACTGATACTGATTATGGCCCATGGGTGCTTGTTACCCATAAGAAGAAGACTAGGCCTGCCCAGATTGCTCAGAAGACCACAGGAGGTGGTCAACCTGGCTACAAAGCTGAGGCTAGGCCGAGCAAGGGGCCTCCACCACAGGCTACTCCTTCTCAGAATCTCCTCCCGGGTATTGACATCTCAAAACCTCCTATTTTTCAAGCCCCTACAAATCTTGGAAAAAATGCTAAACCTCTCCGGGATAAGGGAGGGAAGACCACCATTCACAAACCAAGGGTCTCCAAGGCACACTTTCAGAGGGAGCTCCAAAATTTGGGGCTAGGTGAAAATCTTCCTAAAAAGAGGAAGAAGGCTCCACTCACACCACCGGATGATGGGACGGATCCCCATGGTGGACTGATGTCTTCCATCTTATTCGAATCAGGGGTGCCGAAAGAAGACCACGAACACCCTACGCCACCTCATTGGTGGCCATGACCCATGTATCATTGGTTGAGACCGATCGAGCACGGAGGTGGACATGCTAGGGAACATGGCAATTTCTCCGCCACCCTTCGGGATATTCGTGAGGTATGATTATCTTATGGCGGACTGGTTGATTTTCATCCCCTTATCCTCTCGACGTAGTCTTTGGGAAGGTTAGCATGGTTGATAACTCTCGGTGGACGCTTGGTTGGGTGTATGCCAACCAGGCCTATCACAGCAGGAGAGTACTCTGGCAAGACATTAGTGATAATGTTGATCTACAGGTACCTACTATCATCGGAGGTGACTTCAATTGTATCTTATCTTAGCAGGATAAGAAGGGGGGGAAGAGATTCACCTATTCCCGTGTGTTCGTGAGATGGAAGCTTGCGACCACCGACTTACATGATCTTGACTTCATTGGGCCCAGTATACCTGGACCAACAACAAAGATGGGAGAAGCAAAATCTGGGTATTAACGGATCGGGTTTTGGTCAATTCAGTGGCTTCTAATATACTTGGAGACACTAAGGTTCATCATCTACCCGCATTGCTTCGCACTTCGCTCTTACTATCCCATATACTCCACCACGCCGATGGATCCGCTTTGAGGACACTTGGCGTCTATCCGTGTGGAGGCTGTGTGGCGGAGTGGCTGACAGTGGTTGATGTGCTCCAGGAAAAGCCCGCACTGCTTTTACTTGGAGTAAGCGTCAAGAACCTCCATTTGCTCAAGGAGGAGTTGAGCGGACATTGAAACCCTCCATGATTGTTTGACGTCTCACTACAAGATAGAGGGTGAGCAGCTCCAAGGTTATTGATCCGAACTCTACATTGGCTAAGCTCGACTTGGTGGAAGCAGAGGGCAAAGACTAGATGGCTACAGGGGATGGTAACACTCATTTCTTCCACACCTTCTCCTCTGACGCACCAACAGGATTAGCTATGGATGACGGATGATGTGTGGATAGCGGAGGCTATACCGAGATCTTCACCACTTATTTTAAGAAATGGGTTGAGGGAGCGGTCTCCCGGAGAATTGGCCTTCCCCGCTTGAGCGGTACCTTCTCATATTTTTCCCTTCTTGATGCATCGCTGAATGAGGGATGAAGTTTGGGAGGCCAGCTCTTTGGGGCCCAATCGGCCCCCGGGTCTCGATGGGATTACCGCCTTTTACAAGCGCTTTGGAGATGTGTGAAGCTGTCTTGGCGTATCCAGAGTTATTTAGTACCCAGAATGGATGACTCATGGAAGGATACCCTCATTGTCACGATCCTGGGTTGTTGGAGCATTTGTCTCAATGCAAGCCGTCGACTTATGTGACCATCCCATAATTGCCAACAGATTGAAGCATCTCTGCACCCTCATCCTAGGAGGCGAGGAGCCTTTGTCCCTCGGTGAACATCTCTCACCATTGTCTCACTTGCCCGAGATGTTCAACAAATTTCAACATTCTACCTCTCGGGTTGGGTTCATGGCAATCAAGGTAGATATGGGCAGGCTTTGATAGGATGAGTTGTGGCAAACCTTGGAGCAAATGCTCTTTCTTATGGGGTTTCCTGCCAGGTTCAGCAAATGGGTCATTTAGTGTGTCACCCATCCTAGGTACTCCATTCTTTTGAATGGTAGGAGGAGTGGGTTAGAAACTCGGTGTGGCTTTCGAGGTGTCCTCTCTGACCTCTTTATTTTATGTTCAGGCTGCTACTCAGGGCCTTCAAGCAGCGGGGTGCCAACTTAGGCATGGCGGTGACACTGGAGGCTTTATCTCCAACTTCTTTATCTTGATGACATTTTGATTACCTCTCGACTTTGGTGGCACATGGTAAATCAAGGCTATCATTGATGATTCTTGTTCTTGGGCAGGCGCGATAGTGCCAAGACATCTTGTTGGCAGGCAAAAGATGGAGGACCCAACCACAGGCTTTGGGTTGGGAGGGTCAGAGATGGACTACTGGGACTCAAGCCCTATCGTGGGTTGTTGAGGCGGATCACTCTCATTGAGAGGCGGGGAAAGATTACGCACAGGGGCAGCCTTTCACAGGTCAGGTACACTTATTTCCACAACCTGCTTGAGTTCAGTTTACCGGTGACACATCTTATCTTTGAATTTTTCTTTCTTGAATGTGTCACGGAGATTGAGAAGATGAGATCTTTCTTGTGGGACAAGAGCTCTTCCCAGGAAGAGCATCCATTATGTGAAATGGGCCTCCTAGGAAGGCTAGGGGTCTTGGGTTTCACTCTGTTGTACTTCGTTCAGTTACGTATTGCTTCACTACATCAATAAAATTGGCCTTCTACATTTAATGCTCCCTCTATTACTCAGGGATGATATGCAGGATTACTCCACGAGGAGGTGACTCTAAGTCATGGCTGTCATTCGGTGGGGCTCAAAGCCTCACCTACGATTGGAAGGCGGAACAAGGTACATGTCCTTTCCAGTGGTTGGTGACATCCCACTTTCCGGAAACCCACATTCTTGGATCTTTGAAGACCTTGGTGTGCTCTTTTATTGATCGGAGATCACACGGGACATTGGAAGATTGGAGCTTCATTTTGGGAAGGACACGGTGGATCGATCCGCAGGTGAAGTTACACGAGTTAGTTAGATGAGCGAGGCGATACATCTCCCTGAGTCCCTCACGGCACTTGAATCCACCCACTACACTATCGGCCGGTGGCTTGAAAGTGCATCCAGGAGAAGTTCTTTTGGTGGCGTGTCTGAAAGGGCCCTTCAACACTCTCGGCTCGTCACGGGGTTGGCCGAGGAGGTCCAGTGTCCTTGGGGCGAGGAGGAGGACTTAGAGCACATCGACGGATGCTCTCTCACGGGTATCCTTGGGTTCTATCCTCTTGGGGCTTTGTCATACCTTCCTTTACTGTTCTCGGGATCTCTTGAGGCCTTGAACATCCCAAGGCGATCTAGCTTGGGGAAGGCATGCTATGTTATATACCGGGTTTGGAGGGTTAAGAATGCCAAGATTCACGGCAACCCTCATGGAACCCCAGGTGCTAGCATCTTGGAGGCATTAGGTCAACACATCCGCCTTTCCATTTAGAGCAATGGGAGTTCAGCGACCTCATCGGTGATTCCTCACACTTTTGGACTCCCCTCCGGGATGGCTTAAGGCCAATGTTGATGGTGCCCTCTTCTCTGGCGGTATTGGAGTCGTCATCGAGATGATCTGGGCAACCTCATCAACTGGGATACATCTTCAGGGATACCTTGAGGTAGAGTTGCGGGCTATGCTTGCAATTGGTCACATCCTCGAGTGGATGTATGGAGTCTGGAGGCGATCTTGGAAGGCGACAATACGGGGTGGTCACTTCAGCCGACCTTGCGGCGACTTCTTTTCTTCCAAAGACAAACACTCGATATTGGCTTTTCTGGTTCCACTGTGATCTTCTCCACATCCTCAGTAGGACCGAATTAGCGATTATCAGCGGTTTGGCCTTACATCGAAGTCCGATTTTGTATGGCATCCCGTTGATGCTTGTATCTTCCTTCGCTTTTCTAGCATTTTAGATATGGACCGCTGAGCATGTCGCTAATGCCTAGTCTTGTTTTTTCCTTTCTAGTTTTGCACTTTTGGTGCTTTTATTTTGTAACCCTTTACTTTCCTTTTAAATGCAAAATGCAACTTTCGGGATAATAGTGATGGTGAAAATGATAAGGGTGATGGTGGTGATAATGATAATGATGGTGAGAATGATGATATAAAAAATAATAAGTTAATTGATATTTATACACAATTATAGATTTCATGAGCCTCATTAAAAGTGTAATTACACTAAGTTGTTTAACTCACTCTTTAGTTGATGATCATTGTTCAAAAAAATCTATAATAACATAAATAAATGAAAATTAAGGGTAAGAGTATAGTAGAAGTTTTACTTCTATAACTAGATATTGTAATTAATAGTGATAGCATTGTATATTAGAGAAATAAAATGCATTTGCAGTGCACTATAATATAAATATTAATGAATTAAAATGATATTATACTTAGTTATTTTCTATTAATAATAATATAAGAATGCTTTAAATATCCATCTGATTGTCTGTTTTTGTTGGTACTCCGAGGTCCCAATCCGCATTGTGACAACAATAAGATGATCAGCTACCCATTACATAGTTAAGGATTAGATATAGTTCAGAAATGTCTAACTCTCAGACTTATGGTTTTTCCAAGGATGAGCTAAATGATAAACAAAAGCATCATTTCTCTTACAACATGCATGTACATTATAATATTTTTCATTACAATATTTAAACATGAAAATTATAGTGGTATTACTTTATATTCAAAATACCAAGCAATGCCTTAGCCTGTAGCACCTATCCTTCTAACCTTTCATCTCTAAACAAAAAATATAAATTTTATACAAAAATGCAGTGATTAACATAGTGGAAACTAGACTACATAACCTGCTCAAACCACAACAAACTGATTGCTAAAAATTAAAATGAAAACAAAAGCACTTGACCTACCATTGATTTACGACATGCTGCAGAATACATGCATCAATCATCATCACTTTCATCGCTATAGGAGACCAGACCCCCAAGTGTACTCCCAGGAAGGGTATCCAATGGCAACTTCTCATCAACAGAGCCTTTTGATGGAATTGATAGATCTTGGAATTTACCAGAGGCACTTGCAGTGGTCACTGTTTTGGCTTTCTTTGCTTGGGATTTAACCGATATGATGAAACTTTCAGGCCTCATGTTATGGCTCCTCTTCACTGCCTGTCCGCTCTCCTACAAAAGAATAAACAGCAGAACCATTCGCAATTAAACGTTCAACAGGGATTGAGCAAGCAACTGAGCAAACGTCCTAAACTGACTTCATTTTTTGGTATGGTAGAATTCTCCTTGAGCTTGTGAACTATGGAGGCTTGACTTGCTACAGCTTCCTGCAAACAGATTATATGGCAATATATAAATGCGATGAAAAAACTCTAAACGCATGATAAGAAAATTAAGGAGGTTTAAAATTTACTTGGAAAGACCGAAGTTGCTTGGCATCATCATCTGCTATCTGCTGCTCATATTCCTTCTTAGACTGAAAAATATAAAAATTATATAACTTGGCACAATGAAAGACCACTATTTCAACAAATGCAAGTTATAGCTATAATTGTAAGAGACAACCAGTGCTAAAATAAGCTAGTATACAATGTATCATTTAGATTCATTAAAGAAAATTTTTACAGGAAACAACATGCAGAACTGCATCATTTTCTGACTCTAAACTGATTTTATAAATGCAAGAACAGAAAAAGCATCAGCAATGTTTAAATTTACGCATTGTCAAAGCAATGAATACCAAGTTCACAAAAAACATTAAACTCATTATGCATAGATATTCCACGAGAATGGTCATGATGTACTAGTAGCATTAACCCTTTGATGGCCAGCAGCCACCAGCATAACCTATTCGTAAATGGCTTTTACCCATGCTCACCATCTCCACTTTCTCTAAAAATTCTGTCTCATCCTCATCCAGAGCTTTAGGAGGTCCTGTAATTAAATAAAAATAACCAAGCATCATTCATTCAGAATCTGCAATGTACTGCTTTAAACGGTTTTAAAAATAAACTTCTGTCATAAACGTAAATATAGCTACACAACTTAGCAAGGCACTCAAAATTTGAAAGGGCAACCGAGAGAATCTACAAAATCTTATGTCGGGTCATTTGGCTATTTGGGAGTCAGAAAACATGTGAGACAAAGCTGGAAATCGTTTCCCAGAATTTCTTCAGCAGATTCTTACAGTAACCACAAATTGCTCGAATAGTGGGATTTCATATTGTCTTGGATTGATAGTCCCAGAAGCCTTATATGCTGTGGATTGATAGTCTTGCAAACCTTACATGTCTCTAATTGATTCATAAAATCCTGGAGATGTTATTGATAGCTACAGTCCCAGATCACAGACTATTACAGTCAGAACTATCTTCAGAATATCTAATTGCAGCAAACTTGTGAGTTTTTACCTCATGCCTCTTGTTTTCTTATATGGATGAATTCAAATGAAAACTATGAAATCGTAAACAGATTCCTATTGTTATAATTGAAACTTGCAATTTTTGAATGAATCTTAAAGGATTATAATGGATTTCTTATTTTATAACATTCAGTACAGTTCTTGTTCTCTTCAACTCTAATGTGTGCGCAAGTTGAATGAGTGTACTTCAAGTACTTCATTAAGTATTGACGACTACTTCCAGGACAAGTTTCATTTCATTGGTGTGACGCAAAGATCTTTTGGGTGATTTCTATCAAAGTTTATGCTATTAATTTGTTTGGTGACTGATGTTTATTTGAATGAATTTTTGTTAGTGTGATATGTGTCAAATTCCTTCATAGTAAGTTCCACATTTTGCTGAAATTCTATATATGTTCATTGCTTTTTCTTGTGAAGTTTCATATTTTAACGGCTATTATTTTATTTTATTTTTTCTATAGAATGAACGGATGCAAAAGTGTGGAGTGGTAGTAAGAATTTGAAATAATCATGACTTAATCCTTTAAATCATGAATGCTATGCCCTGAAGCTTACACGATCAAAAATACAAAAAATGTGCTCAGACGGTGCAAGTGTTAAATAAGCATTATTCCCACATTACGGATAAAAGTTAGTCCATGAAACTAGAATTGTTAGATCTTGGAATATAAGTACTCTACAAAAATTAATTAATTAGATATTATGGTTCATAGAAAGATAAATATTTTATGTGTTCAAGAAACTAAATGGGTTGAGAAGGCCAAGAAGATTGATAGTTTAGGTTTAAACTTTGATATTGTAAAAGTGAACGAATAGAAATGTGATATAGATAAAGAATGATAATGTTATATTAATAGATAGATAGAATTATAAATTTTAAAGATTATCATTGATACTAAGATTATCAATATTATAAGTGTACGCCCTCAAGTAGGTTTGGAGTAGCTCAAAATAAAAAATTTTGGAATGAATTATGGATTAATACAGGATACCTCAAAGAAAAGTATTTATTGGAGGAGATTTAAATGGACATGTTAGAGTGGTAGAAGATTTTAAAAGATTCATTACATGGGAGGATAATTAAGGTATGACTATATTAGATTTTGATACTTATGATTTATATAGTCTAATACTTTATTTAAGAAAGAGATAAACATATTATTACTTATAAAATGGATCTAAGAAAACACGATTGATTATTTTTTTATAAGAAAAATAGATCGCTAGATTGTAAAGATTAGAAGGCCATTCCAAGTGAAATTTTAAGTTCAACATCGAATTATTAGTTTTAGATTTTAAGATTTAAAGAGAAAAAAATAAACTAAATTATTGTCTGTGATTAGATGAACACTTAAAGAACACAAATAAAAATATTTTAAGTTTACAAGAAATTAAAGTGATATTCATGGAAGTAACATAAAAAATATCGTGAAATTAAGATTTCTAAAAGAATATGCGAATCAAAAGAACTTTAATAATAGTATGGTGAAGAGTAAAGAAAAAAGATAAGACATAAAAGATTGTTATAAAACTGATTTAGAAAAAAACTGAATGGGAAAGATATAAAATATTCAGAGATTCTAAGAAAAGAATATATGATACAAAAAATTTATTTTTAGTGATTTATACATAGATAGAAGATGAAAGATATATTTATAAGTTAACCAAAAGAGAAGGATAAGAAAGACATTAATGGGTATTAAGGATGAAAATAATAAAGTTTTTCTTAAAAGATATCAAAAATGATGAGGATTTTAATAAACTTTTCAACGTGAAGGATGAAAGACGATTGAATTTAACAACCTTAATATCCTAAACAAAAATAGAATTTCATTTTATCGTTGTATTAATAAATCGAAGTTAGTGAAGATTTAAAGAAAATGAATGTTGAAAAGCGAGGACGATAATATTCCAATGAAGTGTGGAAATTTAGGAGATCGAATTTGTTCTTACAAATCTTTTAATGTTATTTTAAAGACTAAAAGATGTCGATGAGTGGAGAAAGAGTTTGTTGGTTCCTATATTTAAGAATAATAAAGAGTGTGCAAATTATGTGAATTGTTAATACATTAAAAATTATGGGAGAGAGTAATGAGCATAGTTACGATGATACGTAAGTTCTCACAATTTGGTTTCATGCCGTGTAGATTTACTATGGATGCTATACATTTGTTAAGAGGGTTGATAGAAGCATAGAAAATAAGAAGGATCTATATATGATATTTATTGATTTAAGAAAGCTTATGATAAAGTCTCAAGATGTTCTTTGGAGAGTTAGAAGAGAGAAAAGAAGTTAATATTGGTTATATTCAAGTCATTAAGGATATGTATACTATTGTGTCTTGTGTCCAAACACAAGGAGGATTGACAAAATATTTTCCTATTTGGTTGGATTACATCGAGGATCAACATTAAGCCCTTATCTTTTTTACTTTAGTTATGGATGTTCTTACGAGGCATTTACAAGAAGATGTACCTTGGTGTATGCTTTTGATGACATTCTTCTTGTTGATAAGACTAGAGAGAGTCCGAAACTTGAATTATGGAGGTCAACTTTAGAGTCTAAAGGTTTTCGTTTAAGTAGATCTAAAATATATGGAGTGTAATTTTAGTTGTAGAAGTTTTAGTGGTAGTGTTGTGACTTTAGGTGATCAAGTCATTAATAAGAGTGGCGATTGAGATATTTAGGCTCTATTGTTCAAAATGATGGTGAAATAGATGGAGATGTTATTAGTAGAATTCAAGTTGGATGGTTGAAGTGGAGGAATACATCGGCTTTATTATGTGATAGAAAAGTTCCACTTAAACTTAAGGAAAATTTTATAAGATGGTGGTAAGACACGCAATGACTTATGGTGCGAGAATGTTGGCCAATAAAAGAAACATAAGACTAAGTTAAGTGTTCTGAGATGAGGATGCTTTCGGTGGATGAGTAGCTTTACCACTTAGAGATAGAATACAAAATAGTATGTTGGAAAAAGTTGGAGTACTCAGGTGGTAGATAAGATTAGGGAGAATAGCGCTTAGATGGTTTGGCACATAAAGCGTCGGCCGTAAAATGACGATTAATGGAGTGAAATGAAAAGGAATTCATAAAGCTGAGTAAGGATTAAGGCTTGTTGTTGTTATTATTGTTATTATATAATGAACGAATGCGGGCAAATAAGTTAGTCCATGAAACTACAATTAAGTTAGGAACTTGAAATATAGGTATTCTTACAAATAAATTAATGAAATTAATAGATATTATGATTCATAGAAAAATAAATATTTTATGTATTCAAAAAATTAAATGAATTGGAGAGAAAGCCAAGAAGATTGATAGTTTATATTTTAAACTTTGATATTCAGGTAGAAGTCGAATTAGAAATGGCGTAGGTATGATTATAGATAAAAGTTTAAAAGATAATGTTATAAATATTAATAGATTTGGAGATAGAATTATACATTTAAAGATTATTATTGATACTAAGATTATCAATGTTATAAGTGTTTATGCTCCTCAAGTAAGTTTAGAAGTAGGCTCAAAAGAAAATTTTTGAAATGAATTAAAGGGATTAATACAAAAGATGCATATTGAAGAAAAAATATTTTTTAGATGAGATTTAAATAGACATGTTGGTAGAGTAGTAGAAGATCTTAAAGTATTTAGTATGGATTTGGAGTGTAATGAAGAAAGTAGGATTATATTAGATTTTTCTTTTATGATGATTTTGTAGTTGTTAATATACTTTATTTAAGAAAAGAGATGAGCATATTATTACCTATAAAAGTAGATCTAGTAAAACACAGATTGATTATTTTCTGATAAGAAAAATAGATTGTTTAGATTGTAAAGATTGTAAGGTGAACATCAACTACTAGTTTTAGATTTTAAGATGAAAGATTGGAAGATGAAAAATAAATCAAATTATTGTCCTAAAATTAGATTGTGTTAAAAAACTAATAAAATATTTTTTAAGAAGCAAGTACAGCTTAGAATTTAGGATGTTCATAAAGAAATTTAATGTTATGTAGGAAAAAAATAAGTAAATTAAGTTACAAAATATCTTTAGAGAATCAAAAGTAAAACTCTTTAATAATAAAAATAGTTGGTGGTTGAATTAGAATGTCTGCGAAAAGATAAGAAATAAAACATTATTATAAAACTTGGTTTAGATGTAAAATTCGAAGAATTAGATATAAAGTGGCGTAGAGATTAAAAAAGCAATATATGATACAAAAAATTTAACTTTCTGTGATTTATACCACAGATTGGATACCAAAGAAAGTGAAAGAAGTATGTATAAATTAGTCAACCAAAAAGATATGAGAATTAAAGATCTAGTTCAAATGAAGTGTATTAAAGATGAAAATAATAAAACATTTTTCTTAAAAAAGGATAGTGAAAATAGATGGATGAGCTATTTAAATAAACTTAAAAATAAAAAATAAAAAAAAAAACTTTTCAATGAAGGATCTGTAAATACGATTGATTTTAGCAACTTTAATACTATAAACAAAAATAGAGAATTTTAATTTTATCGTCATATTAGAAAATTTGAAGTTAGAGAAGGTTTAAGAAAATGAAATTTCAAAAATAGTAGGACCTGATGATGTTCCAATAGAAGTGTGAAAATGTTAAGAAAATCAAGGAATTTCTTGGCTTACAAATCTTTTTAATGTTATTTTAAAGACTAAAAAATTGTCGACATGGAGAAAAAAGTTTTGGTTCTTATATTTAAGAATAAAGGTGATGCACAAGAGTGTGCAAATTATAGAATTAAGTTAATGTGTCATACATTAAAATTATGGGAGAGAATAATTGAGCATAGGTTACGATGTGATACAAAAATTTCTCACAATCAATTTGGTTTCATGCCAGGTAGATCTACTATGAATGATATACATTTGTTAAGAGGTTTTAATGAGAAGTATAGAGAAAATAAGGAGGATCTACATATGATATTTATTGATTTAAAGAAAGCTTATGATAAAGTTTCAAGAGATGTTCTTTGGAGAGATCTAGAAAAGAAAGGAATTAATGTTTGTTATATTCAAGTCATTAAAGATATGTATACTAGAGTTGTTACTTGTGTCCAAACACAAAGAGGATTGAGAAAATATTTTTCTATTTCAGTTGGATTATATCTGACATTCTTCTTGTTGATAAGACTAGAGAGGGAGTCCAACAGAAGATGTACCTTGGTGTATGCTTTTTGCTGATGACATTCTTCTTGTTAATAAGACTAGAGAGGGAGTCCAACAGAAACTTGAATTATGGAGGTCAACTTCAGAGTCTAAAGGTTTTCGTTTAAGTAGATATAAAACGAAATATATGGAGTGTAATTTAGTTGTAGAAGTTTTAGTGATAGTGTTTTGACTTTAGGTGATCAAGTCATTAATAAGAGTGAGCGATTTTATATTTAGGCTCTATTGTTCAAAATGATGGTGAAATAGATGGAGATGTTATTAGTAGAATTCAAGTTGGATGGTTGAAGTGGAGGAATGCATCCGGCCTATTATGTGATAGAAAAGTTCCAATTAAACTTAAGGAAAATTTTATAAGATTGTGGTAAGACCGCAATGACTTATGGTGCGTAATGTTGGCCAATAAAAGAGAAGCATAAGATTAAGTGTTACAAGATGAGGATGCTCGTGGATGAGTGGCTTTACTCTTAGAGATAGAATGCAAAATGAGTATGTTCTGGGAAAAAGTTGAGTAGCTCCAAAGGGTAGATAAGATTAGGGAGAGTCGCTTAGATGGTTTGGCCACATAAAGCGTAGTCCGATAACCCGACAGAGAGTAGATGCATTAGATTTGCCTTATATTAAGAAAGGTAAAGGTAGACCTAAAAGACTTGGTGAAGATGTATAAAAATGATCTTAGTATACTTGAATTAAATGAGAATTTGACACATAATAGACACAATGGAGACTAAGGATTCATAAAATGACCCCACCTAGTGGGATTAAGGCTTGTTGTTGTTGTGTTGTTGTTGTTGTTGTTGGATTATATCAAGGATCAGCTTTAAGCCCCTATCTTTTTACTTTAGTTATAGATGTTCTTACTAGGCATTTACAAGAAGATGTAACTTGGTGTATGCTTTGTGATGATGACATTCTTATTGTTGATAAGACTAGAGAGGGAGTCCAAGAGAAACTTGAATTATGGAGGTCAACCATAGAGTATAAAGGTTTTCGTTTAGTAGATCAAAAACTGAATATATGAAGTGTAATTTTAGTTATAGAAGTTCTAGTTATAGTGTTGTGACATTGAGTGAACAAGTCATTAAAAAGAGTAAGCGATTTAAATATCTAAGCTCTATTGTTCAAAATGATGGTTAAATAGATGGAGATGTTATTAGTAGAATTCAAGTTAGATGGTTGAAGTGGAGGAATGCCTTCATGTGTGATAAAAGTATCACTTAAACTTAAGGGAAAATTTTATAAGATGGTGGTAAGACCTATAATGATTTATAGTAAAATGTCAATAAAGAGATGACTAAGTTAAGTGTTGCAGATGAGGATGCAGTGGATTAGTGGTTTTATTGTAGAGAGATAAAATGCAAATGAGTATGTTGGAAAAGTTATTTAATGGCGAGATAAGATTATGAGAGTCGCCTTAGAGGTTTCCACATAAAGCGTCAGTCCAATGACTTAGAGAGTAGATGCATTAGATTTGCCTTGTGTTAAGAAAGGTAGACCCAAAAGAAAGATATTAAGATATATAAAAGTGACTTAGTATACTTGAATTTAATGAGAATTTGGCAATGACATAATGGACAAAGGATTCATGTAAATTCAATTAGTCATGATTGGTGAAAAAAGAACGCAAATGTAATGCAATAATACAAGGTAAAAGGATTCCTTTATACATTTATGAGAGTTTTACAATTCACGACTTTGTTTTTTCTATTTGGGTAAAAAAATGTAACGTATATTTGAAAGTTTTGTTTGAATCAGAATCGCATACGTACGATGATGGCCTACGGCAGAAGTAGCAGATGTGATGACAGAGGCAACGATGGTCACAAAGATTTTAAATTGTAGATTTGAATTACCAAATCGCGAATTTCAAACACATCAAAAATGACCTATATAATATATTTAGAATACATTACATTACCTTGAAAATTTATTTTACTTCAAATCAAACACCAAAAAAAGTTAAAATTCTCAGATTTACTTTCACCAGATTCCAAATTCTTCCAACCAAACAGCCCCTTAGTGGGATAAAGACTTGTTGTTGTTGTTATAATGAAAGAAACATGTTCATTGTTATTACATCAAAAAATAATTATTTTTTGGTAAAAATACAAGTTAGTAACCTGTGAAATTGTGTTTTGTGTTTTTATTGTAGGTCTCATGATATATTACATTAGTAAACCTAAGCCCTTAATTTCATATATCAAATTGATATCGAGTTACAATTGTGTCATCATGTGATGACCAACTAAAAGTAGGATATAAAAAAGGTCAATAAAAAAGTAATAAAAGAAAATATTACAAAAATTATATAAGTTATGGTTATGAACAAACATGGTGTAACTATCCTTAAGTTCTAAATTACATTCTTAAATTTTACGGAAGTTATAATCTTGAAGAATTTTTATGATGGATTGATAATTTAAAATACTCTCAAATTTTATCATATAACTAATTTTAAAAAATATGAATGTGCAAAATCTAAACAAGTAGGTTGTACCTAATATTTTTGGAGAAGTATTGCAAGTGAAACTAAACTTCCACAAGATAATTGTAAATTTAAAGAACATTATCTATCATAGAGATCAATTATATGAATAATTTAAGCAATGTAAGAAAAGTGGACATGGATTATTTGTTTCATTAAATGTTTTGGACTAGAGGTTAGGAATGAATAAAGCTATAATTCAATCATTAAGTATATGAATAATTCACTCCCAATATTAGAGATTGAATATTGCATGATAGATATCAGATACTCCTTAAAACTGATTTCTTTTTTATCTCAAAAATCTTGATTTTATAAATAGCAATTTCCTTAATTAATGTCAATTCTTAATTTAACAACACAATCAACTACAAAAACAAAATGTTTATCTAAGAAAATATTTCTCATTAATCAAGCCTTTAAACTTATCAACCTTAATCCAAATTCAATTTGTGAAATAAGACATCAAAAATTAAAATTATGAAAAATACATGTGCCACCATAGCAAGCCTTTATCAAAAATCTAAGAAAATATTTCTCATTAATCAAGCCTTTATTTCTCTTTCCTTCTCTTTCTTTTCTTCGGTGCCACCATAGCAATTCTCTAGATCAGCCTCTACTTAGAGTTATAAGATGAAAAATGAAATGGAAATATAATGAAAACATACTTAGCTATTTAGCATAGTGCCATATGTATAGACACCTATATTAAGTGTTAAAGTATCATAGCCCTTCATTATTTTCCCCAAAAAGTCATTGCAAGATATTTTAAGTGGAATTCATAAGAGAATAAATAGTATAAATTTAATTATACTTTAACTTAATTAAATTAGCAAATAATTATATAAAGGCTAATATATATATATATATATATAATCAAAATAAAATATAAAATTTTATATAAAGATTTTTATCATTTTCAAGATGTACAAAAATTGGACTATAAATATTTAAGAGAACTTTGATCTCACATTTTTATATTTTTGGGTACTAAAACTGTACCCTAGTAAAAATTAAGCCTTCAAACTTACTTCTTAGCAACCATTCAAGTAGATGATAAAATTTCTTATTCAAATCATTTTTTTTTTCAAGGGATTTTTCTTCCTGATCAATGCATCCATTTCACCTTTGTATACAAAATAAGTCTATTTTTCAACCTTTTAAAATCAATTTCTAATATTAGGTTCTTCAATGTAAGTTAGATATTTTTTATCTTAATTTCATTTTATGGTACTCTCTATTCATATATATAATTCATTTTATCAGCATTGACACATGAAAAATAATGTGCATATCAAACATGTCTATTAGCAATGCTAGCCTTTAAGCAACTTTATCAATTTTTTAATTATTTACAATAGTTATGTGTCTCAGACGCAATTTTTCTTCCGTCAAAATTTAGTGATACCTTCCATAAGTTTACTTTCAAAAATACAAAATAACGAATTTCAAACCCTGCTATCCTGTTTTAAGTCATAATAATTTTGTCAACAATCCTGAAGTATGGTAAAGCCCCCGAGGCTTTCTTCGGTATCGTTATATAAGAGTAAACAACTCGTTCGTTTGTTCGTTAAATTAACGAGCCGAACACAAACAAAAATTTTTTGTTCGAATTCTAGACGAGCCGAACACAAACAGAGGACTGCGTCGCTTTCAAACCGATTCGCCATTACGCAATTCAACTTCCGAGTGGTTTGACTTCCGCTTGCAGACTACCAATGGCGAGTCCACTTACGCACTTATGTCAGAATGATTCATAATCCTAATTGAATTCCTAAAGCCTCTATTCTCTTATTCATTTTGTTCTGGTTCTAACTCTTCTAAGTTCTCCACTTCTCCTCGACTTCGAGCATCCGAGCGGTCCGCAGTCCCTTCCTCTTGCCTCTTGGATTTCTCTCGTTCTTGCATGGCATCTCGAGCAAGTGAAGTCGTGATGGTGTAGGGCTTCTCTGATCCTCTGTCCCTCTCTCTCGTTCTCGCTCTTTTGAGTCGTCTGACTCGTCTCTGTGGTTCCCTCTATTTCTCGATTCTATTAACTCTTAATCTCAGATTCTTACCTTCTCGACCCGCTCAGGTATTTCACAAGCCTCTTTAGCCTTTCATCAATATGTGAGTATTGTGATTATGTGATTTTTTTAGAGCATAATTGCTCTGATGTATGCGAGCCTCTGTTGGAAGTGATTATATGATTTGAATTAGGCTTTGGTGATTTCTTTTTTCTCAATGTGCAATCGATTCTATGTTGAAATCGGTCTATTAGTTTATTTAGGGTTTCACATGTCAATGTTGCAATCGATTCTTTAGAAAGATTTTGTGTTTTTCTAAGCAGTGAGCATACGTTTGTTGTTGTATTGTTTGATTGTGAATCTGTGATGTTGTTTACTTTCAATGTGCTTCTTTCCATGTGGTTCCTTCATCCCTCTCATTCTCGCACCTTTGAGTCGTCTAACTCATCTCTGTGGTTACCTCTATCTGTTTAGACTGTTTTGCAGTTGATGAAATGATGGTAAAATGAACTGTTTTTTCTCTGTCCCTCTCTTATTTCTTTGTCAGTCCTTCCTTGTACCGTTGAGTGGTTGTGCGGCCTGTGCCACAATATGACATGCCGTTAGATATGTTTTTGAGTTTCACAAGAATCAACTCTTTTAGTCTTTTGCATTTTCAAATTATGTCATGAATAGACCCTGTTCTATGCGTATATATTTGGGAAAAAAGAAAAAATGTTACCATTTTAGATTTATATATATATATATATATATATATATTTGGGGGAAAAATCTGAAGGTTGAAGTTTCATCTTTCCGATCTTTGATCATCCAATCTGAGTTCTTTTATTATATAGTATTCTTAAGAAAAGTAGCTTATGTTATATCTTTGCTTCTCTTTGGATGATTTGGTCTGAGATGAACATTAAAATAATATGATTCTTTGGTTTAGACCATGGAGGTTAACTCAAACTGAGATCAACATGGTTTATATGCTTTTACTTTGATATTTGTTGATTATTTGTTATTTCTTTTTTTACCAAGTTATTTTTGAAAAAAAATATAGATGATTTATATAGCCAGTTAACTAATTCTTTAATAATCTTCTTCTTATTTCTATTATAATGAAGGTCACTCTCCTATTTATAAATGATATTTATCCTTGCAATTTTGATTATGCAAAGTTTGGTTGCAATGTATTATGTATGTCCTAAACTCTATTATATCTATGAATGCATTATTTTTTAACATATTTGTTATTTAACACAAAATGTTTAATATTATTCATAGTTAACATACAACATATGCCATCATTTGAGCACTTCCGGTCTGCATCAACTGGTGAGATACCACTAGTTGATATGAAACATTTGGAAGAGAGTCATAATCAATCATCTCAATAAATTGTTAAGAGTACGAGCACTATACAAGAGTTGCAAGCTAAGAAAGTTAGAAAGAGAAAGTCTAGTGTGTTGGAGTACTTTGTAGATGTTAAAACTATATCTAAGGGTGTTGAGATTCCTTGCTTGCAATGTATGTTCTATGGAGTTAAATTCTAAAAATTAAAAACAGGCACAACTTCACAACTTCTAAGACATGTAAGAGATTGTGATAAAATTAAATCAAAAAATCAACAAGTTATTGATTTATTAGATAAAAGGCAGAAGCGATTAAATTTCTCCTCAATTGATATTGCTAGTGATTTTAGCATTTCTATTTTTCATGATCCTAAAAACTATGATCAAAGACAAGTTAGAGAAATTATTGCAATGATGATTATTGTTCATGAATATCCTTTTATAATGGTAGAGCACACTTGGTTCAATATATTATTAAAATTTTTGAATCCTAACTATGAAAGTGTATCTAGAAACACCATTAAAAATGATTGTATGCGGATTTATGATGTTGAGAAAGAAAAACTTAAGACTTATCTTAGTGGTGTTCAAAGCGTTTCATTAACATCGAGTTATCTAATCTACAATAGGGTATATGTGTCTGACTATTCATTTCATTGATGTGTCATGAAAAATTCAGAAAGAGATTATTAATTTTATTAAACTTGACCCTCCTCATACTAGAACTGTCATCTGTGATGCTATATACGACTGTTTGTTAAAATAGAATATTCAGGATAAAATCTCCACAATTACTCTTGATAATACTACTAACAATGATATTGCAGCTTCTTGCCTTAGAAATAACTTTGATTCAAGAGGAAAACTGCATTTTCATGATCATTTTTTTCATATCAAGTGTTGTGCACATATATTGAATATAATGGTGCATGATTTGAAAGAAGTGCATGACATAATTTATAATATCATGGAGTCAATTAAATATCTCAAAAAATCTCCCGCAAAGCTACACAAATTTGTTAAAATTGCAAAACAATTAGGAATACATACTTCACGGTCTCTTTGTATTGACGTGTCAATACGTTGGAATTCAACTTATATAATGCTTGAGTCTGCTTTTATTTATTGTATTGTCTTGACTCATTATGCAGCTAGAGATTCAAATTACAAGTGGCTATCACTAGATTCTGATTGGTTAAGGTATAAAAAATCAGAAAGTTCTTATCAATTTTTAATAATATCACTCAAACAATTTCTGATATATCATATCCAACCTCAAATATTTTTTTCTAACTTTATGCATGTTAAGAAGCTTCTCTGGAAGAATCTAGATCTGAAGATGAGTATATGAGAAAAATGACCAAAGTTATGAAAATAAAATTTGATAAATATTATGGAGAGTGTAACCTACTAATGTCTATTGTTGCAGTTATTGATCCTCGTTTAAAGTTGAAATTCATTTCATTTACATTTCCTAAGATCTATGAACCACATGAATTTGATGCCCAAATTACAAGTTGAGGAGGCTCTTTGGGAAATAATGCAGTATATGCTATTAAGAGTTCTCCAATTACTGTAATGAATGATTTTATCAATGTGAGGTGTTCTTCTTCGAAATCTGTTATAGATCCTCTTGGCACATCTCAATTTGATTGTATATTGTGTTTTAAAGATTTTTGTATCATCTGGCTCCATACAGTCTACTAAGTCTGACTTGCAGGTATATCTTGAGGAAGGGTTATTTGTTTATAATACTGAGCAATTTGATATTTTAGAATGGTGGAAGATGAACACATTAGAATATCCATATTTATCTAGAATGGCTCGTGATATTTTATCAATTCCAATAACGACTGTTGCTTCTGAATCTGCATTCAGTGCTGATGGAAGGATGCCAGATGATTATAGAAGTTGTTTATCTGCCAAGATAATTAATGCATTAGCTTGTACATCTAACTAGATCAGATCATCTCAAATAAATGCTAAAACACCACTGGTAAGTGCTTCATAGCTTCAATATAGTATCAGGCAATTTAATATTGTTATTTCATTGTATATATTTTGTATTTTAATAATTTTTTAATTTTTTTTCACAACAAGAAATATTGGAGGAGGAAAATTTAAGTGTTCCCTTGAGTGATTCATGAGCAATAATGCCTTCTTTTTACTACTAGGCTACTAATCATTTGAGGATATCAAAGACATTTAATTGCAAATACTTTACGTGGTTGTTTTTTATGTATTTGATTATACTGATGATGGATTGTTTACTTACTTTCGGTTGATTTATATTTATACCATATTGTGTAATATTATTATGTTCTAACTATTTTTTTACAAAAGAATTATAGGAGCGAGGCTATGATGATTTAAAATGCTCTAATAGATAAATGTTGCTTCGTTGCTTGTTGCCTTCGTTTTGGTTTGTCATTTATGTATATAACCCTATAGAGGATTGAAATGATGATAAAATATACAAATTTGAGCAAATATTTTTTTTATTGATCCTCTATGATTTGGATGCATGCAATTTGTCAACCTTATGTGGGACTTTTAAGATGATGAGCATCAAATACTTTTATATTTCAACATTTGTCTCTCTATATTTGGAATGACATATTAAAGTTAAACATGCAACTAATATAGAATGTATGAGGTTATGTGTTATAATTAAATCTGAGCCTTTCTAGTTTCAAAACTCCTATATTTTCATTCAATTAAAGCGTCGTCGTCGAATGTCGATATATTCATTCAATCCAAAACATGTACACTATATTATTTCATTAGAATTTTTTGCTTATTTATTATAAATAAGATTTTGGTGGTTATCTATAAGTTATTTTGATGTTAGAGGAATATTGGACAATGCATTTTCTTAAGCAAGATTTAATGGTCTGATTGGTGTTTGGCTGTTGGGCTGGTTGCATGACCTTATGTGTTTGGCCACTTCAAAAATTTTTTCTTTCCCATGTTGGCTGCATGCCTGCATTTGTCTTTTGGTGTGAGTCTGTGGTTGTTGTCCACTGTCCAGTTCTATGTTGTTTTGTTGTTTTGCTGGTTGTTCTTTTGCTCTTTCGGCTAGTCTCCTTTTGGTGGTTGTTCTGTTTAGCTGCATTTTGCTTCTGCTCTTTCGGCTGGTCTCCTTTTAGTGGTTAGTTTTATTTAGCTGCTTTTTGCAGGCTCTGCTTCTAGTGGGTTGTTTTACATGTTGGTGCTATTGTAGTGTTGTTGTTTATTCTGGATTGGTTGGCTACTTGGTTGTTGTTGCTTTGACTACAAAGCCTGTCACTTTGATGATTGATTTTGTTGATTCTTTCAGGCTTGGTTGGATGATCTGGGTGGACTTGTGGTGCCTTTTTTTGCAGCCTCTTTACTTTACTTAGAACTGTTTAGGGTGGACCAGTGGTGCCTTTTTTTGCAGCCTCTTTTCTTTAATTAGAACTTTTCTTTGCCTCTTTTCTTCCAGTGGGTTGTTCTACATGTTGGTGTTGTTGTAGTATTGTTATTTTTTCTAGATTGATTGGCAACTTGGCTATTGTTGCTTAGACTGCAAAGCCAAAGTCACTTTGAATGTTGCTTTTGTTGATTCTATGGGCTTGGTTGGCTGTTCTGGGTGGACCTTTGGTGCGTACTTTTGGCTAGTCTCTTTGCCTCTACTTCTAGCGGACTGGTCTCCTTTTGGAGGTTAGCTTTGTTGATTCGTTGGGCTTTGTTGGTTGTTCTGGGTGGACCCGTGGTGCCTTTTTTGCAGCCTCTTTGCCTCTGCAAAGTTGTTATTTTTGTTGCTTATGGTGGCTATGATGGCTAATGGCTAATGATCATATAATTATTTTCTTTGGCCGGTAGCATCTTCTGTGATTGTAACCCTTCTTGGAAGTTGGATGTTGCCCCTTGTGTTGATAATTAGAATAGATGTTTTTTTTTTTTTTTGCGCTGAGCCTTCTATGCCTTTTATTGTGGATCTTAGTAATATGTTTTTTTTTTCTCTTCATTAACTATCTTCTCAGTATTTTTGCAGATTATTTTCTCTTCTCCTTTTAAGGTGTTGGACCTTGAATTCTGCTAGTCTTTTTCAAGTTCTCTTCGTCGGCTGATGTCTTTTTCAATTTTACTTTTTCATTAGTTGTTTTTATTTTCTGCTTTTTTTCTACTTAGATAGGGATTTAGCTCTTTAGTCTTCTAGTAGCTCCTAGAGCATTAGATCTTTGAGCCTTATCTCCCATAAGGACTTTGTATCCCTTTCTCTAGTTTAATAAAATGTCATTTTGTATGTCTTTTATTAGAAAAATTTGATGTGGAATGTATATTATAAATTGGAATAATTATTTAATGTTAATTAAAATTTTATATTATTATGTGTTTTTTGTTATTTGTATCTAAAATTTTGTGTTCTAGGTTTAATACTTCAAAATTAAAAAAAAAGTTAGTTTTAGTACATCATATGATAAATTCGAGCCTATTTCGAGCTGAAGTCAAGCTGATTCGAGCAAACAAATAAACGAGCCTGATTCGAGCCGAACACGAACACATTTGAGCTCAAACGAGCAATAACGAGCCGAACACAAATATTTTTATAACGAGCTTAATTCGAACACGAACACAAACAAATGTAAACGAGCCGAACATGAACAGAGCCTCAGCTCGTTCATGATCGGCTCGTTTACACCCCTATTCTCAAGGGAACCCATAGATATGGTATGTTGCCCTCTACCACTTCATTTAATCACCTCGGTGGAAAAGAATCGATCCTAGAGGGATGGCTATCAAATCAAACTTTTGATATGGAACACATATACACAAAAAATGTCCCACAGCACAAGATCTACATCCATCTACCAACACGCTTTAGGGCATCGCTTTTGAATGCAACCCAAAGCTCATGCCATACCTCTCAACTGCACTAGCCATGCTTCGTGCCTCTAGAACAATTTTATTATATATCAACCAGACCACGCAATTAAAGTTAAATTGATCATGTCTTTGAACCTCTAAAACATCCATAGTCCCTTTTCATCCAAAAAGAACTCTAGACCTTACCATGAGAGAATGTCTCCTTCTACAAAGTGCCACTACCATATGTTCAAAATGCTTGAGAGGAGAAAACTCATGGCTACTTAGCAGGTTCCATGGAAGATATAGACTGAAATTAATAAGTTGACCTAGGATAATAAAATCATAGGAACTTGATCATATTAGCCACTAGTTCTCCCTCTCACTTTGAACACCAAAACTTCCTCCAAAGCACAATTAATTGAGTGTTTTTGCCTGTGAATGAGAATATAATTGACTGTAAAGACTTACTACAATAAGAAATTTTAACCCCATAATTAAAAAATATCTTGATCAGTCCCACCAACTAGCTAAAGAAAATATCTTGGAACTTCACCTCAATGTGTCCCTAACGAAATCTCTCATTGCACTTCCTGAAACTCCAAAAGAGCGAAGGGAATACTCCAAACATGTGCATTAGCCTTTCAGAACTGTTAGTTTTTCTGCCTATTTAATTGAATCAACATGATTTCATTTAACCTGAATATTCTTATTTTTAATAAAACATATAGAACTGATGATTTGTGATTTGTTTAATTTACTGAATATAAAAGAATGTAGAATTGCTCTTCTTGTATAACTACAGCAATTTGTCCCAAGAAAAATTCCTCTGCTACTGGGATTTTCATGATAAATGTGTTAACTCCAATAGGCTCCACGTCTACAACTTCCAGACCAATGCTTACCAAAAAAATCCACAGGTCACTAGATATAATTAAAGAGAAAGAATAGACTAGTTTTACAAATCAACATATATTAAATAAGCAAGAAAGACAGAAGTATATAGTGGTTTCTAAAAGAAACGTGAGCCTGGCTTAAAGTAGATGAAATTATTTTGGCTTGCCCCTCACCTTCGCCAACCTTAAGAAGGTCATTGGCTTCATTTCACCTTTGTTTTTTAACGCGTAGAATTTCACAAATAAAAAGGTTGCTCCTAAGTTTTGTTCATGTTGACATTCAACCAAAAGAAACTCGTATTTATAGAACTCTCTGTTCGATCATAGCGTTAGATGAACAAAAGATATTTGAGGAAAATCAACTAAAACAGGACCACTCACTATGCTTGAATTTTTCATTAAATTCTGCATCTTTCTTCTCTTTATTTTCTCGTAAGATCTGCATGGAAGAAGGTAATCATTGCCAACACATTGAACTTAATAGTCGATCCACTTGTTCAATGTTTTGAATATGCCAGTCAAATCAGAAAGAAAATCAACTAAACAGATCAAAAAAGCAGAGACATGATAGTGCAAGATTCTTTAAAATCAACTCCAAATGAAACCATCATCTCACGAGAAAATTGAGAAAATTTACATGAAGATGAGATACAAAAAACATTGAAAAATGTAATATCTATGATATAAAAATAATCCTGGACCAGCATATTTAAAACAAAATTTATACATGCCATATTTGCAAAACCATGAATTCTTAAATATAAACAGCATAAAATGGCCTTGAAATCCTCAGATTTAAAATTGTAATGGGTTATTTCTTTAAAAAACTAGAACATGTATTGAATTGAAATATACAGTAGTGCAAGCAAAAACTCCAATAACTTATATTACTTATAATGCAATTGATAAATCTCAATCAAGATTTCACAAAAAATATTCATGACACAGAAGTAGAACAAGTCAATGGAATATAGTGTGCAATATAAACTTCAGTGATGGTTTTTTGAACGAGTAACATAACACCTACGATAAGAAAAAAAAATTCTACTGGGGCTTTGTCTGGAAGGAAAAACAATTTTTAAAATGCATTGAGAATCTATCAGATATAGTACTTCAATGTGTATATGGAAAGATTCAGCACATCCAAAAGATATTTAACCAAGAGTGATATAAACTTCAGAAATGTAACAATCATTGTGTGCACCAACTATCATGGATTTGCATATGCAAGAGAGATGGTCAGGGATGATAAAAACTTGACAAATGGTATCAGAACGAAGTTCCTGCACACAAGGTCATATCTCCATTACATCATCATTGCTTTCTTGCCATGTTTTTAATGGACTGCCACTTGTTTGTTTCCCGCATTCAACTGTGTAATTTCTTGTTTCACTAATTCATTAACAGCCCTCTTTAAAATTAGATCTCAGTTTGCTCTACTATGCTTTTAATATCTATTTAGCCGGTTCATACAATTTTAGTATGCTAGCCAAGTCCCTGTCGTGCAATTTGCTATGCTATGCTTCTGTTTACTCTGCTTAACAGTTGCATCTAAACAAAGTTAGGTTCTCCCGGTTTGCTATGTTATGCTACTATCTTATGCTTTTGTTTAATCTCTGTTTAGCAGATTCATTCTAAATTGGTTTCATTCTGCTATGTTATGCTGCTGTTTAACCTTTGTTTAGCCTATGTATCTAAATTCTGCTGCATAGCTAAATTTTTGGGAAATCAATCTCAGCTGAATTTCTGTTTGTTCAATCAGTAGCTTTGTGCTGTCAACATATCTCCTATGCTCAATGAATTCATTTCCCATTCTTTGTGAATTTATTTCCCGCATGACAGTTTTCTATGCTCTGCGCTGATTGCTTAACATAGTTCTGCTCTGTTGTGCTGTTTAATGAGATGACTCTGTTGTGCTGATTCCAAACCACTTGAATGATTGCTGTATTTTTTGCTGATTTCCTCTCTTCCCTGTTATGCCATGCAATCTGTGGTGCATTAACTGCAGATTGCCTGGCTGAATTATTGTGCTTCATGCTTCTTTTCCTGAGTTACGCCTAAGCTATAATCTTGTTCAATTTTCCTGACCTCCCCAACCCAAATAAAACAGAAATAAAAATAGGACTTGTTAATCAAGATATCACTCTAGTTCATTCCCATAAACTTAGAACTGTAGAGAGTCCATGATGGATCTACATCAAGGACAGCTATGACACTACCCTGCCATTGATGATCACCAAGGACAGCTCTACATCCCTCGCACCAACTCTTGTAAACCACTATCCACTATGCCAACATACTATTTATATTGACCTTTTCATCAAGGACACTCCTAGTCATGCATGAAGGCATCGTATCCGCATGCGAACCTCCCTCACCACTAACAAGAACTGAACACCTTGATGATGATGACCATGAAAATGATGAACCTAATAGCACAGCCCATCAAATCAAGTTAGTTGCACCCTCATTTGGTTATCGTGATGACCTAAATGCATTTCATCAATTGGATTGTGAAACTTGCAAACTGCTTTGTGTAGCATGACCTTTATGTAACGAAGAAAGTCCAATGTACCTATTATAACTTGTGGGCTCCGAAAATTCATCACCGACCTCTCGACAATATGAATTGAAGAGAGTGATTTTAGAATGTCGGTGTAATTTTCAAAAGGTAGATGAAATAGTAAATAAGACACTATCCAGAGATTTCGTCCTCATTTGGTGAGGATTTTAGATCTGGTTCTAGGTTTCCTATGGCAAGCTATAAGAATTAATTACCCTCAAGTGAGAGAACTTTGAATGCAATAAATCGCTTAATGGCAATATAATAAAGAATACGGAGTTTAAAATTTGAAATTTATGAAATTCACGCCTTAAACCGCATGGTTGGGGAATGATGACGCGATCTAGATCCCATAGTTAGCCATCCCGCAGTAATGGCCCCTCCTACTTAGTCGAGATAACACCCAACGAAGAATCCTTATCGAACACATGAAGCACGTAAAGAAATCATCAGACTTAGGGTGATGTTTGTCTAATGAGACAATCTTACGCCTACCTGAGAGATTTTTTTTTATCAAGTATATCCCATGATTCACAACTCAAAGAAGAGCATCGGAAGATACCTGCCACGATCATCGTAATATAATGGAGTCTTGCCGCCACCCGATCAAAGGACTGGTCGTAACTATATCATCTATACACTCGCCCCTGCAGCCGAGACACGCCAGCCCCACTCAGAGATTGACAGAATGAATATAAGAACACTGATTTGACATCTCCTTTGTGAAGCTAGAATTTTCTTAATTTGTCACCCCCGACAAACAGTTGCAGAAGATAGATGGATTGAGTTTGATTTAAGTTTTTACAGATTGAATTTTATTTAAGCATTTATAGTTTAGTAATTTGTTTGATTTTATATTTAGATTGACATTTGATTTTGATTAATTCAATTTGAGCTTGCAAACACATTTTGATAGTAAATATCCTTCCGGTTGAAATCTTCATTCACACGCCCATCATCGAGTTGATTGATTAATGAATATATTTGAGAACTTTAGATCCTATCGACTTTGTTTTCTTAACAAAGGATCGATCTACCGTTATACATTCTCTCTCGATATTTCACTAAGTTGAAATTCTTATAATGATTTTTAACTGCGACTCCCCCAAGATTAAATCGAAACCACACAAATCCCCTCGATATTTGAATTTAAACATTCAATATAAGATCGTTCTCAGTATATTTAAGAATGTCTTAATTAACGCTTGTCGTATGCATGTGTCGCAACCGAAGGCGTAAAAGCGTTGTAAATTGATCTAATATCTCATTAGATTTTTTCGAATTAATATTTAATTGATTTCAAGTAGATTAGTCTTTGAATATTCAATAGATTTTCGCTTATGACGATTCTCAAATTCATCGCCAACTATACTCAAGTTCTTCTTGATCTAATTCGAGTATTTGATAAAGCAATGAATATGCTTCAAATATTTTCCAAGGATTCACCGCTTATGTTTATCAGCAATCATTCAATTTAATTATGAATCTCCTATGGATTCTTTGATTTTTCCCAATTCATTTGTTTGAAAACTCTCACAAGCTCCGAAGCACTTGGATAAGGCATATAATCACTTCAAAGACATATGTAAGCATTCGCTCTTTTTTTCAAGCTCTCACATACACTTCAAGATATCTAAATCAAGAAAGTGATTACCTTAGCATATGCACGAATATTTGTTTCTTTTAAAATTCTATGTGGATTTTAAAATATCTAATTTGAAGCAAGAATATTTGCCTTGAAATATATGCCACATCGTATATTTAAGCTTTTCATATATATACTGACGCAACTAGTTGGAAGTGAACATATCTCATAATGTATGAAAGTATTGCATCGTTATATTTAAAAGCTTGCACAAGTTTGATTCGAGTGAATAAAACTACAAATGGCTTCAAAACATGTGCAATCAAGTTCATTTGAAGTTCATTGTATTTGCTTTGCGACCAAGCACCCATATATCTCATAAGCCCCTCTGCACTTCAATTACATAGCCAATTGAAATTCTTTTTAATCATTTCTGAATGAATTACAAAAATGATCCAAAAATCTAGTAAACGACTTTGTCCATATTCACTTGTAAGCATTCAGCTTATTTTAATCTCAATTAAGCTTAACTTGTTAATTATCTATCTCACAAGTTGATAGTTTTCGAATTCAATTTTAAGCTTAAAAATTTTATTTGGATTCATTTTGTTTTAGGACTTTAGGTTTCATAATTAATTGGATATTCAATTAGTTTCAAGTTTAAGCTTAAAAAAAAATAGAAATTAATGAAATAGCTCCCAACGCCATCCCCGCATCGAGTGTTTTGGCTTTTTAGACGCTTCTAAAAATAGTGTGTCTTGTGATATCACATCCATTGATCTCATCTAACGAAGGATGATGAGGCCTTTAAACTTGAGAGAAGACAAATGCAGGGCAATATATTTATTCATTTCTCTTTTTTTTCTAAGTCTGAAAATTTGACAAAATTTCGACAATATTTCGACTAGGGAGAACGACATCTAACAGATTTTGGCTTACTTTCTAATGAATAATGAAGCTGCTCTTGACACCGCAGCCATTTTTTCATCTCGTCGCGCCCTAATGAGCACAATGAGGCCTTCAAACCTGCAAAAAAATACAAGCATATATACATCCACATCACACATGTTTTGACTTATTTCTTCTGCGCGTTGCAATGATCGACAAAGAGACGGAGTTGGAAATGCCGGAGACCAAGAAAGGAACCGGCCTAATGACGATGCTCCTCTTTGGTTGCGGCAAGAGGAAAGGTCGAAAGGGGATGGAAATGTGTAATGTCGAATCAAAAGAAGAACCCGCCTAACGACGCTCCTCCCTGGCATAAAGGAAATGAATGAGGCACGGAACCTAAGAAGAACCCCTAATAACGATGTTCTTCTCCCTGCAAAGGAATTGAAGGAATTTTGGATTAAGAGAAAGAGAGAGATGGAACCGGAGAAGAACCCACCTAATGACGGTGTTCCTCTCCGTTTGCGGCAAAAAGAAAGGGAATCTCGGTTTTGAAAAGTTTTGGTGGAAGAAAAGGAGATTTTGTTTAGCTTGAAGGGCTTCGGCTGCTCCAAGTGATGAGAAGGAAATTGTGAATTTCGGTTAGGACAGAAAAAGGGAGAGATAAGGAAAAGGAAGCAGAAGAAAGGGAAGAGAAAGAAGAAGAAAGGGAAGAGGAAGGAGGAGGCAAGAAGCTTACAATTTTGGAGGGAAAAATCGATCCTAAAGTCAATCGTGAGGAAAAAAAGTGGGAGAGAAAATGGAAGAGCCTGTTGCTTGCAGTTGGAGCGTACATTTGAGGAGATCGAACTGAGGGGGGAACGAGGATCGAACGGCTGGCGTGGGAGAGGAGAGACGGATGGTTCTCGAGCCATCCGCTCGGCGAAGGAGGGTCTGAATCGAAAGAGGAGTTTGCTCTCGGCGCGGAAGGAGGAGAGAGCAGGGAGTGGAAATGAACTGACCGTGGGATCAAAATTCGCCACCCAATCTTCGAAGAAGAAAGAAAGTTGTTTAACTGTGATAATTTGTTAGATGAATAAGTAGATAAGATATCGCCTAGATTTCATTCTCATTCATGAACTTTTATATCTGCGTTTCTATGACGGCTATAGTTAATTACCCATCCCAATACCGAGAGACTTTCGATTAAGGCTAATAACGAATCATTAAATAACGAATATATAATTGCAGAGAACTTAAATTTAAATTTTAATTAAAACTTTTGTGGAGGGAAAGATGACGGCCCAATCTAGATCCCATGGTTCATCCCGGCCGCCGTGGTCATTAATAAAGGAGGTAACAACGGCCCAAGAATAATCCTCACAAGAACATTACGCTGCTCAGACTGATGGAGTTTTCAAGGAGACAAATATAAGTCAACCTTAGCTAACATAGCTTTTTTGCCAACCAAATACATTCTACATTTCACAAAAGCAAAGTCCGGGAACATACTGCCAGCGTGTAATTTAGTGGTGTCATATCGCCAACCACCGTCAGGTTCGTCAGAATCATTTGCTATACCATATCATGCAAGAAACCACGCCAGGAGACACGCCACGCCCCTACGGCTTTAAGAATATTTGGGGTGTGAAGCATGTATTTAATTGATATCGGCTTCTGAGAAAAAAGTTTTCTTAATTTGTCACCCAAAACAAACAATCATGGAGTGGATTGATTTTTTAAGTTTTAATTTAAATAATTCATTTCGCTTTTTATTTATATTTTTGTATTTTCTTTGAATTTTGATCATTTTATCGATTTTAGATTTAACATACGATCATTTATCATTGAAATTTTAATTATAATTACCCTTCTCGATCATAAGGCTAATATCAATCGATAGACCTCACTACTGTCCGGCTTACGAGGATCGCGCCTAAATTCATTATCTCAAGAATATAATCCTTCAAACCTCATTCACTCTAGCCAACATGATCGGATTTGGGACTTTTCTTTCTAAGAATTTGAATTTGTAAGTTTTAGTTAATGGCTCATATCTGTATTATATACGTAATTACCGGATATATTAATTAAATTCTTATAAGATCACATTTTGGTTGTTAACTCCCCAAATCAAGACCAAACCGGATATGTAAGCATCTGTTTTATGTTTGACTTAATTACTCCAACACGCATACGGATATCTCTGTTTTGAATTGTATATTAGAATGTAAGTTTTGTTTATACGTCAATTTTGATTTGGTTGACCCGGGACCAAACCTATGTAAGACTGTTTCTTTATGTTTTATACCTAACTTACACATGTCCTGGTTTAACACTTCAACATACATGTATTCTTTTAAAACAGATGACATTAAATGTCTAATTGAAATGTGCTCAATTTGCAAGTTTTATGATGCGATATTTTTGTTTTTAACTGACTCTACCAAGACCAAACCGGATGTAGATCTTATTTGCCAAAACCCCTTTTATGTCACAACAAAATAGGTAAATAAATTGTTTTAAGCTTATTTGATCAAATATAAAGAATGGGACCCTAAATAGAAGATTTGATTTGAAGAACCCTTTCTTTATGTGGCAAATCAAGAAACATAAATTCAAATAAATCATTTTGAAGGCCTATACGATCAAATATAAATGATAAAATTTAGAATTTGATTTCGCTAAACCTTTTTTTACGGAATCAACAAACATAAATAAATAAATCATCTTGGCCCATACGATCAAATATAAAGTGATGCCTAATGAATTTAGAATTGCTAAAACCCTTTCTTTACAAATCAAGAAACATAAAATAAATAAATCATTTTGGGCTCATATGATCAATCACCCATACCATTTTTTTGATAAGGAAGGAGAAGACAAATATACGAGTAGATATCATATGTCATTTAAGAGAGGTGGGTTAATTAAAATCCACATCCTTCACACGCAGTTCTCGACAAGTGGGACAAATACTCATTAAATTTATTAAGAAGATATGAAAGAGTTTATTTTCCTTCAAAATAACGACAAAGACGCAGCGCATACGACGCCAATGCATGATACGACAAATGACATTAAATTGGTGATTTTCTCAGACGAATTTATTTGAGCGACCACACGTAAAGATAGAATGATAAGAGATAGAATAAATAAGAGGATTTCTTCATAAAATACATTTACTCTTCTTTCTTCCTTATATCACAAGTTTAAATTCTTTCAATCTCAGAAAGAGGTTAACTTGTCACATATACTGAGTTTCTTTCTAACTCAACAAATTTTTTTTGATATATTCTCGATATAATGTCATAGAGAATTTATTTATATGTATTTCAAGCTTCACTATCTCATGAAAATCACTGTGAATGACAAGAAAGTAGAGGATGTTTGTATATGTCTAATGTGTATTTCACTACACGTCAGTTTTAGATAATCCACTTTACGCCATACTCACACAAATAAAGATAAATCATTATATGTAGATCAAGAGTATTCATATATAACCCAAAGCATTTCAAGCCAATATATTAACCTAAACATTTCATCCTTTCTTTTCTATCTCCATTTTTTTAAAGATAGCCTCCTATCCATCCCCGTGATGGTCGCGAGGTGGCTTTCCACCACGCCAAGAAAGCGCAGTATGTCGAGACAATGATTTATTCACCACGCCAAAAAAAGTATGGGTTAGTAAAGATAAGAATCGCCCCTACCATGTTGGAAACACAGACTTATAAGAATAAATTTAAAGTTTTCATCCACATATATAAACAAATTGCATGTATTTAATTAAGAGCAAAATAATCAAAATTTACAATAACCTCCCTTTCCCACATTAAAGTACAGATTTACCACCACGCCAAGAAAGCGTATGGATGTATTGAGACACCATACAAATTTCGATAAGATAAGATTTTCCTACCATGTCGGAAAATGCATTATAAGAATAAATTTAAAGTTCAGATTCGTATATAAACAAAAGAAATTGCATGTATATTGATTAGAGCATAATAATCAAAATTTACAAAACCTCGGCTTCCACATGTGAATGAATCTGTCGCTTCACCACGCCAAGAAAGGCACGTATGGGTGTATGCCGCGAGACACCACAAACAAATTTTGAAAGATATTTCCAAGTTGGAGAACACAGACTTATATATCACAAATTTAAAGTTCGATTTGATATATAAACAAAAGAAAGATGCGTGTATATTTGATTGAGATAATAATCAAAATTTACAAATTTCCCGGCCTCTCCCCACATGGTTGCTAAGAATCTGTCGCCACCATGCCAAGAAAGGCGTATGTAGTCGCGAGACACCACTACCAAATTTTGATAAGATAATATTTCACCATGTCGGAGAACATATAGTGACTTATATCACAAATTTAAAGCTCGATTTCAGATATAAACAAAAAGAAAGTCGCTTGTATATATTCGACAAGATAATAATCAAAATTTACAATCCCTCTCCCCCACATGTGGGTTGCCATGAGACGCGCCACCATGCCAAAGAAAGATTGTATGCATGTCGCGAGACACCACTACCAAATTTTGATAAGATTTTCCCACCATGTTGGAGAACATGGTGTATTTATATCACAAATATAAAGTTTCAGACAGATATAAATAAAAAGAAAGTCACGTGTATATTTGATTGGAGCATAATAATCAAATTTACAACGCCTCCTCGCTCTCACATGTGGTTGCATGAGAGGCTCGCCCACCATGCCAAAAAAAGGCATGTATAGTGTCGTGGAACACCACCAAATTTTGATAAGATAAGATTTCCTACCATGTATGGTGGTATTTATATCACAAATTTCAAGCAGATTTACAGTGAAACGTTTCAGATATATACTTAAACAAGACAAAGATTTCGAAAGCATTGACGGAACCAAAGTAAGTTCATGAAAGAATATGTGTATTGAACATTTCTTTGAAAATATATGAAAATCTGAAATTAATCTTAAAATGAATCTCCTTCATATTTTGACTTTCATAATAACTATGCAATGAAGTAAGGTAACCCTTCCTTTCAATTTTAGATTTCAAAGATATAGGTAAAAGAAATATAAATCTCCCATGTGATCTATGTCACATAACACTTCAAATCCTCTTACTTTCATTTTAGCATGAAATGAAAGAAGCGACGATATAACCATACAATACTGAAAACCTTCCTTTCAATTTCGATTTTAACTTGCATATGAAAGAGGCATGATATATATAATTCCCTTCATAGAAACCAATCAAACAAAGTAGTAATGAAATTCATAGAGAATAGCAATAGTATGATATTTAAGCCATACATCCTTTCTTATCGATTTTCAAACTGCTCAAATAAAAGAAATTTTCAGCAAGCATCACATCTTTAAATAGCAAACTAATTGATTTCCCTTAGAAAAATAAATTTCAGCAAGCTTCATGCCTCTAGACAACAAGCTAATAGTTTTCCCTTTCATAAAAACAATTTTCAGCATGCTTATGCCTCTAGACAACAAAGTTTTTCCTTTCATAAAAATACTTTCGATGTATCATACCCATAAAAAAAACAAATCGATTCAATTTCCCTTAGGTAAAAAAAAACAATTTCAGCATGTATCATGCCCATTAAACAGCAAATCGATTTAGTTTCCCTTAGCTAAAAACGATTTCAGCCAGCACATACCCATTAAAACAAATCAATTCATTTTCCCTTGGGTAAAAAAAAAATATTTCAGCAAGAGAAATGTTGCAGGTGCACGGCAGCAGCAAAGTAACAAGCACAATCGAGGAAGAAAAGCAAATGTCACAAGGATAACCCTCATCTTTCCTCTCACTCTTTCGCTTTTAGTTTACAAAACCCCAAATCTACCTACCAATGGGACTTATCAAATTCAGGATTTAAGGCAAAACAGGGAAACAGAAGCATGCACTTATCCCCTGGTCGGCCTAACAAGGAAGAGGATCTGACGAGAGGAAAGGAGGAACCAAGCAAAGGGAGTGAGCTCCTCCAACCTAGAAGGAGAAAAAAAGAACTGAAAGCTTGTAGCATAAATCCAACATATCAGCAGAGGAGGAGAGAACCTCCAGGCCCAAAGTGGAGAGGAACAGACGGACGAAGGAAAGGAACCAAAGAGAATGACTCTCCAACCTAGAACGAGAAAATAGCAAAACGAAAGCTTGTAGCATAAATCCAATCACCTTAGTTTCATGCTATTGCAAACCCAAAACAAATCCAACCATAAAACACAAATGGAAGAGGGAAACAGATTTCCTTCAAGAGAAACTCACATAACAAAATATAAATTAAGATTGAAACGAAACAACCTGGGGTTTGGTTGGAAGAGAATTAGGAAGGATCGAAGTCCTCTATTTGTTTCTATTAGGGTTCAACCGAGAGAGGAGCAAGGAACCGCCGCAGGGGAGCGCCGAGAGGGAGGATCGGCCCAAAGCAGTGTGAACGAGAGAGGAGTATGCTGCTGAGCTGATCGAACCGACAAGAAGAAGAGGAATCGCCGAGAGAGAGAGACCGAGAGCAGAAAACGAGAGGGATCGCGAGAGGAGAAATGCGAGCTTCAAATGAGAGCTGAATGGAAATAAGAGTCAACGAGGGATAACCCTCTTTTTACTCTTCTGACATCAACGAGCGGGGTTAGGGGCTTAATGGGATTAAGATATTAAGCTATTAATCCAATTGTAAATTAATATCATTTCACATTAAATTTTATGGATTTACTTTATGCAATAAACCCTAACAATGAATTTTAATTTTAGTTTCTCCAATCTACAAGGTCGATTTCTGATCGGTCGTTGACAATAATGACGGATGGAATTAGTTTACAATTTGTGCGGCGTCGCAATTGATCGACATTTACGCCACTTTGCCGGTCGAAAGGCGTTTTGATAGATTCGCTTTACACAACAACGATCAATCAATGAGGTCGTTTAGATATCGCCGGCGAATTTGATATGCATGTAATTTCATTAAAAAATAATTTTAATTTTGATCGATCATTAATTGATTCGATATTTTCTATTTAATTGATTTTGATGCTTTCGACATTAAGTCGAATTTTCAAGTCGAATTTAATCGATCTCGACAATTTAATTTCCACCATATTTATTTAATTTTAAGTGGCACATAGTTGTAGGTCAACACCGGCCGAGTTAGGGGAGTAGGAATAGGGATTTAGGGCTTTAGGATAAAGGTTACTTAATCGCTCTTAAAATGAATTTTACTCCGATAAAATTACATAGGTAATATATATATCAATCTTAGCTTATTTCGATGTTCCGGACGCAACGACACAGTCCATTTCGCGATCGGAGGCCATTTGGTTTAAGTTGGCATCAAATCGGGTCAATTTCACCAAAATGCTATCATTTTCAATCGCTCGATTTTCGTGTGTGATTTACCGAATTGAGAGCGCGAATGCCTACTTGATAGATTCGATATTTCGCTAATCGCAATCAATTTCAACGAAGGTAGTTTGACTTATATCGACCTCGACCACGATATGCAGGGCTGACGACTTGATCGCTTGACGGCTGATCATCGTGCAATATTTATATTCCGACCGTTCGACGCTCAACGCGATGGCTAAGTTTGTTCGTCGACGGAGGTCATTTGGCGATTTCGTGCCGATGACTCGATTTGCACGCTTGTCACTCGATTATTCGACATTTGACATCGAATTGAGCGTGAACAATCTCATTTAGTAGTTTTCGGCATTTCGAAGCTAACGACGCGATCAATTTCATGACCGGGAGTCGTTCGGCCATCGTCGCAGCTTCCCGACTTCGATATGCATGCCGACATATTGATAGCTCAATCGCTTGATCGGTTGTTCTTTAGATTATGCAATATTTATATTTTGACCGATTTCAACATTCTGAATGCGATGGAGAAGTTTGTTCATCGATTGAGGTCGTTTCGACCATTTTTGGTGACGTCCAGTGTATTTTGAGCCCCGATGTAATCACTCTCGTCCCGAATTCAAGTTTGACTTATTACATTATATGTGAAGGTCAACATAACTCACTAGATTTACATGACATTTATGAAAAAGTGTTGTTGAAGAAATTGATCGCACTGACAAGAAATATTATTGATAAAATTGAACCCACTACAAAGGCCCCATTGACATGTGACACAAAATATGTTGATTTGTTGACCAAAAACAATGATTGGTAACACAGCACAATGCACTTTCATAAGGCTAGCTCCTAATCAACAAGTACATTAACAAGTTTGAGGAAATACTTATATGTTGCCACTTAAATCAAAGCGATCATATAGTTATGACCAAATTCATTAATGGCCTTCAATCTAACATCAAAATTGAAATATAACTATACCAGCATGTCGTCTTAGAAGAGATCTTAACTTGCATCCTAAAGATTGAGAATTACAAATAGAACTAAGCCTACATGGCTAAAAACATCTTAAAACAACCTCCTATTCAAATTGATTCTCCTAACACCACAACCATTAATAGTACACAACTTAAGGCCACCACATCCAAACCACCTTTGACCACTCCTAAGCAATAGAAGAACGATTTAATTAGGCTAGACTAGACTCATCTATTTTAAGTGGCATCAGTCAAATCATCCAGCTAGCCAATATTTCCATTATACCATGGCTTTGGAATCAACAAAACCTAAAGACCATCCCAAAATAATCTTCAGGAATATGATGACATCATGATGACACACCAAGAGAAGAACTCCACATTTTTAGCAGCCTGCGGAGTTAATTGTAGAGGAATGTATACTTACACCTCGTTTAGTGGAAGTTGATTGAAAACACTTGGCCATCTTTCACATGTGCCATCATTAATGACAAATAATGTAAATTAGTTTGCAATTATCAAAGCAACATGAAGTTGTTTGCAAAGCAGCTTTGTCCTGAATCAGCTGAAATCTTTAGTTATAACATTGGCCTGTTAGGGTTGCTTGGTAAATAACAAAGTGCTCTTTATTATCAAGAGTTGTCTTGTTTCCATTCAACTCATTAGTTACTCCGTACAAGCATGACATGAAATCCACTCTATGAACATTGCCAACTTTCCTATAGGACAACCTTAGCTATGTAACCTGATTATCGCGCACACAAGCATAACAATTCCAACATTTTTTTTAGAATGAAGGAATATGGATATGATCACTACCATCAAAACTACCAAACTTGTAGAATCTCCTTCCATGCTACGCATCCCCATGATTAGATAATCACACACCTGCTTTAATGTAAACTCTCTTCACACGAAAATTTTTCAAAGATAGTCATTTGTCAAGCTGCTTACTTCTCATGGCTTGTGAAATCACCCACTACATTGAGCAATACATACTTATAGTTTTTAATATCTTACAGGACTTCCAAGATCTCAAAATTGAGCTCTCCCTAATGAATTGCCTCCTATTTGTGATATTCAACATGCCATTAAAGTCAATCAGGTTCACAATTGCTCAACCTCCACCAATATTGCATGAACCCAAAAGATCAAATTAAATTGATTCATTGAGTGGTTTAACAAGAAGGATCTGGATGAAAGTCTTAACCCTTGCACCATCACCACCCTTGCTCTAAAAAAGGATGGCACTAGGCATGAACACGTTAATAACAACACAATCAACAAAATCATTATCGAGTATAGATTATTAATCACTCAATTGATTAATATGCTTGATCTTCTTTATAGTTCACTTTTTTCTTCAAAATTAACTCACATAGTGGATACCACAAAATCTAAATGTGTGTCGCGACCAAAGTTTTATGGCCTTTATCAACAAGCTTCATGTAATATATCTTCATAATATCCTCATTTTTAGCACTATCGAAAATTCAAAACCACCTACAACACCTTCTGGAAGCTCTTTGCACAATAAACTCTAGTACAATCTTAAGAAGTGCTCTTTTTTTACAGCATAAGTTCACCTTCTTAAACTTTATTGCTTCATTTGAGGGTGTCTAAACCAATTACATTAGTTTTAAAGCTATTTTCAATTGGCCAACACCCCAATCATTTCTCAACTTTGTTGACACCTATGGCATTCATGACCTTGCCACTTTCAACAACAGTTTCATCAAAGGGTTCTACAACATTAATAATCACTTGAACAAACCTTATAAAAAAAGATCCCCTCCCATGTCCATCTTAGACTAATAAAGCCTTTTAAGAATTAAAAGATAATGAAAGCTCAAGTATTCAACATCATAACATTAATCAAATCTTGTTGGTTTTTGGTGATATCTATGGTATTAGCATTAAGGGTATCCTCTTCAAACAAGTCATCTCATAGACATTTATAATGAGAAACTCAATAAAGCTAAGTAGCACCACACCACTTATAATAAGGAGTTTAAATCAATTTTTCAAGATCTTCATCACTAGATGCACTAACTCTTACCTGAGAATTATTTCTGCATTTTGATCACGATGCATGTTTTGTTTTTCCCCTTATAAAATTGAAATACACAAAAAGGTAGTACGTTCCATGGCCTAAGACAAACTATTTCCAATTGTTTACATACTTGGTTGTACCTTCCATGGCCTAAGAAAAACTATTTCCAGTCATTTACATACCTCATTGGAATCAAACCACGAGTAGTTCAACATACAAAATTAAGAGCAATTATAGATTTTTTTTTTAATGAATGAATTTACAAAAATAAGAGAAAGCTTTAAGGGCTGTTTATTGCAGTAAAATAAGTGCATTCACTTCATTTTATTCCAAATTTTTCTGTCTGTAGAAGAAACCAAATGCAACAGATTTGTTTGAGGTATTTCAAATACACTAGATAGATTGAGATTTGAATTGCCTAATCTGAAAATACAGGTGGATGTAGTGATGCGCCATGGCCTACGCCGCCGCCGCCGCCGCTCCGCCGGCCACTGCCGCCTGTCAGCCCGCCGCCGCCAGCAAGCACCCCACCGACGTCCACACCTATAATTTACTTTACATTACATCTTGTCAACCAAACAAAAAAAATGCAAAGTCATGTATTTGTAAAGCTCTGAACCAAACAACTATAAAGTAATCCTTTACTCAATTCCATTTACATCAGATTCCTTTTATGATTCCAAATACAAGAATAAACAAATTTCTAAGTACTTAAAGACTCTTAAGTTCAAAGCAAGTGCAGCTAAATGAGGGCAATAGAAGTCCATTTCATAAACTCAAACAATTAAGTTTTGAGATAAATTGATAATAGGAAGCACTCGGACAAATATAGACAGCCTTCTAACCAAATGTTAACACCTAACATGTGAAAATTGGACTTCCTCCGATAAGATAATTTGTTCTTCACCATCATCCAAGATTTGACAATAAATCCACATGTGCAACTAGTTGCATTCATATCCTCTTTACTACCATAATTTCAGTGCTTAATTTGACTGATTGACAACTAAATACCCCTCATGCTCATACTTTACACTATTTTCATGAACAATCACACATAGTCATCTCTTTTCCATGGATTATTGCATTCATGGAAATTATCTCTTCAAAGGATTTTTTTATACGCTCCACGCACATCTTCATGCACTTTTCACATTTGAGCATTGAACTTTGTGGACACACTAGACAATTGGGTCACGACAAAACCAATGATCATCTTTTTCGCCATTGATCAAACATGATGTTGCATGCAATACAATCAGCTTTGCACCTACCAACTAGGCAAAGCCACCAAACAATGTGTGTGGCTATATACTCCTTAATCCATCCCACACCACCTGTGGTAAAAATTGAGCATAGATTTCATTCTAGTCTTCCAAAAACTACTTGTAGATATGATTCAATATATATCTTCGTTGACAGATTTTCAGAATAACTTAAAGTAATGCTATAGAATTGTTGAAGTTACATACATTTCAAGTCTTTTATTCTATGAATTTGTCATATTGCATGGATTATCTTAAAAAGGATGTTAAATTCATTTGAAACTTTTTAAAAAAAAAGTGTAAGAAAGGCACAAAAAAATGATAGTCAAACATGCCCAATGGCATCATAATCATAAGAACTGCCCTCACTTAGCAGCTCATCTATCTTTATGAGTAGAAGAAAATTATATGATTTAGGATACAGCATAAGCAAACAAATCCTTGTAAGATGCACAAAAAATATTTGGAAAATTTTTCATTATCATTATCAAACCGCAATTAACTTGTGTTGGATTGCCCTCTTGGTGCATACACTCCCCATTTCACTTTGCCATTTTTGCTTTCAAAAGTACGACATCCTCTTTAAAAATATAAGAATAATTATCCATTGATTCCTAGAAAAAATTTTTATTTTTCCACATTAGCTCATGCAGAAGTCCAATGTGGAAAAGTGCACTTTGAGATATGACATTCTTTCAGCAGCACAACAAACAAGCAAATTAAGTCGCCATATCAAGTACAAACAACGCAGATTGTTTCCATTGCCAATCTCCGATGTAGATCAAACGAATTCGACAACTTAATAGAACAATTTAAATCAAGCAGAGAAAATGTTCGTGCGAGTAAAAGAGGGACATATGCATGGTCTGGAGTGATACCTCGTACAATGGTCGGTCTCTCTGCGCGGTGCCGTCTTCGACACGCTCGCCTCGGGTCTTTCTAGCTTCCGTCAGCTATAGCAGCGAGAGAGAGAATAGTTGGTAAAAGAGAACAGGATTGGCGAAAATGAATCGAATGAAGCTATTGGCTAGAGTCACGGATCAGGGTTTTCCGATGAGACCTGCTCCTCTGAGACGAAGTTTACGAGCCTGATGGGCCTCCTTTCGAACTCTTCTTCCATGACGCCCACCACTTCCCTTCTGCTCCTAACACGATGTCCCGGACAAATTCTTCGGATTTGAAGCTTCTAAAAACCACAAGGCGGCATTCGAAACTCGAAAGATCGCTAGATGATCAAGAATGATCGTACTGCTATTATTTATTTCATCACCTAATTTAATTATATATGAATAAAATAGCATCTAAATATATAGATTTTTTTTTTTGAGATGGCCGATATCTTTATGATTAATCCTGCGGTGATCGACATTTATCACCAACGCCAGACGGCCCCCACTGATGCTTCAACGACGCCTCCCGTGGAGCATCTACATATTTAGGAGTACTAAAATATTTCTTTTATTTTAAATGATTTAATAGTGCCTTGTTTTTTTAATAATGTAAAAATTAAAGTGTTATATAGATATTTAAGTATAAAATATATAAATATATTAGAATTTGATGGTAAAATTTTCTTAATTTTCTATGCATAAAAATATTGATAATAATAATAGGCATTATTATGAGAGAGAGATAAATCACTTAAAAACTCTAACAATTTCACGTTAGAAAGCCTATATTTTTATTACAAATTAAAAAATCATCTTCAAATTTAAGAAATAATAATAATAACTAAACAAATGGGTAAAAAAAAGCAAACACTTAATTCTACAATTTTTTTAGTTCTATGTGATAAATAAGTTAATATTTTATTTGATACAACTGTCTATTAGTGTACGCATATATTCTTATGTCAAGTTAATCAAATCATTGAAAATTTTAATTGAGTTCAATAAGTTATTGATTGAGAATAATCTTGATTGCAAACAATAAAGAACTCACCGATTTTGATTTCACCATAAGCATTACCTTGAGATGCATACAATTGATCTAAATAATGTGTGACCATTTTAAACTTTGCAAACTTTTCCTTTAAAAAGCAAATTCATTAATAATTGTGAACATTTTTTAGTTGGTCGATTTGCTTAAATAATGGAGTCATGAGTCCTACTTAGTCCAGAGATACTTTCTTTAAGGATTGGAGTCACCCAAAACTAGCTATGAACTAAGGATTTGTTTGGGGCAGTTGTATATTAACAATAGATGCCTATCGGAGTTTTAAAAGCTGTGTGACGTTCATCTTCAGGGGCCTTTGAAAAATGATTGTAAAATTGCTATAAAGAAATCAATTTTTTTAAAATATTATTGCGTGTGTTATAAATATTTTTCTTTCTGTAAAATTAAAACAATAGCTTTCTGTCAGCCATCACATTCTAATGACACTGATTCTTAAAATAATTTTTTCATCATAAATTTTTCTAAAAAAATAGTCAAAAAAATAGTAGCCAAATGAAGCTACATTGCTGTCCCAAATGCATCCTAAGTATTTCATATCAAAAAATGTGATATTTTTACATTTCCATATGCCCTTTAAGGCCTTTTACAAAACATGATATCTCTACATTAACCTACACGTGTAATCATAAATTTTGCTTCTTATACCTAATTCTCTTAGTTTAAGACAGAGTTGATAAGGTACACAACACAATGAATTTTTAAAACAATTTAAATGGTACGATAATCACGTGCTCAACTCTCTATGACTAAAAATATAATCAATGAGATTTAAATTGTAAAAAATGCTTAAACAAATGCAAATGATTTTCAAATAAATACACATGAATTTGATCCTTTATAAGTAATTAGATAAAGTTTAATAATATAATTATTTTAATAATAGTTGTAATGAAAGAAGATATCAATTTGATGGGATCACATTTAAAAGAAAGCTCTCAATTTACAAATATGGGCACTTTCGACATCCCACGCTAATGCTAGCAGCGTTAATAAAAGAATTTAACCAAAGAGAATGTTAATGTTAAAACATCTTAAGCCCTCGTGCAAGACATCTTAGACTTTGAATTTAATGAAATGCATTTTTAATATTTGACCATTATTTAATTAATAGTTGAAAATATTTTGATCATCATTTGTTTATTATTAGAAAATTCTTTAAGGATGGTGCAGACCTCATTTAATGATGATTCAATCATAGTTTGAAGATTATTCACTCATTATTAAAATATGCTTTGAGATTTAGGGGTGTGAGTCAAGTTGGCTCAAACTCGACTCACTAACAAGTTTGTGCGTCGAGCTTATGTAGTCATAAATCCGAACTCAAGCTCATACCAGAAACCTTGTTAGAGCCTTCACCAAAACCTTGTTTGATATTATTAAATTTTGTTTGAATCATCTTTGAAATAATTTAATTTATATAAAAATCATACTAAAATCATGCTAAAATTAATCCCCATTCATATTCAAATTATAGTTAAATCTTACTTGATTCATATTCAAATATTATTTTATATACATTTAAATTATATTTGAATTTGTTCCAATGAAGGTAATTAAAATATGGTACAAATAAGGTTTAAATAAGTTTTAAATATTGTAGGATTAATATTCTATTAAAATAAAAAAATGATTTATATATTTGCTTAGATTTTATTATTATATAAAATTTGTTATTTATTTTAATCTTATTTAAATCATTATTCTGTATGGATGATAAATAAATAGTCTGTTTTAAAATATAAAAAAATTTCTTAGGGCGTATTTTTACAAAGAAGAAAATAAGTGAAGAGAAATATTTCTCCAATTTACGATATTCCTATGAAGTGAACGAGAGATAGCTGTGCTCGGATTTGCAGATCGTTCTCGCGTTACTGATGGCCGCTGCTGCCATCTCTATTTCGACCAAGCCGCCGCACCTCATGTCCGCTGGCCGCGAAGGCTTTCGTCGTCGTGTTCTGAAACGGCTCATCCGATGCTCCGTGACGAGTGAGGTGGCTGTATCGATGGGGTGCGGCGGCGACAGCGATGGCTCCCCTGTAGGTCGAATCTACGTTGACTGCGTTGTTGTCGGCGGGGGAATCAACGGCCTCTGCACTGCCCAGGCATTGGCGACGCGGCACGCCGGGATTGTTCCTGAGATTATGGTAACGGAGGCTCGGGATCGCGTTGGCGGGAACATTATTACTGTTGAGAGAGATGGGTACCTCTGGGAGGAGGGGCCTAATAGTTTCCAGCCCTCTGACGCGATTCTATCCATGGCGGTATGCCTGATTCTGGACCCCTTTTGCCTTTTGTTATCGACTTTTTCATCCATCGAAATGAGATGTCCATGTGGCATATGGCTCATACTTAGGTCGATCGGTTGATTTACATGTACTTTTATATTTCATCTGACTTTCTAGCAATGAAATGATGAATGGTTGTTAAAACTTGAAACACAGGAGTTTACATGCCTTTTTGAGGTTTTGATAAGTACTTGCTTCTGAATTGCATTGACCTTCTGCGAGCCAGTGCGAAGCAGCACTCAGTTATGAAATGCCGTTAGTCGTGTCGGCATATAGGCCGAATCACATGCACTACCTTTGCTAAGTACACCGAGTGTGCCACCGATCCTTGCTTAGACCATGTTCTGAGTCTTTATTCTGTTTTGGAATTGAACGAGGCCTTAGTATAAACTCTACTTTCTGCCGTTCTTCACTCATCAAGTTGAACTACAGTAATTACTCAAAGATGGAGCTTCTGCTCCTGCAATTTCAAGTTTAACGTCTCAGTGCTTTGCCCTTTCTTGATATGTATGGGCGTGCTCAGGTTGTTAAGTTGGACTCTAGTAACTTTTTTTAATTGGAAGAATGATGGAATTTAGAATGAAATGCTTACAGTGCTACACACATGTTTATTCGCTCTCTCTCTCTCTCTCTCTCTATAAATTTGATTATGTAGTTAACCCTTTCTTATGCTTGAAAAGGTGTATTTCACTTTAAAAAAAAAGCTAATGATGGTGATATTTTTGATGTTATATTGAAATTTGAGGTGTTCTATAGTGAAAAATAAAATTTTGGTGTTTGGTATGTACATAAGAATTGTGTAGTATATATAAATTTTTCATATATATATATATATATATATATAGAGAGAGAGAGAGAGAGAGAGAGAGAGAGAGAGAGAGAGAGAGAGAGAGAAGAGAATATAAACATGCATGTAGCATTGTATGCATTTCATTGTAGATTTCCTTATTCTTCTAATTAAAAAAGTTGGCTAGGCTTTTACTACTCTAAGAGGCTATTTGGTATCCCCAAAACCTATTTGTCTTAAATTTAGACAAATAGTTTTTGGGGACCTTAAATCCTATTATTTTGATTAATTCTGCTCTAGTTCCATTATCTGTTAAATTTAAGATTTATTAAATCCCCTGTTCATAAGAGCTAATGGATTTAAGGATTTCTTCCTAGGATAAATTATAAATCTTAGATCAAATAGATAAACTATTTATTAGGACTTAATAATGTTTAATTATTGTCATGCCAAATGGATCTTTAGTTTTAACCCTGTCAAGATTTACTAAACCTGGATTCCCATGATTTACTAACTTTTTCTTAAATTAAATCATACATGTAACCAAACAACCACCCTAAGTCTAACTGTTTTTTCTAAGAAGATAGCTTTGAAGGATTGCAATGCTAAATGCATGATTTAATCACATTTATGTTGTAATTTTCTCATATTGCATTCATGGCTAGTAAAACTCGATCTATTTATTTATTTTGTCAGACCATCGATGCAGTCTATTGTTAAAGTTTATATCTTTATTTAATTTGGGTTTGTTCATTTATTAACTTGTAAAAAGTTTGAATGCTGTTTATATTTGAAAATCATCTAATATTTTTTATTATTTTGAGGCCTTACTGCATACTTCTAGGCGCTTTAGCAAAAACATTGGCCTAACTCATTCTTTATGTTTAAAAATACAGCAAAACAAATTTCACATCATATCATTAATGCATTTAGATGGTGGTGGTGAAAAGAAGTTCAAGATGGTTAGCATAATGGATACGTTAAAAATAAAATTGAAGATGAGCCTTATAAAAAAAAAAAGATAAGTTTTTAATTAATATTTAAATTTGAAGTGCTTTGATGATGTTTAGCTATGAGTTGGAACCATGGCCTTTAGACTAAGTTGTCCCAAAATATAGTGTAATTAAGATGTAGCATAAAATAATTTATGAAACTAGTTAAATTATTTTTTCAGACTCTTAAATGAATTTGCAGAGCAAGATTTTGTTCAAGAAAATTATGCTAATGGAATCTAATTGTTCTGTTGCAGAAATTTTGATAATTATTTTTTGATTTTATATCTCAAGCCCACTATTTACTGATGGCAGATGATTTTTTTATTTTTTTTGTTTATATATATATATTAATTCTTAGCTTTCTCATTGTGTAATTTCATTACAGGTTGATAGCGGTTTGAAGGATGATCTTGTATTAGGCGATCCAAATGCACCACGCTTTGTTCTATGGAATGGAAAACTTCTTCCTGTTCCTTCAAAACCTACTGATATACCTTTCTTTGAATTGATGAGTTTTGGTGGTAAATTGAGGGCTGGATTTGGTGCTTTAGGCATCAGGCCACCTCCACCAGTTTGTAATCATTAACCTTCTCATTCAACACCTTTCTTCTGATTTACAATACAAAGGTAAGTAATCTAGTTTTAGTGAAAGGTTTCAGGGGCATGAGGAAACGGTTGAAGAGTTTGTGAGGCGCAATCTTGGGGATGAGGTATTTGAACGCTTGATAGAGCCATTTTGTTCAGGTGAATGATATTCTTTGTCAAGATTATTTATCCAATCTCACCTAGAATGCTTTGAGGACTTCTTCACCAACTATTTAACATAGAATTCCACTTTACAATTGTGCTACCCAATTGTGATATTTTGTTGTACACATGCCCATTTTTACTTGTAAGTTGTAAGTTGTAATAAACATATTTGTTAGCATGCATGAATAGATATGCATCTCTATCTATCTATCATTTCGAACAACTTGTATCCGTTTAATCTTACTCCTACAACTTTATTTCCCCAATTCTTTATCACTAATTTTATTAACTCATCTAATAGACTTATTTTATACCATTCATCATCCATGTGCAAACAATATAAGCCTAATTTTATTGTCCTTATCTTTAATAATTGTCACTCCATCATTCCTTCCATTATAGTCATTCTTTAGTTTATTCTTCCAATTTTTATCACATCCATTTTAATGTTCACATTTCTACACACAAAATTTAAATGGTAATGAATTTCTTATAATATAGTATTTTGATTCATACAATATCTCGAGAGCTAATTGTAGTTTTATAAAATTTAGCTTCAAGCTTCCTTGATATTCTATTATCTTACAAAACTCTTGAGGTATTTTGTCATTTGAATCATTCAACTTTAACTCAAAAATTATATCCTCATTTATACCTCAATTATTTTGTATAATAGATTCATGTTATTTTAACCTAACACATATAGTGTCATTTTATTTTTTCAATAATATTGAATGATAATGGTTGATATTATAGCCACTAAAATTATCTATAGGCCTATAAGTGAATCAATGCACTCTATAAACAACTTGAATTTGGCTCGATTAATACTTGTTAAGTTTGTTCAAGCTAGTAATTAAACAAATTTGACTTATTTTTAAAAATTTGTAGCTAAATTAATCTTGCTTTAACACATCTCAACTCATTTAAATTAAACAAGCTTGACTTATTTCAATAAATAAGCTTGTTCATTGTTCAACAAGTTCTTGTTAAAGGTTTGACATTAAACTTGATGATAGCTTATTTATTATCTAATTAAAATGTGTTTAAATATAACTTATTTATTTTCTTATTTAATAGTAATTTATTATATGTATATATATGTTCATATAGGTTCTTGTTACAATTCTCATCACTTATTTTTGCAATTCCACCTCTTATTCCACATTTTAAATTTATCACTTTAAGCATCCCAAATTGCCTGAGGTCGCTTGCCTGAGCAAAGGTACATTGAATTTGTGAATCATTTGAGCGCATATTGTAGGATATGAGCATATTTTCAATTCTTCTCTTTCTCAGTTCTCCTGCACTCATGCTTCAATAGGTAGGTATAGGAGCACATGTATTAGCTCTAGTGGGTAAGAGGATTGAAAGATGTTGAGACTATTAAGGGCTTCAAATCCTATAATTGATAAGTTGGTGTAAACATTTGTTTCCCATGTAATACTTTTTATTTACATAAATTATTTTTGAGATATTTTCTTTTTTTAAAATTAACTATTTTTTTATGGAATCTACTTATTGATTTGATACATTCCCTTCTTATTTCCTTAGCATTCATGTATACGCTTGTTGGTATTTAGTTATATTATATGATTGCAAGAAAGTTTATTTGTGACTTATTTATTGTTTTATTCAATTGTTGTCAAATAGTTAGGTATTAATTTTATATTTATTGAATTGCTTGTTCATTTAGAATTATAATTTTTTAAAATATATGAAGTTAAGGATTAATTTATTTTTTAAGCTTGTTTATTAACTTGAATGAATACTTGTTCTATTAATTTTGGTGTATCAAGTATAAGCCAAGTTTAATGTTAGAAAAATTTAAACAACCGAAGTATGAGCATAGTTGTGAAAGCTCAACTCGAGCTGATTATGAAGAAATTTTAGTATAATCATGCCCAGCCCAATCCATGATGTGCTTGACTTGACTTGATTATAACCTTAAATTTACATATCATATACTCAATTTTTGTTCTATCAATTTTAACACCTCTATATTGGAAATATATATATTTATTATTCTAACTTTATATTTTAATAAAAGCCTCACCAATTAGAACTATATTATATGCAACAAACATAGATTAAGACAATTCACTTTGATTATCATTTTGAAGCATTCCTATAACCAATACAAATTGAAATGATATGAATATAATGCTGATTCTCAATATAAATCTATGATGATTGAAGACTCTTAGGTTATTTCACATATTTAATAATATCAATATATCTTTGACACTTTATTTTGTGTTAAAGAACCCCTAATCAGTTTTCATGATATTTGATTATATGCCTTCTCAAAATCAATGAAAATCTTACAAATATTAATTTTGTTTATGCTTCTCTGCTTATCTATTAATTGTCTTAGCATAAAAATCACTCTCATAATGGATATTTTTGGCACAAAACAAATCATTTATTTGAAATTGATATAATTTTTCTAATCTATGCCCTAATACTCTTTCATATTACTTTCTTGTATGGTTCAATTTGATTCTTATGTAGTTAGCAAATCTTATGCATGATATTTTTCTTAAATCTTAGCACCAAAATGTTAATCATTTGGCACTCTGTTAGTTGTCATGATTCCATTAAAATATTTGTCGGTCAAATCGTTGCAATATTCAAATGTCAATTTGTATTTGATATAGACCTAATGTCTAGGCATTTTGCATTTTTTTTAAAGTTAACTCCTAGTCCCTTACTTGTATCATCACTATATTGTTTGTTATGCTTTTTTAAAATAATTCATTCTTTATTTGTCTTATTTAGCAATTTCTTGAAGTATCTTTTTCTTCTTTTTTTGATATCTTCATTTTTAACAAAGGTTCTATTATTTTTACTACTAATGCATCTATTTTGATCAAAATTTTAGGCCTTTTGTCTTTTCTTTATATATTTTATGTCATATTTTTTTCTTATTTAGAGCATATTTATTGTATTAATCATAAACAACTATTACTTTTTGTTTGCTCATTCCCCTCTTTACTAGACTTCTAGTTTTCTTAGTCTTATAAGCGTCAATATTTAATTTTTTTATCACCTTTTAAAATGTATTTCTTATTATTAATAACGCTTTGCTTCACCACCATCTCATTTCTTTATCAATTTGTGATAAGTTTCTAGACTTTTTTAAAACTTCTGTAGGAATCCTCATAAAGGAACTGATCATTTTATTCCACTTTAAGCTAGGCTTAGTACAAAAATTCAAATTTGTCTTTTTTAAATACTTATCTCAAAAGATTAATAATTTCTCAACTTCAAATTCCACCATATTATTATAATACTTTAATTGTTTTTGATTTTTTATTTAAACTTATGAAAATATATGCTTGGAGAGTAGAATACCAAGAAATTTTACTATGATAAACTTCAAGTTAGACAATTTTAGTGCAGCTCCTAGTATTTTTTTTGGGCTGTGTCATTGTATTCCTTTTTTAGTTCTTTATTTTATATTGCAATACTTTTGATATTACATTGTGTTGTATTTTTTTTTCATTGATCGATAATAAATATTATTGTCTTAAAAATATTGGGAGATAAGCCCATCAAGATGATAATAAAATAACATTAACCCTAGGTATCTCATCATTCCATCTCGAGTCCTTGATCATCTTTCTCATTACTCCATAAATATATCACATCCACAAAATCTCATACAGTCTTGCCCTAATAAGACAACTTTTTCTCTAATTCTTCCACCATTTTTTCTAATATTGCCTTAAACTAATTCATGAAATAGCTACCACTCAATGGGCTATGATTGTAGTATAATAAGTGTTGTTTGTTTTATTTGGAGATGAGAATGAATGAGACGGAGGCATTATGAGCAATTGCCTTAAGCTTAAGAGGCGCAACTTGTGACTGTTGAATCAATGAATGTCAACGAGGGTCTATGACTAGTTGTGATGTTTCGATAGCTTCGGGCGATGATGATAGTGATTTGATTGAAGTTGTGAGAGGCTGAAATTTCCATATGGGAGGGGAGAGAGGCAGGACGAGAAAATGTCTCGAAAGTGAGATATTCTTGCTAGGTTAGCAATTTTTTGGATTATCAGTTGATTTCTAGAAAAGTCCCCTATTTCATATATTGATGAATTCTTTATTGAAAATTTGTCGGTATCTTCCAATAAATTTCCGACACTTGTGTTAAAAAAAACTATCAATAAATTTTGTTAGTATTTCATAATTTTCATTTGAAAATTTATATCTCAATTCTTTATTTACTCCTAGCTCAACTCTAGTCCTATTGTTGACTTTTTTGACATTCCTATAAATTATAATATTCTCCAATTTGCTTTGATTTTGTCTTTTCCATTTTGTTTTTTATAAACTAGCAATTTTAGCCATTTTTTTTCTTAGTGTTTATGAATTCTATTTTATTTTTATTCAAAATTTTCTCATTCCATACGAGAAAGTTATTCTTTGAGATTTTATCAAGTCAACCCTTACTTTTCACCATGATCGGGTTACTTGTAGCATGCCACTTAAGAGTGACATTCTAGCACCTTTGCTTGCTTTCATCACCATTGGGTTTTATTGTGTTACTAATGGGAGATATTCTAGCCCACCCTTGCCTACTTCTCATGAATTAGATTATGTCATAGTGCATTGTTTCAAAGGAATGCCCAAACATGATAAAATTCAAATTAGGATTCATTTAAGTAGACTTGAAGTGAATTTTGTTTAGCTTAACATTAATCTTCAATCTTTCACACTTGAGCTTGGGATTAGCAATGTTGTTAATAATAAAACATAAAATGCCACAAAAAAATAAAATAATAATAAAATTAAAAAAAAGGATTAATTTTCAAAACAAATTTTGATGGTGATCATAAAAAAGCACTTTCCAATGAATGAAGGGTTTGCAATAGTGTTGGTCGGCCACACAATGAGACACATAAACAAAGTTCAAGGTAGTTAAGTGTTGCATATAATCTATAACCTAATGTGATGTTATAAAAAGAGCTTATGGAGGATGAATATAACCAACAACCAAAATTCTGAGCAGAAGAAAGTAATAATCAAGCAAAGGGCTTATTATAAGAAGCAATGATAATATTTATGTAGCATTTGCAATTTTGATTATTGTATGATTGTCATGTAAGAATATATTGTTGTAATTTGTAATTTTTGAACATATATAAATTTTAAAAATTTGAATTGCAAAATTTAAATATTGAATTTTGAAAGTTTAAATTTTTAAAAATTGAGGGTTGTTTTGTAACTTCATTATAAAATTGATTTTTTAATTTTAAATTTTTTATATAATCAATTTTAACTTATTTTGGCAGACCATGAAGAAGTTGAAGTGATTTTTGGTGGTCATACATGTGTAACTACTCTCTTCTTTTCATCCCTGCACTTGGCAGCCTCTCTCTCTTTCCCTCTTTTTATTTTTTATTTTTATTTTGTATAAGAAAATCTATATTTATTTTTGTTATTGTGTAATGAAGAGTTGATAAATTGATAAAGAATTGGAGTCAATTCCAAAAAAGAGAGGAGGCTTGGTGATCCATTCTGCCTAGTCACTTTGGATAGTGATTATTTACGTATTTATCATATTGCCTTTGATTGTTTTCCTTGTGTATACTCATTCTTCTACTAAATAAAGATTTTTTTTTATATAATTTATTCTGTAAAGAATTTACTCAAAATCATGTAGTGAAGGTTAGCCTAGGATTTCTTGGAACTAGACTTAATCTTATGGTAGCACTCAATAAACAAATACAATCTTATTAAAATTGAGTCAAATTTTTTTATCATAACTAGAAATTCTAATCTACATGTCCCCAATATTTAAGTCTCATTAACTACATCTAATCTTATTTTTCAAAAATCTATTTTCAATCGTTTGAAAAATTGAAAAACTTTCTAGTTTGGAACTAGACACCTTCCTCTACAATTTTCACTTTATTTCAAGTCATTTGGAGTTATGTAGTGGTTGTACCAAGTGTTAGATGTAAATCTATCAGGTTCTAGATTGAGTTTTGTTTTGGATTGATCGATCACATTCAAGACCACATCTTAAACTCTATTTCAAATCTAATCTCTCCACACCTGTCTTCACTTTATAAGCATTTTAAGAAAGCTCCCAATTATTAATTGGGTCACCCCAAGTGATCTAATCACTTGGCACACCATAATGACATTAACAAGCCTTTATAGTCTATATCCTAATCACATCATTAAGCTTAATGATGCCTATAGGGCCAAGTATAGGATTGGCAAGCTCCCATGAGACATGATCTTTAAATGGTTGAATTTGCACCCCATTTGGATGATTGTTCTTAAAACTAAGACTTGATTAAAATTGTTGCTATGCTAAAGGATCATAAATGGCATACAAGTTCAATAACTAAAATTAATTACATTTATATAATAACATCAATGCAATTAAATTGCTTTCTTCATATATTACTTAAAATGTGTTGTGAGATACAAGCCAATGGAACTTAGAAGATAAAGAAATGTTTTATTTGGAAAAAAAATTGTTTTGGCACATGTAATCAAGAATATGTTTCCTTTTTCAAGATATTAATAATAGGAGCATGATAGTGCTGAAGTTTGTTATACATCTCATATGAAAAGTGACCAAACCACAAGAAATTATAATATTATAAAATAATTTATGGACAATCTATTATTATTTTTTATTCTAGTAGGATCAAGATGCATTCCAACTACACAAATGATTATATGAAAAGTATTTTGTTTGATTGAAAAATAATATTTTAGATCTCAAGGTGGTGAAAATATGTCTAGATGATTTACATGTGTTGTTCCGTCATAACCAAAATCAATATTTCATAAAAAAAGACTTATCCATGATTGATCTAAGTATTTTATTCATTAATCTCATAAATATGTTAATAGCATTTGAATTATTAAAAAATTTGACTAACTACTTATATAGGCCATCAGATGTCTTAAATTCAAATTTCACTTCTCTTCTAGCCTAATTGTAATCTGAAGTTATCACTTTCCAAATATATTATGGTGATGAAATTTGAGACAAATTTTATCATTCTTGCATCAATTTAGGTATGGAAAACCTACATCAGTTTAGGTATGAAAAACCTATACTTGACAATGATTTTATTTATAGCTCTGTCATAAACACACAAATTATGCAAGAGCCATTCTTCTTGAGAGTCAAAGTCATTAACATGACACATGGGCCAAGACTCTCTTGTAGAATTTTTTTTTTCAAGAAAGGCATCTTCTTGTCTTAAGCTCAAAGTGCTCAGTAGGTTTCTTCTTGTAATGGGGTAGCTTTGACAATTTTAATCCATGAATGAAATCTATGATTTGTTGAATGTATCTCTTAGGAGGCAACTTATGATGGAGCTCCTCAAGGGAAATGTCTCAATGAGGAGATCTAAAATCAAAACATGTATGTGAATCTTAGTAGGTGGGGGAGTGACTTCCTTCACATAGGAGGTGAAAGAAAACGTCATTAAAAATATTATTTCTTTGCTTCAACGTGATTAATATGAATTCTAAGGCCAGAATCAAAAGTGTGTATGTTAGATTTGGGTGAAAATGTTGGAATTTGATCCATAAGTAGTTTTGTTATTATTTTGGAATTGATTGGTCATCATTTTGTGTTTGACAATCATAAAATAATATATTTAAAAATAAAATTGAGAAATAAATAGGCATTATCTAGTTTACTGAAGAAAAATTAATCCTACGAATGTAGGCATACAATGGGATGGACTTTTCGTCTACTAGGAGAAGAATCAACCATTCTTTTTAAAATTATTAAAACTTGTAGTTTTTTGATTTCATAAACTTTAAAGATTGTTTGGTCATTGCAAGATTGCATCAAAATTATCTTAATAGATGGCTCTTATTGCATGAGTTTATTATTATATTTTAAAAGGTTGGAGACATTCAAATGGCTTATAATCAAACATCTTGAGTGGATAAAAGTATAATTTTGAGAAAGCTTCTATGTGTTATCTTATCATCCTAGTTTTAATTTTATTTTTTCACATGCATGAGAAAGGGATAATTTTTTTAAGGAAGATCACAATTGGTGATATGATCTTGAGTTTGATGACTATATGAGTTTTTGAGGTGGCAAAAGCTAAAATAAAGTTAGAAAATGATTTACATCCTTTAAGAGAAATCTCTCTCTCTCTCTCACACACACTCACTCAAAGCATGCAAGTGCTTGTTTTGGTAGCTTTTAATACAACTCAGTTTGCATGTTTGGATCTTTGTTACTTGTCTTTCATATACTTTTTTATGATGTATTTACGAATATGTTGTGTTGACGTGTGTTTTATGTGGAAGCATGGTTGATGCTTGCATGTATTTGTGAAATGTCTGTGCAAGCTTACATTCGTCTTTGTGTGCTTGCATTCAACTATGTGCTTGTGCTTGTATACACGTGCACATTTATTATTCTTAGGCGCTTGATATTACTATTTACATGTCTTTCTAATAATGTGTAGATGCGGACACGTCATATGCATATTTATGAATACTGATTCATACATGTGTTAACAACAACAACAACAACAACAAGCCTTTATTCCACCATGTGGGGTTGGCTACATGAATCCTTCTTCTCCATTGTGCCCTATTATGTGTCAAATTCTCGTTTAATTCTACTAAACTAAGGTTATTTTTTATGCATCTTAACCAAGTCTTTTTAGGTCTACCTTTACCTTAATTAACATCTACACTAACCGTCATCGAACGGCCGACGCTTACGTACTAAACCATCTAACGACTCATTTTAATCTTAATCTCGCCACCGAGCTACCCAACTTTTTTCTCAATATATTCAATTCGCATTTTATCTCTAAGAGTAAAGCCAGTCATCCACTTGAGCATTATCATCTCTGCAACACTCATTATTATGCTTCTCTTTTGCTGGCTAACATTCTGGACCATAAATCATTGCAGGTCTTACCACCATGTTATAAAAATTTTTCCTTAGTCTAAGTATTACTTTTCTATCACATGACAAGCCAGATGCATTCCTCCACTTCAACCATCCAACTTGAATAATACTAATAACATCCCCTTCTATTTCACCATCATTTTGAACAATAGAGCCGAGATATCTGAAATGCTCACTCTTTTTAATGACTTGATCACCTAATATCACAACATCACCACAAGAACTTCTACAACCAAAATTACACTCCATATATTCAGTTTTAGATCTATTCAAGCGAAAACCTTTAGACTCTAAAGTTGACCTCCATAATTCAAGTTTCTCTTGGACTCTCTCTCTAGTCTTATCAACAAATGTTGTCAGCAAAAGACATACACCAAGGTACATCCTCCTGTAAATGCCTAGTAAGAACATCCATAACTAAAGCAAAAAATATGGGCTTAAAGCCGATCCTTGGAGTGTAATTTTGTCAATCCTCCTTGTGTTTGGACACGAGTAATAGCTCTAGTATACATATCCTTAATGACTTGAATATAATCAATATTAACTCCTTTCTTTTCTAGAATTCTCCAAAGGATTTTATCATAAGCTTTCTCTAAATCAACAAATATCATATGTAGATCCTCCTTACTTTCTCTATATTTCTCCATCAAACCTCTGAACAAATGTATAACATCCATAGTTGATCTACTAGGCATGAAACTAAACTAATTTTGAGAAATTTTTGTATCACATTGTAACCTATGTTCAATTACTCTCCCCCATAATTTAAATGTATGACATTAATTTAATTCCTCTATAATTTACACTCTTGTGCTTCAAATTTATTCTTAAATATAGGAACCAAAAAACTTTTCCTCCACTCATCTGACATCTCTTTAGTCTTTAAAATAGCATTAAAAAGATTCGTAAGCCAAGAAATTCCTTGATCTCCTAAGCATTTTCACGCTTCTATTGAAAGATCATCAGGTCTTATTGTTTTTCTACACTTCATTGTCTTTAAAGCTTTTGCAATTTCAAATTTACTAATACGATGATAAAATAAAATTCTCTATTTTTGTTTAAGGTACTAAGACTGTTAAAATCAATCATATTCTCAGATCATTTATTAAAAATTTTATCAAAATAACTCATCTATCTATTTTTAATATCTTTTTCTAAAAAAAGTATTTTATGATTTTTATCTTTAATACATCTCATTTAAATTAGATCTTTACTTCTATCTTTTTATGATTCATATATGTATCAACAATTTTCTAAATATGTCCCAGGAAACACTGCAAGTGTCATAAATATGCATGCATGCATGCATGTTTCTTAGTCAAATATTGCATTTCTGGATCACCTGCCATTGGACATTGCTGTGATAGACTTGGTGGCAGCAATTCCCTTTTAGTGCAGGCTCTATGTTCCGCTGTAGTTGTTCTGATAATTAGATTGATTGTTCTTTGCAACATTTTAACAATAATAGATAAAGGTTGTGACAGTTTGAGCTTGAGAAGAATAGAGCTCGGTATTGTGAGGTTTTTTGTGAAGTATGCTTAGATTTAACATCAAGCTTGCGATGGTGATAGTGGAAGCTCGCATCCCCCTACCTGTTTTTCTGTTCTTATGAAAATAGCTATCTTCTGTGATAAATAACTCAAAAAAGTTTGTACTTTGCTTTACCTTATAATTTATTGATACTTCTGAGTATATGTAATTTCATATAGATGATAATTCATTATGATTTGGGCCCCCTAACGTAGTCATTTATCCTTTGAAGATAGTCGTTTCAATTAACCTGTCTTTCTAAATTCTGTAGTTGTCTTTTGGAATACATGAACCATGTTTATGAAAGTTTAAAGTTGTCAAAATACCTAGATGAGGCTCCTAGGTCCTATATTGCGGGCAAATAAATGCAAATGCAAAGAAGTTGGAGAGTGAGAGAAACAGGCATAGAGGTTGAGTTACCTTTTATCTAGTATAAGTTGCTACCACCTTTTGCTGTAGGCCTCATCACCTTATACCCCTACGTTATATTGTAACCTGCGGCAGCAGCAGCTAGGGATTTGGCTGTAAGTTGGATCATATTAATGGAAGAGGCAAAAGATCTTTAACTCTCACAGTAATTGTCAGGGAATTAAATCCGAGATTTCAGTTAAATGTTCAAAACCAAAATTGAATTTTGCATATTTGCCTTGTTAAAATCGCTTGGCATGATTTGAGTCTTGAGTATGAATTTGATAATAATTAGAAACTAATGATTTGTACCAATTCTGATTGTTGAAATTCTATCTTGAAAAAAAAGATTGAAGTTGTGTGACTTGTGTCTACCTTTTTAGGTGTTTATGCTGGTGATCCTTCAAAACTTAGCATGAAAGCAGCTTTTGGGAGAGTTTGGCGATTGGAGCAGAGTGGTGGTAGCATCATTGGTGGGACTTTTAAAGCACTTCAGCAGAGGAATAAAAATTCCAAACCAACTCGAGATCAGTAAGGCTATTTTCATATCAGGATAATAATATTTTTTTCTTTAGTTTATTGGCTAATCAACATTGGCCTGGACCTATGTACAGGCGTTTACCAAAACCAAAGGGACAGACTGTTGGATCTTTCACGAAAGGGCTTTCTATGTTCCCAAATGCAATATCCTTAAGGTATTTTGTTTTTGAAACCCACATTAAATGAGTTGTATCGTTGAAATTATTAAAAAGAATTTTTAATAAAATTAGATTCTTGCCTCTTTGTAAACTTTTTAGTTACACCAACCCCTCCTCAAGCTCTATATAAGTGGGAGATCATGCACTGCAACCTAAGCTTTCTTCTTTAATTTGTATTTTTTTTCATTACACCTAGTTTTAAGCATCAATATATACATGCTACTTATGCTGCAAAAACATGTTAACATAACGGTTTGCAGTTTCTTACTCGTATAATACCTTGGGAAAATTTTTACTGAAAGTTAAAGGAAGGAAAAAAATTCTGGCATCATTATCAAACATGCAAGGACAGGTGGAGGCATTGTTGCCAATTTATGCTCTTTGGTTGTTTTGTAAGACATTTTAACTCTTTTCTTTTATTTGGAAGACAAAGGGCAATGTCATCAATTTTACCACTCATGCCAATTTTTTTCATTTTATTTGTTTATGATGTTGAGGCAAGTATTTGCTATCGTTGGTATTGTAGTTTATGATTTGCAAGTTACGATATAATTTGAGTATGGTTTTACTTTCCTTTTTAATCATATTTGATTTTGAAGGCTATCATAACTGTGAATGATTTATTTATTTATTTATTTTGATTAGCTGATAATATAAAGTCTATACTTTTTAGATGTGTCCAGCTAGTGGTATCCTTATCTATTTAAAGGATTTATGTGCTCCATATATATGTTGTCGTTCTCTTAGTGGATGTCCATGCAGGAGAAGATATGTGCTAAGCAAAGTTTATTTTTACAAATGCCAGTTCAATAGCCCTAACTTTTTGAAACATGCTTTTTCAGGTTAGGCAACAAAGTTAAACTTTCTTGGAACCTTACTGGCATTAAAAAACGGGATGGCTTGGGATATACATTAACGTATGAAACACCAGAAGGATTGGTATCAGTTGATACAAAGACTGTCGTCCTGACCATTCCGTCTTATGTTGCCAGTTCTTTGTTGCACCCTCTTTCCGTGAGTTTCATGTATTCTTGTTGAGATTCTAAAAATGGATATTAGTAACTCGCCTAGATATGTTTTTCTATTCTACTTATCATTTGCTTAATGGAACTTAGTGTATGAGTACATAAATATTGCCACTACTTGGATATACTTACTTGATTAATTTTTCAACTTGAAATAGCAAAAAAACTTAATGCATTTCTTTTCTCCTTAGATTAACTTGAAGAGATTGTCATTTAGTCAATACAATTGTTACCCCCATGATGTTGGACAATTTAGGGTAAGAGTTATAATATGCTTTCATATAAAGAAAATTAAGGGTTCACAAATCATAAGTCGTCAATTAATTCAACTACTTTTTTCTTTTAAATATAAACAAATACTACTTGAGCTTAAAACGGACTGATAATGAAAGAGGAAAAGTTTAAATGGTCTATGGATTATTTGTATGGGGCTGTTTTAGTCTTAGGCTATCTTTTGATTTCTCCAACTTGATTCAAAATAGTTCATTGATTCTATAAATCTGATCTAAAATAGTTCAATAGTTGAAATATTTTGGATATATTTGAGAAGTTGAGGGATTGAACACATTAATTATAGTCTAAAACTAAAAATGTCTTTACACAAATAGCTAGTTTAAGGACCATTTTGACCTTTTTTTTATAATAAAATGTTTAAAATAATCCCCAAATTTAGAAACATATAAAATCAATGAGAAAATTAAATTTGATCTACACAAGTTAAAATTTTGATATATACCTTTTTAAAATCAAGAGCATCAAACAAATCAATATCAAGTAATATAGGTGAAATTGGACAAGGACAACAACAACAATAAGCCTTTATCCCACTGTGAGGTCGGCTACATGAATCCTTCTTCTTCATTGTGTTCTATAAGTGTAAAAATTTCATTTAATTCTAATAAAATAAGATCATTTTTTATACTACTCAACCAAGTGTTCTTAGGTCTACCTCCATCTTTCTTAACATAAGTTGAATCTAATACATCTTCTCTTCTAATTGGGTCATCAGATGGTCGATGTTTTATGTGACCAAATCTTTTAAGATGTCACGCAATGATATCCTACAACCCATCGAAGCAGGACATAATAGAAAGAGTAGATTTAGTTGACTGAATATTTTTCAAACATTTATTCTAAAAATTTTACTTACCACAGAATAACATAAGAGTGACACTTAGTCGTCTAAATTAACCCAAACAACACACGAGAACATTTACATAATAAAATTCTACCAAAATCAATCAATATTCATAGCAAGCGGAAGCAATTTAATTGAAACTTTTAATACTAAATTATAGAACATTGAATATTGAAATAATAATTTAAAATTTACTCAACTCATCTTAAAATTTATATACAGAGCTTCCTTGCAAAACTTTTAAAAAGGGTCAAAACTTACTCCTCCAACTTATCATTTTCCTTCCTTGTAAAAATAGTTATTTTAACTAATAGTCATCAAAATAAACAAAATTAAAATCAAGGATAAAATTAATATGCATGGCGATCTAAAACAAGTAAAATAGAATTATATATATTTGATCAACTTGATTGTACAAATTTATTTTTGAAGATTTATATATTTTATATAATGTTTATATCACAATAGTAGCTTTGAAATATGTCATGTATAGTTGTCAAGATTATTAGCGTAAGTAGTTCGAAAGTTTATTGATGACTCTTTTGCCTTTATAGAGGACCTTTTGCTCGATTTTATATCATTTAAGGACCCTTTTGTTTCACTGGAGATTCTTTTTCTCTAAACCTGCGTAAGTAACATCATAACACATTACCAACTTTATTCCTATCATATTACATTTCTCAGCTAAGCTTGTTTTAATGTTTTCAATGTTCATTAACAATCAACACATAATATAAATGTGCGAAGCAACTTGAAATGAAATAGAACAGTTCACTTAATGAGGGATTATCACAAGGAGCAACACCTAATTAACTATTCTCTTGAATTGCATATAAGAACAAAAGCTATGCATATAATTTGATTTCAAATAACTCGTAACAATTACTATTCATAAAATGAAGAATTTATATTATTAATATTTAATGCCATACACAATTAACAATATGGGGAAGAAGAAACTTGCTTTCTGTATCAGAATTGCAAATTTTACCCAATTGACGATTTACTCCTGCTAAATGAGCTATTTGAAACCTCTTTCTAATATAAACAATTCCGACATGACTTCTCCTCATAAAAATGTATAACCTATAATCTGATTAAAATTGATCAATTAAAAGAATTTCTAAAAAAAAACCACAGTTAAATCAAATTGCACAAATTTTGTCTTACTTATTTCCCCTTGCTCTTCTCTTCTCCTCTTCCTCTCCTCTTTCTTTCCTTCTCTTTCTTCTTCTTCCTTTCCTTCTTTTTTTTTCTTCCTGATTTCCCACTCTGTTTCCCGAATTTCTTCTCCTCCCGTCTCTCGGTTTTCACCTCCCAGCAGCCCCCACGAAAGGGGAAAATAAGAATTAAGCCTATTAGGAAATAATTAATGCTCTTTTAATATAATTCTAACTATTATGTAGGTTTAAAATTATTTAAATTAATCATATTAATCTATATTATATAAGTATAGCCAATGCATGTCAACTAAAGTGGAAACTCTTGGTTGTTACAGTAACGTCGCTATAGTGTTAGTGCTACAATGCCACAGCTACAGTCATGCTACAATGTAATGGCTACAGTATCCTGATAAATAAAATTAATTATAAATTAAATTAATTGATTAAAAATTCAATTTAATTTATAATTAAAATATAATTATATTTCTTATATATATAATTTTGATCAATATAAAATATAGAATTTTATAAAATAGATTTGATTTTTTTGGAAATACAAAATTTTAGGTATATTTTAAAATAATTAATTTATCTTTTTTTTTCTTTTGGATATTGCATAAGGTGACTTTCTTTAATATTATATGCAATTGGAGCTTCTCCAACCTTTTCTCATATATATATATATTTCGCATTTTATTTTAAGTGTAAAGCCACTCATCCACATCCTCATCTCTATAATACTTGGCTTAATTTTATGCTTCTCTTTTATTGACCAGCATTTTGTTTCATAAATTATTACAAGTCTTATCAACATCTTATAAATTTTTTGTAAATCTAAATGGTACTTTTCTATCACACAATAGGCCAACCACTTCAACAATCCAACTTGAATTATACTAATAACATCCTCATCTATTTCACCCTCATTTTGAACAATTGACCCGAGATCTTTTATAACTAAAATTACACTCTATATTTGATTTTTGATCTGCTTAAACGAAAGCCTTTTAGATTCTAAGGTTGATCTCCATAACTTAAGTTTCTCTTGAACTCACTCTCTAGTCTTATCAACAAGAAGAATATCATCAGCAAAATAGAAGGGGATAAAATCCGCTTTAATAAAATGGGCACATATATTGTGTTCAAAAGAATTACACATTCACCTTTTGTTCAGAAGATTGAAGTTGAAAAATGTATTATTTAAGCTGCAGTTATTGGAACAACTATTTATAAGCTCTTCATATTGAGTAATTTCATTTTAAATTTGAATTAATTCTAAAAGATAAAGAATTCTCAAATTTAATTTAAAATTCAATAAGCAATTGAACAACAGCTGAACGATCTACCTCATAAACATATATCAGTGGTCATCTTATGTGCATATATTCTTCCAGCAGAAAACAAGTCCCGTCCAGGAAAATAACTCGAAGTTGTGATAAAACCACTCTAAAAAATACATGCAAACACTACTTGAGATCCTTTAACAAGTCTTGCATAGCCTAAAGCGAAAAACAACCACAAGCACTTCCCTTGACATAAATCCAATATTCACTGCCCTAGCCCAGTTTAATTCAAATTAATAGAGACGTCCAAGCTTGAAATAAATTAAGTTGCCATTACTCCAAACTACCTCTCGAAGATTCCAATGCCCCATCCACACACACCTTTTTGGAATTAATGAAATTTGAATCAATTTGAATTATGTTATACTGATAAACTACCCCACTGTATAGTAACCTAAATATATGAAATTAAATACAACCTTTTTGGCCATCATTACTGACATGCTCTAATCATAAATTAAAAAAAAAAAACAAAGTAAACCAACTGATGAAATAAGTAAGATTTGCACTGACCATTGCTTGCTGTAACATTTCCAACGAGGTGGAAGATTTATATTTCCATCACTGATTTTTAGATCTATTTGGGATAGACATATATTAGTTTAGCATCTGAATTGATTATGATTTTTTACTGGCATCTTATGAATCTTATTTAATCTAATATATTCTTACTTTCGTTAAATAAAGTGCATCTTCATGTTGAAAGCAAAAGGTTGCATATAAATTTATTTAGTTTCTTGGATGATTTGTTCGTTGCAATTCATATTACTACTTTTTATAATTCTTGATGATTTTTTATTTAGCAGTAGTGTAGGTTTCTCTGTCTGTAAAAGAAAAATTTAAGGATTGTTTGATTTCCTGAGAAATGTTATACTATAGTATGTTATTAATAGGTGTTGCCTATTCAAGTTTTGAGATCTTTGTTAAGAAGCACAAACACTTAAATGACTTAGACACAATATGACACAAAAATTAGGATATATTTTAATTGTAAAAAAATACGATATGATAACATGATGCCATTACATAATGAGGTATAATATTGTAAGTATCACATAAAAAGTGTAAGTAACAATTACATTTTAATCTTTACTCAAGCATGCATAATTCTCAACAACACATTAGCATTAGCATTAATTATTAAACGTTATTTTAATATTGTACTTTTTACACAAAATGTCAGAAAAAATGTAAAATCTTTAAATTAATGTCACAAAATTTGAATGTATTGATGTATATCTAATTGGTCCCCATAAACTTGTCATTAGGAAATCCATTGACTACCCAACATAAGCTTACTAAACCCGGAATAGCTTGTGAATATTCTGTCCAAGTCAACATACGTCTTGACTATGTGAGGCGTGGCAGAGGCATGTAATATCTGACTCAGACACAAAAAGCCTTTTGAAGTTTTCTTTGTTCATATCATCTTAAAGTAACTTATATTTAAATTAAATTTCACTTTTAATTAAATGACATCTTGTTGCTAGGCTATCCAAATACCAGTGAAACAAAACCTTTGATAGACATCTTGAGGACATGTAAATAACAACAACAAAACATTCTCTTTATTTTTTTTTTGAGGAGTTTACTTGTACCTTTTTTCTTTCTTTTCAGAATGTGGCTGCAGATTCTCTGTCAAAGTTTTACTACCCCCCAGTAGCAGCCGTTTCTATTTCGTATCCAAAAGAGGCAATTCGGAAAGAATGCTTAATAGATGGTCAACTTAAAGGGTTTGGGCAGTTGCATCCACGCAGTCAAGCAGTTGAGACTTTAGGTATCTAGTCTTTGAATAACTCTTCTTCTCTATTACACATTAAGAGTTATGCTTATTGGATACATATGCAGGAATGAACTAGAATGTAGTCTTTGTTCTATGTGAATGTCCTCACAAGTTGGTGCAAGAATTAATTTTTTAACAGAAGGTGATCGATTATTATTATTTTTTCACCATGCAGGAACCATTTATAGCTCTTCGCTCTTTCCAAACCGTGCTCCCCCGGGAAGGGTGCTTCTTCTTAGCTATATTGGTGGATCTACCAATACAGTAATTTTGTCCAAGGTATCTCATCTTTTGGTTTCTGCATAATACATTCTAGGATTCTGAGAAATTACAACCTAGGATATCTATAGAAAATAAAATAATGGAGAAAAACTCTTTAAGAATTTTTATTTCACACTTTGTATAAGAGTTATACAAACTGTGAGAAATAAAAATTCTTAAGAGTTTTTCTTCATTATTTTATATAAAGGGGCCAGTGGCTCTACAGGGAAGCACACAGATTGCAATTCGAGTGCTATAAAGTAATTTATCCAATGGTATTTGGCTATGATCCATATGTGCCTTATGTTCTTTGCTATAATTATTGAGTGAGTGGGTCCCACTAGAGAAGAGAGCAACAAAATCTAAATTTTTGTTAGTAATAGGATCCTTCTTTGCTGAGAAGGAGATTACCTAACAGTTTGTTTTGCATACATATATTTAGAAAGCTTTTATCATCAATGGGATTCAGACTTGATCTTGTTTGTATGGCTTCTTAAATTGGTATTAGGGACAAAAATCCTATTTCTTTTGCATTCATTCATGAAATACTCCAAAGGCAATTTGGTCTCATGTTGATAGCATGAAATATTGCTTTTGATAGGAACCAATAGTTTTGGTTAATGCCATCCTCTCTTACACAAACCCTCAAACTAATAAATTTCAGAAATATTGTCTGCACGAGACCTAGATAACAATCTATGAGAAGTGTTCTTAATCTATTGTTATTGAATGCAGAATGAGAGTGATCTTGTGGAAGCTGTTGATTGCGACCTTCGTAAGATGCTTATAAATCCAACCGCTAAAGAGCCTTTAGTCCTTGGGGTACGTGTGTGGCCTCGAGCTATACCTCAATTCTTGATTGGCCATCTTGATCATCTAGAAGCTGCGAGAGTTGCCCTGAGCAAAGGTGGATTTGAAGGTTTGTTTCTTGGTGGCAATTACGTTACAGGCGTGGCCTTGGGTCGTTGTGTTGAAGGTGCCTATGAGACTGCTGAAGTCGTTTCAAATTTTTTGTCCAAATATGCATACAGCTGAGAATGTTAGTAAGTGCATTTTAATTAACAGTTTCTTCTACCAAGAAAACTACCTGCTATATATTTTTCATTCTCGTCCTTTTGACAGATAATGTCTTCATCTATCTATATTTTTATGAATTTTCATATACTATAAAATCTGGAGTTAATGCTGAGCGTTGTTTGTTTTTTAAACTTATTTTGGCCTTGTTTCATTGGTGATTTTCATAATGGTGTATGTATGTATTTGTAGTTACAAATTTCCTAATGTCAACTTTGATGAGTCTTTAAGGTTAAGGCTGTTTTGTGGTGCCATTTGTTACTTATGTTTATACTATTGATGGGACATCTTTAAATAATAAATTTATAAATAATAATATTATTTTATACTCCGATGATGATATTTGGATTTCTGATACACTTGGTGAGGTTTAGTTCCAGTTAAGATAAGTGAATCACGAAAACTTTTAATTACTGTTGATCATTTTGTATGATTTAATATTATACAAGATTTAAGTGAGTAACATGTATAAAAATTAATGGATAATACTTATTTTGAATGTTGCTATTATTTTTATAATACCGTTATTTGATAATATTGAATTGAAAAACATCTCTTTTATTTAGGAGTTACTTCACCAGCAAAATTTATTTTTAACGTGCAAAGTGTATTCCTTTGAAAAAAAAAAGCTTTCAAACAATGGTTATCGTAGCTCTGAAAATTATTTGCTTTTGGTCTACATTTTGAGGTTTTAGTTTTTTCGTATTTCTAAATTTTGGTGTGAAAAGCCATCGTTATAGTATGTGAAAATTCATAAAGTTTTGGTGGATATACGCTATGATTTCATCATTATGTTTGCTTTTTGTTGGAAATATTCTAATGTTTTAGAAGAAACTTTTGTTATTAAAACTCAAATGTTAAGAAACAAATAGATAAATTGGTTCAAAGTGTTTTAACTGGAAAACTTGAAGAGAAAAACCATTAGATTTGATCTATTTGTCAAGTATTCAATATGAGTACAAATGCTGTCCCTATTGGAGATAGTTTGAGAGACGTCAAATAATGGTGCACTAAAGTAGATGTTAATAATAACAAGAAATGAAAACCGGTAAATCCTAAGCAATGAGTTTTCACTTCTTATTAGCAATAATTCTTTAATAGATTAACGTTGATCGTTTCTGGTTGATCATTAGTAAAGGATAAAATCTAGATGATATTAAAGATTCCTGAATGGCTGTTTGGGTGTGAAGATAAGAGACAAATATATCTATGGTCGATTGTGATGTTGTAGAATCGATACAACACTTAGCCCAAGCTAAGTTCGGGTCATCTTGGAATGGTTTAACTCATTGCATTTTTCTATCTTTTTATTTCTGTATATTATGAATTAGATGCTTCTTTGCCATATTAGTGCACTATAACTATTATTTGCTTTTAACATTCCTTTGCACTTCTGACCACCTTAGTTGTCCTTCCTGCAGGAGGTCATTATGGCGTATATGCAAGGAGATTATTGGAAAATAATAAATATAATTGGTTATTGTTTTCTGATAACTTTCTTCGTCCCTTGTTATTCTGACTACATTGAAGGAGAATCCTTCTCCTTCAATATAGCTTTTGTCTTTTTACCTTGTGCTAAGTAGTATTAGAACCTGGAGAGCCCATGTGATGGTCAGTAGTGAGGCCATGGGGGAGACAAACATCGTGTTGTGGCCGTATATCCATACAGGACCAATAGACACTTGTTGAGTCATTATAGGGTGATTTGATAACCTTTTTTTGGACAAGCAAAATATTCTTATCATAATAAGTGGAGACAATACCCTTACACAATAGGCCTAAGAGCATCTTGTTGTTCAGTGCGACAATCGGCTCTAACAAGTGTCTCCTTGGAAGGTTTACATTCTGAAGGTTGTGACAGGGAGAGCATTTTGGAGACTTTGCTAGTCCTGATTTTTATTTGTCATCGCATGAGTCGCAAGACGAGAATGTTTTGAATTAGAGAAAAATGAAGAATTAGAGTCATGGGTTAACGGTAAACCAAGGTATACTTGATATATCGACCAACTTCGACAATATCCACAAGACTACATGCAAGAGTTTGATTTATCATGTTTTAACTAGGTTCTGCACATTGATGATTTTTTAGACTAGTTAAAATATATAGAATCTTTTTTGAATGTATAGAAGGTCAAATTTGTTGCTTGTAAACTCAAAATGCACTGCTGCTTGGTGGAACCAAAAACAAATGCATCCTCACTGAGAAGGCAAGTTGTCGGTTTGATCATGGCTAAGGATGCACATAATAATGAGGGAGCAATTTCTTCCCATTGATCGCTATCATATTTTATCATTAGTGATGACATTTGATCAACGAATGCATAGAAGAATTTTATTGATTGAATGCTTGAGTCAATCTCCATGAACTAGAATGACATCTAATGTTGTGATACCTTAGCTAATTAAAGGATCGCAATACCTTAGCTTGTTAAAGGAATTGCTTGGTGACCAACTGTCACTCTAATCCATTTGGCAGTTGTCTGTGGTCCGTCAATTTAGTATACAATGCTATGAGTAGTCATTCATGGCACTATAATGGATATTCCTCTACCCAAAAGGCTCTGGGCAAAACATCTAACGACAAGGTGCAACTTCCTTCAAGCCAACCTACATCAAATTTATCACTTCAAGGTTGTCCACAGTAGGAGAAACCTATAACGCTTTCAACATGGTAGAACGCTGATCCTTATACCTGATCATCGATCATTTGTTGCTATTAATGCAATCCAGTTGGCCACAAATCTAACAATTGTTCCTTGCAAAAAACTTTACTTATCGAAGTAGGTGAAGATGAAGAGCATGCCATTTATAGTGAGAAATAGGATTCAGGGGAGGTGGAACTCATTAAAGGGGACTTATGAGAACCTACAAACTATATCATTGAACAACTCATTGCAAAGCAACATAATAAAAAATAATGCCATCCCCTTTTTCATGTTCACTATACCCTTAATAAGAGAATTTGGAATGTGATCATTTAGAGCATCAATTTTTAGAATTTGGTATCCAAGGCCCTTGTCACACGGATGACCCAAAATTTGTCAGATGTAAGAATAGGATGACGGGTTGTTCCACGTTCCAATACATTATTTGAGGCAGAACGAAGTGAAAGTGAAATGTATCTAATCAAACCATCACAAATATTTACAATTCATCTATTCATTCATATACTGATGCGGAGCGTAGAAATCTTTAAATTTGTAAATAAATCGAAAAGTAAATATATATCGGATTAAGTTTATATAAAAGCGCTTAATCTTCTCAAAATTATACAAGTCTGATTCAAAAAAGCGGGACTTAAGCTTTTCGCGAAATTATCCGATAAGATCATACATTAAAACTTTTGTGAAACGAAAAGAATCTAAAGCTAACAAACGAGAACAATGTCATTACTAAATTACAAAAGCGGTAAGCGTATTTGCATGATGTACAATATCGAACAATATCTTTATAGTCTTTGTAGAGATGTAACAATATAACCAATATCATGGGTTCATCTATCAGTCAAGGATGATTTTCCTTAAAATCATTTGGTTCAAATCATTTTCTATCAAATCATTTCTGAAATCGTTTATAATTCGTGGGTTTGACTTCATGCAAAGGGTTGATGTCAAAATTTAAAAGGCGAAGGTGGCGGTACCATACACTTTTACCGACACTAATTGACGACTAATGGCTCCAACCTCAAAATGTCAGTCGGGGATCTTAGATCCCAATCCATTTGTAGTAGAGCTTTTGCTGATTCACATGGCACAATTTTCTTTTGACGTTTTCGCATTGCGTTCGTGTTTTCCATTTTATATACCCAAATCATATCTTTATGAAGCGTAATAATTATAAATCGTGTTATCTCTTGGGTCAGTAATAAACATTGTATTTGCTGATATGACGAAATATCATATTCGTTAATTTTATCTGAAGTGGTAGAAATAGCGTAAGAATGAATTTAAATTATAATGCTTATATATTTCAATAGTCGTAATGGTGATGTCCTAGATTCCCTCATGAATGAAATAACTCTTTCTTAACATCTATAAATGAAACTCATAATTAATACTTAATCTTACTGACATTGATATCTCATGTTTTCAAATCTTGGAGTCATTCCAAAGTAATCTTAACCTAATATTACGCTGATCAAACTAAACAACAATGATCTAAATTATAACTCTCTTTCACTTCAGTCCATAATCGCATTTCAAAGGAAGGCTGGCATTTGAAAAAAGGGATAGGGAAAGAAAATTAACAACTACAAAATTCCTAAGTTTTCCCCGATGCGAGAATCAGGAAATCGAGCAAACGGATCGATTTGAACCAAGCAGACGATTTCACCCGTCGGTTCCTGACTTCTGGATGTCGGTTTCAATGGCGAATCTGGCCAGTTCTGGCCGAAATCTTTTGTGCTCAGTCTCGTCGGGGCACTCTATGGCAAAAGTAGAGGAAAAGCAAGTCCTTGATGTCACGGTTATCAGTCAGCAGGGGAAAGGAAGAACTTGAAGGGAAGAGGAAATGGATAGGAAGGGAGGATCCAACCATACAGCGTCGAAAACTTATCCGATGCATGCGCATTTCTTTACAGCTCTATCTTCAATAACGACAAAATTAATTAGGTAAAACAAAATTAGTGCATAAATTAATTGGATATTCAATTTCCTCTTAAAAAATTGTCTCGAAATTTCTTCATTCAACAGAAGGAAACTTACTCATCTCTTGTTCAACCTCCCAAGTAGCTTCTTTGATTGGTGCTTGCATTTAATTTTAACATAGGAAATTTGTTTATTTCAGTAATCTCTTCACATCAAATCTAAAATCTTTTTCTCGTCGTAAGTCGAATCGGTTGTATTTCAAACTTTGTGTATGGAATTTTTCGCTCACTGTGATCATCTCTCATTGAAATGTGAAAACGTTTGTGAATTTTGATTCGATGGGTAAAGTCAGAAGCCATGCGATCCTTTCAATGATTTCAAAAGGTCCTATGTACAGCATTACCTCCGTGACCAAATCTACTTAATTCCATAGGTTTGACTTTCAAAATACAAATTCCAACTTGAAATTCTACATTTTAAATTCTTACTGGCGATCACGGCGACTTCAATCTATCTCGATTAATCGATTTTTCTGCAGATCAACTTCAACCTGTGTCTTTCTCTGACCCAACTTAATGGAGTTACACTTTCGACCATACAATCTTATACCGAATCTTAGATTGGTGTATTATTGTAAGCTTCGATCGGAATATGATCTTCTACCTCAAAATCTAAAACACATGAACAAATCTTCTAGGACTTGTTCTTTCGATTGTCCATCGGTCTGCGAGGATGAAAAACATCTTAAGTGTAGTGTGCCCAAGCCTCTCCAATTCCTTTTCCATAATCTAAGTAAATCTCATGACGATCACTTTTAACATGAAGTCTCTGATTCTTGCGTATCTGCAATGATTTATCAATGTACGTTTCATGGGTAAGAAATGATACGTCAATCAGCACAACCGGATCTTATCACGCTTGAATAGAAATCATAACAAAATCCATTGCAATTTCTTACCTTCACTCGGTATAGGTAATGAGTAACAATCCGGTCTTTTGATCTTTCGACTTTAAATCGACAGCATTTAGAGAATTTAATGTTTCTTCATTGTAAAAATCGCTTTTAAATCTTTATACATTTTTGAACTACGGGATGAATAGTATATCCCGCGATGAATGTAAAATTTCGTCTCATCAGCGTATCATTGTGAATTATCGAATAATACCTGCATCTACCTAAAATTTTTACATAATGGATTTGTTGATGAATTTCGATATCACGATCAGGTTTAAATGCGACTTTGATTATCGAATAAAGTTGATTATACATTGAGATAAATTATGTTGAATCTTAACTTTTGTAGAACAATTCGATTTCGACGAGTAATAATGTGACATTTCCCATTAGTTCTGAAATCATTACCGTTAAACTTTTCGCGGAAATCTTGAATATAAATCGTAATCTTTAATAAACTCAGTATCTTCTTTGCTTGATTCTTTTTTGTAAAGATATATTTAACTCGATGATCGATAAAATTTGCATTTCATACTGAGTAATGTCTCCAAATTTTAAGAGCCAAATTCTAAATCATGCGGGATAATTTCTTTCGTGAGGTTTTAATTGTCGAAAGCAATTCTTTCTTACATCGCGTTAAACACGGCGCTTTTAAGATCGTCATTAAATATTTGAAATCCCTCACGATGGAATAAATTTAAAAGCTGGCGGTGGTCGAATCTGATTCTTGAAAACTCTCGTCATTGTCGATTGGAATTTGACATCCCTCTTAATAAATTAGATAGGCGTTCTGATATGAAAATCTCTTGACAAATTCGCGTAATAACCTTTAAGCCCGAAAAGCTGAACTTAACATATTTTGGTGCGGACCATTCTAAAATTGCTTTTACTTTTGAGGATCAGAAACTCGCCATTGATAATGTGACAGAAATCATTATTTATCATCCAAAATTCACATTTTGAAAATTTGGCATATAATTGATTTTTGTCTTATAATTAAAAGCAATCGAGATGATTTGCGTGTTCTTTATCGGTTTTAAATCATCATCGATAAAGATAATATGGCAAAGAGCACGTAAAAAATAAAAAAGCGGGCGTTAGTTAAACCAAATGGAAACAAATTCATAATGTCATCACGGTTCCAAAAGTTGTTTTCAATATCACATCTTTTAACGATGATATCAGGATCTCGGATCAATTGGAAAATCTATAGCTCCTCCCGATCAAATAAATCATCCGGTAGTGGATACTTGTTTTGATTGTCACTTTAACTCACATGTCAACCGCATGTGTAGTCCTTTTCTTAACAAATATCTTGGTGCCATCGTGAGTTCTTTGAATAAATCCTTTGTCATCGATTCGCATTAACACTTCACGCAATTCTTTTGGGAAATCATAAGGAGATTTATGTATAGAAGTTGTACTGGTTGTACATCAATCAAACTCCACTTACCGTGTTGGTGGCAAATTCCTCAAAAGCATCGAAATTCAACAAGCTGGAATATTTTTCGGTTCAAACACCTCCTTATTCAACACATCCCAATTTGGTAGAAATCAATTTTGCTTCTTAAATATTTACTCAACTTTTCACTAAAGAAGATCGGATTCTTATCACAAGAAAAATAAAATGATTTTTTCACCGTGCAAAATTTCACTCTCCTCTTCCGGCATTCAATTGTTGCAAAATATTTGATCAACCAATCCATACTGTATAATCAATGTCGATTGGTAGATAATTAGTTCAGGAAAGTGTTTATCTTGAATGTAATAATGTCAACACATTTCTGTTGTATTAAACTATCGCCAGAATGTATTCCACGTTAATCATGAATTTCTTGTTATGTCATTTGGTTTTAATCTTTCACTGCGATCTTTATGGACTTAATGAATGTGTTTTTTAAGCGGTGGGACGGTTGTTATCATCTTTATTGATGATATTACGATTTATTCTAAAGCGATGAAGAAGCGCAAATCATTTGAGGATTGTTTTAGAATTGTTAAGACAAAATCAATTATATGCCAAATTTTCAAAATGTGAATTTTGGATGCGTAGCGTTCATTTCAGGTCACATTATCGGTGGCGAAGGAGTTTAAATATTTACTCAACTTTCTAATCAAAGAAGCGACATTCTTATCACAAGAGAAATAAAATGATTTTTCACCGCATGCCAAATTTCACTCTCCTCTTCCAAAGATTCAATTGTTGCAAAATATTTGATCAACCAATCCATACCTAAGATAATCAAAATGTCGATTGGTAAGATAATTAGTTAGGAAAGTGTTTATCTTGAATGTTAATGTCAATTTCCTATTTGTATTCAAACTATCCGGAAGGCATTCTCACATTGTCTGTATAAATAAATCTGTGGTGGCGAAAAAGAATCGAGAATGAACGAATGCGGCCAATCAAACGAACCCAAATTATTCAAATTTAAGAACATATAGATTCCTAACCCAAAATTAATCGTCTATACGTATTGATCAATTCATACTTATCCATCCCTAAATCCAAATCATGCTTATTCCTATCAATCTTTTTTTCTCAACCTTTCTTATTGCTCGATACCACTCACAGGATGACCCTCTTATCTTGTCGGTCAAGATATATGAGAATAGGATGACTCGATTGGACACAGATTTGTGACACGTTCGTCTTCTAGCAAGTGAAAGGTGTATCTCAATCAAATCATCACTAAATTCTATTACTTAACTTAATTCATAACACAAATCAGCGTAAATCTTTAAATAAATACTGAGCATTAAAGACATTTAATTTATACGCACAAAAACTCAAAACTCTGATTCAATAAAACTATTCTACCAAATTTCGTCTTTTCCGAAATTTCAATGAAGCGTCGTAAAATTTAAAGGCAGTGAGACAAGAATCTAAAACAATTTCGATAAAGGTAAAACAATCGTGCATTAACGTGTAAATCTATAAATTTGGTAAAATTGTAGGTAAAGCATGCTGCATAATGTAACGTTATGGCGAACAATATCTTTGTGTCTTTGTAGAAATGTATGATATAGCGAACAATATCTTTGTAAGTTAAATCTTGTATCGATGTCGAAACGATGATTTTCATTTCGATTTCTATATCAAATCATTTTAGAAATGTCGTTTATAATTCATAGGTTTTGACTTTCATTCATAAGTCGGCTTCGACTAAAACAGTAGGTAAGGCGGGCTCGAACATACTATACTGCCGACACGGCAGGTTAACGACTACGACCGCCTAAAATGCGAGTCGGGGATCTAAGATCACTAATCACTCGTCTCATCGAACTTTTCTATCTGCCTTCGCCGTCAGATAGCCCCTATCACAATTTTCGCGACATTTCTGCGTTTATCACATTCGCTTTACATGTATTAAAACATTTACTATACGCCAAATGAAATCAATCTGATTACGTTGTAAATCATTAATCATCTGGTCAAATCTAAACATTTGTATTTACATTCATATGACGACATTGATATGGAAATCATGTCGTTCATACTGATTTAAGCGGTAAAACGATTGGCATACATATAAAGCGAATTTACATTAGCGATTATGTCCATTACGTTAATGCAGGTTGTCGTGATGTGCACTCGATTCCTCCTCTACCTATAATGAAATAACTCTTCAGCTTCTATAACATACTCTATAAATGAACTAATTAATCTTACCGAAATTGATCTCTCATAAACTTTGGAAAGTCGACTCAGTAATCTCCAAAGAAATCTCTAACGTCACTATTAATTACTGCTTGATCAATAAACTAAAAACAAAACATCGATCCAAATCCCCTCAATAACTACACTCACTGCTTGGCAGCGGTTGAACTCCTCAATCACGCATTTCAACGCCAAGGAAGGTATTTGAAAGAAAAAGGAGAGGGAAAGAACCAAAACTTCCTAAGTTTTCCGTCGGCGAACAGAATTCCTAGCCGATCGGTTCCGGAATTTCCCAAACCGGCTTACGGGACGGTTCACGAGACTTACGTCGGGCGGTCAGGCGAAGGAGTAAGCATAAGCGGCGGTTCTGTCGGTCGATCGACGCCGAGGAGGAAAGCGTTCTGCTTCAGGGAGCGGTCCGTCGTTAAGCGATGTCGAGGAAGGGCGGCTTCGTCGCCGATTTCTTATGCGGAGCGGCACTCAGTCAAAGTCGGCAACGACGAAGCGAAGGCGGCTCGCGTTCGGTCACGGGAGCGTCGTCCGGTCGAAGAGGAAGGAAAGCAGACGAACTCAGCGTGAAAGACGAGGCCGGAGGAAGGAAGTGAAATAGGAAGCAGCGAGAGATCTAACCGCACGCGTCAGTGGCTTAATCCGGCCGATGCGAAGCCTTGCTACTGATGCTACATGTCCTACAGTCGGGTTAATTAGCTTAAACAAAAATTAATTAGGAAATAATTTGGATATTACAGTTCACTTGTTTCAATACCTTCCTTTTCCTCCACAATTTCAGAAATTGATCGGAGGAGACTTCAGCTGTGCTGAGATCTGTGGAATTTTGGGTTACTTCAGTTTTAGCTTCAAGTGTCTCAACTGGGTTCTCAGTTATCTCCTCCAAACTTTCCTCCTCTTTCTGAACAGCTTCTGCATCTCCTGAACCGTTTTCTTCTTGTGATGAGGACTGAACTACTTCACCTCTGCAAGCACTCGTTGCTCCATTTGAACTCGGGTCTTGAGTTTCTGTTGTTTTTTGTTGTTTTTGTTCTTCAGGAAAGGCAGATTGAACTTCTAGACCATTCACAGAAATCTCAGTACTGGTAGGAACATTAAGATCATCATTTTCTGTTGCTTCAGAAACATCAGGAACAATGGCACTGGCACCAGAACTTTGTCTTTTTTTTGTTCTTCAGGTATGCCAGTCTCATCTTCTAGGTCATTCACATCTACGTCAATTCGAGTTGGAGAAGAACTCGAATCAACATCATCAATCTTTTCTAGTGTTTCAGATTCCTTTATCTTCCCACTCTTTTCAGTCCCTTCAACTATAGAACATCCTGAGATAACAGGTTTTCCTCTTGAGACTAGCAATGTCTATCACAGTATTTTCTTCACCATCCAACTTACCAACTTAGTAATGCATCGATCTCCTTTTTCTCAAGTTCTGATTCGAAGTTTTGAACAGGTGAGGAATCAATTGAACAACTTTCTAAATCAGAAAACTATATATATATTAATTGCATGTGCATCAAGTGCACGTAAATAATATTTTTAAAATAAAAAAATAATATTATAAATATTAAATTATATTATTTAATTTATATTTTTATTAAAAAGTTTAAAATAATAAGTTCATATTTATCTTTACAAAAAAGTTATATGTTAAAATTATGCATTTAATGAATAATATTTTATGTATTTATGAAATATACAAAGAGGTATAAGAATATAAGTTAATTTGATTTTCAATCATTACTTTTAGATAATTTTATGATAACTCTTTAGTTAAAGTTACATATTCTCAAGACTTATGAGATTAATTTAGATTTATAAGTTAATCTATTTGAATTTAAAAATTTTTGTCAAATGCATTTTTATTATTTAGTTTTTTTATCGGATTTTAATTTCTATCTCTTCATTTTTGTATTATTTTATGTAGATGTTTATACGTAGATTATTTAAATTATGCTCAACTTTTTTTTTTTTACTTTAAGAAGTATTTTGTCCAAAAAGATTTTCTTTAAATTAAAATTTTATTTTTAATCATAAAATTATTTTTTTAGATAATTATAAAAGTATGTGTCATATTATATGATTAATTTGGATGATAAATTATTTTGAAATTAAATTGCTTGTTATTAAAATTATATATTTCTTAAGATTCTTTTATTACTTATAGAGTTGTATTTGATAAGAATGTTATTCACTTATGATACATGGCAATATGCCAACACAATTAATCATGATTTAAAGAGATAAATAAAAGATTTAGTAGAAGATTATGTAAATAAGAAACTTGTAATGAAGATTAAGTGTTTTGACTTGATGAAATTGTCTTATAGAATAAATACATTTTTTTAATGAATTATTTTTAATTTTTTTTCTAATTTGATTTTCTTAGAACTTCTATAGAGGTCTTTTATTGATTGAATAGTGAGTGTATATAGAAATCTATTCTCATATATCTTTTCTTGTGACTTGATTGTGAAAGTATAAGTAGAGCCAATGAAATTTGTGAGAATTTCTTTATATTTCTGAGTATTTGATTCCTACAAGATAAAAATAAAATAAATAAATAACAAAAACATCATTAAGTTAATATATTACCTTTATTTTTTTTATAGCTCTATAATTGGCATACTAATAATATCTTCAGTCTCTTCATCAAATAGTGTAAATATCAAATTTGAGCTTGTTTCTTCAACATCTAGTTTATAAGATACCTATTTGAAACAAAAGCAATATAACATACTAAATAATAAAAATAAAGTATTTTAATTTTATAAATTAATTATTTAAAATTATACTATATATTACTATTTGAGCACTTAGTACATTCCATTGCATCTTCCTTTATAATTACCTTTGATTTATATATATTGCATGCATTATATCAAAGATTTTCTTCTTTTATTCTTCTATAGATACCATTGTATCATAGTACTTATCTAATAAAAAAAAATTAGTTATAATAAATTTTTAAAAAAGTATATACATATAAAAGTACCTCTCTTGATAAATATCAAATGTATTGATCCTAAAAAGATCAGTTAGTACATATCCTTCATTAGTTGATGGATTCATAGAGTATTTACTTTCATTGAACCTACAAATTAGATTTTATGTTAATTGAAAGTAAATAGTATAATAAACAAATTATTCTAATTTTTTTTTTAAAAGAAAAGTAAAATAGTTACCAATCTTTGATTCTCTTGTTTCTAGCAAATTTGGATTAATTTTTAAAATTGTTGATGTTGTTGACAATGTAAAACTTGAGGTTTTAAATATGTAATTATTATAAAATATTTATAAAAAAATGGTTAATACATACATAAATTGTTGGAACCATTAAATTATTTTATTACAAAATCTTAAAATAAATTTAAAAATATTATACCATTAAAATATTTCCCAACAATTGATTTTGTTAAGATTCCTAGAAACTCATCTTTTAATGTTTCTAGTTGTTGTCCTTGTACTATACCAATGTTTTCCATAATATGAATGTACAGACATTAAACATAAAACATGTCATTATTAATTTTTTTCTTAAATTTTTAATATAAATGTCATACCTTAATCAAAAAATTTGTAGATCTCTCTTCATAATTTTTTATCCCTTTGTTGATAAACCATTCTAACTTCATTAATGTTCATAACCAATAAGAGAATATATGTTTTAAGGAATAATAAAATATTTATTAATATAAAGAAATGCAATAAAACAATTAAAATATTTACCTCAAGACGTATTTGGATTTGACTTGATGTCTAATATTATTGATAATTTAGTAGATGATGAGAAATAATTATCATCAATTTTTTCACATATTTTTGCAAGATTATTTAATATAATCTCAATAATTTCATTGATATTATAGATATTTTTATTTATGTTATTTGAAATCACATATATTTTTCTAATATTCATTACGTTAACAAATTTATCAACAATATCATCGAACATTATTGCATATATCTTTGCAAAATGTCATAAAATAAAAAAAGTCAATGTAATTAAAGTAATTATTAAAATAATATTAGTTTTAAATAATATAATATTATTCAGCACTAACTAAATTGTATGTAATGATATAATAAAATTCAAATTTATTTAATAAAAATAATTAATTACCTCCACATCTATTAAAGTGACTTTCTGAAATTTTTCTTAACCTAATTTGAAATTTTTTATATTTTCTTTTTGAGTCACTAAAACATTTATAGTCTAATAACATTGATATGGTAGAGAATAAGAAACATGCTTTAAAGTAAAACTTAATTTTTACGTAAAAATCTCAAAAGAGAGAAAAAACTACGATCTTAAATTAAAGAAATATTTCACTATGTATTTGTTTTGGAGTACAAGTTTTTTCGATATGGGATTTCATAATTGTATATGAGAATGGCTGACAATGAGAATCCCAAAATCAGGCAACAACAGCCATATAGTAATGGTGAAGAAGGGCCCGAAGATGAAGGTCGTCGGGATGGTGGCCAAGCAGAATAATCGGGTCGGTGGCGGTGGCAAACGATAGTAGTGGCGATGATAATACGGCGTGGTGGCGTGATCGCAATAGATTAATTAGCGAAGAGATCGGCCGTGGCGGTTGCGGCCGGTGGCGGTTGGTAACCAACAGGGGTGGTCGGCGGCGTCAGTGGTACGATTATGCCGGAGGATTTTCAAGCTTTAGAGCTCTCTCCTCTCTCTTTACTTTGCCTCCCCTAATATGAAGAATGAGGGGCTATTTATAGATTGGAGGAGGGACGTCTCTGTAAATATATGCAAAATCTGAACCACTCCTCTCCATCGGATGGCTCAAAATGATTCCTTTGATCATTTGATTATTTTAAGTATTTGAATGCTCAAATGAAGTCAAATTATGAGATCTTGGGCTTGTTAGATCCGGCTTGTCGAGACGCTCGATTTAACTATAAACACTCCATGTTTAGGAGTTATCTAGGGATTTAATTGATATCCCAAAGTTTCCAATGATATTTTAAGTGCTTGATCTCGACCGGTTTGACTTAGGATCAACTTGCTTTTGACATCAAGATTGTACAGTGGTATTTTAAGTGTCATATCGGTTCGAATCGGTCGCCGCACTGCCGGTCGCTCGTCGACCATCGCTAATCTCCGTGGTCACCACACCTCATCTCCCGATTTCGCGGCCCTGGTCGCCATATCATTGCGCCTTGTTAACCACCTCGTTTGCCACAACCCGGCTACCGTAACCATCACCGGATCTCATTTGGTCACCACCATCGTCGTGTCATCTCCGGCCATTATGGCGCCCGATTAAATGCCGTCGATACCATCGCCGATTCTTCTAATACCGTCATTCGCCATACTGCTTCAATCGCTGGCATCTCCGATTCTGGACCACCGGTCGCCCGGTTGCATTTGCGGACCACCCGTCTACCATGCCGTCGTATCTGCCGAACCACCATTTCGACCATCGCCGTATCGCTGGTTGCCACCATGGATATTTGGTTATCTCGCGGCCAGGTCTGGGACATTTGCGACCACCGACGGGACACCATCGTGCATCTCGTCGCCTCTCCGTTATCGCCGCGATGATAACCCGGTCGGTCCACGAGTGATTGGCGCCTCTTTCGAGGAGTACAGCCGTATGTACCGAGGCGCGATCGCCCAACCAAGGTCCGCATAGTTGATGGCTCTTCGAGGGAAAACGTAGACCACGGCGTATGTACCGCCTTGATCGCCTCCAAACCTATCGGTCCAGGTTGACACCTCTTTCGAGGAAAACGGAGCCTTGTCGTATGAACTACGTCTTGATCGCCTTGAACCGGTCGGTCAGCGAGTTGACACCTCTTTCGAGGAGCCTGGTGATTATACATCAAGCCTCTTGGTTTGGTGGTAAGTTGACAACTCTTCGAGCGGGGCTCTGAAAATGAGAAGATGACCTCCAGAGGGACGAGGGGTGTGCCTTCTCCCCTCCTGGGGTTTTATAGACTCCTATGGGACAAAAGATAAAGATTAAAGAAAAATCAAAAAACCCCTTCAAAACCGCCAAAAAGCTAAAACAAAACGGACAAAACCCTCATGGGCTTCGGCCCTACAGCTTTGATCCTCACCCTGGCCGGTCCATTCCTTCCTGATATTCTCGACCGAACTCCGGCCCGCGATCATTGAACCGTGCGACCCACGTGATCGCGAAACCAGCGCCCTTCAGCCTGTTGCTTGCCCTCATTCCATTCGCCCGTTTAGATGGCCGAACCGGGCCAGCGCGTAGAGGCCGCTGAATGGCCTCAGTCGCCCGAATGGGTTCATAACTGAAATCTTTGCGCAGCGTCCACATCGTCGCGACCTGCGCTTAGTGATAATAATGTTGTGCTCCCATGAAGATCTGTTCTGTCAAAATATATGGTTGATGGACCCGCAAATTTCATTGAAGAATTTATTATTTTCAAATTTTTGGCATATATATTTTTGGATGATTGAGATAATCTGTAAATAAGGGGATGATATGAAACTTAAAATACTGGTCAAGTACAAATCTTGATGTCAAGCAAGTTGATCCTAAGTTGAAATTAGTCGAGATCAAGCACTTAAAATATCATTGGAAACTTTGGGATATCAATTAAATCCCTAGATAGCTCCTAAACCTAGAGTGTTTATAGTTAAATCTCGACGGTAGAATCTCAAGATCTCATAATTCGACTTCATTTGAGCATTCAAATACTTACATCAAATGATCAAATCATTTTGGCGGTCCGATGGAGAGTAGTTGATTTTGCATATATTTAAGCGCCCCTCCATCTATAAATAGCCTCATTCTTCATATGGGGAGGCAACAAGAGAGAGGAGAGAGCTCTAAAGCTTGAAAATCCTCCAGCATAATCGTCCACTCAATGTAACACCCCCGTTGGTTACCAACCATGCGCCGCCGCTTGCCGCCGTGCCATCGATCGCTGCCCGCATTCGTCATTCGTTCATTCGCGACCCGGCTGACACTCGCCAGCGGTCATCGCGTCAACCATCGTCCGGTCATCATCGCCGTACCATCATTCGGTTTCTATGATTCTCGGACCATCTTTAATCATCCGACAACCTTCATCATCACTCACTCAATCCTTACTATATAATTTATTGTTGCTGATTTTGGGATTTCCATTGTCGACCCTTCTCATATACAATTAATGTAATCTCGGAAAACTTGTACTCTAAAACAAATACATAGTGGAAGATTTTATTGGGCTCGTGGTTTTCCCTCTTTTGAGGTTTTTTTATAAATTCGAATTTTCTTGTTCACTCTTTAAATACCGTGTGTCTTTGAATTTTCACAAGAGCGTAAGTTTCACTCTACCGTCGGTTTCTAGCACGCAACAAAAATAAAAAGGAAGTTAGTCATGTAAGCACATGCTTTAGAAATAAAAAAAGTATAATTTTATTTCAATTAAAAATAATTTAAAAAGTTTTATATCAAGACAGATTACAACTTCTTTGTATACCTTAAAATTACTGAGAAAATATCAGTATATCTTTGTATATGATATTTCTTATATAATAAACTTATTTTGATGCATATTTATCTGGTATGAGAAGCAATTTTGTATTGCTCATTGAAATTCCTCTGGATAATGCAATATATAATTGTCCATGTGAGAATACATATTGAGGAATATATATTTCAACATTAGGTATTGTTTGACCTTGTGACTTGTTGATTGTCTTTGCAAAAGCATAAACGTATTGGAAGTTGTTTTCTTTTAAATTTGAATGGTAGAGTTTCATCTTCGCTTGGACGTAATAGTACTCTTCGAATCAAAAATAGTTTGCCTGAGAATTGACCAGTTGATATTTCTGTAAGAATAATATTTTCTTTAAATGATTTTCAAATTATTTTTGTTTCATTGCATAATCCATTTGAAGTATCTAAATTTCTTAATAGCATTATTGGACAATTTTTCTTGAGAACAAGTTGATGCGAATGAGTTATTACGGTCTAAATTCTAATTAGTTATTATGGTGCTCGCAATTTATTAAACAAAAAAATGTAATTTATATGTCATATGATTGAATTAATTAATATACAAATTATGTAATCTCAAAAATTAGGATATCTTTTTGTTATCTTATAATCTTGTGTAGTTTTAATATTAATGAGTACATTTAAAATTTAAATTAGCTATATTATTAATTATGTTAAGATATTGATGAATTTTTATGTTTTTATAATTCAAGTTTACTTTAATTATATTTAGAGTTTATAATATTGCTATTTCTTTCATATCCTGCTTGTGTTCATACAACTATTTGCATTTTTATTGGTTGAGGATTTTAAAGTCCAACTGAACCTTAATTGTATTAATATTTTTTCTCAAATATAAGAAAATTAAATATTAAAAGTTCTTAACAAATATGCATATCTGTAAAAAATGCTATTGCAAATTGTAAATAAAAAAGTATATATATATAACACAATTGTTATGCATTTACATATCAAATTCATAAAATTTGATGTTTAAAAAAATTATTATTTTTATGCATAAAAATATGCATTTGACTTAAAAAATGAATTTGATGATAATATTTTAGATATAATAATAGAGATTTGAATGATATTTAAGTAAAAAATAAAAATTTAGATAGTAGATATATAAATATATATGAATTATATATTTTGTATATAAATAACATAAATTATCTTTTATATGCTCCTTTTTGACTACTTGACAAAAAGATTGTAAAAATCTCACCTCACATCACTCTTGTGAGAAATGAATGTCGAAGATTTATTTTCGGAAGAAATACAAGTCAATTTTTAATAGTAATATAGATATAGAGAGAGAGACAGAGAGAGAGAGAGAGAAGCTACTGTGGATTAAAATCTCTATTGGGTGTGTGCTACTTTATTATTAATGCTAAGGAACTACAAAATTGTACGTTTGTTATGTTGTTCCAGTGATTGTAGTTGTAGCAACCTATTCTTCTGCTGATGATTCCCAGAAACAGAAAACAGGAGAGTAACGGAGACAGATTAGTTGCAATTCAGACCTCATCAGCTATTTGCTGTCTTCGAACTCACAGAGGCCATAGATTTTAGCAAAGCCGACATAGGTTAGAGAGAGAGAGAGAGAGAGAGAGAGAGAGAGAGAGAAGCTGTGCCAAAAAAACCATACATTCCCTAACTACTCATTTCTTTCTACTTTCTCCGTCCCTTTCATTAAAAATTATAGAAGGTTAGGTTGCATTTGATTTGTATATTAATTTACATATTGTATATGTTTACTAGGTGAAAAAAGGAGTGTATTTTCATAATATATTTATAAAAAAAACGTTTTTCCATAAAAGAAATAATAAAGGATGTAAAAAAGTGATTGTTAACAGGAGTAAGGTTTGTGCATGAATGGGCCTCGAATCTCAGTCTCAGTAATCTATAATGTGTAAATTCCCTTTAAAAAAAACATTGAACTCATTATACTCTTAATTAAAAATTGATATCATCCTCAAATTGCAAGATTAAAATTGATATATATCCACTGCCATCTTCTTCCACACCAATCAGTGAAGCAGCGTCCAGGTATTAGCAGTAAAGAAGAAAACAATAACAAATTTGTGCATTCGAAGAAATACAGAGACCGTTAATGGAAAACATAAATCTCTTTATATGATTCCATATGCTGGGTTTTTTTTTTCTTCAGTGGAAAAAATAAAGTGAAAGCTTTTGATTTACACTTACACGAGATAGAAAGTGAATATCAAAACAAACAGCATACAAAGCTTAGAACAATTGGGTAGAGTTGCGTGTGAACAAGTTAGCAAGAAAGAGAGCAGTAGCAGAGGTATGGCTGATTAAATATAGGAAGGAAGATGTTCTTTCCTTATTACTGTGGAGTTGACTCTCGTGATCCCTGCCCCAACTTGGAAAGCCTTATTTCTCCAGTACCAGGGCTGAATGATGCTCTCCTACCGAGTCGAGGGCTTCGCTCCTGCCTCAGGTCACTGATTCGAGGACTATATCCTTTCTCAGAGAGTATGGGGCTGTTAAAGCCTTTGAGATCTCTGGTTGGCGTAGCCGTCGAGCTATTGATTTTGGGACTGTGGATATGCTTAATCTCACCGCGGCTTCTGGTTATCATCTCATCAAGAATCTCCTCACCATGAGAAAAGGATGGTCGTCTCATGACACCTTCAATCTCCTGCTAGGTGCAAAGATGTATTGAGAAAACAACATAGTTTCGAAATTCTTCATTCGTTGGAAGCACGTTGTTTCAAACAAGAAAGAAAAAGTTACCATTGCTTGATTGAATGGGATGGCTGGGGATTCCTCATACTCTGCTGCATCTAAATCTGTGAGGTGTGCACCTTTGAAGAGCTTGGGAAGAAGATACTGCCTTGCGGGTACCAAAAGCATGATCATGAGGGGGAAAAGAACTCCTGCAATAGGAATCCAAGTGATCCCAAAGCATACCAAAAGGTATGCAGTCTGGAAGAGAGTGAAAGCAGCAATTGTCTTGAACGGCACAGTCTCCACAAAGGTTGCATGGTAATCTTCAAGCACTCTGAATGGCACAACATTTGATCGGTGATCACATTGGATAACTTGAAAATTGTAGAGAAAGGTAACAGAGAATTAAGTACTTGTATCTTCTACTTGGTGCTGTAAAAGTAGCAGGATCCTCTCCCAAAACTGGTTACCGGGTAAGCTCTCTATTGCCATGAAAGCAAAGTAACCCCACAGCACAGAAGTTGGGATCTTTTTAAGGATCGGCATGGCTGCAACACAGCATCCTACCATAGCAGCCTGCAACAAGTTGCTAAGACGTTGCTCTTTAACCTCGACGGGCAGTAGATCATCAATCTCCTTTTCAACATCAAAAACCGACTCGTCCACAGGTGCATCAATACTTCCCAATCTTGAAGCCAATTGGATGGTAGATTCCTTCAGCTCATTCAATCCCTGAAAGTAAAGTTTTCTACTGTGAAAATTGATCGGCGACCATCGCAAGCAATGCAATAAGGAGAACACAGAATTCGTCATACCCGAGCAGATTGTTCCTGATAGATCAGTGGTGTCTGCAGTTGCTGATATGCTTCTTGCATGTTTCCATATAGTTGGCTTAAGCTAGAATTCTGGTTCATGCTTTGATGGGCAGTGGCTACTAGCCGATTGCGCAGAAGCTAGAGAAAGAAGAAATCACATTTTTTTTAGATTAATTTATGAGGCATGTAACGAAATATGCCATTTTCTTACTATTTTGCTCTGGATCTTTGGCAGCTTACCTGATGTTTTAGAGTAGCCAAGCTCTTCGTATGCATTGGCGATTGGGGGATGACACCATTTGATGGTGGTATCCCTAATAGGCCACATAATAAAGTCTATGGAAGAAAGGGAATAGAGATGTGATCAAAATTCACAGATTTATGCCCTTTGGCTTTCTTTCAGAAAATCTTTGAGCTTATGATAGTATCTACAAATTAAAACAAGAAGCCATGAAAAGGGATCAGAAAGAAGAAAGTACCAAGAAGCCCAAAAGAAGTAAATCATAATGAAATGACGGTGGTTTTCTCAAGTTGAATTCCTTTTGCTGTGCAAGCTGAGAAGCCACACTGTGATCAAAATAATAGAGAACTGCGATCATTGTAGCAGGAATGAAAGCTCCAAGTATGTACAGAACTGGAACATCCAACATTTCCTGTTTGGTTCAAAGTTTATATTGGTTAGCTTCTAGGAGTAAAGAAGAAAGAAAAAACATACTGAATAGTCTTACAAATGTGCTCTTTAATTTAAAAGGAAGGTCAAGAACACATGCCTTGATAACAGTCCAGTTCTTATATGCACCAGGTGACCATGGATTTGGGCTGAAAAGGCGTCTTGGAATCCCTGTAGGAACACTGTCAGCTGGTATGTAAGAAATTGCAGTCCATACTAGAACCATCAGGGGAACCCCATAGTCTGCAATGAAGCCTCTCAACCAACCTGCAATCATTTGTTTCTTTCTTTTAGATTCTAATTTCTAAATCAAAATGACTGAATGAAATAGTGAACAAACTTAACGCCAGAATATTATGATACAATTTGTATTGGGATAAAAAGATATTATAAATTGTGGAAAAAAATTGCTTAAAAGCAGAAGACATTTAGGCTATCTTGGACATACCGCAACCATACGGCCACGACCTCGCCTTCCTACTTCTCAATGCTGTGAGGAGAAGACCAAATGACAGAATCAAAGCAAACATCCCATTGCCGAACCTCCAAGATGGGATAAACTCCAATAACTTGGGATTCTCTCTTTCTGGTATGAGAAACTCATCCACAAGACCCTATAAAATACAATCATGAATCACCTCAACTCATACAAGTTTCTCATAACATCTGTTTTATCATATTAGCTGTTCATATAAAATTGAATAATTTTTTTAAAAAATGCTAATTTCAAGCTGAGAACTCAAAATTTTTTATAAAATTCCTATGATTATATTTATTATAGTAATGAAAGCTCCATGAAGATGTAAGAATTTATGAGGAAACTTTACCGTAAACAAGATAGACAGGTTATTCAGTGTTGTGTTGTTAACATGCTGAATGAGATTTACCTACCTACTGATATATATATGCTTTTCCAAATGACAGAACCTAATAACAAGAAAAGGTAGATGGAATCTGTGCTTACTTTGATTGCCTGCTGCATAAATAGCATAGCAATCAGCATACCAAAGAGCTCTCCGGCGATTCTTGTAAATCTATTGATAATTGAACATGCGCCAAGAATAGCCAATAAGAAGAGCAGGAAAGCAGTCCATACACACACCCTGACATCACAACCAACACAAGATCAAAAGAATGATTTACCAATTGTTTTGCACAAATAACAGTCATTTGATGGCTTACCATCCAGTCCATGCTAGAAACAGCTTTCTACCTAAATCTGCTCTATCTTTAGCAAAGTTGAACATGAATGTGTACATAAGCACTGTCGGCTCAGCAACTCCAAGGATCAGCAAAGGCTGACCTCCAATGACTGAGTGTATAATCCCACAGAGTGAAGTGGATGCTAAGGTTTGAATAGCAGTTAGAATCCCATCTGTCCAAGTTTTCATTTGAATTATCAATCACTTTCCACAAGTTAAAAAGAGGCTGTTACAGCCAATCTAACTTCCAGTAGTAACCAAAATGTTTTTTAAGGTTGTGCTGTAATTGAATTTCGGTGCTGCTCACCAGTATTTCTCTCCAATTGCTCTCCAAATGATATGACCGGGATTGCAGAAGCAAAGAATATGTAAGTTGTAGGAGCCAATATTCTGCAAACAAAAGAGAAGGGGAAAAGAGAAGTTATCAGATTTACATTATGAATCCAACAATGTAAAATAGTTCTTAATTTAAAATATTAAACTTTCATGATCATGAATCAGTACCTGATGCCTGCTCGGAATCCACCAGTCCAGTCTTGCTTGTAGCACATCAGCCTTCCTTGAAGGTCATTCTTGATTCCACGGAAAGGCACAAAAGTCTCCTCCATGCTTTTATTCACCTCTTAGCAAAGCAGCAGATGCTCTCGCTCGAAGATCCCAGCGATTAAGAATATTCAGATTAAAAGACACGGATTCCAGGATCTTTTCCTTGCTCCAACTATTTGCAATGGAAATGCTCTGTGCTCTCTACTTTCAAAAATCCGACTTTATGCATTCCTATGAAAGCACAACCATAAAAAATACCAACATAAAGATTTATATTTAAATTGATGTACAACAGAAGGTATATCATGAACTCATCAGAACACTCCTTAGAACTCAGAAACAGAAATTTTTTTTTTCTTTGATATTTCGAACTCTAGAATCCCCGATAGACTTCTTCTATAGTAAGAATAGAACCTTGAGTTGGCAAGAGAGTTGGATCCCAAAGCAAAAGGAAAACTTTTTGCTTGCATTGAAGTTTATGAGCTCCAGTGACGAAAGTAAAGGTAATGCGACATGGCTGGAGAGGAGGGCTACATATATAATAGAATGGGCAGCAGAGATTGTGGAGAAAATTATGTGATTAATTAAGTAAAATGCGGTCGATGGGTTTCCCAGTCTAAGCTTATTGCTAGCTAACAGATAGTTAAATAGCAACAGAAGGCTCCTAAAGTAAGAAGAGAAGAGAAAAGAAGCAATAGATGAAGAGCAATAAAGTAATGTGGAATCAGTGACAAAACCGAGCACGCAAGCAGAGAAGCCTATTGAGTTCGAGGTTGCGAGAGTGTGTGTGTGTGTGTGTGTGTGAGAGAGAGAGAGAGAGACGTGCAGAAAAGCAGAAGGGTCTCCCTTCAGCCTAATATTTTTGCCAGAACATAACAAGCTGGCTCGTAGAAGAAGCTCAGCAGCTTCTGAAGCATTTGTTTTTTCACCGAATAATTCAAAAGATCTCGGTTTATGATCATGTGTTTTTTTAGAGGAGATGAGCTTTTTTTTTGACAGGCAAATAAGTCATGAATCCTCAACACTGTTGATTTCATTCGGGAAATTTTATTTGGGATGACATACATACGCCTAAATTTGTATATATTTTTAGATTAAATATTTTTTATATTTATTTATATAATTTTATAATGTATATTTATTTTAAAATTTATACATTAAATGTATACATTTTATTTTAAATAATATAATTAGTGCTTGATCACTCAACTTAAGAACATAAAACATAAATTAATGTCTTGAAACATTTTGATAAGTCAACATTAAAGTTAAGGAGTTAAATTTATAAGTGAAGTTCCATGTTCTCGCGTGACGCCATGAAGTTTTCAACCAAAAAAAAGTCAAAATACAAGTAATAAAACAAATATTTCTTTCTACCTGCTCCAAGTGTTATTTTCAAATATGTATAAATAATGTAATCAAACTTCACTTAAAAAATTAATCTTTTTGGAGCTTAGCTATGCCTTACTAATAATAATAATATTATTATTATTGCTTAAAATTTGAGCACACAAAGCTGTTTCATGAGGTCTTAGACAGGGGCGGAATCAACCTCAATTTTCAGGAAGGGCAAATTTATATTTTAGGACAAAAAAAATTTTTAGGAGAGTCAAATGACTAATTTGATATCTCATACAAAAATATTATAAAATTCAAGAGAGACAATTATCCTCCCTCAATTGTGCCTGAGTCCCTTTGATCAGAGCCCCCTCCATTCTTCTACCACTTCTTCGAAGATAACATATTTAAGATCCATACTGTTTTTTTTTTTTTTTTGGTTAGATATAGTAATGAAAGCATATCTTAGGCAGGTATTTTCCTAACCGTACGTCAAGCTCTAAATAATTAATATATAATTACGTAGGAATGGTAGGATTAAGATATATTTTTGCACACGTTTTGGACGGTTTGGTCACACCACACATATAAGGGATGGCTGCAGATATATAATTAACCACCGTTTGGTTGAATATATAGGTTGGCAGCAGCTACCTCAATAATTGTATTTGGTTTTAATTGTTTATTAATTATAAATTAACTTCCCATCTTTGTTCTTCTTTATGCATGCATGAACCCAATTTTAATTATTTTGTTGAGTGCAAATATACTAATCTTGATTCTTGATACTGATGGTGGTTTCACTAAATTATCTTCGAGGTTGGTTTCTCCATTGTCATTAGGGGTGTAAATGAGCCGAGCTTGAGCCGACTTTTTTGTGTTCGCTCGTTTATTATCGCTTGAAATTTATGTTGATGTTGTCGTTTACAAAATAAGCTAAACAAGCTGCGAACAACAACAACTTTTTTTGACAGAGGAGGATTCAACGCTAGATCTTTTGCATAACAAAATTTTAACCATTAAATTCATTTGTGATATATAAATGTGTTGGTATGTATATATAATAATAATAAAATAATAATAATAATAATAATAATAATAAAATAAATAATAAAATAATAATAATAATAATAATAATAATAATAATAATAATAATAATAATATAATAAATAATAATAATAATATAATATAATTTTTATTTCGATCTAAATCGGTAAACACGATCCAAATGATTGTTTCTACGTTTATTATCTATCGAATGAAATGTTTGTTGTTGTTCGTTTAGTTAATGAAACACCGCATCATAACGCTAACATGATTCACAACGAGCTTTTTTGACAGCCCTAATTGTCATCTTCTTATAACCTTTTGTATTGGCTATGATTTATTTTGAATTAAATGATTAGATTTTATCTATAAATTAAAGTTTATAAAGTTATTTTATTATTTCTAAAAAAATTTGTCTAAATTTTTAATTATTTGATTTATTATGTACATTTATAACCAGCCTTAACTCAACAGTTGAATTAATATCACCATTAATTTTCTGATTAATAAGTGTTCAAAAGCATATATATTGGAAATCTGATTGGTAAGATGCCTTTCAGATTATTTTGAGAAGCTGGCAATCCTTCATTTCTGAAAGTTTTCATGGAAGTCGGGTGGCTGAACAGATTAGGTAAGTCTTCTTCATCGTTCGTTCATCTTCTTTCATGATATGATAGAAAGATGAAAACACAAACACAGTGCTTACTTTTCACATCAATCTTTCATCTTTGATCGCCAGCTTTTGCTTTTCCAACTCCCAATCATCATAGTTCCCACCCAGACATAAACTAATTACTCACTGACGGAACTAACAATTTTAAAATGACAGAAAATGTCCAAAGATTTCATCCCAATTTTAGAAGAGCTGATTAAGTTCTATTTACTACTTGCGCTTTCAGCATCATATTCATCTTTTTAATGCCATTCTTGAAAGAAAGAAAGAAAAAAAAAAGATAAATTGAGAAGCATTTGGGCTTCGAATATATATATATGTAGATACTTGCTGTTCAGTTAAGAAGAGAAACTAAGAGTTCGTTGTTGTGTTTTGCACTTCATGAAAAGCTCCGATAAATCATATTTCATCAGTTTCCACAAATTTAAAGCACATGAGAACCTATAGAATCTACAATAGCTATCTTCATGCATGCACTGAATTTCTCATGATCATGATCACATGCAGATTTCATACAAGTAAAATGTCATCTTCCTTTAAGAAATCAGAATATGAGAAAGTGGAACCAAATTACTGGAGATCATGGCGCATGATACTTTGTCTAGTCTTTTTCGGTCATCGTCATCATCATTAGAGATTTATAGAATATGAAAAGTTTATTTCTTCTTTCCTTCTATCATGGCTTCAATGTCATATCATTTTATTGTTGGATGAAGTTAGACGACAAGATTTATTTCAAACTCCTGAAATATCCAAAAAAAATGAAATATAATAATTTTATTTCCACATTCAGAATGAGTGAAAACATAAAAAATCATTTTCTACATCATAGTTTCCATATACAAATAGCCAAATGAGGCCTTGAGGATATACCACATCACACAGCTCTAAACAATAAAGACAAGATGCATGCCAAGAATTTATTACCAGATTATGTTATTTTTTGAAGGAACTGTGTCAAGAACAAATCTTTTCCTTAGATATGCAATAATTTAAGCTGCCATATAACTTCATATTTTATAGATTGCTTTTCGAATCCTTGGTTCTCTGCATGTAAAGTAGAGAGAGAATATATGGCTTTAGTTTTAATATACATCCAATGAACCAATGAACATTCTTTCTACCAGATGCTAATCTGGAGCTAACTAGCGCCAGCCTGTGACATCCATTGAACTCAAAGCACCTTTATTAATGATGGATGGTTCGTCCTTTTATAAAATAATGATTGCTGCTGCCTTAAAAATCTTTTTTTTTGGATAAAAAATTGAACATAAAACTATTTTAAATTAATAAAGATAGGTTGTTGAAAGGGAACGTTAAATATTTTAAGCAAAGCCCTCATTCCATGCTCTGGTTTCAGCTAAGAAACCAGATCATTTCAGCATGAATATTCACATACATAAACAAACAAGCATATAATCACACACATACTCAGATAAAGATTTCCTGTCTATGTCTAGCGACTGTAAAGATTTCCCTAAAAAAAGGAGGATTCTTCCTTTTTAAAATCATTTTTCAAGTCATCATGCTTCCCAGGAAAAAAATGACTAATTTTAATGACTTCAACTTCAGTTCCCCAGTAATTGAGTCAGAGAACTAAGTAACATTGGGGTCAATACTTTCCCAAAAGGTGAGGATATGTCAACCCCAATCAACTTGCCATCCGCCACTCAGCTTCATAACTGATAAATATCTGCTGAACGTTTTTGAAGGATCATACATATATTTCACTTGTTCTTGACAATATATGCTTTCACTTATCAAAATCAAAGTTTTTCAGATTAGGGCCATGGAATTGATAAAATGTCGAGAAGAGCTTGAAAAAGTCTCGAGAGAAATACAAGAACTGATAAGGTTAGTATTCCCAGTATTTTTCATGAAACAGGCATGGCGTAGTTGTATCTAAGAAAGACAGATTTTAAGGGATAAAAAGCAGCTAAAACCCATCAACTAAATGATGTAACAGATGGGTGATATTTTTTATAGATTATATTTTTCTGTTCAAAAGAATATTTACTCTATATTTATTACAGACAGCATGAAAACTATTTGAAGATTCTTAATGTGCAAATGAAGTTCATTTCTACTGGGATTGGAATCAACGGAGCTTTCAAGAGTTAACATTGAATAGATGAAGGCCACTAAAACTAGGACTGAAGTCAAGGAAGCTTTCAAGACTGTAAGAAAAAGCTAAACTACCTAAGTGCAAGATGGAAAAGATAAGAACATGGGGCAAAAGATAGTTTCCCATATTATGGACAGAGGCGAGCAAATAAGTTAGTCCTATAAAATTAGTGAAAGAACTTGGAATATAGGTACTTTTACAAGTAGATTAATGAAATTATTAGATATTATGATTCATAGGAAGATATATATTTTATGTACTCAAGAAACTAAATTGATTCGAGAGAAGGCCATGAGACTGATAGTTTAGTTTTAATCTTTGATATTCAGGTAAGAGTCGAACTATAAAGTGCATGTGTGATTATAGATAAAAGTTTAAAAGGATAATGTTATAAATATTAATAGGGTTGGAGATAGAATTATAACTTTAAAGATTTTTGTTGATATTAAGATTATCAATGTTATAAGTATTTATGCTCCTCGAGTAGATTTGGATGTAGGCTTAAAAAAAAATTTCGGAATGACTTAGAGAGATTAATACAAATAGGACCTCTTAAGAAAAAAGTATTTGTTGGAGGAGATTTTAACAAAAATATTTATAGAGTGGTAGAAGATTTTAAAACATTAATGATAAATATGGGTTTGAAGTGACTAATAAAGAAGGTAAGACTATTAGAATTTAATTTAGCTTATGATTGCATAGTTTCTAATACTTTATTTAATAAAAAAGATGAATATATTATCATCTATAAGAATGAACTTAGTAAAACATAGATTGATTATTTTCTTAAAAGGAAAATAGATCATTTAGAATATAAAGATTGTAAAATTATTGCAAGTGAAAGTTTAAGTATTCAACATTGACTACTTGTTTTAGATTTTAAGATAAAAGATTGAAATATGAAAAATAAATCAAAACATTATTGTAAGATTAGATGTGGTACTTAAAGAATACTAATAAAAATATTTTTAGGAGTAAGGCAAGTTGTAAAAAATATGCTTACATAATCAAAATAAAAGTTTCTTTTAGCAAAAATAGTTGGTGTTGGAATCAAATGTGGAAGGAAAAATTTAAAAAAAGAGAAATTTTATTATAAAACATGGTTTAAATGTAAAACTCGAAGAATTGAGAAAGATATAAAGTAACTCGTATAGATGTTAAGAAAGCAATATATGATACAAAGAATTTAATTTTAGTAATTTATGCAATTGATTAGACAACAAAGAAGGTGAAATATATATATATATATATATATATATATATATATATATATATATATATATATATATATATATATATATATATATATATATATATATATAAGCTAGCCAAACTAAGAGATAGGAGAAATAAATATTTAATTCAAGTGAGGTGCATTAAGAATGAAAATCATAAAGTGTTTTTCTTAAAAGATGACATTGAACATAGGTGGATGAGATATTTTGATGAATTTTTCAATGTGGGCTATGAGAATTCGACTTCCTTTAGCAATCTTAGCATCGTAAAGAAAAAAAATTAGAATTTTGTTTTTATCATCGTATTAATAAAATTAAAATTATAGAGGCACTAAAAAAAATGAAGTGTGGAAAGACGGTATGACCTAATGATACCAATATAAGTATGGAAATGCTTAGGAGATCAAGGAATCTCTTAGGTTACTAATCTTTTTAATATTATTTTGAAGACTAAAAAGATACTAGAATGAGTGGGGAAAGGGTTTATTGATTCATTTTTTTTAAGAATAAAAGTGATACATGTTGACCAATAAATAAATTTCATAAGCGTAATTATGCATGTATAATGAAATTGATGTAAAATTAAGCTTGAGGTCATGCAAATTGGAGTTAAAACATCTCGATCATGACCGAAATTGATCGAGATGTCCTCCGATTATAAAATTGACTGGGTCAATGTGTTCAGATAATTGAAATTAACTAAAATTGACCCTTCATGTTAGTTAATTATTATCCAATAAAGAAAAATAGGTTGCATAAGTAGTTTCACGCATATCAAAGTCGAGAGGTCTCGACGTTATCTAAACAAACTCCTTTCATAAAATGGACTACGCTATTGTCGAAATGGCGAAATATATCGAACGAGATCTTTCACGATTAATTCGATCGAATGTGAAGCAAATGGCAAGCTTAGAATACAACGATGCACAAATCAAGCTTGATTTTGCATCAATCGACCTCAATGTTATCCAAATGACCCCATTCATAAAACAAATTGCGTCGTTGTGTCCTCGCCTTACCCAAACTAATCTGTTCTTGAATAGCCGAACTTGCCATTCAAACCAAGACCTCTTATTCTCAGATTTCTCTTTCCCACCACACATTTACCTTGAAATCTATGTCGTTAGCATCGTCGTCACACTGATTTGTTTGCTGAAAAGTAAAAATATGATAAAAATTCTCAAAATTTGAACTATTTTCTTGTGTTGTTCTAAAACAACGTGGAAATCAAGTGTCCATTTGCATTGTTTCAATGTGAAGGAAAAATCTGTGAAATTTAAGTAATCGCGTGCACCGAAACTCAACCTAGTGAGGAATAATTATGAAATTTAAGTCCGTGGGGAAAATTATTGTATATAGATGATTGAAGACCTATCATTGTCAAAATTGCCAACAACTTCTGATGAAGAGAATTTGATTTAAATGTCTCAAACTTTAAGGTAGATGAAATAGTAGATAAGCCTTAGATTTCACCCTCATTTTGTGAGGATTTTAGATCTGTTTCAAGTTTCTATATGCAGTACCTATAATTAATTACCTCCCCATTCGAGAGAGAACTTTCAAGTTTGATGTGAATAGTGTTTGTATTTATGTAAGTTTAAAAAATTTTATGAAATTATAATTATTTAACTTAAAGCATATGGTGGAATGATGGTGATCTGATCTAGATCATGGTTCCGCATACACTTGTCAGAGGAGGTAGTGGTCATCAGCAAGGATCCCTTTGGATTATGTATTAATCCTTTAGGGTGATGTTTGACAGATATAATATTAACTTGTTGATAAAAGGACTTTATTAAAATATACATTCATAACTCAGACCACATCATAAGAATATAATAATATTTCAAAACTTGTCATGATCAGGACTCCATCATCATGTGGAGCCTCAAAATCACGAGAGGGACACCTCCCTTACTTGAGATTATTTGAGTTTGAATATATTTATTTATTTGACTTGACATTAGCTTTTTGTAGGGTTTTCAATCATCATCATCAAACGATGGTGGTGGGGTGGATGGATTATTTTTTTTAAGTAGTTTAAATAATACTTAGTTTTAAGATGATACTGCTGAAATTTTTAAAGATATTTATTGAGATTTTCAATCAACGTCATCATCAATCAATCATTTGCTATTATTTTTTATTTTTATTCTACAAATACTTTAATAATGACATCGTTTATATTTTTATTTTTTTTTGAGAATATTGAATATAATAAGCGTAAATATTTTTAATAGTTACCCAGGTTCATATCAATCAAAATTTACTATCATAGACCTTACTTATTTCTTAGAAGATCTTCTTTGATGTGCACTTAAATTCTTTACAAAATAATAAATAAATTGAGTAATGAGGAGTCTTAATTAATCTAATAAATTTAGAGTTGATCGCCTAGATATATTTAGAGGAGTTGAATTCTTTTCAATATTTGAATTAATATGGAGACATTCATTAACATATAATATAAAAAAAGATTGAATTTTTCATCATTTTCTTCATCTTTTTTTTAAAACGCGCATCCTTCTGATGCTTTAAGAAAAAGGAGCTTTATAATTTAGTTTTAATTTAGATAATTTAAGATTAATTTCATATTTATTCAACTTAGCTGTCTTTTTAAAATTTGCACTTTAAATCTCTCTATGCACATGCATTTTTAACTTAGATAAATTAAAATAATTGATTTTAAAAATCATAATTAGAATAAACTTTTTTTTTATTTTTGTATTGTAGGAAGCTCCATAGCTCGTGTAGAATTTAATTTAATATCATACGTCTCCTACAAAAAAGTTCGATGGTGATGAAGGCGTTTTAAAATTACTTATTAGATCCGGAATAATATTTAATTACTTTATTTTATTTGAAGTTGATTAGTCTTTGAATGTTCAATAGACTCATTTATATCTACACTCTCAAACTCTATAAACTCTATTCAATTTTTCTTAATAGTATATTTTAAATGCTTCAGGATTCTTTAATTATGCTTAACATCACTTATTCATTAAAATCTCTTATGAATTCTTGTTTTCTCTAATTCATTTGGAATGAATTATGATTTGAAAAATATATTCTAATTTTAAGAAGATCTTTTGCCTAATTGGATATTTAGTCCATCTTCTAAATCAATTAAGAAATTGCCATTTAAATTTATCAAAATATTCAATTCATAAATTTATTTGAGTTCACTCCATCTTTTTTTATTTGAAATATAGTCTTAAAATTCATTTCAAATTCATTTATAATTCAAAAAATTTTACAATTTATTTTAGCGAGCTTAACACCATTTATTTAGGTTGAATTTTTGGATAAAATTTTGACATTTTATGAAGATTCACATCGTCATTAGCGAAATTTATATTCGAATCTCACATCCCGTCGTGATGACGGTTAATGTTTTGAAGCCTCGACCATTCAATCGTTATGCCGATGAGCATAAGCCTTCAATCACTTGGATAAAAGTAAATTTATATGGAACTTCTATACATTCAGATTTTATTTTAGATTATTTATTTTTGATGTGATTAATTTTTTAAAATAAATCTTGATTCTTCACTTTTTTTTTCTAAGTCTAAAATTTAGTCAAATTTTCTCGCGTTGTAGGGGTTGCTCTAACAAATTTTGAGTCTACGTCGCTCGATGGGATGACGGTTGATGTTTAAACACCTTGGCGATTTTCATCTATTAAATGCGATGACGTGTGAACTTTCAAACCCTGTAAAGAAATACACATATATACATATAAGTTTCAAACATTTTCATACATCCACAACTAGCAACAATAATAATTTTGCATGAGTTCGGCTAGAAAAAATTGAATAGGAGAGATTATCAGCCTGATTATTTGGGTTGAATAGGTGAGGGAAACACCAATGCTGAGAGGAACCTGCCTGATGGCAGAGTCACCTCTCGGCTATACTCTAGTTCGCAGAAAGGGAAGACAAGTGTGCTGTTGGACATGAGGCAGGAGGAATCAGGAAGGGCATGCCGAGAGGAACTCGCCTGCTGATGGAGTTGCCTCTCAGTTGCCAAAAAAAAGGGGTTAAAACGATATTTGGCTATAGGCTTCAGAGAGAGAGAGAGGGTCGAGAGGATTTGTGAGTGGGGAATTGGATTGGATAGGGTTTGTGAGTTCTTGCTGGACAGAAAGCCTGTCGACCGCTAGGAAAGAAGGAATCGACGGGTAAAAAGCTCGGTTGCAATGTTGTTCATCTCAGGTACTGTAGCCGAGGCAGGAAGTTGACTAAATTGCGATAGAATTTCTTAATCTCAGTTTGAAGAAAAAGGTGCGGGTGACAGGCTGTAGAAAGGCCGATGGGATGGCTCGGATCAGCGATGGGAGAAAGGTTCAGCTGGTGGTTTCCGGGTATAGGAAAGCTCAAGTTCTTGGCTGATGGGATGAGGATGGCAGGCGGCTGGGAATTTCAAAAACATAGGAATGATGGCGGCGGGGGTGGAGCAAGATGGTAGCAAGGATGGGATTCAACGAGGGAAAGAAAGCTGACGAGTGAGAGAAGAATGACGGAGGCTTACAGATGAGAGAAGTTTCGGCTAACCTTCGGTTTCACGTCCAAGAGGGGAACGAGAGCAAAAGGGGGGCTCGGGATGCTCGACTGAGAGCTCCCATGCGACGTGAATTATGGCTGTGAATAGAAGTTTTTTTTTTTAGAGGGTTAGGTGTTATTAGGTATTTATATAGATTCTCTTTTTTTATTTAAGTAGTTAAATCGACCTTAATTCAGATTTTCACGATGATATCATTATATGATTAATATATATCAATTTTAGGCTATTATGATATTTTGAAATACAGCGAAATACGTTGATGATTCGGAGTTTAGTTAATTTTCAATTAGCTTTTTGCTTCAATCACTTGATATTTGCGTTGACTCGTCCGAATTGATCACCGACAGTCTCATTTAAAAGATTTCGATGTTTTGACACTAATGACATGATCAATTTTACAAACGGATGTTGTTTGGACATCGTTGACTTTCGACATCATATACGACGGACTCGCGATGATTCGATCGTTGAGTTGGGTAATATGTATATTATGAACAATTTCAACATTTTGAATGCGATGGCAAAGCCCATTCATCGATTGGAGGTCATTTCGACCAATTTCGATGATGCATAGTGCACTTAGCTCTGATTTGTGCGCTATTGCATCTAAAGTCCGTCGAATTTATCTTGTAAGCTCGACTCAATTTATGTGGCATACATGGAGGTCAACACTCATAAGGGCGTAGCAGGATCGAGGACTCTACTATGATCAATAGAGTATGCAGATGAAAGAGCGTCGTGATTGAGACCATTCTTACTCATTAGAAAGTATCGGGTATGCCAAAGCTCTCATGAAGTAGCCCTTACATGGCGATGATGCCAGGATATTGTTAGAATTTTAATTGAGCTGCATAGCAATAAAAGGACATGAATAATATTGCTCAAAATAAATTTAAAATTTAAAATTGAAATTTTAAATGAAAACTTGAACTACACTTATATATTTGAAAACTTCACTGTGCTTAAGCTAGCTTAGCGAGTTATTGAAGACTTGGTATAGTGCCTTAAAATGCTAATTGTCTCGCTTAAGTTGGCATGACGGGTATGACTTTAGCACCCCGAAGTAACCCCTATATGGAATTATGATAGGATGCTATCGAAATTTATAGTGATAATGACTTAAAGAAACCTATTAAAATATAAATTTCTAAGCCTAAATTGAAAATTATGATAATTTCAGTAATCAATTTGAGGTTATCATTTTGAAATAGATGAATCTATAAAAAAATATAAGTGTAACTGAAATTGAAATTTCATGAGTTAAAATCTCTTGTCAAACATTAAAATCATTTTAAAATTCATAATAAAATAATTTAAAAATATTTAATTGACTATACGATCAAAGCATAAGAAACTTCTAAAATATTCGAATACTTGATCATATAGCAAATGCAATGAATTTGATAGTATATCAATGAATACAAACATAACTTTGCAACCCTTCATTTCAAATGATCCGAAAATGAAGTCAATTGAAAATATGTTTGGATTCTCAATGATTTGCAATGTGATTAAAATATAGTCTTCAAGTATGGATACAATTTAAGCATAATTTATGTGAAGATTTATATTATATTTAAAGAACTCATTATTGAGTATAATCCAGTCCTCTAAGGAGTTCTAGATCACATTTCAACTCATTTCAAATATATTGAGAAAAATTAAAGAGCTTCATTAGAGGTCTATAATAAGTTTGAATGACTATTAATAAATACAAGGAGAGGCTTAATTAAAATGTTTGAACTTTAACTAGCTTAAAAATAAATATAGAAGATATGCAATGTTTCAAGATATAAAGTGAAACTAAATATATTTATCATCATTAGATCTGCAACACACTTACACAAGTAGACAAAACTTAAATTCTAAACAAGCTTTGAATATATCAATCATGCACAAATTATGGAGAAAAATATCACTCAATTCAAGTGCTTCAAAATTTATGTAATTACTTGCAAGAGATGAATTCTTGTATAAAGTATAAAATAATCTTTAATTCAACTTGATCTTTCCAAATTTCATACATATTCTAAATCATCCACATGGACCCTAACACAATTGTCTAAACTTAGTGTTTGAAAATGCTTCACGGGTTAATATAAAATATAAATGAATTACTCGCATGGTGCTTGATATAATGATAATTGCTTAAAACTTCACAAGTTAATCTAAAATATAAATGAATTGCCCGTATGGGTCCAAACATAATAACAATTGTCTAAACTTAGTTTGAGGACTTCCTAGGTTAATATAAAATATAAATGAATTGTCAGCATATGCTCCAACCAATATATTACACACTTAATCATAAGGCTCAAGAATGTTGCGCAGGCTAAAAATTGAGATTAATTTTAAATTCATTTTTGCTTCAAAAATTGAATATATGATTTGAATGATTAATAATTACATTTAGTCTTCAAAGTTAAATCTAGATTTGTCAACCACACATATTCTATTGCAAGTTCATTTAAAATTTCAAATCTCATTCAACTAATCTGATCCTTTTTATATAAAAGATAAGAGTCAACAGGATTAATTTCAAATATTATAAACTCGATCTTTTGCCAAACATAGTTGACAAAATAACCCCAATGATGATCATGTTGAGTGAATATATTAACCGGCGGAGATATTGTTATCAAAAGTCATTTGAACTTTAAACTAAGTTAACATGAAATTAAGCTTTAATTAAGTACAAATTCGAATTAAATGAAGTTTATTATTCTAAATAACTTAAAAGCAAATAATTCATCCCCTCATCAGTCATTGTTTGTTTAAGATGATAAATCAAGAAAATCTTAGCCCACAAAAAAGCTAATATATGTTAACCTAAAAATAATTTTCATATACTTAATTAAGCAAATATATTGAAATCAACAATAATTAGATGCAACGTCATGAAAATGAGAGTTGGAAGCGTATGGATCATTACCAAAATTTATTGAGATGTCCTCGATCATGAAATCAACCGCACCAATGCGTTCAGAATATCAAAATCAATTAAAATTGATATTCCACATCGATCAATTATCGTCCAAAAAAGGAAAATAAATAAAATAAATAATTTCACATATATTAAAGTCGAGAGGCCTCAACGCTATTCATTAAATGAGCCTTTCTGAAGCTCGTTGTCACAACGTCGAAAACTATTGAACAAGGCCTTTCGCAGTCGATTCGGTCAAGTGGGGAGCAAATAACAAGCCGTGAAATGCAATGATGAAAGAATTAAGCTCGAATTAGCCATGATTGACTTCGACATTGCTCAAGTAAATCTCTAATTGTGAAATGGACTACGCCGTTGAACTCAACACATCAAATTTGCCTAGAAATGATATCCATATTGCATGAGATTAATTTCGATGAATTTTTCACATAGATATGGCCATAAAAAAATAACTAAATTCAGATATTTATTTTAATATTGATCAAATCTGATTTCTTAATATCTGAATTATTTCAGATTTAATTCAAAAAAGTCTGAGTATAAATTATTTTCAAAATAGATCTAATTTCATTCAAATTTTTTTTAAATCCCGCCTAAAGTCAAAAGAAAAGTACTTTTAATCTGCAATTAAGGGCCTTAAACCCCTATTTTTTCTTCTCAGTTCGAAGCATAGAGGGATCGCCTCGTTAACCCAGCAGTCGATGCAATTTGATTTACCTGCCTTCGTCCGTTCTAAGGATTGCACAGCAGGCACAGCCGAAACCCCTTAAGCCTCCCTCGATTCCTACATCATTTTTCCCTCTATCCCCATCTCCATCTCAAGCCCGTCTTCAAGCGCAGACCGAAACTCCTCTCCATCCCGTCGCCCATTGTTCAGTCCTCCCAATCGAACGAGATCATCCCGCCGGGTAACCATAGATCCCTTCACACGTCCAAGGTTTGGTCATTTGTAAGCTGAAGACCTGTTGCCCGTTCTGGTTCTCTCTCTCTCTTCTTCCTCGTCGTCTAAGTAGCAAGTCCGACGCAATATAATTCCCTGGGAAGACAAATCCGAAGCCAAGAATTCTTCCTCCTGGGATCCTCTCTTGTCCGTTCTAAGGATCATACAACAAGTGCAGCCGAACCCCAAAAAGCTTGTCTCCCTCTCTTTCTTCTGTCGTTGATCATCTGCACAAGTCGACCACCAAGTTTGTTCCCAATCCTACCTTTCATCTTCTCCTTCTGTCTCCCTGCTTCCCCTATTTCTTCCTCCTAACTAAACCAAATCCACCCGCAACTTCTGATTCCAGCCGTCTCAACTAGCACTTCACTGCCAGACTCCCATCCCCTATTTACACGAGAGAAAAAAAGAGCACTACTTTGTGCTTGAGCGACGAAATTAGGGCGAAACCCTTCTCTTTCCCATCGCTCACAAAACCAGAAAGGATTTCCCTCGGCACAGGTGACTCTCTCATCCGTCTCCCTCTGTGTGTGTGTCTCTCTCTCTTTCTCTCTCTGTCATTCGCCCTTCATTTCGACTCCATCCTATAGCTCCTGTCTTCCCCGTTTCATCTAGCATGAGCCGCAACTATCCTTCCAATGCTGCCTTCATCCAAACCGCAGTCATCCGCCAACCTTCTATTCATCCTAGCCTTCCCGTAATTCACATCCCCTTGTCGGAACTGAGAGGAACCTATCAGGGAGGTTCCTCTCAGTCCCGACATCTCCTTCCTAAACTAGTTCCTATCGATTTCAGCTATAATGACTCTCCCTTCATCCCGTTATAATATCTAGCCCCGTCTCCAATACAACCTCACAAATAAGAATGAAACTCTGCTATTAGGTAGGCTCTTCTTAGCGTGCCCTCCATCTCCCTCCCTAAACTCTCTCTGCTACCCCTCACTTCACCACACTCATAGGTTATATGCCTCCTAATCCAATTTCTTGATAGTGTCATCACTCTATCTTCATCTTCAGAACTCATAACAAAAGAAATTAAATTCTCTTCTCGATCAATATCTCTCCAGAAATCAGAGAACTTGCTTAAAGTTATTGCTACCTTGAAATTGTTGCTATTTGCAAGAGTATAAAAAAAGAGGAATTTAAATGTGTAGAAATTGTGTATATATTTTATGCAATTTGAAGCATTATATTCATTAGCATAACAAGATTAAAGATCTAGGAGTCTTGAACAAACAATAATTATGCTCGCATGACTAGTAGGCCAAAATAGTTCTGATGCAGCCCCCTCTGTGAGGATGATGTTTGAATACTGCTAAAATGCTACCAAAATTTTACCTAAAATTCATACTTATAAATAAAATTCATGCTAAATAATATCGCTGCCTAAACTCGCTAAAATAAAATTGATATCAAATTGAATTTTGAATTATAAATGAGAATGAATTTGAAATGAATTTAAAGATTATATTTCAAATAAAGAAAATAGACTGAACTTCAAATAGATTTATAAACTTGAGATGAATTGAATATTTTGGCAATAAATATAAATTTAGCACTTCAATATCTCATTTTAATTAATTTAGAAGATGATCTGATTGAATATCTAATTAGAGCATAAAAGATTTTCTTAGAATTAGAGTATAGTTTTCAAATCATAATTCACTCCAAATGAATTGGAGAAAATCAAAGAATTCATAAGAGGTTTTTAATGAGATTGAATGATTGCTAATAAACATAATCAATGAATTCTTGAAAAATATTTAAAGCATATTATTCATCTCATTAAATACTTGAATTGGATCAAGGAGAAATTGAATAGAGTTTGTGATGAGTTTGAAAATCGTCAATAGATATAAATAAGAGTCTATTGACCATTCAAAGACTAATCAATTTTGAATAAAAGAAAGTAATTAAATGATATTTCAAGGGATCTAAAGGCTATTATAATAATTTAAAACACCTTCAATGCCATTGAATCTACAACACAAATTTAGAAGCAAATAGAAGGCATTAATTTCAGTTATGAATAAACCTCACATGCTTCATAAGGTGTCTAGTAAATTCAACTTGGATATTCTTAAAATTCATATAAATATTGAGATGAATTTAATTTGATATGCATACATCATAAGATAAACTTTTAATAAAATTCAAGTGCTTCAAAATTCATATCAATTCGTTGCTATCAAAGTATATGTGAGTGCTTTAGAAATAATAAGTTCTTTGAAAATCTATGTAAGCACTTGAATTGAGTCAACCGCATGGGCCTCAACACTTATACTAAATACCTAAACTTAGTGTCTGAGGATGCTCTGGGGGATAACAAAAAGGAGAAGAATGATGAAATCAATTCAATCCTTGTGACAATATGCATGCAAGCTAATGAATGTCTTCAATGCTAATCCAAGTCAATGAAAGATATAAATATTCAACTCCATAGAATGTGATCATAGTAGGCCTAATCTTATACTTGAAATAGAGTTGACAAGGTCAACTAAATGATCAATTTCTAAATCAACTCAAATTACAATAGATTGTAAGACCCATCCTCTATATTTGTAATAGAGTTGACAAGGTCTGTTATGATATCAATACCCTAAAAAATTTAAATTACACAATAGGCTATAGGCCCGATCCTCTACCAGCAAATAAGTAGAGTTGATAAGGTCTACCCTATTGATGGTCGCGTTGATTGAAAATCTCAACCGGAGGGGTTATTATCATCAAAAAATGCTTGATCTATAAACTAATTCATCTTAAAATTAAATTTCAACTAAGTAAATATTTAAACTAAATGAGATTTATTATTTAAATACTTAAAGCAAACAATTCATCCAACCATCTACCATCATTTATTGGGGATGACAGATTAAGAAAACTCTAGCTGATAAAGGAGATAGTTGTTGGCCTACACATGCATGCAATAATCCAAATAAAGCTTATATGGCCAAATTTATGAAAATCGGTGGCAACATCGCATAATCAGAGGCTAAAACTTCCAAGTCGTGATCCAATCCAAACAAAAAAAAGTATCCAAAAATAATTCAATCACATAATTTTGTTTAAAATATCAAAATTAATTGAATAAAAAATATTGAATTAATTAATAATTGATCAATTAATTAAAATTAATTTTTAATAAATTACATGCATATCAAAATCGGGAAGCCCTGACGACATCCGAACGACCTCCATTACAAAATTGACTGCGTTGGTGTCACCGAAATGCCAAAATCTATGAAATGGCACCTTCCGTGATCAACTCGGAAGTTTATCACGAGCGTCGGATTCAGCATCGTAATTTAAGCCCAATTTCACTTCGACCATCGACGACATTGTCTAAACGACCTCTAATTGTGAAATGGACCGTGCCGTCGCGTTCACACAATATAAATACCTCAAATTGAAACCCATATTGATATGGTTTGTCACATAAAATAATTTCATAATTGTTGGCAAGAAAATATTAATTATAATGCTATTACCCTATTAATCCATAATTAGGCCACTAACAGTTGCTTAATTCCCTATCTCTTATCCTAATCCGGCCCCTTCACCAATTGGATCCCCGCTTAAATCTCATTCGACGACCGTTTGGGCAACTAATCGAACGTGCTGATCGACTCTAATACCCTAAAATTGAGTGGCATAAGGCATTCACGTGACTATCTCCTCTCATGCGATTCCTCTTGGTTGAAACTCCTCTCCCTTCTCTCTCGCTCGATCGTTTGATTTCCCTCTCAACCGAGAATCATGCATGAAGGAAATCCCCGTTCAAGCTCTCCTCCCTTACGTGAAACCCAAGCGACCGGGCCTAGTTAGCTCAACTGAACTCCTCCTTCCTTTCTCCCTTGCAATCAGAAAATCCAGGTCATTTCCTTTCAACCCTAAGCTTGTTATTATAATTCTATTTTGGCTTGGTTGAGATGAAATGGGTTTATCAAATGTTTCTTTTATGAAACTATATTATGCTTGGATTATTTTCTTATGCAAATGAAAAAGAAGGAGGGTTTGCTCTTCCATATGGTTACCTCTATCTTTATGGGTGAAGTGATTTCTCTAATTCATTTTCTTTTACATGTTGAAAATGAAATTAGAAGTGTGGAAATAGGGTTTGAGATTATGTATGGCTCAAACCTTAAGTTATATGCAAGTTTCCTTCTCCTTTTATGCTTCAGCTTTGTTGTTTGGATGGAAAGATACTTGCTAAGCCTCTTTTACATGTTCAAAATGAAATTAGAAGTGTGGAAATAGGGTTTGAGATGATGTATGGCTCAAACTCTAAGTTATATGCAAGTTTCCTTCTCCTTTTATGCTTCAATTTTGCTATTTGGATGGAATGATACTTGCAAGCCTCTTTTACATGTTCAAAATGGAATTAGAAGTGTGGAAATAAGGTTTGAGATGATGTATGGCTCAAACCCTAAGTTATATGCAAGTTTCCTTCTCCTTTTTTATGCTTGCTTTTTCTTTGTTTGGATGGAATGATACTTGCTAAGCCTCTTTTACATGTTCAAAATAAAATTAGAAGTGTGAAAACAGGGTTTGAGATGATGTATGGCTCAAACTCTAAGTTATATGCAAGTTTCTTTATCTTTTCATGCTTCAATTTTCTATTTGAATGGAATAATGTTCATTAAGCTTCAATTATATGTTTAAAATAAAATTGAAAATGTGAAAAAGGGGTTAGAAATGATAAAACAACAAGTGTGAATGGTTATCCTATTATTTGAGATGGTTGGAGAGCTATTATTTGCTATGGAAGTGCAATATTTGCTTATGTTTTCTTATTTCAAGCATTGAATTTGAGAAAATATGGAGAAAATGAAGTGATAGCTTTATATATATATATATAATGAAGGGAAGTGGTTTATGCATATTGGCCTAATATAATTGCTTGCTCCTTTTTCTACTTCTACTTATTAGTGATGAGCTTTATTCTTAGCAAGTTTCTTTAATATGCAAGTATGCCTTTAGCCAAAATCTGAAATTTTAAAGCTTATGGATGAGCTTAGTACTTTGACTTTCTTACAATTGTTGATCAATAATAGGCTCTATTCTTATCTTTCTCCATTAATAGAAAAGTGTTCTTTTAATTGAATCTGAAAATTCAGATTTATATATATGTTATTTCCTTGGATAAAAAAAAAGAGGAAGAGAAATCGGTTGTCGGGGATCTCTTCATTCTATTACATGAGTTGTTGTTATTATGAAAATAATGATTTGGGTGAAGATTAGTTTTAAGATTTTCTGGATTTGTTAAATTCAAATGCAAGTGTTCACCACATATATTCATTTTTTGGAGTTATCTCATGAAGTCTATCCTATCTTGCTTCCATCATTTGGTTGTTTGCTAACATGGAGATGAGTCTTTGAGCAAAGTTTGTTTTTCAGATTTTATGTATTTATCAAATCCAAATGCAAATGTTTACCTCATGATTGATTTTTTGGATTTTATCAAGCCTAAATGAAATGGTTTATTTCATATAGATTAAGTTTCATTCAATATCTCATGAAAGAAAAGAGGATTAAAAACATAATTTTGGTTTATTAGCATTACCTACCTTCTTTAATGCTATCATCATTTAATGTTAAGTCCTTGAAGTGAATTGTGAAATGAGGTTTCATGTATACCAAATCCAAAAGTTTCCTAGCTTTGCTTTAGTCTTTTCTTTTAGCATTTGGGCATCTTGTTATCATAGAAGAGATTGCATATTTTTGTGTATAGAGTTAGCATGATAGTTTATGTTGGCTATCCTTACTTCCCTTTGTTGTTTGGTTGCTTATCATCATGCAAGAGAATGTTTAATTAAAAGAAAATTTTAGATTCCTAATCTTTCTCCTTTACTAAATTCTGATGTATTTGGTTATTCTATGGAAAGGGGGTTGTTTTGACCATTATACAAATTATCACCTATTTAAAATGAAATCTTTCATATCTTCTCAATGAAAGTTTGTAGGGTTGTTTGTTCTCTTTCTCTTGCACTACTTGTTCATGTTGGACTTGGTTCTCATTTCTTCTTTTATGTTCAAAGTAAGCATGATTGAATGGTGTCCACATGTGAATCAAAAGTTTAAGTTATAGACTGCTATTTAAAGTTTGAAAGTGAAATGCAATTGAAGTGGTGATGAAAATCATGTCATTGCAAAGAGGCTTTTTAACCCTATACATATGCAAATGCAAGTTTCTAAATATACTTTGTGATAAGTACCTGTTCACATTGTTCCAATGTGGCAAGGAAATTATTTGTGATAAGTACCCATTCACATTATTCCAATGGAGAAAATTTATTATAAGTACATGTTCACGTTGTTCCAACATGGCAGGAAAATTATTTGAGATAAGTGCTCATTCACATTGTTCTAATGTGGTAGAGAAATTTGTTATAATAAGCTATTCATGTTGTTCCAATGTGGCGAAAAATTATTTGTGATAAGTACTCGTTCACATTATTCCAATACGGTGGAAAAATTTAGTATAAGTACTTGCTCACATTGTTCTAACGTGGCAGGAAAATTGTTCTATAATATAAGTACTTGTATGAATTGTTCCAATGCTACAAGAAAATGCTATGCTATACAAACCCATGCACGCCTTTCTTGGCATGGTGGACAAACAAAATTTTGGCCGTGGTGTCTCACGACACCTACCATGCACACCTTTCTTGGCATGGTGGGAAGGCCTAGTCTCCCAAACCAAGCCCCTATACGGGAATGATGCCGGGAAGCTGCTGAAATTTTTGGTAAAAAAAAGAGAATGTTTAAGTTTCAAAGTTTCATTGTAATTCATGAAGTTCAATTCAGCCTTTATCATTAAATTCTCCTTTGGTTAATTAAGTTAAAACAAGAGTAACAAAAAGAAGATTGTTAAAAATGCATGCCTACATAAAAGAGAATTTTATGTGTTTATTGTGCATGAACAATCTAAAGTTCAAATCATGCAAATTATGTTATTTGATACCATTCTAGCTTCATTGGCTTGTACATTGTCATCTTTGAAAATTTAATTTGGGCATTGATATATGACACTTGTTTCCTTCTCTTGACTAAAAAAAAAAGAGAGAAGATGAAAAGAAAATAAGTATTTATCTATAGGATTGTTCAACCATGCCTAATTTGATTCTTACTTAAAATTTGATGTTAGAGAACAATCATCTGGTTAAGTTCAGATCTTTAGATCTATATGCTACTAGATTTGGTATGTATGCTTAACCTACACATAACCATGCTCTATTTACTTATCTTGTGATAATCATCTCTTTTATGTGCTATATGAGTGAGTTGGAAGTGGAAAAGAGGAACCCTATGTACTACATAAGTTCAAATCTTATTTTGTTATCAAATATCCCTTCATGTCATATTATTTTACCTTTATCTTAATCATGGGATAAGGTTGAAATAAAAAAAAATCAGCAAGAGGGTTTATTCCTTGGCATTACTTTGCTATGGATAACTTGATTCTTACTTACATCTTGATGTCATATGAGCAATTATTTGTTTAGATCCAGATTTTTAGATTTATGTGTTATTAGATTTGGTACAAATGCTTGATCTACATGTGGCCATGCCTATTCACTTTATGGAAAGAAAAGGAGAAAGAATGAATTCAAATCTGAATTTTAGGCTCGCTCTTTTCACTATATTCATTCTCATAAAATGATATATGAAGTTGCACATGTATAGAGCCAAAGATTGTAGGTTTGATTTGCAAGTTTCAAATAACTTTCCAGGGATTGAAAGTTGTTGTGTTTGTTGCTTCAAGCTAAAGTTGGGTTGTACTTTGCATTGAGTATGTCATAAGCATGTTACTTGGCAATCCTTGAATCAATTTAAAATGAGAAAGAACTATGGCATAAAACCCATATAAACTTAATTTCATAAGTTTCTCATTAGTAAATAACATTGACATAGAATTTCATATGGCATTTTCCTTATGTGTTGCCTCTAAAAAATTACCATATCATATGAAGTGAGTTTTGACTTGTTCTTTTGTAGAAGTCAGAATTTTATTGCTTCATTATACTTAATTTTGAATCTTCTTAAATGGTGAACTCATCATTATGTTAAAGCAAACTTGAAAGTGATAGGATTCATGAAATATGCAAGATTTTATCTTTGATCTTTTGATATGGCTATCTTTGATGCTTAATGTAAAATGATTTAAGTATCATTCAAATTTCTCTTTCTCTTATTAAGTCAAACTCTTGTTTATGTAATATGACAAGGTCTCTTAAAAAAAAGAAGAGAAAGAAAGGAAAATCCACCTTTATATTTCCCCTATTGTTTGGAATTGAAAATTTACTTATGCATAGCTATTTAATCATATCATTTGATAATTCTTGAAGAAAGGTGTTGTCATTTCTATGAAAACTTCTCATGTGATGTTCCTATACCACTAATTCCTACTAAAGCTATGATCATTATTACACCAAAAATAAATCAACAAGTGCATGAAGTTTAAATCAAACTAAACCCCTCATTTTCATGAAAATCTCTTACTTCTTTTAGCTTACAATCTTGTTGGCCAAATTAGAACATAAAATTACATGATGAGGTTTTAACCTAGAATTTCAAAATTAAACATGACTTATCGATGGATGCAATATGATTTGAGGTCAATCCCAATTATTCGTGGGTTCCTTTAGAAGTTGGTAAATCCTTATAGGAACTTTAAACTTACAATATTCCTTATGAGAGGGATATGTGAAGGAAATGGGAGAGTAAATCCTCATGAGGGGAAGGATGCTGTCATATTTATAATGTGTAGTAGCTTGCTCTTAAGCTCTCTTTCTAAGTAAATGTCATTTAGGCCCTTTTGCATGAGGCCAAAATATTTAAACCATAAGGAAAAAAATGAATAAATGGGATTTGTATTATCCCATTAATTCTTATGTGTTTTTATATCATATTAAGGAGGAAGAAAATTCTTTCTCCTCTTCTTTCTCTTTCGACATCATGTCATGCAAAAAATATATAAGTTACACATGAAATGGGCTTGATGACAAAAAGCATAAATGATATATTTATGTCATTTCCTTAAAGTCTTATGACTTTCTTTTTACATGATAATTAAGGAGGAAGAAAATTCTTCCTCCTCTCCTCTCTCTTCACGACATCATGTTATGCAAAAAATATATATATGTTACATATGAAATGGGCTTGATGAAAAAAGGCATAAATGACTTTTATGTCACTTCCTTAAAGTCTTATGACTTTCTTTATACATGATAATCAAGGAGGAAGAAAATACTTCCTCCTCTCTTTTCTTCTCATGACATCATGCCATAAAAAAATATACACATAAATACATATGCATAAGTGCATGATAAAAGTCCATCATCCTTGTGGTGAATTTTTTTATCTTCATCTATCTTGAAAATAAATGATGACAAAAATATATGCTAGTTGGACACCATGTAGATCCACAGATGTTCTTATTAAGGTGATCAAGAATGACATTGAGCAATGATGTACTATCTCGAGAGACAGAAGTCGTCATCCCACAATGGACCTAATCACCTAATAAGGACTCCTAAGGATAATGGGTCTTCGGATGTATCAGAGATTCTTCCTCTACTTTACATGGAAAAGTAAAGAAAGGTTTATTTTAAACTGGGTTCGTTAAGTTTCCTATGGAGGCAAGCTCCCATAGTTAATTACATCCTAAGGAATGAGATTCCTTAAGAATAAATTAAGATAAATGATCATTATCTCCAAAGATTTCAAAGATAGAACTATCAACAAATTAGTTATTTTTGGAAGATCAAGCGGGATTGATCAAAAATAGGAAGTTATTATCGAAACCAAAGGGAGATAAGTAGGGGATGCTCACGATGCTAGGAAACTAGAGCATCCAACTATCCTATGGTTGGGCTTCTTATATTTTTTGAAATTTGAAGAGTTAATTATTTGAGTTGAATTTTTATTAGAAATCTAGGGCTTACAATTCCACAACACAATATCATGAAAATGCCTAAGAGGTGAGGATTTATGCTTGTAGCCTATGAAGGGAAGCAACAATCTTAGAACCTAAATCTAAGGAGCTTTGACAAGGGCCAAGGCATGACCTAAATCTAAGGCAAAAATGAGTATATAATTTACCTCCACAAGAGAGGATAAATTGCCTGACTATTGGACTTATAACCGCCTAGGAGTGATTGCCAACTAACTCTTCCTACAATTTTAAATATATGCAGGCAAGTCTTATGCTTTGCAAGATAACTAGGCTATTATTTATTTAGAAAGAGATTAAGTCCTTAAACACACTCCCTAAGAGACTAGATCATGTAGGACATGAATAATGATTTAAATCTAAAGAAAATTTTGTTAAGTTTTTATTTTCATTTTTGGACAATTCATTTAACAGCTATGAGATTCTTATGCATAATGCATGAGAAATTAGTTATGGGCTAAAATCAGCAAGAAGGAGGTGTGTTTCCACCATGGCTCTCAAAGGTAAAGCCATGTTCTCTAGCAAAGGTGGAAGCCCTCCATTAGTAAGAGTGAAGCAAGCTGCTTTCTATGCATGATGTGAGACATACAATATCTAGCTAAGGGGTTGCTAAATCTTTTATTATCTTGATTTATGTCCTAGCTTAGTTTAGCCAAAGCATGCAATTTGACATAAAGGAAAGTTTCATATATTTTGATTTTCCAAAAGGATATGAATGCATAATTTCATATGGCATACAACACTTAACTTGCTTGAAAAGAGATAAAGTGATGTAAACATATGGCTTCATTCACCCTAATTAATTCTTGAAGATAATCTTATGAAATAAGATCATTGAAAGTGAATCAAAATTCTTTAAAGAGATTTTTGTTTTATTTTCGGATTTGATTTAAAAATGATTTGAAAGAAAGGGTTTGTTGGTCCTAACCCATTTCCCCCAGTGTGAATTGATTTAGTTTAATTTTAGAATAATTAGATTTATTTTATGTTTTGTTTAGGTTAAGGTGTGATTTAAGTCTGTTACTTACCCCTTGCCTACACCACTTTAACATAACTAACCAAACAATTATGTGCCAACATATGATATGCAATCACATGAAATTTAAATCAGCAATGCACCTAAGAAATAAAGGGGCCTAGTGCAATTGGTTCATAATTATTGATTAATTAAGCTAAAAGTTTTAATTAAGTACTTTCATAACCTTCCCACACATGTGAGTTGGAAATGATTTCCTCAAATTTACCTTAGGCTTTTGAACACCTAAGGATCTACCCATCAAGAGATTGATTAATTTTAAAAGTTTGATTAAGCTAATTCATGGTTGATTAATTCTTAATTATGTTTGGATTAAAGAAGAAAGGGGTTTAGGGAATAACTTAGGGAAAATATCCCAAACTCATTTCATAAACCTCCTACTTAAACAAAGTTTAATTATCTAAATTAAGTGATTAAACTACTATTCACATGCTTAATTACTCTTAATTATATTAAGGTGATGATTAGGGATTCATTAATTGATTTCCTTAATTAACTCATTAATAAATTCTAAGAAAATTGGGGAGGCAGAAGTCATCCCTCTAAACATGTATGAGAAATTTGAAATTAATTAATTAAGTAATCAGGGAGTAATTAAGATAATTAGATTTTTAATTATACCCTAATTGAAAAAAATCCACTATTCAAAATCAACTAAAAATAATTTTATTAGATTCCCCTCTGAAATATCTTTAAAATGAGCACTCATTTATATTTTTTGATTTTCTACATTTAATTATAAATTTATGAAGTTTCTATGATTAAAGGATAATTAAATGCCCTAACTAATTAACTAATCCGTCAGCGCCACGTGGACTACTGATGCGGCGCATGCTTTCCATGTGGCACGATGGGATTTGTTATTTAAATTATCACATCATGCACCAATGCTATGGCGCAACGCTTTCTGCCATCCATATCAAGGATCGAATGGTTAGGAATAAGCTCGTGGTTATGAAGGATTAAATCAATGGTTCTAAGCAATTTAATCAGGGGCATCAATCCAAAACACACAGGATAGACGACCCATTATTCATCTCTACCTAAGCTGTGGGAGACAGAGGCCATCCGTCCACTATGCTTGATCCGAGCTCACTTGAGCTTGGATTAGGTAGATTCAACCCACACCAAAGAACATGGAAGAATATCCAAAAGTTAATTTTGGGATTGAAGAGTCCCATGCTGAAGGTTTCAAGCATAATGAAGTAAGATTCTCAATTGACCAATGCTCCCTCCAATGGCTTGCGACTTTGGTCTAGGTCTCCCTTCCCATGGCTTGGATGCTTGGGAAAAGCTTTGTGTGAGCTCGACTTGCCTCCTTGACGGTGCATGCAAAGGGAATTGAGGTTTGGTTGAGTATTGAGTAAGTTGAAAAATCCTTAGTCCTCCCCTGTTTTGACTATGAAGAAAACTAAGAAGGAGAAGTTCAAATGAGCTTGGGAATGCTTGGGAAACTCAGAGAAGCTTGTCTTTGATCCTCTGAGCTCAATCGAATGCAAGGAGGTTTGTTTGAGTGGGAATGAAGGGGGAGTATATCTCCCCTTACTTGGATCGGATGGACAAGGCTTGCTCTTTCATTTTGGATCAATTGATGAGATTGAATGGTTTGTTTAGGTTGTTAGGAGCTCCACGTGCTTTGATTTTGGCAGAGGAGTGGAATGGAGGAGGTGCACATGTGTTAAATGAGTTTGGGAGGTGATCCAAGTGGAGAATTTTGATTGGAGGGGTCATTTTGGCCTTGCGTTGGGTCATGTTTGACCCAAACCCATTAGGTCATGTGCACCACCTCCTTTGGTGTCCAAATGGTCTACTAGGAGGATGCCAAGTGGCCATGAAAAGGAATTGGCTAAATTCCAAGTGAATATGGCCATAGGTTACCCTTTGACCCAAAGGTAAAATGGTCATTTGGCCTTGATTTTGATTTGGACAGATTTGAAATATTTCAAAAATAGGTTGGGACAAATTTCAATGAATTTGGAATTGATTTAATATGATTTAGCTCAAGTTGACCCATTTAGGTCAAAACGGGTCAACTTGAGTCAAGTTGACCAATTGGTCAAATCAAACCAAGGTTAGTTCAAATGATCATTTGGATGGTATCAATGGTTCAATTTGATTTCAATTTTGTTTTGGTTCATTTGAGTTCACTCAGGTCAAATGGGTCAAGTTGACCAATTTTACCCATTTGACCCAATTGGGTTAGGCCATGGGTTGGTTTAGGCTTGATTAACCATTTAAAATATTTTGCAAGCTTTACTTTCAATGAATTTTAGTTTGGTTTGAATTCAAGTTGATTTGACCTTTTAGGTCAAGTTAGGTTCATGGTCAATTAGGTTTGGTTGGATCTAGTTAGCCAATTGAAGCTTTGGTCAAGTTCAACAAGTGATTTAGAATGAATTTGACCCATTGGTTGTAATTAATTTGGTTTAAATCAAGATTTGACCCATTTTGAATTTTTAGGTCAACTTGGGTCAAGTGGCCAATGTGTTAGCTTAAATTGATGGCTTGATCATGTTTAATCATTGATTATGAATTGGTTTAGATCAATGGTTTCAATCAATTTGGCCTATGGTGGATTTTGGCTAGTTTAGGTTTCATCTGGGCTAAATGTTGACTTGGTCAAAAGCTAGGTTTGACCCAATTTGAGTGATTGATCATCCTAGGATGATTGTTGCTCATAATGTGAGGCTTAGATGAGTTTAGTTCAAACCAATTTGGGTAAGATTAAAATTTGGCTCAAAAAGGTGCTTTAGGTCACTTTGGGTTAGGTGAGCCTAAGTGGGTCAATTGGATTGATCAAGGCTTGATTCAAGTTTGGTTGAACTCGCATATGGACTTATGATTGAAATATAAATCTAGTTGCAAGTGATTTGAAGTCAAATGGGTTTTGATTCATTTGACAATTCCAAGTTCAAAAAATAAACATGGGTTTGATTTGGGTTAATTTGATTTTGGTTTGATGATTGAAGTTTATGTTTATATTTGGTTTGTGATTGAAGGATTGATTGTTTGAAGAGAAAATCCAAAGGTTTGGATTGATTTGAGTTTGATTTGGCTAAGTTCAAGAATTTGACTTGAAAGGGTATAGGTTGGATTTAGGTTGGATTTGGGTTTGAGTTTTAAATTTAGTTTTGGCTATTTGAATTTACATTTCATTTATATTTATGAATAAAAATGAGAATATAAATGGGTTATGAGAAAATCTTTTGAATTTGGAGTGATTTGAATTTGATTTGAAGGAGTTCAAGGATTTGTCTTGAAAGTGTTTATGTTGGATTTTGATTGGATTTGGGCTTGAGTTTGAATTTAGTTTTGGCCATTTGAATTTATATTTCTTTTATATTTGTGAATACAAATGAGAATATAAATGAGTTATGAGAAAATATTTTCAATTTGGAGTGATTTGGATTTGATTTGAGCTAAGTCCATAAGATGAAATCAAAGGCTTAGAAAAGATTTTGGATTTGGAATTGAGTTTTGGATTTCAATCATTTGGAATTGATTCATGATTTGGATTTTGGAATTGATTTGATGATTTTAAGAAAACAAATTATGTTGGAATTGATTTAAGGTTTGATTTGGAATAGATTTGAATTTGAAGTTGATTTGAATTTGGAGTTGATTTGAATTTGAAGTTCATTTGAATTTGATTTGAATTTGAAGTTTTGAATTTGAAGTTGATTTAAATTTGAAGTTTTGAATGAAGTTTGACTTGAGAGAAGGAAGTAAAGATTTGGAGTTTATGGGATAGGTAAGTTTTCTTACCCCAAGGCATAACCTATTCCTATGGCTAACTCTTCTAAATCTCTAAGGTTAGGTTAAGTGTTCACCTAATCACTAGAGGTATCTTAAGACTAAGGAACTCTTAATGTCTAAGAGGAGTCCTATGTCTAAAATGAAGAAGTCAAAAGCTCACTCCAAAAATGAGGTCAATAAAGGGCGCCCAATAGGTGTGGTGTTACTGATAATGTATACCAGACGTATTGGTGTTGACTGAGATGATCAACAATGTCGAATGATCCCAAGCACTAACATAAATGATCTATTCCCAACCCAAGGTGTAGAAGGAATCAAGAGCTTAGTGCAATGTGACTCTACTTATGCCTAAGACATAAGAGAGTGAAGAAGGAATCCACTAGGGATTGAGTATGTGAACCCTTCATTGAGGAAGCAGGTTCAAGTCATCCACTGGGGGATGAAAGGTTTGATTTGATTTACATCTCACTAGGGAGAAATTTGATTTGATTTATTGATTTATGATTTGGTGTTCCACTAGGGTTGAAAATGTGAACTCTCCACTAGAGGAGCAAGTTCAAGTCATCCACTAGGGATAAGAAGTTGCAATCTGGGGATTAGAATTGTGATCCCTGGGATGAAAATATGAACTCTTGGGAGTAAGTCAAGTTGGATTGAATTGGTTCCACTGGGAACTGGAAAGAGAGAGCATTTATTTGATTGATTTGATTATTTTGATTATTTGATTATTTAATTTGACTCTAGTGGGGGAGGTTGATTGGATTTATTTTGTTTGTTTAGTTTGACTCCACTAGGGAGGGGGGTTGAATTTGTTTCAAATTTTTAAATTCTTTTAAATTTTCATGTGAACCCTGTCGGTTTGCGATGGACCGCACTGAGTAGGGGCCATGTTGGCTTTGGCCCACTTCAGATTTACCAATCCAAATGGGTTTTCTACCAACCACATAGTTGGACTATCCAACCAAAGGGGTTGTCTTTCAATTTGCAATGGTCAAGTTAAGAAAAAAGTGCGAGGACTCACATCTTCTAAAATAAGGAACCACTAGGATGATCAGTTGCTTGTGCAATAAATCAAACCTGACCTAGGGTTAACTATTGAGTGAATGCTGCTGGGGGACTTAAATCAGCTCAAAGATAGTCAAGATTAATTTTATTTTTTAATTATTTTTGATGGATCCCATTGGTTTGCAATGGACTGCACTGAGTATGGACTATTTTGGCCTTGATCTAGCTTCAGATTTACCAATCCATAGGGGTAGTCTACCAACCACATAATAGGACTATCCAACCAAAGGGGCTGTCTTTCGGTTTGTAATGGTCAAGTTAAGAAGAAAGTGTGGGGACTCACATCTTCTAAAATAAAGAACCACTGGGGTCATCAGTTGCTTGTGCAACAAATCAAACCTAACATAGGGCTGAGTATTGAGTGAATGCCGCTGGGGGACTTAAATCAGCTCAAAGATAGTCAAGATTAATTTCATTTTAAAATTTTTTTTGATGGATCCCATCAATTTGCAATGGATTGCACTGAGTAGAGGCCATGTTGGCCTTGATCTAACTTCAGATTTATCAATCCTAAGAGAGTAGCTTTCCGGCCGAGGGGAGAACTATCCAACCAAAGAGGTGCCTTTAGGTTTGTAGTGGTTAATTTAGGAAAGAAAGCATGGAGACTCACATCTTTCCTGAAACAAGGACCACTGGGGTGACACTTTCACAAGGTAACATGTCAACCCCACCTAGGCTGCCTTCGATGCATACCATGCTAGAAAGAATGCGTAGTAGGCTTACATCTTCCAAAGCGAAATGACCACCGGGGTAACATATTTGTGGAAAAAATAGATTGAACCCGACCTAAGGGCGACTACAGAGAGAGTGGGGGCCCGGGGACTTATCTCAACTCAAGCGTAGTCAGGAAATTTCTATAGGGAGTTCTGCTGACAATGCCCTAAAAATATGATGCCTACTTGGGAAAGGAGACACTAGGGGCTTGAATTCCTATTTTTCAAGCAAATAGATTTGTTTGTTTATTTATCATGGACCCTATTGGTTTGCGAGGGATCATACTGAGAAGGAGCTTATATTAGCCTAGACTTATATTAGATTTACTGAATCAAGGGAGAATTTGTGCATCCCCTGAATAAATTCTCCAACCACAGGGGTGGTTACTAGGAAAGGGGGACTGTCTAATCCAAGAGTAACCCGGGTAGTATCTAAATGGGGTCACAAAGGATGTGATCCAAGTAGAATGCCCACAGGGGAAGGGGCCACTAAGGGCTTTATCCAAAACCCTAGAGAAGATAATATCTGTAGGTATTCAGTGTTCAACTCAAGGAGAAAGCTTAGGGACTCATATCTGTCAAGAGTGGTGTACCCATTGGGTAAGTCACTGTCAGCATAGTGAACATCAACCAACCTAAAGAGCCCGTCAGTTTGCAATAATTAGTTTAGGAAGAAAGCATTGGGGACTCACATCCTCCCAACCGATTTGGATAATGCCTTCTCTCGACAGTGTTATCCGACCTAGGCGTACTGTGAATGTAGGGGACTTATATTAACTCAAGAGTAGTCAAGAGGAAAGGAGCCACTGGAGGACTTATCATAAACCTATTATATACTTGACATAGTTAGTGCATGATGGCTAGTCTAAGAAGAAAGCATTTCGGCTTACATCCTCTTAAACAAAGTCAACATGAGGTAGTTTAGTTGAGAAGCCAAACTAACAAGGCGCTTTATTGATCTGCAATGATCAAGTCAGGAAGAAAGCACAGGGACTCACATCTATTGGATAAGTGATCACTGGGGTGACATACTAGTAAGGTAGCATGTCAGCCCGACCTAGAGCAGCTAATGAGTGAGTGCCACAGGGGGCTTGCTTATACATCAAAATAACCTGAGATAAAAGATATGTGTTTATTTTTGTTTGTGTTTGTGTTAAAAGGAATAGGATGCCTCTTGGGTTCTCTTACACCTATCCTAAAATACACTGGGAATTGATGAAATAGTGTCATGAATGACAGTTGTGATCCCACTAAGAAAGGATGCCGCTTGAGTTCTCTCACACCTAACTTAGTGTGCTAGTCAAAATAGGATGCCTCTTGGGTTCTCTCACACATATTCTAGTAGTGCTGGGGAATTGTTGAAATGCTGTCATGAATGATAGTTGTGATCCCACTAAGAAAGGATGCCGCTAGAGTTCTCTCACACCTAACTTAGTTGTGCTAGTCAAAATAAGATGCCTCATGGGTTCTCTCACACCTTTCAACAGGCAACAATTGGTCTCCTTAGAACTATAACAAGCTCTCCTTCTTAAAAAGTTCTTGGGCAGACTAGCTTGTTGTGAGCTTGAATCATTTTGGCTTTGTATAACTCGAGATTTTGGCATGCCTGTAGGCATCTCTCCTCCAAACCTTCGAGCTCTTCTAACCACAACTTCGCATTCTGTTATGTAGTAATCTTACTACCCATTGCTATCCTTAGTGGTGGGAGTTGAACTTCTAATGGTAGAACGGCTTCAAACCCATACACTAAGGAGAATGGGGTAGATTGAGTTGGGGTTCTGTATGTGGTGTGGTAGGCCCACAAGACTTCAACCAACTGCTCATGCCACTATCGCTTGTTGTCATCAAGTGTCTTCTTCAGTATCTGGATGAGAGTTTTGTTCAATAGTTTTGCTAGGCCAATTGCCTTGCGGTAGTAGATGGTGGAGTATCTCCAATCTATACTGTGTCTCATCACAAAGCTATTGATCTTGGTGCTCTTAAATGTAGTACCATTATCGGATATAATTCGTCGAGGCACCTAGAACCTATATACGACATGGTTCAAAATCAAGCACGTCGAAGCGGATCTCTTTGAGTGGGATTGCCTTTGCCCACTTGAAAAAGTAGTTAGTGGCAGCTAAGATGAACCGATGACCTTGACATTGATGGCATCTCCTTGCCATGTTTATGAAGTCTATGATCATTGAAGGCCAGTAGTATCTTAGTCTCTTGATCTTTGCTTTCATCTTCAGACCGAATTGATGCACTCCGCATAGACCTAAATGTACCTCGATCATAATTCTATGGGCTTCGTGTTTGTGTAAACAGCGTAACCACATTTGATCAAAAGACCATCAGTACAAGGTTCCATTCACGAGAGCGTAGGAGAGAGCTCTCTACTTCATCTAATGGGCTTGTGATTTTTCTTGAGGTAGTTTGTCGGTGTTCAAATAATCTATGAACGGTTGCCTCCAATCCAACTCCTCGTCTTTATTGACAAGAGAAAGTCTTTCGACGAGTTCAGTGTCAATAAGGGATATGACTTGGCTGTTTTGGACCTTATTGGAATGGACTCATCTTTTGGACATGCCAATTCCTTGGCAAGTTTTGCCAAAGCATTTGCTACTATATTCTTTCCTCAAGGAACTTTGTAGATGGTGACCTCAGGGATTTGGGCCAACAACTTCATGGTATACTCGTGGTAGTGATGAAGCTTAGGCTTTAGAACCTTATAGGACCCGACAATCTGGTTGATGACCAGCTGAGAATCCCCATAGATGTTGATGCTCTTGACACATACTGTAATGGCTAACTCCAGACCAGCAATCAAAACCTCATACTCGGCTTTGTTGGTGGTGTATGGATTGGAGAGAAAGTATGAGAATCTCATCACATCGTAGTTTGGAGTTAAGAGAACAATTCCTACCCTTGCCTTTCCTGGAAGAGTATATCGTAGTTCTTCTCCTTTGTGAAAGGAAGCCACACCATCAAAATACATATCCCAATGATTATTGTCAACCTCCTCTAAGTTCATGATTTGTTCATCGGGAGAGATCATTAAGCTGGAATTAGCGTAGTGGGTGTCGCTAAGACCTAATGCCTTTCACCGCACGGATGGGTATGAATGTAATATCAAACTGTGAGAGAATTATGGACCAATGTGCCAATCGTCTGGATAATGTCAGCCATGTCATGAGATACTACAGTGGATTGATTCTTGAAATCAAGTTCATCTTATGAGAGAGCATATAGTGTCATAGCTTTTGGGATGCAAAGATTTAAGCTAGGTAATGTTTCTCAATAGGTGGGTAGTTTTTCAGGGATCGATGATGGTGAGGTAAAGAGCACTCTCCTTCCCTTCATCATTGGCTTGGGCCAACAAAGCCAAGAGAGTCATCCAATGCAAAGGTAGAGGATGAGTGGCTCAGAGGATGGGTGCTAGAACTGGCGACTTCACCAAATACTGCTTGATATCTTCAAAAGCATGCTAACACTTATCATCCCACTTCAACTTGGCATCCTTTTTGACAAGTGCTAAAAATGGCTTGCATCTTTCTGATAGATTGGAGATAAAGCGTCTTAGATATGCCAACCACTCTTGGAAAGATCTGAGTTGAGTTAAACTTTTAGGTGGTGACATTTCTAAGATAGCTTTGATCTTTTCTGGATCTATCTCTATTCCCCGATGTACGACAATAAACCTAAGGAACTTCCCTGAAGCTACTCTGAATGCACACTTCAAGGGATTCATTTTGAGATTATATTATCTTAACTATTTGAAAACTACTCTCAAGTTAAGAGATGGTCTTCTTTTTCTTTGCTTTTGACTACTAGATCATCAACATAGAATTCAACTTGATGATGAATGAGTTCATTGAAGATCCGAGTCATGGCCTAATGGTATATGGAACCAGCATTTTTTTAAGCCAAAATGCATGACACTATAATAATAGATTCTAATCGGGGTTCAAAAAGTAGTGTTTCTTTCATCCTCGGGGGCCATCTTGATTTGGCTGTAGCCAGATGACCTATCCATAAAGGAGAATACTGCATGAGATGAGGCGATGCACACCATTAATTCTGGTGTAGGAAGAGAAACTCATCCTTAGGACATTCCTTATTTAAGTCCCTGAAATTGACACATATGTGAATTTGGCCATTCTTCTTCTTAACTAGGATGACATCAGCTAACCGGTAGGTATTTTTTTCGATGAAACTAGCATCGCCGGACTTCAAAAATTACCGTAGTTCAATTTCTAATTATGCCTAGGAGCTTGCTTGATATGGTTATCATTGGTTATCGCTATGTCAGGAGATAATTCAGGCATCTCTTCATAGCTCCATGTAAAGCAGTTCTTAAACTCAATCAATAGCCTAACTAAGTCATTGGTTTCTTCTTCATTCAGCAATGAACTGATGTATGTCGGGCGTGAATTTTCTTCTGTCCTGGGGTTGATTTCTTTGAGTTTATCAATAGTTGAATGCATTTCTTCTTCAAATTATGATCGTGCATCTTTGATTTGGAGATCATCTGGATTATCTGAAGTTTCTAAATACACCTCATAATAGTTAGTGTGGTTTGAGAAGAACCTATCAGATTGTAGATGATTGGTGACAACTAAGTAGTAATCTTCTTCATCAACTGGACCCACTATATTGAATGCTAGTCCTAATCTTGATTGTGCTTCCTTGCCTCTGTTGTTCCACAGCTTCTTGATATACTCTGACCTGTGTTTGGACCATGTATAAGGAATCAAACCTTTCTTTGCAAGATTGTGAACACAAGGCGAGTACCAATCAAAAGGTAATTCCATTAATTCTTTATATGAATTACCCTCAAGTTCTACATCAGCTCCTGGACTTGAGGATGATGATCCTAATAGGAATCTCCTTGGCTTGTGATTTATGGAAGACTTTGGGGCTTCCTTAATTACTAAACCTTTAACTTTTTGAGAGGAAAGTGAGATTAGAGCTAAAGTTCCCAACTGCTACCTAATAGTTTTACATAAACCTGATTCGAATACATTCATGTTTTGCTTGGAGGCTTGGTCTTCATCACTATCTGACTTGAGTGTCACCTTCAATGAAACCCACTAAGAGGGGTTGGCTAGTATGCTAATCACATTAGACTCATCCTTTGAGCTGAATTTCAAGTCTATGTGAATAGTAAGAGTATTCTTGTGAACTAGAACATAACCCGCTGGTCGCCAACCGTGGGATCTTCCACCTGGAATTGCCACCGCCTCACTCGGTGGAGGTGAGTCATCCCACCCATATGTCCATGGTGGAATGAACTATGGGTGGGATGTGACATACGGCTCTACCTCTTCCTTGGTGTCCTTTTGTTCACTTGTACTTTCCTTTTTCTTTTTTTTCTATTTATTTTTCTTTTTCTTCTTTTTCTTTTTCTTTTATGTTTGAATTTTGACCAAGTTTACAAAAAAAGATGTTTTGAGGAAGATAGTAGCTCGCATCTTCATATATCTCAACCTCTCTACAGAAAATGGTTTTTCATTTCCATTGACATTGTATTCGATTCCATCCCTTTTGAACTTGATGCACTGATGGAGGGAGGATGTAATCATCTTGTTCTAGTGTATCCAAGGTCTACTGAGTAAAGCAGTGAATGACATATTTGAATTGATTACATAGAACTTGGCTTCAGTCTTCTAGTCACCTATTACCAAAGGCAATACTATGGAACCTAAAGCCGTCTTGCCTTGTTCATTGAATTCTCTCAACATCATCTGATATCCTCGAAGTGTAGAGATGTCAATCCTCAAGTAGGCAAGGGTCTTTAGACTCATAATGTTCATCAATGTACCTGGATCAACATGAACTTTGGAAAGTTTGAATCTGCCCATATCTATTATGATGTAGAGAGCATGGTTGTGCTCCATGTGCCCCAGTAGAAGGTCTTCGTCTATGAATGTGACTCCTTAGGCTTCTCTTGAATAATGTGCCTCCTCCTCTCCAATAACAGTCAGCTGAGCTAAGCATATTTTTAGATCAAGAAGAGCCTTGGTTAATGATTCTATCATCTCTTTGGATAAGACAAGGGCATCATATATGCTTAACTTAGCAGACAACTTTTTTAGGTGAGCGAGGAGGTCTTCATCTATGAATGTGACTCCTTGGGCATCCAATAGAAGGTCTTCATCTGTGAATGTGACTCCTTGGGTTTCTCTTTAATAATTTGCTTCTTCTCCAATAGTTGTCAACTTAGCTAAGCATATTTTTGGATCAAGAAGAGCCTTGATTAATGATTCTCTCATCTCTTTGGATAAGACAAGGGCATCATATATGCTTAACTTAGCTGTCACCTTTCTTAGGTGAGCGAGGACATTGTAATCGACTTTGGGCTGATCCTTCACAAGCATATCCATGGGTGGTGCATCTTGTGGAGGGGCTTCTTGCTCATTAGTACCAATGACTTATTTTCCCTTATCTTGAGGTGCTTCCCTAAAAGGTAGAACCTTGCCACTACATAGATTAACTTCGGTGATCTCTTGTGGCGGGTTAGTGGAAGATTCTACCTGCTCATCAGGCTCACCTACAACATCTCCTATATGACCCTCAGAATCAGATGATTCCAAGTCTATCTCAATAGGTGAACCTATAGTATTTAGAAAAGGAAAGTCCATTTATGAATCAGAAAGAGGTAGATTGGAGTTCTTATAATTATTATTTAGACTTAAAGAGTTTTCTATGAGAGCAGAGTTAAATAAGCCATCAAAGTGACACAGATGTAATTTAAACTAGCTTTATTCCTCAATTTTTTGGATTTAAAAGGAGGTATATAGTAGAAATCTAGTAAAGTAAGTGGGGTGAGGGATTTGATGCCCTCATCTGCCTATACAAGATGTCTACTAGAAGAAGAGCTAGCTGAAGTAGAAGTGCCAGCTAAAGTAGTAGCTACAACGGTGGAATGGAGGCTAGGCTCGATCAGTGGTTATGCTAAGTATGGGTTACTATTGCTACTGCTAAGCTCCCACTTTCCCCAAGTTATCTTTAGCAACTTGCAACCTTCCTTGATGTTGGAGGTTCGAGCTACCTCAGACACCTACAAGGAAAGTTTTTGGATTTTTGAAATAATCTTTTTAGAGGTTCGGGATAAGGAGATATCCCAACCTTCTTTGGTTTTGAGAGGATCACATATATCCCCAAGGATTACCCTAACATAACTTGATGGTTATTCTACTAGGTATTCCTTTGGGATAACTATGGCGCCTGCCTTATAGCTATGCTCAAGCTAGTCCTTGAATGTAAAGCAATCCTATAAAACATGGCATATGGTAGGGGCAAAGGGATCATTGCTCCACTTACTTCCTAGGCTCGGGGTAGCTGAAAATTAGGTTTCTTTAAGAGATTTTAAGATTTTCACTACCTCCCTCTTAAATGAATAAGGTTTGTTTAGTTTATCCAAAAGAGTAGATGGTACTAACGAGTATGTATCATCTGTGAGTATGGTGAAGAAGATGATGAAGGCCATGGAGGGCGGCCTAGGGATGGCCTAGTGGTGGTAAAGGAGGTGGAAGTGACGGTGGGAACACGAGGTCTCATCGATCTGACTAGTTGTTTCCCTTTTTCCAATACTGCTACTGCCTCTAGCTTCTTCTCATAAGCTTTCTATGAATTTAGCTTTGATAACTGTTCTTGAAAAGATAACTGTTTGGCCTCTCCTTGTAGACTAGCTACTTTGTTGATTAACTTCTCAAATGTCTTGATGGTAAAACCTTTGAGCATGAAGGCGATCGAGCCATAAATATTCTTTAGCAAGATTTTAATGGCATGCTGTTCAGATAACTGTGGTTCATATTTTATAGTCAAATTGTACCATCTTAGAATATAATCGAGGAGGGACTCACCGGGGTGTTGTTGTGCTACAAAGAGATCGCCCACAGTCACCTTTTGTTGAGCTCCAACAAACCTTTTAATGAATAGCTATTCCAACTCAGCAAAAGTCTTCCCTAAACTATTAGGGAGTTCAACATACCAATCAAAGGCTATGCCTGCTAAACTACTGACAAAAAGATAGAATAGTAACGCATCGCTGCCACCAATATTGCAATATGGGTCCATGTTTGGGTTCCGCCATCAAAGCTCTTGAAAGAAGGTGGCACAAAACCCTTAAGATCTTGGATAACATCAATTCCTCAGGTAGGGTCTACCCTTTGGAACCGATGATCCTCCCAGCCTATGCTTCTAGTTACCGCTCAACAATGTTTAATATCCTTTTCTTATATGGAGGTACTATTCACTACCTTTCTAAACAAGCTAGTGTTGATCCAAGACATGCAATAACTCAAGTTGACTGGTGTCTACAATAGTAGGATGTACTGCTAGAGCTTGATTCTGAAGTGCTAAAACTACTACCAGCAAGTCTTCAAGCCTCTTACCCATCCTATCTATCTGTTCATCCTTCTATTTAAGTTATTGAAGGATGTGTTGGATTGAATGGGCTATGTCATCATGCTCGGATGCAACACCTTCCAAACTCTGTTGATCTTGTAAGAGGGAACCCCTAGTGTCAACCATATGCACCTCTGCTGAGTCCTCCAACATATCATCTTCTATGGGATCAAATCTAACCTTATCTTCCTCTAGATTAGACCAGGCAAACCTTAGAATTTCCTTCTTCTCAATGAGATATTGTATTACAATATCATCTAGGAAGCGGTCCAATTATACAAAGCTTAAATCGGTGGCGTGGATCATGCTCGTGAGATACATCTAACCTCTCCTTGTCTATCTTGTGAGGTCTATGCTCACTGGAGGATACATGCTCCTGGATTTCATCTGCTCTAGGTGGAGTACTACTCTAGGAGGATCCATGGCCATGGGGATAATTGAACTGCCTCATTCTCCCTCTACTGCAGCTATCTCCATGATCTGTGGTGGTGGTGGTGATGGCATGACTATGATGCTACATGGTTGCCATTCCCTCTTCACCACAACAGAAGCAAGAGGTCGAGTAGGAGAGCTCGACCTCACCTCAATCGGTGGTGTAGATGGAATGGGATTTCTTGGTTGTAGTGGATATGGGGCTCTCTTTTCCTGATGTCGGCTTCATGGCCTTTGAAGTGGAACGGATGGAGATGGTGGACATGGAGTGGAGGTGTGGCAAGGCACCACCGACTCTCTGTAGAGATCCTCTTTATGGTGAGTAATATGTCAATATATGACATGCGGTAGCATGTTGAGCGAGAAAATCCATGAGGTTGGAGGTAGCTAAATTTCTAGTTATCCTTCACCTCTCTCTCACACATGATGGGCCTCCCCGCCCTCTTGCCCTGATATATTTCACTGAGGAATGATGGATCATAGATTTAATTGAGCTTTGGACTCTGATCATCTAGAAGCCCTGCCAACATGAAACTCCCCTAAGGCCAAAGATAGGACCTCCTCCTATATCTAGAGCCTCAAAGTGAACTGGTGGAGACAAAGTTCCTCTTAACATCTTCCTCCCCATCAAATCTGGAGAGAGGATGAAACTTGTTCTGTGTAGGTAAAGGGGAAACTATCCTGGGTGTCTCATCTACTGCAAAATGAGAAACTACCTCTATCACTTTGGCTATGCGCACATGATAATGCTTGATCTTGTGATCTATCAGGTGTCCTAGGAGCAATGAGAGAACTAGACCCAATCTCAAATGTTGCAGAGACTATCCCTGGAACTAGGGCATCCTTCCCCTTGGAAGAATTAAGTGAGTGGGAGCTAGCCTGCATTGGGGCAAAAATGGGAACCATTGAACTGTCAAAATTGTAACTCATCGGAACTACCATAACCTTCCTCAAGGGAAATTGAATTTGACAACTCTCAACATGGATGATGGCCGCTTCACCACTTATTGACAACAGTGGTCCTAGCCCCTCAATCCTCTGAAAATGAATGAGATGTGTAAAGTCGTCCTGGGAGGTCACCAATCAAGGCTAAATCCATCCCAAAAGGAAAGTGAAGACATACTTCTGGGCATCCATTAGTACTAAATTGAACTTGAGAGAAACTGACTGAAATTGAGTTAAAATTCTATAATTTTTGAAATAAACTCAAATCAGATTTCCACTTTAATTTTCTTTTCGAATTTGAACCCACACTCAATAATTTGAATATGTTAAGTGGGGCTCTTTGATTTAGGAGAGAGATTTTTTTTGAATTTAGAATTGGAGAAGAGATTTTTGAATTTAGAATATATTTTCAATAAATTTGTGTATGTTGGAAATGAGTTCAAATATTTTGAATAGATTTTTGATGCTTCCATTGGTTCATATTTGAATTTAATTTTTGATTGTCTGGGGACCCTTTATTTAACAAATTTGAGTATGCTAAAATAAAGGGTCAATTGATTTTTTGTTTGGGATTACTCATTTAGCAAATTATGGTATGCTAAATGAGTTGTTTGAAAATAATTTTCTTCTTTTGTTTGCTTGTTTGTGAATCATGAGTGAATTATATGTGAGTTTGAAATTAGAATCTTTACTTAGCAAATTTGTGTATGCTAAATAAAGTCCAAATATTTTCTTTTGTTTTGATTTTTTTGAAAGGAGGATCTTTACTTAGAAAATTTGGGTCTGCTAAAATTAAGGATCCAAGTGTGTTTGATTTTTTTTTTGATTTTTGAAAAATGAAACCTTTACTTAGCATATTTGGGTATGCTAAATAAAGGATTCAAATGTGTTTTGTTTTTTGTGATTTGATGAAAAGAGGTTCTTTATTTAGCAAATTTAAGTATGCTAAATAAAGTTCAAATGTGTTTTGATTTTTGATGATTTGAAAAGAGGATCTTCACTTAGCAAATTTGGGTTTGCTAAATAAAGGATCCAAATTTGTTTAATTTTTGATTTAAAAAAAATGAAACTTTACTTAGAAAAATTTGGGTATGCTAAATAAAGGATTCAAATGTGTTTTGATGATTTTTTTTTTGAAAATGAGAACTTTACTTAGCAAGTTTGTGTATGCTAAATAAGGTTCAAATGTGTTTGATTTTGATGTTTTTGAAAAATGAAACCTTTACTTAGCAAATTTGGGTATGCTAAATAAAGGATTCAAATGTGTTTGATTTTTGATGATTTTTTTTGAAAAGAGGATCTTTATTTAGCAAATTTGGGTATGCTAAATAAATGATCTAAGTGTGTTTTGTTTGGTTTTAATGCTTTGATTTTCAAAAGAGGATCTTTACTTAGCAAATTTGGGTATGCTAAATAAAGAATCTAAATGTGTTTGATTTTGATGTTTTGATCTTTGAAAATGAGAACTTTACTTAGCAAGTTTGTGTATGCTAAATAAAGTTCAAATGTGTTTGATTTTTGATGTTTTGATTTTTTTTGAAAATGAGGGATCTTTACTTAACAAATTTGGGTATGCTAAATAAAAGATTCAAATTTATTTTGGAAAATGAAACTCTCATTTGACAAATTTGGGTATGTCAAATGGGAGTCAATTATGTTTTATTTTTAAAAGAAGAAATTTTTTTGTGTGAATGTTGCTTTTTGAAAAGAAAGACACATGTGGGATGTGTTGAGTGGAATTTCAAATGGTGTAATTTTTTTTTTAAAAATAAAACCTCCATCCAACAAATTTGGATATATTGAATGAAGAGGCTTATTTTTAAATTTGTAATTTTTGAAAAGAAAGAATGAACTTCAACATATGTGAGATATGTTGAAATGGAATTTCAATGTTATGATATGATTTTATTTGGAAATGGAATCTTCTTTCAATAAATTTGAGTATATTGAAAGAGGATGTTCATTTTCAAATATGTGCATTTTGAAAAGATGATTTTTGATTTTGTTTTTGAAATGATGATTAGTGGTTTTGTTTTTGAAATAAAATCCTCATTCAATAAATTGAATGAGGATGTTCATTTGTGATTTTTGAAAAGATGATTGTTGATTTTATTTTTGAAATGAAATCTTCATTCAATAAATTGAATGAGGATGTTCATTTGTGCTTTTTGAAAAGATGATTGTTGATTTTATTTTTGAAAAGATGATTGTTGATTTTATTTTTAAATGAAATCTTCATTCAATAAATTGAATGAGGATGTTCATTTGTGCTTTTTGAAAAGATGATTGTTGATTTTGTTTTTGAAAAGATGATTGTTGATTTTGATTTTTTTTGAAAAGATGATTGTTGATTTTGTTTTTAAAATGAAATCTTCATTCAATAAATTTTGGTATTTTTAAATGAGGATATTCATATGTGATTTTTGAAAAGATGATTCTGGATTTTTATTTTTGAAAAGATCCTACAGGTAACAATCTTGAAGATTGTTAGATGAGGTTGAGTTATGAAAATTCTTGTGCAATTATTTTATCATATACATTTTGGAAAAGTGCTTTTTTTTTGGAAATTGTTGTTTTTATAAAGGATTTATTTTTCTTTATTTTTGGAAATGAACCTTTCCTTACCATGGAAATGGTATGGAGGAAGGTCTTTAATAATCTCTTTTTATTATTTTTTTATTTTCACCTATTGGGGGACTCAACAAAGGTTTTGAGACCTACACAGAGAAAGGTCCTAAAACCTAAAGGATGTTGGCTAGCTTAGCTTAAGGATGAAATAAACTAAGTGCCAATGAAAAAGAAGGATAGTCTCGATTTCATATAAAATACAAATCCACTATCGATACTTGGAGACAATGATCATTTACCAAAGATGGAGAGAGGAACTCTACCAAGCAGAGTCACCAAAAAAATCTATGGTGAATTTTTTTATCTTCATCTATCTTGAAAATAATTGAAGACAAAAATACACGCTAATTGGACACCACATAGATCCGCAGATGTTCTTATTAAGGTGATCAACATTGACCTCATTTTTAGGATGAGCTCTCAACCCCTCCATCTTAGACATAAGACTCCTCTTAGACTTTAAGAGCTCCTTAGTCTTAAGACACATCTAGTGATTAGATGAACACTCAACCTAGCCCTAGAGACTTAGAAGTGTTAGCCATAGGAATAGGTCATGCCTTAGGGGTGTTAGGAAAACTTGCCTACCATTAGCTTGAACCATTCCTCACTATCCTTCTTTCAAGTCAAAACCAATCTTAATTGATTTTCTCCAAACTCAAATCAACTTCATATGATTGAAATCCATGATTGAAATCATATGATTGAAATTCATGATTGAAATCTATGATTGAAACCCACGATCAAAATCCATCAAAATTTCTAAGTTCAAATCTTCCTAAGTCCTTAATCCCCTCTTAAGGACTTAACCAAAATCATGATCTAAATTGAATCAAACTCATGAGATTTTCTCATAATTCATTTATATTCTCATTTATATTCTCATATGTAATTGAAATATAAATTCAAATCAAAACTCCAAATCAACTCACCAAAATTTTCTAAGCCATTTAAGTTTCCTTTCATGGACTTAGCCTGAATCATGATCAAACCAATTCCAACTCATGGGATTTTCTCAAAACTTATTTATATTCTCATTTATATTCACTTATATAAATAAAATATAAATATAAATCAATCAAATCAAACGCTCAAATCAAATTCCAAATCTAAAATTTTCTTAAGTCCTTTAAATGTTTTTTAAAGGGCTTAGCCTAAATCATGATCAAATCAATTCAAATTCATAGAATTTTCTAAAAACTCATTTATATTCATATTTATATTCACATATATAAATGAAATATAAATATAAATCAATCAAACCAAAATAAAAATTCAAACTTCAAAGTCTAAAATTTTTCGAAGTCCTTTAAATCCTTCTTAATGGACTTAAGCCCAAATCATGATTAAACCACTTCAAATCCTTGAAATTTTATAATAATCCATTTATATTCTCATTTATATTCACATATATAAATGAAATATAAATTTAAACAATCAAAACCAATTCCAAAAATAAAACTCAAATCCACTCAAAATCTAACCTAAGCCTTTCAAGTCAAAATCTTGAACTAAGCTAAATCAACTTCAAATCAAGCCAAACTATTGATTTTTCTTTATGATTCAATCAACCCTACAATCATAAATTCAAATATAAATACAAACTTCAATCACCAAATCAAAATCCAATTCAAAATCAAACCCTAAATCCTTTCATATTCTTCCTTTGAATATGAAATTGTCAAATGGATCAAAACCCATTTGACTTCAAACCACTTGCAAATGGATTTATATTTCAATCATAAGTCCATATACAAGATCAATCAAGTTCAAATCAAGCTTTGACCAAGCCATTTAACCCACTTAGGCTCACTTGACTCAAAGTGACCTAAAGTACTCTTATGAGCCAAATTCTAATCCTAACCAAATTAGATTGAACCAAATTCATCTATGCCTCTCATCATGATCAACAATCATCATGGGATGATCAATCAATCAAATTGGGTCAAACCAAGTCAAACCTAAGGGTTGACCAAGTCAACACTTAGCCCAAATTGAAACCTAACATAGCCAAAATTCCACTGTATGCCAAATTGATTGAAACCAATGATCTAAGTTCATTCATGAACTATGTTTGAACTTGACCAAGTCAACCTTTGAGCCTAACCTAGCCCAATTGTCCATTTGACCCAAGTTGACCCAACTTGACCTAAAAGTCAAAATATGTCAAAACTTGATCTAAGCCAAATTGATTGAAACCAATGGGTCAAGTTCATTCCAAATCACTTGTTGAGCTTGACCAAAGCCTCAATTGGCCAACTAGACCTAACGTAGCCCAATTGACCTTTGACCCAACTTGACCTAAAGGGGTCATGTTGAGCCAAAACTTAACATAACTAAAATTGATTGAAAATAAAGATACCAATCCACTCCATATGACTAACCTAACCTAAACATACCTTTGACCTACCTCAAATAGGTCAAATGGTTTAAATAGGTCAACTTGACCCATTTGACCTAAATGAAGTCATATGAGCCAAATTCTAAACTATACCAAATTGAACCAAACCACCTAAATTCATATGAACTTAACCCAACCTCGACCCAATTTGACCAATTGGTCAACTTGACCCAAGTTTACCCATTTTGGCCTAAATGGGTCAACATGAGAAAAACCCTATCAAATGAATTCCAAATCTCATGAAATATGGCCAAACCTAGTTTCTCCACATACCCAACACATCCAAATTGAAAAATCAGCAAAATGATCATTCTATCCTTAGGCCATAGAACAAATTTTGGCCTAATCCATGGGTATTTTGGTCATGCCCTCTTCATATCCACTTGATGCCTTCCTAATACCTCAAGGGGACCTAATGAAGAGTGGTGCACCCAACCTAATAGGTTTGGGTCAGCTCAAATGGACCCAAGGCCAAAACTGACCCTATGGGTCAAATTGGCTCATTCCAAATCCCTCTTCCACTCAATTTAATGCACATGGGAGGTTGGCAATCCACTCAAGGCCTCAAATCGGCCATGTACCAACATCTAATAGCCTAAACAACCTTCCCATTGGGGTCAATTGGATCAAAATGACAAAGAAGCTTGCAACCATCTAATCCTTCAAGGAGGAGATATACTCCCCCTAATTCAATTCAAAATAATCATTCCTCAATTTGATCAATCCCTAGAGAGTGTTAGGAAAGATCAGAGAACTTCCTAAGCATTTTAAGAGGGATTTGAATTTGAGTTTTCTCAATTTTCTCCATTGAAAAATAGGGGAGCTCACTTCAATCTTGAACTTCTTCCTCACTCAATATTGCTTCAATTCCTCTTGCACACTTCCTCTAAGGCTCAATCCGAGCACACTCAAGCATCCATTTGAGTTCCCATAGCAAGGAGAGAAGGAATTGAATCAAAGCGGCAAGGAAAATCAAGTGGTGTTGGTCCATAGAGCAATCCAATCAACCTCAAGGACTAAGAATTTCAACAGGGCTTCGTCTCCACTAGACGAAGCTACCTCATCAATCTCGAGCACCGGTGATCACCTCCGAGGTATGGAATTTTTTGACCATCTAGCATAGGAGGTGTTGGTCTTTTGTGAAAGGAATTTTCAAGTCATGCAAATTCCACTATTGGATGTGTTCCTTATTGGATTTAGATGGTGTCGGTAAAGTTTTATTTCAATTGAACTCAATCGAGCTTGGATCTTCTCCTAGATCGTGGGTAGTGTCTATTGAGCCTAAGGGAAGAGCTTGGGAGATCTTGGCCATCCATTCGCACATTTTGGATGGACGGCAGAGATTATTCTCATGTTTAGAAATTCATTTATCCCTTTTAAAACCACGGAGAGATTCCCGGCCATCCAATCACGTGACATGTATAAAGTGCGCTGATCGTCGCCACCAAGCGTCGCGCTATGAGCTGAGGGATTAGTTATGATTCTTAATTAATTCTAATTAACCTCATGATCTTCTATAAATCATATCTCTCTCAATAAAATTTAGAAAAATATGAAATAAATTTCTATGGAAATATAATTTAATCTAAAATATTTTAAAAATAATTTCAATGGATTTTGAGTTATGCTTTTCTCTAATTTTTAGTTTTATTTGAAATTTTATTTTGCTAATTACCTCTTAATTAAATATCTGATTAATCCTAAACTTCTTAGGTATATTTTAGGGGATGATCTCAACCTCACCTAATTTTCTTGGGATTTATTGAAGGTTAAATTGGGAGAATTATAAATATGATTCCTAATTACCCTCCTTATATAATTAAGAATAATTAAGGTGTGATTAGTGGTTTTAGTCCATTATTAGGGTTGATTACGATTAGATACAGTAGATAAGAGGTTTAGAGAATAATTTTGTTGCATCCCATAAGCTATTCCCTAAATCCCCTTTTCTTTCCTTAATATTCTCTTAATTAAGGATTAATTAATTTAATTAAAAATAAAAATTAATTTCTAAAAATTCTAAAAACTTCTATAACTTAATTAATCTACTTAGGTATGCTTAGATGTTTAATAGCATAAGTTCAATTAAGGAAATGAAAACCCAATTCATAAAGGGGTGTTTTAAAATTACTTAAGCTAAACCCCTTATCTTAATTAACCATTAATCATGCACAAAATTATATTAGGCCCTTTTCTTCCTAGGCGCATTGCAAGTTTAAATTTCTTGTGAGTTTTTATGTCATCTCATTAGCTCATAGTTACTTGGTTAACTATACTAAGGTGGTGTAGGTAAGGGATAATTAACTTGCTTAATTCATACCTTAACCTAATTAATAGATTAAAATAAATCTAATCATCTAAAAATTAAAGAAAAATATTAAACACATGTGGGAATGGGTTAGGAACAGTAAACTCAACTCACCTTTTCAAAATTAAATCAAACTTGAAACTAAACAAAAATCACATTAAATGAACTTTGATTTTCTTTAAACTTTCTAATTCCATAAGAATGTCTTTAGGATTTAATTGAAGTGAATGCATTTACATGCTTTCATTGCTTTGATTCTTTCCCCAACATGTTAAATTTGTATGTCATGTGGTTTCATGCATTCATATTTTTCAAATTCAAATTTAAAAATAAAATTGCTTATTTTGTGTCAAATTTGTATGTGTTGGCTAAAGTAGAAATATGAGTGGCTATTATCACTACTAAATTCAAATTATTTTCAAAACATATAAATCAATTATCAAATCTAAAATTATGCTACTTATATTTTAATTATATGCTTGTATGTGAAAGAATATAAAGGTATGCTTAGCATAGGTCTCCCTTCTCTTTTATGTTAGCATAGTTTTGAATAAGAGTTGGTAAGATGTATGGTTCATTTGAACAGAACTTAACACTTACCTAATTCCATATCCTATTCATCCCTATGCTATCACTTAAAAATGGTTACCTACACTAGCATACATAAATTGCATAAACAAAATGAATCAATTAATACAACTTTTGCATCCTTTCTTTCCAATTCATTTCTTTTGTACACATGTTTGTATTTAAGAAAAGGGGTATATTAGCCTGGACAACCTCAAGGTTGCGAGGCTTTAAGTAGCCCTAAGTAGGTTTTTACCTTACCCCTCTAGTTAACTATGGCACTGTACTCACTTATGCCTTTCTTATTTTCATGTGTGTATGTGAAAAATTGGATAAAGAAACCCTTTTCTACTTAAGAAAAACCATGCATATTAAACTTCCAAATTTCCTTAAATGGATTACTTAGCATGCATCATAAAGTGTGTTAACTATTCTCATTGTATGCATAGATATGCTTAGGACTCATTCATATGCATGATATATATGCTGAGAAAGAAATGAAGTGATGTGTGTTTTGTGGATTTAATTAATTTTATTTAATCTTAAAATGCCTTTCTTTTTGAATAGGTTTATTTAGAGTTCATCTAAACTTAGGATTGATTAAAATATTTAATCAAAACATTCACTAAAAAAACTAAAATGTGAACCTACTTTAGAAATTACTTAAGTTAGGGAAGGAAAGAGAGGTTCACTTCTCTTTTCCTCGCTTCATAACTTAGTAATTGTAGGATTTACTTGAACCAAACCAAAATATGAAATAAAATTAACCCAAAGTAATTAAACAACTTAAATGAAACCCTCCTCTAAGTTGAAGATGTTTTCACACTTAAAAAATTTGAACTTAAAGCCATAGTTAAGCAGACCACACAAACCTTCAAAGCACACACATTAGCCTAAGTCACCACTTCTAGCTTTAGGTTAGGACGGTGCATGGTTTGATATTTTTTTTAATGATATATGTTTTAGACTGGATGCTAGGTGTATTCTCATAGAATGAACGGTAGGACACTCTTAGTCTAATCATTATTTTCTGTAAGGGATTGTGCTTAAGGGGCGCTATTATAAATAAAAATATAAATGCTTTTACTTATAGGTGCTTTATACCCCTAAGCATAATCCAATAGGCCAGGTGGACTTAGTCACCCATGTGTGGGGTGATAAGTCTAATATATATGCTCAAGATTTGTGTGATTTTGTTTTAGCTAATCTTTATTTTGCAAGTGTTAGTTAGATTTCAATTCTTTTCCTTTCCATGTAAATTTGTGCAATTAGAATTTTGGAATGATTGTTATGGGGATTAGGATGAGCATTGGTCATAAGATTCTATCTTATGTACCATGTAAATATTTGGAGCATCTACCTTCCAACCATCCAAAAGAAGGAACCGAAGAAGAAAGAAGAAAAGAAGAAGAAAGAAGAAAAGAAGAAAGAAGAAAAGAAGAAAGAAGAAATAAAGCTTGAAGACCCCAATAATAATGAATTACTTGCTTAATTGAAATTTAATTCATTTGTAATTCGGGTTGTATAAGGGTAGAGCTCGGCTACCCAATTTATTATTTCCAGGTTTGTGTGATGGTGCTTGACCACAATGATCTTTTTTTCTTTTTTGCGATTAGATTTATAAATTGATTGATGATTTGTTTAGCTTATGCATTAAGTGGCATATTTCTCTTAGTTTCTTCCTAGCTTTATGTATGACATGGATGTGGATTAGGTTCTTTAGGGAAAAATAAATATATTACCAAACTTAATAACTCAAATTAAAAATAAAAACTCATAACCTCACCTAAAGCTTTGGTTTAAAATCAAGATAAAAGAATTAGTAATCCCTTAGCTGGATGAGACTTTCTTTTGCAATATAATGCACAAATGCATCTTATTTCACTTTTGATTGGAGGGCTTCCACCTTTGCCAGAGAAACTGGGCTTGACCTTTAAGAGCCATGGTGGAAACTCACCTCCTCCCTTCTCACCAATTTTGGCCAATAACTTTATTTCTCATGCATTAGGCATATGAATCATATTAGCTTGAGTTAAAATAATTGTCCAAAAATAAAAATAAAATGAGATTTGAATTGCATTAGATTTAGGTCATTTGAAGCATGTCCTTACATGATCTAGTCTCTTTAGGGAGTGAGTTTAAGGGCTTAGTCTCTTTCTAAATAAATAACAACTTAATTATCTTGCATAAGCATAATGACTTGCCTACATGTATTTAAAATCATAAGAGGAGTTGGAGGCCACTTGAGTCAAGTCGCTCTCAAACCAAATACTCATTTTCACCTTAGATTTATAAGCTCCCTAGATTTAGGTTGAGGTTGCTTCTCCCCTTTGGGCCATAAGCTTAATTCCTTACCTCCTAGGCATTTCCTTAATCTTGTGTCAAGAAATCATAAGTCTTAAATTCCTAATAAAAAATTTAACTCAAGCAAACTAAATCAATTTAAAAAATAAAAAAAATAAACCAATGGACCTAATCACCTCTTTGATCTTTCAAAAATAAACCAATTGATTGATAACACCTTTTCTATTGAAATCTTTGAAGACGAAGATCATTTACCTTAATCGAGAGTTATCCTAAGGAATCCCCATTCCCTAGGATGTAATTAACTATGGGGGCTTGCCACTATAGGGAACTTAATGAACCCAAATTAAAATAAACCCTGCTTTACTTTTTCATATAAAGTAAGGAAAGAATCTCTGGTACATATGCATACTCATGGTTCTTATTGAGGTGACTAGGTCCATTAAAGGGTAGTGACTTCTGTCTCTCGAGATAGTGCAACATTCCTTGATGATGCACTCGATTACCTGAATAAGTATATCTATGGATCTGCATGACATCTTAAAATGATGAATTTCTATAAGCTTGCCTTTTCTTTTCTCAATAATAGATTTGAAAGGTGACTCCTCTATAGAAATTTTTCACCATAATGACATTGAGGAATGATGTACTATCTTGAGAGATAGAAATCATCATCCTATAATGGACCTAATCACCTAATAAGGACTCTTAAGGACAATGGGTCTTCGGATGTACCAAAGATTCTTCCCTACTTTACATGGAATAGTAAAGCAGGGTTTATTCTAAACTGGGTTCATTAAGTTTCCTATGGAGGAAAGCCCCCATAGTTAATTACATCCTAAGAAATGAGATTCCTTAAGAATACTCTTGATTAAGGTAAATGATCATTATGTCCAAAGATTTCAAAGATAGGACTATCAACAAATTGGTTATTTCTAGAAGATCAAGTGGGATTGATCAAAAGGAGGGAGTTATTATCGAAACCAAAGGGAGATAAGTAGGGGATGCTCATGATGTTATGAAACCTGGCAAGCATCGCAAACTATCCTATGATTGGGCTTTATACTTTTTTGAATTTTGAAGAGAGTTAATTATTTGAGTTGAATTTTTATTAGAAATCTAGGGCTTATAATTCCACAACACAAGATCATTGAAATGCCTAAGAGGTGAGGATTTAGGCTTGTAGCTCATGAAGGAAAACAACAAGCTCAGAACCTAAATCTAGGGAGCTTTGGCGAGGGCCAATGAATGACCTAAATCTAAGGAGAAAATGGGTATATAGTTTACTTCCATAAGAGAGGATAAACTGCCCGACTATTGGACTTACAACCGCCTGGGGTGGCTACCAACTAACTCTTCCTACAATTTTAAATACATGTAGGCAAGTCTTATGCTTTACAATAAAGCTAGGTTATTGTTTATTTAGAAAGAGACTAAGTCCTTAAACACACTCCCTAAGGGACTAGATCATGTAGGGCATGAATAATGACTTAAATCTAATGCAAATTTTGTTAATTTTTTATTTTCATTTTTGGACAAGTCATTTGACACTATGGGATTCATATGCCTAATGCATGAGAAATTGGTTATGGGCCAAAATCAGGAAGAAGGAGGTGTGTTTTCACCATGGCTCAAAGGGCCATGTTCTAGCAAAGGTGGAAGCTCTCCATTAGCAAGAGTGAAGCAAGATGCTTTTATGCATGATGTGAGACATACAATATCTAGCTAAGGGGTTGTTAAATCTTTTATTATCTTGATTTATGTCCTAGGCTTTAGGTGATGTTATGAGTTATTAATTTTTAATTTTGAGTTGATTAGTTGGATAGAAAATTTATTTTTTCCTAAGAGTCTAATCACATCCATGCCATTCATCAAAGCAATGAAGAAATTAGGAAAATCATGCCATCTTAATTCACAAGCTAAACAAACATCGATCAATTTTATAAAGCTAGCGCAAAAGAATAAGAAGCCGATGTGGTCGGGTTCCACTGTACAAACCTAAAAATAAATATGGATAGTCGAGCTCTATACTTATATAACCTAGATTACAAATGAATAAATATAATTTAGAAAGAATTCATGTTATGGGGGTTTCATTCTTCATTCTTCATTTCTTCTTTTCTTCATCTCTTTCTTCCTTTCTTTCTTTCCTTCTTTTGGTTGGTTGGGATGTGGTTTGATCCAAGGCTTCACATGGTGCATAAGACTTGGTCTTATGACTTATGTTCATCCTAATCCCCATAACATTCATTCCAAATCTTAATTGCAAAATTACATTAAAAGGGAAAGATAAATCTAACCAAAACCTGTAAAATAAAAATTAGCTAAACATACCACATAATCCCAAGAAGTTATAGGAATAAATTGGACTTAGCACCCCACACATGTGTAACCAAGTTCACCTATCCTAATTTGAATTATGCTTAGGGGTATAAGCAACTTGGATAGCAAAAGCATTTATATTTTTATTACAGCGCCCCTTAAGCACAATCCCTTACAGAAGATAATGATTCTATTAAGATCATCCTATCATCCAGTCTATGCACATGCACCCTAACATCTAGTCTAAAATATTACATCACAAAATAAAATTAAGCATCAAACCATGCATCACCTAACATAGAGCTAGAAATGGTGACTTAGCCTAATGTGTGTGCCATTTAAGGCTTGTGTGGCATGTCTTAGCTAGACTTTAAGGTTATAATTTTCTAAGTGTGAAGGATTCAACTTAGAGGGTGGTTTCATTTAAGTGATTTAGTTGATTTGTTAATTTTATTTTGATGATTTGATTTGGTTTGAATGAACCTACATTTAGTTACTAAATGTTATAAAGAGAAGAAAAGAGAAGAGAACTTCTCTTTCATCCCTACTTTAAGTAATTTCTAAGGTAGATTTATTAATGATTTTTTTCTTTAATGAATGTTTTATTATGTGTTTTAATTGATCCTAAGTTTAGATGTTCTCTAAATAAACCTATTCAATAAGAAAGACATCTTAAGATTAATTAAGGTGAATTACCATCACATAACACACAACCATTTATTTCTTTCCAATATGTATACCATGAATATGAATAATCCTAAGCATATATATACATGCAATGTAAGGTTTTAGCGCATTTTGATGATGAATGCTAAGAGATGTTGTTTAGAAAAATTTGGATATTTCATGAATGCATATTTTTATTAAGTAGAAAAGAGGGACTCTTTTATCCATTAATCAAATGCATATTTACATGTATGAAAGATATAAGTGAGAATGACGCCATTGTTTTCTACACCAAGGGTATATGGTACAAGACCTTCTCAGGGCTACTTAAAGCCTCACAACCCGGTATGTTTAGACTAATATATTACTTTTCTTAAATACATGTGCATGTATAAAAAGAAAATAAATGAATGAAGAATCATGCAAAAGATTTTTGTTTGTTTGTTTGATTTGGTATATCATGTGCAATGTGAGGATCCTTCTTAAGTCATAATATAGAAATGTATATGAATAGATTTAAGCAAGTGTTGTGTTATTTTCAAATGAACTATACACTTTGCAAATCCTATACAAACCCATGTTAAGAAAATAGAAGAAAATTACTTACACATTTTATGCTATAATCACATGCAAGCTTTTAAGTACTTATAAGTAACATACCTTCATTTATAATCTTTGATTTATAGGTTTTAAAAATAGTTATTTTATTTAATAGTGATAATAGCCACTCATATTCTTACTTTAGCCAAAGCATGCAATTTGGCATAAAGGAAACATTTCATTTATTTTGATTTTTCAAAAAGATATGAATGCATGATTTCATATGGCATACAACACTTAACATGCTTGGAAAAAGATAAAGTGATGTAAGGATATGGCTTCATTCACCCTAATTAATTCCTAAAGACAATCTTATGAAATAAGATCATTTAAAGTGAATCAAAATTCTTTAAAGAGATTTTTGTTTTATTTTTGGATTTGATTTGAAAATGATTTGAAAGAAAGAGTTTACTGGTCCTAACCCATTTCTCCCATGTGTGAATTGATTTATTTTAATTTCAAAATAATTAGATTGATTTTATGTTTTATTTAGGTTAAGGTGTGAATTAAGTCCATTAATTACCTCTTAAATACACCACTTTAACATAACTAACTAAATAATTATGAGCCAACATATGATATGCAATCACATGAAATTTAAATCACCTAAGAAATAAAGGGGCCTAATGCAATTGCTCATACAATTATTGATTAATTAAGCTAAAGGGTTTTAATTAAGTACTTTCCACACATGTGGGTTGGAAATGATTTCCTCTTTTTCTTTGAACACCTAAGGATCACCCAAGAGATTGATTAATTTTGGATTGATTTTAAAAGTTTGATTAAGCTATTTAAGTAGATCATTTGTGGATTAATCCTTAATTATGTTTGGATAAAGGAAGAAAGGGGTTTAGAGAATAACTTAGGAAAAATATTCCAAATTGATTCTATAAACCTCTAGCTTACTTAAATGAAGTTTAATTATCTCAATTAAGTGATTAAACTACTATTCACCTACTTAATTACTCTTAATTATATTAAGGGGATGATTAGGGATTCATTAATTGATTTTATTAATTAACACATTAATAAATTCCAAAAAAATTGGGGAAGGTAGAAGTCATCCCCCTAAATATGTTTGAAAAATTTGGAATTAATTAATTAAGTAATCAGAAACTAATTAAGGTAATTATATGTTTAATTAAACCCTAATTGAGGAAAATCCACAATTCAAAATCAATTAGAAACAATTTTAATGGATTTCCTTATGAAATATCTTTAAAATGAGCCATAATTTATATTTTTCTGATTTTTCTACATTTAATTATGAATTTATGAAGTTTCTGTGATTAAAGGATAATTAAATGAATTAACTAATCTGGCACATGGACTCGATGCGCGCGCGGCGCCATGATGGATTGGTTATTTAAGTTGTCATATCGCGTGCCGTGTCAGCCGGGGGTGCAACATGCTTTCCACTGGGCCATCCGATCAAGGATCAAATGGTCAGGAATAAGCCCGAGGTTGTGAAGGATTAAATCAATAGATCTAAGCAATTTAATCAGGGCCGTCTATCCAAAATATAGGATGGATGACCCATGATTCATCCCTGCCTATGCTACGGGAGACGGAGGCCGTCCTTCCTCCATAGCTTGATCTGAGCTCACTTGAGCTCAGATTAGGCAAAGATTCAACCCACACCATCAAGAAGCATAGGGCAGAACATCCAACGATTAAATTTTAATGAGATTATAATTCCCTTCACAAAGGACCAAGCATTTTTCAATGGGGGATCAGTTTGAGTCATACCTCACCGGAGGCTATCACCGACACTTCCAATGGAGGAGGTAGCTTCATTTAGTGGAGATGAAGCTCTGTTAAAGGTTTCAAGCTTTAATTTAAAGTAGATCTCTCAATTAACCAAGGCTCCCTCTAATGGCTTGCGACTTTGGTCTAGGTCTCCCTTCCCATGGCTTGGATGCTTAGGAAAAGCTTTGGGTGAGCTCGACTTTCCTTCTTGATGGTGCTTGCAAAGGGAATTGAGGTTTGGTTGAGTATTGGGTAAGTTGGAAAATCCATAGTCCTCCCCTATTTCGGCTATGAAGGAAACCGAGAAGGAGAAGTTCAAATGAGCTTGGGAATGCTTGGAAAACCTGGAGAAGCTTGCCTTTGATCCTCTTAGCTCAATTGAATGCAAGGAAGTTTGTTTGAGTGGGAATGAGGGGAAGTTTATCTCCCCCTACTTAGATCGAATGGCCAAGGCTTGCTATTTCATTTTGGATCAATTCAAGAGATTGAATGATTTGTTTAGGTTGTTAGGAGCTCCATGTGCTTCAATTTTGGTAGAGGAGTGGAATGGAGGAGGTGCACATGTGTTAAATGAGTGTGGGAGGTGATCCAAGTGGAGGATTTTGATTTAAGTGGTTGGTTTGGCCTTGGGTTGGGCCAGGGTTGACCCAAACCCATTAGATCATGTGCACCACCTCCCTTGGTGTCCAAATGGTCCACTAGAAGGATGCTAAGTGGCCATGAATGGAATTCCCCAAGTGAATGGTTATATGTTACCCTTTGACCTAAGGGTAAAATGGTCATTTGGCCTTGATTTTTATTTAGGTAGATTTGAAAATATTTAAAATTAGGTTGGGCCAAATTTCAGTGAATTTGGAATTGATTTGATATGATTTGGCTCAAGTTGATCAATTGGTCAAATTAGGTTAAACTAAGGGTTAGGTCATGTTCAAATGATCATTCAGAGCCTATGAGAATCATTGGTTTGGTTCGATTTGATTTTGGTTCATTTGAGTTCACTTAGGTCTAATGGGTCAAGTTGACCAATTTGACCCATTTGACCCAATTGGGTTAGGTCATGGGTTGGTTTAGGCTTGGTTGATCATTTGTTTTGTAAGCTTTGGTTTCAATCAATTTTAGTTTGGTTTGAATTCAAATTGATTTTACCTTTTAAGTTGGGTTCATGATATATTCTATAATTGAAGCTTTGGTCAAGTTCAACAAGTGATTTAGAATGATTTTGACCCATTGGTTGTAATCAATTTATCTTAGATCAAGATTTGACCCATTTTGACTTTTAGGTCAACTTGGGTCAACTTGTCAAGTGCCAATTGGGATAATTGGGCTTGATCATGTTCAATCATTGATTATGAATTGGTTTAGATTAATGATTTCAATCAATTTGGCCTACATGGATTTTGGCAGTTTAGATTTCATTTGGGCTAAATGTTGACTTGGTCAATGGCTAGGTTTGACTTGGTTTGATCCAATTTGAGTGATTGATCATCCTAGGATGATTGTTGCTCACAATATGAGGCTTAGATGGGCTTAGTTCAATCTAATTTTGGTAGGATTAAAATTTGGCTCAAAAAGATACTTTAGGTCACTTTCAGTTAGGTGAACCTAAGCGGGTCAATTGGCTTGATCAAGGCTTGATTGAAGTTTGGTTGAACTCACATATGGACTTATGATTGAAATATAAATCCAATTGCAAGTGATTTGGAGTCAAATGGGTTTTGATTCATTTGGCAATTCCAAGTTCAAAAGATGAACCTGGGTTTGATTTGGATTAATTTGATTTTTGTTTGATGATTGAAGTTTATGTTTATATTTGGTTTGTGATTGAAGGATTGATTATTTGAAGAGAAAATCCAAAGGTTTGGATTGATTTGAGTTTGATTTGGCTAAGTTCAAGAATTTGACTTGAAAGGATTTAGGATTTGGGTTTGAGTTTTGAAATTTAGTTTTTATTTGAATTTATATTTCATTTATATTTATGAATATAAATGAGAATATAAATGGGTTATGAGAAAATATTTTGAATTTGGAGTGATTTGAATTTTATTTGAAGGAGTTCAAGGATTTGTCTTGAAAGAGTTTAGGTTGTATTTTAATTGGATTTGGGCTTGAGTTTGAATTTAGTTTTGGTCATTTGAATTTATATTTTATTTGGATTTGGAACTGAGTTTGGATTTCAATCATTTGGAATTGATTCATGATTTGGATTTTGGAATTTATTTGATGATTTTGAGAAAATCAATTATTTTTGAATTGATTTAAGGTTTGATTTGGAATTGATTTGAATTTGAAGTTGATTTGAATTTGAAGTTGATTTGAATTTGGAGTTGATTTGAATTTGGAGTTGATTTGAATTTGAAGTTGATTTGAATTTGAGGTTGGTTTGAATTTGAAGTTGATTTGAAGTTGATTTGAATTTGAAGTTTGACTTGAGAGAAGGAAGTAAGGATTCTGTTCAAGCTATAGGGTGGACAAGTTTTCCTAATACCCCTAAGGTATAACCTATTCTTATGGCTAATTCTTCTAAGTCTCTAGGGTTAAGTTAAGTGTTCACCTAATCACTAGAAGTATCTTAAGACTAAGAAACTCTTAATGTCTAAGAGGAGTCCTATGTCTAAGATGAAGAAGATGAAAGCTCACTCCAAAAGTGAGTTCAACAATCCCCTTTACTCTCTTTTGTCATTTATTTTTAAATGACCCATGAAATAAACATGAATTAATAAAAGAGCTTCTTTATCTTTATGAGATTATGTCATATAAAATAAAAAAAGAGAAAAGAATAAAACAATAAATGAAAAGAAGAAAAAAGAAAGGGAAAGAGAGAAAAAATTGGGGGAGTGAAGGAGAAAATTCATTAAAAGTTGGATTTATTTATTTCTTTTCATAACTTACCCATACATGGTAATAAATAAATAAAAACAAATATATGACTTCTCCTTCTCAATAGATTTGTTCCATGACAAAACAAAAAGAGGAATTCAAGTCAAATAAAATAAAATAATAATCAAATAATGATATTTTTTTATGCTTGGCTCATTTTAAATTCCCTAAGTTGGCTTATAAAAAAGTAAGTAGCCAATTTGAAATTATTAAGCTCCCTTTATCTTAAAATCTAAAAGATCCATTGGACCCAAATTCGTAAATGGGCTTATAAATGCCCAAGTTCATAACAAAAAAATCCATTGTGCCCAAATTCATAAATGGGCTCATAATGGCCCAAGTCCATAACAAAAAATCCATTAGGCCCCAAATTCACAAATGGTCTCATAAAAGGCCAAGTTAATAGAAAGCTCCTTAAGCCCAAGCCCCATATGAGCTTATGATTGAGTTAATCTTCATGCTTTTCAAGTATACATATATCTATAGTTAAAAGTGACTAACTCTCATGTGTCATAACATCCATTACTTTATTGATTTTGATGTATGATATATGTATGGGAGAATCATATATGTTTGCTTACATATGTGAGCGTTGAACAAAGTAAGCTTCGAACATGTTTTATGACAAAGTATTTTATCACATAGATTTATACTCACATGGCATTTAATTGAATTAACTTTTGATAACATTTGATTTTGAAATTGTATATTATAAAGATGGATATATTTGATTTATGATATTTGATTTATGAATTGATTTGCAAAGGTAGATACTTCCTTGATCATTTAGAACAAATGTTCATTTGATTTGCAACAAGTATTTGAGAATATTGAACTCATATTTTTGCCAAAAAAAAGAAGATCTTCACTTATTTTATGACAAGTATTTATATGAATCAAAGCTCTTATGTTTTATAAAATTGATTTACACTTGAATCATGATTTCTTCTAGGTATCAAAACTTAGATTTGACACATGTCATTGAAAACATAATTACTTCAAACTGGACATCTTAAGGTCTATACATCATTTTAAAAAAACATATATTTGTATGTATGTTGAAGTATTCGTTAGATCAAATACCTAGAAAATATGCAAGTCAAATGCAAAGTGAAAAGCAGATAACTACACTTCCCAGTTTGGTCTTAGTACTGGGTCTGGGTTAACAAAACCCAAAAATTTATATCAACAATATGTACTTATAATCTGACACGTCTTTCATGCCAAACATAATTACTTCAACTTAGACATCTAAATATCCATACAAAATTTTAAAAGAATAGATATTTGTATGTTGAAGTGTTCATCAGATCAATCATCTAAAAATATATGCAAGTCATATGCAAAATGAATGAACAGATAATCTACACCCCAGTTTAGTCTTAGGATCGGGTCTAGGTTAACAAAACCTAAAAAAAAAATCTAATGATGCTATTATAATATTTTCAACTTAACAAAATCTGAGAAGCTAATTCTATCATATAATTACAAAAGATAAATCTATCAGTATCATTGTTAATATAATTTCTTAAGTTCAAACTCTAAAGAGAAAAAGTTCCAAACCTAATCCTATGCTCAAGCTAGAGTTGACAAGGTTTGGAGGACTATAATTCTTGAAGCAATGAATACCCAATCCTCTATAAAAAAAAATAGGCAGAGTGACAAGGTCTATCAGCTAATAATAGTCATATGATCGAGAAATGTGATCATTATTAAAGTTCTAATAATGATTCATTACATGTTTAAATATAAATCAATTATAAAATGATCAAAATTCAAATAAAAATAATAATAAAATATAAATTAAATGAAAATAATTATTTAAATTTAAACATGTAAAATCATCCACCTCACCATAACTGTTTATCTGGGGTGACAAAAAAAGAATTTTGCTTACAAAGAACCAATGTCAAATCAAATGCATAACTATTTTTACACTCAAATAATCTTAAGCCTGTAAGGACATGGTCCGTGTCCTTTATGCATGGTTTCATAAAATGGCACCACATAAATGATGGTTATGACCAGAGCCTTTTGACTGGGTGGATTGCCATAAAATGGCACCACTAAATTACGGTCATGGCTGTAGCCCATATATTCTCTAACGGCTTTGTTCTTTGAGCTGTGAATTATAGAATGTATCTGGTTGGGAAAAAAGCCCTCTGTTAGCTAAGGTTGACTTATATTTATCCCCTTAGATAAACTCCACCTCAGGTCTACGAAGACACCTTGGATGACATAACCCATGTGTTGCTATCAAGGATCCTTCGGTCAGGTTGGGTCGACAACCTCATCTGACTAAGTGGTCCAGGGACCGCGACAGCCCAGGATGATAGAATCCATGGGATCTAGATTGGGCGCATCATCATTCTCCCAAACAAAAGTTTTAAATTAAAATAATAAATCTCATAAATCCCAAACTCCACTTAGTGATATTATATACTCATTATTTAATGATTCATCAACTAGCCTTAATCGAAAGTGCTCTCTTAGTATTGGGAGGGGTAATTAACTATAGGTGCTTGCGCTTATAGGAAACCTAGAACCAGATCTAAAGTCCTCACAAAATGAGGGTGAAATCTCTAGGTAGTGTCTTATCTACTATTCATGTGCCTTCTGAAAATTACACTGACACTTAAACACTCTTTTCATCAAAGAGGTCGGTGGCGAATTTTTGATCCCATAGATTTTTGGTGACTCCACTAAGGAAAGGTTTCTCTTTCTATCTTTGAAGTTGTGGAGTAAAAAAGAAATTGAAAATGAGAAGTGAAAGGGAAAACTTAAAAGCTTTCTAGATAGAGTTTAAGTAATTTGAGATTTTATTTAGTGCCCATGCTTTAGTATGTTTTGTCTTATTATATCCATATTTTTGGAAGAAAGGAAAAGTTTAGCTATTTTCAATTGCTTATCTTTACCTTTGAAACTCCAGAATGGCTCTACAGAACACTCCCATCACTATTACTCTCGGAGATGGTGCCAACATCCGCTTGACCAATGCCATCATCAATGCTGGAAGCACCGAGGCTACCATCTAGTTTGGTAGCATTGACTTCCAAACTGTTGTGGCCCAAGGTTACACTGCCAGGCCTCAATTTGTCAGCACGTCAATGCCGCGCAGTAATATTTGAAGAGGCTCTGCTACTACTCCTATCCGATGGGCACCTGTAAGAAACCTTTGTCTTTGAGAGGCTCACCGAGACCACCATCATGAAGAGGGTTCTTACGTGAGGACTCTCCTTAGTTCAACAACAAAACCCTACCGTTGAACCCTTTGCCCAGGGAGGCAAAGCTTCTTCATCTAGAAGCAAGCTCGGGAGGAAAGAAAATGAAAGTCTTGAGTATAATAATTCTATGCCAAATGAAACCAACTATGGAACCAACAGTGAGTATTCTAACCTAAAATAGGTTTGACAACCTTAAGTGGGTAAAATGGAATAGCTCTATTGGTCAGATTAAGCAGTCCTTCTAGACCCGACAGCGTCAGGCTCCAACTCCTCCAATAAAAAACCTAAAAATATATCTGCAAGAGTGCATTGCATCCTCCAAGTTGCTAAGGAGAGAGGACTAATGAAAAGAAAATATCAGGGTCTTGTTATCAGGGATGCTAGAACTGCTCCTCCAAGGAGACCTCATCCCATAATTGCATCAAGATGCCAACTAATTCATGTCCCTTATGGTGAGCATCAGGGCATGACACTTGGACCTCGTGTCCAAGAATCCACCATCGAAAGGTTCCCAGTGAAACAAGCAGATATGGAGGCTAGGCCTCAAAAAGATGTTATCTTAGAGAAGACATGGCATGACATTTGGTTTGTACTCTAGAGATTCATCCCTAACTCAAATTTATCAATGATGGGAGCTTAAAAAGAAGGCCCCAAGTGATAAAGTTTTGATGATCAACACTTTGGAGAATCTTCGGGATCCTGCCAATCAACTATCTACGAGAGATTAGCTTCAATCAAGCCTCAAACCAAAGAAGTCTCAATTCTACATTTGGAATCGGAAGTCTATTGGAGATGCTAATTAAAGATCCATGTCTAAAAGGATAAAGAGGAAGAAGATGATACAACAACAGTCAAAATAGTGTACATGGCATAACAAGTCAGTGAGCCATCTAGTGTGCGCCAATACCAACATAGGCACCATACAACAACACCTCCCCCTCAACATGAAGAACAATAGAATATAGGAAGTGTCCTCTGATTCTTTAGGAGAGGAACAAGAAGAAGAAGAAGAAGAAGGAGAAAGGGAAGAAAATCTCATCTTCGCAGACACAATAACTTTGGCAGAGGTGTAGAGGCAAATTCAATGCCAAATGAAAGCCATGGATAAAGAAATAGCTCAGTTGAACACAAAATGAGTGAAATGATGATGTAAATGACTGCGATGATACAATTAATGTAAAGAAATATTACAACAGGTCTAACACCTGTTCCTCCAAATAATCATCAAACCTCTAGTAGTGTCCATGACAATCCTCTAGAAACCTAATCTCACATGCTTTGAGTGCAAATTGGGGTGAGAGGTTAAAGTGAACGAAACGACAACCTACTTCTCAAAATGTATAGAGCACATCTGAAGCTGTGATAGCCTCTCAGCTTGACACTATCTTGAATGTGAAAATGAAAGCTATAGTTATGGAGCATGAAAAATTCATGAGTAAGGGTCATCCATATCCCGCAGAGTATAACTAAGTTCCATATCTAAAGTGGATACTCAATGCCAAAGTTCAATATATTTGATGATAATGGTAACCCTAAACAACCTCTAGCCAAATTCAAAGTTCCGCAGGGTAATGATGTTATTGTTCTCTAGTTCAACGCTTTGACTTCCACTACTTTTGAATGGTATGCTAAGTTGCCAAATGATTCAATCAAGACTTTTGCCAAACTTGAAACCATGTTTGTCAAAAGATTTCCTAGCACAGTTAAGAAGACAACTATTGCTAATCTTTCCTTGAGAAAAGGAAGAAAGATGAGTCAATAACTAAGTATATCACACGCTGGCAAAATATGAGCATGAAATGTGAACAATAGTTAGAAGAAGAGCATGCAATTTAATTACTTATGGGCAACATTGATGATAAGATGACATGTTATCTTTGCATAGCTTCAATTACCACATTTCAAGAGTTACTTGATAAATTGGCTAAATTTGAGAAATTAAACTTATCATGGCCTAATAGCCATTAAGATAAATTCAAAAGAGAAAAGCTCCAGATTCAAAGAAGGGTGAAACACATTTCACCTCCTTCAAAAAGATATAGGCAAACATATAGTCTATAACATAGACAAAGAAAGGCTACCTGCTTACCAAGAAAGACCAAAATAGTCATTCAATCCTGATCCACAACCCAAGCTCATACTTGGGGGCAATGAGGTCCTTAAGGCCGCTTCAGTGAAGGCGAATGACCAAAGCAAAATAAAAGAGGGAATGACTCAATGGCCCCAACCCTCAAGGAAAAGCTGAACAAAGAGTATTCTTTTAAGAGGGAAAGTGTGCTAAACTATTCAAGCATGCACTCAAAGTAGGTCTCCAGCTACTAGAGTGTAAAAGACTTGAAGAAGCTGACAAGATAATAATCTTATTTGCCATACCATTGAAGAAGCCATCCCATTGAAGACTACAAGGATTGGGAGCTAAAGTGTAGAAATGGAGTTTTCAAACTATCGAATGTATTGGTATGTCCAAAGAAAGAATCCACAAAGTGATATCTCCTCCAAAGGCTATCAAAGATAAAGGCAAGAGAAATTTGATGATGGGGTGGCAGTTCTAAAAAGACTGCAAAGATGTTGAAATGATTGGAAGGCATTCCACATATTAAATGAAAGTCACCACTTGAGCTTGTACTTAAGTTGAAAGAAAACTTGAGTTATGGAAAAGTTCATCTCATGAAAGAAATAAGTACCCACAAGACCAAAAAGTCTACCAAGTGAAAAGAATAAATCAAAGAAAAAGATAACACAAAAATCATCAATATGGATGATTACCAACAACCAAAGACCCATCACATCTGATTTCATTACCAATCTTTAGATCAATAAAGAAGCAGGGGAAGAAGATGAAGAACTTTCCATTGAATCTTGCTTCATGGTACATGAAGTTGATAGCAGCTTAGAGAACTCTGTTTCCCAAATGAAAATGAATTAGAGTCTACCATGATGACAAATATAAAGAATGTAAAATTGGGCAGTGATTCTGAATCTTCAAGTCCATCATTGAATGGAGTAGATGTTGAAGCAACCGATTCATTCAAAAATTCAAATGCAAAAGAAGTAGCTCAAGTAAGTTGAGAAGTGGTCGAGTGCTGCCATCTAAATAGAGGAAAGAGCTAATAAATAAAGATAAATAAAAAGAAATTAAAATAAATGAAAAGTCATCCTGAAGGATTCAAATAAGAAGCATTCACCAAATAAGGGGATTGACTGCAACATTCTATCCCACTTAAGAAAATTTTGGCATAGCTCAGTGTATACAAAGCCCTTCTAATGTCAGAAGATCTTCAATACTCTAATTGAGGCTCTCAAAGAGCCGGACAGGTTTGAGGCTTATTTTACTAAACGCTACATAATGGAGGCTTTGCACCTTCAAGATCCTCCAGCTATCACATTTTTAGAAGAAGATTTTATGCTTGGAACCACAAAGCATAATCGTCCTCTGTATGTTATAGCTAAAAGTGATGAAGTCATAATACCACGAATCTTGATTGACCCTAGTTCCTCCGTAAATCTTATGAACCTAAGAACCCTTAGGTGGCTATCCCTATATGTACAACATTTAGGATGAGGTAAAGTTCTGGTTCAATGTTTCAATGAGAAGGGACAGAAAATTGTTGGGTCATTTGTCTTCCCTTTCAGATTGAGACCTCTACATAGAAGCCAAGTTTTATGTGGTCGATGCAGACACCTCATTCTGAGCTCTTTTGGGCAGACCATGGCTTCATGAGTATGGTATTGTCCCATCTACATTGCATCAATGTATGAAATATACAAAAAATGGAGAAGAATGCAAGATTATGGGTGACATGCAACCTTTTGCAGTGCATGGAATGAAGATATATCAAGATGCCAGTTACTTCCTTCCAAGGGAATCAAAGCTAATAAAATAACTATCAAATTCTGAATCTACTTCAAAACCCATAAAAGAACAAGGTAAGAAGGATGGTGAAAGGAAACCAACTAAAAGAAAAGAGACCGCTCCAAGTGTCTATAGGGATATAAAGAATAAGTCCAAAATAAATAGCAATGTCCCTCATTTGGGTAGAGATACCGAAGGAGAGGAATGTGGCCCTTCTAAATCAAGAGGTCCACATAAACCTTCAAGTAAAATACTGAAGGAGGAGGATCATTTTGACTCTATTTATGGGTTCAAATTTGCTTTTGAAGGCAAGGTGCAATGCACCTACTATGAGTGGAGACTACACTCATAGTCACTTCCCAACACTTCAAAGAAATCATTCCTCGAGAAATCCACAATGTTGAAGAACTTATGACTTTCTATGTGCCTCCTTTCCCTAGAAAGCATGAGCCATGAAGCCTATTTTATAAATCTGAGGGATGTCAAGGAGATGATCCCGATTGGGTAATGTAGTTATCTGAAGAGGAAGAAGCTATTCTCACAAGGATACCAAAATATTATTCTTCAAAGATGCAAAACCTAATGCAAGCATGGAGTCCATGTTGGAGCAAGTAAGCAAAAGACTAAGCTCTTTGAAATGATGTGACACCCAAAAGGTTCTCAAACCATTGGTAGGAGAAATAAGCACACTACTAGAGGCTTTGGGTTCATCCAAGATAATTATCTGCAAGAAGATGCTAGTTATGTCATAACAAGAGCTGAAATCGATAATGATAATGAAAATGACTTCTTGGAAGTCAATCTTACAAATGATGAAGAAGTAGAAGCCAGATTAGCACCTAAAGAGCTTGAAAGATGGTGGGTGCGACTATTATGGATGAACATAAAGAGATTAATCTAGGAACTGAGGAGGATCCTTGCCTAACATTCATCAATGCTTTACTTACTAAAGATAAAGTGAAGAAGTAAAAACCTTGCTCTATGAATTTAGAGACTACTTTGCTTGGACATATGCTGAAATGCTAGGCTTATCCCCTGATGTAGCAGTTCACAGGTTTACCACTAGTCAGCAAACCTGAGACCAAGATTGAAGAGCAGCTGGTTGTAGAAACCAAAAAGCTCATTGAAGCTGGTTTCATTTGAGAAGAAAAATATGCTATCTGGATAGCTAATATCATCCAGTGAAGAAAAAGAATGGTTAGATTCGTATCTGTATCGACTTCAGGGACTTGAATAAAGCATGTATAAAGGATGACTTTCCACTTCATGTATCAGAACTATTAGTGGATAATACTTCAAATCATGACATGTTCTCATTTATGGGTGGATCATTAGGATACCATCAAATCAAAATAGCTCTTGAAGATGAGAAACATAACTCATTTAGACATTTATTGCTATATATGCTACTTCTTGAAGAATGTTAGAGCTATACACCAAAGGGCTATGACATGCATATCGATGAGTTGATTCATCAAAAAGTAGAATGTTACATTGATGACCTCATTGTCAAGAATATAGATCACAAAGACCATCTCGATAACTTAAGGATCATCTTTGAAATAATCAAAAAATATAATCTCAAGATGAATCCTCTCAAGTGTACCTTTGGAGTCTCCTCAAGGAAGTTCCTTGGATATGTTGTGCACCGCAGAGGGATTGAAATAGATCCTAATAAAATTAAAGCAATTGTTGAAAATGCCTCCTCCAAGGAGCCTTCATCAACTCCATTCCATACAGTAACATCTCGCATTTATTAGAAGATTTATATTAAATATGTTGGCCATATGTCAACCCTTTGTAAAATTAATGAAGAAAGACACTCCTTTCAAATGGGATGAAGAATGTCAAGAGGCCTTCGACAGTATCAAGAAATATCTATTGAATTCACCTATAGTAGCACCAATCCTAAGAAAGCCTCTCATCTTGTACACAACAACATTCGAAGAATCCCTCAATGCTCTATTGTCGTAACATGATGAAGAAGAAAAGGAGAATTCTCTATACTATATTAGCCAAAGTCTAATAGGAGCAAAAATGTGTTATTCTCCAATTAAGAAGCATTTTTGGTGTTAATTTTTGTCGTTCAAAAGTTATGTCATCACATGCTATCTCATAAAATTACTCTCATCTCAAGAATAGATTCGTTAAAGTTCTTGATGACAAGACTAACATTGACAGGTCGCTTGGCATGATGGGCTCTCTTTTGCTACAATTTGATATCACATATGTTCCCCAGAAAGTGATGAAGGGGAAAATTATAGAAAATTTTCTTGCTACGTATCCCATCCTAGTAGATTCATTGCTTAATGATGATCTTCCTTACGGACAAGCAGATCATGCATATATATTAAAAGAAAAGCAAAAATATGGTAACTATATTTTGATGGAGCTTCATCCATCAAGTACACTCAACCCTCAAACCTTCCATAGGCTCGAGCTGGCATCGGTCTTATCTTGATCATGCTAAAACGTGATATAATGAGGCACTCACACCACTACCACCATGAACCAATAATGAAGCGTGGTCTAAGAGGAAGCTATTTCTATGGGAGTCCAATTTGTAAGTTTATGATTCTCAACTCATCATTAATCAAGTGCTAGGACTTTACAAAATCAACAAGATTGAATTAGCTCACTACCACAAGCTAGCTCTCGAGCTTATGAAGCAAATCCAAAATGCCATTATGAGTCGAGTCTCCAGAGCTAAGAATAGCGAAGTAGACTGCTTAGCTAAAGAAATTGTGAGTATGGACGATGATGACTACATACTAATCAGTGCTCGTCGTGTCTTAGAGCCAATACATCTAAAATACCCACTAGAAGAGGGTCAAAAAGCCAGGATGTGGTGCAAGTTACCTCACACTTACAAATTACTTCTCAAAGTCAACAAGACAAGCCTCAAGCCATTCAAGAGGAAAGACTTCAACCCGAGGAAGCACCAAAATTATAAAATAAAATTCTTACAATAGAAGAGATGGATGATTAGAGATAACCTTTTGTCGACTACTTCAAGGAAGGCAAATTGCAAAGCAATAAGTCGATAGCTACACAACTTGAGAAAAGGATTCGACTTTATGCTTATGTTAGCAATACCCTTTATCGTAGATTCTTCGAGTAGATGTGGCTACAATGTTTGGGAGTAGAAAAAGTCAACAAAGTAATTATTGAAATTTATCAAGGAATTTGTGGCACACACCAATCAGGTCCCAAAATGGCTTTCAAAATTAAAAGAATAGGATATTACTGGCCATCCATGGTAAAAGATTGTATCAATCATGCTAAAAGATGTCATGAGTGCCAGCTCCATGGTAACATAATTCATCAACATCCAAATATGTTGCATCCAATGATAACATTTTGGCCATTTGAGTGCTGAGGGACGGATGTAATTAGACCGATTGATCCACCATCATTAGCTTTCATTGTTTTCATCTAGCGACATTATTTCTCGGTCAAGCCTCCAGGGAAGTCACAACCAACATGTGATAAACTTCTTCACCCACAACATTATCTATAAATTTGGTGTGCCACACCAAATCATTTTAGATAATGGGATAGCCTTCAAAAGCATTAAAGTCTATAGATTTGCTGATCGACATAAGATTGATTGGCCATATTCATCAATTTATAATCCGAGGGCAAATGGTTTAGCTGAGGCTTTCAATAAAATACTAGTCAAATTATTTAGAAAAATCCTCACAAGAAATAAAAGGGAGTGGCATACCATTCTTGTGGAAGCATTATGGGCTTACCACACCACTTACAAGACTCCCACAAAATATACCTCCTATGCATTAGTGTTTGGGTCGAAGCCCACCAATGTTGACTACCTCAGTAGTGATTTTATAAAATCTTGCCCAAAATGAGAATGCTCATTTATGGATGGAAGAGCTTGATGCACTTAATGAGGTTAGGCTCCAAGCTCAGAAAAATATAGAAGTCTATCAAGTGAGGATGTCTAAAGCATTCGATCATATAGTATGTCATCGAGCTTTTCAAGAAGGGGAATTGGTCTTGGTGCTGAGAAGACCAATCATCCCTCATCATAAAATTGGCGATAAATTTGAGCCTAATTGGGAAGGATCTTTCATTATTAAAAAAGGTATATCAAGGAGGAGCCTACTAGCTCATTGACTTCAAAGGTGAAAGACCAATGCCACCAATTAATGGTCGATATTTAAAGAAATATTACACATAAAAGTGTAATGAGATAAATTCTGTATTTGAAGTTTTCATTGTTAATCACATGTGTAAGTTTTACTTGAAAATTCTCTTGTAACACAAGAATGCATTTCCAAAGTAAAGTAAAATCCCTGTCAAACAGAGGGCATTTTTTTAAAAAAATTTTATAATAAAATGTTAGGCTTTCCTTGTAAGATATGGGGTCTTTCTTTTCTTTGGGTTGACATCGTGCCTCGTGCTGAGATCCCCATATATATACTCAAAATTATGTATTCAAAATGTATAAGTTTCAAAGTCTTACTAACCAAAGAAAAAAATGAAAATTTTAAGTCTGCAAACTTTAAGAAATCAAGTTGGAAAGACATCTTCCATCCATACATCAAATCTAGGGCTTGAGTTGGTGCATAAGGTCAGACTCAACACATCCAAATATGGCCGAGTCCCTGACAGGTCTGCTTACTCAACATGCCACAGAGGCCGTAGTAAGAGATTCCCATCTTGTTAGCCCGATGATAAAATCCTCCATCAATTGCTCAAGTCAAAGACTCAAGTGGGTGCCTAAGGTCAGACTCAACAAGCCAAAATATAGCCGAGTCACTAACAAGTCCGCTTACTCAATACACCACAAAGGCTATAGTAAGGGTCCTCTTACTTTGTTAGTCTAAAGGAAAGAGCATCCAAATCTCCAAATTCCTCCAACTTGGTGAGTTTAAGTGGCCCAAAATGGGAGATTATTTCTATTGGTCGCAAGGTCATTTTTCAAAATCCAATAAAATATCTTTACTCAAGAAGGCACTAAGTCGAGTTTGGGATCAATATCAAATGAAATCTCAACTCCTTCAATAAGTCTGTTAAAGAAGAAAGCAAAGACTGAAAGAAACTCTTCTTCAGCAAGTCTAATTAAGTAGAAAGCAAAGGACCATAGAAGTCATCCCAATGTTCATACAAAGTCAAAGGTTGAACTGAGGCGCCATCAACATGTTACGGCATATATCGATGACTCTTCACCATTGACCCAACATAAGCTCTGAGGGCTAGGTCATTGGTAGACATCCTTCTATAAGCTCACAAAAGCAGAAAGCTAGGGTAGAAGTTAATTTCATATCGACAAGTTTTCAAAATAATTCAAGACTTTCCTCATCAAATCTGTCAAGGCATGAAGCCAGGATAAAAGAAACAAAAGATACGAATCCTCGAGATGAAATCTTCAACAAGTCCATCAAAGCATAAAGCATAGGACCGAAGATGTTCTCATCTCAACAATGAATCATTGACTCTATCAAGTCCACTAAGGCACAAAACCAGGATAGGAGAAAAATACAAATTCTAAATTTTGAGATAAAATTTTCAACAAGTCCATCAAAGCACAAAGCACAGGGCCGAAGATATTTTTATCTCACCAACAGATCATCAAATCCATTAAGTAGAGTGATCATGAAGCAACATGCTGGTACTTATGATCATTAATCCAACAAATTCTTTACAATCAAATCAAGATATTGTGAATCTAATATTTTATGTTAGATATAAATGTTTGGTTTTATTCATGAAAAATGCACAAGTACATATGAAACATAACTCTGACATAGGAGTCAAGCTACAAAGGAAAGAAAGTCCATTACGTATTGCTAATCCATCAATATAAAGATAATACCATTTAATCATGATTGTTAAAAAAAAGAATATATCAAGGCAAGTGAGACTGCAGGTATCTGAGTTAAGATAGAATGATAATAAGAGACTCATTTTCTATCTCATTAGCTTGTAAATTCTCCACGGTTTGACTCAGCGTAGCCTCAGTAGCAACCATGGCACGATGTTGAGTTTGATACTGCTGTTGCTCCCTCTATATTTGCTGAGCTTGTCTATCCTGCTCTACTTGAAGCTCCATCTTACATGACACTGAATGCTTAAGTTCTCTCCAGAGGCCTCGAATCTTGGCAGTGATGCTATCAACATTAGCCCCAGTTTTAGACTTGCCACAAAGTCATCTCAAAGCCTCAGAACTCTTTTCAAATTCATCATGAGCAAAATTAGTTGCTTCTCGTCAAAGCTTGACGCGCTCTCATAGTTCTGGCAATGAAACTCTGGGCCTTCATCCGTCAAACTAAGAATTCAGCCTCTCGGCATAAAGTCTCCCAATGTCGTATCCCATCTTCATCCATCCCAAAGTGAGCTAAGAATTCTAACACAACATGGGCATCCCTAGTGAAGCGATCCAATGATGCTGGTGAGTCCAATCAAGAGATCAGTTCATGCAAAAATGTCACATTATATTCATAAATTTGCTCATTGCGTGAATCGACATACGATGTATGCCTCCAGTGGATCTCGGAAAAGTGGTCAACTCCTTCAAGCACTACATAAAAGAAGATGACATTAGAAATATCACATTTTAAATTTAATATTTAAATTAAGTAAAAGGCTATTGAGTCATACCTAAATCAAACGTCTCAACTCAGGGTTGTGTTCCCCCAAGTGGCGGTTGATCAGATGGCATTATAATGCCTATAACCATGTCATCGTGAGCAGGTGTGTTGACCTCACATTTAGAGTGAGCTCTCAACTTCCCCATCTTAGACATAGGACTCCTCTAGACACTAAGTGTTCCTTAGTCTTGAGATAATTCTAGTGATTAGGTGAACACTTAACCTAATCCTAGAGACTTAGAAGGGTTTATCATAGGGTTAGGCTATGCATTAGGGATTTAAGGCAACCCCTTACCCTATAGCTTAAATCCAACCAGTGTACACTCCTTCAAACTAATCCAAATCAATTTCAAGTCAATTGATTTTCTCAAATCTCAAATCAATTCCAATTCCTAAATGATTCAAATCCAAAATCAACTCCAAATCTAAAACCTTCCTAAGCCTTATGAATCACATCCATAAGCTTAACTAAACCCTTCAAATCAACCCAAAGCTAAGTGATTTCTTTATAAATCACTTATTCCATCATTTATATTCATAACTATAAATGAAATTGGCATCCAAATTATCCAAATCAAATGAATATAAATCAAACCAAAATCAAAACCCCTTTTTCAAACTTATGACCTACCTTAGCCAAATTCATAATAAAATCACTCCTAATTCACATGATCCTCTCATGGATCATTTATATACTCATTTATATTTACAAATATAAATGAAATATAAATTAAAATGGCCAAAATCAAATCAATATAATTTAAAACTTAAACCAAAATCCAATTTATACCGTTTCAAGCCAAATCCGTGAACCTAGCCAAACCATTCTCAAATCAATCCAAACCCTTGGATTTTATCTTCAAACAAACACTCCTTCAATCACATGCCCAAATATAAAGATAAAATATAATCACTAATCCAAAATCAAACTAACCCAAGTCAAACCCATGTTCATCCTTTTGACTTGAAATTGTTAAATGAACCAAAACCCATTTGACTCCAAACCACTTGCAATTAGATTTATATTTCCATCATAAGTCGATATGTAAGTTTAACCAAACTTAAATCAACTCAATTGACCTATTTAGGTTCGCTTGACCTAAAGTGACCTAAAAGACCTTTTTGAGCCAAGTTCTAACCCAATCCAAATTGGATTGAACTAAGCCCATCCAAGCTTCACATTATGATCAACAATCATCCTAGAATGACCAATCACTCAAATTGGGTCATACTAAGTCAAACTTAGCATTTGACCAAGTCAACACTTAGACCAAATGAAATCAAAACTAGCCAAAATCCACTCTATGCTAAATTGATTAAAACCATTGACTCAAACCCATTCATAATCAATGATTGAACATGGCCAAGTCATCAATTGAGCCAAAACTAAGCCTAATTGCCACATAACCTAAGTTGACCCAAATTAATTTAAAAAGCCAAAATATGTCAAATCTTGATCTAAGCTAAATTAATTGCAACCAATGGATCAAATTCATTCCAAATTGATTATTGAACTTGACCAAAGCTTCAATTGATCAATTAGACTCAACCTTGCTCAATTGACCATGAACCCAACTTGACTTAAAAGGTCAAATCAACTTGAAATCAATATAAATCAAAATTGATTGAAAACAAAGCTTGAAATACATTTCAAATGATCAACCAAGCCTAAAACAATGCATGACCTAACCCAATTGGGTCAAATGAGTCAAATTGGTCAACTTGACCCATTTGACCCAAATGAACCTAAATGAACCTAAATGAACCAAAACCAAATATAAACCAAATTAAACCAAACCAATGATACCCATAGGCTCCAAATGATCATTTGAACTTGACCTAACTCATAGTTCGACCCAATTTGACTAATTGGTCAACCTAACCCAATTTGACCCAACTTGATCTAAATGGGTCAAATTGAACCATTTCAATTCAAATGAACTCCTAATCACTTGAAATTTGGCCCCACTCATTTTCAAATCATTTCAAATATGCCCAAATCAAACTCATAGCCAAATGACCACTTTGCCCTTAGGTCAAGGTATCCATGACCAAATTCACTTGGTCATTTTCTCAAGACCCTTCATCCTGTTTGGTCCACATGGGCACCAAGGAGGGTGGTGAACATGACCCAATGAGCTTGGGTCAGCCATGACCCAAGGCAAGGCCAAACCAACCTCCCCAATCACATTTGAACACTTGGAAGGTCGAATCCACTCACCACTCACATGGGCAGCCACTCTCCCTCACTCCTCTGCCCAAAATGACCCATGTGGGATGTTTTCTAACTCAAACCGATCAACCAATCTAACCCATTAAGCTAAAATGATAAATAAACCACCCATCATCTGATCCAAGGAGGGGGAAATATACCCCCTCTCATTCTCACTCAAACAAAAAAATGAATCCATTCCTCAGAGCTCGAGAGGTTGAATCAAAGCCTCCCAAGCTTTTCCAAGCCATTCCTGACCTCCCTCATTTCCCATTTCTCAATTTTAGTCAAAGCTAAAATAGGGGAGGTGAACTCCAAATTCAATTCACTCAATACTCAACCAAATTACAATTAACCTTGCACACACCATCCTTGGACTTCGTCGAGCTTAATCGAATCATTTCCCAAGTATCCAAGAAATGGGAAGCACCACTTTGATCAAGGCTGATCACCATTGAAGAGGAGCTTGGTCAACCGAGCAAACAACTTCAAATCAAGATCAGATTCCTTCAACAGGGCTTTGTCTCTACTAGATGAAGCTACCTCCTCCATTGGAAGCGCTGGTGATAGCCTCTGACGAGGTAATTGCTTGAAATCGTAGCTATAGGAAAATCTTAGTTAGTCCTTTTCGAAGGGAATTATCATCCCATGTAATCTTGACTGTTGGATATGCATCCCCCTTCTTTTGAAGGTGTGAGATCATTTTGATCCCAATCTGAGCTCGGGTGAGCTCGAATTGAACGAGGAAAGATGAACGGTGTTTGTCTCTCATCGCTGCAAAAGAAGGATCATAAGCTATCTATTCTACGTGATTGGAGTGGACAGCTGTGATCAGATCACGCTTTAGATCCCTCTGATTCCTTTTAAAATCACATAATTGATCTTGACTGTTCAATCTTAGATCAGATGGCCCACAGAGAAAGCTCATCTGCTGCCAGCTGACTTAGTCGATAGATGTGATAACTTAAATAACCAATCCTATCACGCCACATGGCTCGATGGGATTAAGGGTTTAATTAGGTTTAATTAATCCAATTTTAATGGTGAAGCTTCCTAAAATCATAATTAATTGTAGAAAAATTCAAAAAAAATGCAAACTCAGGCTCATTTTGAAGATATTTCAAATGAGAATCTAGAAAAATTATGATTAATTTATTTTAAATAGTGACTTTGGCTTAATTAGGGTTTTATCAAAAATCTAATTATCCTAATTATACCTTAATTGAGCACTCAATTAATCTCAAATTTTTTGTGGATGTTTAGGGGGATGACCTCTACCTCCCCTATTTTTTTGGGATTTTATTGATTGCTTAATTAGGGAAATCATTTGAGTAAGCCCTAATCATTTTTTAATCAAATTAATTATAATTAAGAGATAAATAGTTACTTGATTAATCAGTTGAACATAATTATTCCTATTAAACAATAAGATCACCTAGGGAATATGATTGGGGACATTTTTCATAATTTATTTCCTAAGTATCCTTTACCTTTGAAAATTAAATTAATTAATGGTTAATGGAATGATTAGTTGATTAATCAAGTGGTTGGATCTTCAAAATGAGGAAATCGAAACCTAGTGGAATGATTGAATGATTTAGGGATTAGGATTGAGGCATTGCCCTTGATCCTTTCCCTTAAGTTAATTTTTCATTTAAATCAAAGCATAACTAAAACTTTTAATCAATTCTTTAAATGGCTTAATGAAATCAAAATTAAAAAATCAATTCACCCAACCTAAACAACCTTTAATTGGTCTTAGGTAGCTCCTTGGGTGTTTAATAACCCAAGGTGAGAGATAATGAAATTTTGATTGACTCATGTGTGTGAAAAAATTATAAGTGCAATTAAGTGAGATCCCTTAAGTTTAATTAACTATTAAGCATAAGGCAATTGCATTAGGCCACTTTCATTTCTTAAGAGCATTATAAATTTACTTTTCATGTGGTTGCATATCATATTGGCTTATTATTATTAATTAATTTACTTAAGGTGATATAAGTAAGGGATACTTAATCCATTTAATTTATAACTTAACTTAAATAAAACATTAAATCAACCCAATTGTTCTAAAATTAAACTAAACCAATTCACACATGGGGGGAAATGGATTAGGACTAGCAAACCCTTCTCATATTTCCTAAGTCAAATCAAATTCAAAGATAAAAAATCTCCTTAAGGAATTTTGATTCCTTTTAAATGATCTTATTTTATATAATTATCCTTACAATTTAATTAGGGTGAATGAAGTCATCTGCTTACATCCCTTTATTTCTTTCCAATCATGCTAAGTATTGTTTGTCATATGAAACCATGCATTCATTTTTTTAAAAAATTAATGAAATAAAATGTCTCCTTTTATGTCAAATTGCATGTGTTGGCTAAAATTAAGAATATGAGTGGCTATTATCACTATTAAAACCAAAAATTATTTTTTGAAACCTATAAATCAAAGATTATGAATGAAGTGATGCTACTTATAAATATTTATAAGATTGTATGTGATTATAGCATAAGATGTGTATTATGAAGTTCTCTTTCCTTCTCTTAACATGGGTTTACATAGGATTTGCAAGTGTATAGTTCATTTGAAAAGAACACAACACTTGCTTAAATCTATTCCTATGCATTTCTATGTTATGACTTAAGAAGGATCTTCATATTACACATGTAAATTATACAACCAAATCAAACATAGTTTTTTGCATGATTCTTTATCCATTTGGTTCTTTTTGTATATTTACATGTATCTAAGAAAAGTGGCATATCAGTTTGGACATCCTGGGGTTGCGAGACTTTAAGTAGCCCTAAGTAGGTCTTGTACCTTACGCCCTTGGTGTAGAAAATAATGATGTCGTACTCACTTATAACTTTTATACATGTGGATGTGCATTTAGTTAATGGATGAGAAATCACTTTTTTCTACATAACAAAAACACGCATTAATGATCCAATTAACAAATGAAATATTCAAAATTTTAAATCATATCTCTTTGCATTCATCATCAAAGTGTGCTAAAATTTGCATTACATGTATAGGTATGCTTAGGATTATTCATATGCATGGTATACATGATGGAAAGAAATGAATGGGTGTGTGTTATGCTGTAGTAATCCACTCTAATTAATCCTATGATGCCTTTCTTATTGAATAGAACTATTTAAAGAGAACCCAAAGTTAGGACCAACTAAAACACATAATAAATCATTCACTAAAGAAAATTCATTAATCAATCCACCTTAGAAATGCTTTAAGGTAAGGATGAAATAGAGCTCTCCTCTCTTTTTTTCTCTTCATAACATTTAATCACTAAGTGTAGGTTCATTCAAACCAAATTAAATCACCAACTAAAATTGATAAATCAACTAAATCATTTGAAATGAAACTACATTCTAAATTGAATCTTTCATACTTAGAAAATTTTAACCTTAAAGCCTAGCTAAGACATGCCACACAAGCCTTAAATGGCACACACATTAAGCTAAGTCATCACTTCTAGCTTAAGGTTAAGGCGGTGTATGGTTTGATGCATGATTTTGTTTTATGATGTGATATTTTAGATTGGATGTTAGGGTGTATTTGTGTAGACTGGATGATAGGGTGATCTTAGCTTAATCATATTTTTTGTAGGGGGTTGTGCTTACGCTATAATAAAAACATAAATATTTTTTACTGTGCAGGTTTCTTATACCCCTAAGCATAACCCAAATTAGAACAGGTGGACTTGGTTACCCATGTGTGGGATACTAAGTCTAAATTAGTCATATAACCGCTTGGGTTGTGTGATATGTTTAGTTAACCTTTGTTTTGTAGATTTAGTTAGATTTATCTTTCCCATTTTGATGTAAATTTTGCAATTAAGATTTGGAATGAATATTATAAGGGATTAGGATGAACATTGGTTATACGATCAAGTCTTGTATATGATGCCTTTGGAGAAACCATATTCCAATTGAGCCAAAAGGAAGAAAGAAAAGAAGCAAATAAAATGAAGAAATGAATAAATGAAGAATGAAGATCCCCATAACTTGAATTTCTTTTAATTGTAATTATTCATTTGTAATTTGGGTTGTATAAGGGTAGAGCTCGGCTACCCACATTTTTTCTTAGGTTATACGACGGTACTCGATCACACCAGCCTCTTATCCTTTTGAGCTAATTTTATAAATTGATTAATGTTATGTTTATATTTGTGCAATTAGAATGGCATGATTTTTCTAATTTCTTAATTGTTTGATGATTGTTGAATGGCTTAGATGCGATTAGGCTCTTAGGGAAAAATAAATTTTCTATCCAATTAATTAATTCAAAATTAAATTAAATAATTTATAACCTCACCCAAAGCCTAGGACATAAATCAAGATATTAAAAGATTTAGCAACCTCTTAGTTGGATGTTGTGTGTCTGACATCATGCATTCATCATATTGTCTCACTCTTGCCAATGGAGGGCTTCCACCTTTGCGAGAGAAAATGACTTGACCTTTGACAGCCATGATGAAAACACACCTCCGTCTTTCTAATTTTGGCCCATAACTAATTTTCTCATACATTAGGCTATAAATCCCTTAGCTTTTGCCAAATAAAAATGTCCAAAAATCAAAATAAAACTTGACAAAATTTGCATTAAATTTAGGTCATTATTCATGCCCTTCATGATCTAGTCTCCTAGAGAGTGAGTTTAAGGACTTAGTTTCTCTTCTAAGTAAATAACTGCCTAACCATCTTGCAAAACATATGACTTGTCTACATGTATTTAAAAACATAGGAGGAGTTAGTTGGCAACCACCCTAGGCAGTTGTAAGTCCAGTTTTTGGGTGGTTTATCCTCTCTTGTGTAGGTAAACCATATACCCACTTTTGCCTTAGATTTAGGTCGTGCTTTGGCCCTCGCCAAAGCTCCATAGATTTAGGATCTAAGGTTGCTGTTTTCCTTTGGGGCTACAAGCATAAATCTTCATCTCTTAGATATTTTTACAATCTTATATTGTGGAATTGTAAGCCCTAGATTTCTAATAAAAATTTAACTCAAACATATAATTCTCTTTAATTTCAAAAATATAAAGCCCAACCATAGGATAGTTTGGGATGGTCACTAGGATTCCTAGTATTATGAGCATCCCCTACTCATCTCTCTTTGGTTTTGATAATAACTCTCTCCTTTTGATCAATCCTACTTAATTTTCTAAAAATAACTAATTGATTGATAGTCTTATCTTTGAAATTTTTGGAGATATTGGTCATTTACCTTAATCAAGAGTATTCTTATGGAATCTCATTCCTTAGGATGTAATTAACTATGGGGGCTTACCACCATGGAGAACTTAACGAATGAACTTAGCTTAAAATAAACCCTACTTTACTTTTTCATATAAAGTAGGAGAAAGATCTCTGGTACATTTGAAGACCCATCATGCCTTAGAAGTCCTCATTAGGTGATTAGGTCCATTATAGGGTAGTGACTTCTATCTATCGTCATACCCGATCACTCTAATGAGTACATCTGTGGATCTGTGTGGTGTCCCCTCACATAAACACACACGAAATCTCTCAATCACACAAAATAAAACACCACAGGGTGCAACAGATATCTCACCATAATCTTGATCTCTCACTCTTGATGTCTCGCCAAGCCAAAAGCCATAAAAGAAATCCATATAAATAGCTAAATCCAAAAAAAAAAGGCTTAGAGCAATAGGTTCTATCATTGCTATGTTAGGAAAACCGACCCTAAGATCTCCAAAAGGAGCAAGCATAGCTAGAGCAATAGTATCTGTCATCGCCACATCGGGAAAACTAACCCCAAAATCTCTAAGGGAGACCGGTTCGATGCCAACCGACATCCTAGGCCCCAAATCTGCCTCTTCAAGAGTTAAAAGCCATCACGAGGCGGGACTAGCTGACCAATAATTTGAAGCCCTCAGAGGGTCTTCATGGTGAGTATGCCTTTTTCTGTATGATGGAGATGGAACCTCAGTGTAGTTGGAAGAAGGTTCTCAAGTTTGCACCCAAAGAATAGAACTGCCTTCTCCTGTCATAGATCCAATACCCTCTCCTCCACTTTTATAGAATAAAGAAAGTATAATATATATGTAATAAAAGAAAGAGACTAAGGTAAGAATTAAATGGTGAAATAAAAAAAAGGGAAGAAGCTATACCTCTACTAGAGCTGGAGCTGCAACGAGCTCACTGTCCTCGAGGGAGTTTAAGTCTCCTCACCTATCGCTCATACTTATGAGCTCCATGCTCCAAAGCTAGCACAAAAAGGACAGGTGTATCCAGGTCAAATAGATATAGCTAACTCCGTATGACTGCAAGGAGTAGCTAGGTGGAATCTTGAATTTGTGTCAAACCTGAGTAAGTGCATCCACATCATTGAAGCTAAAAGCAATCTAGTCTCGATGGGAACAATATCCATCTGATGAGCATCAGTGATACCTGTAATGAAAGGCCTCCCTTCATAGGCTATAGAATACAAAAATCTAAACTGTCGGGCCGCCTGGTTAGGTTGATATCCTTTTAAAACAACAGAATGACCGGATCGATTGCGTAGCCAACTTGGACGCATGCTTATGAAATATTCTGCCACCGAAAAAAATTGACCATTGTGAATTAATGTACACCTGCCTCTATGGTCCACTCCATTCACCTTGTCAACCTCTCAAGCTAGGAGATAGACCCGCAACCTCAAACTGGTGGATGAGGTTGAATCTATCGGTAACTAAATGAGGAGAAAAGAAGAATAAGCGTACCCTTTCATGCTCCAAGGTGGAAGAGGCTTATGACAGCTACATGAATATAGGGTACCCTCTCTCTAAGAAGTATGAAGGGCATTCCACAAGTGAACACCCCGTGCACATGGATGTAAATCCAATCATGAATGAATTACCAAGAAAGATTCAAATCCTGTAGCTTGAGCAAGCCATCCTCTAAAATAATCTTCAATACTCTGCATATTCTTGCAAGAACTAGAGGAGCCAAGGAAAGACATTCACCTTGAGAAATCTTGCAGCTAGCAAAGCACTAGAGCGAATGGATCCTTCTTTGATGGGTAAAAAAAAAGTGCACAACCAGGTGACCAAAAAATTCAGCTAGAAATAAGTCCTCATCTCTACCTGGAAGTGATGGAGAAGAATATCTAGGTGATGAGGAAGGCTCGGACAATCTCTCTTCGATAAGTTGCCATTAAACTAGACACCCATCTCAAAAGGGTCATATAATAAAGCTAAAAGTGATAATAAACTACCTTCTCCCAAAAAGTTATGGAGCCAGACATCCATAGGCATGGTTTCCTGTGAGCGCATAAGTAAACCAGAAGCTTCATAAACTTGCCTATAATGGCTAAGCAGTTTAGGGTAGACTGAAAGTAGAATCATCCTCCCCCATCTGTTCTCATCTATGGAGGGCTGCCTATGAAAAAGTTCACTATCAGAAGGAATACATTCTTCATAGTGGCTGCCATAGATAGGAAGGCCTGATACTTCATGTAGCTCAGTTAATGTAATGGTCAGTTCTTCTAGCCTGAACCAATAGGTGTTGCTCCTAGTATCCCATAATTCAATCTTACCCCTTATCCATGAAGCAAGAATATTCCTAAAATCAAACTTAGAGGCATAAATCATCTCAGAACTCCTGCACGCAAAGTATGCTTATGAGCTTGGAGAATATACCGAGCCCATGTGACATAGCCCCCCCACTGGACTATGAATATGGCCTATGGGAGAATCTTGAGGCCACTCTAATGAGTTAGATTGCAATTGTCGATGACCAAGTAAGCGTGATTATCCTATTTTCTCAATAATATTGACTGCTGGTTGAAGAATTTTGCACAATCCATAGCTTACCTGATCGACGGTGTTGTCCAGAGAATTATATTTACCACACTTTACTTTAATGGTAGTCACCCACTCTGGAGGATTCTCAAATTCAATAGATTCCTTAGAACAGTCTGGAAGGATAGAAGAATAGACAAAGAAATTCTAAATTATATCACGTCCTTGTAACATATCATTATGTTATTCTAGCCTGTCCAAAACATCCACATTCCCACAAGGGTCATAAGAATTAATGATAGACCATATGGCATCATCGCTAGGCTCCTTAGATGATAGGTCTGATGATCTCCTCCAGTTAATCCAAATAAAACTTATATGGATAAATCTATGAAAATCAGTGGCAACATCACACAATTAGAGGCTAAAACTTCTTAGTGTGATCCATCCATACATACATACATATATATATATATATATATATATATATATATATATATATATATATATATATATATATATATATATATATATATATATATATATATATATATATATATATCCCAAAATAATTCAATCACATAATTTTGTTTAAAATATCAAATTTAATTGAATAAAATATATTAAATCAATTAATTAAAATTAATTTTTAATGAAATTACATGCATAACAAAATCGGGAAGCCTCGATGACATCTGAACGACATTCATTTGTGAAATTGACTATGTCAGTGTCGCTGAAATATTGAAATCTATCAAACGATGCCTTCCGCATGTCAAGTCAGCAAAGTCTATGTGAACGTCGAGTGATTTGAATACACATCATGAAATTTAAGCCTAATTTCACTTCGACCATCACCGACATTATCTAAACGACCTCCAATTGTAAAATAGACCACACCGTTGCATTTGACACAATAGAAATACCTCAAATTGAAACCCATATTGATATGGTTTATCACATAAAATAATTTCATAATTATTGGCACAAAAATAAATTATAATGTTATTATGTGGTTAATCCATAATTAGGCCACTAAAACCACTTAATTCTCTAACCCTTATCCTAATCCGTGTCCAAGCCTACCAATTGGATCAGCCACCCCCTTAAATCTCATTTGATGACAGTTTGGGCAACCAATCGAATGAGCCGATCGGCTCTAATACCCTAAAACTGAAGCAGCGACTAGGGCATTCACGTGATTATCTCCTCTCATGTGGTTCCTCTTGGCTGAAACTCCTCTCCCTTCTCTATCACATGATCATTTGATTTCCCTCTCAACCAAGCAGCATGCATGAAGGAAATCCCCTATCCGAGCTCTCCTCCCTTGCGTGAAACCCAAGCGGCGAGCCCTAGTTTGCTCATCCAAACTCTTTCTCCTTCCATTCTCTCTTGTAATCAGAAACTCCATGTCATTTCCTTTCAACCCTAAGCTTTGTTATTATCATTCTATTTTGGCTTGGTTGAGATGAAATGGGTTTATCAAATGTTTCTTTTATGAAACTATATTATGCTTGGATTGTTTTCTTATGCAAATGAAAAAGGAGAGTTTGCTCTTTGCATATGGTTACTTCTATCTTTATGGGTGAAGTGATTGCTCTAATTCATTTTCTTTTATATGCTCAAATGAAATTAGAAGTGTGGAAATATAGTTGAAGATGATGTATGGGCCAAACCCTAAGTTATATGCAAGTTTCCTTCTCATTTTATGCTTCAATTTTGCTGTTTGGATAGATTGGTACTTGTTAAGCCTCTTTTACATGTTCAAATGAAATTAGAAGTGTGGAAATAGGGTTTGAGATGATGTATAGATTAAACCCTAAGTTATATGCAAGTTTCCTTCTCCTTTTATGCTTCAGTTTTGCTGTTTGGATGGAATGATACTTGCTAAGCCTCTTTTACATGTTCAAAATGGAATTAGAAGTGTGAAAATAGGGTTTGAGATGATGTATGGCTCAAACCCTAAGTTATATGAAAATTTCCTTCTCTTTTTATGCTTCAAATTTTTTTGGATGGAATAATGTTCATTAAGCTTCTCTTATATGTTTAAAATAAAATTGGAAATGTGAAAATGGGGTTAGAAATGATAAAACAACAAGTGTGAATGGTTATCTTATGATTTGAGACAGTTGGAGAGCTATTATTTGCTATGGAAGTGCAATATTTGCTTATGTTTTATTATTCCAAGTTGAATCGAGAAAATATGAAGAAAATAAAGTGATAGCTTTCATTTCTTGTGCTATTAGACTAAGAAATCTACTGGAATTGTTATTATGCTATGACCTTTCTATTAGATCAATATATATATATATATATAAAATGAAGGGAAGTGGCTTATGCACATTGGCCTAATATAATTGCTTGCTCATTTTTCTACCACTACTTATTAGTGATGAGATTTCTTCTTAGCAAGTTTCTTTAATATGCAAGTATACCTTTAGCCAAAATTTGAAATTTTAAAGCTTATGAATGAGCTTAGTACTTTGATTTTCTTGCAATTGTTGATCAATAATAGGCTCTATTATCATCTTTCTCCATTAATAGAAAAGTGTTCTTTTAATTGAATCTGAAAATTCAGATTTATATACATGTTATTTCCTTGGATAAAAAAAAGAGGAAGGGAAATTTGTTGTTGGGGAGCTCTTCATTCTATTACATGAGTTGTTGTTATTATAAAAATAATGATTGGGTGAAGATTAGTTTTCAAATTTTATGGATTTGTTAAATTCAAATGCAACTGTTCACCACATATATTCATTTTTTGGAGTTATCTCATGAAGTCTATCCTATCTTGCTTCCATCATTTGGTTGTTTGCTAACATGGAGATGAGTCTTTGAGCAAAGTTTGTTTTTTTTTAGATTTGTTTATCAAATCCAAATGCAAATGTTTACCTCATGATTGATTTTTTGATTTTATCAAGCCTAAATGAAATGGTTTATTTCATATAGATTAAGTTTCATTCAATATCTCATGAAAGAAAAGAGGATTAAAAACATAATTTTGGTTTATTAGCATTACCTACCTTCTTTCTAATGCTATCATCATTTAATTGTTAAGTCCTTGAAGTGAATTGTGAAATGAGGTTTCATGTATACCAAATCCAAAAGTTTCCTAGCTTTGCTTTAGTCTTTTCTTTTAGCATTTGGGCATCTTATTATCATAGAAGAGATTGCATATTTTTGTGTATAGAGTTAGCATGATAGTTTATGTTGGCCTATCCTTGCTTCCCTTTATTGTTTGGTGCTTATCATCATGCAAGAGAATGTTTAATTAAAAGAAAATTCTAGATCCTAATCTTTCCCTTTACTAAATTCTAATGTATTTGGTTATTCTATGGAAAGGGGTTGTTTTGACCACATAAAAATTATCACCCATTTTAAAATGAAATCTTTCATATCTTCTCTCAATGAAAGTTTGTAGGGTTGTTTGTTCTCTTCTCTTGACTACTTGTTCATGTTGGACTTGGTTTCTCATTTCTTTATGTTCAAAGTAAGAATGATTGAATGGTGTCCACATGTGAATCAAAAGTTTATGTTATAGCCTGTTATTTAAAATTTCAAAAGTCAAATGCAATTGAAGTGGTGATGAAAATTATGTCATTGCAAAGAGGTTGTTTAACCCATACATATGCAAATGTAAGTTTCTAAATATGCTTTGTTATAAGTATCTGTTCACGTTGTTCCAACATGATAGGAAATTTTTTTGTGATATGTACCCGTTCCATTGTTCCAATGTGGCAAGAAAATTTATTATATGTACCTGTTCACATTGTTCCAATGTGGCAGGGAAATTATTTAAGATAAGTACTCATTCACATTGTTTTAATATGGCAGACAAATTTGTTATAAGTACCTGTTCATATTTGTTCCAATGTGGTAGAGAAATTATTTGTTATAAGTACCCATTCATATTATTCTAATGCAACGAGAAAATTTGGTATAAGTACTTGCTCGCGTTGTTCCAACATGGGAAAATTATTCTATAATATAAGTACTCGTATGCATTGTTCCAATGCTACAAGGAAATGCTATGCTATGCAAACCCATGCATGCCTTTCTTGGCATTGTGGGCAAATAAAATTTTGGCCATGGTGTCTCATGACACCTACCATGCACGCCTTTCTTAACATGGTGTGAAGGCCTAGTCTCCCAAACCAACCCCCTAGGAGGGGATGAAGTCGAGAGGCAACCGAAATTTTTGGTAAAAAAAAAAAGAGAATGTTTAAGTTTCAAAATTTCATTGTAATTCATGAAATTCAATTCAAATTTTATCGTTAAATTTTGTTTTTGCTAATTAAGTTAAAATAAGAGTAAAAAAAGAAGATTGCTAGAAATGGGTGCCTACATAAAAGAGAAATTTATGTGTTTATTGTGCATGAACAATCTAAAGTTCAAATCATGCAAATTATGTTATTTCTTACCATTCTAGCTTCATTGGCTTGTACATTGTCATCTTTAAAAATTTAATTTAGGCATTGGTAGTGACACTTGTTTCCTTCTCTTGATTAAAAAAAAAAGGGAGAAGATGAAAAGAAAATAAATATTTATCTATAGGATTGTTCAACCCATGCCTAATTTGATTCTTACTTGAATTTTGATGTTATGAGAACAATCACTTGGTTAATTTTAGATCTTTAGATCTATATGCTACTAGATTTGGTATGGATGCTTAACCTATACATAACCATGCTCTATTTACTTATCTTGTGATAATCATCTTTTATGTGCTATATGGGTGAGTTGGAAGTGGAAAAGAGAAACCCTATGTACTACATAAGTTCAAATCTTGTTTTGTTATCAATTATCCTTTTATGTCATATTATTTTATCTTTATCTTAATCATGGGATAAGGTTGAAATAAAAAAATCAACAAGAGGGTTTATTCCTTTGCATTACTTTGCCATGGATAACTTGATTCTTACTTGCATCTTGATGTCATATGAGCAATTATTTGTTTAGATCCAAAATTTCAGATTTTTGTGTTATTAGATTTGGTATAAATGCTTGATCTACATATGGCCATGTCCTATTCACTTTATGAAAAGAAAAGAAGAAATAATGAATTCAAATCTGAATTTTAGGCTTGCTCTTTTCACTATATTCATTCTCAAGAAATGATATATGAAGTTGCACATGTATAGAGCCAAAGATTGTTAGGTTTGATTTGTAAGTTTCAAATAACTTTCCAAGGATTGAAAGTTGCTATTTTTGTTGCTTCAAGCTAAAGTTGGGTTGTACTTTGCATTGAGTTTGTCATAAGCATGTTACTAGGCAATTCCTTAAGTCTTGAATCAATTTAAAATGAGAAAGAAGTATGACATAAAGCCCATATAAAATCAATTTCATAAGTTTCTCATTAGTAAATAACATTTTATAGAATTTCATATGACATTTGCCTTATGTGTTGCCTCAAATAATTACCATGTCATATGATGTGAGTTTTGACTTATTCTTTTGTAAAAGTCAGAATTTTATTACTTCATGATACTTAATTTTAAATCTTCTTAAATGGTGAACTCATCATTTTGTTAAAGAAAACTTGAAAGTGATATGATTCATGAAAGATATTATCTTTGATCTTTTGATATGGCTATCTTTGATGCTCCATGTAAAATGATTTAAGTCTCATTCAGATTTCTCTTTCTCTTATCAAGTCAAACTCTTCTTTATGTAATATGATAATGTTTCTTAAAAAAAAGAGAAAGAAAGGAGAATCCACCTTTATATTCCCCCTATTGTTTGAATTGAAAATTTACTTGTGCATGGATATTTAATCATATCATTTGATAATTCTTGAAGAAAGGTGTTGTCATTTGCTATGAAAACTTGTCATGCAATGTTTCTATACAATCAATTCCTATTTAAAGATATGATCATTATAGCACCCAAAATAAATCAACAAGTTCATGAAGTTTAAATCAAACTAAACCCCTCATTTTCATGAAAATCTCTTACTTCTTTTAGCTTGCAATCATGTTGGCCAAATTAAAACAACAAATTACATGATAAGGTTTAAACCTAGAATATCAAAATTAAACATGACTTACCGGTGGATGCAATATGATTTGAGGCCAATCCCAATTATTGGTGGGTTCCTTTAGAAGTTGGTAAATCCTTATAGGAACTTTAAACTTACAATATTCCTTGTGAGAAGGATGTAAGGATGTGAAGGAAATGGGAGACTAAATCCTCATGAGGGGAAGGATGCTCTAATATTTATAATGTATAGTAGCTTGCTCTTAAGCTCTCTTCCTAAATAAATGTCATTTAGGCCCTTTTGCATGAGGCCAAAAATGTTTAAACCATAAGGAAAAATGAATAAATGGGCTTTGTATTATCCCATTAATTCTTATGTGTTTTTGTATCATATTAAGGTGGAAACAAATTCTTCCTCCTCTTCTTTCTCTTCATGATATCATGTCATGCAAAAATATATATAAGTTACACATGAAATGGGCTTGATGACAAAATGCATAAATGATATTTATGCCATTTTCTTAAATTCTTATGACATTATTTTTACATGATAATTAAGGAGGAAGAAAATTCTTCCTCCACTCCTTTCTCTTCATGACATCATGTCATGCAAAGATATATATAAGTAACACATGAAATGGGCTTGATGACAAAAGGCATAAATGACATTTATCTTCCTTAAAGTCTTATGACTTTCTTTTTACATGATAATTAATGAGGAAGAAAATTCTTCCTCCTCTCCTTTCTTCTCATGACATCATGCCATAAAAAATATACACATAAATACATATGCATAAGTGCATGATAAAAGTCCATCATCCCCTTTACTCTCTTTTGTCATTTCTTTTTAAATGACCCATGAAATAAGAATGAATTAAAAAGGCTTCTTTATCTCTATGAGATATTTTCATATCAAATAAAAAAAAGAGAAAAAAAGAAAAAAACTATAAATGAAAAGAAGAAAAAAGAAAGGGAAAGAGAAAAATGGGGGGAGTGAAGGAGAAAAATTATTAAAAGTTGGATTTATTTATTTGTTTTCATAACTTACTCATACATGATAATAAATAAATAAAAAATATATGACTTCACTTTCTCAATAGATTTGTGCCATGACAAAAAAAAAGAAAAAAGAAAAGAAGAAGATGAATCCATGTCAAATAAAATAAAATAATAATCATATCATGATATTTTTTTATGCTTGGCTCATTTTAAATTCCCTAAGTGGGTTATAAAAAATTAACTAGCACATTTGAAATTATTAAGCTCCCTTTATCTTAAAATCTAAAAGATCCATTGGACCCAAATTCATAAATGGGCTCATAAAGGCCTAAGTTCATAAGAAAAAAAAAATCCATTGGGTCTAAATTCATAAATGGGCTCATAAAGGCCCAAGTCCATAACAAAAAATATCCATTAGCCCCAAATTCACAAATGGTCTCATAGAGGGCCAAGTTTATGGAAAGCTCATTAAGCCCATATGAGAGCTTATGATTGAGTTAATCTTCATGCTTTCAAGTACTTATACATATGAGGAGAGTTAAAAGTGACTAACTCTCATGTGTATGTCATAACATTCCATTACTTTATTGATTTTGATATATGATTTGTATGGGAGAATCATATATGTTTGCTTGCATATGTGAGCGTTGAACAAAGTAAGCTTGAACATGTTTTATGATAAAGTATTTTATCACTTAGATTTATACTAGCTCTATGGCATTCCTTTAAATTGAAAAAGATTCTACATTTAATGTTGCTTAGCAAGTGTTTTGAAAGGTTAAATGTATATCCTATAAAGATGGATATATTTGATTTATGATAAATTAAGAAAGGTGTAAATCTACATCATTTAGAAATAGATGCTCACTTGATTTGCAAACAAACATTTTTATATATTTTAGTACAGATACTTGCTGATCATTTAAAATAAATGTTCATTTGGTTTGCAACAACTATTTGAGGATATTGAACTCATATATTTGTAAAAAAAGCTTCACTTTTTTATGACAAGTATTTATATGAATCAAAGCTCTTATGTTTTATAAAGCAGATTTACACTTGATTCATGATTTCTTCTAGGTATCAAAACTTAGATTTGACACATATGTCATAGAAACATAAATTACTTCAACCTAGACATCTTAAGGTCCATACATCATTTTAAAGAATAGATATTTGTATGTATGTTGAAGTATTCGTTAGATCAAATACCTAAAAAAATATGCAAGTTAAATGCAAAGTGAAAGAATAGATAACTACACTTCCCGATTTGGTCTTAGGATAAGGTTCGGGTTAAGAAAACCCAAAAATCCATATCAAAAATATGGACTTGTAATTTGACACATCTTTCATGCCAAACATAATTACTTCAACTTAGACATCTAAATATCCATACAATATTTTAAAATATATACTTGTATGTATGTTGAAGTATTCATCAGATCAAGCATCTAAAAAGATATCAAGTCATATGCAAAATGAATGAACAGATAATCTACACCCTGATTTGGTCTTAGGACTAGGTCCGGGTTAACAAAACCTAAAAATTTAATGATACTATTATAATATTTTCAACTTAATAAAATCTAAGAAGCTAATTCTATCATAAAATTGTAAAAGATAAACTACTAGCATCATTGTTAATGTAATTTATTAAGTTCAAGATTTCAAGAGAAAAAGTCCTAAATTTGATCCTCTATGCTTAAGCAAGAGTTGACAAGGTTTAGAGGACCATAATTCTTGAAGCAATGAATTTAGACCTAATTTATGAAAAAAAATAGATAGAGTTGACAAAGTCTATCAGCTAATAATAATCATATGATCGAGAAAGATAATCATTATTAAAGTTCTAATAATGAATCATTACATGTTTAAATCTAAATCAATTTTAAAATGATCAAAATTCAAATAATAATAATAATATATAAATTAAATGAAAGTAATTATTTAAATTTAAACTTAAAATCATCCACCCCTTAGTAACTATTTGTCTAGGGTGACAAATTAAGAAAAGTTTTGCTCACAAAGAGCCAATGTCAAATCAAATGCATAACTATTTTTACACTAAATAATCTTAAGCCCATAAGGACTTGGCCCTGTCCTCTGTCCTCATGGTTTTGCTGCAAAATGGCACCACATAAATGTCTATTACTACCATAGCCCTCTGACTAGGTGGCTTTCCATAAAATGGCACCACTAAATTACAGTCATGGCCATAGGCCATATGTTCCCTTTCTGCTCTTTGAGTCAGGAATTATAACGTATCTGAGAAAAAACCCTCTATTAGCTAAGGTTGACTTATATTTGTCCCCTTAGATAAATTCTACCCAAGTCTACAAGGACACCTTAGACAATGTACCCATGTGTTACTGAAAAAGATCCTTCGATCAGGTTGGGTGGACTACCTCCTCACTGCGACTAGAGACCGCGATAGCCCAGGTTGATGGAACCATGGACATAGATCTCGCATGTCATCATTCCCCTAAACAAAACTTTTAAATTTAAATAATAAATCTCATAAATCCTAAACTCCACTCACTACTATTATATACTTGTTATTTAACGATTCATCAACTAGCCTTAATCAAAAGTGCTCTCTCAATATTGTGAGGGGTAATTAACTATGGGTGCTTGCATCTATAAAAACCTGGAACTAGATCTAAAGTCCTCACAAAATGAGGGTGAAATCTCTGGGTAGTGTCTTATCTACTATTCACATACCTTCTGAAAATCATACTGACACTTAAACACTCTTTCATCGAAAAGGTTGGTGGTAAATTTTTGAATCCCACACTAGTGTCAAGTCAAGTAAATCATTATATTTAAACTCAAATAATCTCATGCCAGTGAGGATGTGGCCCGTGTCCTCAGTCTATATGGTTTGGCTAGTAGACTCCACATATGATGTAGCCACGAGAGTCCTTTTTTTTCGCCAAATGGCACCATTATATTATAGTGTTTCACATGTTCCCCAATGGCTCAGCCCTTTGAGTTATGAATAATGGGGTATATTTGATAGGCACCATGCATATGTTAGCTAAAGTGGACTTAAACTTGTCTCCTTAGAAAAACACCACCCTAGGTCTACAAGGATTATTTAGATGGCATAACCCATGGTTGCTGACAGGGATTCTTTGGTTAGGTTGGGTCAACTACCTTCTCTGACTAAGTAAACTAGGGACCACGATAGACCGGGATGATGAAACCATAAGATCTTGATTGAGCACATCATCATTCCCCTAACTATCTGCTTCAAGTTAAATGATGATGAATTTCATAAATCTAAATTCAACTCCATATGTTACTACTATACGGTATGCATTTAGCAATCTAATGACTAGCCTTAATCAAAAGTTTTCTCTCATCATTGGGAGGGGTAATTAACTATAGGTTCTTGCTTCTATAGAAACATGGAACAAGATTTAAAGTCCTCAAAAAATGAGGACAAAATCTTTGGGTAGCGTCTTAACTACTATTTCATCTACCTTCTGAAAGTTTGACCGACATTTAAATCAAACTCTCTTCATCGAGAGATCGGTGGTGAATTTTTGGAGCCCACAGATTTCTGGCGACTCCGTTGGAGATTGGTTTCTCTTTCCATCTTTGGTTAGTCAAATTTGGAGTATAGTAGTAGCGGAGTATAAGTAATCAAAATTGAATTTTAGTTATAAAATAAAATCTCTAATGAACATAATAGTTTGTTGAGTATAATTTTATTTGCTTGAAAATTTCTTTTGCATATGTTGTTTTATTTTTGTTCTGTTGTATCTCTGAATTTTGAAAGTATGGGGGTAGAATATTTATTTCTGATTATTGATCCCCATCTTTTATTTGTGCAGATGGATCTTCAGAACACTCCATTCGTTGTGAAGATGAGCCGCAGGTCTAACATCCATCTAGCTAATGCTATCATCAACACTAGAGACACTAGAGCTGCCATTCAATTTGGTAGTGTGGACTTTCTAGTGATTATAGTTAGAGCTAATGTCACATCAATTTAGGATATATCTGCATGTCATGCACATCAGCCCGTGCAATGAGAAACTTCATTGAAGCAGTTACTGCTAAGGCTCCCCAAAAGAGAGCTTCTGTGTTTCAAAGTTTGGGACATTCTGACATTTTGACTATGAAGAGAACTATTGTTGGGAAAAAACTCTTAGTTATGCATGCAAACACCACTTTGCCAATTGAGCTTTTTGTACTAAGAAAACATGATCATGAAGCTTCCTCGTCTGGAGGAAAATTAATAAGAAGGAAGAGGAGAAGGATGAATAATGAACTATGAGCTCAATAACTGCTGTCTGAACAACCTATTATGCAGTTAGCCTCAGAACCAGAAGTGAGTATTCCCACCTAAAATAAATTTGAGAACCTGAAATGGGTAAAGAGGAATAGCTCTATTGGTGAGATGAAGTAATCTTTTTGGGATCGACCACTGCATCAAGCTCTGGTTCCCCAAAAGAAAAATCTTGAAACCTTGTCTGCTAGAGTGCATTGAGTGCTGAAGGTTGCCAAGGAAATATGCCTAATGAAAAGAAGAATCTAAAGGCCTGTGATAATTGAAGCTGATAATATTTCATCTGGTAGACTACCACCTATTATGAAAGCTTGTGATCGATTCAAGCAAATCTAGTACAGTGAGCATCGAAGCATGACACCCAGACCATATGTCAGGGAATCCACTTTCAAAAGGTCTCAAAGGAAGGGAAAGCAAGCTTGGAGGCCAAGAACTAGAAGAGAAACTACTAAAATAAAAGAAAATGGGTGACATCTGGTTTGCACTCCTAGAAATTCACCAATGATAAGAACCGACAAAAATAGGTTCAAAAGAAGAAATCTTCTCATGATGAATTACAGGATGGTCGACACCCAGGTGAACATTCCAGGGAATCCCATCGTCAGTCAACTAAATCTCCACAAAAGAAAGTTGACTTTGATCACAGCCCTCCGATTGAAGAGAGGTTTGTCTGAATCCAGAGCTAATAATTCATTGGAGGAGATGTTCTGAAGTTAGATTACAAGAAGATGAAGAATATGATGAGGATATTATGGAAGTGGAAGTAGTGTATATGGTATAGTACATCAGAGAACCATCTGGTGCACGACAACACCAAGATAGATGGCATCGTGCTACACCTCCTGTTCACATTGAAGAACCAGCCCTTGAGCAAACAGAAGGGAGAGCTTCAAGCATGTCCTCAGGTGATGAAGAGGAAGAAGAACTAGAAAGAGAAGAGGATAATTCTTTTTTTATTGACACTACCATGTTAGCCCAAATTCAAAAATGAATGCAATGGTAGATGAAGGTAAAGGATAAGGAGATCCTCCAGTTAAATGCAAAGATGAATCAAATGATGGAAAAATGAATGTAATGTTATAGATGATGCAGAGAAATGTAGCAGTAGTGCCAACATCTATTTCACTATCAACCATCCAACAACTAATGCTACACTTGCTTATCCACCAGTTGACTCAATGCCTCAAGCTTTCGGAGCATAGAATACACCCAAGGGGTGAAATGAAGTCAATCAACTAGCTCCTCAACCCATCCCTCAAGATGTGCCCAACATGTTTGAGCTCGTGACAGTAGCTCAATTAGAAACAAATATAAATGAAGAGATAAAATCTATCATTACCGCTGATCAGGTAGAAAAATTGGTAAGTAAAGGTCATCCATACCCGATAGAGTATGATCAAGCGACATACCTTAAGGGTTATTCGTTGCCTAAATTCAATACATTCAATGGCGCTGGATACCTCAGATAACACCTGGCACAATTTAAAGCAACATGTGGCAATACAGAGGCAATGATGCACTACTATTTTGCCAGTTCATTAGTAGTTTAACCTCAACTACTTTTAAATGATATGCTAAATTGCCTAATGACTCGATCAAGACTTTTGTTGAATTAGAGATGAGGTTCATCAAGAGATTCACCAGTGCAACTGAACAGATTATAATTGCTGACCTCGCCTTAGAACAAAAAAGGAAAGATGAGTTAGTGACTAAATATATTTCATGTTGATGAAACATGAGCATGAAATATGAACAACAACTAGAAGAGAAACATGCAACCCAATTATTGATGGGTAATGTCGATGATAAGATGGCACCATATTTATGCATGGCCTCTATCTCAACATTTCAAGAGTTATTGGACTGAGTGGCAAAGTTTGAAAAGTTGAATCGCTCAAAACCTAAGGGTCACTTAGAAAAGATAAAGAAAAACAAATTCTCAGACTCAAGGAGAAATGAGTCTTACACAACCTCCTATAGCTCGAGCTATGGAAAGTGAACAATTTATAATGTTGATAAAGAAAAATAGCTTGCTTATGCGGATGAAGGGGGAAAGTAATCAGTTAACTCCCAATCAAAGCAATCAATGAGAGATGTAAGCAGTGCACTCATCTCTTAAATACAAGATGAGTAAGGAATACTCTTTTAAGAGGGAGAGTGTGGATAAGTTATTTCGCCAAGTGCTTAAAGAAGGATTAGAATTACCAAAATCCAAAAGACCCAAAGAATTAGGTCAAACTAATAATCCAAAATATGTCCATATCATCAAGTAATTTGCCACCCAATTGAAGATTGCTATATTTTAAGGATTGGCTGGAGAGAAAATATAGAAAGGGTGAATTCACATTGTCTGATAGTGTTCTCGTTCATCCTAAAAGAGAATCTGTCAGGATAGTTATGTCCACTTCAGTACCATTGATGAAAGAGAAGGCAAAAGGAAATGTAATACAAGATGAGCAATATGAGACAGTAGTCTCTAAGAAGACTATGAAAATGTTGAAATAGCTAAAAGATGTCCCTAGTGTTAAGTGGAAATCACCACTTGAACCAATATTGGACTTAAAAGAAATGCCTAAACCAAGCATTTTAGTTTCGCAGTGGTATTTGGATAAGGCTATTTCATCACACCATGAGGAGCAGTCTCTTAAATGTAGGCCTCATAAGTCAAAGAAGTCGGCTAAGAAAAAGAAGATCAAGAAGCAAACTATAATTCAAAAGATCATCAATAATCTAGAGGTGTATCATCAACCGATGAGATAGACTATCAGGCTTGCTGATTATATGTCAGGATTTCAGATCACTGAGTCAAATGAAGAAGGAAATAACTGATAAAGACTTGCTTTCTAGAGAGATGTGTCTAGCTATTTTGGTGTCGAACATCCCCCAATATGATCCATGCTTGGATAATTGGAATCAAACAACTTTGAAAAATGCAATATGCAAGAATGAATTCAAGAAGTTTATCCCACTAAGTAGGAAAATTCCTAAGCTATAACATCAAAGTCATGCTTAATGGTGCAACAAATAGAATATAGTTCAAAAGAAGACTTATGTTTTCTTAATGAAGATGAGTCTGAGCCTTCAAAGACATCCCAATTGAGCTTCCCAAGCTTGGTAGTGACTCTGAAGCATCCACACAATCCTCCGGGTAGATGGTGACTTTGAAGGAGCTACCTCTTTTAAGAGTCTGTGAATAAAGTAATCCAAGTATAACTAATGAGTGGCAAGATACTACCACCTCCATTAAAGAAATGGGCATCAAATAAGCATAAAATCATAAATGAAGATAAAAATATTGAAGTTAATGAAGATATCATCCTAAAGACCCTAAGAAGAAAGCAAATTCAAGTGGAGGAATTGATTATAATATCTTATCACACCTGAGAAAGATCCATGCACAATTGAGTGTTTACGGCTCTATTAATGAAGGACCTCCAAGAAATGTTGATTCAAGCTCTTAAATATCCAGAGAAATATGAAGCTTATTTCACTGAACGGTGCATGACTGAGATTTGGTAAGCTCAGGATCTCCTGATGATCACTTTCTACGAAGAAGATCTTATGCTCTGGACAAAGGAACACAATCGCTCATTATATGTAACTGTTATTGAAAGTGATGAAATTATAATAAATTAAATTCTAATTGATGTAGGTTCATCAGTAAATCTTATGAGACTATGAGCATTTAGGTGTTTGTCTCGTTACATTCAGCATCTCGGACGAGATAAATTGATGGTCCATGGTTTCAATGAAATGGGGTAGAGGACTCTCGGATCTTTCATTCTACTGCTTAAGTTTGGAGAATTTTATACCAAAGCTAAATTTCATGTGATATATGCTAACACCTGATTCAAAGGTCTATTAGGTCATCCTTGGCTCCATGAATATGGTATGGTTTGTCTACTTTACATCAATGTATGAAGTACATAAGAGACGGAGCAGAACACAAGATTCTTGGCACTATTTAACCATTTGCAGTTCATGAGGCAAACATTTATGAGGATGCAAAGTATTTTCTTTCAAAAGAAAGTAAGCCTCAGCAATCTACAGCTCCAACTAAAAAACTATGAAGGAACCCAGAGAAGAGAAGGAGCGAAAAGGAAGAAAGAAGGTTGCATTAAATCTCTCTAGAACGTATGACACATCACCAAAGCTGAAAAGGCATGTTCCTCATTTGCACAGTGATACAGAAGGAGAAGAAGATATTACAATTGAACTCAAGGGAAAATGTGAGCCTTCAACAAAAGCAAATGAGATAAATAACCTTGATTTTGATTATTATTTTGAGTCCATCTAAGCAAGTGAAGTTCAATGTGTCTCTTCTAGAAGGAATGCTAACCAATTAGTATCAAATGATTCATTCATAGTTACACTAGTTCCTCCCCAATATTTCAAAGAAGTCACATCACGTGATGTTCACAACATTGAGGAACTAAAAATCTTTTATGTACCTCCACTACCTGGGAGCAACAGATTGGGAACTTCATTCTATAGATCTGAGGAATGTCAACACTATGATTCTGAATGGCTTATCCAATATTTAGAATCTAAAGAGATGGTGCCCACCAGAATGTCGAGATACTATCCTCCAAAAATCTGAAAGATGATGCACAAACTTGGAATCAATGTTGGAATTGATAGATGGTGAGCTCTTCTTTGATAACTTATGGAGTTTAAAGAGACCACAAACCTCTCAAAGAAGTGATAATTATACCACTAAGGGTCTCAGATACATCCAACAGAAGCATCATCAAAGTAACACTTGCTATATAGTAATCAAAAGTGAGATTGAAACCTAAACTAAAAATGAAGATGACTTTTATGAAGTCATTCTCACAATCGATGGGAAAGCAGAAGCCAAACCAACACTTGAAGAACTTGAAGATGGTGGGCAGAAATCTACCATGGATGAGTTGAGAGAAATTAATTTGGGGACTGAAGAAGAACCTCGTCTAACCTTCATTAGTGCCCTTCTACATGACGATAAGGTTGAAGAAATAAAAATATTGCATTGTGAATTCAGGGACTACTTTGCTTAAACATATTTTGAGATGCCTAGCATATCCCCTGATGTGACATTTTACAAGCTATCTATCAATTCTGATTCAATACCAGTCAAACAAGCTCTTAGAAGAATGAGGTTGGATGTTGAAGAACAAGTGGTCACAGAAACAAAAAAAAGAAGCTAATTGAAGTAGGTTTCATTCGTGAGGAGAAGTATGCAGATTGGATAGCCAACATTGTTCTTGTAAAGAAGAAGAATGGTCAGATTCGAGTTTGCATTGACTTTTGAGATTTAAATAAAGCATGTCCAAAAGATGATTTCTCACTCCCTATGTTAGAATTGCTAGTAGATAACACCTCCAACTATGACATGTTCTCCTTTATGGATGGATCATCGGGGTATAATTAGATCAAGATGTCTCCTGATGATGAGAAATATACATCATTCAAAATACCAATTGGTATTTATTATTACATAGTCATGCCATTCAGACTAAATAATGCTAGACCTACATATCAGAGGGCAATGACATGCATCTTCGATAAGTTGATTCATTAGAAAATAGAATGCTACGTTGATGACCTCATCATTAAAAGCATTGATCAAAAAGATCACCTTGATGATTTAAGGATTATCTTTGAAAGGATCAAAAAATATGATCTCAAGATGAATCCTCTCAAATACGCTTTTAAGGTTTCCTCAAAAAAGTTTCTTGGATATGTTGTAAGACACCGATGAATTGAAATTGACCCAACAAAATCAAGGTGATCATGGAGATTCCTCCGCTGAAGAACCTTCGCCAACTTCGCTCTTTACAAAGATCACTCACATTCATTTGGCATTTTATATGAAACCTACCAGGAAGATGCCAACCTTTTACAAAGCTAATGAAAAAAGAATGCTCCATTCAAATGGGATGAGGAATGCCAAGAAGCATTTGTTGGTTAAAAAATTTGTATAGAGGAGTCACCTTCTGTGGGGAGAAATAAAAGAGGCAACACCTATATAAAAATTCATCTTAGTAAGACGCCACACAGATCTACAGATGTACTTATTCAGGTGATCAGATATGCCATCAAGGAAATAGTGTACTATCTCGAGATATAGAAATCACTACCCTTTAATGGAACCAATCACCTCAATAAGGACTCCTAAGGACGATGGGTCTGCATATGTACTAGAGATTCTTCCCCTACTTTATATGGAAGAGTAAAGTAGGGTTTATTTTAAATCGAGTTCATGAAGTACCCTACAGGGGTAAGCCCCCATAGTTAGTTACATCCAAAGGGATAGGATCCCTTAGGAAAACTGTCGATTAAGGTAAATGATTGTCATCTTTGAAGATTTTAATAGGAATGACTATATTGGTTTTTTTTGAGGTTCAAATGGGATTGATCAAAAGAGAGAGTTATTTATCGAAGCCAAAATGGAAGATAAGTAGGAGATGCCCACAATGATAGGAAACCTAGCGAGCATCTCAGACTATCCTATAGTTAGGCTTTACATTTTAGAAATTGATTTAGTTTGTTTGAGTTGCATTTTTCATTAGAAATTTAGGACTTAAGATTACTTAACATAAGGTTAAGGAAATACCTAAGAGGTGAGAGATTATGCTTATGGCCCACTAAGGAGAGAAGTAACCTCAGAACTTAAATCTAGGGAGCTTCAGCAAGGGCCGGAAGCATAACCTAAATATAAGAAGAAAATGGGTAATTAGTTTGCCTCCATATGAGAGGACAAACCACCCAACTTTTGGACTTACAACCTGGGGTTCCAACTAACTCCTCCTACAATTTTAAATACATATAGGTAAGTCTTTATGTTTATGTAAGATAGCTAGGCTATTATTATTTATAAATAGACTAAGTCCTTAAACTCACTCTCTAAAGAGACTAGATCATGTAAAAGGCATGCTTCAAATGACCTAAATCTAATGCAATTCAAATTTCATTTTATTTCATTTTGGACAATTATTTTGACTCAGGCTAATAGGATTTTTATGACTAATGCATGAGAAATTAGATTATTGGCCAAAATCAGTGAGAAGGGAGGAGGTGAGTTTCCACCATAGCTCTCAAAGGTCAAGCCAAGTTTCTATGGCAAAGGTAGAAGCCCTCCAATGAAGAGTGAAATAAGATGCATTTGTGTATGATATTATAAAGAAATGCTCATCCAGCTAAGGGTTTGCTAATTCTTTTATCTTGATTTAAACCTAAGCTTTAGGTGAGGTTATGAGTTGTTTAATTTTAATTTGAATTATTAAGTTGGGTAAAAGATTTATTTTTTTTCTAAAGAGCCTAATCCACATCCAGGCCATACATAAAGCAAGGAAGAAACTAGAAAATCATGCTACTTAATGCAAAAGCTAAACAAATCATCAATCAATTTATAAAGCTAATCGCAAAAAGAATAAATGGCCATTGTGGTCAGGCACCACCGTACAAACCCAAAAATATCAAATATAGGTATCCGAGCTCTACTCTTATACAACCCAGATTACAAATGAATTAAATTACAACTTAAGCAAAGGAATTCATTATTATAGGGGTCTTCAAGCTTTATTCTTCTTTCTTCCTTCTTCTTCTTTCTTTTCTTTTCTTCTTTCTTCTTTTGGTTCCTTCTTTTGGATGGTCGAAAGGTAGATGCTCCAAGGCTTCACATGGTGTATAAGATGGATCTTATGACCAATGCTCATCCTAATCCCCAAAAAAAATCATTCCAAAACCCTAATTATACAAATTTTTACATGAAAAGGAAAAATGAAAAATCAAACAAACACCTGCAAAACAAAGGTTAGCTAAATCACACCACACAAATCTTAAGCATGTATATTAGAATTATCACCCTACACATGGGTGACTAAGTCCACTTGGCCTATGGATTATGCTTAGGGGTATAAAGCATCTACAAGCTAAAAAGCATTTATATTTTTATTTATGATAGCACCCTTAAGCACAATCCCCTGCAGAAAAGAACAGTTAGACTAAGAAAGTCCTACCATTCATTCTACGAGCATACACAATAACATCTAGTCTAAAACATATATCATAAAACAAAACATAACATTAAACCATGCACTGACCTAACCTAAGTCTAGAAGTGGTGACTTAGGCTAATGTGTGTGGTATGAAGGCTTGTGTGGTATGCTTAGTTAGGACTTTGGATTCAAATTTTCTAAGTGTGAAGAACATGATCAACTTAGAGGAGGGTTTAATTTAAGTTGTTTAAGTGTTTTGGGTTGGTTTCATTTTATGTTTTAATTTGTTTTAAGTGAAACCTACAATTAATTATTAAGTTATGAAGAGAGGGAAAGAGAAGAGAAATTCTCTTTCCTTCCCTAACCTTAAGTAATTTTCTTAAAGTAGGTTCATGTTTTAGTTTCATTTAGGTGAATGTCTTGATTACATCTTTTAATCAATCCTAAGTTTAGATATACTCTAAATAAACCTATTCAAAAAGAAAGGCATTTTAAGATTAAATAAAATGAACCAAAATTCACATAACACACATTACTTCATTTCTTTCCCCAACATATATAACATGCATATGGATGGACCCTAAGCATATCTATACATGAAAATGAGATTATTTAACATACTTCATTATGCATGCTAAGTAATTCATTTAAGAAAATTTAGAAGTTAAATATGCATGATTTTTCTTAAGTAGAAAGGGTTTTCCTTATCTAAATTTTCACATATATACATGAAAGTAAGAAAGGCATAAGTGAGTACAATGCCATTGTTAACCAGAGGTGTAAGATACAAGACCTACTTAGGGATACTTAAATCCTTGCAACCTCGGGGTTGTCCAGACTAATATACCACTTTCCTTAAATACAAACATGCATATAAAAGAAATGAAATAGAAAAGAAAAATGCAAAAGTTGTTTAAGGGATTCATTTTATCTTATGCAATTTATACATGCAAACATAGAAACCCTTCTTAGGTGATAGCATAGGGATGAATAGGGTATGGAATTAAGTAAGTGTTGGGTTCTTTTCAAATGAACCCTACATCTTACCAACTCCTATTCAAAACTATGCCAACATAAGAAAGAAAGGAAACATATACTAAACATGACTTTATAATCTATCACATGCATGCTTATAATTAAAGTCTAAGTAGAACACTTTTAGATTTGATATTTGATTTATGTATTTTAAAAATAATTTAGATTTAGTAGTGATAATAGCCACTCATATTTTACTTTAGCCAACACATGCACATTTGACATAAAGTAAACAATTTCATTTTAAAATTTGAAACATGAAATTATGAATGCATGAAATCACATGGCATACAACTTATCATGTTGGGAAAGATCCAAAGCAATGAAAGCATGTAAATAAACTTACTTCACTTAAATCCTAAAGACATTCTTATAGAATAAGAAAATTTAGAATAAATCAAAGTGAATTTTAAAGTAATTTTTGTTTAGTTTCAAGTTTGATTTAATTTTAAAAAGGTGAGATGAGTTTGTTATTCTTAACCAATTCCCACATGTGTTTTGTTTTTTTTTTAATTTTTAGACAATTAGATCCATTTTTATGTGTTGATTAGGTTAAGGTATAAATTAAGTAACTTAATTAACCCTTACCTACACCACCTTAGAAGAATTAACTAAATAATTATGAGCCAATGAGATGACATAAAACCCACAAGGAATTTAAATTTGCAATGCACCTAATAAATGAAAAGTCCTAATGCAATTTGGCTCACAATTAAAAGTTAATTAAGCTAAGAGGTTTAGTAATTTCAAAATACCCTTTCACACATGTGAATTAGATTTTGATTTCCTTAATTAAACTTAGGTTATTAAACACCTAAGCATCTACCCAAGATAGATTAATTAAGTTTTGAAACTTTTTAGAATTTTAAAAAATGATTAAGGGGATAATTAATGAATTAACCCTTAATTAAGAGGAGATTAAGGAGAGAAGAGGGTGTTTAGGGAATAGCTTAGGGAAAGTGCACCAAAACTATTTTATAAACCTCCTACTTACTGGATCTAACTTTAATCAACCTTAATCATAAGGTAAAACCACTAATCATACCCTAATTATGCTTAATTACATGAGAAGGGTAATTAAGGAAACCATATGCAATTACTCTTATCCAGCCTCCAATAAATCCCAAGAAAATTAGAGGAGGTAGAGGTCATCCCCTAAAACTAACCCAAGAAATTTAGGATTAATTAGAAGCTTAATCAAATAGTAATTAGCAAAATACACTTTCTAATAAAACCCAAATTCAGAGAAAGGTATTATTTAAAACTTATCAAAATTAATTTTAAAATATTTTAGGTTTAATTATCTATCCATAGGTTTTTATTTCTTGTTTTTCTAATTTTCTTATGAAGTGTTATGCATTTTTGAAGATCCATGGATTAATTAAAAATTAACTAAGCATTTTTAATTATTCCTAACTAATCCCTAGCTCATGGAGCGACACATGGCGGTGGTGGATAGCGTGCTTTACACGCATTGTGCCATGAGGGGGTGATTTAAATGTCAATCCCAAATGGCGGCGGTGGCGCACACACTTATATTCTCTACCGTCCGATCAAAGATTGGATGGCCGAGGATTCTACCACAGTTTATAAAGGATATATAGATTCCTAAATGTGTTAAATAATCTCAGACATCCATCTAAAATGTGCGGATGGATGGCTGAGATGAACCAAGTTCTTTCCTTTGATCAATATAGACCGTCCATGATCAAAGGGAAGATCCAAGCTCGATCTAGTATGGAATCAAACCAAAATTAACCCACACCATCTAGAGATAGAGAGCGGCAAATCCAATGGTCAAAATTCAATGAGGTGAAAATTTCTTTCACAAAGCTCCACACCACATTGAGTTTAGTAAAAAAAAAATTCAATACCTCGTCGGAGGTGATCACATGCACTCCAGATTGATGAGGTAGCTTCATTTGGTGGAGAGAAATCCCTGTTAAAATTTCTAGGCCTTGGGATTGAGTAGATCAATGGATGGACCAACTCCTCCTATCTTGACCTTCAGCTTTGATCAAATTTGATCCTTCCTTGCTGTGGGGACTTCAATAGAGGCTTGGGTGCACTTGACTTAGCTCCTAGATGAAGTGTGCAGGAGCAATTTGAAGGAGATGAGGTATGGAGGAAGTTGGAAATTCACTCTACCTCCCCTATTTTTCACTATGCAAAATCGAGGAATGAGGAATGCTAATCCTCTCTAAGATGCTTTGGGTGCTCTTGATGATCGCTCTGGGTTCCTTAGGTTCAATCGACAGAGGGCCAGTAAAAATTTCATTGAATTAGGGGGAGTATATCTCCCCCTTGAAGGATTAGATGGCAGTAATGGCCTTGCTATTTTGATCCAAGTGATGAGATTGGAGAGTTTGTTTTGACTATTTTAAGTGTGCACATGGTCGGTTTGATCCAAGGAAAGGATTGCCAACTTTCCATGTGCTTGAAATGAGCTTGAGAGGGAGTTTGAAATTTCAATTTTAGGCCAAGGGGTCGAGTTTAGTCTGGGGACCAAATGGGCTAACCCAAATCCATTGTGTTGGGTGCACCACTCATCACTAAGTCCCCTTGAGCTTTTAGGAAAGCCTTAAGTGATTGTGAAGAGGGTATGACCAAATTACCCATGAGTTAGGCCAAAATTTGTTCTATGGCATAGGGGTAGGATGGTTATTTTGCTATTTTTCCACTTTGGACATGGTGGGTATGTGGAGAAACTAGGTTTGGCCAAGTTTAATTGGATTTGGAATCCATTTGACAGGGTTTGGCTCATGTTGACCCATTTAGGTCAAAAAGGGTCAACTTGGGTCAAGTTGACCAATTGATCAAATTGGGTCAAACCAAGGGTTAGGTCAAGTTCATATGACCATTTGAAATATTTTGGTGGATTTGGTTTGATTCAATTTGGTATATATTTGGTTTTGGCTCATATGACTTCATTTAGGTCAAATGGGTCAAGTTGAGTCAAGTTGACCAATTTGACCTATTTGAGGTAGGTCAAGGGTAGGTTTAGGTTAGGTTAGTCATATGGAGTGGATTGGTATCTTTGTTTCCAATCAATTTGGGTTAAGTTCAATTTTGGTTCAACATGACCCCTTTAAGTCATGTTGGATCTAAGGTCAATTGGGCTAGGTTGGGTCTAGTTGGCCAATTAAGGCTTTGGTCAAGTTCCCCAAGTGATTTGGGATGGACTTGACCCATTGGTTTCAATCAATTTAGCTTAGATCAAATTTTGACACATTTTGACCCTTTAAGTCAAAATGGGTCAACTTGGGTCAAGTGGGCCAAGTGGGCTAGGTTAGGCTCAAATGTTGGCTTGGTCAAGTTTGAACATAGGTCATGAGTTAACTTAGATCAAGGGTTTCAATCAATTTGTCCTATGGTGGAATTTGGCTATGTAAGGTTTCATTTTAAGTTAAGTGTTGACTTGGTCAACCCTTAAGTTTGACCCAATTTGATTGATTGATCATCCCATGATGATTGTTGATCATGATGAGAGGGGTATATGAGTTTGGTTCAATCCAATTTGGTTAGGATCAAAATTTGGCTCATAAGGGTACTTTAGGTCACTTTGGGCCAAGTGAGCCTAAGTGGGTCAAATGGCTTGGCCAAAGCTTGATTTGAAGTTGGTTGATCTTGTATTTGGACTCATGATTGAAATATAAATCCATTTACAAGTGGTTTGAAGTCAAATGGGTTTTGATCCACTTGAAAATTTTATATTCAAAGGAAGAATATGAAAGGGTTTTGGGTTTGATTTTTGATTTGGGTTTTGATTGTTTGATTGGAGTTTGGATTTATATATAGACTCATGATTGTAGGATTGATTGAACCATGAGAGAAAATCAAGAGTTTGGCTTGATTTGAAAGTGATTTGGCTAAGTTCAAGATTTTGACTTGAAAGGCTTAGATTTGATTTTGATTTGATTTGAGTTTGATTTTTGAAATTGGTTTTAGTTGTTTGAATTTACATTTCATTTATATATGTGAATATAAATGAGAATATAAATTGATCATGAGAAAATTTCAAGGATTTGAAGTGGTTTAATCATTATTTAGGTTAAATCCATTAAAGAGAATTTAAAGGATTTAAGGGAGTTTTTAATTTGAAATTTAATTTTTGAATTGAATTTGATTGATGTATATTTATATTTCATTTATATATGAAAATATAAATGAGAATATAAATAAGTTTTGAGAAAATCTCATGAGTTTGAATATGTTTGATCATGATTTGGTTAAATCCATTAAAGGGAATTTAAAGGATTTAAGGGAATTTTAAATTGGAATTTAATTTTTGCCTTTGATTTGATTGATTTATATTTATATTTCATTTATATATGAGAATATAAATGAGAATATAAATAAGTTTTGAGAAAATCTCATGAATTTGAATGAGTTTGATCATGATTTAGGATTGATTTTGGCTAAGTCCTTTAATGGGAAATTAAAGGGATTTAAGAAAATTTTCATGAATTGATTTTGAATTTTGAATTTGATTTGATGGGTTTGAATTTATATTTCATTTATAAATGTGAATATAAATAAGAATATAAATGGATCATGGAAAAATCTCAAAGATTTGAATAGGTTTGAGTTATGATTTTGGTTAAGTCCTTAAGGGAAGATTAAGGACTTAAGAATTTTTGATGGATTTTGATCATGGGTTTCAATCATGGAATTGAATCATGAAATTGATTTGAGTTTGGAGGAAATCAAATAGAATTGATTTGGAGTTTAACTTGGAAGAAGGAAAGTGAGGAAAGGTTTAAGCTAAAGGGAGAAATTTTCCTAACACCCCTAAGGCATGACCTATTCCTATGGCTAACCCTTCTAAGTCTTCAAGGGCTAGGTTTGAGTGTCCACCTAATCACTAGATGTGTATTAAGACTAAGGAACTCTTAAAGTGTAAGAGCAGTCCTATGTCTAAGATGGAGGGGTTGAGAGCTCATTCTGAAAATGAAGTCAACATCATTTAATTGAATTAAAAAGTATCTACTCAATCCACCAATTCTAGCAGTTCCTATCCCAGGGAAACCTCTTATTTATACACTATAGCCTTAGAGGATTCCCTCGGGGCTTTACTTGTGCAACACAATAAAGAAAACAAAGAAAGCGCATTATACTACATTAGTCGAAGATTAATAGGAGTAGAAGTACACTACTCTCCTATAGAGAAACATTATTCAGCACTGATATTCATAGTCGAGAAGCTTCACCATGACATGCTTTCTCATAAAATCACACTAATCTAAAGGTTGATCCGTTAAAGTTCTTGATGACCATATCAACATTGACAAGTCATTTAGCTCGATGGGAAGCACTCTTATTACAATTCAATATTACGTACTGTTGACCTCACTTTTGGAGTGAGTTATCAATCTCCTTATCTTAGACATAGGAATCTTTAGACACTAAGATTTCTTTAGTCATAAGACACATCTAGTAATTAGGTGAACACCTAACTTAAGCTTAGAGAATCAACCACAGGATTAAACCATGCCTTAGGGATTAGGGAAATCACCTACCCTATAGCCTAAACCCAAGCCATGTACACCTTCTTAAATTCAATCCAAATCCAAATTTCAAACATAACCATAAATTCAATTTGAACCCAAATCCAAATATCAAAACTAAAATCTAAATCCCAAATCAAATGATTGAAGCCCTTGATCAAATTTTCCTTAAGCCTTATGATTGGATCCCATGGACTTAGCCAAATTTCCATCCATTCCACTTCAAACTTGATTGATTTCTTCATGAATCAATCATATCTTCAATCATCTTCATAAATATAAATAAAATCTACACTCAAATCATCAAAACTAAATCAAAGTAAATAAAAATCTTCCTCAAGCCATTTTGGCCTATCTCCGTGAGCTTGGCCAAATTTGCCTCCAAATCAATTCAAATTCAATTGATTTTCTCATGATTCAATCATATATTCAATCATTTTCTCAAATATAAATCAAATATACAATCAAATAGCCAAAATCAAACTTTAATCAAGTCAAAACTCAAATTTAAACTCTTTGAGCCAATTCCTTGGACTCAATCAAATCCCAATCAAATCCTCTCCAAAATTAATTGATTTTCTCATGAATCAATCATTCCTTCAATTATCTATCCAAATATAAATGAAATCTACGATCATCAAGCTAAATCAAAATCAACTCAAGTTAAACCCAACTTAGCCCATTTGACTTGAAATATTCAAATGAACCAAAACTCATTTGAACCCAAACCAATTGCAATTGAATTTATATGTCAATCTCAAATCCATATATAAACTCAAATCAAACTAAACTCAAAATCAAGCCAACTAAACCTAATTGACTCACTTGTCCCAAAGTGGCCAATTTAACCTACATGAACCAAAATCAAATTCAATCTAAATTAAAGTGAATTAAGCCAATCCAAACTTCATATCATGATTATTGATATCCTAGGTTAATCAATTGCCATGAATTGGGTCAAATCAAGTCAACCCTTTAACCAATATGAATCCAAGCTATCCATAATTGCAATATAAACTAAATTGATTGCAACCAATGGCTCAAGTTCATTCCAAATTGACTATTAAACTTGATCAAATCCTCAATTGAATCTAATTGACTCACTAGACCCAAAACCCATTGAACCCAACTTGACCTGAAGGGTCAAATCAACCTAAATCTAATCAAATCCAAATTGAACTTAACCAAATCCTACAATATATTCTAAATGTTTAACCAAACCCAAACCAAGCTATGATTCAAGCCAAATTGGTCAATTGGGTCAAATTGGTCAACTTGACCCATTTGACCCAAATGAACTCAAATGAACCAAAATTAAATTTAACTCAAATTAAACCAAATCAAAGATACCAATACACTCCAAATGATCATTTGAACTTGATCTAACCCTTAGTTTGACCCAATTTGACCAATTAGTCAACCTAACTAGATTTGACCCAATTTAGCCCAAATGGGTCAAATTGACTCAAATTAAACCAAATGAACTCTAAATGACATAAAATTTAGTCCAACTCACTTTGACTAATTTCAAATCTATCCAAATCAAATAGAATGCCAAATGACCACGTTGCCCTTAGGTCAAGGGCATCCCATAAGAAAGACACTTGCCTAAATGATCATTTCTCTTCTTTGGCCACTTGACACTCATTCATTGGTCCATATAGGCACCAAGGACACTAACCAACCTGACTTAAGAGTGGTTGGGGGAGCCATGACTCATGGGGAGGTGAATTCACCTACCTCTCCCATTGGAACACTTGACATGAAGGACTTCCACCTCCCAATTGCTAGGACATTATTAGTCCTTCATGGTAGCCACCTAAGCAGAATCCCAACCACCCCAAGCCAAGGACATCCACTGGGAGCTAAAAATCACAAGGAATGAGAGGATTATTGGCCAAAACCAAAGCACACAAAAACTATTCCTCCCATACTCATTTCACTCTCCTAGAGCTCCTAAACCAATCAGAAACCATTCCTACTTGGTTTTTGAGCAAAAGCCATCAAAATCAAGTGGATTATAGTGAGGAAGCAGTGACAATTGGAGAATACATTATTCTGAAGTGAAGCAAGAGCCTGAACCCATTCCACAGCTTCTTATTGCATTCATGAGCATGCTTACTGCCACTGAAAATCATCCTCGGTGAGGTAATTTTCAAAAAACCATAGCTGGCCTTAGGTTCTCATGTTTATGATGATTTTTGCGTGATTTTAAAAATTTCCTTTAGATAAAACTTGAATTTTTCATTTTATATCATCCCCATGTGAATCGAGAAGTTTTTCGGCAAAAATCTCCCATTTGAATAAAATTTCATTCAAATTTTGCAAAAATTATGAAATCCTGTCAGTTTCGTGTGCTGGAAAGCAGTAGCCATCTAACCTAGTGCTTACAGATCAGACAACTAAGATCTCATGCTTGATCACTCATTTCTAGCCTTCGAATCGCGTGGATCAATTTGGACCGTCCGATCTGATCCGCGCATCGCGATCTGCCTTCCCGCTCATCTCAACTGCATGGCACCATTTGACCAATCATATGACACTGCGTGCCATGCGATGTGACATTCAACCCTGTTGACACGCGTGTAACCACATCCGCCTTCGCGGCGATGCGATTAGGTTAAGAAAATTCAACTTTTTTTCGATTTTAAAATTAATTAATTCATGCAAAAATTTAAAAATTCATAGAAAATAAAACACTTAACTCAAAATTGCAAACAAGAAATTGTTTGATTCTTCTTTCTGAGAGAAATCTAACGAACCTAAAATCCCCAAATTTCACTGAATATTTTGGGCTTAATTTAGGTTGTAGTAAAAATCAAATTTCATTAATTAAACCAAAAATACACATCAGATTGATTTGAAAATTTTAGGGATTGAAATTGAAGTTAAAGTGCACCCACCATAAAAAATTTCAAGTCAAAAGGATTTCTATATTGGAAGATATTGCATTCTGAAGTTCAAATAGTGAAAATAAATTAATGGACTTTATAAAAATCATGAAAAATCATTTAAATCAGTTGAAACTTTGAAAAATTATAAAAATCATAGAAAAATCCAAAAAAATACAAATAAATACTCATTTTAAATGTATTTTAGAGGAGATTAATTTAAATTTAATTCTAATTAATTTTGAATAGTAATTAAGGCTTAATTTGAGTTTAATTAAAAAACCTGATTAGCTTAATTACTCTATAATTATCTAAGTAATTAATCCCAAACTTTCTGAGGTTGATTAATGGGATGACATTTGCCTCCCATAATTTTTTTGGGATTTATTGCTTGGTTAATTAGGGAAATTATTTATCTTAGCCTTAATTACTTTCTTAATTAATTAGATGATTAATTAACATTCTAAATAACAAGAAAACCATTAATTGAGCTTGTTAATCATTGTGGAATAGTGAATGGGCATGGGGAATGAGATTGGGACCTTTTTCCATTCTTTTCCCTAACTTTCATTTCTTTTGAAACTAAATTTGGAACTAATGGTTTAATTCATTAATTAAATGACTTAATTAATTAAAATTGAAATCATAATCATTCTAGATCTCATCAATTAAGTTTCTTGGGTAGACTCTTAGGTGTTCAATAATCTAAGAAAATCCTAAGGAAATTATAATTATCCCATATGTATGGGAGAATTATAAGAGTACTTTATTAAGTCCCTTAGCTTAATTAATCATTAATTGTGAACCAATTGCATTAGGCCCCTTTCATTTCTTAGGATCATTATTGATTTAATTTCTAATGCATATGCATATCATGTTGGCTCACCAATTTTGGGTAAATACTTTAAGGTGATATGTAAAAAGGGTAATTAATGGACTTAACTCATATTACAACCTAATTAATCTATAAAATCAACTTAATTTCTTTTCATTAAACCAAATTGATTAACCAATATAGAAATGGGTTAGGAGCAGCAAATCATTGAATCTCCTCTTTTCTTTAAATCAAATCAAACATCCAAAAATAACTTAATAAGAAGCTTTAGTTTACTTTAAATGATTGTGTTTGATATGATTATCCTTAGGAATTAGTTTGATTGAATAAAACATGTATTTTATGTCTTATTATTCCTTACCAATCATATTAAATGATGTCATGTGGTTCCATGCATTCATGTTTTTAAAATGTTTTAACTTAAATGAATTTCCTTTATGTCAAGCTTGCTTGTGTTGATTTTTTAATATATATGTTGCTATTATCACTATTAAATCCAAATGTATTTTCAAAAGCTTATAAATGAGTAATAACATATGTGATAGTAGTTATGATTACATATAGGTTTGTATGTGCTTATATCTTAAGTATGTTAGAGTTTTCTTCTTTAATTTATATGTAGTTTCACATGTATTTGAATTTAATAAGTATATAATATGGACATCTCGAGAATACTAGGCTTTAGTTATCCCCAAGGAAGTCATTTGATTACCTCACTTTCCTAGTTTAATAATGGCATGTACTTATTTGATTTCATTTACATGTGTTCCTACATTTGAATTGGGATGAAATTTTGTTTCAAATACATAAATGTTCTAATCATATAAAAATATAATTTTTCATGACTTTCCTTACTTACATACATTCATGTGTAGTGAGATAGCAAAGTAAACCTACAGAACTCGAGTTTAACCAAACTAGGAGGTCATTTGATTATCTCACTTCACTAGTTTAACAAAGGCACGTACTCGCTTATATCTCTTTACATGTGAATGTATGTGTGGAAGAAGGATGAAAATCCCTCTTTTCTACTAAAAAAATACATGCATTCATAATAGACTAAGTGATTGAAGTAATTAGCCATATGATTTGGGGTCTCTTTCCTTATGTTCTTACATACAAATTTACATGTATTTGAATGCAAATGGGTATATAGTTTGGACATCCCGAGAATACGAGGCTTTAGTTAGTCCCAAGGAGGTCATTTGATTACCTCACTTCATTAGTTTAATAATGACATGTACCTATTTAAATTCATTCTTCTGTCCTTTTGTATAAGAATTTGGATAAAGCTATAAATTAACATGATTAAATAATTCAATCAAATAAGAAATATAAGCTTCAAATATGCACACCTACATTCATCATTTAAGTGTGCTAGCATATGTTGCATGTATAGATACACTTAAGATTATATCATATGCATGTTATATGTGATGAAAATGAATAATTGATAAATGTCATGTGATAGTAATTCAATTAAGGTAATCTTAAGATGCCTTTCATGTTGAATGGAATTATTTAAAGTGCACCCAAACTTATGGTTTAATTAAAACATGTTAATAAGCTATTCACTAAAGAGAAATAAATTAAATTAACATGCTTTAGAAATGGCTTAAAGTAGGGATGAAAGAGGATAATCCACTTTCTTCTCTTTATAACACTTAGAGATTAAGTTTAGGTCACATAAAGCCAAAGAAAACACAAATTAAAACTGGTCAATCAATTAAAACACTTGAAGTGAAACTACCCTTTAAATTGAATCTTTCTACACTTAGAAAATCTTAACTCTAAAGCTTAGTTAGGACATACCACACAATCCTTAATACCCACACATTTGATTAAGGCAACACTTCTAGCTTTATGTTATGGCGGTGCATGGTTTGATGTATGTTTTGTTTTGTGATGTAATATTTTAGATTGGATGTTAGAGTGTATGTTTTGTAGACTGGATAGTAGGTCATGATTAGCCTAATCATGTTTTATGCAGAGGATTGTGCTTAAGGGGTCACTGAAAAATAAATATAAATGCTCTTTCATGTTTAAGCCCCCAAAAATCCAAGAGACATGTGCTTCCATCATGACCTCACTTTGGAGTGATTTCTCAACCTCTCTTCTCTTGGGACTTAGGACTCTTCTAGACACTAAGAGATCCTTAGTCATAAGACACTCCTAGTGATTAGGTATACACTTAACCTAAATTTAGAGACTTAGAAGAGTTAATCATAATTATCCCTTAGACTTAAAAATCACCAACCCTTCTAAAACCCAATCCATATGCACCTTCTCAAATGGAACCCAAATTCAAATCTCAATCAAAACCTCACATTCAAATTCAAATTCTAAATATAATTTCAAATTTAACTCCAAATGATTGAAACCAAAAATCAGATTCAAGTCCTAAGATCCTTCCTAAGCCATATGAACCACCTTCATAAGCTTAGACAAAACCCCCTTTAAATAAAATAAAATTCAATTGATTTCCTTATAAATCAATTATTCCTTCATTTATATTCATAAATATAATAAAATCCATATCCAAATAATCAAAACTAAATTAAACTAAATCAAACCAAACTAAAACTCCTTTTAAGCCGATGGACCCACCCTATGTGCTTAACCAAATTTAAATCACTCCAAACTCAATGATTTTTTATAAATCAATTGTTCCTTTATTTATATTCATAAATATAAATGAAATTTTAATCTAAATGACTAAAACTAAAGCTAAAATCAAATCAAAACCCAATTTAAGCCCTTTAAGCCAATTCTTTGGACTTAGCTAAATTCTATCTAAATCAAGTCAAAATCAATAGATTTTCTCTTGAATCAATTATTCCTTTAATTATCTATCCAAATCTAAATGAAAACTATAATTTTCAAATGAAATCCAAATCAACCCAAGTCAAGCTTAACTTAGTCCTTTTGATTTGAAACTTTCAATTGAGCCAAAACCTATTAGACTCCAAATTAATTGTAGTTGGATTTATATTTCATCCTAGGCTCATATAAGTCAACTAAACCTAAATCAAGCCAAAACCAAACCAATTGACTTTAGGTCCACTTAACCCAAAATGACCTAAAAGATCCATTTTGAGCCAACTTCCAATCCAACCCAAATTGGATTAAACCAAGCTCACCAAAACCTTTCATCATGCTTAACATCACCAGATGATCAATCAGAATAAATCAAGTCAAACCAAGTCAACATCACGACAAGTTAAACCTTTAGCATAAATGAACTAGAACCCATCCTACATCAAATTAATTTAAAGCAATGATTCAAACCAACTCAAAATCAATATTTGAACATGAATTGACCACCAATTAAGCCAAACCAAGCCCAATTGGCCATTTGACCAAAGTTGACCCAAATAAAAGCCAAATTGGGTCAAATCATGATCTAACCTAAATTGATTGTAACCAATGGCTCGAGTTCATTCCAAATTGATTATTGAACTTGACCAAAGCCATAATCAAACTCAATTTGATCAATTGGGCCCAATTGAGCCATTTATCCTCAATTTGTCCTAAATTCAAATCAAATCCAAATTTATTCAAACTAAAGATTACATTCATCTTCAATTAGCCAATTGAATATGAATCAACCCATAACCCAAGCCAATTTAGCCAATTTTGGTCAAATTGGTCAACTTGACCCATTTGACCCATTTGATTCCAAATGAACCAAAATCAATCATAAGCCAAATTAAATCAAATTGATCATATCAAAATACTTCAAATTATCATTTGAACCTAACCTAAGCCTTGGTTTGACCCAATTTGACCAGTTGGTTATCATAACCTGATATGACCTAATGTGACCCATATGACCCAAATTGAGCCAAATTTCTTGAAACCAAGCCATGTCCCATTAGGGGATGATCAAACCTGACCCAAACCCATTTGGGATCAGGCCAAAATTAGAAGAACTCAATTAAATCCCTTATGGATCCTCCCTCACATAGGATTCCACCCAACTTCATTTAATTCTCTCTTTCACATGCATTCAACTCCTCCCCAACACTTGCATTCAATGGAGCTGATCCTATGGTAGCAAAGGAAGACTTTGGGAACTAAATCCAAAGTCCTCAATCAAGCCATTACCATCATAACCACCTCCCCATCACTATTATTCAAATTTTTGGCCAAAATCAAAACCAAGGCATTAGAGGCTGAAGAACTTCTTCTCCCACTCTCATTTCCATCACTTAAAGCTCGCAAACCAACCAGCAATCATTCCCACTTGATTTTGGAATGAAAAACATAAAAAATAAGTGGATTTCGGTGAGGAAGTGATGGAAATTAGAGAAGACATCATTCTGAACTGAAGGTGAAGGTCCAGTCTCATTCAAGGCTTCTTCTCCCACTCAAAAGCATGCTCGGATCATCATCGCTACCGAAAGTCATCCTCGGTGAGGTAATCTTCAAAAACTCGTAGTCGGCTTTAGGATTTCTCATTTTTGTGACATTTTTCATACGATTTTAAGATTTTTCCTTAAAAATCTCTATCATTCTTTATCTTATATGATCCCAATACGAAATAGACATTTTTTGGTGTGAATTGATGTGAAAATGAGCCCATTTGTGCGAGATTTTATTTAGATTTCGTAAAAAATTCCCCAAATCCTTCGATTTTTTGTTCTACCGCCCGCGACCCACATTAGCCATCCGATCTCACCATTCATAGGATCGGATGGCCTAAATCAAATCAAATCTATGCACTTCTGCCTCTCTGATCATGCGGATCAAATCGGATCATCCGACCCATTGGACTTGAATCGATCGGTCGCAAATACTATTCCATCCATTTTCTGCATGTCGACTCACCATGCCGCCCAAGAGGTGTTCATTTTGGAGTGGCATCATGCTACCATACACGCTGTCTTTCATGTTAAGTGGGAAATGAGTGATTTTTTATTTTTAAAAATTATTTAAATCACTTGAAACTTCAAAAATTCATAGAAAATAAAATACTTACTAAAAATTTTCAAATAATGGCTTGTTGGATTTGTCTTTTCAAGTAGAGTCCAATAAACCCAAAATCCCTAAATATTACTAAATATTTTGAGCTTAATTTAAGTTTTAGTAAAAATTAAATTTTATTAATTAAACTAAAAATACTCATCATATTAAGTTGAAATTTTTAGTGATTGAAATTGAAGTTAAAACCTACTTAACATATAAATTTCAAATTAAAATGACTTATGGATTTAAAGATATTGAATTTTGAAGTTCAAATAATTTATTTTAATAAAATAAATTAACATACATAATGAAAATCATCTTAAATCAACTGAAAATTTGAAAAATCATAACTAATTATAAAAAAAATCCAAAAATATAAATAAATACTCATTTTAAAGGTATTTCAGAGGAGATTAATTTAATAGTAATTTTAATTAATTTTAAATAGTAATGAAGGCTTAATTTGGGTTTAACTAAAAAAATAATTAGCTTAAAATTACTCCCTAATTACCTAGGTAATTAATTCTAAACTTTCTGAGATTGATTAATGGGATGACTCTTGCCTCCCATAATTTTCTTGAGATTCATTTCTTGGTTAATTAGGAAAATTTCTTATCTTAGCCATAATTACTCTCTTAATTAATTAGGTGATTAATTAACATTATAAATATTATGAAAATCATTAATTAAGCTTGTCAATCATTATGAGATAGTGAATGGACATGATGAATGAGATTGGGACCTCTTTCTCATTCTTTTCCCTAAGCTCACTTCACTTGACTTGAAATTAATTAATTTGGGATTAATTAATGGTTTAATTTATTAATTAAATGGATTAATTAATTAATTGAAATCATAATCATTCTAGAACTCATCTAATTAGGTTTCTTAGCTCTTTGGGTGTTCAAAGATTAATTATATGGTTGGCTCACATATGTGAGAAAACCATAAGAGTAATTAAGTGAGCTCCTTAAGTTTAATTAATTAAATTGCTATTTACTTTTCTTTGTGGTTGAATATCATATTAGCTCATACTTGTTTAATTAATTACCTTAAGGTGACATAGGTAAGGGTTAATTAATTGATTTAATCCATGTTTAACTTAATCAATCCATAAAATCAACCTAATTTCTTTTCATTAAATCAAATTAACTCACACATGTGGGAAGGGGATAAGGATTAGCAAACCTCTCTCACATTCCTTAAATCAAATCAAATATGAAAAATGAAATAACATTAAGAAACTTTGGTTTGTTTTAAATAATATTATTTGGTTTGATTATCCTCAGGACTTAGTTGATTTCAATGAAATCACATGCTTATGTTATTTTATTTTCTTCCAATCATGCTAAATGTTGTATGTCATATGATTCATGCATTCATCTCTTTTAAAATTAATTAAATAAAAATGATTTCTTTCATGTCAAATTGCATGTGTTGATTTAAATTAAAAATATGCGTGGCTAGTATCACTATTAAATCTCAAATATATTTTCAAAAGTTTATTAATGAATGAACATACACATGTTATATAAATTTAGTTAGATATACATATGAAATGTAAGTGAATATAAATTTAGTGTACGAAATAAAGTCTCTTTCTTATAATCATGTGTTGATTTGAATAAGTAAGAATGTTAGCGATATATTAGTCTGGACATCCCAGGGATGCACGGCTTTAAGTAGCCCCAAGGAGGTTCCTACCTCGTTCCCTTGGTGTAGAACAATGGTGACATACCCTTTGATTTCACTCTTATGCATTTGAACATTAGAATTTAGATAGAGCTTTAATTTATTTACACAAAAATAAATCCATCAAATTAAAAATATAATTTTTTCATGGCTTTCTATTCTTGTAGTTGTTTATACATCGATATATATGTAAGCATAGTGGTATATTAGTCTAGATATTCCAAGCACACACGACTTTAAGTAGCCCCAAGGAGGTTCCTACCTCGTTCCCTTTGTGCAAAATAATGACAACGCACTTGCTTAAAACTTTTATACATGTGGATGTGTACTTAACTAATGAATGAAAACCCCCATTTTCTTATTAAAAAGACATGCATTCATATCTTGTTCAAATGGTTGAGTTGATTAGTCATGTGATTTAAAGTTCTTTCTTTATGCTTTTGTATAAGAATTTAGATAGAGCTTTAAATTAATATGGAAAAATAATTCAACAAAATAAAATATCAATTCCAAATACATTTGTTTACATTCATCATTCAAGTTTGCCAAAATATAAATTGCATGTTTAGGACTTAACCATATGCATGTTATATATGATGGAAAGAAATAAACAAACATGTGTTATGTGATAATAAGTCATTCCAATTAATTTTAAGATGCCTTTCTTATTGAATGAGTTTATTTAAAGTGAACCTAAACTTAGGATTAATTAAAATATGTGATAAGTCATTCACTAAAGAGAATTGATTAATTAATTAGCTTTAGATGTGATTTAAGGTAGGGATGAAAGAGAGTGATCCTCTCTTTTCCTCTCTTTATAACACTTAGTTATTTTGTGTAGGGCAAATGAAATAAAAGAAAATCTTAAGTAAAATTTACAAATTAATTAAATCAACTTAAACCCTTTAATAATTTTCTACATACTTAGAAACTATAACTCTAAAGCCTAGTTAAGACATATCACACAAGCTTTAATACACACACATTAGATTAAGTCACCACTTCTAGCTTATATTAGGATGGTTCATGGTTTGATGTATGTTTGGATTTATGATGTATTATTTTAGACTGGATGTTAGGGTGTATGTTTCATAGACTGGATGTTAGGTCATTATTAGCCTAATCATATTTTCTGTAGGGGATTATGCTTAAGGGACCGCTGAAAAATGAATATAAATGCTCTCATTGCAGGTTGCTTAAGCCCCTAAGCATAATCCAAGTTAGGACAAGTGGGCTTGGTTACTCATGTGCAGGGTGCTAAGCCCAAATTATAAATATAATTGCTTGGGTGGAATGTGTTTAGCTAACCTTTGTTTTGCAAGTGTAGTTAGATTTATCATTCTATTCCAATGTAATTTTAAAATTAGGAATTAGAATTAGTGTTATGGAGAAATTAGGATGAGCATTTGCTAAAAAGATTATCTTATGTGCCATATGATGCCTTGAAGTGAGCCAAATCAAAGAAGCAAAGAGGAGGAAAGTAGACATGAAGATTTGAAGTTGAAGACCCCATAACATTTATTCATTTTAATTATAATTATTCTTTTGTAATTTGGATGTATAAGGGTAGAGCTCTTTATCTTTTTTTTTTTATATGGTACCAACCGCACACTTTTATTCTTTTATGCTAGTTTATAAATTATTTAATGATTTATTTATATTGTGCAATAGAAATTGCATGTATAGTTTCTTTATGATTGATTTGTTGTATGGATGGGATTAGAGGCTTAGGAAAAATAAATTTTACCCAATACAACTCATAACTAAATTTTAAAATAACTCATAACCTCACATAAAGCCTAGGCATTAAATCAAGATAATAAAATATTTAGCAACCCCTTAGGATGTTGTATGCTTAATATCATGCATGTCATTTTATTTCACTCTTGCTAAGAGGATTTTCCATCTTTCCTAGATAGTAAAAAGGCTTGACCTTTGAGAGCCTTATGATGGAAAACACCTCTTTCTCTTGATTTAGCCCATAACCCATTTCATCATGCATTTAGGCATATAAAAAAAGCCTTTATCAAATAAGTGTCAAAATCAAATAAAATTTGATAAGATTTGTATTAGATTAAGTCATTATTATACCACTCATGCTCTAGTCTCTTAGGGAGTGGGTTTAAAGACTTTAGTTTTCTTTCTAAATAATAACACCCTAACCATCTTGCAAAATATATGACTTGACCACATTATTTAAATCATAGGAGAGTTAGCGCCACTCTAGTTATAAGTCCAACAATCAGTGGTTTACTCTCTCTTGTGGAGGTAAACAATATGCCCATCTTTCGCCTTAGATATAGGTCATGCTTTGGCCCTTGCTAAAGCTCCCTAGATTTAGGTTCTGAGGTTGATGTTTCTCTTTGGGGCTACAAGCATAAATCCTCACCTCGTAGGCATTTCCATAATATTGTATTGTGGAATTATAAGTCCTAGATTTCTAATAAAATTTTAACTCAAATATATAATTCTCCTCAATTTTAAATATATAAAGCCCAACCATAGGATAGTTTGGGATGCTCACTAAGCTTCCTAGTAACATGAGCATCCCCTACTCATCTCCTTTTAGCTTCGATAATAAATCTCTCCTTTTGATCTATCCCATGATTTTCCAAATATAACCAATTTATTGATAGTCCTATCTTGAATTCTTTGGAAAATAATCTTACTTTAATCGAGAGTATTCTAAGGAATTCTCATTCCTTAGGATGTAATTAACTATGGGCTTACCCCATAAGGAACTTTAGAACTATTTTAAATAAATGCTACTTTATTCATCCATGTAAAGTAGAGGAAAATCTCTAGTACATTTAAAGACCCATCATGCCTTGGGAGTCCTTATTAGTGATTAGTCCATGATAATTTCTATCTTTTGAGATAGTGCGTCATTCCTTAATGTTGTATCCAATCACTACAATAAGTACCCCCTAATATTTGTGTGGTGTACCACATCCAAAAATAAACCCCATAGATTTTTCTAGACTCCAGGATGGTTTCTCTCCATCTCTAGTAGACAATTGTTGTCCCTGAGCATTGATAGTAGACTTGTATTTCATATGAGTCCAAGACTATCTTTCCTTCCATTGACACTTAGCTAATTTCATTCTTAAGCAAAGCTAGCCAACTTCCTTTAGGTTTTAGGCCCTCACTCCTTATAGGTCTTGAAACCCCTATTGGGTTTCCCAATAGATGAAAAATAAAATTAACTTATGAAAGGAAATGATAATATTCAAAACCTCCTTACCAGTAGCTTGGTGAGGCAAGGTTCACCTTAATGATTAAGAAAATAAAGTCTTTTGCACCACTTTCCAAAAGCACTTTTCACAAAATTCTTGTAACCCAATGATTGTTACATGGAGGTTCTTTTCAAAATAAAAGTCAAAATCATCTTTTAAAAAGCATACATTTGAAAATTACCATATTCATTCTTCATATTCAAAATTGTTGAATGAGGAATCTATTTTCAAATAAAATCATAGCATAAAATTGAAATTCCACTTAACATATTTCACATATGCTAAAGTTGAGTTCTCTCCCTTTTCAAAAGCACATTCTTGAAAATGACCATATTCATTCAACATATTCAAAATTGTTGAATGAGGAGTCTATTTTCAAATAAAATTATAGCATAAAATTGAAACTCACTTAACATATTTCACAGTTAGAGTTGGTTTCCATATTTTCAAAAGAACATTCTTGAAAAGGACCATATTCATTCAACATATTCAAAATTGTTGAATGATGAGTCTATCTTCAAATAAAATCATAGCATAAAATTAAAACTTCACTTAACATATTCACATATGTTAGAATTGAAGTTTCTCTCTTTTCAAAACCTAAGAATCACACATGAAAGCAAGACATATCATTGAACTCTATCTAACATACCTAAAATTGTTAAATAGATTTCCATTCTTTCAAAAATAACATACATTTGGGTTTCACTTAACATACCCAACTTGTTAAGTGAGAGGCTCATTTTCAAAAATATGGATTTGACCTCCACTTAACATACCAAGTTTGTTAAGTGAGGGTCTCATTTTAAAAAATGCATTTGGCTTTCACTTAACATACCACATTTGTTAAGTGAGAGTCTCATTTTAAAATAAAAATCATATCACATTTTACTTTCACTTAATATACCACATTTGTTAAGTGAGAGTCTCATTTTAAAATAGAAATCATATCACATTTGACTTTCACTTAACATACCACATTTGTTAAGTGAGAGTATCATTTCAAAATATAGATCATATCACATTTGACTTTCACTTAACATACCGCATTTGTTAAGTGAGAGTCTCATTTCAAAATATACATCATATCACATTTGGACCTCATTTAACATACCAAATTTGTTAAGTGAGAGTCTCATTTTCAAACATAAATCAAACATTGGCCTTTACTTAACATGCCAAAATTGTTAAGTAAGAAACCTCAATTCAAATTAACATATATCACACAAAAATAAATCATCACAAGAAAAGATGTTTTCATAAATTTCTAAAAGATACAATCATAACCTTTCCTTAGCATACCTAAATTTGCTAAGTAAAGTCTTTCAAAAAATTAAAAAATTTCAAACAAGATAATAACGCAAACATCTTCAAGTATCTGAACCTCGCCCAACCTACTTAAATCAGTTGAATATGGGTTCTAAATCAAAATCAAATGGCAAAGACTCTCCTCACATATCAAAATCTCTCCACTGAACCCCACTTAACATATTTGAATTATTAAGTATGGGTTCAGGATTCCAAATTTCTATTACTATCTTGGGATAAGTATTAAAGTAGAAATCTGGCTCAAGTTACATTTCAACAGATGTAGAGATGTAGTGCACCGCTTAGTCACTTATTTTTTGCAATCGATACATGGCCTCCAAGTTCATCTTTTCCTTCCATTCGATGGATTTGGCCTTGATTGGGCCACCTCTCAGACCTTCCACCCACTTAGTTTTCTTTGGCCAAGGATTTAGGGACCACGCACTCCATGAGGTGGTGACCTCACCACTATCGTGATGAGGTGGTTTTGGTAGAATCCATATCCTGCATTGACCCCCTTCAATCAATTTCCTTCCTTACCAAGCACCTCCTCGTTGGTCTCTTCTAAGGGAAGGCTATCTTGACTTCTGACTGGTCTCTTCTAAGGGAAGGCTATCTTGACAGAGATAGTCTCCCCTTTGAGAGTATCTAGTTCTGTACCTTTGCTACAACAATTGAAGCGAAGATCACGGCAGAACAGAGATGATGCAACATCCCATGTTGTTGAAGAGGGATCCCCCCGAGAGACCTCTCCACTTCTTAGTGGTAGTAGGTTTCACCCTCTTTCATCATTAGATGGAGAGGAAGGCTATGAGGATAGCATGCCTCCACCCCACATACCATGAGGTTTCTAGGACAAGAGAAGTCTATCTCATCTACACTATGCTAGGTTGGTAGAGCCCATGAATGCTTATAGTCCAGCAAACTATTTGACTTGAGGTCATCATCCCAAGAGTGTTACGAGGGTGATAGAGCATCGAGAGTAGCTGAGTCGGGGAGAAAGGGTGAGGAGGTTTTCAGGGATGGCCTCTCTCTAGTTGATTTCTCAGTCATTTGGCCACAGATAGGTGACATTATAGTATTGATGGGTACCACCAGTGGAAAGCCCTGAGGGTGCTGTTGTCTCCACCACCGATCCTCCTGCCACATCACCAGTTCGTCGCCATCCACCATTCCCATAAAGGTCAAAATAGCATCGGGAGAAGAAAGCCCTTTGGTGATCGGCTCAGGATCCCACTCCATCTACTCCATTGGTGAGGGGAGTTCCCCTATTGACCTCTACTTAGTCTTGGTGAAGAAGGTAGCAACCTGATCATGGTCACCCACCATCATGGAGGATATGGCGGTGGAGGGGAGGGAGAGTTTGTTCCATGGTGGATCCCCAGAGATAGCACTCCATCGATGGTAGGCGTCATGAGCATGTATCTTCTAGTGAGCATAGTCCTCAGAGATAGCACTCAGTGGCGGTGTTAGATGTATTTCTGATATCCATACTACTCGCAGTGAGTTTGTTGTACCAAAGGTAGGAGATCATTCCTTGGATGAGATTATAGCAGCCTATTTTTTTGATAAGAGGGAACTCTTAGGCAGTGATTGCATAGATTCAAAGGATGAGAGGGAGCATTTGATTCTGATGAAGATGACCTTCCTAAGGATTCAATCAAAGTCCACATGGTCGATACTAAGAGCTCGCTCCTTAGAGACTAGCAGAGCCAGGAAGGTATTATAATTGAAGAGGATGATGTCGTCCATTTAACTCAGCATCTCCTCCACCAGCTTAGATAGAAAGATGATCATATTAAGAAAATGGGGAAGAAGATTGAGGAGTTGATGGCAGTGGTTTCAGCATTGCAAAATTCAGCCTCAATTTCATAACCTTCTCCCATAGTAGTCGATAGAGTTGAGTTGGAACATACCTCATATCATCCTAGGTGTATTCCCACAAAGGAAGATAGTGGTAGCTTGCATAGGAAGGTGGTCAATAGCACCTCCATGCATGAGAAAGATATAAAACACATGGTGGAGCAATAGGTGAGAGAAGCACACAAGAGGTGGCTCATCTATTCCAAAGGGTAGACCAGAGGAATTTGATGTGTCAATATCCTAAGGGTTTTGTACCTCCTTTTCAAAATCTTTGATGGTAGAACCCTCACCAACATATTGCACATTTAGCATTGTTGCAATAATGGAGGTAGTGATCTTCTTTTTAGATTATTTGTTAGCAGTTTGGCGGGTGTTGCGTTTGACTAGTATGTGAAATTGTCTAATGGTTCCATAAAGAAATTTGCTGAGTTGGAGCACCTCTTCATCAATAAGTTTGCTGGAGCTCATCAAAGGGTTACTGTAGGAAATCTTGTTGTAGTGACACAAGTCCCTAATGAGTCCCTTATTGATTACATTCTCGGTGGAAACGAGTATGAAATGAACCATTGTAGAACAACTCCATCGAGATTCTCTTGAAGAATGTCCATGGCCCAGTTCCTTTCATGCTCAAGGGTTTTACAATCAAAATCTTTGAGAAATTAATCAACAAGGTGGCTAGTCTACAAGGAAAATAGCAGTGCCTTTCGATCGCCAAACCGACCTCGAAGGCATTTGAGAAGAGGTAGTCATAGTTGACAAGGGGAAGCGACAAGCTAGGGTTATTAGTAGGCCTTGAGCCTCACACCTCCTCGCCACCACCTCTCATCCGCCACCTCATTTGCCATAGTGGCCATCGCCACTGCCTCCTCATTAGCATCATCAGCAGCAGTATTCCTACCGGCCACCAAGTGGCTATTACTTACCTACTCTTGCTAATAAATTGAATAAGCCTTATTCATTTAAGAGGGAGGTAGTTAAAATGATCTTTAAGAATCTCTTAAAGAAGCTTGATTTCTAGTTAGAGCTGGGTGGAGGAAGTAGAGTCATGATCAAACTATTGCCCCTACCATGTTAGGCCATGTCTTAGAAGATTGCATTACCTTTAAGGATTGGCTTGAGCGTAGCTACAAGTTGGGTGCCATCGTCATCCCTAAGGAATACTTATTAGAATAACCTTCTAGTTCTGTCAAAGTAATTCTTGGAGATATATGCGATCTTCTTAAGTCAGAGGAAGGTTGAGATATCTCTTTATCCCGAACCTCCAAGAAAATTATTTCTAAGATCAGGAAATTACCCTTATAGGTGCTTGAAGCAGCTCAAACCTCCAACTCTAAGGAAGGTTTGCAAGTTGCTAAGGACAAGTTGAGATAGGTAGGAGCCTAGTAGCAACAATGATAACCTCCACTTGCCTAGGATAGTATAGTAGCGTAACCATCGACCAATTTCAGCACTCCTTCCACGCATTCGCTACTTCCTCGCTCTTCTTCTAATAGCATATTATATCGGAGAGGGTGCCAAATCCCTTACTCTTACTTTACTTGATTTCTACTTTGTACCTCCATCCAAATTTAAAAAATTATTGAAGCAAGATGATTCTACTTACATTTGTGTCACTTCTGATGATTTGCTTGATTTTATTCCAATAGAAAACTCTCTAAGTCTAATTAAAATATAACTCTAGTTTTAATCATTCCTCTTCTGATTTTGAAATGGATTTTCCATTCGTAAATCATTTGGATTTGCCCATTGAGATTGATTTAGAGTCATTCAATTTCGATGGTCCTATAGGAGAAGCTGTAGGTGAACCTGATGAGTAGGTAGAACTTTCCACTAAACCATCTCATGAAGTCATTGAAGTCAACCTTCATAGTGGCAAAGTTCTACCTCATAGGGTAGCACCTCAAAATAAGGGTAAGCATGCCATTGGTTCTAGATCAAGTAGCCTCCACAAGATGCTCCACATGGATATGCTTGTGGAGGACAACAAAGTTGACTATAATGTCTCACTCACAAGAAAGTTGCTGGCTAAGTTAAGCATATATGATGCCCTTGTCTTATCCAATGAGATGCGGAGTCATTGATCAAAGCCCTTCTTGATATGAAAATATGCTTAGCTCAACCACTAGAGAGGAGGCATGTTATTCAAGAGAAGCTTGTGAGTTACATTCGATGAAGACCTTCTTTTGGGGACAACTAGCACAACCATCCTCCCATAATGGACATGGGATTAGACTCTCGGTGTTAGTTGATCAAGGTGCATAATAAACATTATGAGTCTAAAGACCTACTTGAGGATTGACATCTCAAACTCAGGAGATCGGATGATGTTGAGAGGATTCAATGAATAAGGAGAGGGCTTTCTGTGTTACCATTAGAGATAGATGATGGAACGAAGCCAAGTTCTACATAATTGATTCAAATACATCTTTTATTGCTTTGCTCGGTAGGCCTTGGATACATGGAAAGAACATGGTTCCATCCTCTTTACATCAGTGCATCAAATTTTGAAGAGGTGAAATTGAGTATTGTCTCAAAGGAGACTTGAAGCCAATTTCAGTTAGAGAGGTCGAGATATATGAGGATGCAACCTACTATCTCCTTAAAATCAGAAAGTATATTCTCATAAACTTAGTCAATGTTAAAAAATAAAAAAAAAAGAAAAAGAAGAAAAATAAAGCCAAAAGAAAAAGAAAATAAAAATGAAAAAAAAATGAAATAGAAAAAGAAGATGAAAATACAAGTGAGCGAGAATTAGACACTGAGGAAAAAGTAGAGCTTGAAGTTAGATTCCGCCATAGTTTGTTCCTCTGTATGAACACATGGGTAGGATGACTCAACCCCACCAGTAGAGGGAAGAGGTAGAGGAAATTCTAGAGGTGAAAGACCTCCTATCCAGATGATATGTTTTAGTTCATGGAGTGCCCCATATCCATAGATTTGGAACCTAATTCAGAGGATGAGTCTGATGTGGTTAGCATGCCAATCAACCCCTCTCAGCAGGTCCCATTGGAGGTGACATTCGAGTCAGATAGAAATGAAGACCAGGCCTCGAAGCAAAGCATGAATGTTTCTAAATCATCATTATGTAGAATAGTCAAGAAGCAGTTGAGAAATTTAGCTCTAACCTCTCTTTCTTACCAAAAAGTTGAGGGTTTGGTAGTTAAGGAGGCCCCCAAGTCATCTACAGATGTCAAGCCAAAGAGATTTTTATTGGGAGCATCATCCTCAAGTCAGGAAGCTGATATAGAACTTGAGGATGATTCATATAAATATTTAATACAATTACCTTTTGATTTGTACTCACCTTGCGTTCTTAACTTAACAAAGAAGGGATTAATCCCACATACTTGTTATAAATACATGTTAGACTACTTTGAAAGGCTATGGGACAACTAAAGCAGACATCCTCAATCAAAGCTAGGATTAGGATTCGGTACAGTGGGTCTAGTTGATGATGATAACCATTGCCTAGTCATCACCAATCATTTGGAGTCTGATAGGTTCTTCTCAAATCATGCTAACTCATATGAGGAGGTATGTTTAGAAACTTCAGATAACCCAAATGATCTTGAAGTCAAAGATGCACTGCCAGAGTTTGAAGAAGAAATCATATTAACCATCAACAAACTCAAAGAAATCAACTTAGGAATAAAAGAAGATCCACGCCTGACATAGATCAGTTCCTTGTTGAATGAAGAAGAAACCAATGACTTAGTTAGGCTATTAGCTGAGTTTAAGGATTGCTTTGCATGGAGTTATGAAGAAATGCTTGGTTTATCTCCTGACATAGTAGTCCACAAACTAGCAATAGATCCTAATGCTAACCTTATCAAGCAAGCTCCTAGACGCATGTGATTAGAAATTACACAACATGTCATTTTTGAAGTCTAGAAACTGATCGATGCTGACTTCATCAAGGAAGAAAAATATGTTACCTGGTTGGCCAGTGTTATCCCAGTTAAGAAAAAAAATGGCCAAATTTGTATATGCGTCGATTTTAGGGATCTAAATAAGGCATGTCCTAAAGATGAATTTCCACTACCAATCTCAGAATTGATGGTGGACATTGCCTCATCTCATGCAGTCTTCTCTTTCATGGATGGGTCATCTGGCTACAACCAAATTAAGATGGCCCCCGAGGATGAGAAAAATACTATTTTTCAAACCCCGATCAGAATTTATCATTATAGGGTCATTCCTTTTGGCCTTAAAAATGTTGGTGCTACATACCAGTGGGCCATGACTTGGATCTTCAATGAACTCATTCATCATCAAGTTGAATGTTACATTGATGATCTTGTAGTCAAAAGTAAAGAAAGAAAAGACCATCTCTTTGACTTGAGAGTAGTTTTCAAATGATTAAGGCAATTTAACCTTAAAATGAATCTCCTGAAGTGTGCATTCGGAGTAGCTTTAGGAAAATTCCTTGGGTTTGTTATTTGACACTGTGGAATAGAAATTGATCCAGAGAAGATCAAAGCGATATTAGAAATGCCACCCCCTAAAAGTCTAACTCAACTCAAATCATTTCAAAGGCGGTTGACGTATCTAGGATGCTTCATTTCCAACCTATCATGAAGATGCCAACCATTTTCAGCACTTATCAAAAAGGATGCAAAGTTCAAGTGGGAAGATAAGTGTCAACATGCCTTTGAAGACATCAAGCACTATATGATGACATTGCCAGTTTTGCAACCCCTATTTAGGGCAAGCTGCTCATACTATATTACTGCATTAGATGACTCCCTTTGTGCTTTGTTGGCCCAAGCCAATGATTAAGGGAAAGAAAATACTCTTTATTATCTCAGTTGTTGTCTAATCCCTATTGAGGCAAATTATCCACCTATTGAGAAGTACTGCTTGGCTTTAATCTTTGCATCCTAAAAGCTACAACACTATATGATTTCTCATAAAGTGAACTTGATCTCCAGGATCAATCCACTGTAATATCTCATGACAGGACTGATGGTATCTAGACGGTTGGCGTGTTGGTCCATGATTTTATCGCAGTTTGACATCACTTTCATACCCCTCTGTGCGGTGAAAGGATAAGCACTAGTAGATTTGTTAGTAGCACACCCACTTTTTTTCCGACTACTTAGTGCTAACCTCCTCAATGAACAAATCATGAACTCAGGGGACACTAGAATTTACTACTGGGAGATGTATTTTGATGGTGTGGCTTTCTTTCAAAAAGGAGAAGAACCATGATCTACTCATCCAAGGAAGGCAGGGGTAGGAATAATTTTCCTAACTCTAGATCGTGATGTGATGAGATTCTCATTTCATCTATCCAATCCATGCACCAACAACGAAGCTGAATATGAGGCTCTAATTACCGATTTGGAGTTAGCCATTACGCTATGCATCCAGAGTATCAACATCTTCAGGGATTCTCAATTAGTTATCAATCAAATCGCTGGCTTTTATAAAGTTTTAAAGCCTAAAGCCCATCATTACCATAAGTACACTATGGAGTTGTTGGCTCAAATCCTAGAGGTTACCATTTATAAGATCCCTCGAGGAGAGAACGTAGTAGCAGATGCATTGGCTAAGCTTTCCAAAGAGCTCGCATGTTCGAAAGATGAGTCCATTCCAATAAGAGTCCAAAATAAACAAGTCCTATCCCTTATTGATGCTGAACTTATCGAGAGACTTTCTCTTGATGGGGAGGTTGTCATTGCCAAAAAAAGATGACGAGTCAGATTGGAGGCAACCATTCATGGACTACCTAAATACAGGCAAATTACCTCAAGAGAAGTCATTAGCCCGTCAGGTGAAATAGAGAGCCCTCTCATATGTTATCATGGATGGCACTTTATACTGATGGCCCTTTGATCATATATGGTTACATTATTTAGATAGACACAAAGCTCATAAGATTGTGAGGTACACTTTATGGAGCTCACATCAACTGTCCAAGATGAAATCCAAGATCAAGAGACTAGGATACTACCGGCGATTACAAACTGCATGGACATAGCTAGGAGATGCCACTAATGTCAGGTGCACGGTGTGGTCTTACACCAACCACCCAACAATCTACATCCTACATTGGCCCCATGGTCATTCGAGTGTTGGGGTACCGACATAGTGGGTTTGATTGGTCCTCCTTCCAAGGGTCACCTGCTCATTCTATTCTGCCACATACTTTCCAAGTGGGCGGAGGTGATCCCACTCAAAGAGGTCACAACTCAGCATATGCTCTAGTTTTTTAGGAACCATATCATATATAGGTTTGAGGTTCCTCGATGAATTATATCCGATAATGGTATTGCATTCAAGAGCACTAAAATCAACAGCTTTACCCGGAGACACAACATGGATTGGAGATATTCCACCATTTATTACCTAAGGGAAAATGGCTTAGCAGAAGCCTTCAACAAAACTCTCATCCAAATATTAAAGAAGACACTCAAAGATAAGAAGCGATAGTAGCATGAGCAGTTAGTTGAAGCCTTGTGGGCTTTTCGCACCACATATAGAACTCCAACTCAATCTAAGCTTTTCTCCTTAATGTATGGGTCTAAAGCAGTTCTACCATTAGAAGTCAAACTCCCATCATTAAGGAAAGTTGTGGGTAGAAAAATCATAACAGAGCAGAACGCCAAGTTGCGGTTAGAAGAGCTTAAAGGTTTGGAGGAGAGACGCCTCTAGGCATGCTAGAACCTCGAGTTATACAAAATAAAAATGATTCAAGCTCATAACATTGGTCCATCCTAGAGCTTTTCAAGTAGAAGAGCTTATTTTAGTTCTAAGGAGACTAATTATTGCCCGTCGAAAGATGGGAGGCAAGTTTGAACCCACTTGGGAATGCCATTTTGACATAGAGAAGGCCTACGAAGGAGTATCTTATCAGCTTATAAATTATAAGGGAGAGTGCCCTATGCTTCCAATCAATGGGCTCTACTTAAAAAAATATTATTCATAAATCTTGTTTGAAAATAATTATCAATAAAAAAATTCTCTTCATCTCAAATTCCATCTCTTCATAGTTGGTTAGAAATATCTTTGCTACAATCCATGTGTTTAGAAAAGAGAACCTAAGATCCTATTCCTTCATTCACAATATAAATATATGCTATTTTCTACTTTGATGTGGGATAATGCCCCTTCACTCATTAGGCTCTAAGTCGATGACATACTACCTTGCTAATGTGTCCCCAGGTCCCTTGTTCAGAAGAAAGTCTAATGTGCTTTCAACTTGACCACTACACATGATGCACCTTGTTAGCATGGTAGGCATCATCGATTTACCCTCATGTTAGCTGTTAATAGGATGTAAGTCTCACTTCTTCTTAAACTAGCCATCATGAACTAACTTTGAGTATATATGGAAAACACATAAACACATATCTTTTTTTCTCGCTATTTTGATGTGGAGCAAGCCTGGCACTCACTATTTTCTAGGTGACATGCTACCTTACTAGTGTGTCACCCCAGTGATCCCTTTTTCAAGAAAATGTAAGTCTGCTACGCTTTCTTCCCTAAATTGATTGCTGCACACTAATGAGTGCCTTGTTAATTTGGTAGGCCTTACTGTGCGGTCGGTAAGCTACCTCATGTTGACTTTGCTTAAGAAGGTATAAGTCTACATGCTTTCTTCTTGAACTAGCCATCATGTAATACCTAGATTGAGTATATTTGAGGCTTAGGATAAGTCCCATAGTGTCACCTTTCCTCTTGACTACTTCAAGTTTGGGTGTAGTCCTTACACGAGACTCCCCACTTGGTAGTCACCTTAGGTTAGATAGTTTGCCTCGCTAACGCCGACTATCCCTCACCGCTTAGAGATGTAAGTCTACATGCCTTCTCTCTAGACTGATTGTTGCACATCGACGGGCACATTAGGTTAGTTGGTTATCACTATGTGGCCAGCGACCCACTCGGTGGATACATCACTCTTGATAGATGTAAAATTGTTATGCTTTCTCCTTGAGTTGACCACCGTACACCTATAGGCTTTCTTTTACAGGGTTCTCAATAACGCCCCTAGGGGCACCTCCCCTGTGACCACTCTATTTGGATCACGTTCTTAGCGATCACATTTAGGCACTACCCAGGTTACTTTTGGATTAGACAGTCCCCCTTTCTTAGTAACCACCCTTATGGTTAGAGAATTTATTTCGTGGATATGCAGATTCTCTCTTGGTCCAGTAAGTCTGAGATAGGACTAGGTTGATATAAGCTCCCTCTCAATGTGGTTGCACACCAACGGGGTCATCACAAACATATAAACAAAATATATATCTTCTCTTGTGGATTAGAAAGAAAACCCCTAGCGGTACCTTTTTCCAAGCAAGCATCCTATCTTTAGGGCAGTGTCAACAAAACTCCCTATAGGAATTGCCTAACTACCTTTGAGTTGAGATAAGTCCGGTCTCTCTCGAAGTTCTTAGTCTTCGATCCACCACCAATAGTCACCCTAATCCCTTGCTTTGGAAGATATAAGTTTATCACGCATTTTTTCCAGCACAACTGTCACACACCAACAAACAACCTTAGGTCAGGTTCGATTTGTTGTGCTATCAACCGATCACCTTAGTGGTCCCTTGTTCAAGAAGTAGTAACTCTATGAGCTTTCTTCCTAACTTGATCATTACACACTGAAAGGTACCCCTTAGGTTGGTTAGCTCTACCTCACGGTCAGTATACTATCTCTTTGGATTTATAAATCGAAGATAGGTCTAGGCTGATATTAGCTCCTTCTTAGTAGATCTATCACACATCGACAGGGTCCATCTAAAATAAATTGATCTTGGCTATTCTTAAGTCGATATGAGTCTACAATGACATTCACTCAAATAGTGGCCTTAGGTCGGGTTCGATCCACTGTGCTATCAACTGATCACCCCAGTGATTCCTTATTTATGAAGTTGTAAGTCTACAAGCTTTCTTCCTGGCTTGACCATTGCACATCGAAACACACCCCTTAGGTTGGTTAACTCTACCTCACGGCCTATAGACTATCCTTTTGGATTTTTAAATCCAAGATATGTCAAAGTTGATATTAGCTCCTTCTTAGTAGATCCATCGTACACCGACAAGGTCCATCTAAAATTAAATTGATCTTAATTATTCTTGAGTCGATATAAGTCCATAATGACATTCACTTAAATAGTCACCCTAGGTTGGGTTTGGTTTGTTGCGCCATCGATAGATCACCCCAATGGCTGATCCTTACTTTGGAAGATGTAAGTCTGCTATGCTTTCTTCCTACTACAGCCATTACATACCAAAAGGTAACCTTTAGGCTAGATAGTCCTACCTTGTGGCTAGTAGACTACCCCTTTGGATTTGTAAATCTGAGATAGGTCGGCTTATCTTCTCATCCATCGCACCAATAGGGTCCACAACATAACACACCAAATTAAATCAAATCAAATATAAATCAAATTAATCATCAAGACTACTCTTGAGTTAAGGTAAGACCCCTAGTGGCGCTCACTAAGTAGTCTCCTTAGGTAGGGTTTGATGTGTTGTCCATTCAACAGATCACCCCAGCGGCTTTTCCCTCCTTTGGAAGATGTAAGTCTGCTACACTTTCTTTCTAGCATAGTCATTGCACACCGAAAGGCAACCCCTTAGGTCGGATCGTCCTACCTTATGGTAGGTGGACTACCCTTGACTTATAAATCTAAGATAGGCCTGAGTTCCTTCTGTGCTCCATCATGTGGTTTATAACAAAATAAATTCAAAACCAACCTCCCTAGTGGAGTCAAATTAATCATAGTGGACAAACCAAATTTCTCCTCAGTGAGGTACAAATTAAATTAGCCTTCCTTGTGGAGCTTAGATCTAAATCAAATATATCAAATTAAGTGTACATCCCCAGTGGATATGCCCTCAATATAGAACCCTTCTCCCGAGTGGAGCCATAACAAATTAAACCAACCTCCCTAGTGGAGTCTAATCAAATAAATCAAAAAAATCAAATCAAATCCTTATCCCCAATGAATAGCCCGAACCTGCTTCCCTAGTGTAAGGTTCTTATTTCTAATCCCTAGTGGATTTAAGCATATATCTCTAGTGGATATACCTCCACATCAATTAAAATAAAAATAAATTAAAATCAATTTGATATTGATCCCCATCAGATTATAGATTTTTATCCCCAATGGATACACACCCAAAAAAATCATATTCACAATCAAACTAAAATTCTTATCTCTCAGTGGATAACGTGAACCTTCTTCCTTAGTGGAAGGTTCATGTACTCAATCCCCAGCGGATTCCTTCTAGCTCTCTTATGCCTTTGGCATAAAGAGAGTTGCATCGTACTAAGATCATGATTTTACCTACCTCTCAAGTCTAGGTATAGATTGTTTTCGTTAGTGTTTGTAATCTTTTGGATGTTGTTGATCATTTCGGTTAATGCCAATATGTGCAGTGTGCCTTGTCAGTTACACCACACCTATTGGGGGTCTTTTTGTTGACCTTACTTTTGGAGTGAGCTCTCAACCTTCTCTTATTAGACTTAGGACTCTTTTAGACACTAAGAGCTCCTTAGTCATAAGACTCTCCTAGTGATTAGGTGAATACTTAACCTAAGCCTAGAGATTTAGAAGGGTTAATCATGGATTGGTCGCAGACTTAAGAAAATCACCTACCCTATAGCCTAAGCCCAATCCATATGCACATTCTCAAGTCGAACATAGATTCAAATCTCAAACCAAATATCAAATTCAAATTTAAATTTCAAATCTAATTCAAAAATTGACTCCAAATGATTGAAACCCAAAAATCATATTCAAGTCTTAAGACCCTTCCTAAGCCATATGAACCACCTTCATAAGCTTAGCCAAAACCCCCTTTAAATCAAATCAAATTCAATTGATTTATTTATAGATAAATTATTCCATCATTTATAATCCCAAATATAAATGAAATCTATATCCAAATGATCAAAACTAAATCACACTAAATCAAACCAAAACAAAACCCCTTTTAAGCTAGATGTACCCACCTCAATGTTCTTGACTAAATTAGCTTTTAAACTAATCCAAACTCAATCAATTTTCTTAAAAATCAATTATTTCTTCATTTATATTCATAAATATTAATGAAATCTAAATCCAAATGACCAAAACTAAAGCCAAAATCAAATCAAATCCCAATCCAAGCCCTTTAAGATAATTCTTTGGACTTAGCCAAATTCTATCCAAATTAAGTCAAAACCAATGAATTTTCTTTTGAATCAATTATTCCTTCAATTATCTATCCAAATATAAATGAAACCTACAATTTTTAAACCAAATTCAAATCAACCCAAGTCAAGCCCAACTTATCCCTTTTGACTTGAAGCTTTTAATTGTGCCAAAACCTATTGGACTCCAAATTGATTGTAGTTGGATTTATATTTTTATCTTAGGCTCAGTCCAACTAAACTTAAATCAAGCTAAAACTAAACCAATGGACCAAGTTAGGTCCACTTGACCCAAAGTGACCTGAAGTACCTATTTGGGCCAACTTCCAATCCAACCCAAATTGATTTGAACCAAGCTAACCAAAACATTCCACCATGATTGTTGATCACCCTAGGATGATCAATTGTAATCAATTGGGTCAAATAAAGTCAACTTGATCACCTAACTAAGTCAACCAAAATTAACCAAAATCCATCCTACATCAAATTATTCAAAACTAATGATTCAAACCAACTCAAAATCAATATTTGAACATGATGTGACCACCAATTGAGTCAAACCAAGCCCAATCATGATTTAACCTAAATTGATTGCAACTGATAGCTCGAGTTCATTCCAAATTGACTATTGAACTTGACCAAAATCAATCAACCTAACAGAAGCCCAAATTGACCTAAAGGGTCAATTTGCCAATTCAAATTAAATTCAAATTAAACTAAAGATTACATTCATCTTCAATTAGCCAATCATGAATCAACCCATAACCAAGCCAATTTTAATTTTGGTCAAATTGGTCAACTTGACCCATTTGACCCATTTGATTCCAAATGAGCCAAAATCAATCCTCAGCTAAATTAAATTAAATTGATCATATCAAAACACTTCAAATTATCATTTGAACCTAACCTAAGCCTTTATTTGACCTAATTTGACAAATTGATCAACCTAACCCGATATGACCTAATATGACCCATATGACTCAAATTGAGCCAAATCTCTTGAAACCAAGCCATGACCTATTAGGGGCTAATAAAAATCGATCCAAACCCATTTGGGATCAGTCCAAAATTAACCTAACCTAATTAAATCCCTCATGGATCCTACCCCATATAGGATTTCACCCAACCTCATTTAATTCTCCTCATCACATGCATTCAACTCCTCCCAACACTTGCATTCAATGGAGATCCTAAATCAAGAAGACTTTGGAAACTAAATCCAAAGTCTTCAATCCAGCACATCATCAACCACCTCCCCATCACCATTGTTCAAATTTTCGGCCAAAATCAAAACCAAGGCATTACAGGCTAAAGAACTTCTTCTCCCACTCTCATTTCCATCCTTTAGAGCTCCCAAACCAACCAGCAATCATTCCCACTTGATTTTGGGGTGAAAAACACCAAAAATAAGTGGATTTCGATAATGAAGTGGTGGAGAATGGAGAATTCATCGTTCTGAAGTGGAGGTGAAAGTCTAGGCTCATTCAAGGCTTCTTCCCCCACTCAAAAGTGTGCTCGGATAATCATCGCCGCCGAAAATTATTCCTGATGAGGTAATCTTCAAAAACCCATAGCCGGCTTTAGGATTTCTCATTTTTGTGACATTTTTCATACGATTTTAATATTTTTCTTTAGAAATTTCTCACATTCATTATTTTATACAATCTCAATATGAAATAGAAGTTTTTCAGTGTGAATAAATGTAAAAATGAGCCCATTCGAATGAGATTTCATGAAAAATTCCCCAAATCCTTTGGGTTTTTATTCCCGCCATGACTACGTTGTCGATCCGCAACAGATTGATGGCTGCATCTCGGATTGTGTGCTTCGACCTCTCTTATCACGTGGATCAATGGACCATCATCCAATATGGATGGTTGATCCGATTGGTGCATCACGATCGCTCCACACATTTTCCGCATCGATTTGATCGCGGCATCCACATTGCACCACGTGGCACCGCATGCCATGCAGAACTATGAGTCTAATCATGTGTTGTCGTGTGGCTCACGCAACGCATACCATGTGGCCGATGTTAAGTGGAAATTTAAGAATTTTCTGATTTTCATAAATTATTTAAATCACCAAAAACTTTAAAAAATTCATAGAAAATAAAATACTTAATGAAAAATTTCAAACAATGACTTGTTGGATTTGTTGTTCTAAGAGGAGTCCAATAAACCCAAAATCCCAAAATATTACTGAATATTTGAGCTTAATTTGAGTTTTAGTAAAACTTAAATTTTATTAATTAAACCAAAAATATACATCAGGTTAAGTTGAAAATTTTAAGGATTGAAATTGAAGTTAAAATAAACCTAACATAAAAATTTCAAATTAAAATGACTTCTGGATTTAAAGATATCGAAATTAATTCAAATGATTTATTTAATAAAATAAATTAATAGACTTCATAAAAACATCTTAAATCAACTAAAACTTTGAAAAATCTTAACTAATTATAGAAAATTTCAAAAATACAAATAAAATTTTAATTAATTTTGAATAGTTATTAAGGCTTAATTGAAAACTTAATTAGCTTAATTACTCCCTAATTACTCAAGTAATTAATTCCAAACTTTCTGAGTTTGATTAATGGGATGACCTCTACCTCCCATAATTTTCTTGAGATTTATTGCTTGGTTAATTAGGAAAATTTCTTATCTTAGCCATAATTACTCTCTTTATTAATTAGGTGATTAATTAACATTCTAAATAGTAAGAAAGTCATTAATTAAGCTTGTTAATTGTTATGAGATAGTGAATGTACTTGGAGAATGAGATTGAGACCTCTTTCTCATTCTTTTTCCTAAGTTCACTTCACTTGACTTGAAATCAAGTAATCTGGGATTAATTACTAGTTTAATTCATTAATTAAATGGCTTAATTAATTAAATTGAAATCATAATCATTCTAGAACTCATCTAATTAAGTTTCTTGGGTAGCTCTTCGGGTGTTCAATAATCTAAAAAGAGAGCTAATGAAATTATGGTTGGCTCACATGTGTGAGAAAACCATAAGAGTAATTTAGTGAGCTCCTTAAGTTTAATTAATTAAGAATTATGAGCTAATTTAATTAGGCCCCTTTCTTTCATAGGAGCATTGTTATTTACTTTTCTATGTGGTTGCATATCATATCTCATTTAATTAATTAATTAAGGTGACATAAGTAAGGGTTAATTAATTGATTTAATCCATGCTTAACTTAATCTAATCATAAAATCAACCTAATTGTTTTCATAAATCAAATGAAAATGAAATAACATTAAAAAACTTTAGTTTATTTTAAATAATCTTATTTGGTTTGATTATCCTTAGGACTTAGTTGATTTGAATGAAATCACATGCTTATGTTGTTTTATTTCCTTCCAATCATGCTAAATATTATATGTCATATGATTCATGCATTCATCTCTTTTAAAATTAATTAAATAAAAATGATTTCTTTCATGTCAAATGGCATGTGTTAATTTAAATTAAAAATATGTGTTGCTAGTATCACTATTAAATCTCAAATTTATTTTCAAAAGTTTATTAATGAATGAACATATATATATATATATATATGTATTGTGAATTTAGTTAGATATACATAGGAAATGCAAGTGAATATAAATTTAGTGAATGAAATAAAGTCTCTTCCTTACATTTATGTGTTGATTTGTATAAGTAAGAATGTTAGTGGTATATTAGTCTGGACATCCCAAGGATGCATGGCTTTAAGTAGCCCCAAGGAGATTCCTACCTCATTTCTTTGGTGTAGAACAATGGTGATGTACCTACTTGATTTCACTCTTATGCATTTGGATATTAGAATTTAGATAGAGCTTTAATTCATTTACACAAAAATAAATCAATCAAATCAAAAATATAATTTTTGCATGGATTTCTATTCTTGTAGTTGTTTACACATCCACATGTATCTAAGGATAGTGGTATATTAGTCTGGACATTCCAGGGATGCATGACTTTAAGTAGCCCTAAGGAAGTTCCTACCTCATTCCCATGGTGCAGAACAATGATGACATACTTGCTTAAAATTTTTATACATGTGGATGCGTACTTAACTAATGAATGAAAACCCCCCTTTTTTTCTATTAAAAAGACATGCATTCATATCTTATTTAATTGGTTGAGTTGATTAGTCATGAGATTTAAGGTTCTTTCTTTATGCTTTTGCACAAGAATTTAGATAGAGCTTTAAATTAATATGGCAAAATAATTCAACCAAATGAAATATCAATTCCAAATACATTTTCTTACATTCATCATTAAAGTATGCTAAAATATAAATTGCATGTATAGGTATGTTTACAACATAACCATATGCTTGCTATATTTGATGGAAAGAAATAAACAAACATGTGTTATGTGATAGTAATTCATTCCAATTAATTTTAAGATGTTTTTTTTATTGAATGAGTTTATTTAAAGTGAACCTAAACTTAAGATTAATTAAAATATGTGATAAGCCATTCACTAAAGAGAATTGATAAATTAATTAGCTTTAGATGTGATTTAAGGTAGGGATGAAAGAGAGTGATGCTCTCTTTCCCTCTCTTTATAACACTTAGTTATTTTGTGTAGGTCAAATGAAACAAAATAAAATGTTAAGTAAGAGCTTGCAAATTAATTAAACAACTTAAAGTGAAACCACCCTTTAAATTAAATCTTTCTACACTTAGGAAACTATCACTCTAAAGCCTAGTTAGGACATATCACACAATATTTAATACACACACATTAGATTAAGTCACCACTTCTAGCTTTATATTAGGATGGTGCATGGTTTGATGTATGTTTAGATTTGTGATGTATTATTTTAGATTGGATGTTAGGGTGTATGTTTCGTAGATTGGATGTTAGGTCATTATTAGCCTAATCATGTTTTTTACAAGGGATTATGCTTAAAGGGCCGCTAAAAAATGAATATAAATGCTTTCTTTGCAGGTTGCTTAAGCCCCTAAGCATAATCCAAGTTAGGACAGGTGGGCTTAGTTACTCATGTGCTGGGTGCTAAGCCCAAATTATAAATATATTTGCTTGAGTGGAATGTATGTTTAGCTAACCTTTATTTTGCTGTGTAGTTAGATTTTTCTTTCCATTTCAATGTAATTTATTAGAAATTAGGATTAGTGCTATGGGGAATTAAGATGAGCATTGGCTAGAAAGACTATGTCTTGTGCCATGTGCTTTGAAGTGAGCCAAATCAAAGAAGTAAAGAGGAGGAAAGAAGACATGAAGATTTGAAGAAGTTGAAGACCCCATATGTATTCATCCTTATAATTATTCTTTGTAATCCAGTTGTATAATGGTAGAGTTCGGCTACCCTTTTTTTTTAGGCGGCATCACTGATGGCCTATTATTCTTTTATGCTAGCTTTATAAATTTTTTTGATGATTTGTTTATATTGCGCAGTAAAAATTGCATGCCTCTTATAGTTTCTTTATGATTGGTGTTTTTGTATGGCCTGGATGCGATTATGCTCTTAGGGAAAAATAAATTTTTTACCCAATTACAACTCATAATTAGAATTTTAAAATAACTCATAACCTCACATAAAGCATAGGCATTAAATCAAGATAATAAAATATTTAGTAACCCCTTAGCTGGATGTTGTATGCTTAATATCATGCATGTCATTTTGTTTCACTCTTGCTAAGAGAGGGCGTCCATCTTTCCTAGATAGGGAAAAAGGCTTTACCTTTAAGAGCCTATGATGGAAAACACCTCTTTCTCTTTTGATTTATTCCATAACCCATTTCATCATGCATTTAGGCATATAAAATCTAAAGCCTTTGTCAAATTGAAGTGTCAAAAATCAAATAAAATTTGATAAGATTTACATTAGACTAAGTCATTATTCATACCACTCATGCTAGAGTCTCTTAGAGAGTGGGTTTAAGACTTTAGTTTTCTTTTTAAGAAATAACAACCTAGCCATCTTGCTAAACATAAGACTTACCTACATGGTTTTAAATTATAGGAGGAGTTAGCTGGTTGCCACTCCAGGCAGTTATAAGTCTAGCAGTCGGGTGGTTTACTCTCTCTTATGGAGGTAAACAATATACCCATATTTTGCCTTAGATATAAGTTGTGCTTTGGCCTTTGCTAAAGCTCTCTAGATTTAGAATTTGAGGTTGTTGTTTCCCTTTGGGGATACAAGCATAAATCCTTGCCTCTTAGCCATTTCCATAATTTTGTATTGTGGAATTATAAGTCCTAGATTTTTAATAAAATTTTAACTCAAATATATAAGTCTCCTCAATTTCAAACATATAAAGGCCAACCATAAGATAGTTTGGGATGCTCACTAAGCTTCCTAGTATCATGAGCATCCCCTACTCATCTCCTTTTAGCTTCGATAATAAATCTCTCCTTTTGATCTTCTAAATATAACCAATTTATTGATAGTCCTATCTTCGAATTATTTGGCGACAATAAATTCTTACTTTAATCGAGAGTATTCTTAAGGAATTCCCATTTCTTAGGATGTAATTAACTATGAGGGCTTGCCTCCATAGGGAACTTAATGAACCTAACTTGAAATAATCCCTGCTTTACTTCTCCATGTAAATTAGGGAAAAGATCTCTGATACATTCGAAGACCCATCATGCCTTAGGAGTCCTAATTAGGTGATTAGGTCCATTATAGGGTGATGATTTTTATCTTTCAAGATAGTGCATCATTCCTTAATGTCGCACCCAATCACTTCAATAAGTACCCCCTAAGATCAATGTGGTGTCCCACATCAAAAAATAAACACCAAACCCATGTGCAGGGTGCTAAATCCAAATTATAAATATAACTGCTTGGGTTATATGTGTGTCAAGCTAACACTTATTTTACAGGTATAGTTAGATTTACTTTTCTTATTTTTAATATAATTTTATATTAGGAATTAGGATTAGTGTTATGGGGGGATAATGATGAGCATTGGCTAAAAGGCTTTGTCCTGGGAGGTGATATGATGCCTTTGAAGTGGAGCAAACCAAATCAAAGAAGAAGGAAGATACATAAAGACATAAAGATATGAAGACTTGAAGACCCCCATAGCATTTGTCATTTATAAATTATAATTATTATTTCTTTTTTTAGGTTGTATAAGGGTAGAGCTCGGCTACCCATTTCTCTTTTGTCAGGGTAAAGCAGCCTTTATTCTTTTGCACTAGTTTTATAAAGTTGATTGATATTTTGTTTAAAATGCATAATAGAAATGGCATGCATTTTTCATAGTTTCTTCATGATTGTTTTTGTTGTATGTCTTGGATACGATTATGCTCTTAAGGAAAAATAAATATTTTACCTAACTACAACTCATAATTAAAGTTTTAAATAATTCATAACCTCACATAAACCCTAGACATTAAATCAAGATAATTAAAAGATTTAGCAACCCCTTAGTTGTATGGTTGTATGTCTAATATCATGCATGCATCTTCTACCACTCTTGCAAAAATGAGGGTCTCCATTCTTGCACGCATGGGAACCACTTGACCTATGAGAGCAACTCCTACTGATGAAGCTTCACGCTCTTCTCTCTTGATTTAGCCCATAACTCATTTCAACATGCATTTAGGCATACAAAAATCCTATGGCCTTTGTCAAAATGAAGTGTCAAATACAAATAAAATTTGAAAAGATTTGCATTAGACTAAGTCATTACTCATACGACTCATGCTTTAGTCTCTTTATTGAGTAGATTTAAGGACTTTAGACTCTTTGTAAATAATAATAACCTAACTATCTTGCAAAATCATTTGACTTACCTACATGGTTTTAAAGCATAGGAAGAGTAAGCTGGCTTCCACTCCAGGCAGTTGTAAGCCCATCAGTCAGGTGGTTTATCCTCTCTTGTGAAAGTAAACTATATACCCATCTTCCCTTAAACTTACATCATGCTTTGGTTTATGCCAAAGCTCCTTAGATCTAGGATCTGAGGTTGCTATTTTCTTTGGGCTACAAGCATTAATCCTCACCTCTTAGGAATTTCAACTTGTGTTGTGGGATTATAAGTCCTAGCTTTATAATAAAATATCAAGTTTAATAAAATCAATCTCTTCAATTTCAAACATATAAAGCCCAACCATAGGATAGATTGGAATGCTCACTAGGATTTCTAGTATCATGATCATTTCCTTCTTATTCCCTTTGGCTTCCAAAATAAGTCTTCTCCTTGAACAATCCTATTTGATTTTTCTAACATAACCAATTTATTGATAGTCTAGCCTTGAAATATTTAGCGTCCCTAATTGTCTACTTTAATCAAGAGTATTCCTAAGGAATCCCATTCTTTAGGATGTAATTAACTGTGGGAGCTTGCCTCCATAGGGAATTTAACGGACCTAATTTAAAATAAACCTTGCTTTACTTTTTTATGTAAAGTAGGAGGAAAATCTCTAGTACATTCGAAGACCCATCATTCCTTAGGAGTCCTTATTAGGTGATTAGGTCCATTATAGGGTGATGATTTCTATCTTTTGAGATAGTGCACCATTCCTTATTGTCATACTCGATCACTTCAATAAGTACCCCCTAAGATCTGTGTGGTGTCCCACCATTCCAAAAATAAACACCACACATACCTACCCCAAAAAGGACAATTCTTGGCAGACTTTCTTATTGTGCATCCTATCCCAACTAACTCACCACTTAATGATGACTTGCTTGATGAGAATATTCTATTTATTAATGAAAGAGAAAACCTACAAATTTGGGAGATGTATTTTGATGGAGCGTCATCGATCAAGCCAGCATAACCTCTGAATCTACTAAAGGTGTGAGCCGGTGTTGGTCTCGCATTCATAACACCTGAAGGAGGCATCATAAGACATTTATATGGCTTGACTGAACCTTGAACCAATAATGAAGCTAAATATGAGGCTTTGATAGCTGGTCTTGATGAAGCTATTGCCATAGGTATCCAAAATTTGCAAATTTTTGGAGACTCTAAACTGATCATCAATCATGTTTTGGGAATCTATAAGATCTCCAAGCTTGAGTTATCCTATTATCGTGAGTTCTTGAGCTAATGACACAAATTTTGAATGTTACATTGACTCGAGTCTCTCGATCCAAAAAAAAGTAAAGTTGATTGCTTAGCTAAACTAGCCAAAGAGATGGTAAGCCTAAACGATGAGCATGTGTTGATAGAAGTTTTCACCCATCGAGTTCTATAGCTAGTGAATCCATATTCCTCGCTGGAAGAGGGATCATCAAGTGTAAACCAACAGGATGCAATTCTGATTGATCCTCACAGTCCTTCAAAAATATTTAAAACTAAACAATAGAAGCATGCTCAAAAGGGATGCAAATCCAAAGAACTTTTAGAAGTACAACAAGAAGCCTTAATAGTAGAAGAACCAGATGATTGGAGACAACCGTTCATCAACTATTTTAAAGAAGGAGAATTGCCAAGCAGCAAATCGTTGGCCTCACAAATGGAGAAGAGAATACTACAATGTGCTTATGTCAATGATACTTTATATCAGAGGTCTTGAACAGATGTGGCTATGATTTTTGAGAAATAAGGAAGCTAGTAAAGTGATATCTGAAATTCATGAAGGACTTTATGGTGCACACCAATCAGGTCCTAAGATGACAATCAAAATTAAGAGGATGGATTATTATTGTCCATTAATGGTGAAAGATTGTATTGACCATGCAAAAAGGTGTTACGAATGTCAATTCCATGGTAATATCATTCATCAACCTTCGAATCCACTACATCCAACGATCGCATCTTGGCCATTTGAGTGTTGGGGAATAGATATAATTGGACCTATTGATCTACCATCATCAGTAGGTCATCACTTTATCTTAGCAACAACCAATTATTTTTCCAAGTGGGCCGAAGCAGCTCAATTTAAAGAAGTTACTACTGATCGAGTCATTGGCTTCTTCACTCATAATATTGTCTTTAGATTTGGTATGCCATGATGAGTCATCTCACAACGGCCTAGCATTCAATAGTGTAAAGATCTAAAAATTCATTGATACAAAGCATATATTCATCAATTTATAATCCAAGAGCCAATGGTTTGGTAGAATCTTTTAATAAAACACTGATCAAGCTACTCAAAAAGATCCTCATGAGGAACAAAATAGAGTAGCATATCAAAATGCTCAAGGCACTATGGGCATATCGAAATACTTATAAGACACCAACTAGTGCCACTCCTTATGCTTTAACTTTTAGAGTCGAAGCAGCTTTACCACTAGAAGTTGAACTACCATCACTTTGAGTAGCTATCCAGTGTAATCTCACTCAAGAAGAGAATGTCCATTTACAAATAGAAGAGCTTGTTATGCTTGACAAAATCAGACTTCAAGCCCAACAAAGCTTAGAAATATATTGAGCAAGAATGTCTAAAGCCTTTGATGGAATAGTGTGTCCCCAAACTTTTCAAAGAGGAGAGTTGGTATTATTGTTGAGAAGACTGATAATCCCTCACAAAAGAATTGGTGGTTAATTTGAAGCTAATTGGGATGTCCCTTACATCATAGATAATGTATACGAAGGAGGAGCCTACCAGCTTATTGATTCAAGTTATCGACGGCCTATGCCACCCATCAATGGTCGTTATCTCAAGAAGTATCATGTTTGAGTGCATATGATTGCATGATTAGATAAACATTATATTCATTACTCCTCATATTATATATATATATATATATATATATCACTCAAAAATTCTCTTGCATTATGAGAATGCAAAATCGAGTTGCAATGAAATTCCCCCTGCAAGATAGGTGGCATTTTTATTTTTATATATTTATTTACGTTGATATCATGCTTTCTACAAATATTGCAAGATGAAAGTATATATATATATATATATATATATATATATATATATATATATATATATATATATATATATATATATATATATATATATATATATATATATATATATATATATATGTGTGTGTGTGTGTGATTTGATAATAAGTCTCATCCATTTTTATATTGATATAAAAAGAGATATAAGTACCACTTCATATTAGCTTGAAAATCCCCCATCAGGGGGCATTTTTTTTAAATTTTCTATTAGAAATGCACTCATGTCTATTTTGGGTTGACATCATGTCTTGTGGTGAGATCCCTAAATAATATTTAAAATTATATTTGTTTAAGTCATAGGTGACTATGCAAATAGTAGGCAAGATTACATCCACTCAGGACATGTAAAGGACAACTTTAAAGGTTATAGGTTCACCTCACAATTAATAGAATCTCAAAGATCAAGAGAAAAAGCTTTCAAGTTTTGAGGACTCACTAAGCCCAAATATGATCGAGTCACCAACAAACCCTAAGAAATGTTAGAATGAAAGAGCCCCTCTCTTGTTTGTTTAATGACTATGGTTGTCTATCCTCCAAAGTTGATCCAACTCAACGAATTTAAGTGATCCAGATCTGAAGAATCCTTCCATTTAATCGATGAATCAAGAGAGGATCTAAGGAGAGGTCTAAGTAACCATAAAGCACAGACCTATACAACTTCTTCAATAAGTCCAGTAAAGCAGCAAGCACAGGGTTGAAGAAGCTATCTTGAAGTTTGTATAAAGCTCATAGCTGAACTATGAGAATTTTGTAGTCAACCAATCCATTAATACACCAAGTTGGACTAAGAACTTTCTTGCCATACACCTAACACTCATCTTGAATACTAGGTCATTGGCTTGTATCCTTCAACAAGTCCACCAAAAGCAATAAACAAAGGACCGAAGGTATGTACATCCTTCTGACAAGTCAATTTGGACAAGTCGGTTAAACCTTCAACAAGTCTACCAAAAGCAATAAGCAAAGGACTGAAGGTATGCACATCCTCCTGACATCAATTCAGACAAATAAGGTTAATCCTTCAACAAGTCCACCAAAAGAAACAAGCAAAGAATCGAAGGTATGCATATTTTCCTAACAAGTCAAGTTAGATAAATCAGGTCAATCCTTCATCAAGTCCATCAAGCTTGAAGCTAGAACAGAAGGAACCTAAATCACAAAGTAAATAAGATTCATTTCTTCATCAAGCCTACCAAACATGAAGCCAAGGTTGAAGGAAGATCAAATTTGCAAACCACTGAAATGAGATATTCACTAAGTCAATTGAAGTAGATAGTAGAGGGTAGAAGATACTCCCACTTTCCTAATAAGTCAACTTGGACAAATCAAGTCAATCCTTCATCAAGTCCATTAAGCACAAAATTAAGACAGAAGGAACCCAAAATTCAAAAAAAAGTACAAAATTCTTCCTTCACCAAGCCTACTAAGCACGAAGCTAAAGCAAAAGAAGGATTAAAGATACAAACCACTAAGATGAGACCTTCGACAAGCCCATCAAAGAATTAGGAATATGATCGAAGGTATCTCTCTTCCTACTCGATGAGTCAATAATGCAAATCAGGTCAAATCTTATATGGTCAACTAGTGTACAATAAACATGGCCTGCTTCATTCGCACACCATATTTGTTGGGGGTATTTATTGATCTATAAATAATTTTCATATGCTTAATTTAGTAAATATATTAAAATCAACAAGAATTAGATGCATCGTCATGAAAATAAGAGTTGGAAGCATATGGATTGTAATTGAAATTTATCGAGATATCCTTCGATCATGAAATCAACTGCACCAATGCATTCAGAATATCAAAATCAATTAAAATTTATATTTCACATCAATCAATTACAGTCCAATGAAGGAAAATAAATATAATAGGCAATTTTACATATATTAAAGTTGAGAGGCCTCAATGGTATCCAAATGAGCTCCTTTCATGCAACAAACTGTGTCATTATCGAAACATTCAAAACTATTGAACAAGGGCTTTCAAAATTGATTGATCAAGTGGGGAGCAAATAATAAGCCACAAAATGCAATGTTGCAAGAATTAAGCTTGAATTGGCCATGATTGACTTCAACATTGCTCAAGTAAATCTTTGATTCTGAAATGGACTACGCTGTTGAACTCAAGACATCAAATTTGCCTAAAAAAGATATCCATATTGCATGAGATTAATTTCGATGAATTTTTCACATAGATATGGCCATAAAAAATAACTACATTTAGATATTTATTTTAATATTGATCAAATTTGATTTCTTAATATCTAAATTATTTCAGAATTAATTCAAAAAAATTTGGTATAAATTATTTCCAAAATAGACCTAATTTAATTCAAATTTTCTTGAAAATCCTACCTAAACTCATAAGAAAAGTAATTAATCTAAAATTAATGGGCCTCAATCCCCTATTTTCCCTCTCGATTCAAAACATTATGGGATTGCCTCATTAAACAAGCAATTGATGCAATCTGATTTCCCTGCTTTCATTCATTCTAAGGGTTGCATAGCAGGCGCAGCCAAAACCCCGTAAGCCTCCCTCGATTTCTACTTCATTTCTCCCTCTATTTCTATCTCCATCGCAAGCTTGTATTCAAGAACAGATCAAAACTCCTCTCCATCCCGTCGCCCACTATTCAATCCTCCCAATCAAATGAGATCATCCCGCTAGCTCATCATAGATCCCTTCACACGTCCAAGGTTTAGTAATTTGGTAGGCAATTTTGTTTTCTCTCTCTCTCTCTCTCTCTCTCTCTTCTTCCTCGTCGTCCAAGTAGCAAGTCCCACATAGTCTAATTTCTCTGGAATGACAAATCCAACCAAGAATTCTTCCTCGAGATCCTCTCTCGTCCATTCTAAAGATCATACAATAAGTGTAGCCAAACCCCAAAAGGCTCATCTCCCTTTCTTTCTTCTATCGTTGATCATCTGCATAAGTTGACCACCAAGTTTGTTCCCAATCCTACCTTTCATCTCCCTACTTCCCCTATTTATTTCTCCTAACTGAACCAAATCCACCCACAACTTCTGATTCTAGTCTTCTCAACTAGCACCTCACTGCCAAACTCCCATCCCCTGTTCACACGAGAGAAAAAAAAGAGGACTGCTTTGTGCTTGAGCGATGAAATCAGGCTGAAACTCTTCTCTTTCCCGTTGCTCACAAAACCAAAAAGGATTTTCTCTTAGCATAGGTGGCTCTCTTGTCTGTCTCTCTCTTTCTCTCTCTCTCTCTCTCTCTCTCTCTCTCTCTCTCATCATTCCTTCATTTTGCATCCGGTTCTATCTTCCTATTTCATCCAACATGAGCTGCAGCTATCCTTCCAATGCTGCCTTCATCCAAACTACAGTCATCCCGCCAATTTCCTATTCATCCTAGCCTTCCCGTAATTCACATCCCCTTGTCATAAATAAGAAGCAACTCTACCATCAGGTAGGTTCCTCTTAGTTCTGACATCTCCTTCCTAAACTAGGTTCTAGCTATAGTGACCCTCCCTTCATCTCATTATCATATCTAGCCCCATCTCCAATACAACCTTGCAAATAAGAAAGCAACTCTGCCATCAAGCAAGTTCTTCTTAGTGCCCTCCATCTCCCTAAACTCTCTACACTACTACTTCTACATGCCACTATTAACCTCATTTTTAGGATGAGCTCTCAACGTCTCCATCTTAGACATAGGAATCCTCTTAGAATTTAAGAGATTCTTAGTATTAAGATACATCTAGTGATTAGGTGGAAACTCAACCTAGCCCCATAGACTTAGAAGAGTTAGTCATAGGAATAGGTCAGACCTTAGGGGTGTTAGGAAAATTTGTCTACCCTATAGCTTAAACCAAATTCCTTACTTCCTTCCTTCAAGCCAAACTTCAAATCAAGTCAACATCAAACCTAAATCAATTCCAGCTTAATTGATTTACTCTAAACTCAAATCAATTCCACATGATTGAAATCCATAATTAATTCTAAATGATTGAAGCCCATGATTGAAATCCCAAGTTCAAAATATTTCCTAAATCCTTTATCCTCTTAAGGACTTAGCCTAAATCAAATTCATGAAATTTTCTCACAACCATTTATATTCTCATTTATATTCACATATATAAATGAAATATAAATTCAAATCAATCAAACTAAATCCAAAATTCAAATCCAAATAAAAAATCTTTCTTAAGTCACTTTGATTTTCTCTTAAGGACTTAGCCTAGATCATGTTCAAATCACTTCAAATCTTTGAAATTTTCTCATAACCCATTTATATTCTCATTTATATTCACAAATATAAATTCAAACAACTAAAACCAACTACAAAAATCAAACTCAAATTCAATCAAACTCCAGCCTAAGCCTTTCAAGTCAAAATCTTGAACTTAGCCAAATCAATTTCAAATCAGGCCAAACCCTTGATTTATTTTCATGATTCAATCAATCCTTCAATCATGAATCCAAATATAAATACAAACTTCAATCACCAAATCAAAAATCAATTCAAAAAATCAAACCTAAGTCAAACTCATGTTCACCCCCCCCACCTTGAACTTGAAATTGTCAAATGAATCAAAACCCATTTGACTTCAAACCACTTGAAAATGGATTTATATTTCAATCATAAGCCCATATGTGAGTTAAATCAAACTCAAATCAAGCTTTGACCAAGCCATTTGACCCACTTAAGCTCACTTGACCCAAAGTGACCTAAAGTACTCTTATGAGCCTAATTATAATCTTAACCAAATTAGATTGAACTAAGCCCACCTAAGCCTTTTATCATGATCAACAATCATCATGAGATGATCAATCACTCAAATTGAGTCAAACCAAGTCAACATCCACCATAGGCCAAATTGATTGAAATCATTGATCAAAATTCATTCATGATCAATGTTTGAACTTGACCAAGTCAACATTTGAGCCTAACCTAGCCCAATTGGCCACTTGACCCAAGTTGACCCAACTTGACCTAAAAAGTCAAAATGTGTCAAAACTTGATCTAAGCCAAATTGATTGAAACCAATGGGTCACATTCATTCCAAAATGATTGTTAAACTTGACCAAAGCCTCATTTGACCAACTAGACCCAACCTAGCCTAATTGACATTGAACCCAACTTGACCTAAAGGGTCATATTGAGCCAAACTCAAATATAAACCAAATTGATTGGAAACAAAGATACCAATCTATTTTATATGACCAACCAAACATGAACCAACCCATGACCTAATCCAAATAGGTCAATTTGGTCAACTTGACCCATTTGACCTAAATGAACTCAATTGAACCAAAACCAAATATAAACCAAATTGAATCAAACCAAAACCAAAAAATATTTCAAATGGTCATATGAACTTGACCCAACCCTTGGTTTGACCCAATTTGACCAATTGGTCAACTTGACCAAGTTGACCTTTGACCTAAATGGGTCAACATGAGCCAAATCACATCAAACCAATTCCCAAATTCAATGAAACTTGCCTAACCTATTTTTCAAACATAACAAACATATTCATTGAAATAAGCCAAATGACCTTTTCCCTAGGTCAGTGGCCAAATCCACTTGAATTTGGTCAAATCCTTTCCATAACCACTTGGCACCCTTAGTGGACAAGTGAACACTGAGTATGGTGCACCCAACCCAATGGGTTTAGGTCAGCCCAACCTAGCCTATGGCTAAAACTGACCACTTGCATGAAATTAAGCACATGAAATTAAGCACATGGAATCCCTCCTCCACTTGATTTAAGCAAATGCAAGCTCCACTACTCCACTCCTCTGGCCAAACCAATTGTAAGGACACCCCTAAAGCCTAACAAACCCATCAAGGTGGTTCAATTGGATCAAAATGGAAGGAGAAGCTCTACGTCCATTTTCAAGGGGAGATATACTCCCTAATTTGAATTCATCTCATTCCCCTATTTTGAAGGAGTAAGAGGAAGCCGAGGAGCCTTTGCTGTGATCCCAAGCTCCTAGAGTGAAATCAACTTCTCCATTTTCATTTACTCAAACTAAAAAATGGGAGCTCCATTGAAATTCCAAACTTACTCCACACTCAATCAACCCAATTCCTCTTGCAAGCTTCATCGTGAGCTCAACTCACCCAAGCTTTCTGTTCCCAAGGTGGAGGAGTCCTCTTGATCAAGATGGAGCTCAAGTCAAGGTGGAGTTGGCCTCCAGAAGGATCTACCCAATTTCAACACCTTCAAACTTCAACAAAGCTTTGTCCCCACTAGAGGAAGCTTCTCCAAGGGAATCGAATGTCAGTGATCACCTCTAGTGAGGATAGCCACTAAACCGAGCACATTTTTAATATTGTTTGGAGCTTTGTGAAGTTGATTTTCCCCCATGAGATTCTAGTCATTATATGTGTTTGTCTTTGTGCTTAGATGGTGTGGGTAAGTTTTGGGATCAATCTGAGCTCAATCGAATGATCATCCTCTAAGATGGTGTCCATTCTTTATAGAAATATAGGAAGGATCATGGCCATCCATCACATTTTGGATGGACCATGATTAAGATGCATAGATCCCATGTTTAATCCCTTAGATCCTGTTTAACCTCACCGCCCAATCCTTGATCGATAATGAGGAGAAAGGCATGTAGCACCACCATGCGATGCTATAATGTGACAACTTTAATATCGAATCCCATTATTCCATGTGGAAATTGCATGCCACATCAGTGGTCCACGTGGCACCGATGGGATTAGAAATTTAATTAGGCTATTAAATCGCTAATTAATGATGGAAACTTTCAAAATTCATATCTAAGCCTAGAAAAATCAAAAAAATATGAAATAAATTGCATTAGATAGATAATTGAACATAGAATATTCTAAAATAATTTTAATGGATTTTGAATAGCTTTTCTCTAAATTTGGGTTTTATTGGGAATGTTATTTTGCTAATTACCCTCTAATTACTCCACTGATTAACCCTAAACTTATTGTGCATAATTAATGGGATAACTCCTACCTCCCCTAATTTTCTTGAGATTTATTGGTGGCTTAATTAGAGAAATTTTTAGTTCATTCCTTAATCACTCCTTTAATAATTAAGCTTATGGGGTATAATTAGTGGTTTAACTATGATTGAGTCAATTAAGTTTTTCTTAAGTGAATATGAGGTTTAGGAATAATTTTGGGATACTTTTCCTTAAGATATTCCTTAAACCCCTTCCTTAATCCAACCCTTAAGTTAATTTACTAATTACCCCTTAATTAATCATAAAATTCTAAAACTTTCCAAAAACTCAATTAATCTATCTTGGGTAGATGCTTAGGTGTTCAATAAGCCTAAGTACATTAAGGAAATCAAAACCCAACTCACATGTGTGAGAGGGTTATGAAATTACTTAAGTTAAACCCTTAGTTTAATTAATCATTAATCATGAGCCAATTGCATTAGACCCTTTTTTCTTAGGTGCATTGATTTAAATTCCTTGTGTTTTTATGTCATGTCTCATTGGCTCATAATTATTTGATTAAGTATGCTAAGGTGGTAGTGTAAGGGATAATTAACATACTTAATTCATACCTTAACCTAACCAAAGCATAAAATTGATCTAATAATCTAAAATTAAACTAAAATAATAAACATATGTGGAATGGGTTAGAGCAACAAACTCACCTCATTTTCAAATTAAATCAAACAAAACAAAATCAAACCTTCTTAAAATAATTTGATTTGTTTTAAGCTTTCTTATTTCATAAGATTGTCTTTAGAATTAATTAGGTGAATGTATTTACATGCTTTCATCACTTTAGTTCTTTCCTAACATGCTAAATGTGTATGTCATATGAGTTTCATGCATTCATGCTTTTCAAAAATCAAATTCAAAATGAAATATTTTCTTTATGTCAAATTGCATGTTTTGGCTAAAGTAAAAATATGAATGGCTATTATCACTATTAAATCCAAAACTATTTTAAAAATCTACAAATAAAATACCTAAAACTGAAAGTATGCTACTTATAATTATTTATATGCTTGCATGTGAATATAAATATAAATATGTGCATAGTGTAGCTCTCCTTCTCTTTTCTTTTGACATAGTTTTGAATAAGATTTGGCAAAGTGTATAGTTCATTTGAAAAGAACACAACACTTGCCTAATCTCATTCCTATGCTATTACCCAAGAAGGACATCCACACTTGCACATATAAATTTCATAAATAAAACTAATAAACCAATACAAACTTTTTGCATCTTTCTTTTTCCATTCATTTATTTTGTACATGTGTTTGTATTTAAAGAAAGTAATATATTACTGACAACCCAGGTTGTGAGGCTTTAAGTAGCCCTAAGTAGGTCTTGTACCTTACACCCCTAACAATTAATGACATACTCACTTATGCCTTTTATACATATACACATGCATGTGAATAATGGATAAAAGAAACCCCTCTTTTCTACTTAATGAAAATCATGCATCATGAAGCATTATAATTTTCTTATGTAACACTTTTTAGCATTCATCATGAAGTGTGCTAAACATTCCCATTTGTATGTATAGATATGCTTAGATTCATTCCATATGCATGTTATACATGTTGGGAAAGAAATGAAGTGATGTGTGTTTTGTGATATTAGTTACTTAATCTTAAAATGCCTTTCTTTTGAATAGGTTTGTTTAGGGAAAATCTAAACTTAAGATTAATTAAAATACATAATAAAACATTCACTAAATAAAAATCAAATATGAATCCACTTTAGAAATTACTTAGGGTAGGGAAGGAAAGAGAAGTTCTCTTTTTTCCCTTTATAACTTAGTAATTAATTGTAGATTCATTTAAACCAAAATAAATCAAAATAAAATCAACGCCAAATCAACTAAACACTTAAATGAAACCACCCATTTAAGTTGAACATCTTCACACTTAGAAAATCTAAACCTTAAAGCCATAGCTAAGCATACCACACAAACCTTTTTAAAGCACACACATTAGTTAAGTCACCACTTCTAGCTTTAGGTTAGGGTGGTGCATTGATGTTTGCTTTATTTTGTGATGTATTATTTCTAGTCTAGATGTTAGGTGAATGCATAGAATGAATGGTAGGATGATTTAGTCTAATCATTTTTCTGTAGGGATTGTTTGGGTATAATAAAAATATAAATGTTTTTGCATGTGTGTTTATACCCCTAAGCATAATCCAATAGTGTGTGGACTTACACCCATGTGTGGGTTCTAAGTCCAATATACATGCTTGGGATTTGTATGGTTTGTTTAGCTAATCTCTATTTTATGTGTTAATTAGATTTACTTTTCTTTTCATGTATTTTGTAATTAAGATTTTGGAATGAATGTTATGAGGGATTAGATGAGCATCATAAGATTCATCTTATGTACCATGTGAAGCCTTTGAGAAACCACCTTCCAACCATCTAAAAGAAGGAACCAAAAGAAGAAAGAAGAAAGAAGAAAGAAAAAAGAAGTAAGAAGAAAGAAGAAAACAAGAAATGAAGACCCCATAACATGAATTTCCTTACTTGATTGTAAATTAATTCATTTATAACTGGGTTGTATAAGGTAGAGCTGCTACCCAATTTTTTTTCAGTTTGCGTGGTGCCAAACCAAAAATGGCCTTTATTCTTTTGCTTAGCTTTATAAAATGTTTGATGTTTTTAGCTTGTGCATTAAGATGACATGTTTTCCTAGTTTCTTCTTGCTTGATGTATGGCTGGATGATTAGGCTCTTAGGAAAAATAAATCTTCTACCAAATTAATTAACTCAAAATTAAAATAAATAACTCATAACCTCATTAAAGCCTAAGTTAAAATCAAGATAAAAGAATTAGCAACCCTTATGGATGAGTATTTTTATAACATCATGCATAAAAGCATATTGTTACACTCTTGATTGGAGGGCTTCCACCTTGAGAGAAACTTGGCTTGACCTTTGAGAGCCATGGTGGAAACACACCTCCTCCCTTCTCACTAATTTTGGCCCATAATCTTACTTCTCATGCATTAGGCATATGAATCCTATAAGCCTGAGTCAAATGATTGTCCAAAAATAAAAATAAAATGTAATATATTTTGCATTAGATCTAGAACATTTTTCATGCCCTTACATAATCTAGTCTCTTAGGGAGTGAGTTTAAGGACTTAGTCTCTTTCTAAATAATAAATAAACTCTATCTTGCATAAAGCATATGACTTGCCTATGAATTTAAAATCATAGAGGAGTTAGTTGCCACCCTGTAAGTCCAAATGGTGGTTTGTCCCTCTGGAGAGTAAACCAAATACCCATTTTCCTTAGATTTAGGTCGTGCTTTTGCCTCAAAGCTCCCTAGATTTAGGTTTAGGTTGCTTCTCCCCTCTATGGGCCATAAGCATAAATCCTCACCTCTTAGGCATTTCCATAACCTTGTATTATGGAATCATAAGCCCTAAACTTCTAATAAAAAATTCAACTCAAATAAATAATTCAATTTCAAAATATAAAGCCCAACCATGGATAGTTTGAGATGTTACTAGGTTTCTAGCATCAATGACATCTTTTACTTATCTTCCTTTGCCGGTTACGTATTGCTCCGATCCCATTTTAGTCTTAAAAAGAATAAACTAATCCATTGATAGTCCTACCTATTAAAATCTTTGGAGATTGATCATTTACCCTAATCAGAGTATTCTAAGGAATCCCTTCCTTAGAATGTAATTAACTATGGGGCTTTCTAGAACTCTGAGCAATTTAAAATAAACCCTACTTTACTTTTCCATGTAAAGTATGGGAAGAATCTCTGGTACAATGGCAAACCTATTGTCCTTAGGAATCCTTGTTGAGGTGATTATGTCAATTGTAGGGTGGTGTCTTCTATCTTTTGAGATAGTACACCTTTCCTCAATGTCGTACCCAATCATCCTCAATAAGAACATTTGTGGATCTATGTGGTGTCAAAAAAGCATAAAAAAAGTAGATTTTTATCTTCATTTTATCCCACATAGATTGAAGATAGAAGTATTCATTCTTTTAGAAATCTTATCTTAAAATTTTCACCACAGATTTTTCTAATGACTCCGCTGAGGATGGTTCCTCTCTCCATCTTTGGTAAATGATCGTTATCGATAGTGGGTTTGTACTGTGGTATGAATCCAAGACTATCTTTCTTTCTGTTGGCACTTAACTTATTTCATCCTTAAGTTAAGCCAGCTAACATCTTTAGGTTTTAGGACCTCACCCTGTGTTGGTCTTAAAACCACCGTTGGGTTCCCCAATGGGTGAAAATAAAAGTTTAATAAAAAAGAATTAATTAAAGACTTCCTCCTTACCATTTTCATGTTAAGGAAAGGTTCATCCTAAAATAATAAAGATAAAATAAATCCTTCACAAAAATCTTGCTTTTCAAAAAGCACTCTTTCAAAAATACACATAATAAAATATTTTTCACAAAACTTTTCCTAAGTCATCTGCATCTAACAAACTTCATGATTGTTATATTTAGGATCATCTTTACAAAAATAAAATTTCAACAATCACATTTTCTAAAAAAAAAGCAGAAATGAGTTTCTCCACCCAATTAATTTTTGGTGAAGGCCTCATTTTCAAAAATAAAAATTCTAACAATCATATTTTCAAAAGCATAAAATTTGAAGAAGGGCCTTTCCATTAAATACATCTAAATGTGTTGAAAGGATATTACATCATCAAGAAAAATCATAACTTTGAAATTCCACTTACCACATTCCACATGTTTTAGGTTGGAACTCTCACATTTTCAAAAAGCATATATAAAACCTCTCCATTAAATATACCCACACTTATTGGGTGGAGGCTTCATTTTCAAAAAAAATCAAAAATAAATTTTCAAAAAGCACATATGAATATCTCCATTTTTATTGAATGGAAATTTCATTTCCAAATAAAGTAACATTATTTTGAAATGCCACTTAACATATTCCATATATGATTATGTTGGGATTTCCTCTTTAAAAAAAGTAATAATCACATATACACCTTTGAAAATGACATAATTGATTTCCATCTTACATACAAATTGTTAAGTGGAAATCTCCTTTTAAAATGAACAAAACAAAATTTTCAAAACATATTTGAACTTCAATTAGCCATTTTAGTCTCCTTTCCTAAATAAAATTTGAACATACTTTTGGGTTTCATTTAGCATACTCAAATTGGCTAAATGAACTCTCCCTTCCAAAATTTTCAAAACATATTTGTAACTTCAATTTAGCCCATTTGCTAAAGTGAAGTCTCTTTCAAAATCTAAAACAAAAATTTCAAACATATTTTGGAATTTCATTTAGCATACCCAAATTTGCTAAAATGAAATTTCCATTTCACAAAACAAAAATTAACATATTTGGAATTTCATTTAGCATACTCAAATTTGCAAAGTAAAATATCCATTTCATAAAATTTTAAAACACATTTGGAACTTCAATTTAGCATACCCATTTGCTAGAATGAAGTCTCCCTTTTCCAAAAACAAAAATTTGAAACACACTTTTGAAATTTCATTTAGCATACTCAAAATTTACTAAGTGAAATGTTGATTTCACAAAAATTTTCAAAAACACTTTTTGGAACATCATTCTTTAGCATACCATATTTGCTAAAGTGAAGTCTCCATTTTTCAAAACAAAACCAAAACACAAAAATCTTTAAACACATTTTGAAATTTCATTTAGCATACTCAAATTGGCTAAGTGAAATTTCCATTTTACAAAATCAAATGGAACTTCATTTTAGCATACCATATTTGATAAAGGGAAGTCTCCATTTTCAATCAAAATCAAAAGAAACATATTTGGATTCTCTTAGCCTTGTTAAGGATCCTACTTTTCAAAAACAAATCAAAATAAAAATAGAAACACATTAGGATTTCCTTAACATACTTAAATTTGCTAAGGATCCTACTTTTTAAAATCAAATTAAAATCAAAAGAAACACATTAGGATTTTCTTAGCATACTCAAATTTGCTAAGAATCCTATTTTCAAAAAGTTTTAAAAACAAAACACACTTGGATTTCCTCATTTAGCATGCCCAAATTTGCTAAATGGGAAATTCCATTTCTCTTTTCAAAATCACAAAAAGATTCACAAAATAAAGCAAAGAAAGAAACAAAAAGAAGAATTTTTTTCAAACATCTCACTTAGCATACCCAAATTTATTAAGTGAATAAATTACAAAAATCTCAAATCCAAAATAAAAAGAAATTGACCCTTTACTTTAACATACCTAAATTTGTTAAATAAAGGATCCTCAAGATCAAAATTAAAACTCAAATATGAACCTATGGAAGCATCTCTTCAAATAAAAATATTTAAACCCATTTTCAATATATCCAAATTTATTGAAAATGGATTCTATATCCAAAAAAATTCTTCTTTCCAATCAAATCTTAAAATCTATTCTAAATCATTTGAACTCAACTTAACATTTTCAAAATATTGAGTATGAGTTCAAATTTTAAATTCAAAATTCAAAGTCAACAAGAATCTGATTCAAGTTTATTTAATATTGACTTTGTTGATCTCGATTCTACATTGGTTTCAATTTTAGTTGATAGAAATGGGCTGAATATGTGTTTACCTTTCCCCATGGGATGGACTTGTACATGGACCATTCACCATTCGATTTGATCACCTTCATTTTGGATGATGTATTGACAAAATTACTTGTGAGACTCCCTCACCACTATTAGCGGGACCAATGATGGGCATTATTGATTGATATGCCCTCAAACTTTGATATTCCCTCACCAAAGAGCGGTGGTACATAATTTTAGCGTAAATGCTCATGGTACTCCGGTGCAGTTACTCACCTCATGAGGCTAGCACACTCATTAGCTTCTTCAAAGGCTCTCACGATCCCAGTCTCTCCTTTTAGGGTGGTCTACTCTTTGCCCACCCACCAAGACTCGAGGAGGACAAAACTACATGATTAAGCTGCTACTCATCTCAGGAGATGGCAGCTAGATTGTGGAGTTGCACTATGATTTCCCATTAGTTATAACCCATTTCATCTTCTCTGGGTGCATGGATGCTGAATCCCACTTCACCTAGTGGTTTTTCAACCACAATTAGTCAGAGTAGGAGGTCATATGTTGACCTCCGTTCAATTCTACACCAGGTTGGCGGGGGGCCTATGAATAATCTGAGTCTGGGGATCAACTTGACTTAAGATCTTATCCTCATGGCGTGGGGAGCATCTATGGCGAGGAGGCCATACATAATTCATATACTTCTAGAGAGGTTTGATACGGTCTGACTCATTGATTTTCTCGATCGGTGTACTACCTGCATTGAATTTTCTACTTATGGGGATTACTCATCACAGGAGAAGAGCTCCTATTTTAAGAGAGTCGATGGTGTCACCACCACACCGCTCTACCCCCCATACACCATCACCCATTCATGTTTGAAATCTCATTCCCAGAGGCCATGAAAGCCATATTAGGGAGAAGAGGACCTTGTTGGTGATCAGGCTGGAGATCCTATTCCATCTGCTTCTTGAGGTGAGCTCTCTGCTTCATTCTTCTCTAGTTATGGCAGGAAGAAATGGCGAGCATAGTGGTGGTCTTCACCATCACCACCACAGAGAATTTGGAAATGGTTTAGTAGTTCAGAGGGATGGCCACCCATTTGCATGATAGAACCTCCTAGAGTGTCACCTTAGAGTCGGTGGATGAGTGTATATCCTCTAGCAGTATAAACTCTTGATTCTCCGGGAGGTGTACCTCATGGTGCAATGTTGATCCCACCAATCAAAATCATTTCTGCCAATTTTGATAGATCATTCTCTTGATGACATAGTAGCTCATTATTTCATGAAGAATCTAGGATATGATTGTCTGATGAGGAGAAGATTTGATCAATAAAGATAATTTGTTGGGAGACTCAGCAGGGGTTTACATGGTAGATACTAAGGGATCCCTCCTCAAAGGGCATCAGGCTATGGAAGGTGTTAAGGATGAGTAGGAACACCCATTATCCAACACTCTAGACTAATAAAATAGAATGACAAAATAGATAGGATAGAGAAGAGGCTCAAGGATTAGTTACTTGTTGCATCTGCATTTAGCCCCAAATAGTTCATCCTACCACAGCTGAGACTAGTCAGCTAGAGTTGGTGCATGTCTTAGACCCATCCAAGACTTTATCTCCATTAGAGCAAAGTAGCACTAGCATGTATAGGAAGGTAGTGGATAGTACCTCCATGAAAAAAAGATATCAAGTCTGGTTGACTGAAGGAAGCATTGGTTCAAGAGGAATAATCAATTCCAAAGGGTAGACTATCAATTTAATACAATCCAATATCTAAGGGTTTCATGCCACCTTCTTCAAGAGTTTTGGTGTGGAAACCGAGGCACACATACATTTAAGAAGTTATTACAACGCTAGTGATAGTGATGCTTTAATTTTCTATCTCTTCGTCAGTAGCCTAGCAAGGATAGCTATTGATTGGTATGGTGAACTTCTCAATAGTTTAGTAAAGACTTTTGTTGAGTTGGAGCAACTCTTTATCAAGAGGTTTCTTTGAAGCTCAACAAGGTCAACATGATCTCGTTAACTTAATGACACCATGAGTCCTTATGACAACATTATCAGATGACATAACCTGAGTATGAAATATGAACCATAGAGAGGCAAAATAGTTACCTTCTCCAGATGTACCAACAAAGCATCGTAAATAAGAAGCACGGGAAGTGATAAAATGGATGGGGAAGCTTTCTAGAGAATAGTTTGAGAGAACTTCGGTCCAGATGCTCACCTCCTCACCACTTAGGCGACCTACCCACCACTAGCCTCCATGGCCTCCTCCTCACCCATCATTATGGAATACCTTGCCGGTGTTATGGTCCACCTACTCTTTTGGATAAACTCAACAAGCCTTATTCATTTGAGAGGAGGTCAAAGATCTTTAAGAATCTCTTAAAGAAGCTAATTTTCAAAACAGAGGCGGAGGGTGGGCAAGCCATGATCCACTTTATCTGTATGTTAGGTCATGTTTGAAGGATTGCTTCACATTTAAGGACTGCTTGAACAGCTTGAAGATCAAGAAACTTTCCTTATGGGTGCTTGATTTTCAACCACCAACATCAGGAAGGTTTGGGTTCTATAGCTAACTCAAGGAATGGGGGCTCCGGGTGACATGTGCCGACAGGTAGCTAATAGCACAACCATCGACCGAGTCTAGCCTCTAGTCTACCATTGCAACTACCACATTAGTGACTACCACTACTTCAACTAGCTCTTCTTCTGGTAGTAGACATCTTGTATTGATAGATTAGTGCAACAAATCTCTCACCCCTCTTACTTTACTTAATTTCTACTTTGTACCTCCTATCAAATCCATGAAATTGAAGAATAAAGCTAACTTGAATTACATCTGTGTCACTTCTAATGGGTTGTCTGAATCTATTCTTAATAACTCTTTGTGGTGAAAAATTTCTAGAAGGGAGTCTCCTTTCAAATCTTTGGGGAGAAAGAAGAGGAACCACCCTTATAAAAATTCATCTTGGTAAGATGCCACGTAGATCCGCAAATGTACTTATTCCAATGATTGGATACATCATCAAGGTATAGTGTACTATCTTGAAAGATAGAAGTCACCCTTTAATGGAACCAATCACCTAAGGACTCAGGATGATGAGTGCATATATGCAGAGATTCTTCCCCTATTTTACATGGAAAAGTAAAGCGGGGTTTATTTTAAATTGAGTTCATTAAGTTCCCTACATGGTAAGCCCCCATAGTTAATTACATCCTAAAGGATAGGGTCCCTTAAGAAAACTCTCAATTAAGGTAAATGATCATTGTCTCTGAAGATTTTAACATGGAATGACTATCAATCGATTAGTTTAAGTTTTTGAAGATCAAAATGAGATTGATCAAAAGAGGGAGTTATTATCGAAGTCAAAAAGGAAAATAAGTAGGAGATGCTCACGATGCTAGTAAACCTAGCGAGCATCTCAAACTATCCTAAAATTGGGCTTTACATTTTAGAAATTGGTTTAGCTTTTTTGAGTTATATTTTTCATTAGAAATTTAGGACTTATGATTCCTTAACACAAGATTAAGGAAATGCCTAAGAGGTGAGGAATTTTGCTTATGGCCCACAAAGGGGAGAAGCAACCTCAAAACCTAAATCAAGGGGCTTCGACGAGGGCCGGAAGCACAACCTAAATCTAAGGAAAAAATGGGTAATTGGTTTGCCTCCATAAGAGAGGACAAATCACTCAATAACTTGAACTTACAACCGCCTGAGGGTGGCCGCCAACTAACTCCTCCTATGATTTTAAATACATGTAAGCAAGTCTTTATGCTTATGCAAGATAGCTAGGCTATTTTTATTTAGAAAAGACTAAGTCCTTAAACTCACTCCCTAAAGAGACTAGATCATGTAAAGGGACATGCTTCAAATGACCTAAATCTAATGAATTTCAAATTTCATTTTATTTTGATTTTTGGACAAATATTTTGACTTAGGCTAATAGGATTTTTATGGCTAATGCATGAAAAATTAGATTAATGGAAAAAAATCAGCGCGAAGGGAGGAGGTGAGCTTCCATCATGGCCCTCAAAGGTCAAGTCGGGTTCTCTGGCAAAGGTGAAAGCCCTCCAATCAAGAGTGAAATAAGATGCAGTTGTGCATGATATTATAAAGAAATTCTCATCCAGCTAAGAGGTAGCTAATTCTTTTATCTTGATTTTAATCCTAAGCTTTATGTGAGATTATGAGTTGTTAAATTGGGTAAAAGATTTATTTTTCCCTAAAGAGCCTAATCCACATCCAGGCCATACATAAAGCAAGGAAGAAACTAGGAAAAACAAGCCACTTAATGCAAAATCTAAACAAATCATCAAACAATTTATAAAAAACTAATGTAAAAGAATAAATGGTTATTTATGGTGGGCACCACCATAAACCAAAAATATCAAATGTGTAAAGCTCTACCTTATAACTCAGTTTAAAAATGAATCAAATTACAATTTAAGCAAGGAATTCATTGTTATGGGGGTCTTCAAGCTTTATTCTTCTTTCTTCTTTCCTTCTTCCTTCTTTTCTTCTTTTTTTCTTTGGTTCCTCCTTTGGATGGTTGGAAGGTGGATGCTCCAAGGCTTCACATGGTGCATAAGATAGGATCTTATGATCAATGCTCATCTAATCCCCATAACAAATCATTCATCCTAAATATATAAATTTTTGCATGAAAAAAGAAAAGTATAATCTAAACACCTACAAAATAAAGGTTAGTAAAATCACCACACAAATCCAAGCATATATTGGACTTATCACCCCACACATGGGTGACTAAGTCCCATTGTTATAGTCTTGCTTTATTCTTCTTTCTTCTTTCCTTCTTTTCTTTTCTTCCTTTGGTTCCTCCTTTGGATGGCAGGTGTATGCTCCAAGGATTCACATGGTGCATAAGATAGGATCTTATGATCAATGCTCATTCTAAACCCCATAACAAATAATTCCAAAATCCTAAATATACAAATTTTTACAGGAAAGGAAAAGAATAACTCTAACTAACACCTACAAAATAAAGGTTAGTCAAATCATACCACACAAATTCTAAGCATATATATTAGACTTATCACCCCACACATGGGTGACTAAGTCCACCTCGTCTATGGATTATGCTTAGGGGTATAACTTAGCAAAAAAATTTATATTTTTATTTATGATAGTTCCAGCACAATCTCTGCAAAAGAATAGTTAGACTAAGTACATCCTACCATTCATTCTATGAGCATACATTAACATTTCTAAAACATTAATCACAAAATAAAACATTACATCAAACCATGTGACCAAACTAGGCTAAGTGGTGACTTAGGCTAATGTGTGATTTGAAGGCTTGTGTGGTATTTAGCATGACTTTAAGTTTAGATTTTCTAAGTGTGAAGAACATGTTCAACTTTTTCATTAAGTTGTTTAAGTGTTTTGGGTTGGTTTTATTTCATGTTTTAATTTAGTTTGAAACCTACAATTAATTACTAAGTTATAAAGAGAAGGGAACTTCTCTTTCCTTCCCTAGCCTAAAGTAATTTTCTAAAGTAGGTTCAAATTTTAGTTTTATTTAGGTGAATGTTTTGATTACATATTTTAATCAATCTTAAGTTTAGATAAACTTTAAATAAACCTATTAAAAAGAAAGGCATTTTAGGACTAAATAGAATGAATCAAAATTCACAAAACACACATTACTTCATTTCTTTCCCAACATATATAACATGCATATGGATGCACCCTAAGCATATCTATACATGCAAATGAGAGTAGTTAACACACTTTATGATGCATGCTAAGTAATCCATTTAAGAAAATTTAGAAGTTGAATATGCATGATTTTTTTTAAGTAGAAAAGGTTTTCCTTATCCAAAATTTCACATACATACATGAAAGTAAGAAAGGCATAAGTGAGTACAACGTCATTGTTAACCAGAGGTGTAAGGTACAAGACTTACTTAGGGCTACTTAAATCATCATAACCTCAGGGTTATTTTCCTCAAGTATAAACATGTATATAAAAGAAATACAATGAAAAAGGAATATACAAAAGTTGTTTAATAGATTTATTTTTGTTTATGCAATTTATGCATGCAAGTATAGGTAAACTTTCTTAAGTGATAGCATAGGGATGAATAGGGTATGAGATTAAGTAAGTGTTGGGTTCTTTTCAAATGAACCCTACATCTTACAACTCTATTCAAAACTATGCTAACATAGAAGAAAGGAACCTATGCTAAACATGTGTTTATAATCCATCACATGCAAGCTTATAATTAAGATATGAATTGCACACTTTTAGATTTGATATTTCATTTATGAGTTTTGAAAATATTTTGAATTTAGTAGTGATAATAGCCACTCATATTTTACTTTAGCCAACACATGCACATTTGACATAAAGTAAACAATTTCATTTTAAAATTTTAAAACCTAGAAATTATGAATGCATGAATCACATGACATACAACTTAACATGTTGGAAAGATCTAAAACAATGAAAATCATGTAAACAAACTCACTTTACTTAAATCCTAAAGACATTCTTATGGAATAAGAAAATTTAGAATAAATCAAAGTGAATTTTAAATGATTTTTTGTTTAGTTTGAAGTTTGATTTAATTTTGAAAAGGTGAGATGAGTTTGCTATTCCTAACCCATTCCACATGTGTTTTATATTTTTGTTTAATTTTAGATAATTAATTTTATTTTAAGCATTGATTAGGTTAAGGTATGAATTAAGTGGCAATTAACCCTTACTACACCACCTTAGAAAATTAACTAAGTAATTATGAGCAATGAGATGACATAAAACCCACAAGGTATTTAAATTTGCAATGCAATAATGATGAAAAGGCCTAATGCAATTTGGCTCACAATTAAAAGTTAATTAAGCTAAAGGGTTTAGCTTAAGTACTTTTAAAACACCCTTTCATACTTATGAAATGGGTTTTAATTTTCTTAATTAAACTTAGGCTATTAAACACCTAAGCATCTACCCAAGGTAGATTAATTAAGTTCTAAAACTTTTAGATTTTGAAAATTGATTAAAGGGATAATTAATGTAATAACCCTTAATTAAGAGGGATTAAGGAAGAGAAAAGGGGTTTAGGGAATAGCTTAGGGAAATGCCCCAAAATTATTCATAAAACCCTATCTGGATCTGACCTTAATCAAACTTAATCATAGGGTAAAACCATTAATCACACCTTAATTACCCTTAATTACATGAAAGGGGTAATTAGGGAATGAAATAACAATTTTCCCAATTGAGCCCTTAATAAATCTCAAGAAAATTAGGGGGAGGCAAAGGTCATCCCCTAAAATGAACCCTAGAAGTTTAAGATTGATTGATGAATTAATTAAAGGATAATTAGCTAATTAAGATTCCCAAAAAAACCTAAATTCATAAAAAAGGGTAATTCAAAATACTTTGAAAAGATTTTTAAAATATTCTAGATGAAATTATCTTTCCATAGCATTTTTCCTTTTATTTTTCTGATTTTGGTATGAAGAATGACGAATTTTAGAAGTTCTATGGATTAACTAGGAATTAATTAGGTATTTAACTAATCCCACTTAATTATCGCTCACGTGATGCGTGGCGGGATCACGCTTTACATATCATGTGAGGGACAACTTAAGTTGTCACCACACGGCGTGGCGGCACATGCCATCTTGTCATCGATCAAAGATCGGGATACGAGGATTCATCCATTTAAAGGATAAAGATTTACTAAACATGCTAAATAATCTTAGTCGTCCATCTAAAATGCATGAATGGATGGTTGAAATGAGCCAAGTTCTTCCCTGAGGATCAATGAGACCATCCATCGAGATCCAAGATGCATGGAATCATACAAAACTCAACCCACACCATCTAAGCATAGCACCATCCAATGGTTGATAATTACCAACATATCCAATGGTTGATTTCTCATGCAATGAACATTTCTTTCACAAAGGACCAACACCTATCAAGCTAAGTGGCCAAAAAATTACATACCTCGTCAGAGGTGATCACTGGCGCTCGATGAGGTAGCTTTGTTTAGTGGAGACGAAGCCTTGTTGAAATTTTCAAGCTTGGGGTTGAGTGGATCAATGGGACACCACTTGATCTCTCTTGTGGATTTGATCCCTTGAGGCTCTCCTTGTGGGAACTCAAATGGATGCTTAGTGCACTATCCAGAGGGTGTGCAAAGGAATGGAATTTGAGAATGGAAGGACTTGGGAATTGAGATGAGCTCCCCTATTTTCTAAGGAAGAAAATCAAGAAAGCTAAGATTCAAATCCCTCTTAGAAAGCTTAGGGATGCTCTTTGATGATTGTTAAAGGTTCCAGGCTCAATCATGTGAAGTGAATTTATTGAATTAGGGGAGTATATCTCCCCCATGGAAATCGAGCCATGCTTGCCATTTTGATCCAATTGACTAGATTGAGAGGTTGTTTGATTTTGAGAGTGCACATGGTGGTTTGATCCTTGAGTGGATTGCCAACTTCCCATGTGGGTGAGCTATGAGGGAATTTGAAAACTCAATTTCAAGCCATGTGGTGGGTTTGGTCTATGGGTCAAATGGGCTGACCCAAACCCATTGGGTTGGGTGCACCACTCATCACTAAGTCCCTTGAGCTTTTAGGAGGTATGAAAATACCAAATGGGTATATCTATGGCCTAGGGGTAAAATAGTTATTTTGCTAATTTTTTTACTTTGGACATGTTTGGTATATTGAGAAAATAGGTTTGGCCAAGTTTCATTAGATTTGGAATCCATTTGATAGGGTTTGGCTCATGTTGACCCATTTAGGTCAAAATGGGTCAAACCAAGGGTTGGTCAAGTTCATATGACCATTTGAAATGTTTTGGTGACTTTGGTTTGGTTCAATTTGGTATAGATTTGGTTTTGGCTCATATGACTTCATTTAGGTCAAATGGGTCAAGTTGACCTATTTGACCCATTTGACCTATTTGAGGTGGGTCAAGGGTAGGTTTAGGTTTGGTTTGGTTAGTCATATGGACTGGATTGGTATCTTTGTTTCCAATCAATTTGGGTTAGGTTCATTTTTGGCTCAACATGACCCATTTAGGTCATGTTGGGTCTAAGGAGGCTAGGTTGGGTCTAGTTGGCCAATTGAGGCTTTGGTCAAGTTCCATAAGTGATTTGGAATGGACTTGACCCATTGGTTTCAATCAATTTGGATCAAGTTTGACACATTTTGGCCCTTTAGGTCAAAATGGGTCAACTTTGTCAAGTGGGCCAATTGGCTAGGTTAGGCTCAAATGTTGGCTTCAAACATAGGTCATGAATGAACTTAGATCAATGGTTTCAATCAATTTGGCCTATGGTGGAATTTGGCTAGTTCATTTTAGGTTAAGTGTTGACATGGTCAACCCTTAGGTTTGACTTGGTTTGACCCATTTGATTGATTGATCATCCCATGATGATTGCTGATCATGATGAGAGGCATATATGAGTTCGGTTCAATCCAACTTGGTTAGGATCAAAAGTTGGCTCATAAGGGTACTTTAGGTCACTTTGGTCAAGTGAGCTAAGTGGTCAAATGGCTTGGTCAAAGCTTGATTTGAAGTTGATTGATCTTGTATATGGACTTATGATTGAAATATAAATCCATTTACAAGTGGTTTGAAGTCAAATGGATTTGATCCATTTGAAAATTTCATATTCAAAGGAAGAATATGAAAGGGTCTTGGGTTTGATTTTTTTTTTATTTGGGTTTTGAGTGTTTGATTGAGGTTTGGATTTATATATGAGCTCATGATTGTAGGATTGATTGAATCATGAGAGAAAATCAAGAGTTTGGCTTGATTTGAAATTGATTTGGCTAAGTTCAAGATTTTGACTTGAAAGGCTTAGATTTGATTTTGAGTGGATTTGAGTTTGATTTTTGGAATTGGTTTTGATTGTTTGAATTTATATTTCATTTATATATGTGAATATAAATGAGAATATAAATTTATCATGAGAAAATTTCAAGAATTTGAAAGAGTTTAATCATGATTTAGGTTAAATCCATTAAAGGGAATTGAAAGGATTTAAGAGAATTTTTAAATTGAAATTTAATTTTGGATTAGATTTGATTGATTTATATTTATGTTTCATTTATATATGAAAATATAAATGAGAATAAAAATAAGTTTTGATAAAATCCAATGAGTTTGAATAGGTTTGATCAAAGTTTAGGTTAAATCCATTAATGAAAATTAAGGATTTAAGGAATTTCAAGCATTTTAAATTTGGAATTTAATTTTATGTTTGATTTGATTGATTTATATTTATATTTCATTTATATGTGAATATAAATGAGAATATAAATAATTTTGAGAAAATCCCATGAGTTTGAATGGTTTGATCAAGGTTTAGTTGATTTTGGCTAAGTCCTTTAATGAATTATAAGGAATTTTCATGGATTTGATTTGATGGGTTTGAATTTATATTTCATTTATATAATGAAATCTGAGAATATTGAATCATGATTTTAGTTAAGGAGGCTTGGACTTGGAAAATTTGGACTTAGGAAAATGGATTTTGATCATGGGTTTCAATCATGGAATTGAATCATGGATTTCAATCATGGAATTGAATCATGGAATTAATTTGAGTTCTTGGAGAAAATCAACTAAGATTAATTTAGAGTTTTACTTGAAAGAAGGAAAGAGAGGAATGGTTTAAGCTAAAGGGTAGGAGATTTTCCTAACACTCCTAAGACATAACCTATTCCTATGGCTATCTCTTCTAAGTCTTCTAGGGCTAGGGGAGTGTCCACCTAATCACTAGATGTGTGTCTAAGGAACTCTTAAAGTCTAAGAGGACTCCTAAGCTAAGATGGAGGTGAGAGCTCATTCTAAAAATGAGGTCAAAAGGTGTAATAGGTGTGGTGTGACAAGGAACACCACTGTATGTTGACCAAAATGATCAACAACAGAAGATCACAAGCACTAATAAAATCTATCCCTTAAGGAAAGAAAATATTCCAGAGCTTAGTGCAATGTGGCTCTACTTATGTCCAAGACATAAGAAAAATGGAAGAAATCTACTAAGGGATAGAGTGTGTACCTTCCACTGGGGAAGTAGGTTCAAGTCATCTATAAGGAGATGAAAGGTTGGATTTGATTTGCATCTCACTAGGGAGAGATCTCCACTGGGGGAGAGGGTTGAATTTATTTTAAGTTCTTAGGTTTGATTTTTTTTTAGAGATGAAGCCTATTGGTTTGCAATGGGTTGTACTGAATAGGAGCCATGGAGTCTAAGACCTAGCTCAGATTTACCAATCCAAAGGAGTAGTCTACTAAACACATAGTAGGACTAACTAGCCAAAGGGATGCCTTTCGATATGCAGCAGCTGTACTAGGAAGAAAGCATAATAGACTTACATCCTCCAAAATAGAGACCCGTTGTTGGGGTAATCTATTGGCAAGGCAACAGATTGAAACTAACCTAGGGCTGACTATTGAGTGAATGCCACTAGGGGACTTAGATCAACTCAAAGATATTCAAGATTGATTTCATTTTTTAATTGTTTATTTGTTTGACAGATCACATAGGTTTGCGATGAACTGCGAGTAGGGCAATGGAAGCCTGACCAAACTTTATCAATTCAAAGGAGTAGTCTACCAACCACAAGGTAGGACTATCCAACCAAGGAATGCCTTTTGGTATACAAGTCAAGAAGAAGAAAGCATGGGGACTCACATCTTCTAGAGATAAGAAACTAGGTGATCAGGTTGCTTTGGGAAATCAAACCCACCTAGACATTGAGTGAATGTCCGGGACTTAAATCACAAATATAGTCAATGATTTTCATTTTTAATTTGTTTTGATGGATTTTGTCTGTTTGTGATGGATTATATTGAGAAGGAGCTTATAGAAGCCTAGACCTATCTCAAATTTACTGAAACAAAGAGGGTGGCTTCCCGGCTGATGGGAGAACTATCCGACCAATGGAGTGCCTTTCAATTTTCAATGATCAATTTAAGGGAAGAAAGCTCAGGGACTCACATCTTCCACTAGAAAAGACCACTAAGGTGATATGTTGCTTTGGGCAACAAATCAAACAACCTAGTGCCGTCGGTTTGATAATCATGTAGAAAGAATGCATCATGGTCTTATATCTTTCAAAGGAATGATCAGGTAACCCGCAAAATAGATTGAACCCGACCTGGGGTGATAAGTGAGTACCGACCAAGGATTTATCTTAACTCGGTAGTTAGGCAATTCCATAGGAGTTCTCACACGCCCCTAAAGATAGGATGCTTGGAGAAGGGGCCCTTTGGGGCTTGAATTCTAATCCACAAGTGAATTAATTTTTTTATTTTAGTTGTTTTTTTTATCATGGACCTTGTTAGTTTGAGGGATCAAAGCGAGAAGGAGCTTATATCTAGACTATCTGGATTACAACAAGGAGAATCTGCACATCTAAGTTTTTCCAACCATAGGGGTGGCTACTAGGAAAGGGAACTGTCCAATCCAAGTAACCCAGTGTCTAAATGGGGTCACAAAGACATGATCCAAATAGAGTGTCCACAGGGATGGGGGCTTAATCAACACCACAGGAAAATGACATAGTCATAAATTGTATTGGTTCCAACTCAAGAAAGCAGACTCATAGTGACTCATCGGTGAGTCTTTGTCAACATATAGAACATCAACCAACCTAAGGTGCATCAATTTATCGGCTAGGAAGAAAGCTAGGACTCACATCCTCCCATGGTATTGTGGGATAGTCTATCTTGACTCAGTTATCCAACCTAGGGGCTTGAATGTCCACTGGGGACTTATATCAGCTCAAAAGTAGTCAAGAGGAAAGGAGCCTCTGGGGGACTTATCCTAAGCCTCAAAAATATTCAATCTTGTTAGAGCATGATGGCTAGTTTAAGAAGAAAGCACAGGGACTCACATCTTCTTAAGCAAAGTCAACATGAGGTAGCTTACTGGCTGGGAAGTGAAGCAAACCATACTAACAAGGTGCTCATTGGTTTGCAATGATCAAGTTAGGAAGAAATATCGGGGACTCACATCCTCTAACAAAAGGGTGACATACTAGTGAGGTAGCATGTAGGGCGACTAAAGCGACTAATGAGTGGTGCCCACATCAAAATAGCTTGAGATGATTGTGTTTGTTTTTTGTGCATGTGTTAAAAGGAATAGGATGTCTGGGACTCTTACACCTACCTTAAAACTTTTTATGAAATGATGCCGATGGCAACAAGAATTCCCACTAAGAAAGGATGCGCTTGGGTTCTCTAACTTAGTTATGCTAATCAAAATAGGATGCCTCTGGGTTCTCTTACACCTATTCTAAAAGCATCAGAGATTGTTTGTTGTGAAAGAGGGATAGGATGCCATTGGGGACTCTACCCTAAACACATCACGGCGGATTTGCAAGACAAGAAAATAACACTTCGAAAGAAGTGAAGATTTGATGAATGGAATTAGATTTTATTTTTTTTATTAATGAATTATTTTCAAACAAGTTTTGTTTCATGGGTAATATTTCTTTAGATAGAGCCCATTAATTGGAAGCATTGGGTGTTCCCCTTTATAATCAATAAGCTAATAAGATCCTCCTTAGTAGGCCTTTTCTATGACATAGGGGCCTTCCCAACTGGTTTCAAACTTGCCTCCCATCTTTCGACAGGCAATAATTAGTCTACTTAAGACTAACACAAGTTCTCTAACTCAGAAAGACCTAGGGCAGACCAACTTGTTATGAGCTTGATCATTTTGGCTTTGTACAACTTGAGGTTCTGGCATGCTCGTAGGCGACTTTCCTCCAAACCTTTGAGCTCTTCTAACCATAACTTTGCATTCTACTCTATAGTGATCTTGTTACCCAATGCTATCCATTAGGGAGTTGAACTTTTAAAGGAAGAATGACTTGACCATAGAAAAAAAAGCGTTGGAGTTATGTGTGTAGGTAGGTCCAACTTACTGCTTCTCATTCCATTGTCGTTTATTATCAAGAGTCTTCTTGATTATGGATGAGAGTTTTGTTGAATGCTTTTACTAACCATTAGCTCTAGGGTAGTAGATGGTGGAGTATCTCCAATATATATCGTGTCTTCTAGAAAAGATGTTGATCTTCATGCTTTTGAATGCAGTACCATTATCGGATATAATTCATCGAGGCACCCGAACCTATATGATATGGTTCTTAAAATTGAAGCACATGGTGACGACCTCTCGAGTGGGATGGCTTTTCCACTTGGAAAAGTAGTCGGTATATGAATTGATGCCCCTTGAAGAAGGATCAATCGGACTACAATGTCGGTACCCAACACTTTGGCCATGAAGCCAAAGTAGGGTGTAGAATGTTGGGTGGTTGGTGGAGGACCACACCGTGCACCTGACATTGATGGCATCTCCTAGCTACATCCATGCAATCTATGATCATAGAAGGCTAGTAATATCCAAGTCTTTTGATCTTTGACTTCATCTTGGGATTGATTACTCACATAGACTTGTACTCATTATGCCATGGGCTTCATGTTTGTCTAAACAATGTAACCATATTTGGTCAAAGGGCGGTATACAGTGCCATCAACAAGCATAGAATAGCTCTCTTTTTGATGGGCTTGTGATTTCTCTTTAGGTAGTTTTCCAATGTTCAAGTAATCTATGAATGGTTTCCTCCAATCCAGCTCCTTATCCATTTTGGCAACGACAACCTCCTCTTCAAGAGAAAGTCTCTCGATGAGTTCAGAATCAATAAGGGATAGGAATTGTCTATTTTGGACCAAATGGACTCATCTTCTAAACATGCCAACTCTTTGGAAAGTTTGGCCAAGGAATCTGCTACTGTGTTCTTTGTTCGGGGAACTTTGTAGATGGCAACTTCGAGAATCTGGGCCAACAGCTTGATGGTATACTTGTAATAATGGTGAAGCTTGGGTTTGAGGATCTAGTAGGATCCAACAATCTAGTTGATGATCAACTGAGAATCTCGAAAGATGTTGATTCTCTTGATGTTGATAGTAATGGCTAACTCTAGACCGGCAATCAAAGCCTCATACTCGACTTCATTATTGGTGCAGGGTTGGAAAGATAGTATGAGAATCTCATCATGGTTTTAGTTAGAAGAACTATTCCTACCCTGCCTTTCAGGAGAATATATTGTGGTGCTTCACCTTTAAGAAAAGCGGCACCATCAAAATACATCTCCCATGATTTGCCTCCCTAAGTTCATGATTTGTTCATCGGGAGATCATCACTAAGCGGAGAATCGGAGGAAGTGGTGTGTTGCTAAAAATGCTAGTGCCGACCTTTTACCGCAGAGGGGTACAAATGATATCAAACTAGTATCATGGACCAATGAGCCAAACATCTCGAAAGTGTTGGCCATGTCATGAGGATACTTGTATTGGTTTGAGAGATCAAGTTCACCTTATGAGAAAGCATATAGTGGCATAGCTTCTAAGATGAAAAGATCAAAGCTAGGCAATATTTCTTAATAGGTGGATAGTTTGCTTGAGGGATCGGATGATAGGTGGTAGTAGAGCACTTTCCTTCCCCTCATTGGTTGGCTTGGCCACAAGAGCACCGAGAGAGTTGTCCAATGCAACATTATAAAGGATCAATGGCCTTCCCGGGATAGGGGCTACTAGAATTGACAGCTTCACCAAGTACTCATTGATGTCTTTGAATGTGTGCTGGTACTTATCATCTCACTTGAACTTGTCATCCTTTTTGAAAAGTGCTGAGAATGGTTTGCATCTCCCTGATAAATTTGAGATAAAGCATCTTAGATATGCCGGCCATCCTTGAAAGGATCTGAGTTGAGTTAAACTCTTAGGAGGTGGCATTTCTAAGATAGCTTTAATCTTTTCGGATCTATTTCTATTCCGATGTCGACAACAAACCCAAGGAATTTTCACGAAGCTACTCGAATGCACACTTGAGGATTCATTTTGAGGTTATATTATCTTAACCATTCAAACTACTCTCAAGTCAAAGGTGGTCTTCCTTTTCTCTCTTGACTACTAGATCATCAACTAGATGAGTTCATTGAAGATGAGTCATGGCCCATTGGTATGTAGCACCAACATTTTAAGGAAAAGGCATGACCTATAATAAGATTGATCGGGGTTTGAAAGTAGTGTTTCTTTCATCTTGAGACATCTTGATTTGGTTATAGATGACCCATCCATGAAAGAGAAGCGCATGAGATGAGGCAATGTCCACCATTAATTCATAGGAAGAAAACTCATCCTTAGGACATGCCTTGTTTAAGTCCCTAAAATTGAAGCAAATGAATTTGGCCATTCTTCTTCTTAACTGGGATGACACTAAACCAGTTGGATATTTTTCTTCCTAATGAAACCAACATCGATTTCTTGACTTAAAATGACCATTGTTCAATTTCTAATCGCATGTCTAGGAGCTTGCTTAATAGTAGCGTTAGGGTTTTGCTAGCTTGTGGACTACTTTGTCAAAAGAATGAGCATTTCTTCATAACTCCATGTAAGTATTCTTTAAACTCAATAATAGCTAAGTCATTGGTTTCTTCTTCATTCAATGAATTGATGTATGTCGGGGATTTTCTTCATCCCAGGTTGATTTCTTTTAAGCTTGTCGATTGTTGAATGAATCTCCTCTTCAAATTTCAATGGTGCCTCTTTGACTTGGAGATCAACTGGATCATCTGAAGTTTCTAAACACACATTCTCATAAGAGTTGGGGATGTGTGAGAAGAATCTATCAGATTCCAAATGGTTGGTAATAACTAGGCAATAATCTTCATCATCAGGACCCACTATCGAATCCTAGTCCCTCTTGATTGTGCTTCCCCTTATTATTCCATAATTTTTGAAATATTTTGACCTATTGGACCAAGTGTGAACTAAACCTTTTTGAATAATAACACAACACAAGGTGAGTAAAAGTCAAAAGGTAATTCCATTAATTCTTTAAAAGTATCTTCCTCAAGTCCTACATCAAGCTCTGGACTTGAGGATGATGAACCTAAAAAGAACCTCTTTTGCTTTATGTCACTGGAAGACTTAGGGACTTCCTTAACTACTATACATCCAACTTTCTAAGATGTAAGTGAGGTAAGAGCTAAGGTTCCTAACTGCTGCCAAATAATTTCACATAAACCAGATTTAAATACTTTGCTTTGCTTGGAGGCATGGTCTTCGTCTCTGGCTGGATCAAAAGTCACCTCCAATGTAATCCGCTAAGAGGGGTTAGCTGGTATACTAATCACATTGGACTCATCCTCGTGGATTCCAAGTCTATGTGAATAGTAGGGGTACTCTATGAACTGAACATGACCTCTATTGGCAAGGCCAACTAGGGGTCTCCCACCTCTAGAACGCCTCTTTCTACACGGTGGAGGTTGAGCCATCTACCCACATGTCCATATGATGGAATGAATTGTGGGTGGAATGTGATATGCGGATCCACTTCTTCTTCAATTCCCCTTTCTTTCTCACCTGGAATTTTCTTTTTCTTTTCATTTTATTTTATCTTTTCTATCGCTTCATTTTCTTTTGCTTTGCATTTGAATTTGAATTTTATCCAAGTTCACAAGAAAGGGTGTTTTGAGGAAGATAATATGTTGCATCCTCATAGATCTCAACCTCTCTCACTGAGAATGGCTTTTCATCCCCATTGACACATACTTTCCATCTTTTTTGAACTTGATGCACTGAAGGGAGGATGGAATGATCTTATTGATGTATCCAAGGCCTACCAAAAAGCTGAATGAAGTATTTGAATCAATGATGTAGAACTTGGCTGTCTTCATCACCGATCTCCAATGGTAACACTATGGAACCTAAAGCTTCACCTTGATCATTGAATCCTCTCAACATCATCCCTATCTCCTGAGAGTAGAGATGTCGATCTTCAAATAGGCAAGGTCTTTAGACTCATAATGTTCTTGATCCACCTAAATCCATGAGAACCACGTGAGTTTGAACTTGTCATGTGTAATGTAAGGGGACAGTTGTGCTCCAAGTCCCCTAGTAGAAGGTCTTCATCGTGAAGGTGATCCCTTGGGCTTCTTTTGTGCTTCCTCACCTATAGCGTCGATTGAGCTAAGCATATTTTAGATCAAGAGCCTTGATTAGTGATTCCCTCATCTCTTTGGATAAGATAAGGGCATCATATATGCTTAGCTTAGATGGACTTTCTTAGATGAGAAAGGATGTTGTAGTCCACCTTATTTGGTCTTTCACAAGCATATCAAGGGTGGAGCATCTGGAAGGGCTTCTCGATCTTTAATACCAATGACTTATTTCCCTCTATCTAGATGTGCTGCCCTAGGAGGTAGAACCTTGCCACTATGGAGGTTGACTTCGGTAATCCTGGAGGCAAGGTGGTGGCAAGTTCTACACACTTGGGTCACCTATAGCTTCTCCTATGGGACTCTCAAATGGATGATTCCAAGTCTATCTCAAGATGAACATATAGTATTGAGTTGGAAAGTCAACTCAATCAAAAAGGAAGATCAAATTGTTATAGTTAATTAGACTTGAAGAGTTATTGTTAGGAATAGAAGAAGACAACTCATCAAGAGACACATGTAATTCAAATCGCTTTATTCTTCAATTTCTTGGAAGTATTTGGGGGGTACAAAGTAGAAGTCAAGTAGAGTAAATGGAGTAAGGGATTTGATGCCCTTATCTGTCTGAGTTCTACTAGTAGAAGAAACATAAGAGCTAAATGGAAGAAGTCAGTGTGGAAAAAGCAAAGGAGTCGGACATGGTGGGTGTGGCTATCTAAGCTATCTGACACATGTTGTTATTATAGAGCTCCCACTTTCCTAGAGTTGGCACTAGCAACTTGCAAACCTTCCTTGTGTTTATAGTTTGAGCATCAGGAATGAAAAGATCTTGAATTATTTTCTTAGAAATTTTAGACAAAGAAATGTCCCAACTTTTTTTAGTTTGGTAGGATTGCTTGCATCACCAAGGATTACCCTAATGGAACTGGAAGGTTGTTCCACAAGGTATTCCTTTGGGATAACGATAGCATCAATTTTGAAACTGTGTTCAAGCCAATCCTTGAATGTAAAGCAATCCTCCAAAATGTGGCCTAGCATATGGTTGTAGGGACAAAAGTTTGGATCATGACTTTTGCCTACTTCCTCCGATCTCCTATGCTCGGGTAGTTAAAAATAAAGTTTCTTTTAAAGATTTTTAAAGATCTTCTTAATTACCTCCCTCTTAAAAGAATAAGGTTTGTTTAATTTATCTAATAAAGTAGGTGGACCATACTTACTTGGTGGCAGATAATCATGTCACTGCTGCTGGTGGTATGGCTAGGGAGGTGGTTGTGCTTGCCATGGAGGCTGAAGTGGAGGTTGGTATGGCTACCTCGGTGGTGGCAAAGGAGGTGGAGGTGAGGTCATGGTCTCTCACCCGATCTCTGCTTTCCCTCAACCACCCTTGCTCAGGTTCTTCTCATAGACCTTTTGGGATTTCTGCTTTGGCAATTGATCTAGAAAAGGCAACTGCTTGGCCTCTCCTTGTAGACTAACTGCCTTGTTGATTAGCTTCTCAAATATCTTTATGGTGAAGCCCTTAAGCATGAAGACGACCGGGCCATGGATATTCTTCAAGAGAATCTCAATGGCATGTTGTTCAGATAGTTATGGTTCACACTTCATACTCAGGTTATGCCATCAGAGAATATAATCAACAAGTGACTCACCAATCTTTGTTGGGCTACAATGAGATCACCTACACCCTTTGAGCTCCAAATCTCTTGATGAAGAGTTGCTCTAACTCATAATCTTTCTTGAATCATTGGGCGTTCAACATACCAATCAAAATACCCTAGGCTATTGACAAAGAGTCTAAAGAGTAAAGCATCGCTGCCACCTACGTTGCAATAACTGGCCCTGAAGTGAGCTATATGTTGCCTCTTCCCATTGCCATCAAAGCTTTTGAAGGAAGGAGGCATGAAACCCTTGGGATACTGGATAACATCGAATTCCTCTGGGTAGGGTCTACCCTTTGGGATGATCCTCCAGGCTTGAGCCAAAGCTTCCTTCACCTATTGCTCAACCATGGATTTCAGATCTTTTCATATATGGAGGCACTATCCACTACCTTCCTATACAAACTAGTGCTACCTTGCGGGAGGTATAGTCTTAAGCGGATCTAAGACATGCACTAGATGGTGACCGACATCGTATCTAGGATGAATTGGAGGGCTTGCTTAAAGCACTAACAAGTCTGCCATTGTGTCATCCTATCAATCTATTCATCTTTCTTCCTTAATTAGTCGGTGATGGGTTAATTTTGTGTCCTTGATCAACCTCATCACCTTCCATGGCTGTTGCTCCCTAAGAAGATACCTCTCTCGATCTGCATGTATGAATCCCCATCAAGTCATCTTCATTGGGATTGAAGCTAACTCTTTGTTCATCAGACCATGCATACCCTAAGATCTCCTTTTTCTCCATAAAATAGTGTGCAACTATCTCATCTAAGGATTGATTTAACTCAATAGGTACAAAAAACGACCCGGTGTGATGCTATCATGCACTAGAGGCACCGACCTCACATCGGGAGTCAATCACGTGCATTGTACTCACTAGAAGAATGATACTCTTGGCTCGGCTATAATAGAGGGTAACAATCCTAGGATGATCTCTACCACTGCCATTGGTATCATCGGAATATCATGATAGTCATCACCATCTCCATCTGAATGGGTGAGTTGGTGAAGGAGCGACCATGATGCTTGGGTCACCACTCTTTCGCATCACCTGGGGAAGGTCAGCGAGCTTCGGCCCTACCAATGGGTGAGGAGGAAGGATCCCTTGGTCATAGCCAAATCACCAACGGGGTATGTTTTTCCCCGGATACAGCCTTCATGGCCTTAGATGGAATGGGTGATGCTAAACCCTGCACTGGTGATGGCAGGCATGGGGAAGAGAGATGGGTGGAGACACCATAGACTCTTTATGCAGGGCTACCCTCCGTGGTTGGTCCCCATGAGGAGAATATTATCGATGGTCAGCGTGGGTAGCAAGGAAATCAACCAAAGCGGCTGGCCGACCTCCATCACTTTCTGCGTAATGTAATGTATGGGCCTCATGGGCCCTCTCACGATGATCCTCCCATGTTATGGGGGATACAGATCAAGATCAAATGGGTAGACTCAGAGCCTCCATATGCTCCTACTAGTGTAGAAGCGGCGGCGTACAACCTCCTACCAAGAAATGGTTGTAGATGCACCACTAGAGGAGGTGATGAATGGATCCTCCTTGCATCCTCTATATTTGATCCTGAGAGAGGATGAAACTGGTTTTCTAACTAGTGGTGAAGTGATCATGGGAGACTCATCCATGGTTGACCTGGCAGCTACCTCAAGCTCTCTGGCTATCTGAGTATGGATCCGTTTGACCATACGGTTCTTGTTTCTATGTTGGGTGTGGGTGGGACGTGAGGAGTGTGAGCTAGAAACATACTCAAATGTGAGGAGGCTAAACCAAGGAGCCTTACCCTTGGAGGTATAGATGGTGGTGCTAGCGCACGGGCAAAATGTGCAACTAGGATGAACTACCCGAACTAGAGTGCATCTAAACTAGTCTGCGCCATAGTTTCTTCTTTAGTGAGGAGATATCTGATTCAGAGGGTAAGTCTACCACGATGACGGACCGCGCCACCTTCTTCTTGTGGTGAGGGAATGCCCTCACAAGTGATCTAAATCCACGGCCAAAATGGATCAAATAGGTATGGTCCAAATGAGGGAAGTCAGCCTGATCTAAGGCTAGATCCATTCCATGAGGGAAGGTAAAGACAACTTTTTGGGAACATGCCATTGCACTGACTAAAGCAAACTAAAATTGAAATTGTACTTGCACTAACTGAAAAGGATCTGCAATGAGAAATGAACTTGCATCAGTTTTCTATCTCCATAGATTTTGAATTTTGAAAATTTGAACCCACATCCAACAACTTGGAAGTGTTAAGTGGGGTGAATTTTAGATTGATTGAAAGAGGAATTTGAATATGAATCCAAACTTCAACAAATTTAGGTATGTTGAAATTTGGATTCAAATTTTTTTTTATAGGATGCTTCCATATGTTTATATTGTTTTGAATTTAAATTTTTTGTGATTTGGAGGACCCTTTCCTTTAACAAATTTGGGTATGTTAAAGTAAGGGTCAAATGATTTTGTTTTGTTTGAATATTTTAGAATTTCACTTAGCAAATTTAGGTATGCTAAGTGAAGTAAAAGTGATTATTTCTTTTTGTGAATTTTTTTTGTTTTGATTTTGGAAAATTTTAGAATTCTTACTTAACAAATTTGGTATGCTAAGTGATCCTAAGGTGTTTTATTTTTTATTTTTTTGAGGTGATTGAAAGTGGAGATTCAACTTTAGCAAATTCGGTATGTTAAAGATGAAGTCCCACTTGGTTTTATGAAATGAAAATTTCACTTTAGCAAATTTGAGTATGCTAAATAAAATTCCAAATGGTGTATTTAAAATTTTGATTTATTTTGGTTTTGAAAAATGGAAACTTTTCCTTAGCAAATTTGGTATGTTAAGGGAGGAGGTTCCAAAGGTGTTTGAGTGTTTTTTTTTTTTTTTGACTTTGGAAATTTTACTTAGCAAATTTGAGTATGCTCAGTGAAATTCCAAAATATGTTTTGAAAAGTTTTGAATTTATTTAACAAATTTAGGTATGTTAAATGAAGTTCCAAATATTGTTTGAAAATTTTAAAATTTTTGGATTTAGAGAGTTTACTTAAAAAATTTGGGTATGTTAAGTAAGGTTCCAAAATGTGTTTTGAAAAATTTTGAATTTTGGATTTGAAAACCTTACTTAACAAATTTGGGTATGTTAAGTGAGGTTCCAAATGTGTTTAGAAAATTTTGAAATGTGATTGTTGATTTTGATTTTTTTTTTTTTGAATTTGGAAACTTAGCAAATTTGATTATGTTAAATGAAATTCCAAATGTACGTTTGAAAATTTTTGTTGGATTTCAAATTTGGAGACTTCACTTAACAAATTTGGGTATGTTAAATGAAGTTCCAAATGTGTTTTGAAATTTTGATTTTTTTTTGGATTTGGAAACTTCACTTAACAAATTTGGGTATGTTAAATGAAGTTCCAAATGTATTTGAAAATTTTTGAAAATTTGATTTTAAACTTGGAAACTCTACTTAACAAATTTAGGTATGTTAAATGAAATCCCAAATGTATATTTTTGAAAAGTTTTTGAAATATGATTATTGATTTTGATTTTGGATTTGGAAACATAGCAAATTTGATTATGCTAAATGAAATTCCAAATGTGTGTTTGAAAACTTTTTGAAATATGATTGTTGATTTTGATGTTTTGAAAGAGGACCTCCATTCAACAAATTTAAGTATGTAGAATGGAGATCAATTTTATTTTTGAAGTATGAAATTTTTGTGTGTGATTATTGCTTTTTGAAAGGGAGGAATTCCAACTTAAAACATATGTGAGATATGCTTAAATAGAATTTCCTAAATGATATTTTATTTTTAATTGTGAATGAAATCCTTTTAATAAATTTAAGTATATTAAATGAAGGTATTCATGTGTGCTTTTAAAAAAGTTTTATGATTATTATTATGATTTTTGAAAAGATGATTATTTATTTTATTTTGAAAATGAAATCTTCATCAAAGTGAATTTTGAAAGAAGATGTTCATTTGTGCTTTTGGAAAATGTTATTAGTTTTATTTTTGAAAATCCCTACATGTAACAATTATATGAATTGTTAAATGAGGGTGAAGAATTTTGTGGAAAATATTTTATTAAGTGCATTTTTTTGAAAAGGTGCTTTTGAAAAGCAAAGTTCTTTATGGAAGATTTATTTTTTTTAGATGAACCTTTCCTTATCATGAAAATGATAAGGAGGAAGTCTTTAAGAGATGTTTTTTTATTTTAGATCTTTTCATTTTACCCATTGAGAACCAACGGGGTTTAAAGACCAACAAAGAATGTGGTCCTAAAACCTAAAGATGTTGGCTAACTTAACTCAAGAATAAAATGAGCTAAGTGCCAATGGAAAGAAGGATAGTCTTAGATTCATACCAAAGTACAAACCCACTATCGATACTCAAAGACAATGATCATTTACCAAAGATGGAGAGAGGAACCATCCCAGTGGAGTCACCAGAAAAATCTATGGTGAAAATTTTCTATAAGGGAGTCGCCTTTTAAATCTATGGGGAGAAAAGAAAGAGGAAACCTTACAAAATTCATCTTGAAGATGCCACATGATCCAGATGTACTTATTCGTGATCGACACGTCATCAAGGTAGTGTACTATCTTGAAAGATAAGTCACTACCCTTTAATGGAACCAATCACACAAGGACTCTAAGGATGATGGGTCTCATATGTACCGAGATTCTTCCCTACTTTACATGGAAAAGTAAAGATTTATTTTAAATGTTCGTTAAGTTCTACAGGGCAAGCCCCATAGTTATCATACATCTAAAGGATGGATCCCTTAGAAAACTCGATTAAGGTAAATGATCATTGTCTCAAGATTTCAATAGAAGGACTATCAATCGATTAGTTTATATGTTTGAAGATCAAATGATTGATCAAAAGAGGGAGTTATTATCAAGCCAAAATGGAAAATAAGTAGAGATGCTCACAATGCTAGAAACCTAAGCATCTCAAACTATCCTATAATTGGGCTTTACATTTTAGAATTGGTTTAGTTCGTTTGAGTTTGTCTATTTCATTAGAAATTTAGGACTTAAGATTCCTTAACACAAGATTAAGAAAATGCCTAAGAGGTGAGGAATTATGCTTATGGCCCACAAAAAGGGAGAGAAGCAACCTAACCTAAATCTAGGGAGCCCTAGGACAAAGCACAACCTAAATCTAAGGCAAAATGGGTAATTAGTTTGCCTCCACAAGAGAGGACAAACCACCGATAACTGACTTACAACCACTGGGTGGTCGCCAACTAATTCCTCCTACGCTTTTAAATACATGTAGGCAAGTCTTTATGCTTATGCAAGATAGCTAGGATATTTTTATTTAGAAAGAGACTAAGTCCTTAAACTCACTCCATAAAGAGACTAGATCATGTAAAACAAATGACCTAAATCCAATGCATTTCAAATTTTATTTTATTTTTATTTTTGGACAAATATTTTGACTCAGGCTAATAGGATTTTTATGACTAATGCATGAGAAAGCAGATTATTGGCCAAAATCAGGGAGAAGGGAGGAGGTGAGTTTCCACCACGGCCCTAAAAGGTCAAACTAGGTTCTCTGGAAAATGTGGAATCCCTCTAATCAAGAGTAAAATAAGATGCATTTGTGCATGATATTATAAGGAAATGCTCATCTAGCTAAGGGGTTACTAATTCTTTTATCTTTATTTTAATCTTAAGATTTATGTGAGGTTATGAGTTGTTAAATTGGGTAAATGGTTTATTATTCCCTAAATAGCCTAGTCCACATCCAGTCCATACATAAAGTAAGGAAAAAACTAGGAAAAGCTATGCCATTTAATGCAAAAGCTAAACAAATCATCAATCAATTTATAAAGCTAATCACAAAAAAGAATAAATGGTCATTTGTGGTCAGGCACCACTGCACAAACTTAAAAATATCAAATGTGGTAATGAAGCTCTACCCTTATACAACCTATTACAAATGAATTAAATTATAATTTAAGCAAAGGAATTCATTGTTATGGGGTCTTGCTTTATTCTTCTTTCTTCTTTTCTTCTCTTCTTTTCTTCTTTGGTTCCTCCTTTGATGGTTGAAGGTGGATGCTCCAAGGCTTCACATGGTGCATAAGATAGATCTTATGACCAATGCTCATCCTAATCCCCATAACAAATCATTCCAAAATCCTAAATATATATTTTACATGAAAAGGAAACATAAATCTAACTAACACTTGCAAAATAAAAGGTTAGTCAAATCACCACACAAATTAAGATGTATATTGGACTTATCACCCCACATATGGGTGACCAAGTCCACTTGGCCTATGGATTATGCTTATGGGTATAAACACCTTCAAGCAAGAAGCATTTATATTTTTATTTATGATAGCGCCCCTTAAGAACAATCCCCTACAGAAAAGAATAGTTAGACTAAGTACATCCTACCATTCATTCTACGAGCATACATCCTAACATCCAGTCTAAAAACATTCATCACAAAATAAAATATAACATCAAACCATGCACCGACCTAACCTAAGGCTAGAAGGGGTGACTTAGGCTAATGTATGTGCTTTGAAGGCTTGTGCGGTATGCTTAGCTATAGCTTTAGGTTTAAATTTTCTAAGTGTGAAGAACATGTTCAACTTAGAGGGGGTTTCATTGAAGTTTTTTAAGTGTTTTGGGTTGGTTTTATTTCATATTTTAATTTGTTTTAAGTGAAACTTACAATTAATTAATTACTAAGAGAAGAGGGGAAAGAGAAGAGAACTTCTCTTCCTTCCTAACCTTAAGTAATTTCTAAAGTAGGTTCATTTTAGTTTCATTTAGGTGAATGTTTTGATTACATCTTTTAATTAATCCTAAGTTTAGATAAACTCTAAACAAACCTATTCAAAAAATAAAGGCATTTTAAGATTAAATAAAATGAATCAAAATTCACATAACACACATTACTTCATTTCTTTCCCCAACATATATAACATGCATATGGATGGACCCTAAGCATATCTATACATGCAAATGAGAGTAGTTAACATACTTTATGATGCATGCTAAGTAATCCATTTAAGAAAATTTAGAAGTTGAATATGCATGATTTTTTTAAGTAGAAAAAGTTTTCCTTATCCAAAATTTCACATACATACATGAAAGTAAGAAAGGCATAAGTGAGTACAAAGATCATTGTTAACCGAGGTGTAAGGTACAAGACCTACTTAGGCTATCTCGCAGCCTCTGTTGTCCAAACTAATATATCACTTTCCTTAAGTACAATCATGTATATAAAATAAATGAAATGAAAAAGGAATATGCAAAAGTTGTTTAATAGATTTATTTTTGTTTATGCAATTTATGCATGCAAGTATAGGTAAACTTTCTTAAGTGATAGCATAGGATGAATAGGGTATGAATTAAGTAATGTTGGGTTCTTTTCAAATGAACCCTACATCTTACTAACTCCTATTCAAAACTATGCTAACATAAGAAAAGAGAGCCTATCTAAACATGCTTTATAATCCATCACATGCAAGCTTATAATTAAGATATAATTGCACATTTTAGATTTGATATTTAATTTATAGTTTTGAAAAAATTTGATTTAGTAGTGATAATAGCCACTCATATTTTACTTTAGCCAACACATGCACATTTGACATAAAGTAAACAATTTCATTTTAAAATTTTAAAACATGAAATTATGAATGCATGAATCACATGACATACAACTTAACATGTTGGGAAAGATCTAAAGCATTGAAATCATGTAAGAAAACTCACTTTACATAAATCCTAAAGTCATTCTTAAGGAATAAGAAAATTTAGAATAAATCAAAGTGAATTTTAAAATGATTTTTGTTTAGCTTGAAGTTTGATTTAATTTTGAAAAGGTGAGATGAGTTTGCTGTTACTAACACATTCCCACATGTATTTTGTATTTTTTTTATTTAATTTTTAGATAATTAAATCTATTTTTAAGCATTGATTAGGTTAAGGTATGAATTAAGTGGCTTAATTAACCCTTACCTATAACACCTTAGAAAAATTAACTAAGTAATTATGAGCCAATGAGATAACATAAAACCCATAAGGTATTTAAATTTGCAATGTACCTAATAATGAAAAGGCCTAATGTAATTTGACTCACAATTAAAAGTTAATTAAGCCCCTTTCATACTTATGAAAGGGGTTTTAATTTCTTAATTAAACTTAGGCTATTAAACACCAAGCATCTACCCAAGGTAGATTAATTAAGTTCGGAAATTTTAGAATTTTTGAAAATTGATTAAGGGATAATTAATGAATTAACCCTTAATTAAGATGGGATTAAGGAGAGAAAAGGGGATTTAGGGAATAGCTTAGGGGAAATGCCCCAAAATTATTCCATAAAACCCCTACTCACTTGATCTAACCAATCAAACTTAATCATAGGGTAAAACCATTAATCACACCTTAATTACCCTTAATTACCTGAAACGAGTAATTAGGGAATGAAAAAGCAATTTCCCCAATTGATCACTCAATAAATCTCAAGAAAATTAGGGGAGGTAGAGGTCATACCCTAAAATGAACCCTAGATGTTTGAGATTGATTAATGAACTAATTAAAGGATAGTTAGCTAATTAAGATTCCTAAAGAAACCCAAATTTAGAGAAAAGGGTAATTCAAAATACTTTCAAATTATTTTTAAAATATTTTAGTTGAAATTTTCTTTCCATTGAATTTTTCCTTTTATTTTTTTTTTATTTTTCTATGAAGATTTATGAATTTTAGAAATTCTATGGATTAATTAGGAATTAATTAGGTATTTAACTAATTCCCACTTAATATCAGCTCACGGCATGATGTATGGCGATGACGGTCAGTGCGCTTTACATGCATCACACTGTGAGGGGACAACTTAAGTTCTCACCTCACAAAGGTGGCAGTGGTGCAAGTATCTATCCTCTCGCCCGATCAAAGATCTCGAGGATTCACCCATAGTTTAAAACAGATAAAAGATTTACTAAAATTGCTAAATAATCTCAACTGTCCATCTAAAATGCACGGATGGATGCCTGAGATGAGCCAAGCTCTTCCCTGAGGATCAATGAGGACCGTCCATGATCCAAAGGGAGATCCGAGCCTGATCTAGCATGGAATCATATAAAACTCAACCCACACCATCTAAGCATAATTATAAACCTATCTAATGGTTAATTTCTCATGAAATAAACATTTCTTTCACAAAGGACCAACACCTATCAAGCTAAGTGGCCTTACAAGAGGTGATCACCGACGCTTAAGCTCGATGAGGTAGCTTTGTCTAGTGGAGACAAAGCCCTATTGAAAGTTTCAATCCTTGGGGTTGAGTGGATCTTCCTATGGACCAACACCACATGATCTCCCTTGTGGCTTTGATCCAATTGAGGCTCTCCTTGCTGGGAACTCAAATGGATGCTTGCACTGACTTGATTCCTGGATGGAGTGTGCAAGGAATTGAAATTTGAGTTTGAAAGGACTTGAGAATTGTGATGAGCTCCCCTATTTTCTAAGGAAGAAAATTGAGAAAGCTAAGATTTAAATCCCTCTTTGAAAGCTTAGGGATGCTCTTTGATGATTATTAAAGGTTCCTAGGCTCTAATTGATTGTGAGTGAAGTAAAATTTCATTGAATTAGGGTGAGTATACCACCCCTAAGGGTAATCGGACGGTCGAGCATAAGCTTATCATTTTGATCCAATTGACCAGATTAGGGAGGTTGTTTAGGCTATTTTAAGTGTGCGCATGGTTGGTTTGATCCATTGAGTGGATTGCCAACTTCCCATGTGCTAAATTTGAGCTTAGGAGGGAATTTGAAGACTCAATTTCAAGCCAAGGTCGGTTTGCCATGGGTCAAATGGGCTAATCCAAATCCATTGGGTTGGGTGCACCACTCATCACTAAGTCCCCTTGAGCTTTTAGAAAAGCCTCAAGTGATTTAGAAGAGGGTATGACCAAAATACCCATGGGCTAGGCCAAAATTTGTTCTATGGCTTAGGGGTAAAATGGTCATTTATTTATTTTATGTTGGGAAAATAGGTTTGGCCAAGTTTCATTGGATTTGGAATCCATTTGATTGGGTTTGGCTCATGTTGACCCATTTAGGTCAAAATGGGTCAACTTGGGTCGAGTTGACCAATTGGTCAAATTGGGTCAAACTAAGGGTTGGATCAAGTTCACATGACCATTTCAAATGTTTGGTGACTTTGGTTTGGTTCAATTTGGTATAGATTTGGTTTTGGCTCATATGACTTCATTTAGGTCAAAGCAACCTATTTGACCCATTTGACCCATTTGACCCATTTGACCTATTTGAGGTGGGTCAAGGGCAGGTTTTGGTTAGGTTAGTCATATGGAGTGAATTGGTATCTTTGTTTCCAATCAATTTGGGTTAGGTTCAATCTTGGCTCAACATGACCCCTTTAGTCATGTTGGGTCTAAGGTCAATTAGGTTGGGTTGGCCAATTGAGGCTTTGGTCAAGTTCAACAAGTGATTTAGAATGGACTTGACCCATTGATTTAAATCAATTTGGCTTATATCAAGTTTTGATACATTTTGGCTCTGTAGGTCAAAATGGGTCAACTTGGGTCAAGTGGGCCAATTGGGCTAGGTTAGGCTCAAATGTTGGCTTGGTCAAGTTCAAACATGGGTCATGAGTGAACTTAGATCTACAGTTTCAATCAATTTGGCCTATAGTGGGATTTGGCTATGTTAGGTTCCATTTTAGGTTAAGTGTTGACTTGGTCAACCTTTAGATTTGACTTGGTTTGACCCAATTTGATTGATTGATCATCCCATGATGACTATTGATCATGATGAGAGGTATATATTAGTTTGGTTCAATCCAATGTGGTTAGGATCAAAAGTTGGCTACTAAGGGTACTTTAGGACACTTTGGGTCAAGTGAGCCTAAGTGGGTCAAATGGCTTGGTCAAAGCTTGATTTGAAGTTGATTGATCTTATGCATGGACTTATGATTGAAATATAAATCCATTTCCAAGAGGTTTGAATTCAAATGGATTTTGATCCACTTGAAAATTTCAAATTCAAAGGAAGAATATGAATGGGTCTTGTGTTTGATTTTTTTTTTTATTTGGGTTTTGATTGTTTGATTAAGGTTTGGATTTTTATATGAGCTCACGATTGTAGGATTGATTGAACTATGAGAGAAAATCAATAGTTTGGCTTCATTTGGCTAAGTTCAAGATTTTGACTTGAAAGGCTTAGATTTGATTTTAAGTGGATTTGAGTTTGATTTTTGGAGTTGGTTTTGATTGTTTGAATTTATATTTCATTTATATGAATATAAATGAGAATATAAATTGATCATGAAAAAATTTCAAGAATTTGAAAGAGTTTAATCATGATTTAGGTTAAATCCATTAAAGGGAATTTAAAGGATTTAAGAGAATTTTAAATTGAAATTTAATTTTGGATTGATTTGATTGATTTATATTTATATTTCATATATATGAGAATATAAATGAGAATACAAATAAGTTTTAAGAAAATCCCACGAGTTTGAATAGGTTTGATCAAAGTTTAGGTTAAATCCATTAATGAATAATTAAGGGATTTAAGGGAATTTCAAGCATTTTAAATTGGGAATTTAATTTTTGAGTTTGATTTGATTGATTTATATTTATATTTTATTTATATATGAGAATATAAATGAGAATGTAAATTAGTTTTGAGAAAATCCCATGAGTTTGAAATGGTTTGATCAAGGTTTAGAGCTGATTTTGGCTAAGTCCTTTAATGGAAAATTAAAGGGACTTAAGAAAATTTTCATGAATTGATTTTGAATTTTGAATTTGATTTGATGGGTTTGCATTAATATTTCATTTATAAATTTGAATATAAATGAGAATATAAATGGATCATGAGAAAATCTCAAAGATTTGAATAGGTTTGAATCATGATTTTGGTTGTCCTTAAGGGAGGCTTAAGGACTTAGGCAAAATTTGGACTTATGAATTTTTGATGGATTTTGATCATCAGTTTCAATCATGGAATTGATTGATGGATTTCAATCATGGAATTGATTTGAGTTTTTGGATAAAATCAAATAGGATTGATTTAGTGTTTGACTTGAAAGAAGGAAAGTGAGGAATGGTTTAAGCAAAATGGTAGGAGATTTTCCTAACACCCCTAAGGCATAACCTATTCCTATGGCTAACTCTTCTAAGTCTTGAGGCTAGGGAGTGTCCACCTAATCACTAGATGTATCTTAAGACTAAGGAACTTAAAAGTCTAAGAGGACCCTAAGCTAAGATGGAGGTGTTGAGTGCTCAAAAAATGAGGTCAACACTCTTCAAGAAACAATAACTAAAATTCGATCTTCTTTATGTGAGGATTTTCAAATGCTACATTTCACCTGAGATAGACTTAATCATTGATAGGGTCCCATAGGAGAATCAGTGAGCATGCAAGTAGAACCTTCCATTATGCAACAAGAGATCAAAGTCAACCTCAGAGTGAGGTTTACCTCCTTGGCACCTAAAAATGAGGAAAATAAGTCAATGGTTGGGATCAGAAGCTCTCCATGGATGCTCCACCCTTGATATGCATGGAGGATCCCTAAGGTGGACTATATAATGTCCTCATCTAAGAAATTTGATCAAAGCAAGCATAATGATGCTCTACTTATCCAAAGAATGAGATCAGGATCTCCTTGATCCTAAGATATGATTAGCTCAGCTGACCGCTATTGGTGAGGAGGCACATTATTTCAAAGAAGCTCAGGGAATCACTTTCATGGATGAAGACCTTCTTCTGGGGGACATGGAGCATAAATACATTTCAAAGGGACACAAGAAGATTACTATAGTTCTCATGATGGTGCATTGAACATTATGAGTCAAAGATTGCCTATTTGAGGATCGACATCTCCACACTCTAAGAAGATCGTATGATGTTAAGAGGATTCAATGAACAAGGTGAGTGGGCTTTAGGTTCTATAGTGTTACATTTGGAGATAGGTGATTGAAAGATTGAAGCCAAGTTTTACACCATTGATTTGAATACTTCATTCACCACTTTGCTCAAGGCCTTGGATACATCAATAAGATAATTCCATCCTCCCTCCATCAAAGCATCAAGTTTGGAAGGATGGATTATTATGTCAAAGGAGATGAAATGCTATTTTCAATAGAAGATATATGAGGATGCAACCTACTATCTTCCTCAAAACACCCTTGCTCATGAACTTGGACCAAACTCAAAAGAAAAAGAAAAAAGAAAAGGCAAAAGAAAAAGGAAAATCCAAGTGAACAAGCAAGGGGAATTGAAGAATAAATAGAGCTGCATATCACATTCCACCCATAGCTCATTCCATCATATGGACATGTGGGTAGGATGACTCAACCTCCACCAAAGGCAAAATCAATAAAGACAGCTTAGGTGGAAGACCCCTAATCAACCAATAAATTATGTTCCTCATAAGAGTACCTCTTCACATAGACTTGAATCTAGTTCAAGGATGAGTCAATGTGATTAGCATACCAAACCCCTCTGGTTTCATTGAGGTGACACTGATCAAAATGAATATTGGGCCTCAAGCAAAGTATTCAATCATGTAAAACTATCGTGAAGTAGTTAACCTTAGCTCTAACCTCACTTTCACCCCAAAAAAAGTTGAAGGTTTGGTCTAAGAATCCCAAGTCTTCTAATGACATGAAGCCAAAGAGATTCTTTTAGGATCTCAAGTCCTCAAGTTGATGTAGAACTGAGGAGAATTCATATAAAGAATTAATGGAATTCTTTGACTTTACATTTTGTGTTCATAATCATACGTAAAAGGTTTCCTCATACATGGTCCAAGCATAAGTTAGAGTATTTTGAAAAGCTATGGAACAATACAGGAAGCACAAGAAATGTGACTAGATTCAAGATATGTCTAATGACGAAATCATTAACCAATTAGGATAGTTCATTTCACAATGCCAACTCTTACAAATGTGTGTAGAAACCTCATGATCCGTGATGATCTCCAAATAACAAGATACACCGCCAAAATTTGAAGAGGAGATCCATTCAATACAAACTCAAGAATCAAGATAGAAGAAAATCTTCATGATATCAATTTGTTGTTGAATGAAGAAGAAACCAATGACTTAGTATTATTGACCACTAAGGATTGCTTTGAATGGAGTTAAGAGATGTCTAGATTATCTTGGAGTCCACAAGCTAGTGATAGATCCTCGCTAACCTTATCAAGCAAGCTCCTAGATGCATGCAATTAGAAATCGAATAACAGGTCATTTCTGAAGTCAAGAAACTAATTGATGTTGGTTTTATTAGGGAAGAAAAATACATACCTATCGTCATCCTTAAGAAGAAGAATGGCCAAATTCATATTTACTTGATTTTAGACTTAAATGGCATGTCCCAAGGATGAGTTTTCTCTTCCTATACTAGAACTAATGGTGGACATCGCCTCATCTTATGCAGTTTTCTCTTTCATGGATGGGTCTTCTGGCTACAACCAAATCAAGATGCCTCCTAAAGATGAAAGAAACACTACTTTCTGAACCCCGATCACAATCTTTTATTATAGGGTCATATTTTTCAGCATTAAAAATGCTGGTGCTACATACCATGACCATGACTGTGATTCAACGAACTCATCCATCATCTTTGAGTGCTATGTTGATGATCAAAGTAGTCAAGAGTAGAGAAAAAGAAAGACCATCTTTGACTTGAGAGTAGTTTTGAATGATTGAGATAATATAACCTCAAAATGAATCCCCTGAAGTGTGCATTTAGAGTAACTTCAAGGAAATTTCTTGGGTTTGTTGTCCGACACTGTGGAATAGAAATAAATTTAAAAAAGGTTAAAGCTATCTTAGAAATGCCACATCCTAAGAGTTTAACTCAACTCAGTTCTTTCCAAGGATAGTTGGCATATTTGAGATGCTTTATTTCTAACCTATCAAAAAATACTTGTCAAAATTAACGCCAAGTTCAAGTGGGATGACAAATGACAAAGATGCCTTTGAAGACATCAAGCAAGATTTAGTGAAGTCTTAGTTCTGTGGCCCCTATCCCGGATAGGCCACCCATCCTCTAATGCTACATTGGATGACTCTCTCTGCTTTGTTGGCCCAAGCCAATGATGAAGGAAAGGAGAGCTTCTCTAATTACTCATCCATCGACTAATTCTCATGAACTACCCATTTATTAAGAAACATTGCCTAGCTTTGATCTTTGCCTCTCAAAAGCTACAACACTATATGCTTTCTCATAAGGTGAACTTGATCTCCAAAACCAATCCACTAAATAATTCATAAACACTATGATTTTGTGTGATGGTCCAAGATTCTCTCGCAGTTTGATATCACATTCATACCCCTCTGTGCAATAAAAGGACAAGCTCTAGCGGATTTCTAAGGCAAGGGAGGAGTCATCTTGACCAATATCGAGCTCAAGTCAAGGTGGAGTTGGCCTTTAGAAGGATCTACCCAATTTCAACACCTCCAAACTTCAAAAAAAGCTTCGTCTCCACTAGACAAAGCTTCTCCAAGGGAATCAAGCATGGGTGATCACCTCCGGTGAGGTTAGCCATTAAACCAAGCACATTTTCAATATTATTTGGAGCTTTGTGAAGTAGATTTTTACCCCATGAGATTCTAGCCATTAGATGTGTTTGTTTTGTTTGATGGTGTGGGTAAGTTTTGGGATCAATCAGCTCAATCGAGATCATCATCCCTAAGATGGATGGTGTCCATTCTTCACAGAGAAATACGTAGTGATATAGGCATCCACATATTTGGATGGACTACCATACTAAGACACATAGGATCCCTCATTTAATCCCATAGATCTATGGCTTTAACCTCAGACGTCTGATCCTTTATCGGATGGATGAGAAGAAAGCGCGTAGCGTCACTGTTGACACGGCACTACAATGTGACAACTTTAATATCAAATCTCATCGTGCCAAATGGAAAGTGTACGTCGCATCAGTAGTCCACGTGGAACCGATGGGATTAGACATTTAATTAGGCTATTAAATCACTAATTAATCATGAAAACTTCCTAAATTTGTATCTAACCCTAGAAAAATTAGCAAAAAATGAAATAAATTGCATTGGATAGATAATTAAATATAGAATATTCTAAAAATAATTTCAATAGATTTTGAGCAGTGCTTTTCTCTAGATTTGGGTTTTATTATGAATGTTATTTTACTAATTACTCTTTAATTACTCCACTGATAATCCCAAACTTCTTGTGCATAATTAGTGGGATGACTCCTACCTCTCCTAATTTTCTTGAGATTTATTGGTGTCTTAATTAGAGGAATTGCTAGTTCATTCTTTAATCACTCCCTTAATGTAATAAAGCTTATTTAAGGGTATAATTAGTGGTTTAACCCTCTGATTGAATCAATTAAGTTTTGCATAAGTAAATATAAGGTTTAGGGAATAATTTTGGGATACTTTCCTTAAGATATTCCCTAAACCCCCTTCCTTTCTTAATCCAACCTTAATTAAAGGTTAATTTACTAATTACCCCCTTAATTAATTTTATAAAATTCTAAAACATTCTAGAACTTAATTAATATATCTTGAGTAGATGCCCAGGTGTTCAATAAACTAAGTACATTAAGAAAATCAAAACCCAACTCACATGTGTGAGAGGGGTTATGAAAGTAGTTAAGTTAAACCCCTTAGTTCAATTAATCATTAATCATGAGACAATTGCATTAGCCCTTTTCTTTCCTAGGTGCATTGTTGATTTAAATTTCTTGTGTGATTCTATGTCATCTCATTAGCTCATAATTATTTGATTAAGTATGCTGAGGTGGTATAGGTAAGGGATAATTAACACACTTAATTCAAACCTTAACCTAACCAAAGCATAAAATTGATCTAATCACCTAAAAATTAAAATAAAACAACAAACATATATGGGAATGGGTTAGGATCAGCAAACTCACCTCATGTTTCTCAAATTAAATCAAATTCAAAACAAAATCAAACCTTCTTGAAAAATAATTTGATTTGCTTTAAGCTTTCTTATTTCATAGGATTGTCTTTAAGAATTAATTAGGGTGAATGTGTTTACATGCTTTCATCACTTTAGTTCTTTCCTAACATGCTAAATGTGTATGTCATATGAGTTTCATGCATTCAAGCTTTTCAAAAATCAAATTCAAAATGAAATATTTTCTTTATGTCAAATTGCATGTTTTGGCTAAAGTAAAAAATATGAATGACTATTATCACTATTAAATCCAAAACTATTTTAAAAATCTACAAATCAAATAAATAATATTGAAAGTGTGTTACTTATAATTATTTATAAGCTTGCATGTGGATATAAATATGAAGATGTGCATAGTGTAGCTCTCCTTCTCTTTTCTTTTGACATAGTTTTGAATAGGATTTGGTAAAGTGTATAGTTCATTTGAAAAGAAGATAACACTTGCCTAATCTCATTCCTATTCATTCCTATGTTATTCCCCAAGAAGGACATCGACACTTGCACATATAAATTGTATAAACAAAACAAATAAATAAATACAAACTTTTTTGCATCTTTCTTTTTTCCATTCATTTCTTTTATACATGTGTTTGTATTTAGGAAAAGTGGTATATTAGTCTCGACAACTCTGGGGTTATGAGGCTTTAAGTATCCCTAAGTAGCTCTTGTACCTTACACCCTGGTGCTAATAATGGTGTCGTACTCACTTATGCCTTTTATCCATATACATGTGCATGTGAATAATGGATAAAAGAAACTCGTCTTTTCTACTTAATGAAAATCATGCATCATGAAGCATTACAATTTTCTTAACTAACATTTCTTAGCATTAATCATAAAGTGTGCTAAGCATTCTCATTTATATGTATAGATATGCTTAGGATGCATCCATATGCATGTTATACATGTTGGGAAAGAAATGAAGTGATGTGTGTTTTGTGATATTAATTCACTTTACTTAATCTTAAAATGACTTTATTTTTAAATAGGTTTGTTTAGGGAAAATCTAAACTTATGATTAATTAAAACACATAATAAAACATTCACTAAATAAAATCAAATATGAATCCACTTTAGAAATTACTTAAGGTAGGGAAGGAAAGAGAAGTTCTCTTCTTTTTTCTCTCTCTTTATAACTTAGTAATTAATTGTAGGAATCATTTGAATCAAAATAAATCACCAAATAAAAATCAAATAAACACTTAAATGAAATCACCCCTCTAAGTTGAACATCTTCACACTAAGAAAATCTAAATCTTAAAGCCATAGCTAAGCATACCACATAAACCTTTTAAAGCACACACATTAGGTTAAGTCACCACTTCTAGCTTTAGGTTAGGGTGGTGCATGGATTGATGTTTGCTTTTATTTTGTGATGTATTATTTTTAGTCTGGATGTTAGGATGAATGTGTGTAGAATGAATGGTAGGATGATTTAATCTAATCATTATTTTCTTGTGCTTATAAGAACGTAATAAAAATATAAATATTTTTTGTGGGTGTTTATACCCTAAGTATAATTAGTGGACTTCACCCATGTAAGTCCAATATATCATGCTTGGGATTTGTATGGTTTGTTTTTAATCTCTATTTTGCAGATGTTAGATTTACTTTTCCTTTTCATGTATCTTTTGTAATTATGATTTTTGGAATGAATGTTATGGGGGATTAAGCTAAGCATTGATCATAAAATTACATCTTATGTACCATGTGAAGCCTTTGGAGCAACAACCTTCCAACCATCTAAAAGAAGGAACCAAAAGAAGAAAGAAGAAAGAAGAAAGGAGAAAGAATAAAAAAAGAAATGAAGACCCCTATAACATGAATTTCCTTACTTGATTGCAAATTAATTCATTTGTAATCTGGGTTGTATAAGAGTAGAGCTCGGCTACCCAATTTATTTTCGGGTTTGTGCAGTGATGCCAGACCACAAATGGCCTTTTATTCTTTTGCGCTAGCTTTATAAAATATTTTATGTTTTATTTAACTTGTGCATTAAGATGGCATATTTTTCTAGTTTCTTCATTGCTTAATGTATGGCCTCGATGATAATTAAGATCTTAGGGAAAAATAAATCTTCTACCAAATTAATCAACTCAAAATTAAAAATAAACAACTCTTAACCTCATTAAAAACCAAAGTTAAAGTCAAGATAAAAGAATTAGCAACCCCTTAGCTGGATAAGTATTTCTTTTATAACATCATGCATAAAAGTATATTTTTACACTCTTCATTGGAGGGCTTCCACCCTTGTGAGAGAAACTTGGCTTGACCATTGAGAGTCATGGTGGAAACACACCTCCTTCCTTCTCACTGATTTTGGCCCATAATCTTACTTCTTATGCATTAGGCATACGAATCCTATAAGCTTGAGTCAAATGATTGTCCAAAAATAAAAATAAAATGTAATATATTTTTCATTAGATCTAGGTTTTTTCTCATGCCCTTACTTGATCTAGTCTCTTAAGGAGTGAGTTTAAGGACTTAGTCTCTTTCTAAAATAAATAATAACTATATCTGCATAAAGCATATGACTTGCCTACATAAATTTAAAATCATAGAGGAGTTAGTTGGCCACCCCGTGCAATAAGTCCAAGCAAGTGGTTTATCCTCTCTTATGGAGGCAAACCAAATACACATTTTTGCCTTAGATTTAGGTTGTGTTTTTGGCCCTCATCAAAGCTCCCTAGATTTAGGTTTTGAGGTTGCTTCTCCATTCTATGGCCCATAGGCATAAATCATCACCTCTTAGGCATTTTTATAACCTTGTATTGTAGAATCATAAGCCCTAAACTTCTAATAAAAATTCAACTCAAATAAATAATTCAATTTCAAAAATATAAATTCCAACCATATGATAGTTTGAGATGCTCGCTAGGTTTCCTAACATCATGAGCATCTCCTATTAATCTTCTTTTGGCTTTGATAATAACTCTTTCTCTTTGATCAATCCCATTTGATCTTCAAAAATAAACTAATCGATTGATAGTCCTACCTATTGAAATCCTTGGAGACAAAGATCATTTACTATAATCGAGAGTATTCCTAAGGAATCCCCTTCCTTAGGATGTAATTAACTATGGGGGCTTGCCCCTGTAGGGAACTTAATGAACCCATTTTAAAATAAACCCTACTTTAGTTTATCATGTAAAGTATGGGAAGAATCTCTAGTATATATGCAGACCCATTGTCCTTAAGAGTCTTTATTGAGGTCATTAGGTCCATTGTAGGGTGGTGACTTCTATCTTTCAAGATAGTACACCTCTCCTCAATGTCATACCCGATCACCCTTAATAAGAACATCTGCAGATCTATGTGGTGTCAAAAATGCATAAAAAAAAGTATATTTCTATCTTCATTTTATCCTGCACAGATTGAAGATGGAAGTATTCATTCTTTTAGAAATCTTATCTTAAAAATTTCACCACAGCCCCCTAATCCAATTTCTTGATAGTGTCATCACTCTATCTTCCTCTTCAGAACTCATAACAAAAGAAATTACATTCTCTTCTCTATTAATATCTCTCCAAAAATTAGAGAACTTTCTTAAAGTTATTGCTACCTTAAAATTGTTGCTATTTGCAAGAGTATAAAAAAAGAGGAGGTTGAATGTGTAGAAATTGCATATATGTTCACTTTTATGCAGGTAATTGAAGGCCCGTTATGTTCATCAGGGTGTAACAAGATTAAAGATCAGCTTAAGTGCTTCAAAACACCAACTTTCATGCTCATCAAGGCGTGACGGGTAGGCCAAAATAGTTATGATGTAGCCCCCTATGTGGCCATGGTGCCGGAATACTACCAAAATGCTACTGAAATTTTACCTAAAATTCATACTTGCAAATTAAATTCAAGCTAAATAAATAGTGCTGCCTAAACTCGCTAAAATAAAATTAATATCGAATTGAATTTTGAATGATAAATGAGAATGAATTTGAAATGAATTTAAAATTTATATTTCAAATAAAGAAAGATGGATTGAACTCAAATAGAATTATGAAGTTGAGTTGAAATAAATATTTTGGCAATAAATATAAATTTAGCACTTCAATATCTCATTTCAATTGATTTAGAAGATGATCTAGCTGAATATCTAATTATAGTATAAAAGATCTTCTTAGAATTAGAGTATAGTTTTCAAATCACAATTCACTCCAAATGAATTGAAGAAAATCAAAGAATTTATAAGAGATTTTTAATGAGATTGAATGATTGCTAATAAACATAATCAATGAATTCTTGGAAAATAATTGAAGCATATTATTCATCTTATTTAATACTTGAATTGGATCAAGGAAAAATTGAATTGAGTTTGTGATGAGTTTGAGAATCAACAATAGATATAAATAAGAGTCCATTGAACATTTAAAGACTAATCAACTTTGAATAAAAGAAAGCAATTAAATGATATTCCAAGAGATCTAATAGGCTATTAGAATAATTTAAAATGCCTTCAATGCTGAATCTGCAACACAAATTTAGAAGCAAACAGAAGGTGTTTAATTTTAGTTCTAAATAAACCTCACATGCTTCATAAGGAATCTACCAAATTCAACTTGGATATTCTTAAAATTTATATAAATATCCAAATAAATTTAATTTGATATGCATGCATCATAAGATAAACTTTTAATAGAATTTAAGTGCTTCAAAATTCATATCAATTTGTTGGTATCAAAGTATATGTGAGTTCTTTACAAAATAATAAGTTCTTTGAAAATCTATGTAAGCACTTGAATTGAGTCAACCGCGTGGGCCCCGACACTAATATTGAATACCTAAACTTAGTGTCTGAGGATGATGCGTGAGTTAAAGAAAAAGGAGAAGAATGATGAAATCAATTCAATCCTTGTGACTATATGCATGCAAGCTAATGAATGTCTTCAATGCTAATCCAAGTCAATGAAAGATATAAATATTCAGCTCTATAGAATGTGATCATAGTAGGCCTAATCTTTTATACTTGAAATAGAGTTGATAAGGTCTACTAAATGATCAATTCCTAAATGAACTCAAATTACATTAGATTGTAAGATCCAATCCTCTATATTTGCAATTGAGTTGATAATGACTGTTATGATATCAATGCCCTAAAGAATTTAAATTACACATAAGTCATTATCCCAATCCTCTGCTAACAAATAAGTAGAGTTGATAAAGTCTACCTCAATGATGGCCGCTTTGATTGAAAATCTCAATCGAAGGGGATATTATCATCAAAAGATACTTGAGCTATAAACTAATTTATCATAAAACTAAATTTCAACTAAGTAAATATCTGAACTAAATGAGATTTATTATTTAAATACTTAAAGTAAATAATTCATCCACCCATCTACCATTATTTATTAGGGATGATAGATTAAGAAAACTCTAGCTCACAAAGGAGCTAGTGTCAAGTCAAATAAATCACTATATTCAAACTCAAATAATCTCATGTCAATAAGGACATGGCCCGTGTTTGGTCAATAGGCTCCACATATGATGCAGTTTTGACTAGAGTCCTCTAACTGGGTGGTTTACTGCCTAATGATGCCATAATATTACAATCAAGACTGTAGCCCGTATGTTCCCCAATGTCTTAGCCCTTTGAGTTATGAATCATGGGGTGTATTCGATAGGCACAAAGCCCTATGTTAACTAAAATGGACTTAAACTTATCTCCTTCGATAAACACCACCCCAGGTCTACAAGGATTACTTGGACGACGTAACCCATGGTTCCTGACAAGGATCCTTTGGTCACATTGGATCGACTACCTCCTCTGACTAAGTAGACTAGGGACCATGATAGCCCAGAATGGTGGAGCCATGGAATCTTGATTTGGCACATCATCATTCCCCCAACCATTCACTTCAAGTTAAAAGATGATGAATTTTATAAATTTAAATTTTAAAACTCCACATGTTGCTAATATACGCTATGGATTTAGTGATCTAACGACTAGCATTAATTGAAAGTTCTCTCTCAGTATTAGGAGAGGCAATTAACTATAGGTGCTTCCATCTATATGAAACTAGAACCAGATTTAAAGTCCTCACAAAATGAGGATGAAATCTCTAGGTAGTATCTTATCTACTATTTCATCTGCCTTCTGAAAGTTTGATTGATATTTAAATCAAACTCTCTTCATCGAGAGGTCGGTGTCAAATTTTTGGAGCCCATAATATCAAGTTAAATAAATCACTATGTTCAAACTCAAATAATCTAATGTCAGTAAAGACATGACCAATGTTCTCAATTAGCATGGTCATGCCTCTAAATGGCATCACATAAATTACAATTACAACCAAAGTCTTATGACCAGGTGGCTTGGCCCATAAATGGCTCAAATATATTATGATTATGATTGTAGCCTGTATATTTTTGAATAACACTATCCTTTGATTTATGAATCATGGTATAGTTGATAAGACATAAATCTCTCTATCAACTAAAGTAGACTTAAGATTGTCTCTTTAAACAAACATCAACCTACTCCTACAAGATTACCTTGGATGATGCAACCCATGGTTGTTGACAATGATTCTTTGGTCAGGTTGGGTCAACTACCTCCTTTGACAAAGTAAACTAGGGACCACAATAATCCAGGATGACAGAACCATAAGATCTTGATCAGACATATCATCATTTCTTTAACCATATACTTTGAGTTAATAAATGATGAATTTCATAAATTAGTAATACTCCACTTATCGCTACTATACGCTACGTAATTAGTGATCTCATGACTAGCCTTAATTAAAAATTCTCTCTCATTCTTGGGAGAGGTAGTTAACTATATATGCTTGCATCTATAGGAAACATATAACTATATTCAAAGTCCTTATAAAATGAGAATGAAATCTCTAAATAATGTCTAATCTATAAATAAAATAAATTCATCTACCTTTTAAAATTTTTACTAGACATAAATCTAAACTCTATTTCATTGAGAGGCCAGGTGTAAATTTTCAAAGCCCATAGATTTTTGGCGACTCCGTTGGGGAAGGTTCACATGTGCACTCTAAGATTTTTCATAACATGTTATTTCTAATTTTGATAGATTTCAAAATATTTTATTTTTGCACAAAAAAGGCTACTTAGAGAATTTAAAATATCAAGAAATTTTACACAGTGTTTATTTTTCTGCATACCAAACTCCAAATAATTTAAAGTTGTGAGCTCAAAAAATTCACACCCAACCTCTCGATAAGGAGAGTTTGGATTATGCTAGTCAAATTCTTAGAAGACACATAAAATAATAGATAAGATAGTACCCAAAGATTTCACCATCATTTTGCTAAGACTTTAAATCTGATTCCATATTTCTAGTAGACGTAAGCACCTATAGTTAATTACCCCTCCTAATACTAAGAGAGAACTTTGGATTAATGCTAGTCGTTAGACCACTAATTACTTATCGTATAGTAGCAATAAATAGTGTTTAAATATTTATGGAATTCATCATCATTAGCATAGAGCAGATGATAGGGAAATAATAACACACCCGATCAAGATCCCATGGTTCCATCACCCTAGCCTATTGTGGTCCCCAATACACTTAGTCGGGGAAGGTAGTCAACCCAACCGGACTGAAAGATTCTTGTCAGTAGTCATGGGATGCATCATCCAAGAGAATCTTGTAAAATTAGGATGGTGTTTGTCTAACATCTTTAAGTTTACCTTAGCTAAAAGATAGCTTTTTGTCCTATCTAGTGCACACCATATGATTCACATCTCAAGGGATAGAGTCATTAGAGAACATACAGGCTACAATCATGACTATAATATAATAGTGTCAAATCACCCAGCTAGAAAACTCTAGTCATAACTGCATCATATGTCGAGCCTATTGGCCAAATCAGGTAAAAAATGACACATGTTAGATCCTTAATGCATGAGATTGAATGAGAGTGAATATAAAAATATACTTGACTTGATATTAACTCCTTTGTGAGCTAGGATTCTTTTAACTTATCACCTCTAACAAATGATGGCAAAAGGTGGATGGATTATTTGCTTTAAGTTTGAAAGGATGAATTTCATTTATACATTATAAATTTAGTGATTTATTAAATCTTTGCATTTGTATGAATGTTTAAATTAAATTAATTTGATAAGGAATATTAAACACATTTTGATGATGATGACCCCTTCGGCTGATATCCTTAATCAACACAATCATCATTGGGATTTTTAAATATGGTTGATTATTCAATTTATCATTTAAGATCCTATTAACTCTATTAATCTAATAATAAATGGCTGAATATAAATTTGCATTTTGAGAATTTTGAATTTGTAATGATTAAATATAAATATTTTGGATATTTTATAATGATGACCCTTCTGATTGATATGCTCATTTAACATAATCATTATTGGGGTAGATCTTGTCAACTCTGCTCTTTTACTTACAGAGGTTTGAGTCTATGATTTCTATTATAAACATTTAGATTTGAGATGGCATAGCATAAGCATTTTGAAAATTTTGATATTGATAATCCCCTCTGGTTAACATCTTCAGTTAACATAACCATGACTATGGATCAAACCCTGTAAACTCTACTTTCCTACTAGCATAGGATTGGGTCAATGAATAGTTAAAATAGGTGATTGCATTTATTATTCTGAAAAGATAATTTATAATTTTGAATATGAAATTTCTCTATTAAGACCTTTGATGGTTGTATGCAAATATATAAATCAAATTTTCTTTTTTATAATTGAGTGTTTAATTTGCAACCAATCTTGTCAACTCTTGGTCCTTGTCAGAAGGAGGATCAAATTAGTTGAATTGAACTTACAACTTCACAATTTTAGTGAAGTGTTCCATGTGAGTTTATTTTAAATTTTATTGGATTTCATGAAATTTATGAAATTTGCATGTTTTATGAGGCACTTGAGACTTAACTTAAGACACTCATCGTAAAACGTATAAATTATTAAAAAGCATTTGCACACTTCTTGAGACATTAAATTTGAATTAATTTTTAATTCAAATATGCATCTATAATTTATTTTATTATTTACATGAATCTAGAAGCTATGATTAGAAGTTTATGATTGCCTCGAAATGCATGTCATACACACTTTGAATTATTGGCACATATATCAACGTATTAAATGCAAATATTTTTTCTTGAAAAGTGCATTTAATTGACTTTCAGCTCTTGGTGGCTTGCACATATTTTGTTGTGACATAATTAGATTTGGAAGTAAAGTTGCCTGGAAGTACGTGCATCAAGATACATACATGTCTTGATCATTTTAAATTGTCTACATGCACATTAATACAATTTATTCAAACATAGTTTTGCATTAGTATGTGTGTCAAATTTCATTTGCTTGCATGTATTTCAATATGATATATTTAAGTTTGAATGTGTTGCATTGAATTACATGCTTCATGATGTGTGTCGCTTAAAAGCCATTTGCACATATTTTTAATATCAAAGTTAGAATAAGATATATATATTAAAATTTATGTGTAATAAATAGGTCTATTCGAGCATCTTGTAAAGTGGATAGCATAAGATATTTTTTTAAAGATTTGTGTATACTTTAGATATTTTACCTAGTTTATTTAATTATGTTCGCTACAATTCAATTTAAAATTTGATAGCTTCCCAATATCTCCTCAGCGAAGGGGGTTACTACAAGAGCGTTAGGCCTTCCCACCACTTTTATAGAAAATGTGCATGGTCAGTGTCTTACAACACAATGGCCAGGGGGTCTTTAGGTACCTACAATGCTTATAAGAAACAATTCATAGGGCTTTAGTTACCTGAATGAGAGAAACACACCAATTTCTTCATCGTGTTGGAACAATGCGCACAAGTACTTAATTTAAAAAAAAATTGCTACATTGGAACAACATGCATGGGTATTTAGATTATATTTTGACATTTTATCTTCACAAGATAGCAAAAAAAATACATGCCAGACACATAAGTAACTCTATCCTAAACACCTATCACCTCCGCCATCTGCATGGAATCGCTCCACTCTCAAGTGTATACTGATCAGGTGCATGTGGTGGATGATCACGCAGCTGAGGTGGCCCTCCAATGCAGGTTCTCCATGAACTTGTGGTATATCATCATGTAGTGTATGAGTAGGATAATCCTATGATGGGGTAAATAATGACTGTGACTGCGAACTAGGCTGATATGTAGATGGTCCTAGATCAACATATGTAGATGGCTTGATACCCAAGTAATATAGTTATATTGTCCGGGCAAAAACCTCCTCCTATGAGACACGCTCTACAGGTTTTGGTCTATAACGTGTGTTGTTGATATGCATTATGGTGCTTAATTTTGATATGTGTATGGGGGACACCACACAAATTTAAGGATGTACTTATTGAGGTGATCGGGTATGATATCAAAGAATGGTGTACTATCTCAAAAGATAAAAATCACCACCCTATAATGGACCTAATCACCTAATAAGGACTCCTAAGGCATGATGGGTCTTCGAATATACCAGAGATTTTTTCTCCTGCTTTACATGGATGAATAAAGTAGGGTTTATATTAAACTAAGTTCTAAAGTTCCCAATGGGGGAAAGGTGAATTTTTTAGGAATACTCTCGATTAAAATAGGCAATTTTTGTCTCCAAAGATTTCAAAGATAGGACTATCAATAAATTAGTTTGAAAATTAATCGGGATAGATCAAAAAGGAGAGACTTATTATCGAAGTTAAAGGAGATGAGCGGGGAATGCTCATGATACTAGGAAACTTAGTGAATATTTTAACTGATCCTATGGTTGAGCTTTATATGTTTGAAATTGAGGAGAATTGTATATTTGAGTTAAATTTTATTAGATTATTAGGGCTTATAATCTAATAATACAAGGTTGTGAAAATTCTTAGGATGTGAGGATTTATGTTTGCAGCCCAAAAGAAACAACAACCTCAGATCCTAAATCTAAAAAACTTTAGCAAGGGCCAAAGCATATCCTAAATCTCAGAGAAGATGGGTATATGGTTTACCTCTATAAGAGAGAGTAAACCATCTGACTGCTGGACTTATAATCACCTGGAGTGGTAGCCAGCTAACTCCTCCTACACTTTAAAATCATGTGATCAAGTCATATGATTTTACAAGATGGTTGGGTTGTTATTATTTAGAAAGAAACTAAAGTCCTTAAACCCACTTTCTATGAGACTAGAGCATGAGTGGTATGAACAATGACTTAGTCTAATGCAAATCTTTTCAATTTTTATTTAATTTTGGACTCTTCATTTTGATAAAGGCCATAGGGTTTTTATGTGACTAAATGCATGATGAAATGAATTTATTGGCTAAATTAGAGAGAAATAGGTGTTTTCCACCACAGAGGAGACCCTCAAAGGTTAAGTCTTCCCCTATCATGCATGGATAGAAACCCTCTCTTAGCAAAAGTGAAATAATATGGATGCATGATATTAAGCATACAACATTCAGCTAAGGGGTTGTTAAATCTTTTAATTCTCTTTATTGACTTCCTAGGCTTTATTTGAGGTTATGAATTTCTTAGCAAATTTAGTAATGAGTTGTAGTTGGGGTAAAAAGTTTACTTTTTCCTAAGAGCCTAATCGGATCCAGGCCACACATTAAATCACCATATAAGTAAGAAACTAAGAAGAAGACATGCCATTTCTATTGTGCAATTATAAATAAAATATCAAACAGTTTATAAATCCAACGTAAAAGAATAAAAGGCCATACAACCCAAAAAGAGAAATGGGAAACCGAGCTCTACCCTTATACAACTCGATATATAAAAGAATAATTATAATTACAAATAATAAGTGTTATGGGGGTCTTCATTCTTCATATCTCCTTCATTTCTTTGTTTGGATGTGCGTGCTTCAAAGGCATCACAGGGCCTCCCAGAATAAAGCCTTATAGTCACTGCTCATCCTAATCCCCCCATAACACTAATCCTAATTCCTAAGGCAAAATTACATTAAAAATAGGAAAAGTAAATCTAACTACACCTGCAAAATAATTGTTATCTAAACATACCATACAACCCAAGCAGTTATATGAATGATTTGGGCCTAGCACCCTGCACATGGGTAACCAAGCCCACCTAGCTTAGTTTGGATTCTGCTTAGGGGTTAAGCAACCTTCAAAGAAGAGCATTTATATTTATTTTAAGCACCCCTTAAGCATAATCCCTTGCAAAAAACATGATTAGGCTAATCATAGTCTAACATCCAGTCTAAAATAATATATGATAAAATAAGACATTCATCACACCATACACCGCCCTAACATAGAGCTAAAAGTGGTGACTTAATTCTAAGGTGTTTGTATTAAGGCTTGTGTGGTATGTCTTAACTAGGCTTTGTTATAATTTTTTAAGTATGAAAGGGATTTAATTATAAAGGGTGGTTTTACTTTAAGTGATTTAATTAATTTGCAAGTTTTACTTAATGTTTTATTTTGTTCCATTTAGTTTATACTTTGCAATTAAGTGTTATAAAGAGAAGGAAAGAGAGGATCACTCTCTTCTATCCCTATCTTAAGCCACATCTAAAGCATATTAATTAATCAATTCTTATTAATGAATGGCTTATTGCATATTTTAATTAATCCTAGGTTTAGGTTCACTTTAAATAATCTCATTCAATAAGAAAGACATCTTAAGATTAATTGGAATTAATTACTATCACATAACACATGTTTGTTCATTTCTTTCCATCATATGTAGCATGCATATGACCAAGTCCTAAACATATCTATACATGCAATATGTGTTGGCACACTTAAATGATGAATATGAACATGTACATTTAAAGTTTATATTTTCTTTTTGATTGAATTATTTTTATCATATTGACTTAAAGCACTATCTAGATTCTTACGCCTAAAATACGTAGGAATGAAGTTAAACAGGTACGTGTCATTGTTAACCAAGGAAGTGAGGTAATCAAATGACCTCCTTGGGGCTAGCTAAAGCCTCGTATTCCTGAGATGTCCAATTTAAATACCATTTACATTCAAACAAATGTAAGTTTGCATACATGAATGTAAGAAAGAGAGCTTTTGATTACATGATTAATTAATTCTATCACTTAAATAAATCCAAATGCATGTGTTTTGGTAAAAGAGAGAGGGGTTTTGACTCCATAATTAAGTACACACCCACATGTATGAGAGACATAAGCTAGTGCATACCATTATTAACTAGGGAAGTGAGGTAATCAAATGACCTCCTTGGGGCTACTTAAAGTCTTGTATTCCCTGGATGTCCAGACTAAACATTTGCTTTTCTCAAATACATATGAATGTATACATAACTAAAGGAGAGGAAACCATGCAAAAGTTTTACTTTATTTGATTGAAAAGGTTTATGCTCATGGAGTAAAGTCTTATTTAAATTCTAATATTGAAAATTGTAAGAATGAATCAAATGGAGTATATGCCATTGTTAAATCAGGGAAGTAAGGTAATCAAATGACCTCCTTGGGGCTAGCTAAAGCCTTGTATTCCCGGGGTGTCCAAACTAAATTCACATTAACATTATTACTTACATAAACTAATATATGAATGAAAGAAAAGAACTTTACTTCATATTAAGCTATAATAATTTGCATTTCTTATGTATTTATAACTAGCATTTATAGCATATGTAATCACTTATTTATAATATTTGGAAAATAGAATTGGATTTAACAGTGATAATAGCCACGTATATATTAATTTAAATCAACACATGCAAGCTTGACATAAAGGAAATCATTAATGTTTAATTAATTTTTGAAGAAATGAATGCATGATTAAAGTTGCATACAACATTTTTCATATGATTGGAAAGAAATAAAGAGACACAAGCATGTAATTTCATTCAATCCAATTAATTCGTAAGGAAAATCAAATTAAATAAACTTATTTAAAATAAACCAAAATTTCTTAATGTGACTTTTAATTTTATGTTTGACCTAATTTAAGGGATGTGAGAAAGATTTGCTAATTCTAGTCCCATTCCCCATATGTGTGAGTTAATTTGATTTAATAAAAAGTAATTAGATGATTTTATGAATTGATTAAGCTAAGCATGGATTAAATCAATTAATTAAACCCTTACCTATGTTACCTTAAAGTAATTGATTAAATGATTATGAGCTAATGTAATATGCAAATAAATTGAAGAGTAAATAGTAATGCTCCTATGGAATGAAAAGGGCCTAATACAATTAGCTTATAATCATTTATTAATTAAACTTAAGGAACTATTTTAATTACTCCCATGAGTTTCTCACACATGTGAGCTAATCATAATTTCATTAAACCTCTTTAGGTTCTTGAACACTTAAAGCTCTACCCAGGATCAGTTAATTAAGGTTCCATATGATTACGCTTACTATTTGATTAATTAAGTAATTTGATTAAGGGATTAAGCTTTGATTAATTTAATTAAGGAAGGTGAAATTAGGGAAATAGATTAGGAAAGAGGCCCTAAGCTTAGCTCTTGAGTTCACCCACTATTAAGGAATATTTAACCACTTTAATTAATCCATTATTGTTCACATGATTAATTAAACATTAATTAGATTAAGAGAGCAATTTAGACTTAATTAATCAATTCTCTTAATTTGGCAAGTAATAAATCCCACGAAAATTAGAGGAGGTAGAGGTCTTCCTCTTAAACAATCTCAGAAATTTTAGGATCAATTATTTGAGTGATGTTGATCTCACTTTTGGAGTGAGCTCTTAACCTCTTCTTCTAAGACTTAGAACTCTTCTAGAGACTAAGAGCTCCTTAGTCATAAAACACTTCTAGTGATTAGGTGAACACTTAACCTAAGCCTATAGAAAGGTTAATCATAGGATTAGACCATGCCTTTGGATTTAAGGAAATCACATATCCTACAATCTAAACCCAATCAACATGCACCTTCTCAAATCAAATCCAGAATCAAATCTCAAACCAAACCTCAAATTCAAATTCAAATTCAAATTCCAAATCTAATTCTAAATTTGACTCCAAATGATTGAAACCTAAAATCAAATTCAAATCCCAAGACCCTTCCTAAGCCATATAACCACCTTCATAAGCTCTGCCAAAACTCCCTTTAAATCAAATCAAATTCAATTGATTTCTTTATAAATCAATTATTTCTTCATTTATATTCATAAATATAGATGAAATCCATATCCAAATGATCAAAACTAAGTCAAACCAAACTAAAACCCCTTTTAAGTTAGATGGACCTACCTCCATGTGCTTAACCAAATTAGCCTTCAAACCAATCCAAACTCAATCGATTTTCTTATAAATTAATTGTTCCTTCATTTATATTCATAAATATAAATGAAATCTAAATTCAAATGACCAAAACTAAATCTAAAATCAAATCAAAACCCAATCTAAGTCCTTTGAACCAATTCTTTGGACATAGCCAAATTCTATCCAAATCAAGTCAAAACCAATGGATTTTCTTTTGAATCAATCATTTCTTTAATCATCTATCCAAATATAAATGAAATCTACAATCATCAAACCAAATTCAAGTCAAGCTTAACTTAGCCCTCTTGACTTAAAATTTTCAAATTAACTAAAATCAATTGGATTCTAAATTGATTGCAGTTGAATTTATATCTCAATCCTAGGCTCATATATAAATTCAGTTAAACTAAAATCAAGTCAAAACCAAGCTAATTGACCTACTTAGGCTCACTTGACTTAAAGGACCCTTTTGAGCCAAGTTCTAATCCAACCCAAATTAAATTTGAACCAAGCCCATCCAAGCCTCATATGATGACCAACAATCACCCTAGAGATCAATTACTATGGATTGGGTCAAACCAAGTCAACTTGGTCAGTTGACCAAATCAAACCTTAGCCCAAATGAACCAAAGCTAGCCAAAACTCATCCTATAGCAAATTGGTTGAAACTATTGATTTGTATAAACCCATCATCAATGTTTGAACATGACTTGACTATCAATTGAGCCAGACCTAACCCAACCTAGCCCAATTGACCCACTTAGCCCAAATTGACCTATATTGTCAATTTGGCCTAAATACAAATTAAATCCAAAATTAATTCAAACCAAGACCACATTCATCTTTGATTATCCAATTGAACATGAATAAACTCTTAACCAAAGAAAATTTATCCAATTTTGGTCAAATTGGTCAACTTGACCCATTTGATTCCAAATGAGCCAAAATTAATTCTAGGCCAAATTAAATCAAATTGATCATACCAAAATACTTTAAATCATCATTTGAACCTAACTTAAGCTTTAGTTTGACCCAATTTGACCAATTGGTCAACCTAACTCAACATATTGTGACAAATGACCCAAATTGAGCTAAATTTGAAACCAACCATGACATCTTGGGAGCATTAAACCAACTCAAACCCACTTTGATTAGCCCAAAAGTAGCCCAACCATAAATCCTCATGGATCCTCCCCACATATGAATCCACCTAATCTCATTCAATCCTCCCATCACTTTTTAATGGGACTGACTCCTAAAGGAAGACTTTGAGCTAAATAAAGTCCCAATCCATCACCTCCCAGATCTCCCCATCACCTTTAATGGTGATTTTTGGTCATCCAAAAAAGACAAGAAAAGAGAAGCCTCCAAGATCTGATTCTGCATTCATTCACTCTCCAAGAGCTTCCCCAAGCAAAGAACATCCCTTCCCCACTTTTTTTTAGCCATTTTGGACTGAAAAAGATCAAAGCTAAGCAAATTCTGATGAGGGTACGATGAAGGTTGGTGATCACTATGTTCCAAAGCAAAGAAAAGGTTCAAACTTATTCCAAGGTTTCTTCTCACGCTTGGCTTGATCTTCACCATCAGAAACCATCCATGAGGTTTCATTGAATCGTGTAGGAGCTTTTGTGTGTGATAGATTGTGAGCACTTTTAGGAATTTACCTTAGATAAACCTTGCTTTTTTCATTTTGTATCATCCCTATGCCAATCAAGAATTTTTTTGGTGAAGATCACTTCAAAAATGAGCCCATTCAGACGAGATTCCGTTCAGATTTTGCAAAATCTCTTTTTTTTCTCACGGTTGAATAGTGTCTCCATCGCATTTGCCAACCGCTTGCCCATCTGATTTGATGAGATGGAGGTCAAGATTCATGCTAGATTTGCGTGCTCCAGGCCCTCATATCATAAGATTTTATCTGGACCATCCGATCATGATCGAATTTGAAAAACCATGCCCCTCCACAATTTCGCCATTTGTTGATGCATGTGTTGGCACCATGTGCCACGCGAAACTTCATGATCCAATCACGCTACATGACGGTGATCAAGCACATGGGCACCATGTCGATGGATCACATGATCGGGCGACGAGCGTCGCATGGCATTGACTGGTTTAAGTGGGAAAAACATCTATTTTTTACTTTAAAAATTATTTAAATTATTTAAAGCTTCAAAAATTCATAGAAAATAAAATACTTAATAAAAAATTACAAATAAGGACTTGTTGGATTCATCTTTCCGAGAGGAATCCAATAAATCTAAAATCTCCAAATTTCACTAAATATTTAGAGCTTGATTTGAGTTTTAGTAAAAATTAAATTTTACTAATTATACCAAAAATACACATCAAATAGATTTAAAATTTTTGCTGATTAAAACTAAAGTTAAAATGCACTTACCATAAAAATTTCAAGTCAAAACGATTTCTAGATTGGATGATATTGCATTTTGAAATTCAAAGAGTGAAAATAAATTAATGGACTTTATAAAAATCATGGAAAATCACTTAAATCAACTGAAAATTTGAAAAATCATAACAAATCATAAAAATACAAATAAACATTCATTTTGAAGGTATTTCAGAGGTGAATTTAATAAAAATATTCCAATTGATTTTGAATAGTAATTAAAGCTTAATTTGGGTTTAACTAAAACTTAATTTAATTACCCCAATTACTCAAGTAATTAATTCCAAATTTTTTAGATTGATTAATGGGATGAGGCCTCCCATAATTTTCTTGGGATTTATTGATGGGTTAATTAGGGAAATTGATTATCTTAGCCTTAATTATTTTCTTAATCAATTAGGTGATTAATTAACATACTAAATAGTGAGAAAACCACTAATTAAACTTGCCAATCATTGTATAACATTGAATGAGCATAAAGAATGATATTGGGACCTCATTCCTAATCTTTTACTCTAAGTTGATTCCATTTGAATGAAAATTAATTAATTTGGGGTTAATAGTTTATTTCATTAATTAAAATGGCTTAATTAACCTAAAATCAAACTCATCTAATTAAGTTTTGGGGTAGATATTTAGGTATATCCCAAAAGCTATTTAAAAATTATAACCTACATGTGGGGAACACATAAGAAAATAATCCCATAGAAACCATTAGGCCTTTATTTAAATTTGATTTAAATTTCTTCACCATATATCTCATATTAATTTTTAAAGCTTAAATTACTAAAAAACCTAATCATAAAATCAACTTAATTTCTCATGAACAAATTAATTAACCAAATTGATTTGAAAAAAAAATTAAAATCAATCAAAATTTAAAATTAATTTTAATGATAAACTTTGGTTTACTTTAAATGATTTGATATGATTATCTGAATTAATTTAGTTGAATGAAGTCATGTATTTTGTTGCTTATTTCTTTCCAATCATATTAAATGTTTTATGTCACTTGTAATCATGCATTCATCTTTTCAAAAATCAATTAAATCAAATGAAATTTTCTGTTGAGCTTGCATGTTTGAACTTAATTTACAATATGTGTATATTATCACTATTAAATCAAAATATTTTAAAAGCTTATAAATCAATTACAATATTTGGTGAGATATTATATAATTATATGTAAGCTTCATGTGTTCTAGTTTAAACATATGATGTGGAGTTTTGATTCATATAGATTTGCAAGTTTGAACATTCATAAGTGTATAGCCTATTTAAAAACACACAACACTCATTTGAATTCATTCTTACACATTTTTATATTAGAATTTGGATAGAACTTTAACTCACATGTATAAATAAATTCAATTAAGAAAGATACACTTGTAATTTTTCATTCTTGTATATTCATGTACATTTAAGTTATGGGTATTCTATTCTGGACATTCCTTTAAGTAGCCCCAAGGAGGTCTTTACCACCCCTTAACAATGGAAAAGATTTAAAACTTTATACACTTGAGTATGTATTTAGAGAAAATTTCATTTTCTACAAAATATACATATGTATCTATGGTGAAAATTTTCATTTTCTTTAGAGAATAAGATATATACTTCCATCTTCACTCTATGTGGGATAAAATGAGGATGTAAATATACATCTCTTTCTCTCTTTTTATGCAATTTGATATCATGTAGATCCGCAAATGTTCTTATTGAGGGTGATCAAGTATGACATTGAGGAGAGGTGTACTATCTCGAAAGATGGAAGTCACCACCCTATAATGGATTTAATCACCTCAACAAGGACTCCTAAAGATAATGGGTTTTGTATGTAAAAAGATTCTTCCTACTTTACATGAAAAAGTAAAGTAGGTTTATTTTAAATTGGATAGCTAAGTTCCCTATGGGCAAGCCATAAGTTACATCATAAGGAATAAGATCCCTTAAGAATACTCTTGATTGAGGTAAATGATTATTGTCTCCAAATATTTCAATAGGTAGGACTATTAATCGATTAGTTTATTTTGGAAGATCAAATAGGATTGATCAAAGAGAGGGAGTTATTATCAAAGCCAAAGGAAGATAAGTAGGAAATGCCCACGATGCTAGGAAACCTAGCGAGCATTACAAATTATCTTATGGTTGGGCTTTACATTTTTGAAATTGATTTAATTTCTTTGAGTTGAATTTTTTATTATAAATTTAGGACTTATGATTTCATAACACAAGATTAAGGAAATGCTTAAGAGGTGAGGATTTAATCTTATAGCCCACAAAGGGGAAAAGCGGCCTCAGAACCTAAATCTATGGAGCTTTTGCAAGGGCCAAAAGCACAACCTAAATCTAGGGTGAAAATGGATATTTGGTTTGCCTCCACAAGAAGGGACAAATCACCCATGTTGGACTTATAACCACTGGGGTGCCAACTCTCCTCCCAGCTTTTAAATTCATGTAGGCAAGTCATATACTTTATGCAAGATAGATTGGCTGTTATTTATTTAGAAAGACACTAAGTCCTTAAACTCACTCCCTAAATAGACTAGATCATGTAAGGGTATGCTTTCAATGACCTAAATCTAATGCAATTCAGATTTTATTTTATTTTCATTTTTTTAGATAATTATTTTGACACATGCTAATAGGATTCATATACCTAATGCATGAGAAATGAGATTATTGGCCAAAATCAGCAAGAAGGGAGGAGGTGTATTTCACCATGGCTCTCAAAGGTTAATCAAGTTTCTCTGGCAAAGGTGGAAGCCCTCCAATTAAGAGTGAAAATAATATGCATTTTTGCATGATGTTATAAAAGAAGTACTCATCCAGCTAAGGGGTTACTAATTCTTTTATCTTGATTTTAGCCTAAGCTTTAGGTGAGGTTATGGGTTCTTTCATTTTTAGTTTTGAATTATTAAATTTGGTAAAAGATTTATTTTTTCCTAAGAGCTTAATCCACATCCATGCCATACATAAAGAAAGGAAAAAATTAGGAAAAGGATATCACTTAATGTACAAGCTAAACAAATCATCAATCAATTTATAAAGCAAATCATAAATGAATAAGAGGCCATTGTGATAGGGTACCACCGCACAAACTTGAAATAATTTGGGTAGCTGAGCTCTACCCTTATACAACCTAGATTACAAATGAATTAAATACAATTAAGCAAGTAACTCATTATTACGGGGGTTCTTCAAGCTTCATTTCTTCATTCTTCTTTTCTTTTTTCTTTTTCTTTTCTTCTATCTTCTTTTGGTTCCTTCTTTTAGATGGTTGGAAGGTGGATGCTCCAAAGGCTTCACATGGTGCATAAGATGAGATCTTATGACCAATGCTCATCCTAATGCCCATAACGATCATTATAAAATCCTAATTACAAAAATTACATGAAAAGAAAAAGTAAATCTAGCTAACACTTACAAAACAAAGGTTAGCTAAAAAAACTACCATATCCCAAGCATGTATATTGGACTTATCACCCACACATGGGTTACTAAGTCCATCTGGCCTATTTGGATTATGCTTTGGGATATAAGCACCTGCATAGCAAAAGCATTTATATTTTTATTTACTACGCTTTAAGCACAATCCCCTACGTAAGAAATAATGGTTAGACTAAGATTGCCTACCATTCATTCTACATACATCCTAACATCAATAAAATATATATCAAAAAACAAAAGCAAGTATCAAACCATGCACCTCCTAACCTAAAAGCTAGACTTATTTAGCCTAATGTGCTTTAAAGGTTTGTGTGGTATGCTTAGCTATGGCTTTAAGTTAGAATTTTCTAAGTGTGAAGCATGTTCAACTTAGAGGAGAGTTTCATTTAAGTGATTTAATTATTTTGGATTGATTTTATTTTAAGTTTTTGATTGGGATCCTACAATTAATTACTAAGTTGTAAAGAGAGGGAAAGATAAGAGAACTTCTCTTTCCTTCCTTAACCTAAGTAATTCTTAAAGTGGATTCATGTTTTAGTCTTATTTAGTAAATGTTTTAATTAATCATTTTAATTAATTCTAAATTTAGATGAACTCTAAACAAACCTATTCAAAAAGAAAGTCATTTTAAGATTAAATAAAATGAACTAAATTCACAAAACATACATCACTTCATTTCTTTCCCAACATGTATAACATGAATATGAATGAGTCCTAAGCATATCTATACATACAAATGGGAATATTTAACACACTTTATTATGCATGCTAAATAATTCATTTAAGAAAATTTGATAATTTATGATGCATGATTTTCATTAAATAAGGGGATTTCTTATCTTTCACATGCACATATGAATGTATGAAAGCATAAGTGAGTACATGATCCATTGTTAACTGAGGTGTAAGGTACAAGACCTACTTAGGGCTACTTAAAGCCTCGTAACCTCGGGATTTTCCAGACTAATATACCACTTTCCTTAAATACAAGCATGTGTACAAAAGAAATGAATGGAAAAGAAAGAATGCAAAAGTTGGTGTTGGTTGATTTATTTTTGTTTATGCAATTTATATGTGCAAGCATGGGTATCCTTCTTAAGTGATAGTATAGGAATGAATAGGATATGGAATTAGGCAAGTGTTAGGTTCTTTTCAAATGAACCATACACCTTTCCAAATCCTATTCAAAACTATACTAAAAGAGAAGAGAAAGAAAACCTATATTAAGCACATCCTTGTATTTTACTCACATGCAAACTTGTAAATAAGATATACGTAACACACTTTCAGTTTTGATAATTGATTCATATATTTTGAAAATAATTTGAATTTAATGGTGATAATAGCCACTCATATTCTTACTTTAGCCAACACATGCAATTTGACATAAAGAAAATATTTTCATTTCAAATTTGATTTTTGAAAAGCAAGGATGCATGAAATCATATGACACACATATTTAGCTTGTTGGGGAAGAAATAAAGCAATAAAATCATGTAAACACATTCACTTTAATTAAATCCTAAAGACAATCTTATGAAATAAGAAAGCTTAAAGTTAATCAAAGTTTATTTAATATGATTTTTGTTTGATTTTGAATTTGATTTAATTTTGAAAATGTGAATTGAGTTTCCTGTTCCTAACCCATTTTCACATTTGTTTGATATTTGTTTTTCAATTTTTAGATGATTAGATTTATTTTATACTTTGATTAGGTTAAGGTATGAATTAAATATGTTAATTAACCCTTACCTACACCACCTTAGCATAGTTAACCAAATAATTATGAGCCAATGAGATGACATAAAACCTCACAAGGAATTTAAATTTGCAATTCACCTAGGAAGAAAAAGGTCTAATGCAATTTGGCTCATGATGATTAATGTTAAAGGGTTTAACTTAAGTAATTTCAAAACACCCCTCACACATGAGTTGGGTTTTGATTTTCTTAATTAAACATAGGCTCTTGAATAAGCATCTACCCAAAGTAGAATTTAAGTTTTAGAAATTTTAAGAAATTAATTAAGAGGGTAATTAGTGAATTAGCACTTAATTAAGAGAGGATCAAGAAAAAAAAGGGGGTTTAAGGAATAACTTGGAAAATTCCCCAAAATTATTTGCTAAACTTTCTATTCACTAAAATAGACCTTAATTAACTTCAACAAAGGATTAAACTGCTAATCAAACCCTTAATTAACCTTAATTATATTAAGGGGGTAATTAGGAAATGAATTAGCAATTTCCCCAATTAAGCCACCAATAAATCCCAAGAAAATTAGGGGAGGCAGAAGTCATCTCCCAAAATACACTCAAGAAGTTTGAGATTAATCAGTGGATTAATTAGGGAGAAATTAGTAAATTAATATTTCCAATAAAACCCCAAATCAGAAAAAGACAAAATTCAAAATCCATTAAAACCAATTTTAGAATTATCTAGATTGAATTATCTTTCAGTGGCAATTTACCTCATACTTTTTTGATTTTTCTTAGAGAGATATGAATTTTAGAAGTTTAGAAGATTAATTAGAATTATTTAAAACTTAATTAATCCCTTAATCACGGCATACATGCAAATGACTCACTTACACGATCATCCATTGAGTGGCCACTTAAACGTCGATCATGGCATGGTTGCTAAGCTCTTTTGCCTCCGCTCGATCAAACTAGAATTTAATCTACGATTTAGAGGGGATAAAATAGGATACAAAATGTGATTTAATCTCAGTCGTCCATCCAAAATGTGCAGATGGACGGCCAGAGATCATCCTTATTCTTCTTTGAGGAACAATGGAGATCGTCCACTTTCAAAAGGAAGATCCGAGCTCGATCGATCTCAGATTAGGATGAAATTTTGCACACACCATCTAACCCTAATGACAAACACATCTAACGGTTGAAATCTCATGCCATTAAAATTTCTCTCACAAAGCTCCTCACCACATTGAGTTTAGTGATTTAAAAATATTATATCTCATCAGAGGTGATCACCGGTGCTCGATTCACTTGGGGAAGCTTTGTCTGGTTGAGACAAAGCTTTGGTGAAAGTTTTAGCTCTTGAGGTTAAGTGGATAGCTCTATGGACCAACCCCTCCTTCTAGTGAACTTTGATCTAGGTGAATCCTCCTTTGCCTTTGGAGCTTGGGAAAGAGGTTGGGCAAGCTCGACTTGGTCCCCTGAGGGTGTGTGCAATGGGAATTGACTTGGTTTGGTGTGTGGAGAAAGTTGGCAACCCCTATTTTTCTTATGGGAAAATTGATAATGTCCAGTTCAATCTCCTTCTAGGAAGCTTAGTAACTCTTGCTAATGGCCCCTATGACTCTCCCTTACTCAATCAAATTAGGCTCTGTTGGAATTGAAGTGAATTAGGGGGAGTATATCTCCCTCTTAGGCAATCGGACGGTCGAAGCTTCACTTTCTATTTTGATCCAATTGACCTTAGTCAATGGGTTGTTTGATCTATTATAGGCTTTTACATGGTCAATTTGGGCTAGGGAGTGGATTGGTAACTCCCCATGTGCTCAAATTGAGTGGGAGCATGATTCCCATGTGGCCAATTTGAGCCATGTGCTTAGTTTAGGCCTTGGATCAAGTTGGGCTGACCCAGACCCATTGGGTTGGGTGCACTACCCTCCATAGGGTTTACATGACCTATTAGGAATGTATCAAGTAGGTATGAAAAGGACTTGACCAAATTCTCCATGGATATGACCAAAATTGGTTCTATGGCCTAGGGGTAGAATGGTCATTTAACTGATTTTTGAATTTGGATATGTTGGGTATGTTGAGAAAATATGTTTGGCCATGTTTCACTGAATTTGGAGTTCATTTCATATGGTTTGGCTCATGTTGACCTATTTAGGTCAAAATGGGTCAACTTGGGTCAAGTTGACCAATTGGTCAAATTCAGTCAAATCAAGGGTTAGGATAATGTTCATATGACCATTTGAAATGTTTTGGTGGCTTTGGTTTGATTCAATTTGGTTTAGGTTTGAATTTGGTTCAACATGACCCTTTAGGTCAAGTTGGGTTCAAGGTCAATTGGGCTAGGTTAGGTCTAGTTGGCCAATTGAGACTTTGGTGAAGTTCAACAAGTGAAACTTGACCCATTGGTTTCTTCAATTTGGCTTAGATCAAGTTTTGACCCATTTTGACTTTTAGGTAAATTGGGTCAACTTGTCAAGTGGCCAATTGGGCTAGTTAGGCTCAAATGTTGACTTGGACAAGTTCAAACATTGGTCATGAATGAACTTAGATCATTGGTTTCAATCAATTTAGCTTATGGTGGATTTTGGCAATGTTAGGTTTCATTTTAGCTAAGTGTTGACTTGGTCAACCCTTTGGTTTAACTTGATTTGACCCAATTTTGGTGATTGATCATCTCATGATGATTGTTGATCATGATGAGAGGCATAGGTGAGTTTGATTCCATCCAATTTGGTTAGGATTAGAATTTGGCTCATATGGGTTCTTTAGGTCACTTTGGGTAAAGTGAGCCTAAGTGGGTCAAATGGCTGGGACAAAGCTTGATTTGAGTTTGATTGAACTTGTATATCGACTTATGATTGAAATATAAATCCATTTGTGGTTTGAAGTCAAATGAGTTTTGATTCATTTGACAATTTCATATTCAAAGGAAGAACATGAATGGATTTTGGCTAGATTTTTGAATTGAGTTTTTTAAGTGATTGAAGTTTGTATTTATATTTGGATTCATGATTGAAGGATTTATTGAATCATGAAGGGAAATCAAGAGTTTGGCTTGATTTGAAGTTGATTTGGCTAAGTTGATTTAGACTTGAAAGGCTTAGGATTTTGAATGGGCTTGAGGTTTGATTTTGGAATTGGTTTTGGTTGTTTGAATTTATACTTCATTTATATATGTAAATATAAATGAGAATATAAATGGGTCATCAGAAAATTTCATGAATTTGAAGTGATTTGATCATGATCTAGGCTAAGTCTTTAAGAGGAAATTTAAAGGACTTAGGAAAGATTTGGAATTTTGAATGTTGAATTCGATTTGATTGATTTCAATTTATATTTCATTTATATATGTGAATATAAATGAGAATATAAATGGGTTATGAGAAAAGCTCATGAGTTTGAATTGATTTGAAGATGATTTGGCTAAGTCTTTAAGAAGAAATTTAAAGAACTTAGGAAAGGATTTTAAATTTGGAATTTGAATTTGGATTTAGTTTGATTGATTTGAATTTATATTTCATTTATATATGTGAATATAAATAAGAATATAAATGGGTTATGAGAAAATCTCATGAGTTTGAATTGATTTGAAGATGATTTAGCTAAGTCCTTAAGAGGAAATTTAAAGGACTTAAGAAAGGATTTTAAATTTGGAATTTGAATTTGGATTTAGTTTGATTGATCTGAATTTATATTTCATTATATATGTGAATATAAATGAGAATATAAATGGTTATGAGAAAATCTCATGAGTTTGAATTTGAAGATGATTTTGGCTAAGTCCTTAAGAGAGGATTAAGGACTTAAAAGATTTGGAATTTGGAATTTCAATCATGGGTTTCAATCATGGATTTCAATCATGGGGTTCAATCATGTTTGATTTGAGTTGGAGAAAAAAATAATATGATTTGGAGTTTGACTTGAAGGAAGGTGAGGAGTGGTTCAAGCTAAGGGTAGGCAAATTTTCCTAACACTTCTAAAGCATGACCTATTCCTATGGCTAACTCTTCTAAGTCTCTAGGGCTAGATTGAGTATCCACCTAATCACTAGATGTGTCTTAAGACTAAGGAACTCTTAAAGTCTAAGATGAGTCCTATGTCTAAGATTGAGGAGTTGAGAACTCATTCTAAAAATGAGGTCAACAAAGGGCGCCCAATAGGTGTGGTGTGACACAAGACGACACAATGGACCAAAATGATCAACAACATTGAAAGATCATAAGCACTAACAGAAATAATCTATCCTAAACCCAAGGTGTAGAAAGAATCCAGAACTTAGTTCAATGTGACTCTACTTATGTCAAGGACATAAGAGAGAGAAGGAGGAATCCACTTGGGATGGAGTGTGAACCTTCCACTAAGGAAGCAGGTTGAAGTCATCCACAAGGGGATGAGAGGTTTGATTTGATTTAAGTCTCACTGAGAAGAAATTTTCACTGGGGAAGAGGGTTGAATTTGTTTCAATTTTTTTTAGATTTGGATTTTGAGAGGACCTGGTTTTTTTGATGGACCACGAGTAGGAGCCATGGAATTAACTGATTTACCAAAGGGGTAGTCTACTAAACATGTAGGACTAGCCAACCAAAGGGATGCCTCTTTCAAAGAAGGGAGAAGAGTAGACTTACATCTTCCAAAATAGGGACTGGAGTAATCTATTGGCAAAAGATTGAACCCAACCTAGACCAACTCTGAGTGAATACCGGGGACTTAGCTCAAAGATAGTCAAGAATAATTTTTTTTATTTATTTATTTTGATGGATTATGTTGGTTCGATGGAACATAATCAAGGAGCTCATATATTAATCTCTCATTTACCAATCTAAAGGGGTAGTCTACTAAACAAGTGTAACTAACCAAAGGATGCCTTTAGGAATTATACTAGGAAGAAAGTGTAGTGACTTACATTCTCCAAAGGAACCAAAGGATGCCCTAAAATTCTATTTATGATGTATCAAAAGAGCTATAAGCCTAGACCTTATTTCCAAGGAGTAGTGGATGGGAAAACTATCTCACCAAAGGAGTGCCTTCGCTAATGATCAATTGAATGGAAGAAACCCTGGGACTCATATCTTCCACTATAAGACCAGGGTGATCTTGCTTTGGGCAACAAACCAAACTTACCAAAGGTTGCTTTAATAATCATGCTAGAAAGAATCATCAGTATACATCTTCCAAAGCGAATGACATAACCTGCTTTTAATCAAAATAGATTGAACTCAACATAGTGGAGACTACAGAGTGAGTGCTGACATGGGGACTTATCTCAACTCAGGTAGTCAAATAATTCCTATAGGGAGTTCTGCTGACACTACCCTAAAGATAGGATACATGCGGAAAAGGGGGGGCTTGAATTCTAATCCACAAGCAAATTAATTTTGTTTATTTTGTTTGGTTTGTTTATCACCCTATTATTTTAGGGATCAAACCGAGAGAAGGACCTTATATCACCTAGACCTATCTCATTTCCAACCAAGGGAGAATCGCATGCTTGAATAAATTTTCCAACCAAGGGTGGCTACTAGGAAAGACTGCAATCCAAAAGTAACCCGGGTAGTGTCTAAATGGGGTCACAAAGGACTTGATCCAAATAGAGTGCCCAATGGGGCCGCTAAGGGCTTAATCCAAAACTCAGAGAAGATGACATGGCTAGTCATATATCCAATAGGTATTCTGTACAACTCAAGGAGAAAGCTGGGACTCACATCTTCCAAGAGTGGTGTCCACCGTGAGTCACTATAGATAGCATCAACCAACCTAAGGTGCCCGGATTTGTAATAACGCCTAGAAGAAAGCTGGGGACTCACATCCTCATAGAGAATTGATCTTGGGATAGTCATCTTGCCCATAATAGACTGGGTGACTACCAGTGAATTCCACTGGGGGACTTATATCGACTCAATTGTAGTCAAGATAAAAAGGAGCCTCTGGGGGACTTACCTTAAACCTCAAATATACTTAACCTAGTTAAACCATGATGATTAGTTCAAGAAGAAAGCATGGGGACTCACATCTTCTTAAATAAAATCAATATGAGGTGGCTTATTGGCTAGGCAGTGAAGACTACCATGCTAATAAGGTGCTCATTGGTTTACAATGGTCAAGTTAGGAAGAAAGCATGGGGACTCATATCCTCTAAACAAGTGACCACTGGGGTGATATACAAGCAAGATAGCATGTCGATCCAACCTAGAGCAACTAATGAGTGAGTGCCATAGGGGGCATGCTCCCACATCAAGATAGCTCGAGATAAAAGATTTGTGTTTGTTATTATGCATGTGTTAAAAGGAATAGGATGCCTCTAAGGGAGTCTTACACCTACCTTAAACACGCTAGGGGGTTTGATGAAATGGTGTCACGGATGGAAAATAGGAATCTCACTAAGAAAGGATACTTCTTGGGTTCTCTTACACCTAACTTAGTTATGTTAATCGAAATAGGATGCCTCTCGAGTTCTCTCACACCTATTCTAATAGCGCTAGGAGGTTGTGTTTATGATGTGAAATAGGAATAGGATGCCGCTGGGGGACTCTTACACTTACCCTAAACACGTTATGGCCGATTCACAAGACAAGAAAATAATGCTTCAAAAGAAGAGAAGATTTGATGAATGGAATTAGATTTTATTCTTTTTATTAATAATTATTTTTAAATATGATTTATTTCATAGGTAATATTTCTTTAGGTAGAGCCCATTAATTGGAAGCATCAGGTGTTCCCCTTTACAATCAATAAGCTGATAAGATCCTCCTTGTTATGACTTTTCTATGACATAGTGGCCTTCCCAAGTGGGTTCAAACTTGCCTCCCATCTTTCGACGGGCAACAATTAGTCTCCTAAGGACTAACACAAGTTCTCCTACTCAAAAATACCTAGGGCGGACCAACTTGTTGTGAGCTTGACTCATTTTGTCCTTGTCAACTGAGGCTCTAACACACTTGCTGATTCTCCTCAAACCTTGAGCTCTAACGAACTATATGTAGTGATCTTGATCAATGTTCTTAGTGATGGGAGTTGAACTTAAAGATAAAACAACTTCGCACAAAAAAAAATGGGGTAGATTGAGTTGGAATTCGGTGTGTGGTGCGATAGGCCCATAAAGCTTCAACCAACTGCTCATTCCACTATCTCTTATTGTCATCAAGAGTCTTTGTTAGTATTTTGATGAGAGTTTTGTTGAATGCTTCCACTAAGTCATTTGCTTTTGGGTAGTAGATGGTGGAGTATCTTCAATCTATATTGTGTCTTTTGGAAAATCTATTGATCTTGGTGCTTTTGAATGCACAATAATATAATTATCAAGGAACCCCAAACTTATATACATATGGTTCCTAAAATTGAAGCGCAGTCTGACTCTAAGTGGGATTGCCTCGCCCACTTGAAAAAGTAGTGCTCATCTAAGATAGCTAACTCAAGAAGGAGGATCGTGTGGAGGCTGGTGTGGAGGCCGGTAGGGCTGCCTCGATGATGGTAAAGGAGGTGGAAATGAAGGCTACTGAGGTCATGGTCTCTCGGACTGATCTCTAACTACCGCTGTCACTGCTCCTGGCTTCTTCTCATAGACATTCTGTGGCTTTGCTTTGGGAAACTGGTCTTGAAAAGGAAACTATTTGGCTTCTCCTTGTAGACTAGCTACCTTATTAATTAGCTTCCCAAATATTTTGATAGTAAATCCCTTATGCATGAAGGTGACCGGACCATGGCTATTCTTCAAAAGAATCTCAATGGCATGCTGCTCAGATAGCAGTGGCTCGCATTTCATAATTAGGTTACACCATCTAAGAATATAATCAACAAGAGACTCACCTAGGTGTTGTTGCGCTACAACAAGATCACCTACAGTAACCTTTTGCTGAGCTCCAGCAAACCTCTTGATAAAGAGTTGCTTCAACTCAACAAATGTCTTTAATAACTGTGGAAAGTTTACATAAATCAAAAGTACCCTCGCTCTAAGAGAGAATAATAAAGCATCGTGCCACTAGTACAATGCCTTGAAGTGTGTGTGATATGTCGCATTGGGTTTCCACTACCATCAAAGCTTTGAAGAAAGGTGGCATGAAATCCTTGGGATATTGATTGCATCAATTCTAGAGTCTACCCTTTGAACCGATGATTCTCCCTGCTTGAGCATGCTCTTCACTTTTCAACCATAGACCGATGTATTTTTCTTTATGGAGGTACTTTCCACTACCTCTCTATACATGCTAGCTTTGCTCAGAGAAAGGTCTTGGGTCCAAGAAATGCACTAACTCAGGCTGACTAATATCGGCTGTCATAGGATGAACTATTGGGGCTTGTTTCTGAAGTACTGAAATTACTGCTAACAAGTCCTCTAACTGCCTCATCATCCTATCTATCTACTCATCATTTTTATTTAACTGATATCAAAGGTGTTGGGTTGATTGGGTTGTGTCTTCCTAATCAACCTCATCACCTTCCATGCTACTCCCCGAGGGAGATCCTTCTAATATACTCACTGAGTCTCCCAACAAAAATCATCTTCGTTGGGATAGAAGCTAACCTTCTCTCACCAATCATACCCGTAATCTCCTTCTTCTCATAAGATAATGTGCCTATTCTTGAGAGAACGATCAATCAACATGAATAAATGATTTTACCGACTAGTGTGATCACTAGCATCAGAGGCACCGGACTTGAGAGTCAATCATGAGATTTACTCACAGAGAGACACACTCTGACTATCACTAGCAAAAGGGGTGACATTTAGGAGGTTCCACTATCATCGGTGCTAATCATCTACCTCTACAATAGCCGCATCATCTTCATATCCCAACTGGAGTTGGTGAAGGGATGACCATTTTTCGGGTTGCCACCCCTTTCTCACCATCATCACTAGCGTAAGGTCGAGATCTCACAATAGTAAGCGTAGATGGAGTAGGATCCTGGCGGATCACCAACAGTGCACGCTTCTCAATATGGCCTTCATGTTTCATGGAATAGATGCATGAAAGCGATGGTGGGAGGGGTAGATCAATGTGGTGGAGACACCACTGACTCTCTATGAACAAGATCTATCCTCATGTGATAACTGGTCCCAGTAAGTAGGATGCTATCCAATGGTCAATGGGTAGCGTCAGTGGAAAATGGAGGAGAAACCGGATCAACCTTCACCTCTCCCTACTGGTAATATGAACAGATCAATGGGCCTCTATATCCCTCTCCTATCGAATATGTTTCCCCACACTTAGATCAAATTGAGATGGATCTAAAGCCCATAAGCTCGCCAACCTATATGAGGGAGCATGACCTCCGCCTTCAAGGTCGATGTTGAACCACCAAGGAGTGGAGGTGTGTGTCCTTCTAGCATCCTCTATGTCACCTAGAGAGATGAAATGTTCACTGTAATCGGGTGATCAAAGTATTCTCTACCTGCTGCATAGTACCTCCATCTCCTAGCAATCCTAGTATGATACCTGATCATGCAATTTTATTTCTCCTGTGTCCGTAGGATGAGCAGAGTGAGAACAAGACCCAACCTCAAAAGAGAAATCTTGAATGGGGAGGAGCCTACCTTAGAGGGCCAAAGTGAGGTTAGCCCTCACGCAAAGACGGAAACCATGGGGCTGTTTCCATCACTTTTGAAGTCGGTGGTGGGACTACCACTACTTTCCTCTTTAATGAAGAGATGTTAGAATCCAAAGGTAGATCAATCTGGATGACCGCGCAGCCACCCATTCTGATAGTGATAGGGGAGTTCCCTCACATGTGATCCTCACTCCCTCAAATCCCCTACCGAAATGGATAAGGTGTGCATGATCTAATCGAGAGAAATTAGCCTGATCTAAGGCCAAGTCCATGTCATGAGGGAAAGTGAACACAAACTTCTGTAAGCCTGGCATTTTAAATCAATTGTAAAATTGAAAACTAAACTAGAAGTTGACAATCGCAATAGAAATGAGCTTGGACTGATTATTTTTTTTTGTTTATTTATGAATTTAAATTGAAATTTTGAACCCACATCCAACATCTTGGAAGTGTTAAGTAGGGTTCAAATGGATTAGAGAAGATTTAGAAATTTGATTAGAAAGAGGAATTTTTGAATATGAATCCAACTTCAACAATTTGGGTATGTTGAAAAGTGGATTCAAATATTTTTAGAAGGATGCTTCCACAGGTTCATGTTTGTTTGAATGTAGATTTTGATTTGAGGACCCTTTTCTTTAACAAATTTGGGTATGTTAAAATAAGGGTCAATTGGTTTTTATTTTTGATTTGGTGTTTCAAAATTTTACTTAGAAAATTTGGGTATGCTAAGTGAAGTGTTTGAAAATAATTATTTCATTTTTTTGTGAATTATTGTTTGAATTTGAAAATAGGAATTCCTACTTAGCAAATTTAGTTATGTTAAGTGAAGAACCCAAGTGTGTTTTGCTTGATTTTTGAAAATAGGATTCTTAGCAAATTTGAGTATGCTAAGAAAATCCTAAGGTGCTTCATTTGTTTTAGATATTTTGATTTTTGAAAAAGTAGGATCCTTAGCAAATTTGGGTATGCTAAGGGAAACCCAAATGTGTTTCATTTTGTTTTGATTATTTTTTTTTTTTTGATTGAAAGTGGAGACTTTACTTTAGCAAATATGGTATGTTAAAGATGAAGTTCCACTTAATTTTGTGAAATGGAAATTTCACTTAACAGATTTGAGTATTCTAAATGAAATTCCAAAAGATGTGTTCAAAATTTGTGTTTTGATTTGGTTTTGAAAATGAAAACTTCTCTTTAGCAAATTTGCTATGCTAAAGAATGAAGTTCCAAAAAGTGCTTGCGAAAAAAACAAATTTTTTTTTATTTTGAATTTGGAGACTTTACTTAGCAAATTTGAGTATGCTAAATGAAGTTTCAAATGTGTTTGAAAATTTTTAATTTTTTGAATTTGGAGACTTCACTTAGCAAATTTGAGTATGCTAAATGAAGTTCCAAGTGTGTTTGAAAATGTTTTTGATTTTTTTTTTTTTTTTAATTTGGAGACTTCGCTTAGCAAATTTGAATATGCTAAATGAAGTTCTAAATGTGTTTGAAAATTTTTTTGGTTTTGAACTTCAAGACTTCACTTGGCAAATTTGAGTATGCTAAATGAAATTTCAAATGTGCTTCAAGTTTTAAAAATATGATTGTTAAGTTTTGATTTTGAAAGAAGACTTCCATTCAACAAATTTGGGTATGTAGAATGGAAGTCAATCTTATTTTGAAGTGAAAATTTGTTTTGTGTGTGATTATTGCTTTTGAAAGAGGGAATTCCAACTTAATCATATATGGATATGTTTAAGTGGGATTTCAAATGATGTTATTTTATTTAGGAATGAAATCTTCATTCAATAAATTTGAGTATATTAAATGAAGATGTTCATATGTGCTTTTGAAAAATTTAGTCTTGTTTGAACATTAAACTTCCATTCAATATGTGTGAATGAATTGAATGGAAAGGTTCATATGTGCTTTTTTAAAATCTTTTTATTTTTTATTTTAATTTTGACTTTTGGAAAGATGATTGTTCATTTTATTTTGAGAATGAAATCTTCATCAAGATGAATTGAAAAAAGATGTTCATTTGTGCTTTTGGAAAAGATTGTTAGTTTAATCTTTTCGAAAATTCCTGCACATAACAATTATGAGAATTGTTAAATGAGGGTAATTTAAAAAAAATTGTGGAAAATATTTTATTATGTGTATTTTTTGAAAGAGTGCTTCTTGAAAAGCAAGATTCTTATGAAAAATTTATTTTTGTTTTTATTATTTTAGAATGAACCTTTCCTTATCATAAAAATGATAAGGAGAAAGTATTTAAATATTTTCTTTTTATTGTTACCCATTAGAGAACCCAATAGGGGTTTTAAGACCAGCACAGAGTGAGGTCCTAAAACCTAAAGATGTTGGCTAACTCAACTTAAGAATGAAATAAGCTAAGTGCAAATGAAAAGAAAGATAGTCTTGAATCCATACCAAAGTACAAACCCACTATCGATACTCAAAAACAAGAAACATTTACCAAAGATGGAGAGAGGAACCATTCCCAGTGGAGTCGCCAGAAAAATATGTGGTGAAAATTTTCATTTTCTTCAGAGAATAAGATATATACTTCCATCTTCACTCTATGCGGGATAAAATGATGATGGAAATATACATCTCTTTCTTTCTTTTTATACAATTTGACACCATGTATATCTATAGATGTTCTTATTGAGGGTAATCGAGTACGACATTGAGGAGAGGTCTACTATCTCAAAAGATAGAAGTCGCCACCCTACAATGGACCTAATCACTTCAACAAGGACTCCTAAGGACAATAGGTCTGCATGTGTACCAAAGATTCTTCCCCTACTTTATATGGAAAAGTAAAGCAGGGTTTATTTTAGACTAGGTATGTTAAGTTCCCTACAGGGACAAGCCCTCATAGTTAATTACATTCTAAGGAATGAGATCCCTTAGGAATACTCTCGATTAAGGTAAATGATTGTTGTCTCCAAAGATTTCATGAGGTAGGACAATCAATCAAATAGTTTATTTTGGAAGATCAAATGAGATTGATCAAAGAGAGGAGTTATTATCAAGCCAAAAAGGAAGAGTAGAGATGCTGATGCTAGAAACCTAGCGAGCATCTCAAACTACCTTATGGTTGGACTTTACATTTTTTAAATTGATTTAATTTATTTGAGTTGAATTTTTCTTTAGAAATTTTGGGTTTATGATCTATAACACAAGATTAAGGAAATGCCTAAGAGAGGATTGCTTATGGCCCATAAAGGGAAAAACCTGTAAACCTAAATCTAGAGAGCTTCATGAGGGTCAAAGCACAACCTAAATCTAAGAAGAAATGGGTATTTGGTTTGCCACAAGAGAGGACAAACCACTTAACCGCTGATTTACAACTGGGGTGGATGCCAACTCCCTCCTACCATTTTAAATTCATGTAGGCAAGTCATATGCTTTATGCAAGATAGCTAGTAGTTATTTATTTAGAAAGAGACTAAGTCCTTAAACTCACTCCCTAAAGAGACTAGATCATGTTAGAGTATGCTTCAATAGACCTAAATCTAATGCAATTCAGATTTCATTTTATTTTCATTTTTTTGGATAATTATTTTGACTCAACTTAATAGGATTCATATGCCTAATGCATGAGAAATGAGATTATTGGCCAAAATCAGCGAGAAGGGAGGAGGTGTATTTCCACCATGGCTCTCAAAGGTCAAGCTAAGTTTCTCCGCAAAGGTGGAAGCCTCCAATCAAGAGTAAAAAATAATATGCATTTGTGCATGATGTTATAAAGAAGTACTCATCCAAAGGGGGTTACTAATTCTTTTATCTTGATTTTAGCCTAAGCTTTAGGTGAGGTTATGAGTTATTTTATTCTTAATTTTGAATTGTTAAATTTGGTAAAAGATTTATTTTTTCCTAAGAGCCTAATCCACATCCAAACCATACATAAAGTAAAGAAGAAATTAGAAAAATGATGCCACTTAATGCACAAGCTAAACAAATCATCAATCAATTTATAAAGCTAATCGGAAAAGAATAAGAGGCCATTATGGTCGGGTACCACAGCACAAACCCAAAAACAAATTGGGTAGCCAAGCTCTACCCTTATATAACCCAGATTACAAATGAATTAAATACAATTAAGCAAGGAACACATTGTTATGGGGGTCTTCAAGCTTCATTTCTTCTTTCTTCTTTTCTTCTTTCTTCTTCTTTTCTTCTTTCTTCTTTGGTTCCTTCTTTGATGGTTGAAGGTGGATGCTCCAAAGGCTTCACATGGTGCATAAGAGAGATCTTATGACCAATGCTCATCCTAATCCCCATAACAATCATTCCAAAATCCTAATTGCAAAAGTACATGAAAAGAAAAGTAAATCTAGCTAACACCAAAGCAAAATAAAGCTAAACAAACCACCAAATCCCAAGATTGTATATTGGACTTTTATCACCCCACATGGGTGACTAAGTCCACCGGCCTATTGGATTATGCTTAGGGTATAAGCACCGCAAACAAAAGCATTTATATTTTATTTATTTATAGCCCTTAAGCACAATCTGAAGATAATGGTTAGACTAAGATCACCATCATTCATTCTATACATACATCCTAACATCCAAAACTAAACATATATCACAAAATAAAAGCAAGCATCAAACCATGCACCATCCTAACCTAAAGCTATAAGTGGTGACTTAGCCTAATCTGTGTGCTTTAGAGATTTGTGTGATATGCTTAGCTGTGGCTTTAAGTTAGAATTTTCTAAGTGTAAAGCATGTTAAATGTAGAGGAGGGTTTCCTTTAAGTGATTTCATTATTTTGAATTAATTTTATTTTATATTCTTGATTGGGTTCAAGTGAATCTTACAATTAGTTACTAAGTTATAAAGATAATGAAAGAAAAGAGAGCTTCTCTTTCCTTCTCTAACCTAAGTAATTTCTAAAGTGGATTCATGTTTTAGTCTTGTTTAGTAAATGATTTAATTAAGTGTTTTAATTAATCCTAAGTTTAGATAAACTCTAAACAAACCTATTCAAAAAGAAAGGCATTTTAAGATTAAATAAAATGAACTAAATTCACAAAATATACATCACTTCATTTCTTTCTCAACATGTATAACATGCATATGAATGAGTCCTAAGCATATCTATACATACAAATGGGAATGTTTAACACACTTTATGATGCATGCTAAATAATTCATTTAAGAAAATTTAAAAATTTATGATGCATGATTTTCATTAAGTAGCAAAGTATATCTTTCACATGCACATATGAATGTATGAAAGCCATAAGTGAGTATGACGCCATTGTTAACCAGAGGTGTAAGGTACAAGACCTACTTAGGGCTACTTAAATCCTCAACCTCGGGGTTATCCAGACTAATATACCACTTTCCTTAAATACAAGCATGTGTACAAAAGAAATGAATGGAAAAGAAAGAATGCAAAAGTTGGTGTTGGTTGATTTATTTTTGTTTATGCAATTTATATGTGCAAGCATAGGTATCCTTATTAAGTGATAGTATAGGAATGAATAGGATATGAAATTAGGTAAGTTTTAGGTTCTTTTCAAATGAACCATACACCTTGCCAAATCTCATTCAAAACTATACTAAAAGAGAAGAGAAGGAAAACCTATACTAAGCACATCCTTATATTTTACTCACATGCAAACTTGTAAATATGATATAAGTAATACACTTTCAGTTTTGTTAATTGATTTATATATTTAAAAAATAATTTGAATTTAATAGTGATAATAGCCACTCATATTCTTACTTTAGCCAACACATGCAATTTGACATAAAGGAAACATTTTTCATTTTAAATTTGATTTTTGAAAAGAATGGATACATGAAACCATATGACAAACATATTTAGCACGTTGGGGAAGAACTAAAGCAATGAAAGCATGTAAACACATTCACTTTAATTAAACCCTAAAGACAATCATATGAAATAAGAAAGCTTAAAGTAAATCATAGTTTATTTAATATGATTTTTGTTTGATTTTGAATTTGATTTAATTTTAAAAATGTAAATTGATTTTGTTGTTCCTAATCCATTCCCACATGTGTTTGATTTTTTTTTTCAATTTTGACATGATTATATTTATTTTATACTTTGATTAGGTTAAGGTATGAATTAAATATGTTGATTGACCCTTACCTACACCACCTTAGCATAGTTAACTAAATAATTATAAGCCAATGAGATGACATAAAATCTCACAAGGAATTTAAATTTGCAATGCACCTAGGAAGAAAAGGGCTTAATGCAATTTGCCTCATGATTAATGATTAATTAAGCTAAGGGGTTTAACTTAAGTAATTTCAAAACACCCCTCACACATATGAGTTGAGTTTTGATTTCCTTAATTAAAGTTAGGCTTTAAACACCTAAGCATCTACCCAATGTATATTAATTAAGTTCTGGAAAGTTTTAGAAATTTTAAGAAATTAATTAGGAGGGTAATTAATGAATTATCCCTTAATTAAGAGAGGATTAAGAAAGAAAAGGTGGTTTAAGGAATAGCTTAAGAGAAATGCCCCAAAATTATTCCCTAAACCTCCTATTCACTGAAACAGACCTTAATCAACTTCAATAAAGTATTAAACCACTAATCAAATCCTTAATTAACCTTAATTATATTAAGGGGCTAATTAAGAAATGAATTAGCAATTTTTCTAATTAAGCCACCAATAAATCCCAAGAAAATTAGGGGAGGCAGAAGTCGTCCCCAAAATACACACAAAAAGTTTAAGATTAATTAGTCAATTAATTAGAGAGTAATTAACAAATTAATATTTCCAATAAAACCCAAAATCAAAGAAAGACAATATTCAAAATCCATTAAAAAATTTTAGAATATTCTATATTGAATTATCAAGTGACAATTTACCATATATTTTTTTCTTTAGAGATATATGAATTTTAAGTTTAGAAGATTAATTAATTATTTAAAACTTAATTAATCCCTTAATCCACGATCGCCATACATGTATGACTTATGCTTTACATGCATCGACCGAGTGGTACTTAAACACACATCGTACACGCAAAGGGCTATGCTCTTTTCTCCACATTCGATCAAGGATCAATAGATTTTATCAATGATTTAGAGGGGATAAAATAGGATACAAAATGTGATTAAATCTCGGTCGTCCATCCAAAATGTGCGGATGGATGGCCAAAGATCATCCTTATTCTTCCCTGAGGAACAATGGAGATCATCCACTTTTTTAGGGAAGATCCGAGCTCGATCAAGCTCAGATTAGGATGAAATTTTGCACACACCATCTAACCCTAATGACAAACACATCTAACGGTTGAAATCTCATGCCATTAAAATTTCTTTCACAAAGCTCCTCACCACATTGAGTTTAGTGATCGAAAAATGTCATACCTCACCGGAGGTGATCATCTATGATTCCTTTGGAGGAGCTTCATGAGATGCTTTGGTGAAAGTTTTAGCCTGAGGTTAAGTGGATAGCTCTATAGACCAACCCCTCCTCCTAGTGAGCTCGACTTTGATCTAGGTGAATCCTCCTCTCCCTTTCGAGCTTTGGAAAGAGGTTGGGCAAGCTTGACTTGATCCCATGAGTGTGTGTGCAAAGCGAACTAACTTGGTTTGGTGTCTAGAGAAAGTTGGCAAATCCTTGGAGCTCCCCTATTTTTGCTAAAGGGAAAACCAAGAATGGCTAATTTAATCTCCTTCTAAGAAGCTTAGGAACTATTGCTAATGGCTCCTATGACTCTCCTATAACATTCATCATGAATGAACTTAGATCATTGGTTTCAATCAATTTGGCCTATGGTAGATTTTGGCTATGTTAGATTTCATTTTGGCTAAGTGTTGACTTGGTCAACCCTTAGGTTTGACATAGTTTGACCCAATTTGGGTGATTGATCATCTCATGATGATTGTTGATCATGATGAGAGGCATAGGTGAGTTTGATTCCATCCAATTTAGTTAGGATAAGAATTTGGCTCATATGGGTACTTTAGGTCACTTTGGCTCAAGTGAGCCTAAGTGGGTCAAATGGCTTGGTCAAAGCTTGACTTGAGTTTGATTGAACTTTTATATGAACTTATGATTAAAATAAAAATTCATTTGCAAGTAGTTTGAAGTCAAATGGGTTTTGATTCATTTGATAATTTTATATTCAAAGGAAGAACATGAATAGGTTTTGGCTAGAATTTTGAACTGAGTTTTGGTTAAGTGATTGAAATTTGTATTTATATTTGGATTCATGATTTAAGGATTGATTGAATCATGAAGTAAAATCAAGATTTTGGCTTGATTTGAAGTTGATTTGGCTAAGTTCAAGATTTTAACTTGAAAGGCTTAGGTTGGATTTTGAATGGGTTTGAGTTTGATTTTTGGAATTGGTTTTGGTTGTTTGAATTTATATTTCATTTATATATGTGAATATAAATGAGAATATAAATAGGTAATGAGATCATTTCATGAATTTGAAGTGATTTGATCATGATCTATGCTAAGTCATTAAGAGAAAATTTAAAGGACTTAGGAAAGATTTGGAATTTTGAATTTGAATTTTTAATTCGACTTGATTAATTTGAATTTATATTTCATTTATATATGTGAATATAAATGATAATATAAATTGGTTATGAGAAAATCTCAAGAGTTTGAATTTACTTGAAGATGGTTTGGCTAAGTCCTTAAGAGGAAATTTAAAGGACTTAAGAAAGGATTTTAAATTTGGAATTTAAATTTAGATTTAGTTTGATTGATTTGAATTTATATTTCATTTATATATGTGAATATAAATGAGAATATAAATGGCTTATGAGAAAATCTCATGAGTTTGAAATGATTTGAAGATGATTTTAGTTAAGTCCTTAAGAGAGGATTAAGGACTTAAAAAGGATATGGAATTTGAATTTGGAATTCAAGCATGGGTTTCAATCATGGATTTTAATTATGGGTTTCAATCATGTGGCATTGATTTGGAGTTTGACTTGAAGGAAGGAAGGTGAGGAGTGTTTCAAGCTAAGGGTAGGCAAATTTTCCTAACACCCCTAAGGCATGACCTATTTCTATGGCTAACTCTTCTAAGTCTCTAGGGCTAGGTTGAGTATCCACCTAATCACTAGATATGTCTTAAGACTAAGGAACTCTTAAAGTCTAAGAGGAGTAATATGTCTAAGATGGAGGGGTAGAGAACTCATTCTAAAAAAGAGGTCAACAGTATCTTTCATTTAAAGTGTGTTAAAAGAAATATATTGCATGTATTAGTCATACTTAGGATTCAATCATATGCATGTTACATGTAATGGAAAGGAATAATGTGATGTATTTCATGTGTTAGTAGTTCATTCAAATCAATCTTAAGATGTCTTTCATATTGAATGGAATCATTTCAGGTGACCTAAACTTTGGTTTAATTTAAAATGTGTAATAAGCCATTCACTAAAGAGAATAAATTAAGTTAACATGCTTTAGAAAGTTGCTTAGGGTAGGGATGAAAGAGAGCTATTCTCTTTCCTCTCTTTATAACACTTAGTTGCTAAGTGTAAGGCATATGAAATAAAAGAAAATACTAAGTAAATAAACCTCTTATTACTAAACATCCTTTCACATTTAGAAAATCATAATCTTAATGCCTAGCTAGGACTTACCAAACAAGCCGCAACACACACATTAGAATTAAGTCACCACTTTTAGTCCTAAGTTAGGACGGTGTATGTTTGATTTATGTTTTATTTTGTGATGTAATGTTTTAGAATGGATGTTAGGGTGTATGCTTCATAGACTGGATGGTGGTCGTGATTAGACTAATCTTATTTTCTAGTGGATTGCTTAAAGGAACCGCTTAAAATAAGTATTAATGTCTTCAGGTGTTGCTTATGCCCCTAAGCATAATCCAAGATAGGTGGGTTGGCTACCCATGCTAAGTCTAAATTATGATATAACCGCTATTGTATGTGTGTTTAGCTAACACTTATTTTGTGTGTAGTTATATTTACTTTTCTTATTTTAATCTAATTTACATTAGGAATTAGGATTAGTGCTTTTTAGATGAGCATTGGCTAAGGGCTTAGTCTTGGGGTGTCATGTGATGCCTTGAAGCCTACCACATCAAAGAGAGCAAAGATATGAAGAAATGAAAAGAGACATGAAGAATGAAGACTTGAAGACCCCCCATAGAATTTATTATTTTTAATTGTAATTATTCTTTATATATCGTCAGAGGCAGATCTTGCATACCCATTTTTAGTACAATGGAACCCGATCTCACCTTTTATTCTTTCAGAGTCTATAAAATTGTTGATGTTGTGTGTTTAGATCAATTAGAAACAACAATGCTTTTCTTAGTTTCTTATATTTTGATGCTTTAATGTGTGGCCTCGATAAAAGCTCTAAGGTAAAATTATTTTTCTACCCCAATTAATAAATCACAATTAAAATTTAAAATAACTCAACCTCACCATAAAGCCTAAGTTTTAAATAAGATAATTAAAAGATTTGGCAACCCTTAGTAATGGTTGAATGTCTCACAACATGCATACATATTCTTTCTCTCTTGAACAAGAAGGATCTCCATCTTTGCATGATGGGAATGCTTGAATGAGGGCATCCCTTATGGTGGAGAACACCTTCTTCTAGCTGATTTGACCCATAACCTATTTTCATCATTCATATAGGCATCAAAATCCTAAAGCCTTCATCAAAAAGAAGTGTCAAAATTGAAATAAAATTTGAAAAGATTTTACATTTGTAGATTAAGTCATTACTCATATCACTCATGCTCTAGTCTCTTAGGGAGTGGGTTTAGAACTTTAGTTTCTTTCCTATTAAATAACAGCTCAACAATCTTGCAATACATAAGACTTACCTACTTGGATTTTAATCATAGGAGGTGTTATACTACCATTGCCAGAAGCTAAGAATGGGTGGTTTATCTCTCTTGTGGAGCTAAACTATATACCCATCTTCGCTTAGACTTAGGTCATGCCTCTGCTTATGTCAAAGCTCCTTAGATCTAGGATCCGAGGTTGCAATTTCTTTCGAGCTGCTAGCATAAATCCTCACCTCTTGGGCCTTTCTACAATCTTTTATTGGTGAATTGTAAGTCCTAGCTTTCTAATAAAATGCTAACCTCAAACAAATTAATCTCTTTAATTTCAAACATATAAAGCCCAACTATATGATAGAATGGAATGCTCAATAGGCTTCCTATTATCATGAGCATTTCCTATTTATTCCCTTTGGCTTTGATAATAAGTCTTATCTTTGAGTTTTCCCACTTGAATTTCCAAAAACAACAAATCCTTTGACAGTCTAGCCCTAAAATTTTTAGAGACCTTAATTTTTACTTAATCAAGAGTATTCCTAAGGGATTCCATCTCATGGATCTAATTAACTATGGAGGCTTGCCTCCATAGGGAACTTAACAAACCTGGCTTAATATAAATCATACTTTACTTTTCTATGTAAAGTAAGAAAAAAATCTTTAGTGCATTCGAAGACCCATCATGCCTTAAGAGTCTTTATTAAGTGATTAGGTCCATTATAAGGTGATGATTTCTATCTTTTAAGATAGTGCATCATTCCTTAATGTCATACCCAATCACTTCAATAAGCACCCCTTAAGATCTACATGGTGTCCCACATCCTAAAAATAAACACCACAAGTGATTAGAGAGTAATGAAGCAAATTAAGTCTATAATTAAACCCAAATTAAGCTCTATTTACTATTCAAAACCATTTGAAAATATTTTTATCAAATTCTCCTTTGAAATACCTTTAAAATGAGCCATTATTTGTATTTTTTTGGATTTTTTATAATTAGTTATGAATTATGGAAGTTTCAGCCTTAACATCTAGTAATTAACCTTAATTAAACATAATCCCACCAGCGCCACATGGCGCGTTCATGCGATGCAATTTCCACGTTGCTCCATGGGATTGGTTATTTAAGTTGTCACGTATACCCACTGAGTCAACTGGTGGCAGATGTGGGATCGATCTCCATCGATCGATCTTAAATATCAAACCCATAGCATAAAGGGAGAAAATTAGAGAGATCTAGTGTGATTTGATCAGGGTCATCCTTTCCGATCATGCAAAATAGACAGCCTATGATCCTTCTTTGCTTGAGTGATGAACAATAACGTCCCTCGACCAAGGATCATTCGATCTGAACTCACCCAAGCTCGAATGAACTTTAAAATCAACCCACACTATCAAAGAAGGAACTCAAACACATCAAATGATCAAGATCAACTCACATGCAAATTTCCTTTGAAAAGGACCAACACCACTAAGCTAGATCACCATGGAAATACCTCACTGAGCTAAGACCGAGCATATGTTAGAAAGCTTCATCTAGTTGAGATAATCTTTGAGTAACAATTGAGTTTGTTCCAAGTGGATAGCTTGGAAGACCAAGGATCGATCTTTGGAGCTTCGATCTTGATCAAAGTCCCTCCTCCAGAGGCTTGAGAGCTTGGGAAATGGATTGGGTGGCCTCAACGACGTGTGTGAAGGGTGTGTGTAAGAGGAATTAGATTGAGATGGAGTATTGGTGAAGTTAGGATCAAAGCTAGCCTCCCCTATTTTGGTTCCACATGGGAAGATGGAATACTAAAGGTGGGATGCTTGTGATTGCTCTAGAACTCATAAGGAAGCTCGAAATTATGTTTGGAAGCTTGCACGAAGTGAATTGATGCCATTCCCATTTGAATTGAGGGGGTATACCTCTTGACTTGCTGAGTTAGATGAACGGGATGGCTTTTTATTTTTTGGTCGGCCGGCCACCATCAAAGTGTTGGAGGGGTCTTAATCGAGTCCATGTGGCTCGGTTGGGTTGGAGGAATTCATGGGAGGTGGCTCAAGGTCTGATGTGGGGAGATCTCTTGGCTTGGATCTGTTGGGTGCTTAAGTTGCATAGGAGGTAAGTTGGCTCACCTCCCTTTGGTCCATGGCAAGTCTTACTCCCTCTAAGGTGGGCTAGGAGGCTTAGGGATCCCTCATTTGGAAGTTGGATGGCTACCAAGGTGAAAGGAGGGTGGACTTTCCCATATTTGGCAAAATCCCACATGGGGGAGAGGATCCATGGAGGATTTGCATGGGCTTTGCTCCAAATGGATTTAGGTTGATTTTGGGATCCATCGAAGGATCATGACTGAGGTACACTCAAGTCTATGTGGAGCGCATTAATCCAGTCTAAAGATGAAAGCAAATATTAAGAGACTAGGATACTGGCCTCGATGATTAGTACATGGATGTATCTAGAGATGCCATCGAGTTGAGATCATCCTACATCAACCACCCAAGATTCTCCATGCTACATTAGCCTCAGGCCATTTGAGTGTTGGAGACATTGTGGGTCTTATCGATTCTTCCAAAGGTCATCGCTCATTCTAGCCGAACTACTTTTCCAAGTGGGTGAGGTAATCCCACTCGAGAGGTCACAAGATGTGCTTCATTTTCGTGAAACCATATCATATATGAGTTCGTGGTGCCTCGACAAATTATATCCGATAATGGTACGATTCAAAAGCACCAAGATCATTTGCTGAAGACACAGATAGATTGGAGATACTCCACCATCTATGCCTCTGTAATGGCCAAGATAAAGCATTCAATAATACTCTCATCCAAATACTAAAGAAGACACTTGATGACAACAAATGATAGTGGCATGAGCAATTGGTTAAAGTCTTATGGGCAAACCGCACCACATATAAAACTCCAACTCAATCTACTCCGTTCTTCTTAGTGTATGGGTCTGAAGCCATTCTACCTTTAGAAGTTCAACTCCCATCACTAAGGATAGCATTAGGTGGCGAGATCACTACAGAGAAGAATGCAAAGTTGTGGTTAGAAGAGCTCGAAGGTTTAGAGGAGAGATGCCTACGGGCGTGCCTGAACCTCGAGTTGTATAAGGCCAAAATGATTCAAGCTCACAACAAACTGGTCCACCCTAAGGCTTTTTAAGTAGGAAAACTTGTATTAATCCTAAATAGACCAATTGTTGCCCGTTGAAAGATGGGAGGCAAGTTTGAAACCACTTAGGAAGGCCCTTTTGTTATAGAGAATGCCTACCAAGGAGGATCTTATCAGCTCATTGATTGTAAAGGAGAACACCTGATGCTTCTAATTAACAGGATCTATTTGAAGAAATATTACCCATAAATCATATTTAAAAATAATTATCAACAAAAGAATAAAATTTCATTCCAATTCATCAAAATCTTCTCTTCTTTCGAAGCATTGTTTACTTGTCTTGTGAATCCACCACAATGTGTTTTGGATAGGTGTAAGAGAACCCAAGAGATATCCTATCCCTATTTCACAACATGAACACAATTAAACACAATTTCTTAATGCTACTAGAATAGGTGTGAGAAAACCAAAGCGGCATCCTTTCTTTATGGTAATCCTAATTTCCATTCATGGCACCATTTCATCAAATTCCCCAAGCATGTCTAAGGTAGGTGTGAGAGAACCCAAGCGACATCTTATTCCCTTTAACACAAGCACAAAAATAAACACAAACATTTTATCTCAGCCTATTTTGATGTGGGAGCAAGCCCCTTATGGTACTCACTCATTAGCTGCTTTAGGTCGGATTTATATGCTACCTTGCTAGTATGTCACCCAGTGGTCATTTGTCTGGCGGATGTGAGTCCCACTGCTTTCTTCCTTACTTATCCATTGCAAACCAACAAGCAACTTGTTAGTTTGGTAGACTTTATTTCCCAGCCAGTAAGCTACCTCATGTTAATTTTGTTTAAGAAGATGTGAGTCCCCATGCTTTTTTCTTGAATTAATCATCATGTACTGACTAGGTCGATCATATTTGAGGCTTAGGGTAAGTCCCCCAGAGGCTCCTTTCTTCTTGACTACTTTTCAGTTGATATAATTCTCCTAGTGGCATTCACTCAGTAGTCTCCCTAAGTCGGATTGCACTTGTCAAGCCGAAGACAGACTATCCCAACAATCAGTTCTGTATAGGAGGATGTGAGTCCCCGAGCTTCCTTCCTAGGTTGATTATTGCAAATTAATGTGCACCTTAAGTTGGTTGATATTCATTGTGCTGACAGTGACTCACCCGGTGGATACACCACTCTTGGCAGATGTGAGTCCTCATGCTTTCTCCTTGAGTTTGCTACCGAATACTTATGAAAATTATCTTCTCCGTGTTTTGGATAAATCCCTTAGCGCCCCTCTCCACTCTTGGATCATCCATCCTTTGCATTTAGACACTACCTAGGTTACTTTTGGATTGGATAGTCCCCTTTCCTAGTAGCCACCCACAGTGGTTGGAGAATTTGTTCGATGCGATTCTTCCTTGGTTCAAGAAATCAGAGATAGGTCTAGGTGATATAAGCTTCTTCTCAGTGTGATCCCTCGCAAACTAACAGGGTCCATGATAAATAAATTAAATAAATAAATAAAATATTCACTTGTGGATTAGGAATTCAAGCCCCCAAAGGGTCCCTTTTCCCAAGCAGGCATCCTATTTTAAGGCGTGTCGTAGAACTCCCCTACATTGCTTACCACGAGTTGAGATAAGTCCCTGACTCTCTCCATAGTCACCCTTAGTCGTTCAATCTATTTTCCACAAGCGGGTTACCCACAATCATTCTTCTTTAGAAGATATAAGTCTACATTCTTTCTCTCTGCACGTAGCCTTTTTCAATTCTTGCCCTTGTCGATCACCTAGTGATCTTTTGTAGTGAAAGATGTGAGTCCTCGTGCTTTTATCCCCTGAATTGACCATTGCAAACTGAAAGGCACACCTTTGGTTAGATAGTTCTCCCTAGCTACTCCCTTGTTTGGTTCAAGTAGGTCTAGGCTAATATAAGCTCCTTCTCAGTGTAATCTCTTGCAAACCAATGGAATTCATTAAAAATAATTAAAAAATAAAATTAATCTTGACTATCTTTGAGCTAATTTAAGTCCCCTAGTGGCATCCACTCAATAGTCAGTCCTAGGGCAGGTTCGATTTGTTGCGCAAGCAATCGATCACCCCAGTGGTTCCTTATTTTAGAAGATGTGAGTCCTCACGCTTTCTTCTTAAACTTGACCATTGTAAACCAAAAGGCACCCCTTTGGTTGGTGTTGGTTAATAAATTTGTATTGGGGTGTCGTCTTTCAAATCTATTGGGAAAAGTGAAAGAGGCAAAACCTATATAAAAATTTGTCTTAATAAGACATCACATAGATCTATGGATGTACTTATTCAGGTGATCAGATACATCATCAAGGAAATAGTGTACTATCTCGAAAGATAAAAGTCACTACCCTTTAATGGAACCAATCACCTCAATAACGACTCCTAAGGATGATGGGTCTGCATATGTACTAGAGATTCTTCCCCTACTTTACATGAAATAGTAAAGTAGGGTTTATTTTAAATTGGGTTTATTAAGTTCTCTACAGGGGCAAGCCCCCATAGTTAATTATATCCTAAAGGATAGGAACCCTTAAGAAAACTCTTGATTAAAGTAAATGATTGTTGTTTTTAAAGATTTCAATTGGAAGGACTATCAATCGATTGGTTTATGTTTTTGAAGATCAAAATGGGATTGATCAAAAGACTGATGTACTTCGTTCAGTTACGTATTGCTTAAAGTAGGAGATTACTTACGATCTTTAGAAACTAGCGAGCATCTCAAACTATCATAAATTAGGCTTTACATTTTAGAAATTGATTTAATTTATTTGAGTTGCATTTTTTATTAGAATTTAGGACTTAAGATTCCTTAACACAAGATTAAGGAAATGCCTAAGAGGTGAGGAATTATGCTTATGGCCCACAAAGGGAGAAGCAACCTCAGAACCTAAATCTAGGAGCTTCGGCGAGGGCCGGAAGCACAACCTAAATCTAAGGTGAAAATGGGTAATTGGTTTGCCTCCACAGAGGACAAACCACGCTTGGACTTACAACCGCCGGGGTGGCCAAAACTAACTCCTACAATTTTAAATACATGTAGGCAAGTCTTTATGCTTATGCAAGATAAATAGGCTATTTATTTAGAAAAGAGTCCTTAAACTCACTCCTAAAGAGACTAGATCATGTAAAGGGCATGCTTCAAATGACCTAAATCTAATGCAATTCAAATTTCATTTTATTTTCATTTTGGACAATCATTTTGACTCAGCTAATAGGATTTTATGACTAATGCATGAAATTAGATTATTGGCCAAAATCGTGAAAGGAGGAGGTGAGTTTCCACCACCCTCAAAGGTCAAGCGAGTTCTCAGCAAGGTGGAAACCTCAATCAAGAGTGAAATAAGATGCATTTGTGCATGATATTATAAAGAAATGCTCATCCAAGCTAAGGGGTTGCTAATTCTTTTATCTTGATTTTAAACCTAAGCTTTAGGTGAGGTTATGAGTTGTTTAATTTTATTTGAGTTGTTAAGTTGGGTAAAAGATTTATTTTTTCCTAAAGAGCCTAATCCACATCCAGCCATACATAAAATAAGAAGAAATTAGGAAAATCATGCCACTTAATGCAAAAACTAAACAAATCATCAATCAATTTATAAAGCTAATCAAAAAAAGAATAAATGGTCATTTGTGGTGGCACCACCATACAAACCAAAATATCAAATTTGGTAAGCTCTACCCTTATACAACCCGAATTACAAATGAATTGAATTACAATTTAAGCAAAGGAATTCATTGTTACGGGGGGTCTTCAAGCTTTATTCTTCTTTCTTCTTTCATCTTCTTCTTTTCTTCTTTCTTCTTTTGGTTCCTCCTTTGGATGGTTGGATGGTAGATGCTCCAAGGCTTCACATGGTGCATAAGATGGGATCTTATGACTAATGTTCATCCTAATCCCCATAACAAATCATTCCAAAATCCTAATTATACAAATTTTTACATGAAAAGGAAAAGTAGAAATCTAACTAACACCAAAATAAGGTTAGTTAAATCACACCACACAAATCCCAAGCATGTATATTGGACTTATCACCCACACATGGGTGACTAAGTCCACCCTATGGATTATGCTTGGGGTATAAGCACCTGCAAGCAAAAGCATTTATATTTTTTTTTATGATAATGCCTTAAGCACAATCCCTGAAAAATAGTTAGACTAAGCATCCTACCATTCATTCTATGAGCATACACCTAACATCTAGTCTAAAACATATATCACAAACAAAATATAACATCAAACCATGCAGACCTAAAGCTAGAAGTGGTGACTTAGGCTAATGTGTGCTTTGAAGGTTTGTGTGGTATTAGCTTAGGACTTTAGGTTCAAATTTTCTAAGTGTGAAGAACATGTTCAACTTAGAGGGGTTTCATTTAAGTTGTTTAAGTATTTTGGGTTATTTTATTTCATGTTTAATTTGTTTAAGTGAAACCTACAATTAATTACTAAGTTATGAAGAGAGGGAAGAGAAGAACTTCTCTTTCCTTCCCTAACCTTAAGTAATTTTCTAAAGTAGGTTCATGTTTTAGTTTCATTTAGGTGAATATTTTGATTACATCTTTTAATTAATCCTAAGTTTAGACAAACTCTAAACAAACCTATTCAAAAAGAAAGGCATTTTAAGATTAAATAAAATGAATCAAAATTCACATAATACACATTACTTCTTTCCCAACATATATAACATGCATATGGATGGACCCTAAGCATATCTATACATGCAAATGAGAAGTTACACACTTTATGAGTGCATGCTTTAAATCCATTTAAGAAATTTAGAAGTTGAATATGCATGATTTTTCTTAAGTAGAAAGGTTTTCCTTATCCAAAATTTCACATACATACATGAAAGTAAGAAAGGCATAAGTGAGTACAACCATTGTTAACGGTGTAAGGTACAAGACTTAGGGCTACTTAAAGCCTCAACCTCGGTTGTCCAGGACTAATATACCACTTTCCTTAAGTACAAACATGTATATAAAAGAAATGAAAGAAATATGCAAAAGTTATTTAATAGATTTGTTTTGTTTATGCAATTTATATCTAAGTGTAGGTAACTCTTCTTAGATGGCATAGAATGAATAGAATTAGATAAGTGTGAGCATTCTTTTCAAATGAACCTCATGTCTCACCAAAATTCCTATTCAAAACTCTACTAACATGGGAAAGAAAGGAAACCTATACTAAACATGCTTTTATAATCCATCACATGCAAGCTTATAATTAAAGATATGAATAGCACACTTTCAGATTTGGTATTTGATTTATGTATTTTTGAAAATAATTTGGATTTAGTAGTGATAATAGCCACTCATATTTTACCTTAGCCAACACATGCACATTTGACATAAAGTAATAATTTCATTTTAAAAATTTGAAATATGAAATTATGAATGCATGAATCACATGACATACAACTTAACATGTTGGGAAATATCCAAAGCACTAAAATTATGTAACCAAACTCACTTTACTTAAATCCTCAAGACATTCTTAAGGAATAAGAAAATTTAGAATAAATCAAAGTGAATTTCAAAATGATTTTTGTTTAGTTTGAAGTTTGATTTAATTTTAAAAGGTGAGATGAGTTTACTGTTCTTAACCCATTCTCACATGTGTTTTGTATTTTTATTTAATTTTTAGATAATTAAATCATTTTTTAAGCATTGATTAGGTTAAGGTATGAATTAAGTAAATTAACCCTTACCTACACCACCTTAGAAAAATTAACTAAGTAATTATGAGCCAATGAGATGACATAAAACCCACAATGAATTTAAATTTGCAATGCACCTAATAATGAAAAGGCCTAATGCAATTTGGCTCACAATTAAAAGTTAATTAAGCTAAGGGGTTTAACTTAAGTACTTTTAAAACACCCTTTCACACATGTAAATTGGGTTTGATTAAACTTAGGTTATTAAACACCTAAGCATCTACCCACGATAGATTAATTAAGTTCTAAAACTTTTTAGAATTTTTGAAAATTGATTAAAGGGGTGATTAATGAGTTAACCCTTAATTAAGAGGGATTAAGGAAAGAAAAGGGGATTTAGGGAATAGCTTCGAGGAAATGTCCCAAAATTATTCTAAAAACCCCCTACTCACTGGATTTGACCTTAATCAAACCTAATCATAGGGTAAATCTGCTAATCACATTTAATTACTCTTAAATACATGAAATGGGTAATTAGGGAATGAGCTAGCAATTTTCCCAATTGAGCCCTCAATAAATCTCAAGAAAATTAAGGGAGGCCAAGGTCATCCCCTAAAATGAACCCTATAAATTTGAGATTAATTGATAACCTAATTAAAGGATAATTTGCTAATGAAGATTCCCAAAGAAACCCAAATTCAGAGAAAAGGGTAATTCAAAATCTATTAAAACCATTTTTTAAATATTTTAGATGAAATTATCATTTCATAGCATTTTTCCTTTTATTTTTCTAATTTTTTTATGAAGAGTTATGCATTTTTGAAGATCCATGGAATCATACAAAAATCAACTCGCACCATCTAAGCAAAATTACCAACCTATCCAACAGTTGATTTCTCATGCCATGAATATTTCTTTCACAAAGCTCCAACACCTCCTAAGCTAAGTGGTCAAAAAATTCCATACCTTGCCAGAGGTGGTCACCGGCACTCGAGATTGATGAGGTAGCTTCATCTGGTGGAGACGAAGCCCTATTGAAATTCTCAGGCCTTGGGATTGAGTGGATCAATGGGTAGACCAACACCACTTCACTTGGGCTTTGGCTTTGATCCAATTGAGCTCTTCCTTGTTGTGGGAACTTCAATTTGAGCTTGGGAAAGTTTGACTTGACCCTTTGATGGAGTGTGCAAGAGTAATTGGATGGAGATCAAGTATAGAGGAAGTTGGCAAATGGATTGAGCTCCCCTATTTTGTACTGTGCAAAATTGTGAAATGGGGAATTCAAATTCTATCTAAGAAGCTTTGGAATGCTCTAAGATGGTTGCTCTAGGTTTCCATGCTCTAATTGATAGTGAGTGAATTAAAATTCCATTGAATTATGGGGAGTACATCTCCTCATATGGCAATCGGACGGCCAAACCATTCTTTGCCATTTTGATCTAATTATTGAGATTGGAGAGGTTATTTTGATGGTTTTGAGTGTGCACATTGTCAGTTTGATCCCTTGAGTGGATTTCCAACTTTCCATGTGCTGAATTTGAGCTTAGGAGGGAATTTGAGCTTAGGAGGGAATTTGAAAACTCAATTTCAAGCTATGTTGTCAGGTTTGGCCTATGGGCCAAATGGGCTGACCCAAACCCATTAGTTTGGGTGCACCACTCATCACTAAGTCCCCTTGAGCTTTTAGAAAGCCTCAAGTGATTGTGAAGAGGGTATGACCAAAATACCCATGGGCTAGGCCAAAATTTGTTCTATGGCCTAGGGGTAAAATGGTTATTTTGCTATTTTTTTTCAATTTGGATATGTTGGTATGTGGAGAAACTAGGTTTGGCCAAGTTTCATTGGATTTGGAATCCATTTGATAGGGTTTGGCTTATGTTGACCCATTTAGGTCAAAATGGGTTAAAATAGGTCAAATTGGGTCAAACTAAGGGTTGGGTCAAGTTCATATGACCATTTGAAATGTTTTGGTGCCTTTGGTTTGGTTCAATTTGGTATATATGTAGTTTTGGCTCATATGACTTCATTTAGGTCAAATGGGTCAAGTTGACCTATTTGACCTATTTGACCTATTTGGGTTAAGTCAAGGGTAGGTTTAGGTTAGGTTAGTCAAATGGAGTAGATTTGTATCTTTGTTTCCAATCAATTTGGGTTAAGTTCAATTTTGCCTCAACATGACCCCTTTAGGTCATGTTGGGTCTAAGGTCAATTGGGCTAGGTTGGGTCTAGTTGGCCAAGTGAGGCTTTAGTCAAGTTCCACAAGTGATTTGGAATGGACTTGACCCATTGGTTTCAATCAATTTGGCTTAGATCAAGTTTTGACATATTTTGACCCTTTAGGTCAAAATGGGTCAACTTAGGTCAAGTGGGCCAATTGGGCTAGGTTAGGCTCAAATGCTAGCTTAGTCAAGTTCAAACATAAGTCATGAGTGAACTTAGATCAAAGGTTTAAATCAATTTGGCCTCTGGTGAAATTTGGCTATGTTAGGTTTCATTTTAAGTTAAGTGTTGACTTGTTCAGCCCTTAAGTTTGATTGGTTTGACCTGATTTGATTGATTGATCATCCCATGATGATTGTTGATCATGATGAGAGAGATATATGAGTTTTGTTCGATCCAATTTGGTTAGGATCAAAAGTTGGCTCATAAGGATACTTTAGGTCAATTTGGGTCAAGTGAGCCTAAGTGGGTCAAATGACTTGGTCAAAGCTTGATTTGAAGTTGGTTGATCTTGTATATGGACTCATGATTGAAATATAAATTCATTTACAAGTTATTTGAAGTCAAATGGGTTTTGATCCATTTGAAAATTTCATATTCAAAGGAAGAATATGAAGGGATCTTGGGTCTAATTTTTTTATTTGGGTTTTGATTGTTTGATTGAGGTTTGGATTTATATATGAGCTCATGATTATAGGGTTGATTGAACCATGAGAGAAAATCAAGAGTTTGGCTTGATTTGGAATTGATTTAGCTAAGTTCAATATTATGACTTGAAAGGCTTAGATTTGATTTTGAGTGGATTTGAGTTTGGTTTTTGGAATTGATTTTGATTGTTTGAATTTATATTTCGTTTGTATATGTAAATATAAATGAGAATTAAAATTGATTATGAGAAAATTTCAAGGATTTGAAGTGGTTTAATCATGATTAAGGTTAAATCCATTAAAGGGAATTTAAAGGATTTAAGGAAATTTTTTTAATTTGAAATTTAATTTTTGGATAATATTTGATTTATTTATATTTATATTTCATTTATATATGAGAATATAAATGAGAATACAAATAAGTTTTGAGAAAACCCCATGAATTTGAATAGGTTTGATCAAAGTTTAGGTTAAATCCATTAATGGAAAATTAAGGGATTTAAGGGAATTTCAAGCATTTTAAATTTGGAATTTAATTTTTATCTTTGATTTAATTTAGTTAAAATTATATTTCATTTATATATGAGAATATAAATGAAAATATAAATAAGTTTTGAGAAAATCTCATGAGTTTGAATTGATTTGATCAAGGTTTAGAGTTGATTTTGGCTAAGTCATTTAATGTATAATTAAAGGGACTTAAAAGAATTTTCATGAATTGATTTGGAATTTAATTCATTTGATGGGTTTGAATTTATATTTCATTTATATATGAGAATATAAATAGATTATGAGAAAATCTCAAAGATTTGAATAGGTTTGAACCATGATTTTGGCTAAGTCCTTAAGAAAGGGTTAAGGACTTAGGAAATTTGAACTTAGGAAGTTTTAATGGATTTTGATCATGGGTTTCAATCATAGATTTCAATCATGGAATTGGATCATGGAATTGATTTGAGTTTTGAGAAAATCAAATAGAATAGATTTGTAGCTTGACTTGAAATGGTTTAAGCTAAGGGTAGGAAATTTTCCCCACCAGGCATGACTTCTATTCCTCTTCTAAGTCTTCTACAGGGCTAAGAATTCTTAAATTCTAAGAGAAGTCCTATGTCTAAGATGGAGGGGTTGAGAGCTCATTCTAAAAATGAGGTCAACATTTGGATAGTCCTACTATGTGGTTTGTAGACTACTCCCTTTGGATTGGTAAATCTGTGTTAGACCAAGGCCTATTGCCCCTACTCAGTGTAGTCCATCACAAATTGATGGGATCCATCAAAAATAATTAAAAAATAAAATTAATCTTGACTATCTTTGAGCTGATTTAAGTCCCCTAGTAGCATTCACTCAATAGGCAGCCCTAGGTTGGGTTCGATCCATTGCCTCGCTAATGGATCACCCCAGCAACTGATCCCTACTTTAGAGGAAGCAAGTCTACTACGCTTTCTTCCTAGTACAGCTACTACACACTGAAAGGCAAATCCCTTTGGCTGGCTAGTTCTACTTTGTGGTTGGTAGACTACCCCTTTGGATTGGTAAATCTATGTTAGACCAAGGCCCACGGCCCCTACTTAGTGCAGTCCATCGCAAACCGATGGAATCCATCAAAAATAATAATTAAAAAAATGAAATTAATCTTGACTATCTTTGAGTTGATTTAAGTCTCCCAGCAGCATTCACTCAATAGTCAGTCCTAGGTTGGCAATTTGTTGCCTTGCCAATGGATCACCCCAGCAATTGATTCCTACTTTGGAGGATGTAAGTCTACTACGCTTTCCTCCTAGTACAGCTGGTGCACACCAAAAGGCATCCCTTTGGTTGGCTAGTCGTACTATGTGTTTGATAGACTACACCTTTGGATTGGTAAACTAGAGTTAGGCTTAGGCCTACATGGCCCCTATTCAGTACGATCTATTGCAAACTAACAGGGTCCATCTCAAAATCAAAAAAATTAAAATCTGAAACAAACTCAACACTCCTCCCTCAGTGGAGTCAACTAAACAAACAAAATAAATCCAATCAACCTCTCTCAGTGGAGTCAAATCAAATAATCAATCAAAATAAACAAAAATAATCAAATCAATCAAATCATATATTTCTCCTCAGTGAGACGTGAATCTTTCTAGTTCCCTCAACGAATCTTGAATTCTAATCCCTCAGTGGATTTCGCAACCTCTTCTCCTTAGTGGATGACTTGAACTTGCTCCCCTAGTGGAGAGTTCACTTTTTCATCCCCTAGTGGAGCGCCAAAATCCTAAATCAACAAATCAGATCAATTTCTCTCTAGTGAGACTCAAATCAAATCAAACCTCTCATCCCCTTGTGGATGACTTGAACCTATTTCCCTAGTGGAGGGTTCGCATACTCTATCTCTTATGGATTCTTCCATCACTCTCTTATGTCTTTGACATGAGTAGAGCCACATTGCACTAAGCTCTTGATTCCTTCTACACCTTGGGTTAGGAGTAGATTGTTTATGTTAGTGCTTGTGATTGTTCGGTGTTGTTGATCATTTTGGTCAACACCAATATGTGCGGTGTACCTTGTCAGTCACACCACACCTATTGGGTGCCCTTTGTTGACCTCATTTTTAGAATGAGCTATCAACTCTCCATCTTAAATATAAGACACCTCTTAGACACTAAGAGTTCCTTAGTCTTAGGACACTTCTAGTGATTAGATAAACACTCAACCTAACCCTAGAGACTTAGAAGAGTTAGCCATAGGAATAGGTCATGCCTTAAGGGTGTTAGGAAAACTTGCCTACCCTATAGCTTGAACCAAATCTTCACTTCCTTCTTTCAAGTCAAACTCCAAATCATGGATCGTCCATCCTGTGTGTTTTGGATGGACAGTCTTGATTAAACGATCTAGATCAGATGAATAATCCCTTTATAAATTATAGGTTTAATCCTAACTATTCAGCCAATGTTATAACTTAAATAACTAATTATGTCATGCCATGTGGAAAGCGCGCACCGCGCCAATAGTCCACGTGGCGTCAACGGGATTAGTTATATAATTAAAGGATTTAATTACCTAATAATCATTGAAACTTCAAATATTCATAATTAAATGTAGAAAAATTAGAAAAATATGAATGAGGGCTCATTTTAAAGATAATTTAGTGATTAATAATATAAAACTATTTCTAATTGCTTTTAAATAGTGAGTTTTCCTTAATTTGGATTTATTTAAAGTCTTAATAGCCTTAATAACTCCCTAATGACTTCATTAATCAATTCCAAACTTCTTAGGCATGTTTTGGGGGATGACCTCTACCTCCCCTAATTTTCTTGGAATTTATTAATAGGTTTATTAAGAAAATTAATTAATGAATCACTAATCACTCTCTTAATATAATTAAGGGTAATTAAGCATGTGAATAATGGTTTAATCATTTAATTAAGATAATTAAACATTATTTAAGGGATCAGAAGATTTATGGAATAATTTTGGGATATTTTCCTTAAGCTATTCCCTAAACCCCCTTTTCTTCCTTAATCCAAACCTAATTAAGGGTTAATCCACTATAACCTTCTTAATTAACTTCATCAAGTTTTCAAAATCAATTTGAACTTAATCAATCCTTTGCTGGGTAGATACTTAGGTGTTAAATAACCTAAGTAAGCTTAAGGAAATCAAATCTAACCTACATGTGTGGGAAGGGTTATGAAAGTACTTAATTAAACCCTTTAGCTCAATTAATCATCAATTATGAACCAATTGAATTAAGCCCTTTCTTTATTTGGGCTCATTGCTGATTTAGATTCAATATTGTTGTGTGTCATATGTTGGCTCACAATTGTTTGAATAATTATGTAAAGGATGTGTAGGTAAGGGGTAATTAATGAACTTAATTTATACCTTAACCTTAAAAAAATATAAAATCAATCTAATGGTTCTAAAAATTAAACTAAAATAACATGTGGAACATGGGAAGGACTAGCTAACCACATTTTCTAAATTCAAATCAAACTCAAAATAAAACTAAAAATTTCTTTAAATAATTTGATTCACGTTAAATGATCTTATTCCATGGGATTGTCTTTAGGAATTAATTAAGTTGAATGAAATTAAATTGCTTACATCACTTTATTTCTTTCCTAGCATGCTAAATGTGTATTTCATATGAAAATCATGCATTCATGTCTTTTGAAAAATCAAATAAAAATGAAATATTTTCTTTATGTCAAATTACGTATAAAGTAATAATATGAATGGCTATTACCACTACTAAATCCAAAATTATTTTCAAAACTTAGAAATCAAATATTACAAATGAAAGGTATGCTACTTATAATTACTTATAAGCTTGCATGTGAGTATAATATAAAATGTACATTATGTGACTTTTCCTTCTCTTCTCTTTTAACATAGTTTTGAATAGGATTTGCAAAGTGTATAGTTCATTTGAAAAGAACACAACACTTAATTAAATCCATTCCTATTCATTCCTATATTATCCTTTAAGAGGGACCTTTCACATTTACATATGTAAATTGCATAACCAAATCAAAACAAACAAACATAAACTTTTTACATGATTCTTTTTCCATTCATTTCTTTTTGTACATGTATTTAAGAAAAGTCATATATTAGTCTGGACATCCTAGGGTAACGAGGCTTTAAATAGCCCCAAGTAGGTCTTGTACCTTACACCCCTGGTGTAGAAAAAAATGGCACCATACTCACTTATGTCTTTCATACTGTAAATGTGCATATGAATAATGGATAAAAGAACCCCTCTTTTCTACTTAACAAAATCATGCATACATGAAACATTCCAAATTTCCATAAGCAACATCTCTTAGCATTCATCTTTAAGGTGTGCCAACATTTCCACTTGCATATATAGATATGCTTAGGATTCATCCATGTTCATGTTACACATGTTGGAAAGAAATAAAGTGTTGTGTGTTTTATGATAGTAATTCACTTTACTTAATCTTAAAATATCTTTCTCTTTGAATAGGTTTGTTTACAGAAAATATAAACTTAAGATTAATTAAAACACATAATAAAGCATTCACTAAATAAAAATTAATAATGAATCTACTTTAAAAATTACTTAAGGTAGGAAGGAAAGAGAAGTCTTCTTCTCTTTTCCTCTCTTTATAACACTTAGTAATTAATTGTAGGTTCATTCAAACCAAATCAAGTCATAAAATAAAATTAACCAAATCAACTAAATCACTTAAATGAAACCACCCTCTAAGTTGAACCCTTCATACATAGAAAATTCTAACTTTAAAGCCTAGCTAAGACATAGCACACAAGCCTTAAATGGCACACACATTAGCCTAAGTCACCACTTCTAGTCCTATGTTATGGTAGTGCATGGTTTGATATCTGATTTTATTTTATGATGTGATGTTTTAGTCTGGATGTTAGGGTGTATGTGCGTAGACTGAATGGTAAGGTGATCTTAGTCTAATCATTATCTTCTACAGGGGATTATGCTTAAGGGGCGATGTAATAAAAATATAAATATTTTTGTTGTGCAAGTTGCTTTTACCCCTAAGCATAATCCAAGATAGGGATGGACTTTATTATGTTAAGTCCAATTTATTCATATACATGCTTGGGATTATGTGATTTGTTTAGCTAATCTCTATTTTGCGGGTTTTATTAGATTTACTTTTTCTATTTTCATGTAATTTTGCAATTAGGATTTGGAATGAATGTCATGGGGGATTAGGATGAACATTGGTCATAAGACTATGTCTTATACACCATGTGAAGCATTGGGAGCAACCACATTCCAACCAACCAAAAGAAGAAAGAAGAAAGAAATGAAGAAATGAAGAATGAAGACCCCCATAACATGAATTCCTTTTTTTATTGTAATTAATTCATTTGTAATTCGGGTTGTATAATGGTAGAGCTCAGCTACCCAATTTATTTTCAAGTTTGTGCGTTGGAGCCCCACCATAAAAGGCCTCTTATTCTTTCTTTATAAATTGTTTGATGTTTGTTTAGCTTGTGCATTAAGATAGCATATTTTCATAATTTCTTCATTGTTTGATGAATGGCCTGGATGGGATTAGGCTCTTAGGAAAAATTAATTTTATATCCAATTAATCAACTCAAAACTAAAAATTAACAACTCATAACCTCACATAAAGCCTAAGTTATAAAACAAGATAAAAGATTTAGCAATCCTTAGATGGATATTGGTATGTTTTTATATCATGCATAAAAAGTATCTAGTTTCACTCTTGTTATGGAGGGCTTTCACCTTTGCCAAAGAACTTGGCTTGACCTTTGAGAGCCATGGTGGAAACACACCTCCTATCTTGCTAATTTTGTCCCATAACATAATTTCTCATTCATTAGGCACATGAATCCCATAGCCTATGTCAAATCAATTGTCTAAAAATGAAAATAAAATATAATAAAAATTTGCATTAGATTTAAGTCATTAATCATGCCTGCATTATATAGTCTCTTAGGAGTGTGTTTAAGGATTTGGTCTCTTTCTAAATAAATAACAGCTTAGCTATCTTGCAAAAGCATATGACTTGCCTATATGTATTTAAAATCATAGGAGGAGATAGTTGGCGATAACCCCCAGGCGGTTGTAAGTCCAACAGTCAGGTGGTTTATCCTCTCTTATGGAGGTAAACCAAATACCCATTTTTGCCTTAAAATTAGGTCGTGCTTTGGCCCTCTCCAAAACTCCCTAGATTTAGGTTCAGAGGTTGCTACTTCCCTTTGCGGGCTACAAGCATAAATCCTCACCTCTTAGGCATTTCGTTGATCATATGTTATAGAGTTGTAAGCCCTAGATTTTTATTAAAAATTCAACTCAAATAAATAAGACACTTCAATTTCAAAAATATAAAGCCCAACCATAGAATAGTTTAGGATGCTTACTAGGCTTCCTAGTATCATAAGCATCCCCCACTTATCTTCCTTAGGTTTTGATAATAACTCCCTCCTCTTGATTAATCCCAATTGATCTTCTAAAAATAAACCAATTGATTGATAATCTTATCTTCAAAATCTTTAGAGATAATGATCATTTATCTTAATAGAGAGTATTCTTAAGAAATCTTATTCCTTAGGATGTAATTAACTATGGGGGATTTCCTCCATAGGGAACTTAACAAACTCAGTTTAAAATAAACCTGCTTTACTTTTCTATATAATAGAGGAAAAATCTGGTACATCCAAGACCCATAGTCCTTAGAGTCTTTATTAAGGTTATTAGGTTCATTGTAGGATGGTGACTTATCTCGAGATAGTACATCATTCCTCAATCCATACCCGATCACCCTAATAAGAACATCTGTGGATCTACATGGTGTCCAACATAAGAATTTTTTGAATATTTTTTATTCTTCATTTATTTTTTCCTCTTAGAAAGATAGATGAAGAATTAAAATTTTCACCACAGTAAGCATAGGTTGGGTTTAAGCCATAGGATGGGAAAGATCCCTAAATCTTTAAGGCATAATGTAACCCCTATGGCTAACCATTCTAAGTCTCTAAGCTTAGGTTAAGTGTTCACCTAATTCTTAGAAGTGACTTAGGACTAAGGAGCTCTTAGTGTCTATAAGAGTCTTAGATCTATGATGAGGGAGTTGAGAACTCACTCCAAAAGTGAGGTCAACATGCATCTGTAGCCTCAAGTCCCTACAAAGCTTCTCATTTCTATTTACAACTAACTGTAACTCATGATCATCTGCATGACTAAAGTATGGCTGAAAGATGTCCTGAGTAGCCAAGATATGCTCTGACTGCATGAAAACTAACATTAGAAATTAGCGTCAACTATGTTATCAACATATTGAAAGTCTCAAAATATTGGTGTAATTACTCGCATATACATGCTCCATAGGTGCTTTGTGATAATATGTGGTAAGAGGATCTATAAGAGTCTTAATAGATAAAGGGAGGCCCATGATCAGAACAAGGACATGTACTGATTAATAATAGTCTATCTATCATCATCCTCATCTAAGCCATCAACTATATGATCTCTCCTCCTCTACCATGTCTATGTGTAGCTGATGATAGACAACCTAATCTACATCAGCTTTTCCATGGCCATCGACCATTTTGAATTTAGGGTCTACAGGTGCCATATCAATCCGGGGTAGAAGTCCAAACTGTCTTAGAACTCGATCGGTAGGTGTCATTCTACCCTCTTTTGATGAGTGAGGCATGTGCTAACCAAATATATGAACATGTTGAGCATATACCTGATAAGTGTTATCTGATATGCTCAGTATAGGCTCCCAAATCACTTGTGCATGTTACAAGGTATATTCAAATATGCATATTGATTATGAAAATTAAACTAAATGACTACTCTGAAGGTCAGACTTGCATATGTAGCAGACCATCCAACTCATTTCTATATAATGCTACATTCCCCACTAGCATCTTGCACACCACTCGTTCCACCTGTTTAAATAACATATTTAGAACATGCATATAAGCATCAATTTGAATTACCAAAAAGCATTTCTTAACTCAACCCAATGTTATGCCCGTCCAAATCTCTCGAATATGGCACATGTGGTGTCGACCTCCCTACATTAAGGTGCTCCCAAGACCATATCAGAAATAGATGTAAATAGCTAGCTATATTGGTGGACCTAGTCAACTCATATAGCTCCCTATATAGATATGCTAGAACTACTCCCCCAATGGACAATGTACTAAAGGTATCTAGGTCCTCAAGTAGTGGAAGATACTCCAGATGGACCTCGGATCCAGAAGTATCTCGGAGTAGGAAGCTCCCAATAATAAATAGAATATAGGCTTGTGAGTGTCTAATGAACTCCTCTATGGTCAGATGTGCATAAGGCACCTATACAATAACCATCTGAGCCACCTCAAAGGAATATAAGTCTACACTTGGGCCTCACCCATCTAGAATATAGATGTTATGTGCAGTTGGTGGTCATGCACCACATATGGTGAGAATGTATGATCATCATCCAGTGGCGATATGCCACCTCTTCCCCTCACTAATCACAATCCAGCTTATAATTAGCAGCCCATCAACACATAAACCCAAGATAATCACCACAACCTGGAGTGTCACTATCATCTCACCAAAGGCCAGGTGGAAAGTATTTGTCTATGGAGACCATCTCTCAACTAGTGTAGTAAGCAGATAATGATTCAAACGAATATAATGCAGCTAGCTAGCAGTCAAGGCCCACTACACGCAAGGGAGAAGTAAACCTAGGACAAGTGATAGGCCACTCTTCAGCATAAGAAAATGGGAGGTGGGCTATAGAACAGTACTCTGCATTTAACAAAATAAAAATAATTAGAAAAATTAATAAAAAGATGAGTTCTTAAAACTTAAAAGCTGAAACTTCACTTATGTGTTGGTGGGCGGCCACTGTGACCATGCAAGGAGGCTCTGCTAGAGTGACCTCAGAGGATCGATACATAGTGTCCTCCCTAGCATGCCCCTAACACCACTGTCTATCGGGAGGGGGGTGGACCTCGGCCATCATTCCTGTGGAAAAAAAATATATGCCATAATCAGTAATTAATAAAATATAATACTAAAAGGGGAAGTACATTGTACAAAAGTAAAAAGCAAAAAACTAAGAAAGTGGTGGTTCTGAAAAATATGTTCTACTAGTTGAAGCTAAGACATACTTCTACTATAAATATTGTAAATACACGATGACTTGTAGTGACCAATAGCCTTCCATAAGCTACAAGACCAGCTACTGCTAACTCTATTTTCATCCATTGTATTCCTGTATCTACTTATGGTGTTTATTTTTTGTATGAGTGTTTGTTGTGTTTGTGTTTGAGGGGACACCGCACAAATTGAGGATGTACTTATTAAGATGATCTAGTATGACATTAAAGAATAGTGTACTATCTCGAGAGATAGAGGTCACTACCCTATAATGGACCTAATCACCTAATAAGGACCCCTAAGGCATGATGGGTCTTCGAATATACTAGAGATTTTTCTCTTACTTTACATGATAAAGTAAAGCAGGGTTTATTTAAATCAGGTTCATTAAGTTCCCTATGGAGGCAAGCCTCCATAGTTAATTATATCTTAAGCGAAGTGAATCCCTTAAGAATATTCTTGATTAAAGTAGGCGATTGTTGTCTCCAAAGAATTTAAAAATAGGACTATCAAAGGATTAATCCTAAGGTAAATTAATTAGCTTTCCTTTAGTGAATTATTTATTATGTTTTATAATTAATCATAAGTTTAGGTTCATTCTAAATAACCCTATTCAATAAGAAAGGCATCTTAGGATTAATTAGAATGGATTACTATCACATAACACACATTCATTCATTTCTTTCTATCATGTATATCATGCATATGAATAATCCTAAGCATACATATACATGTAATGTAAATCTTAGCACACTTTGATGATGAATGAAAAGAAGTGTATTTGGCAATTTAAATATTTTATTTGTTGATTGAATTATAAATGCATGCTTTTATTATGTAGAAAAGAGGAATTTTTCATCCATTAGCTACACATTCACATGTATAAAAGTTTTAAGTGAGTATGGTGCCATTATTTTCTACACCAGTGTGGTACAAGACCTACTTAGGGCTACTTAAAGCCTTGACCGGATGTCCTAATATCCCACTTTTCTTAGATACATGTAAATATATGAATAACTATAAGGATAAGAAAATCCATGCAAAAGGATATACTTAATTTATTTGATTTATGATTCTTTATTCATTGGCCACATCATACATGCATATGTATAAGAGTTTTAAGTGAGTATGGTGCCATTATTTTCTACTCCAGGGGTGTAAGGTACAAGACCTACTTATGGCTACTTAAAGCTTCGTAGCCCCTGGATGTCTAGACTAATATACTACTTTTCTCAAATACATATGAATGTACAAAAAGAACCACATAAATAGGGAATCTTGCAAGAAATTATGTTTGATTTGATTGTGTGATTTACATATGTTATATGAAATTCTTCCTAAGTCTTAACATGGAGATGCATAGGGATAGATTTAAGCAAGTGTTATTTTCTTTTTAAATGAACTATACACTGGCAAATCCTATGTGAATTCATATTAAGATAAGAAAAGAGAATTTCATATTACACATCTTATACTATCATCACATGCAAGCTTATAGATATTTGTAATTAGCATCACTTTATTTATAATAATTGATTTATAGGTTTTTGAAAATAGTTTTTGATTTAATAGTTATAATAGCTACTCATATTTTTAAATTAAGTCAACACATGAAATTTGACATAAAATAAAATATTTCATTTAACTAATTTTAAAAGAAATGGATGCATGATTTCATATGGCAAGCAATATTTAGCATGATTTGAAATAAATAAAGGAATGTAAGCACATGATTTCATTCACCCCAATTAATTCTAAGGACAATCACATTAAATAAGGCTATTTAAAACAAACCAAAATCTTTAAAGACATTTTTAACTTTGAGTTTGATTTGATTTAGGAAACATGAGAGAGTTTTGATAATCCTATAATTCCCCATGTGTGAATTAATTTGGTTTAATGAAGAATATTTAAGTTTATTTTATGTTTTAATTAGGTTAAGGTATGAATTACAAGAATTAATTAACTCTTACCTATATCACCTTAAGTTAATTAACTAATTAATAATAAGCCAACATGATATGCAACCACATGAAAAGTAAATTTGTAATGCTCCTAAGAAATAAAAGGGGCCTAATGCATTTAGCTTATGATTAATAGTTAATTAAGCTTAAGGGATCTCACTTAATTACTTTTATGATTTTCTCACAAAAGTGAGCCGACCATATTTTCCTTATCTCTCACCTTGTGTTATTGAACACCCAAGGAGCTATCCAAAATCAATTAAAAGTTGCTTAGGTGGATGAATTGATTCTTAATTTTAATTTTTTTAAGCCTACATTTACTTGATTAAACATTTTGGTTATGTTTTAATTTGAATGATGAAATTGACTTAGGAGAAAGGATCAAAGGCAAGGCCCCAATCCTAATCCCTAAATCATTAAAACATACAATTAGATTTTGATTTCTTTATTTTGAATATTAATCACTTAATTAATCAATTAAGCAATCCATTATCCATTAATTGATTTGATTTTTAAAGATAAAGAAGACTTAGTAAATGAATTAGGAAAAGTATCCTCATTCACATTTCCTAAATTATCTTACAATTCAAGAGAGGTGATTATGTTTAAATGATTAATCAAGTTACTATTCATTCATTAATTATGAATAATTAGATTAAGAGAGTGATTAGGGATTAATCAAATGATTTCCCTAATTAAGTAATCAATAAAATTTTAGAAAAATAAGGGAGGTAGAGGTCATCCCCCTAAACATGAAAATTTGAGATTAATTTGAGTGTTTAATTAAAATGTAATTAAGCTAATTATATTTTTAATAAAACCTAATTAAGCCAAATTCATTATTTAAAATTAGTTAATTATAATTTTCCTATATTCTACTATAAAATATCTTTAAAATGAGCTTAAGTTTGTATTTTTTTGGATTTTTCTATAATTAGTTATGATTTTAGAAGTTTTAGATTAAAACTAATTAATTAGCCCTAATTAAAACTTTAATCCCATAGAATGCGTGGTGATGTGGTGCTTTTCACATGGAGTGATGGGATTGGCTATTTAAGTAGCCACATCCGTGACTTCGATGAATGCTTTCTCGTGGACTGATTTGATCTTTGATTTAGGAAAGGAATCGAGGATCTACCATGGAATTTGATCGAGCTATTCATCCTAATCGTGGGATGGATGTCTCATGATCTATCCCATTTCGGCGATAAAGATGGATGTTGTTCATCATCCTCATTCGATCCAAGCTCACTCGAGCTAGGATTGTCTCAACACTTCATACACCTTAGGAGAGGCGTGCACATCCAAGGTCAATTTTCCATGAAATTCAAATTTACTTCACAAAGGACCAACCCACTTTTCCATACAAGGCTGGTTTGAGAAATTATCTCCGAGCTAATGTCCAGTGGTGCATATAGGTAAGCTTTAGTTGAGGCCTGGATGAAAGCTTTGAGCTTGATTTGTGTGGGAGGCTCGGTTTCCAAATCCATGCACGTGAAAGCTGTGACTCGATCAAACTCACACCTTCGGCCACTTGGGAGCTTGGGAATTGGTTCGGTTGGCTTCGATAGGGTATGGTGATGATGTGGCTAAGAGGAATTAGAATTTGATTAAGTGGAGAGGGAGTATTACTCAAGATTGCCCTCCCCTATTTTGGCTTTGCACGGGAATGGAAAATCTAGATTTTGAAGTGCTTGAGAAGGCTTGGCATCACTCTATGGTATTTCAGAAATGGCTTAGGAGAGCTCACGATGCAAGTGTGTGCAAAATCATGCTATTGGGTATACCCCTTTTCCCATCATGGGAGAATGATGGCTGCATGATTTTGGCTCACCAGCCGTGGACTTATCTCCATCAAGTGAGGAAGGCATGCCAAGGATGGGAGGAATGATGGAGCATGGACCCAATGTGCAGGATACAAGGGTCTTGATCTAATGGGTGCTCGGTTTGGGTTGGAGGTGAGTCAAACTCCTCCCAAAGGTCTATGGCCAACCAAGTTAGGTTAGCTAGGTGGGTGGGAGAAGGTTCCATGGAGTACTAATGAGCTACCATGGGATGGGAAAGTTGACTTTGGCTTGGATCCAATGGTTTTTGGTTTAAATCCTATGATTTGAAGGCTAATCTCCTTGGTGGGGCCCACTTAGCTTTTAGACTAATTTCAAAATGAAATAGGGTGTTTGGGTCAGGTTTGACTAAGTCCTAGGGTCCCATAAGTTGGAGTGATTTGCTTCATTTTGTCAAATGGATTCCATTTGGGCTAGGTTGGGTTGGGTTAAAATTAGTCAAATTGGGTCAAACCAAAGGTTGAGTTCATATGATGATTTGGGGTGTTTTGGTTTAATTAATTTGGATTGGTTTGGCCTAGGTTTGGATTTAACTCATTTGGATTCAAAAGAGTCAAATTAGTCAAGTTGACCAATTTGACCAATTTGACCAAATTAGGTTGTGTTAGGTGTTGAGTAAAGTTCAATTGGTTGATTAAAAATTATTGTAGGCTTTAGTTTGGTTTAATTTAGAATTAATTTGAATTTTAGTCAATTTTTACAACTTGGGCTCAATCATGGCTTTAGTCAAGTTCAATAAGTGATTTGGAGCGAACTTGAGCCATTGGTTGCAATCAATTTGGGTTAAATCATGATTTGACCCATTTTAGCTTTTTTAGGCCAATTTGGGTTAACTTAGGTCAAGTGTCCAATTAAGCTTGGTTTGGCTCAATTGATGGTTTGGTCATGTTCAATCATTGATTATGAATTGGTTTCGGTCAATGGTTTCAATCAATTTAGCATATGATGGATTTTGGCTAGTTTAAGTTTCATTTGGACTAAATGTGGACTTGGTCAAAGGCAAGGTTTGACTTGGCTTGACCCAATTCAAAGGTGGTTGATCACCCCATGATGATTGTTGATCATGAATGAGGTTTAGATAGGCTTAGTTCAATCCAATTTGGGTTGGATTAGAAATTGGCTCAAAAAGGTCCTTTAGGTCACTTTAGGTCAAGTGAGCCTAAATAAGTCAATTGGCTTGATCAAGGTTTGATTCAAGTTTAGTTAAACCCACATAATCTTAGGATTGAAATATAAATCCAATTACTGGTTTGGAGCCAAATGGATTTTGGTTCATATGATAATTTCAAGTCAAAAGGATCAATTTGGGCTTGATTTGGGTTGAGTTGGATTTGATTTGATAATGGTGGTTTATGTTTATATTTGGATCAATGATTGAAGGAATAATTGAATCATGAAGAAATCCATGAGTTTTGAGTTGATTTGGGTTTCATTTAAAGTTCAAGTCAGCTAAAGGGCTAAAAAAATTTGATTTGATTTGAGTTTGGTTTTGGTCATTTCAATTTATATTTTTAATTTATATTTGTGAATATAAATTAAGATATAAATGGGTTATGAGAAAATCACTTGAGTTTGGAGTGATTTGGAAGCAAATTTGATTAAGCTTAGAGATGTAGGTCTAAAGAGGCCAACTTGAGTTTTAATTTAGTTTACTTTATTTTTGGTGATTGGAGGGTGGGTTTTATTTATATTTATGAATATAAATGAAGGAATGATTGATTTATTAAGGAATCAATCATGCTTGAGTTGATTTGGATCAAGATTTGATTAGGTTTATGGAAGTGGGTCCATATGGCTTAAATTGATTTGATTTGATTTATTTTGATTTTACAGTTGAATTTGGATTTCATTTATATTTGTGAATATAAATGAAGGAATGATGATTTATAAAGAAATCAACCAAGCTTGTTGGTTTGAAGGAAGCTAAGAATATGAAGGTGGTTCATATGGCTTAAGGAGAGATTTTGGAATTTGGACTTAATCATGGGTTTCAATCATTTGGAATTTGGAATTAATTTATGATTTGGAATTTGATTTGAGATTGAATTTTATAATTGAGGAACCAATTGGATTGATTTGGGGTTGAGGCTAAGTCCACAAGATATAATCAAAGGGCTTAGGAAGAGAGTTTAAATTTGGTGATGGATTTCAATTGGATAGTTGGATTTTATTTTGAAATTTGAATTTGAATTTGAGGCTTGGTTTGAAGAAGGAGCAAGAATGGGTTTGGGCTATAGGGTAGGAAAGTCCTCCTAAATCCCTAAGGCACAACTATTCTATGGCTAATTCTTCTACAGGGTTAAGTTAAGTGTTCACCTAATCACTAGAAGTGTAATGAACTCTTAGTGTCTATAAGAGTCCTAGATCTATGATGAGAAGCTAAGAGTTCACTCAAAAGTGAGGTCAATAAAAGGCACCAATAGGTGTGGTGTGGTGACAAGGCACACCTCATTAGTGTTGGATGATCAACAACATCGGAAGGATCTCAAATACTAACAAAATGATCTACTCTGAGATGTAGAAGGAATCAAGATCTTAGTGCAATGCAACTCACTCTCATGAGGGCATAGGGAGGAAGAGGATCCACCAAGGGATCAAGCATGTGAACCTTCCACTAGGAAGCGGGGTTCAAGTTATCCACTAGGGATAAGAAGTTGGATTTGGAATGCAGGTATGATTTGGGTAGAGTATCCACTGGGGATTAGGATGTATAACCCATTAGGGATAGATGCATGAACCTTCCACTAGGGAAGCAGTTTATCCATTAGGGATAAGAGTTTGAATTTCTTTAGGTGCACTCTTGTGGAATGCAAGTTTGAATTGTTTAATTGACTCTGGGGAGGTGGGATGATTGATGTCTCGGGGAGAAATTGATTGATTGTTTTATTTAAGTTTTTTTTGAGATGGACCACTGTATTTGCGATGGATGCTTGAGAAGAGCTATGCTTTCAGATTTACCAATCCAAAGGGGTAGTCCACCCACATGGTAGAACTATCGACCTAAGGGGTTTGCCTTTTTTGGTGTACAACTTGTGTAGGAGAAAGCATAGTAGACTTACATCCAAAAGCAAGGACAACCATTGGGGTGATCTATTGGAATACAACCAGGATGACTCTTGAATGAATGCCTCAGGGACTTATATCAACTCGAAGTAGTCAAGATAATGTCATTTGATTGAATTACATTTGTTTTAATTTCATTTTATTTTAATTTGATGGATCCCATTGGTTTGATGGATCCACTAAGAAGGGCTAATATCAACTAGATCTTTTTACAAATCCAAAGGGATAGTCTACTGGGGTAGTAGAACCAACCAAAAGGGTGCCTTTTTTGGTGTGCAATGGTCAAGTTAGGAAGAGAAAGCGTGGGACTCACATCTTCTAAATAAGGAACCACTAGGGTGATCCTTGCAATAAATTGACGACTAAGGCTGCATCGTTGCAATGGTCATCTTTGGAAAGAATGTGTAATAGACTTATATCTTTCAAAGCAAAATGATCGGGGTAACTTATTGGTGGCACAACAAGTTGAACCGACCTAAGGGCTCTTGAGAGTGTCAGGGACTTATCTCAACTCAAAGTAGTCGGGCAATTCCTATAGGAGTTTTCTCACTTGCCTAAAGATAGGATGCACTTGGGAAAGGGCACTGGGGCTTGAATTCCCAATCCACAAGAAGATATATTTTTTATATTTATGTGACTATTGGTTTGTGACCACACGAGAAGGAGCTTATATCAACTAGTCATCTCCTTGGACCAAGGGAGAATCTGCATTTGTTGAATAAATTCTCCAACCACAGGAGTGGTTACTAGGAAAGGGGATTGTCAATCCAAGAGTAACGGGTAGTGTCTAAATGGGGTTGCTAAGGATGTGATCCAAATAGAGTGCCCTGGGAGGTGTCATGGGGGTTATCCAAAACCTAAAAAAAAGTAGGTATTGGTGGCCAACAAAAGTGAATCATTGCCAAGAGTGGTGAATCCATCAGGTGAGTCACCATCACCATGGTGATAACCAACCAACCTAAGGTGTCCGTCGATTTGAGACAATCAGTCTAAAAAGAAGACGTGTAGACTTACATCTCTCCAAAGCAAAACCGATGGGATAGTCATCTGGCTCGATGAGGCTATCGACTAGGCGACTACTAAGGGGAGTCTGTGTAAGGACTAAACCCAAGCTTGAAAGTCAAGGAAAGAGCCTGGGGACTTACCCTAAGCCTCAAATATACTCGACCTAGTTGGTGTATGATGGCTAGTTCAAGAAAAGCATGTAGGCTTACATCCTCTTAAATGAAGTTAACTGGGTAGCTTGCGGTTGTAAGACCTACCAAACTAACAAGGCTCATTGGTTTTGTGGTCAAGTCATGAAGAAAGCAGGACTCACATTTTCAGATAAGTGACCACTTGTGACATTGTGAGGTAGTATATGACCCAACACAGCGACTAATGAGTGAGTGCCACAGGGGCTTGCTCCCACATCAAAAGTATCTCGAGATAAAATATATGTGTTTGTTTGTGTTTGAAAGAAGGAATAGGATGTTGCTTGGGTTCTCTTATCTAAACACACATGGTAAGCGATTCATAAGAAAGATGTTTAACACATAAGAGGAATTTGATATGAAAGAAGTTTATTGATGATTATTTTTGAAACAAGATTTATGGATAATATTTTTTTTAGGTAGAGTGATTGATTGGAAGCATTGGGCACTCTCCTTTATAGTTTATAAGTTGATAAGATCCTCTTTAGTAGGCCTTCTCTATGGCAAAAGGGCCTTCCCAAGTGGATTCAAATTTGCCTCTCATCTTTCGACGGGCATAATTGGTCTCCTTAGAATTAAAATAAGCTCTCCTACTTGAAAAGCTCTTGGATGGACCAACTTGTTGTGAGCTTCAATCATTTTGGCTTGTACAACTTGAGGTTACGGCATGCGAGGTGTCTCCTCCAAACCTTGAGCTCTTCTAACTTGAGCTTGGCATTACGCTCTCTATAGTAATCTTCTATCAACTATCCTTAGTGATGGGAGTTGGACTTCTAATGGTAGCTTTGGACCCAAGAGAATGGTAGGTGGGTTGGAGTTATGTATGTGGTGCGGTAGGCCCACAAGGCTTCAACCAACTTCTCATGCCACTGTCACTTATTATCATCGAGTGTCTTCTTCAATATTTGGATGAGAGTTTTGTTGAATGCTTCTACTAGACCATTTTCTTGGAATAGATGGTGGAATATCTCCAATCTATGTTGTGTCTGTCTTGGGCAAAGTTTGATTTTGGTGCTCTTGAATGTAGTACCATTATCGGATATAATTCATCGAGGCACCAAACCTATATATGATATGGTTCTAAAAAATGAGCACATCTGTGACCTCTCTAAGTGGGATTGCCTCCTCCACTTGGAAAAAGTGTGGTAGAATGAATGACCCTTGGAAGAAGGAGGATCGATCATTGGACCCACTATGTCGGTGCCCCAACACTCAAATGGCCCAGGCCAAAATAGGATGTAGAATGTTGGGTGGTTGATGCGGGACCACCGTGCGACATTGGTGGCATCTCTAGCTACATCCATGCAGTCTATAATCATCGGCGTATTTTGATCTTGGCTTTCATCTTTGGACCGGTGAGCTCCACATAAACGAATGTACCTCGGTCATGATCTTATGGGCTTTTGTTTGGCTAAACAATGTAACCACATATGATCAAAACCGATAAGGTGCCATGAGAGCATAAGAGAGCTCTGTTTCACGATGGGCTAATTTTCTCTTGAGGTAGTTTTTTTTGTGTTTAGGTAATCCATGAATGGTTGCCTCCAATCGACTCTCATCCTTTTGACAACCTCCCTTCAAGAGAGTCTCGATGAGTTCAAACATAAGGGATAAACTTGTCTATTTTAGACCCTTATTGGAATGGACTCATCTTCCAGACATGCCAACTCTTTGGCAAGCTTAGCCAATGCATCTACTACAGCATTATCTCCTCGAGGAATCTTGTAGATAGTGACCAATGGGATCTTAGCCAATAACTCCAAGGTGTACTTATGGTAATGATGGAGCTTAGGCTTTAGAATTTTATAGGACCCAGTAATTTGGTTGATGACAAGCTCAGAATCCCCGAAGATGTTGATGCTGATGCATAATGTGTGTAACTCACCCAATCAGAGCCTCATATTAAGCTTCATTTTTGGTGCATGGATTGGACAGATGATATGAGAATCTCATCACATCATGATCCAGAGTTAGGAGGACTATTCTGACCCCTGCCTTCCCTGGAAGAGTAGATCGTGGTTCTTATCCTTTTTGAGAGGAATCCACACCATCAAAATACATCTCCCAATGGTGAATACTAGTGTCCCTTAAGTTCATGATTTGTTCATCATGGAGGTCATCACTAAGTAAAAATAAGGAAGTGGGTGTCTACTAAGAAATCCGTCTATCCTTTCACAACAGAGAGTGAATGTGATGTCAAACTATACAATAAAATGGACCATCATGCCAACCAGATAATGTTGGTTGTCATGAGATATTGTAGTGGATTGATTCTAGAGATCATTCACCTTATGGGAAAGCATGTAATGTCTAGCTTTTGGGATGCAAAGATTAAAGCTAGCTGCTTCAATAGGTGGGTAGTTTGCCTCAATAGGAAAGATGATGGGAGATAGTAGCATTTTCTTTCTTTCATCATTGGTTTGAGCCAACAAAGTGCCAAGGAGTCATCTAATGTAGTGATGGATGATCAATGGCTTGCGGGATAGGCTGAGCTGGCGGCATCATCGTAGTGCTTGATGTCTTTTAAATGCATCTTTGACTTATCATCCCACTTGAACTTGGCATCCTTTTTTGACAAGTGAGAATGGGCATCTTCGATAAGTTGGATATGAAGCATCTTAGATATGTCAACCACCCTTGAAATGATGAGTTGAGTTAGAGGGGTGGCATTTCTAAGATAGCCTTGATCTTCTCAGGTCAATCTCTATTCCCTGTTGGACAACAAACCCAAGAATTTTCCAAGCTACTCAATGCACACTTAGGATTCATTTTGAGGTTAAATTATCTTAACCATTCAAAAACTACTCTCAAGTCAAGATGGTCTTCCTTTTCTTTGCTTTTGACTACTAGATCATCAACATAGCATTCAACTTGATGATGAATGAGTTCATTGAAGATCGAGTCATGGCGGTATATAGCACTAGTATTTTAAGTTGAAAGGCATGACCTTATATAGATTCAATCGGGTTCAAAAGTAGTGTTTCTTTCATCCTCGGGGCCATCTTCTTGATTTGGTAGGATGACCCATCCATAAGGAGAATATTGCATGAGATGAGGCAATGTCCACCATCAATTTCGTATAGGAAGTGAAATTCATCCTTTAGGACATGCCTTAGATCCTAAAATCGATGCATATGCAAATTTGGCCATTCTTTTCTTAAATGGGATGACAGCTAAGTAGGATATTTTTCTTCATTGATAAAGCCAGCATCGATTGGTTTCTTGATTTCAGAAGTGACATGTTGTTCAATTTTTAATTGCATGCATCTAGGATCTTGCTTGATAGGTTAGCATTAGGTTCTATTTAATTTGTGGACTACATTAGGAGATAAAGCATTTCTTCATAACTCATGTGTAGTCCTTAAACTCACTAATAGCCTAACTAAGTCATTGGTTTCTTCTTCATTCAACAAGGAACTATGCGTTGGCATGGATCTTTATTCCCAAGTTGATTTCTTTGAGTTCGTCAATAGTTGATCTGATTTATTCTTCAAACTCTGGTGGTGCATCTTTGACTTCAGGCTCATTTGGGTCATCGGTTTCTAAACTATGCCTCCTCATAAGAGTTAGCATGATTTGAGAAGAACCTATCGGAAATGAGTGGTGATGACTAGGCAATGGTTATCATCATCATTTGGACCCATCGAATCCTAGTCCCGATCTTGATTGAGAGTGTCTTTGGTTTATCCCATAATTTTCAAAGTAGTTGACGTGTTTAGACCAAGTATGTGGGATTAATCCCTTCTTTGCTAAGTTAATAACACAAGGTGAATACCAATCAAAAGGTAGTTGTATTAAATCTTTATATGAATCATCCTCAAGTTCTACATTCTTGACTTGAGGATGATGCTCCCAACAAAACCTCTTGAACATCATGGATGACTTGGGGGCCTCCTTAACTACCAAACCTTCAACTTTTATGGAAAGAAAGTGAGGTTAGAGCTAAGTTCCCATTATTTGTTCTACATAATGATGATTTGGATACATTCATACTTTGCTTGGAGGCCTAGTCTTCACTACTATCTGGCTCAAACGTCACCTCCAAAGGGACCCACTGGGAGAGGTTGGTTGGCATGAGACTCATCCTCTGAACTAGACTCTAAGTCTATGTGTGGATGGTACTCTGGAGCTCCAGCTCACTACCACAGGAGGTCTTCCACCTCTAGAGTCTCCGACTTGCCTCTTCCTCTACACGGTGGAGGTCAGTCATCCTACCCATGTGTTCATATGGAGAAACAAACTATGGGGATCTAACATCGGCTCTTCCTCGGTGTCTGATTCTCGCTCACTTGTACTTTCTTTTTCTTTTCCTTTTTTTCTTTTCTTATTCTTTTTCAGTTTCTTTTTATTTTTCTTTTGTTTCTTTTTCTTTTGATTTTGAGCTTTCACCAAGTTCACGAGAGTAGACGTTTTGATTTGGAGGAAGATAGTAGGTTGCAACTACATAAATCTCAACATCTCTAACTGAGAATGGCTTCAAGTCTCCTTTGCCACAATACTCGATTCTACCTCTTCTAAATTTGATGCACTGATGCAAAGAGTATGGAACCATGTTATTTTCATGTATCTAAGGCCTACTAAGCAAAGTAGTGAAAGATATATCTGAATCAATTATGTAGAACTTAGCTTCTGTCTTCCAGTCATCTAACTCTGATGGTAACACTATGGAGCCTAAAGCCCTCTCACCTTGCTCATTGAATCCTCTCAATATCATCCGATCTCCTCAGAGTTCAGAGATGTCGATCCTCAAGTAGGCAAGGGTTTTTAGACTCATAATATTCATCGATGCACCTAGATCAACTAACACCCTAGAGAGTCTAAACCTACTCATGTGATGTAGAGGGGACGGTTGTGCTCCGTTGTCCCCAAAAGAAGGTCTTCATCAGTGAATGTAACTCCACAAACTTCTCTTGAAAAACATGCCTCCTCTTCAATAGCGGTCATCTGAGCTAAGCATATTTTTGGATCAAGAAGAGCTTTGATCAATGACTCCCTCATCTCTTTGGATAAGACAAGGGCATCATATATGCTTAGTTTAGCTGGCAACTTTCTTAGGTGAGCGAGGACATTATAGTCAACTCTTGGTTTGTCCTCCACAAGCATATCCATATGTGGAGCATTCTGTGGAGGGGATTCTTGATCATTGGAATCAATGACTTGTTTCCATTATCTTGAGGTGCTACCTTATGAGGTAAAACTTTGCCACTACGAAGGTTGACTTCAGTGACTTCATGAGATGGTTTAATAGAAAGTTACCTCATCGTTCACCTACTTCTCCTATAGGATCATCGAGTTAGATGACTCCAAATCTATCTCAATGGGTTCGGGTGATTTAGAAATGGGTAATCCATTTCAAAATCGAAAGGAGTGGATCGTATTATAATTATTAGTACTTGGAGAGCTTTCTATAGGAATGAAATCATCAAGATCATCAAAAGTAGAGAATGTAAGCATAATCAGTCTTCTTCTTCATTGATTTCTTAGATTTGGATGAAGGTATAAAATAGAAATCAAGTAAAGTAAGCAGAGTGAGGGATTTGGCACCCCCTCTAATAAAATATTATAGAAGAACGGAAGAAGGAAGCTATGCAACTATGTAAGGAGTACTGGACTTGGTCGATGGTTATGCTTATATGCTATCTCGGACAAATGGAAGCTATCGTTGTTACTGTTGGGCTTCTACCTCCCTCAAGTTATCTTTAGCAACTTGCAAACCTTCCTTAGAGTTGGAGGTTTGAGCTGCTTCAAGCACCTGCAAGGGTAACTTTATGATCTTATAAATAATTTTCTTGAAGGCTAGGGATAGGGAGATATCCCAATCTTCCTCTATCTTGAGAAGATTGTGTGTATCCCCAAGCATTACCTCACAGAACTAGAGGGTTGTTCTAATAGGTATTCCTTAGGGATGACAATGGCACCTGACTTGGAGCTATGCTCAAGCCAGTCCTTAAAGGTAAAGCAATCTTCCAAGATATGACCTAGCATACAGTGGTTGGGGTAAAAGTTTAGATCATGACTCTTGCCCACATCCTCTGACCTCCTATGTCCTGGTAACTGAAAATCAGGCTTCTTTAAGAGGTTCTTAAAGATCTTCCTGACTACCTCCCTCTTGAATGAATAAAGTTTATTCAATTTGTCAGCAAGAGTAGGTAAGTGATAGTTACCTAGTGATGGATAAGAATACTTGTTGATCTTTATGGATGGGGATACTCGAGGGGGGAGGTATGGCGAGGTGGTATATGATGGTCGAGGTGGTGGCATAGGGTGAGGGCTGCGAGCTCAAGGTCTATCGACTAAACCTTGGCTACTTCCCTTATCAACTTGTTGTGACTACCCACAGCTTTTCTCAAATGTCTTCTATGGTTTGGGCTTGGCTGACTAATCATGGAAAGATAAATGTTTGACCTCTCCTTGTAGACTAACTGCCTTGTTGATTAATTTCTCAAATATCTTAATGGTGAACCTTTTAAGCATAAAGGTGATCGAGCCATGAATATTCTTGAGTGGAATTTCAATGGCATACTATTCAGACAGCTGTGGTTCATATTTCATACTTAAATTATGTCATCTAAGAATGTAATCAATAAGGGACTCACGGGATATTGTTGAGCTACATGAGATCGCCCATAGTTATCTTTTGCTGAGCTCCAACAAATCTCTTAATAAAGAGCTATTCCAACTCAGTAAATATCTTCACTAAACCATTGGGTAGTTGACCTCAATCAAATGCCGTCAAGCTGATGAAGAGGCAAAATAAGAGTGCATCATTGACACCCATTGCATAACCGACTCACGAAATGTGCTATGTGTGGGGTTCCCCGCCATCAAAATTTTGAAGGAGAGGCACAAAGCCCTTAGGGTATTGGACACCATCAAATTCTCTAGGTAGGGTCTACCCTTTTGGAATAGATGAGACACCCTTGAGCAGCATCCCTCACCTATTGCTCTACCATGTGTTTAATGTCTTTTTCATGCATGGAGGTGCTATCCACCACCTTCCTATGCAAGTTACCACTATCTCCCATTACAGGAATGTATCTAGGATGATCTAAAGTGTGTGCCAACTCTGCTTTCATTCTACGGAGAAGGTGTAAACTATGAATTCTATAATCTTGCCATCAACTCTTCGATCTTCTTCCCCATTTGGTCAATATGATTATCCCTCTACCTAAGCTGGTGGAGGAGGTCCTGAGTTGAATGGAAGGCATCATCCTTTTCAACTACAATACCTTCCTGACTATGTTGATCTCTCTAAGGGAACTCCTAGTATCGATCATGTGAACTTTGGTGAATCTTCAAGAAGATCATCCTCATCTTGATCAAAGTGACATTTCCTCCTCACAATTTACTATCACTTCCTAAAGTTCTCTCTTCTCGCAAAGTCTTGCTAAATATCATCTAAGAATGGATAATCTTGATAAATACACGCTCTTACGGTAGAAGGGTTGTGTCACAAGATATGCACCTAACACTGCCTGTCACTGGAGTGATGGCTCTAGGAGGGTCATGCTCGATGGAAGAGATATGTTCATGATTGTTCATGGGTGGAGTAGTGTCCCTAAGGATATCCACTTCCATGGGGACTACAAAACTATCCCCTTCCCTCTCAACTCGTTGTCACTAGCTCCAATGGTGGTGGTGGTGGTGGCGGTCGACCGATGTTGGGTCATCACTCCTTCCAAGACCAAGTATGAGGTCGAGTAGAACTCACCTCACTCTGTGGAGTAGATGGAGTGGGATCCTTTGGGTCGGATCACCAAGGGGCTTTCTTCTCCCGGATCTTGTTATGTGTTTCATGGGAGTGGATGGCGGGACTGAAGGGATGGGGGTGAGGAGTGGATCGTATGGTGAGATAACACCGCTCTACCCATCACTTTCCCCTATGATATGTCAACACTATGTATCGATCTATACCACGGTGGCTGATCGAGGAAATCAACTAGGCGGAGGTCGCCGACTACTTACAAACCTCTCTCCCTGCTCCCCGGAGCTACTTGCCTCGATGCTTTGTCACTGAATGTGCTTGTAACACTCCCGAGGGATGATTACCTCAAGTCAAATAATGTATGTTGGACTCGAGTGTGTGTTCCGCATAATACCATCCATAGACTGGCATAGGACTTTCTCCTATCCCTAGTCGAAACCTCATGGCATGTAGGAGGTAGAGGAATTATAGCTATCCTCTGGTAGTCTTCTCTCCATCTAATGCTGGGGGGGTGGAACTAGTTGCTAGTTAGAAATGGAGAAACCTCGTGGGGAGAACCCTCCTCTGCAATATGGGATGCGGTATCTATCTCTCGGGCGGCACGCTCATGGTGTGCGATCTTGACTGGTGTCCTTTGTGTGCTATTGGTATGAGTAAGGCAATGTGAGAGCTAAATCTTATCTTGAAGTTAGTGGAGACTATCTCTGAAGTCGGGATAGCCATCCCCTTATAGGGGACCTTGAGGAGGTGCTTGCTGCAGCGGTGAGAACAAGGGAGTGAACTGAGGGACTAGTGGAACCTTGGCCTTCCTCTTCATGGAAGGATACCGATGTTAAAAGGCGGGTCAATGCGAATGACTAACCATCCATCCACCTCATCACGGCTAATAGTGGTGAGGGGCACCCCTCACAAATGACAGCTCCCTCAAATCTTTGGCCAAAGAACACTAGCTGGGTGGAGTCACTCTAAGGGAGGCTAGCCCAATCAAGGCCAAATCCACCAGGAAAGGTGAAAATAAACTTTAAGAGGCCATGTGTCTTGGAAAAGCGCACTAACTTGATATGCATATGTTGAAATGTAACTTGTATCAAATTTCTATCTTGATATTTGTTCCAAGAAAGTAATAGAAGTTTGGAGTTTTGAACCCACACTCAACAATTCAAATATGTTAAGTGGGGTTCATTGGAGAGATTTGGATGTTTGAGGAGAGTCTTTTACCATTTGATTTTTGATTTTAGAACCCATACTCAATCAATTTATGTAGGTTGGGTGGGGTTCAAAAATTTGAGGAGAGATTTATTTATTTATTTATTTTTTTAGATTGTTTGCATCTTATGTTTCTTGTTTGAAAATATGGATAGTTTGAAAGAACCTCTACTTAATAAATTTGAGTATGCTAAGAAGATGTTGTGATTATGTGTTTGAAATATTTTTGCTTATGAAGATTTGATTGTGTGATATTTTGATTTGAAAATGAGGCTTCTTACTTAACAAATTTGGTATGTTAAGTAGAGAGGCCACATGTGTTTGATTTGTGCTTGAAGGTGAGACTTTCACTTAACAAATTTGGTATGTTAAGTGAAATCAAATGTGATTGTGAGATAGATTTAATTTTCTTTGAAGATGGGAGTCCCACTTAACAAATTTGGTATGTTAAGTGAAAGTCCCAAATGTGTTTGAGAGATATGTTTATTTTTCTTTGATCTTTGAAACTCTCACTTAACAAATTTGGTAAAGTGAAAGCTCAAGTGTGGTTTCTATGAAAAATTGGATCCTTATTTAATAAAAATTGGTATGTTAAAATAGGGATTAAATCTGTGCTGAAAAGAGACTCTCACTTAATAAATTTTGTATGTTAAGTGAAAGTCTAAATGTGTTTGATATGTTTTTGAAAATGGGACTCCCACTTAATAATTTGGTGTGTTAAGCAAAAATCAAAATATAATATGACTTGAGAATGGGATTCTCACTTAACCAATTTGGTATGTTAAGTGGGAACCCAATATGACATGACTATGTGATTCTTACTTAACAAATTTGATGTCTTAAGTAGAACCAAATATATGCTTTGAAAATGAGACTCTTACTTAGCAATATTAGATATGCTAAGTGAAAGTCTAAATGTATGTTTTGAAAATGAGAGATCACTTAACAAATTGAAATTTTTAAGTGAAAGTCAAATTTTATGTTCTTCAAAATGAGGCCCTCACTTAACAAATTAAAATTATTAAGTGAAGATCAAATTTATGTTTTTATAATGAGACCCCCACTTAACAAATTGAAATTCTTAAGTGAAATTCAAATTTATGATTTGAAGATGAGACCCCCACTTAACAAATTGAAATTGTTAAGGTCAAATATTTTGAAAATGAAATCCTCACTTAACAAATTGAAATTGTTAAGTGAAATCAAACTTTATGTTTCAAAAATGAGACCCCCACTTAACAAATTGAAATTGTTAAGTGGAAATCAAATTTATGTTGTTGAAAATGAAATCCTCACTTAACAAATTGAAATTGTTAAATGAAAGTCAAATTTTATGTTTCGGAAATGAGACCCCACTTAACAAATTGAAATTGTTAAGTGAAAGTCAAATTTATATTTTGAAAATGAGAGCCCCACTTAACAAATTGAAATTATTAAGTGAAATTCAAATTTATGTTTTTGAAAATTAGACCTCCACTTAATAAATTTAAATTGTCAAGTGAAAGTCAAATTATATATTTTGGAAATCATACCCCCACTTAACAAATTAAAATTGTTAAGTGAAAGTCAATTATGTTTGATTCAAATGAGATTCTCACTTAACAAGTTTGGATATGTTAAGTTGGAATCAAACATGACATGATTTGCTCTTGTAAAGAGAGAAGCTTCAACTCCAACATATGTGAAATTTGTTAGATGAAGTTTCAATTTATTTAAAAATTGGATTCCTCATTCAATAATTTTGAGTATGTTGAATGGGAATAGTTATTTTGCAAGAATGTGCTTTTTTAAAAGAACCTCCTTGTAGCAATCATAGGGATCGTTAAATGGAGGCGTTTTAATTTTGTGATTTTGTGAGTTTCTTGAAAGGTGCTTTTGGAAAGTGTCATTTTGTGAAAGAAGTTATTTTCTTTGAATTTTATGATGAACCTTGCCTCACCAAGATAGTGGTGAGGAGGTTCTAAATTTCCCTTTCGTTGATAAATTTTCTTTTCACATATTGGGGAACCCAATAGGAGTTTCAAGGCCTACACGGAGTGAGGTCCTAAAACCTAAAGGATGTTGGCTAACTTTGCTTAAGAATGAAATAAGCTAAGTGCCAATGGAAGGAAAGATAGTCTCGGGATCACATGAAGTGTAAGTCCACTATCGATGCTTGGAGACAACAATCGTCTACTAAAGATGGAGAGAGGAACCATCCCCAGTAGAGTCGCTAAAAAAATCTATGGTGTTTATTTTTTGTATGAGTGTTTACTATGTTTATGTTTGAGGACACCACGCAGATCTGAGAATGTACTTATTAAGGTGATTGAGTATGACATTAAAGAATAATGTACTATCTTGAGAGATAGAGGTCGCTACCCTATAATAGACCTAATCACCTAATAAGGACCCCTAAACCTCCATAGTTAATTACATCTTAAGGGAAGTGAATCCCTTAAGAATACTCTCGATTAAAGTAGGTAATTATTGTCTCCAAAGAATTCAAAGATAGGATTATCAAAGAATTGGTTATATTTTAGAAAATCAAATGGGAGAGATCAAAAGGGGAGAGTTATTATTGTAACCAAAGGAGATGAGTAGAGAGTGCTCATGATACTGGGAGACCTAGTGAGCACTCCAATCTATCCTATGGCTAGGCTTTATGTATTTAAAATTGAGGAGATTTATTTATTTGAGTTGAATTTTTATTAAAAATTTAGGACTTATAACTCCACAATACAAGATTTTGGAAATGCCAAAGAGGTGAGGATTTATGCTCATAGCCAAAGGAAACAACAACCTCAGATCCTAAACTTAGGAGCTTTGGTGAGGGCCAAAACACGACCTAAATCTAATTCGAAAGTGGGTATATGATTTACCTCTGTAAGAGAGAATTAATCACCCAACCGCTGGACTTATTACCGCCTAGAGTGGCAGCCAGCTAACTCATTATATGCTTTAAATCTATGTAGGTAAGTAATATGCTTTGCAAGATGATTAAGTTGTTATTTATTTAGAGAAAATAAGTCCTTAAACACACTTCCTAAGAGACTAGATCATGAAGGGAATGAATAATAACTTAAATCTAATGCAAATTTTGTCAAGTTTTATTTGATTTTTGGACTTTTTATTTTGACACAAGCTATAGAATTTTGTATGGCTAAATGCATGAGAAATTAATTATAGGCCAAATCAAAAGAGAAAGATGTATCTTTTCATCAAAGGCTCTTACAGGTTAAGCCTTTATTCTTTGGCACAGATGGAAGCCCTCTCTTAATAAGAGTGAAAGAATATGACCTGCATGATATTCAACATACAATCATCCAGCTAAAGGGTTGTTAAATATTTTTATTATATTGATTTAATTCCTAGGCTTTTATGTGTGGTTATGAGTTATTTTAAAATTTTCGTTATGAGTTGTTAGTGGGATAGAAAATTTATTTTTATCCTAAGAGCCTAATCGCATCCAGGCCACACAACAATCGTCATAAAGAAACTATAAAAAGTCATGATATTTCTAATACACAAGCTAAATAAAATATCAAATAATTATATAATGCTATCGCAAAAGGATAAGAGGTTGATGTGTTCAGGTATCGCCATACAACTTGAAAAGAAATGTAGGTAGCCGAGCTCTACCCTTATATATCTTGGTATAATGAAAGAATAATTACAATTATAAAATGATAAGGGTTATGGGAGTCTTCATTCTTCATCTTTCATTCTTCACTCTTCACCTTTCATTCCTTCATTTTGATTTGCTCCATTTCTTTCTTTATTTTGGTTAGATTCAGATATTGTTTGCTCCAAAGGCATCACATGGTATATAAGACTTAATCTTATAACCAATTTTCATCATAATCTCCCATAACACTTATCCTAATCCTAATGGAAAAATTACATTAAAAGAGAAGGAAAGTAAATCTAGCTACACCTGTAAAATAAGTGTTAGCTGAACATACCATACAACCCAACCAGTTATATGAATAATTTGGACTTAACACCCCCACACATGGGTAACCAAACCCACCTGTCCTAACTTGGGGTATGCTTAAGGGCTAAATAGCCTACATAGTAAAATGTATTTATATTTTTATAGCAATGGCCCCTTAAGCATGACCCCCTACATAAAATATGATTAGGCTAATGTCGGCCTAACATCCAGACTACGCACATACACCCTAACATCCAATCTAAAATAATACATCACAAAACTAAACATTCATCAAACCATGCACCGCCCTAACATAAAGCTAAAAATGGTGAGTTAGTCTAATGTGCATGTGTTAAAGCTTGTGTGGTATGTCCTAACTAGGCTTTAGGGTTATGATTTGCTGAGTGTGAGGGATTTAATTTATAAAGGATTGATTTCTCTTTAAGTGGTTTAGATGATTGAAGATTTTACTTAGTATTTTCCTTTGTTTCAAATAGCCTACACTTAGCAACTAAATGTTATAAAAAAAAGAAAGAGAGGGAATCTCTTTTTTATCCCTACCTTGAGTCATTTCTAAGGTAAATTAATTAGATTTTCTTTAGTGAATGATTTATTATGTGTTTTAATTAACCTTAAGTTTAGGTTCATTCTAAATAATCCTATTCAATAAGAAAGGCATCTTAGGATTAATTAGGATGGATTACTATCACATAACACACATTCATTCATTTCTTTTCATCAAGTATATCATTCATATGAATAATCTTAAGCATACTTATACATGCAATGTAAATCTTAGCACACTTTAATGATGAATGCAAAGAAGTGTATTTAGAAATTTTAATATTTCATTTGTTGGTTGAATTATGAATGCATTCCTTTATTATGTAGAAAAGATGGATTCTTCATCCTTTAACATAATGCATAACCATATGTATAAAAGACATAAGTGAGTACAGTGCCATTGTTTTCTACACCAGGGGTGTAAGGTACAAGACCTACTTAGACCTACTTAGGACTACTTAAAGCCTAGTAGCCCCAGGATGTCCAGACTAATATACCACTTTTCTTAGATATAGGTAAATGTATGAAAAACTATAATAATAGGAAAATCCATGCAAAAGGTTATACTTGATTTATTTGATTTATGTTTCTTTATTCATTGACCACATCATACATGCATTTGTATAAGAGTTTTAAGTGAGTACGGTGCCATTATTTTCTAAACTAGGGGGCGTAAGGTACAAGACCTACTTAAGGCAACTTATAGCCTCACATCTCCGGGATGTCTAGACTAATATACCACTTTTTTGAAATACATATGAATGTACAAAAAAAGCCACATGAATAGGGAATCATGCAAGAAATTATGTTTGATTTGATTATATCATTTACATATATGATATAAAATTCTTCCAAAGTCTTAACATGGAGATGCATAGGGATATATTTAGGCAAGTGTTATGTTCTTTTTAAATGAACTATACACTTGCAAATCCTATTTCAACTCATGTTAAGGTAAGGAAAGAGAACTTCATATTATACAGCTTATACTATCATCACATGCAAGCTTATAAATATTTGTAATTAACATCACTTTATTTATAATTATTAATTTATAGGTTTTTAAAATAATTTTATATTTAATAGTGATAATAGTCACTCATATTTTTAATTTAAGTCAACACATGCAATTTAACATAAAAGAAAATATTTTATTTAAATATTTTAAAAAAAATTAATGCATGATTTCATATGGCAAGCAATATTTAGCATGATTGGAAAGAAATAAAGGAATGTACACACATGATTTCATTCACCTCAATTAATTCCTAAGGACAATCATATTAAAAAAAAGGCTATTTAAAATAAACTAAAATTCTTTAAAGACATCTTTAACTTTGAGTTTGATTTGATTTAGGAAATATGAGAGAGGTTTGTTAATCCTAACCCAATTCCCCATGTGTGGTTTAATTTGGTTTAATGAAGAATATTTAAGTTGATTTTATATTTTAATTAGGTTAAAGTATGAATTACATGAATTAATTAACCCTTACCTATATCACCTTAAGTTAATTAACTAATTAATAATAAGCCAATATGATATGCAACCACATGAAAAGTAAATTTGCAATGCTCTTAAGAAATGAAAGGGGTCTAATGCAATTGTCTTATGATTAAAAGTTAATTAAGCTTAAGGGGTCTCACTTAATCACTTTTATGATTTTCTCACACATGTGAGCTAATCATAATTTCATTATCTCTCACCTTGGGTTATTGAACACCCAAGGAGCTACCCAAAATCAATTAAAAGTTGCTTAGGTGTGGATGAATTGATTCTTAATTTTAATTTTATTAAGCCTTTATTTAATTGATTAAACACTTTGGTTATGTTTTAATTTAAATGATGAAACTAACTTTGGGGAAAGGATCAAAGGCAAGGCCCCAATCCTAATCCCTAAATCATTTAAACATCCAATTAGATTTTGATTTCCTTATTTTGAATATTAATCACTTAATTAATCAATTAAGCATTCCATTAACCATTAATTAATTGGATTTTTAAATATAAAGAAGACTTAGGAAATGAATTAGAAAAAGTCTCAATCACATTCCCTAAGTTATCTTACTGTTCAAGAGAGATGATTATGTTTAAATGATTAATCAAGTTACTATTCATTCATTAATTATGATTAATTAGATTAAGAGAGTGATAAGGGCTTAATCAAGTCATTTTTCTAAGTAAGTAATCAATAAAATTCTAGAAAAATAAGGGAGGCAGAGGTCATCCCCTTAAACATCCACAAAAAATTTGAGATTAATTGAGTGCTTAATTAAGGTGTAATTAAACTAATTATATTTTTGATAAAATCCTAATTAAGCTAAAATTACTATTCAAAATCAAATAATTATAATTTTCTTAGATTATACTCTAAAATATCTTCAAAATGAGCCTAAGTTTATATTTTTTGGATTTTTCTACAATTAGTTATGATTTTAGAAAGTTTCAAGATTAAAAACTAATTAATTAGCCCTAATCCCGTCGGGCCATGTGGCAGCTGATGCGATGCGCTTTTCATGTGGTGTGACGGGAATGGCTATTAAAGTAGCCACATCCACACGCTGACTCAGCCGGTGGCGGATGCGCTTTCTCTATTAATCGTCCGATCTAAGATCGAACGACCATGATTTGATTTGCGATTTAGGAAAGAAATCATGGGTTCTACCATGGGATTTGATCAAATCCATTCATCACAATCATTTGGGATGGATGGCTCATGATCTATCCCATTCCCAAGCGATGATAGACAGATGTCGTCCATCTTCCCTCATTCGATCCGAGTTCACCCGAGCTTGGATTGTCTCCAAACTCTTCTAACACCTTCAAGGAAGGGAGATGCACACATCCAAAGGTCAGTTTTCCATGAAATTTGAATTTACTTCATGAATGACAACCCACTTTTCCATACGAGGCTCGATTTGAGAAATTACCTCACCAGAGCTAATGTCCGGTGGTGCAACGCCAGAGGTAGCATCTCCTAGTTGAGGCAAGGCCCTGTTGAAGAGCTTTGAGCTTGATTTTGTATGGGAAGCTCGGTTGACCAATCCACGCACGTGAAGGCTTCGGCTCTGATTGAAATCACACCTCCTGCCACTTGGGAGCTTGGGAATTGATTTTGTTGGCTTCGATAGGGTATGGTGATGGTGTAGCTAAGATGAATTGGAATTTGATTTAGTGGAGAGGGAGTATTGCTCGAGATTGCCCTCCCCTATTTTGGCATTGCGGAATGGAAAATTCAGATTTTGGAGTGCTTGGGAAGGCTTGGAATAACTCTATGGGATTTGAGAAATGGCTTAGGAGAGCTCACGATGCAAGTGTGTGTGAAATCGTGCTCGAATTGAGGGGGTATACCCATCAATTTCCCATCATGGATAGTGTGCACATTAATTATTTCGCCACTAGACTTGTCTCCATCAAGTCAGGGAGGCACGCTAGGGATGGGAGGAATGATGGGAGGATATCATGGACCCAATGTGCAAGGATGTAAGGTTATCGATCCAATGGGTGCTCGATTTGGGTTGGAGGTGAGTCAACTCACCTCCCAAATGTCCTTGGCCGACCAAGGGTGAGTTAGGTTAGCTAGGTGAGTCAGGCAAAGGTTCCATGGAGTGCTAATGAGCTACTATGGGGATGAGAAAGTTGACTTTGGTTTGGATCCAATGGTTTTAAGGTATAAATCCTATGGTTTGAAGGCTAATCCCCTTCATGGGGCCCACTTAGCTTTTGGCCTAATTTTGAAATGAAATAGGGCATGTTTGTTCTGGTTAGACTAAGTCCTAAGGTCCCATAAGTTGGTTTGGAGTGATTTGGCTTCATTTGATCAAATGGGTGTCATTTGTGCTAGGTTGGATTGGGTTGACTAATTAGTCAAATAGGGTCAAACCAAAGCTTGGGTTAGGTTCATATGATGATTTGGGGTGTTTTGATTCAATTAATTTGGATTGATTTGGCCTAGGATTGGATTTGACTCATTTGGATTCAAAAGGGTCAAATTGGTCGAGTTGACCAAATTAGGTTGGGTTATGTGTTGAGTCAAGTTTAATTGATTGATTAAAAATGATTGAGGCTTTGGTTTGGTTTAATTTATAATTAATTTGAATTTTGGTCAATTTGGGTCAAGTTGACCAATTGGTCAACTTGGGCTCAATCATGGCTTTAGTCAAGTTCAATAAGTGATTTGGAATGAACTTGAGCTATTCGTGGCAATCAATTTGGGTTAAATCATGATTTGACCTATTTTAGCATTTTAGGCCAATTTGGGTCAACTTAGGTCAAGTGGCCAATTAGGCTTAGTTTGGCTCAATTGATGATTTGGTCATGTTCAATCACTGATTATGAATGGGTTTGAGTCAATGGTTTAAATCAATTTAACATATGATGGATTTTGGCTACTTTGGGTTTTATTTGGGCTAAATGTTGACTTGATCAAAGGCTAGGATTGACTTGGTTTGACCCAATTCAAAGTGGATGATCACCTCATGATTATTGTTGATCTTGATTGAGATTTAGATAGGCTTAGTTCAATCTATTTTGGGTTGGATTAAAAATTGACTCAAAAAGGTCCTTTATGTCACTTTAGGTCAAGTGAGCCTATATTAGTCAATTAGCTTGATCAAGGTTTGATTCAATTTTAGTTGAACCCACATATGAGCTTATGATTGAAATATAAATCCAATTGCAATTGGTTTGGAGCCAGATGGATTTTGGTTCATATGACAATTTTAAGTCAAAAAAACTAAATTGGGCTTGATTTGGGTTGACTTGGATTTAGATTGCTAATTGTGATTTATGTTTATATTTGGATCAATGATTGAAGGAATAATTGAAACATGAAGAAATTAATGAGTTTTGAGTTGATTTGGGTATCATTTAGCCAAGTTCAAAAGTTTGGCTAAAATGGCTAAAATTGGGAATTTGATTTTATTTGAGTTTGGTTTTGGTCATTTAAATTTATATTTCATTTATATTTGTGAGTATAAATTAAGATATAAATGAGTTATGTGAAAATCACTTGAGTTTGGAGTGATTTGGAAGCAAATTTGATTAAGCTTAGAGATGTAGGTCTAAAGAGGCTAACTTGGGTTTTGATTTGATTTGATTTATATGTGGACATTGGAGGGTGGTTTTCATTTATACTTATGAATATAAATTAAGTAATGATTGATCTATGTAGGAATCAATCATGCTTGAGTTGATTTGGATCAAGATTTGATTAGGTTTATGGAGGTGGGTCCATATGGCTTAAGAAGGGCCTTGATTTGGTTTGATTTATTTTGATTTGACTTAAATGATTTGAATTTGGATTTCATTTATATTTTTAAATATAAATGAAGGAATGATTGGTTTATAAAAAAATTAACCAAGCTTGAGTTGGTTTGAAGGAGTAAGCATATGAAGGTGGTTCATATGGCTTAAGGAGAGATTTTGGAATTTAGACTTAATCATAAGTTTCAATCATTTGGAATTTGGAATTGATTTATTATTTAGAATTTGATTTGAGATTGAATTTGATAATTGAGGAAATCAATTTGATTGAGTTTGATTTGGATTTGGTTGAGGTTGAATCCACAAGATAGAATAAAAGGGCTTAGGAAGGTTAGGAAGGGGATTTGAAGTTTGAATTTGATGATGAATTTCAATCATTGGATAGTTGGATTTGATTTTGAAATTTGAATTTGAGGTTTAGTTTGAAAGAAGGGAGCAAGGATTGAATTTGGGCTATAGGATAGGCAAGTCCTCCTAAATCCCTAAGGCATAACCTATTCATATGGCTAACACTTCTAAGTCTCTAGGGTTAAGTTAAGTGTTCACCTAATCACTAGAAGTGTCTTAAGGCTAAAGAACTCTTAGTGTTTATAAGAGTCCTAGATCTATGATGAGGGAGTTGAGAGCTCACTCCAAAAGTAAGGTCAACGCTACTAATGTGTGGGCTCCCTGATCTTCTTTGGAAAGCAGGTGGTAACAGTTCAACAATACCTTGATCAGCATTATAACTTGGCCAATCAGAACAATCTGGTATTGTATGAAATTTTGCAATGTATGTATCTTTATAGAACTATATAGTGTAATACAATGAGAGATAATGCAAGTGATTTAATCTTTTGAATCCCAGTGCGGCTATAGCATGCGGGCTAGGCAAATGGTATATTATTTTCTTGTTATAGCTGCACATACATTGGCCATTAGCGGATAAATCAACCCTGAATGATCTGCATGACCTATCAAACACTTTTAATTCTCTAAGGTTGATGTTTATTGGTTATGGGAATTGTCTAGCCTCTCTTTCAAAATGTTGTAGCATAGTTGTAGCCCATTGTGTGAACATGATAATGTTTGATTCTTGTTATTAAGTTACAGTAGCATACCTTTTGATGAATGCTTGAATTGGAAAACCGTGTGCACGTTTAAGAACTTCATTGAAATAATCTGATGTGTTTGTCGTCACAGTCCCGTAACGCATCCCACCATCATGCACTAAAGGCCATTTAACTGGATCACATTCAATAAGCCATTTGTAGCTTCTTCCTTTATGTTTTGTATGTCAGCCATGTAGCGAGTAAAATGATGCATATCATCAGAGTTTCCAGCCATGTATATTTTTTGGCATAAAAACTCTACCTCTCCAATCCCATTCTATGCATGGTTTTCTTAAAGTTTTCATGCATATGTCTCAAACAATGTCTGTGAGCGTCCCATGGAAATACATATATACAACTACGCAATAAACCAGCATGTTTATCCGATATTATATATAGATCACATCTAGTAGACACTACTGGTAACATCTTTTGGAGACACATTAAAAACAAAAGCTAGGATTTGTTTGATTTGGATTCCACCACAATAAAGGCAAGAGGAAACAAACTATTATTTACATCAATTCAAACAGCAGTAAGCAACATTCCATGATATTTTCCAAGCAAGAATGTACCATCCAAGCTCAAGATTGGACAACAACTGCCCCAACCAAAAATAGATGGACCGAAGCCCAAAAAATTCTCTGGAATTCGTTTGTAGTGCTTGACTGTATTCTGTAAACTGTACAAGGTAAACTGGAACTCACTACTTCCATGAAGATATTGAGAGTCTTGTAAGGCTCTTCCCAGCTACTAAAAATTATCTTAATTGTCATACACTTAGCATCCCAACCCTTCATGTAAGATACCTTCACATTAAATTTTGATTCCATTCGACCGATAATCTCCTTAGATTTTAGATCAATTTGATGTCGTATTACAAGTAGAATAAAATAAACAATGAATTTTGAACTGCACTGGTGATGGTCACTGCCTATCACTGGATTTATGCATCTATGGTCATCTCCAACTCATGAGATTCTCCAAGCACCTCCTAGACGCTTGATGTGATTACAATGCAGACGCTAGTGACATGCTTTACTAAGATGGTTGTGTTGTACACATACTACTGTGAAGTTCTTCTGGTTTGAAGTAATAGTTTCAAATTGAACGTTATTACTTATGGACCAACCAATAACAACAAATTGAAGACTTCTTTTACTCATAAAACACATATCTTCAACAAGTTCACCAGAGATATTAACATCATCTGATAAGACATTGTTATCAGATGGTCCATCAAAAAATAACATCATTGTCTCATTCTCTCATCATTTGACAAATATGAACATAATCGTTATTAGAAATCATCTGACTTACATCTTCAATATTCTAGAATGAATAATTCTTTAATAGATCATGAATGTTAATATAATCAGTTGTAGATTGTAACCCACGTGAACAATCATCATCACTATCATTATGCTTAGATTCACTACTTGAGTCACTGTTCATGGTCTCGTACTCATCATCAGGTGCAGCACTATGTGCCACATTTTTTTCATCTGAATGATATATAATATCATATATGGATATGTAATTCCATTATACACATAAGTAGGATAATTATTGCATATTACAAAAAATTAACAATGAAAGTAGCTTATGTTATGCATGATTTTACCTACGATTCAATTCCTCAAAGCTTCTTTGTGCCATTAAGGTGGTAGGTGAGATGAAATCATGTATAAGGTTTGATGTATCATCTGTTGGCCTTAAGCAAGGTTCAGCAGACATGGATGCAAAATTAATATTTTTCATTTCCATATAGAGCACCAATGTCTGACGAGAAGCTTCGTCTAGTATAACATCACAAACTTCATCATAAAAAATGAAAGATGTTATAAATTCATTTTCCACCGGATAACGACATGTCATATTAACTGTGTGACGCTCTGAATCAATGTGTAGCGATCTCAGAATTTTTTGTTTCAAATCTCATAAAGTACTGTGTCATTGAACTTTAATCAGGCAGTTTTGACCACCAACATAAGTTGGAATAAATTGATCATAAATACTTAGTTTGCCACCATAGAATAAGATCAACGAGACCAACTCCCAACTCAATATGGAAATAATATACCCTAAACAAAAAATGAAGACTTAAAATGAGGCATTCATATAACTTTAAATCCTGTAAGTTTGTCATAGGAATTTGTGAAATCAACTTTAATGGATGGCACAAATTAACGGATCAAACTAACCCAATTAGACAATTTGATTGGATTTAAGTTAAATCCAGCTCAAATCCTACTCTTAATCAGAAATACAACGTTATTATTTTTCTAAATCTTGTAGATCAACCTGCGGGATTTAGTTACACAAAATAGCAGATTAAACATGCCTAAAATTATCGTTACACTAGAATTAATTTAAATTCAGCTCAAATGCAACCCAAATTCAAGCATAAATTAACAAAATAAACATGAACAAATTTGAGATTTACCATGCATGTGGGAAGATCAGCGTCAATGTGCACTGTGAACAAGGAATAGAATCGTCGGAACTTCGCCTAAATGGTCGGATGCCACATTTAGGATGGAATCTTGGGGAGTCACAAATAGCCTCTGATGGGGCCTGTTGGCCTCCCTACTGGCCGTCGGATGAAGAAGGGTGGCTGCCAGATGCATGGGGAGGTGATGTCAGCCGGGGAAAGCTAGCGTTCTGCCATGTGAGCTATTGTCGGCATGGGGGGAGCACTCGGACTAGGGAAACCGCTCGGGAGGGGGGGGCACTGTCGGGGAGAGAAAAGGACCGATTGAAATAACAGTCTCATTTTCGTAACCTAAGCTAGTCGCCCTTTTAACGGGTGACTAGTACCAGAACCCATTTTTGTAACCTGTGTTAATCGCTCGTTTAACGGGCAACTAGCTCCAGGTCAAATTTTGAAGTGGCTTAGTCACAATAAGACATATATATATCAAAAAATTTTAAAATATACTTAAATTATTAATTACAATTTAAGCCATACTTAATTTAAAATTTTTTCCAAAAATATTTTTTTTACTTTTCAATTTAGAGAGATCGAGAGAGAGATCTAGAGAGAGAGAAGGATAAATATAATAGTGAGAAGAAAAAAAATAAAACAATAGAGAGATTGAAAGTTAGGTGAGTAGTTGTTATTGTGAAGAGGAGAAGAAGGATATGATGGCACGACCAACAGAGAAATGGAGGAACTCGATGGCACGATGAGGTGTTGTCAGCAATTATAGAGAACAAAGAGAGTGGAAAGGTGAGTATCAGTGAGACTGAGGGAGGATATGGTGTGGGCAAAGGTTCTCTTACCGTGAGTGAGGATGGTCGGCTAAGTGATAGGCTTAGTGGTGAGCTCTAGATAGGATGATGGTCGGTCGTGGAGTTGATCGGGACTGGTAGTGTGAACTGAGGGAAGAGTGTCTAGTGATAGAAGTGAGTATGGCAGGGATGTTATGAGTTCAACTTAGAGGAATGAAGCTAAAAGAAAGTGAGAGAGCAGAAGAAAAGTGAGCTTGAGAGGATCATAGGGATAGTGTTTCAATTTTCTTATTTGTTTATGAACTTGAGGCTTAATTAAAACTGTAATTAGCTAATTAGGCATTTTTTAAAAAAAATTAAAATAAGTTCATTAACGGGTAATGGGCCCAGGCTACCGTCACACTAGTCGCCTGCTGACCGAGGATCGCTCATTCTATTATTTTGCCCCAAATCAAAACCGAGAGCCAGATCTCGATTTCTCCTCTTGGTTTTTCTTCCGTCCATGAGATCAGCACACCGATTGCGCACTCGCCACCTAAGGGTAACTCGTCATTATGGGAGGACGCCACCAAGGATAGCGCCATGGAGATGGAGAAGCTCGTAATGCATTTTTCTTGTTTTTTTTTCCACCGATTTAGGTATTTCTAATCCTAAATGAGAAATGTGTGTTAGATCTTAATTTATATGAGTTTAGTTGGTATGATGAAGTTATTTAGTTTGATTTTCATAAAAAATGTGTGTGATATCTCATTTTAAATGTGGTGTTTCTTTTTTTTTTTTGCTGATTTAGGTATTTCTAACCCTAAATGAGAAATTTCTATTAGATCCTAATTTATATGAGTTTAGTTGGTATGATGAAATTATTTAGTTTGATTTCCATCGAAAATGTGTGTGAGATCTCATTTTAAATGTGGTGTTTCTTATTTTTTTCTGCCGATTTAGGTATTTCTAACCCTAAATGAGAAATGTGTGTTAGATCTTAATTTATATGAGTTTAGTTGGTATGATGAAGTTATTTAGTTTGATTTCCATAGAAAATGTGTGTGAGATCTCATTTTAAATGTGGTGTTTCTTATTTTTTTCCGCCGATGTAGGTACTTCTAACCCTAAATGAGAAAAGTGTGTTAGATCCTAATTTATATGAGATTAATTAGTATGATGAAGTTATTTAGTTTAATTTCCATAGAAAATGTGTGTGAGATCTAATTTTAAATGTGGTGTTTATTTTGATCTATGATGAACTTGTTTAGTTTTTTATTTGTCGAGATCTATTTTCATAATAGTATTTGCAGAGATTTCACTTGTAGGATAATCATTGCTTTTGGTGTCCTCTTTTTTTCATATTTAGTTATTTTTGCTAAATTGATTATTATCAACTATGGGGGTTAGTTATGTCTTTCAATGAATATAAGGAATATTTGGATTGAACTAGTGTGGATTTATTTCTTATTTCAATCATTAACCTTATGACCAAAGAAGTTTTGAATTGTTGGATTTTGCTTTCTAATAAGATTTGATAGCTATTTATTTTGGTGGTGAGAATGTATTTTGTATACACATTAGGAATTTGGATTTATGATTTCTCCTAATTGAATTATATTACCGTGAGATGAAGGATTCTGTTATATTATTGTTAATTAGAAATGAATTTGAATCGCAGTATAGTTCTATTATGGCGGTGAACTCAATATAAGCGACGATTTCATTCCAATGTATGTTGGTGTGAAAAATCGTCCAGTCCATATCCCACGGCGGATTAAATTCGAGGAGTTAGAGAAGTGAATAATGAGGTCATTGAAGCTAGATCTAGCAAAGTTCTTTGTTAATCTCGTAGGTCATTTTCCTATTGGTGTTGGATTTATTGCAACTCACATTAATGATGAAGAAGTCTATGAAGTTGTAATTAATGCAGCATGCATGCAGCCTATTGTGATTTATGTTAGAGTTTAGGAACTTTCGTGTGAAGATAAAGAGGTTAACAATATTGAGGAATGTTAGAGAGAACCGATCGAATACATCACCGCCTAAGTACTGTGGAATAATACTATGCACCAACGAACATGCTTACTTTTGGGACAAGTTCTTCTGCTATGGGTGACGGAATCACATGAATCCATCTCCGAAGATGTTGGATATGAAACTGCCTAGTGGAACTAGTCGTGATGATGATGAAGAGGATGATAACGATGCAATGAAGGCTATTTTAGGGGCCATAGAACCATCCCTCAGGGTCAGAGACCTAATTGTAGAATACTCAATTAGAATAAGTCATACTGAAGAGCACTTGATATGTAATAATCACTACATGTGAAGTGCTCAAACAACTAAAAAATGGGATGAGGACCTTACATTTGATGGTCTGTCAGATGAATCAACCTTTGAAGAAGAGAATTATATCCCAGATAAATTGCTTGAAGGTATGTATTTTCATGATAAGAAGTAGTTACAGTTTGTTATTCAGGATTGGTCCATCATAAATAATATTGAGTATGTCATATATGCTTCAAGCCAATTAAAATTCACTATATTGTGCAACCACCATTCTCACCCAGCTAGACCTTGTTTGTGGTGCTTACATGCAAGATCAAGTAAGAGATTGGGTGATGCTTGGAGGATTGGTACCATTGGCTCACCTCATACCTATAGTCATTTAATGCTTAATGCTAGACACAGGCAATGTACATCATAATTCATCAGTTATTTCATCCAACCAATGACGCCGTAGATTTAAAGCCCAGAGAAATTGTAGGCCATATTGAGCCCAAATTTAATATTAGAGTGTCTTATATGAAAGCCTGGGATGCACGTCAAAAGGCAGTTAAGGTAATATTTGGCAGTTGGGAGGAATCTTACAGATCATTAGGGAAATTCATGGTTGTTGTATGTACATCTATGCCAAGGTCAGTATATCGGGTGCACTCAATAGAATCGAACAGGTTCCAATGTCTGTTCTGGTCATTTGAGCCTTCAATTAGAGGTTAGCAATATTGTCGCCCAGTTTTATGCCTTGATGGGATTTTTCTTGCTAGGTAAGTACAAAGGAACTCTACTTAGTGCAGTTGATATCGATGCCAACAATGGCTTGTTCACATTCGCCTTCGCAGTTGTGAAATCATAGTGTATTGAGTCCTGGGTTTAGTTTTTATATACACTACAGGACTTGATCCCACTCGTGTCTACAAGAGGTGATATCTACCTCATTTCAGATAGGCATGCAGGTCTAGTTCGTGGCTGCAGAGAGATTTTTCCCTGGGCTGCACATCACTTCTACTTACATAATTTGAGGGAGAATTTCAAAATAGCTGTTAGACAATTCGGCATAGGTGATCTTGACTTTATATGTCAGAAGATGTATGTTGTAAGAAATCATGACATTCAATTTTAAAAGGTATACATGAATCATCAATATCAGAGGCATATGATTGGCTTATTTCAAGGGCTGTTCAGTAGTGGTCTCTATCTCACAATAATGGCTATAGATATGATACAATGATCATAAATGCAGCTAAATGCTTTAATGGTGTGCTTAAATGGGCACGTGGTTTTTCAATTCAAGCCTTGATTACAGCAATATACTACAATATAGTATCCCTATTCATGAAACATCTCGAATCAGCTACAACTCTAGCTAACCAACAAGAATCCATGTTTTCTCCATGTGCTAAGGCAACGCTGCAGTCTAACGAATGAGAGACAAGGAGATTTCCTGAGCCAGTAAGGATAAGCATGAATGAGTACCAAGTGTTTGATGTAACAAGAACCTTCAAGGTTGACCTCTCAGAAAATAATGAATGTAGGTGTACATATAGACAATCACAATCTTATCATCTGCCATGTCGGTGTACATGTAGACATTGATGGGCTTAGCATAGGATGTCGGTGGAATGAAGGTTCATTCGAGAAATGCCATCATCCCACCTTAGAGTATATAGAGATGAGTTGGACGAACTGTTGCAGAGTCAGGTATGCTGCATTGATATAATGTTTATTTACTCACTCATTATGTGCTTACAATTGAAATAATAATTTTTGTAATATTTACAGGTCATATGGGAGCCATATGGATATCAGAGCCGTGTACGTGTCGCAGATATATGTTTATAGGGAGAATATATATATGGCTAGCTAGAGTACTATTGATATGTTGGAAGAGGATAGAGTGGTACCTACCTGATCGTGTGCTTAGACAGTTCAGCATGCCACCTATGATTGATGTTGCACCGATAGATCCATCGTTCATACGGGTCGATGGCCGAGGAAAAGCCGATGTTGATTGGATCGATTACCACTACTCTTATGTTGCACAGTGTGAGCACAGACATGAGTTAGTTGTAGTGGTAGATTTATCACAGCAGGACCAAGAGCCAGTGATCAACTGATACATGAGGTGGTAACGTTCTTGGGCTTCACTTTACATGTTGAAGGCTCCAACAATTCCTCCTGACACCTATTACCCTCGAGCGCCTGAAGAATGGTTGATGGTTAGTCTATATGCAAAGTATTACAATTTGATTTTCTATAACAATTAAACCTTGATCTAAATTTCTTTATTTGCATCGTATGCACATCTTGAATACTGGGGACATATTTCATTGCTATTTCGGGAGAGATGATGATACAAAATTTCAGCAATCTATCAATGATTACGAGGGATTGTGTGTGGAACTGAGGCGAAATATGCATATATCTGATAGTAGATACAGGGATACTGACATTCTAGGTACTTCAGCATCAGCATAGCCAGATGTGTCATCGATGGATGTAAGTCCATCCTCTACACCAGTGATTGGGCAGTCTACGTATACATTCATATAACCACCACAGTATTCATATCAGGAAGCTATGTGGTCTCAGATGCACCCATGGTAAAGCACCCCGCACATATGGTCATCCATTCCATATGACACAGCCATACGGAGTGTACCGCGGGTATTCATTACCTACTTCTGTGATGTACCTCACGCTGCACTTAGATATTCGCAACAACCTGTCGAGCAAGTTGAAGAGGAGGAGGACCATCAACAGTATCATCTACGCGATCGGCCACAGCGACCACCAACCCATTACACTCCTGATAGTGATGTGATTCCACTATGCAGGCATCGACGAAGATAGATGGTTTATCATTTTTATACAGTGGATGGCATGTAGTTGTGACTATTTTCACTTGTTATGGTTACTCATTTAGTTTCACAATTCTGTAACTCTTAATTGTATAATCCCGATATTGTATATTATTTGTTTATTTTGGTTGGATTACATCAGAGATTGGCATTAGGTTCATATGTGGTTCAGTGTTTTAGTGTAGTGTGATATAACAAATTATGCAATGCTTCATTTGGTTGACTTTTAAGAGTGAAAAATTCCCTTCATTTCACTATTTCATAGAATGTTATTACAAAACTTGTGGTTATCCGAGCAAGAATTTTCAAAAAATTTTAACATAAAAGTTTTAGTACTTTTTATTACCTTTCCAACGATACTAAGTACGCTAAAATCTAACACCAGATGAGCCCGATATGACTAGAAAATCGAGGCTGCTGCAATATCTTTATTTTTTGTAACTTAAATATTCATACATTCGCAAAAACTATAGCTACCCAGGCGAGATTTATCAAAATTTGTCAACATAAAAGTTGTATGTAGTACTTTTCATTACCTTTCCAATGATACTAAGCACGCTAAAATTTGACACTGGATGAGCCCAATACAGCCAAAAAATGGGGGATGCCGCAATATCTTCATTTTTTGCAACTTAAATATTCATACATTCACAAAAATTGTGACTACCCAGGCGAGATTCATTGAAAGTTATCAACATAAAAGTTGTATAATTTTTTATTACCTTTGCAACGAAACTAAGCACGCTAAAATTTGACACCGGATGAGCCTAATATAGCCAAAAAATGGGGGCTGCCGCAATATCTTTATTTTTGCAACTTAAATATTCATACATTCATAAAAACTACGGCAACCCAGGCGAGATTCATCGAAAGTTGTAGAATTTTTTATTACCTTTTCAACGATACCAAGCACTCTAAAATCTGACACCAGATGAGCCTGATATGGCCAAAAAAAATAACTGTTGTGTGTTTAATTTTTAAAATAAAAAATTTAAAGCCGGTCCCACACAGAGGAAGCATGAGCTAGTCGTCAGTTGACGAGGCCTATTTGTAAATTTTTTTTTAAAATGCCTAATTAGCTAATTAAAGTTTTAATTAATCCTTAAACTTGATGGGGATAAGACGAGAAATGACAGGCACGAGGTCGGTTGCGGTAACGGGATTCATGGGTACGTGGGAGTTTTTTTTTTTATTTTTTTTAAATATATAGATCAACAAAAGTAATTGCATTTCATTTACATTGCAATCTTTTCTTCCAACCAAATAGCTCAAAAGTAAAATTTAAAGTGATTTGCTCGTAGATCCCACTCACAATTCCTACATGTCATTATTGTCACTTTGTCCTTTTGTCATCGCCTTTCACCACTCATCACAATAGCTCTGATCCATATTTCATGCTTCTAAAATCCACGCATCACAATAGCTCTGATCCATATTTCAAGCTTCTAAAATATATTATAATAAATATTAAAAAATATGTTAATACATTTGATTTGAATTCATCAAAATAGCTAGCCTACTTTAAAATGAATATATTTTATTTATTTTGTATTTATAAAATTCATGTAGTTTGAAAATATTTAACTAAATAGATCCTAAAGAAAGGGATCATCTTGATCACCACTCGATACCAATTCTATCCTTATGTCTACTGTTATCTAACTCTAGTCTTTGTTAGACATCTATCATCATTCAACACTTTGATGAGTCGATTGTTCTTAGTTTCTCTTCAATGTAGTTATTTATCCTAAATAATCCATTGGCTCTCCATTCACTCAATCCCCCTCGCTAAAGAGGACTGTTCTCAAACTTTTTTCACCACTATCAATCTTAGCGCCAACTGATTCCCTTCTCCATTGTCACAAAAAAAAAAAAAACCCTCATAATTTGTCTTGATACATCTTAAAAAATCAAATAAATAAAGCACAAATATCGATGCAACTCTCAAGTTAAAAAATTTTGAAAATAAATTAAAGATTATTCATTAATCAGTTTCAACAAATTTATAGTCAAATCAAACATCTTGATGAAGTTAACTCATTGACACAAAGAGTGGGTCGATCTAAACCAAATGAACTTAAATTGAGTTTTGAACTGCGATTGAAAACTTTGAAGTATTAATTGAAGGGTCAAATGATCTCTAAATCTAGCTTGTAATCAAATCAAGAAGCTTAACAATAGAAATCCAACGAGGCCAAGATTATTCAAATCCAAGATTAATAAGGTACTTAAATATTGAAAGAATGATTTATGATCAAGAAAATCAACAAAGACCGTTTGATAGTGCCATGAATATTAGTTAAAGTTATCAACATTCTCCTTTCATAAATTTATAAATAGGATCCCTTTCTAATCATGAGAGAGGAGGAGCTAAGAGCTAAGCTTGAAATTGGTCACAATCACTAGCCGCCAGTAGACCATCATTAGCAGCCATTATAGCCCAAACACTATCTTAAGAATGTTATAATCTTATTATTTTTAGGCTGTTGTTAGCTAACTTTTGCACAACTTATAATTTTCTAATCTCATATTTTTTTTTAGTTGGAGAGAAGAGTGTGAAATTATGCAACATCATCTATATAGCAGATCGTTTTAATTCAGCCATACCCCATAATTTTTTCCCTTTTTGAGTTTTCTGCTTAACAATTCTCAGGTTTCTTGTATTATTCTCTACTTTTTGTGCATATGCTTATTTTTCATGCAAAGATAGACATAAAAATTTTAGTTATACCGCTGGGAATTTTGTAACAAGTATAAGTCTTTGTATCATATTAACTCACTCTTTGATATTGGAAAAGGGAGGATCCTTATAATTTATAACAAATAATAGATTTGCTTAGATTTCCAAATAAAAAATTTCTCTTAATTGCCACCTTTTCCATCATGCAACAAGTTTTGATAACAAAGTAATTAACATTCAGCTATATTTCTTGAACTCTAAACAAAATTGATTAAGAATAAAAAAAGCTCCCCCTTATGTCAACAGTTGTATGTTCTGTATATTCCCATGTGCCATGAACTTCGGTTTGGATAACCGCCTTGATCTAAGCAAGTCCATCCCTATAGAAAGTGACACTCATAGGTCATATTTCTCCGAATTAGTAAGACAGTGTAAGAAGGAGGAGTACAGAAGCAACTCAAGAAAGAAAAAGCAAACACTAGTGGATTCTTGAGTGGAAAGAAGGTACAACTGATCAGAGATAGTGACAGAGAGGAAGAAAGAAGGCAAAGTTGGACTTCCAAACTCATTGTTTTCTCTTCTCCACAATTCACAAGTTCTCAAGACTTTGAGGATTAGTACAGATACAATCGTCTCTCCCATATATTCTGCTCACTTGTTCCTTCTTCTATATATTAGCTTGTATAAGTTCCTCTTCTATATCCCTAATATTTCTCAAAGCTTCTCTGCTCTCTCTCTCTCTCTCTCTCTAACCTTATTTGCTCTAAAAGTGCAAGAGAGCTCATCCATAAGGTTGACATGGAGACAGAGAAGCAAAATGCTATTGTGGAGGTGGACCTGAGGAGAGGGCCATGGACTGTGGAGGAAGACCTCATCCTCACCAACTACATCTCTAAACACGGTGAAGGCCGCTGGAATACCCTCGCCAAATGCGCAGGTGGGATCAAACGTACGCATGATTTAAGCAGTTCTTATTCAGTTTCAGAATCAAATTCTTATTTTTCAGAAATATTTAAGTTGTTGGCAGAGTTTAGAATCAATAACGTTTTCTCAGTTTATAAAATAAAATTGTAGAATTCATCAAGAAGATACTATATAAATAGCTCTCTGAAGTTCCTTGGAAAGAGTAGAAACTTCGAAGGAGGCATGTAGTAGTCTTTGTGGCTGATTTGCTTGATTAGTTGAAGCTTAAGAAAATATTCTTAATTTATAAAAAATTAAATATTCTAAGTATTTTTTTTATCAACATGCAACCAAATAACTAAGCTGTAAAAATATTTCTTCTTGTCACATGTATCATCGTAATACATGGAAACAGGACTAAAGAGGACAGGGAAGAGCTGCCGTCTGCGGTGGCTGAACTATCTCCGGCCAGATGTACGCCGTGGCAACATAACCGTAGAGGAGCAGCTCCTCATACTTGAACTCCATTCACGTTGGGGAAACCGGTAATCTCTTCAGCAAATTTTTAATTTTTATCAATTAATCTAATTGACACCCACATATTGGTTATTTTTTTTAGCTTCAAGCTCTTATAGTTTATTATTTAGATAAATCAAATTAATTAATTTTTGTAGATAAAACAAAAAAAGTTCAATTTTGTTAATGTAAACTCATAATTTCTTGTATTTCTTGTATAAAATTTTAAATTTGGGCCAAACAAATAAGGATATTTGAGCATTCGTGTAAGCATGCGCGTATTGATTTTATATAAGATTGTGTATATGCCTATGTGATAGATTGTTAAATGATGATATTGTATTAATAATGATATTAACATGATCAGCTGGTCAAAGATCGCACAACATCTTCCAGGCAGGACAGATAATGAAATAAAAAACTTTTGGAGGACGAGGATGCAAAAACATGCAAATCAGCAATGCATGCCTCCCCTCCTCGAAAGAATCAGAACAGTTGTCGACTCCTCGCGTGCAGTCATGGGCGTTCATACAGCCTCAGCTTCTTCCAGTGGTCGTAATGGGTTCTCATCGTCCTCTGCTACTAGCAACTATGACGATCACTTGGATCTAAAAGACATGGCTTCGACATTAGAAGAGGAGGGGTGGCCAGAGTTTCCGGCACATGGCTGTGAGGGAAGCATGTTGGGATTCTGGGAGTTTAGTGCAATGGGGCCTAATATGTATGCATGATAAATATTACAGTATATTATCCATAAAATATTATTGATGTTAGAACATCCATTAGTCTATTCTTCACTCTTTTAGTTAGATAAGATCCTTTGTAGCAAGATAGTTTGACAAGGTAATCAATCGCCTTTTGTTGTTATAAATTGGAGCTTCACAATTATCAGAAATTGATTAATTCAAAATTAGTGATTTTGAATAATTGATTTGTTATAAATTTATTATGTTGATTTACATTTTAAAAAAAATTCGAACATAAAGGAGCAACAAAGATGATTTACATAAAGGTGTAAACAAGTCGAACTTGAGCGAGCCGAACCCTTGTTCATGTTCGGCTCGTTTGAAAATTATTTTGTTTGTATTATTCAGCTAAATGGCTCAATTTCAATTTACTTTCGTTTAAACTACTTTGTTGCGTTACTTGTGTTGAAATTAACTCAAAATCTGATAATCAGAAAATTTGTATGAGAGGATTGACTTTGACAATCTTTTTCATAAAAATTTTAATCATTCTATGCTACATTTGTGGTATGTATATATGTTCTATGTATATATAATAATAATAATAATAATAATATAATATAATATAATTTTTTTATTTAGTAATAAATAATAATAATAATAATTCTATATATATAATATAATATAATATTATTATTCGCTTTTTAGCAACACACAATGACTACTTAATGGTAACACTTGTTTAAATATACAGTTTTTTTACATTTTTTGATATTATATTATATATATATATATATATATATATATATATATATATATATATATATATATATATATGTATATATATATATATATATATATATATATATATATATATATATATATATATATATATATATATATATATATATATTTGACACTCAAAAATGAATAAAAAGAAGGTGCTGACTAAAGTCTTCGTTGTTGCATCAAGTTACGTTTCCTAGTTGAAGAAGCAACCTCCACAAGAGAGAGAGAGAGAGAGGGCCTACCCGTGGCGCTATAATCAACATATGGCCATCTTCAGTTGTTTAATCATCTCAGCATTTCAACATTATAGGTATAATTAAATGTGCCGTGGATAGCATTGCTTGAAAAAACATTTTATCTATTATTAATTTAATTTTTTATTAGGATAAATTATTTTAAAGTCCAATTATTCTCGAGATGGATTAATCCTATAAATTTACCTACAAAAATAACTCTAAAATAAATTCTCCCATCAAGTAAAGTACTTACTACAAAACTACTGTGTGTGCGCATTTAAATATTAATATAAGCATGCGTTTTAAATTAGCAACAGTAAGTAATGTAAAACAATGTCATCAAAGACTGCCTGTATAAAAAGTAGCTGCATCTGTGAGTTTGCGACAACTTAAATATTATCATTACAATAACTGCATTGCATAGGATATAAATCATCTGTAACAAATCAAATCATTAATTAAAAACATTATAATTTAAATTCACAACATCTAACACAGAAATGCAACCAAATTCCCAATGCAAGTTTTTTTTTTTTTAAAGAAAAGAAAATCTTACATCAGGCTTGATTGTTGTTGTAAACTAGACTCTTCATGCGAAAATACTCAGCAACAATGATGATCATTTATTTCATCCAAAAATAGAATCAAACGTACTAAGCTACTCGATTCCATGAGCAAAAAAGAGCATGCAAAAAGCTCATAGTTGAGGAATCACAAGAGTCTCCAGGAGAATTATCAAAGATCGAATACAACATAAGCTAATTCTATGAGCTTAATATCACCTTCATGAATGGGATCTCCCCTGCAACAAAAAAGATGATTTAAATCAAGGAGCTGCATAAAGCTTAAACCATGTAAAGAACAAGGAAATGACGACAAAAAAGTGCACCTTCAGTGCTAAGCTGCAGGGCTCCAGTGGGCAGTTCATCACATCATCAAAAAAGCTCCAGCTATCAGTGGGAAATACATGCCGTAACTGCTAGAGGCCATAATTTTGGATTGGAGATAGGGGTTGTAATCCATGACATTCTTAGTCGCGGATGGTGTACAAGGATGAGAGTGAGCTTGATGCGATTGAGTAACACATCATTGATCTTCAGTCAAACTATTTATTAAATCTAGGTCCATCTACATTTTATCAAATCATGTAAAAACTCAAAAAACAGAATGAAAACGGTGGATTTACTCGCTTCCAAAAACTGTTTGGCAAGATTTATAATTTGTTTGGACAGTTATTTTCACAATTAGTTATTCTGAAAGCCAGTTATTTTGGGAGTGTGGTGGCGGTCAGGAAAGTTATTGTTTGAATTTTCAGAAATATATATATATTTATAACATACAATAATTTTTCAAAAAATTATTTTCTCCACACTTTACAATCAACTTTTCAAAAAAATATAACTGTCTCAAACAGACCCTTAAGCATAGAGCCAATTAGAACATATGACCAAATTGCCCCTAAGAAATGAAAGGTAATATTTACGTTCTCTACATCACCATACTCACATTTCAGTAATCATGTAACAACCTTGTACAAAAAAGAAAAAAAGAAAACTTCATGTTGAAGTTAGATATGGATGTAACTTTGCATTGAAGAAGCAATAAAATGGAAAAGCTATGATTCCAGCAAACAAAAAAAAAAGTGTATCCAACAATGATAAAATGGTAAAGGTTCAAGTTGTTTCAATGACCCCATGACTAAAATTAGTTGAAAGCGATACCTAGCCATAGCGTACAAGATAAAATATAACCAGAACAGTCCAAATTTCTTTAGAAGCACCATAGCACAGAATTTAATGAATTTAAAGCTCAAAAGATAATTTTTTGTGGCGCTTTCGCCAGCTATGATGCCTAACAATAATTCACAGGCCTGTGATCAACTGTAAAGCACAAAAATGAATTTCATAGAGGTTTTGTAGTGTATCAACATGGAAGTCTCTTCTCTACTTGAGAACATGTAAAAGCACAAATTTTGCTACTGATGCGACTATCTTCAAAAGAAATAAACATTTCTTTCATAAACGTTGTGCTGAAATCATTTTGCTCTTATTAATCAATGTCATATCATCCACGCTACAAGGTTCGTATGTGTCACAATAATGCACAAAAGAACAATGATGCCTACAAAACTTAAAGTTCACAAGTAGTATCTTGAAATAATTACAACTGTCTCAAACAGACTCTTAATCATAGAGCCAATTAGAACAGACGACCAAATTTCCCCTAAGAAATGAAAGGTAATATTTACTTTCTCTACATCACCATACTCACATTTCAGTAATCATGGAACAACCTTGTACAAAACAAAAACTTCATGTTGAAGTTAGATTTGAAGGAGCAATAAAATGGAAAAGCTATGATTCCAGCAAACAAAAAAAAAGTGTATCCAACAATGATAAAATGGTAAAGGTTCAAGTTGTTTCAATGACCCCATGACTAAAATTAGTTGAAAACGATACCTAGTCATAGCGTACAAGATAAAATATAACCAGAACAGTCCAAATTTCTTCAGAAGAACCATATCACAGAATTTAATGAATTTAAAGCTCAAAAGATAATTTTTTGTGGCGCTTTCACCAGCTATGATGCATAACAATATTTCACGGGCCTGTGATCAACTGTAAAGCACAAAAATGAATTTCATAGAGGTTTTGTAGTGATATCAACATGGGAGTCTCTTCTCTACTTGAGAACATGTAAAAGCACAAAATTTGCTACAGATGCGACTATCGCCAAAAGAAATAAACATTTCTTTCATAAACGGTGTCCTGAAATCATTTTGCTCTTATTACTCAATGTCATATCATCCATGCTGCAAGGTTCGTATGTGTCACAATAATGCACAAAAGAACAATGATGTCTACAAAACATAAAGTTCACAGGTAGTTGTGGGCTCCAAAAATTTGCGACTGACCTCTCAATTAAGAGAGTTTGATTTAATGTTGGTTAAATTTTCAAAAGATGAATGGAATAGTAGATAAGACACTACCCAGAGATTTCACCCTCATTTTGTGAGGACTTTAGATCTAATTTCAGGTTTCTTATAGGCGCAAGCACCTATAGTTAATTACCCATCCCAATGTTGAGAGAGAACTTTCGATTAAGGCTAGTTGTTAGACGCTAGATGCGTAGCATATAGAAGTATGTGGAGTTTTGGAATTTAAATTTATGAAATTCATCATCCTTTACTTGAAGCGGATGGTTGGGGAAATGATGGCCAAGACCATGGTTTATATCCACATTTATCGTGATCCTAGTTAATAATCGAGAGGTAGTCCAACGTGAAGGATCCTTATCAACAGCCATGGGTTCCAAGAAATTTTTTTGTACTTGGGGTGGAGTTTGTCAGACAAATATAAGTCATTCAGGTAGAGAATTTTATCTGTCATCATGATTCACAACTCACATTGGGGCATACGTTATACCGTGGCTAATATAATGGCGTTATTTGGCAGAACCATCCGTCGAAGACTACATGTATGCTCGTATATGAGTCTGGTCAAACCACACGAGAAGACGTGTCATCCTTCGGCGAGATTACAGGTGTGAGTATTACTTGACTTGACATTAGATTCTTTGTGAGCTAGAGTTTTCTTAATTTGTCACCTCCGATAAACAATAGCGGAATGTGGATAGATTCAATTTTACTTTAAGTCTTTAAAGATTGAATTTCATTTAAATATTTATAACTTAATGACATATTAAATTTCACATTTGAATTGATATTTAATTTAAATTAATTTGATTTGAAATTGTGATTATATTTTGATGAAAATATCTCCTCCAATTGAAATATTCATTCAACACAGCCATCATCGGGATGGATGTATTATTTTGCTATTCCAGATCATGTCAACTCTATTAATTTAATAATAGAAGATCAGTTATACTGTCATATGACAGAATTAGTGTGGAACTACAAGTATGTGTCATAATTCAAATTAAGCGTATATGAAAAAATCTATGAAAATCAACAGCAACGTCGCATAATTGGAGATTAAAACCTCATAATCGTGATCAAAATTAACTAAAATATTTCCAAATCGAAAATTTTGATTACATAATTGTGCTCAAAATATTAAAATTAATCAAATGAAGCTCATTCCATCAATTCATAATTAATCAATCAATCAAAATCAATTTTTAATGAAATTATACGCATATCGAGGTCGGCGCCGATGTCCTCACCTCTGAAATTGTGTTGTTGTCGGACGTAGAAATCTATCAAACGACGCCTTCCGCAATCAATTTGGCAAAGTCTACGTGATCGTCGAGCTATTCAAATGCGACGTTGCGCAATTCAAGCATAATTTCACTTCGACCGTCGCCAACGTTATTCAAACGACCTCCGATTGCGAAATCGACTGCGTCATTGTGTCCGGCACAACAAAAATACTTGAAATCGACACCCATATTGCTATGGTTCATCACACGAAATAATTTCACAAATTTTTGATGCAAAATTATGTTAATCTGCAATTAAAATAACTAATGGCTACTTAATCTATTTTATATCCTCTTAATTTACCTAATCCGGCCGCCCCAAGCCACCAATTGTAGTAGCTATCCAATCATTCCCATTGGGTGTCGTTTGAGCAACCAAGCAAAGATTGCGGTTTGCATTAATACCCGAAAGGAGTCCTCTTCCATTCGGCTAGCCCCATTCATGCGATAAACTTCTCCCAAGCTCTTCCTCCTCTCTCTCGATTTCCTTCCTCCTCCTGACAGTTCCACGCAGCCAGGCTGAATGAAACGGAAAGCTCTTCCTCCTCTTTTCCGATTTCCTTCCTCCTCCCATCTGTTCCATGCAGCCAGGCTGAATGAAACGGAAAGCTCTTCCTCCATCCCGGATTCCCAGATTCGGTGAGCTGAAAAGAAAATCTGATTTCCTCTCTCATTCACTCTTCTATTCATGCTACTAAAGAGAGGTACACATCCTGCCACCGTCTGCTTTCCGGTTTGCAAGATTCAATTCTTTCATGCTCAAACCCAGCTAGCGTTCCCGTTCACATAACCCCAGTTCTCTTTCATTTGCCTCAAACCTGTACCATAAACGAATCAAAACAGCCCTCCAATTGAGCTCGCAAACCCTTTACTCGAGTTCTGCTAAGAAAAAGACGTGAAAAAAAAAATGAAGCTCTACAAGATTCAGAGTTATTATTTTTATTGTTCAGCGTAAACTCATGCTTTGACCTCTTTACTTTGTATCATCCTTCTTTCCGGATTAATACAGAATTGAGGAAAAATAGGGTCTTAGTTTCTATGTGCAGGTTAAGTTGTCATCTTTGCTATTAGGTAGCAGGTAGATCAAATCCACTTTAGATCATATTCCTGTCTTGATACTAAACAGCCCACTTAATATTAATGCATATTAAGCTTAACATGGTTGCTTGTCTTATAGGAGTTGAAGATTGCTTGAATATCTTGTAAAGGTTGAAGATTGCTTGAATATCTTGCAAACAATTATTTTAACTCAATCTAAAATTTCAAGTTTATATGTGTGAGCTTGGCATGTTGCTCACTTCCTCGTACTAATTGTCAACGGTGGACTTTGTTCTCACTTAGTTTCATTTCTTGCAAGTGTTTTCTTACAAAATCTAAAATTTTTTGGCTTGCATAATATCAAATCTAGTATGATTGCTTTGTTTTTGTCACCAAGCATTCCTATAGTGCATCTATTTGAGTTACCAAACAGATAAAAAAAATGTAAAATTAGTAAGGTTGTGATCTTTCATGAGAGTTATCTTGTTTTGTTATGCCTCTTTCCTTTATTTAATTACTTCAATCATGAAAGTGGCTATCTTATTTAGGCAAGATTTCAGATTTGCTGAACTTATTAAACTTAGTGTGACTGTTTAGCTTATGTGGCTTAAACTTTATATAATCATCATGTTAAAGGATGAGGATGAGGGGATGGTTGATTGGCTTTGTTAGCATTGTGCTTATTTTCCTCTCTTTTTTGATCACTAAGTCAATGAGCTTTTGAAGTACAATTTGAAATGTGACTTTGTGCAAGTTTAAAGTTTTCATTTTTGCTATTTAGTTTCATTAAAGTTGCATCTTGCATGGTGCTTGTTCATAATTTACTCACAAGTAATTGCTAAGTCTCTATCTTGCATTAAAATAATTCTATGTTTGTTGTCCATGAGTATTTGGAGACTGAAATCATGCAAGATATATTATTTTATGCCTTTTTCTTGCTCTTGAATTATGAAAGCATGTTGTGATAATAAAATCATAGTTTCATTAGTTTAAATGTTGTCATCTTTGAAGGCTCAATTTGATCATTGATATGTGATGTCATCATGTAAGATTATTTTCATTATTCATAGGTTTAATCCTATGTTGATGTTTAGCTTAAAGTGATAAAGTGAGATTGTGATTCCCATGAGATCCTTCTCATTTCTATTTGGCCTTTCTCTACTATTTGGTAATGTTTAGGAAATATAATAGCTAAATCATATTATCATACAAGCAAATATTTTTGATGAATTGAAAATTCATATTTATATTCATTAACTAAAATTGATTAATTTGTTTTATATAAATCAAGTCTTACTTGCAAACAAATATCATGTTAAAAAAAAAAGATGAACGAGGCAAAGCATGATTTAAATTATTCTTCTTTCTATCATATCTTTTATTAAATGTTAAAACTTGTATTGACATGAAAGTATTGGGAATTGGAAGTATGGGATATGCAAAATTTTCTTAGTGATTTAATTGTTTATGTTACAGTTTGCTTTTTAAATATTCTAAATGCAAAATTCAGGTGAAATAGTGATGAAAATCTCTATAAAGAGATCGATATTTTAATTTCATTATAAATGAAAATTTGAGTAAATATATGTGATAAGTATTTGTTCTTATTCCGATGTAGCTGCATGATAAATCAGTTCGCATCGCGGGAAAACTTGTCGCTATAAATGCGCATATTTGTTCCAATGTGGGAAACCTGCTTTATGATAAATGCATTCCACTTCGTCGGGAAAACTGTTATAATAAGTCTGCCATTGTTCTAACGGAAAACGTGTTATGATAAGCGTTCACATTATTCTAATCGTAAAAAATCGTGATATAAAGTCTTTCGCGTTGTTCCGCGTGGCAAAGAAATCGGCTTTGATATAAATCTATTCGCGTTGTTCCGTGGCAGAAAATACTGTTATGTTGTGTTAACCCACACATCTTTCTTGGTGTAGTAATAATCTTTTGGTGGTGTCTTTATGACACCTACCATGCACGTCTTTTCTGGGAAGGCTCAGCGACCCTGGGGATGGAGGAGGTTAATGAATCAAATCTATAAAAAGTTTGAATTTGATATGATTTCAAAATACTTTCAAACTTGGCATAACACGAAAGGAAACTGAATCAAAATTAAAACTATTCATAAAAAATATTGATCAATTGATTCAATCATAAAGGCTAAAGTTAAATGAAATCTAAATCATAAGAGATTTGATAGTTCATTCACAAGCACAATGTATAACTTGATATCTTAATAATGATCATGATCGAACATTTTCAATGATCATTTGAAGCATAATATGTGAGTCATTGAATGAATTAAAAGAGGGCTTACGGGAAGTTTAAATTATAAGCTTGAATGAACTTAAGTTTGAATCATTGTACTAGGCAATTCTACACCTAAACTTATCGCTTTATGGTTTATGTAAATGTCCAAAGAAGCTAAGCTCTTGCACTTAGCATAGTTTCATATGAATCTATAACTTTGAGTTTGATGCCAAATGTTTAATGGAATGACTCATAATGTATATTCAAAATACTACTACATTCCATTCAAATTGAACAAACACATGAACATTCAAATTAAATGAATCTCGTGCTTTCTTCATAAAGCGATGTTTCACTTAATTGCTTGATTCATATATGCATTTGAAAGAGTCAAGCTCATGTTAGAACAGATTCTCACTTGATTTATGCAAGTATGTGAAACAGTCAACTCATATCATATAGAGCATATCTCTAGTTGATTTATAACAAACATTTGAAAGGATAAAATTCATATTTGACAAAACAGATCTACACTTAATTTATAGTTTTAGGTATCAAAACTTATGCTTGCAATCTGACACATATATCATGTCGAATATAATTACTTTAGCTTAGACATCTAAATATTCATACAATATTTTAAAAAGAACAGATACTTTGTATATATTGAAATATTTATTAAATCAAACATCTAGAAAAATATGCAAATTATGTGCAAAATGAAAGAACAGATATCTACACCCTGGTTTGGTCCGATCCGGGTTAATAAAACCTAAAAATCTGATTATGATATTATAAGAACTTTTATTTAATAAAATCTGAGAAGTTAATTATGTCATAAAATGAGAAATGATAAATCTATTGACACTTCTCAAGTCCAAACTCCCAAGAGAAAAACCCGATCTTCTTTTTAAAGTTGAGGTTTAGAGGATTATAAATATTGGAGCAATGAATTTAGGCATTATCCTTTACAAGAAAGCAGACAGAGTTGACAAGGTATACTATATTTAAAAGATTATCATTATTATGATTTAAATAATCAATGATCACATGTTTAAATCTAAATCAATTATAAAATTATCAAATATTCAAATATAAAAAATAAAATATAAATTAAATAAAATTAATTATTTAAATTTAAACTTAAAAGCAACCTCCCTATTTTGTTTTATGCGGGGTTACAGAAGATTTTTTTGCAGCTGAAATCAAATCATAATTATTTTCACACAAATAATCTTCTTAATCCGTAAGGCGTGGCGTCTCTGTTCGTGATTTTACCGCAAAATGGCATATAAATGGGATTCATTGAGCCTCTTAATGCTGCCACTGTGTCAATTCAATTCATCTGATCACGGCCTCAGATGTTCCCTAACGATTTTATTCTTTGAGCTGTGAATTATAGAATGTATTTGGTTGAGCAAAATCTCTAAATTAAAGTTGACTTAAATTTATCCTGACAAACTTCACCCTGGTCTACATGACACCGAAGGCGTACATGTATTGTACAGGATCCCCGTCGGGTTAGACTACCTCCTAACTAAGAGGATGAGACGACAACCAGGATGACTATGGGATCTAGATCGAGCGTCGCTCAACAAAAGTTTTAAATTAAAATGATAAATTTCATAAATCCTAAACTCTACTTTCTTCTTATTATCCGTTATTTAACGATTAATTAACTTTAATCGAAAGTCTTCTCAATATTGAGAGGTATTAATAGGTGTTTCTTATAAAAAACTAGAACCAGATCTAAAGTCCTCATCAAATGAGGATGAAATCTCTGAGTAGTGTTTTATCTACTATTCATCTGCTTTCTGAAAATTACACCAACACTTAAACACTTTTTTTTGAAGAGTGGAATTTTAATTTTTATACTTCGGATATTTTACTAAGTTCAAATTCTTATAATATTATTGGATTTTTAGGTTTTATTAACCCGAGCCGTCTAAGACCCAATCAACTGGCGTCCTTACTAAATTTAAGCATTCAGTGTAATATCGGGGCCCAAGTAGATTATTTAATTCAATATTAATTTAAGTTTAAGGGATTTGAACAATATTACTTATTTTGATTGAGTTTCACTGCAAATTTAAGATAAAATTTTGATAGATTTGGTAGCCTCGAGTATGGTATATAGATTGTAAGTTTCCCACCATGCCAAGAAAGCGTATAGGTGGTGCCCCATCGTCATGCCAAGAAAAATATATGTGTCTCGGCGTCTGAATGTAACAGTTATTCCATTACGAAGAGCGAGTGCTACACTGCGATGTCGGTTAAACAGTAATTTTATATTTATGGCTGACTTTTCTTTGAACTATTTAAGCCTCCGATCGTTGTGAAAATATGACAACATTTCAACATCTCGACGTCGTCCCCGTGTAGGGGGTTGCCTCGGGTATGCTGAGTCTGTCCACCATGCAAAAAATGGTATGTATAGATGGTGTAAACAACACGACCAAATACGACATCTCACGATGTGAAGAAAGTCATATATGAGGCTCTTAAATACCTGCATGAAACACAGATTTTTCCACCACGTCAAGAAAGCGTGCACGAGTACTTATATACTCAAAAGCAAGCAGGCTAGATTTCAAATGTCCTCTTTTTTTGTTATTCTTTGGTACACCAAATTTCGACAAAATTTTGGCAGCAACTCCCCTAGCCGAGGAATTTTTACCGAAACTAGGTCTGCCCACCCGTCTAAAAAGACGCATGGTTGGTGTTCTGAAACACCGCGACCATAAGTCTCTCAATCCACCCATCTAAAAAGATGCGCATAGGCTCTTTGAATACCTGTCAAAAAACACAAATTTTCTCGTAACGCCAAGAAAGGCGTGTACGGACACTTATATACCTCCTGTTAGCACTTTTCGCCGTAAAGAAGCGTCTATCTTATATCTCAACAGCTCGATGCTCTCTTTCCCCGCCGCTCTTCAATAAGCGTGTACGGGGTTTACCAACAACGACGCGAGCGTCACCTACCAGTTTCTCCCGTCATGCTACAAAAAATGTGTATGTATTCCACTTGTCGCATCAAACACGTCGCATACTAGTTTCTGGGACATCCACAATCGAGAATTTTATCATGGAAAGGAACAGACAGCTGGATTCGATCATCTCACGAAGGAGGACGGTTGCGCATGAAGATGCGCATGGGCGCATGGAGCTTCAGGCGCATCGGGGATGAGCGGAGCGCGAGAATGTGAGCACCGAATAGCCGAGGCGACGCAGGGCGGCACGCAGACTGGTGCGATTCGGCCTCGATTCGCAGCGAACCAGCTGGCCGACTCAATCTGGGTTCATGGGTCAGCGAGATCTGCGGACGCGCTTCGGTCGCCGGGAGGCGCTGGATGGGAAGGATGCCGAGGCGTGCTCTGCTACCAGAGGATGGATATGGCTAGGCCCGAGAGGAGAGCGGAGCTAGGCGGTGTTTGCAGGTAGTGGATTAAGGTTAGGTAATAAGAAAAGTATTTATAAGATTTTTTTTATTTAAGTGAAAATTAACCCTAACTAAGATTTTTGCACCAACATTGTTACATGAACAATATATATGTCGATATTAGGTTATTCGATGTTACGGGAATGGCGGTCCGTTCAAGCGATCGGAGACTGTTTGGTTCAAATTGACATCGGATCAGGTCAATTTAAGTTAATCGCCGCTTCGCTTGCTCGATATTCGCATGACTCACGAATTGGCAAAACAATCTTGATAAGTTTCGACGTTGGCAAAATGCGTGATCAATTTCACGAAGTCATTTGGCGATATGTCGCCTCACTTCTATGTATATTTTGATTAATTTCGACGTTCAGAACGCGGTGGTGAAATCTGTTCGTCGATCGAAGGTCATTTCGACTGATTTTGACAATACCTAGTGCATTTTAGATTTGATTTACGCTATATTGTATCCAAAGTCAATCGACTTCGTCTTGTGACTCGACTACGCATACATCATGGAGGTGCAATGCCTCCAAAAAATATGATTCGCGCCTAGAACGAGTCGTGTTTGTTAAAAACTGGTTGACATTTCGTGTCAACCATGAATCTCAAATTACTTCAACTTTGATATGTCATTGAAAAATCTCATAGTTGAAACGCGAATCTTGATGTATGTGAAAATCACTTAGAATCAGAATCTTAATATTTCAAACTCTCATCATTGAAATTTATCAACACTGATTAGATTAAGAGCAACCTAAGTCCAGACTAGCTTAGATCAAGCACTTAAAATATAATTGAAAATTTTGAGATATTAATCGGATCCCTAAATAGCTTCTAAATATAGCATATTTATAATTAAATCGAGCGTCTTGACGAACCGGATCTAACAAGTGTAATATCTCTTAATTTTAACTTTATTTGAGTATTCAAATACTTAAAATATATTTGATGATCAAATGAATCATTTTGATCCGTCCGATAAGTGATTTGAATTTTATCTGTATTTACAATATCACTCATGTCATAAATAGTATCATTCTCATGGGGGATGAAGAGGAGAGATAGCTTTGAATCTCAAAGCTAACGTCGGTCATCACCATCACGGATCACCGTAGCCGCTACCGCCGTCACCGCATCACTACGCCCGCCGCACCACCACCGCCCGCCGTCGGCCGTGATCACCAATCGTCAACCACCACCATCATCACCACCACCCCGCACCGGCATTAGCCGCCATTTCTACTACGCATCACCATCCATCGCTATCATTTATTGAATTCGTCGGTCGGACCACTCCGAAGTCTTCGTTGATCGAAAGCTTAAACTTACTCTTGTAAGTTATTCTTCTCCAACTTTGAAGACAATATAATAATTATAACGAATAATGATATAGTAAAATTATTTCTAAGTGAACTAAGCCCCGTGATTTTTCCTATTTTGGATTTTCCACATAAAAATTCTGATATCTCTCAAACTCTTTTATTATGTGTGTGGAACTTTCAAGCAATGCTAAAACATCGAATTCTCCTACTCTACTAACTCGAATCTTCCTGCACGTAACAAGCTTCAATTTCAATGGGTTCGCTGAAAAGCATCTTCCGCCATCTACTTTATGTTTTAATGAGTTTGTTGAATATCTTTTTTTTTTTGTGTCATCAGAGATTTGGTTTTAACTAATTTCCTTACAGGTTAGATGGAGGAATTGTTTTGTTTGTTTGAAATTTGAAATTCTTTTATGTTTTTTAAGCCGATGGACTTGATGAATGATTAGCGATTTATTCATATTAACAGGGAAGTGCAGTATGTCTTGATCTGTGTTGCTTTGTGAACTCGTTGAATGGTGCATACAAATGATCTTTGACTTATTAGGTGATATAATATCGAGTTATTAATACACCAATGTGTTTTAACGATTTGGATAACAATGAAATCTCATTAGTTCGACTATTAGCTTCGTATGAACTATGAAATTGCTTCATCTATCATGTGCTTTCTGCTTTTGTGTACTTGATGAGAAAATTGGCTTTGATCTATGTGTTGTGTTTCATCAGATCATTTAAAAAGATATTGAAATATCACCTTACAGGCAAAATAGAGATTGATTTGAGGTTGCTCTAAATTGAGAGTTATTTCTTCAAATTGTCTTGGTCCATCGATCAAGTAGAAAGATCTCTTAAATTATAACTGCTTGTAATCACTGAGTTGAATTTAATTTGAGATTGAACAACTATCATCATTGGACTGACGAGTAGGAGATCTTTCAAACTTATTATAGTGAGAGGCGTGTGACTCGCCATTGTAGGTTTATTGTCCACCTTTCACTCGAATTTTCGACTGGCTTGATGGTTTGATTATCGACTAACGAGAGCTCATGCGGCATTTTCTTTGACTTGTGAGTGAGGAGGCTCGAATTATTTTGTTGTTAAGTTCGACCTTTAGAACCTGTTTGTACCCTAAACTTGAAGATGTAGAGGTTGATGTTTTTCCAACTTAGTTGACTGAAGCTTCCAAAATTGGGAGTTCTTTTGACTTAATCTTCGAAATTGGATAAATCGTAGAGAGAAATTTTTGATATTTATGACTTTTTTTAAGCATGGAAGTTGATTTTTTTATTCCTGCAAAAACCTGCAACCTTAACAATAATATTTATGGATATATTCAAGAATTTTGATATAAAACTCGATGTCAACCTGAATGTATATACAATAAGGCATCATGTTTCACAGGAGAGAATTGAATAACCTTGATAATAAAAAAAAATAAAAATATCATATGTCTAACAGGAGGATTGCAAACGAGTTCAAAAATATATTACAAAGTTTGATTTCTTTTACTGCAAAATAGACATGATATATTTTTCAATCATAATATGTATCTATCTAAGGATTTCGGCTTAAAACATAATATCAACTCAGATAAATATAAAAAAAATGCTCTCTGGCTAACAAGAGAATTGTAGATTAGTTTAAAAATACATCACAAGGCTTAATCTTCTTTAATATAAATAAACATATCTTATTCTGATCATCACATATATTTATCTAAGCATCTCAGCTTGAAGCACGATGTCGACTTAGATAAATATATAAAAATATCCTATATAACAGGAGGGGCTTTTGCAGTAACTTGAAAATGCGTTATCATTTTACGAGAGAATCTTCAAGTGACATTACATGTGTATTTGGTATGAAAGTCTCACTAGTGCAAGATTCATTTAAGTATTTATATATTCATCCACAATCAGTTGTAATATTTTTTGAAATATCGACCGTTAACTGGTGGCATCGGTCGTTGACCATTCGTGTCAATAAATTGATAGGCTCCTCCTTCATACACCTTCTCTATGACGTAGGGACCTTCCCAGTTGATTTTGAATTTACCAATGATCTTGCGATGAGGAATGATTGGTCTTCTCAGCACCATAACCAATTCACCTTTCTGAAATGTCCGATGACACACTGAACTATTGAATGCTTTGGACATCCTCGCTCAGTAGATTTATAAACTTTGTTGAGCTTGGAGTCTAACTCCGTCAAGCACATCCAACTCTTTCATTTGCTGACGAGCGTTCTCATATTGAGTAAGATTGCATTAGACAGCCACCCGAAGTGATGGCATCAACTTCTAATGGTATAAAACGACTCAACTCCATAGCATATGAGTAAATTTTGTATCTGATCCGGATATCACGTCGTCGTCTTTCTTTAAGGCAATTTCACTTCGAGGCTTTGACCTTCAAATTTGCTTACTTTTTTACAGGACCTTTTGACGGCAGATTTTTGGATCTATGGTCCAAGTGTTGCCTCAATGATCACCGTGCGGGACTTGATTGAATTGGTGTTGATTCATATGAGAGAGTTTTTAAGTGGAGCTTCAGCATTCTCAATCATCAATGGACTTTGAATTTTTTTTCCATAAATCCTCTTTTCTTTGCCACTTTCAGAACTCAAAATATCTTTAGCAAATAAAGTTTTAACTTCTTTTCTTTGCGACGTTGGAGTTTGACGTTGCTAAGCCCCAAAAATATTACTTCATCTCGTTAGTAGAGCTATTCTTTTTACCCATATCAAATTTTTAAATTTATAGGAAATAGAAATACTCACTTCAGGCAGCAATATTGATTGTTTTCTTCGAGGCTGTTCATAAAAAATCTATTGAGACTTCAACTTAGTAATTTTTTGTCTTCTAGTTAATTTGTTTTATGATGAGAAAACTTCAGCCTCCAATCTCTTTGGTGCGAATGGTTCAACTAGTAGAGTAGTTGCACATAATTGTCTTAGATAGGTCGACATGCAAGTGTTTGTTTGAGGCAAATAACAACTAGAAGTATATACTTAATTGGTAGCTCCATCTCTACATTAATAATTATGTTGACCAAACGAATATTGTCACCACACCCAAGTTGGATAGTAAAAAGAATATTCTGTAAATAAACTCTTTATAATAAATGAAAGATGAAATTAATAATTAAATCAATATTTCATCCCATAATTTCAAAATGTAAAGTACTACATAACAAAATAATATAGAGAATTTTATTTATAATTGATTTAAAATTTTAATTTTTTAGTATATTCCGCTACTACTATAGCTCATATTTGACTAGCCAAAATGAAAGAGAAACATGTCCCCAGCGGAGTTGTCAGAAATCTGTGGGCTCTGAAAATTCGTCACCGACCTCTTGATTAAGTGAGTTTGATTTAATGTCGATTAAATTTTCAGAAGGCAGAAATGGAATAATAGATAAGACACCACCCAGAGATTTTACCCTCATTTTGTGAGGACTATAGATCTGGTTTCAGGTTTCCTATAGGCACAAACACCTATAGTTAATTATTCACCCCAATGCTGAGAGAGAAATTTCGATTAAGATTAGTCATTAAATCGCTAAATGCGTAACATATAGTAGCAGTATGTGGAGTTTTAGAATTTAGATTTATAAAATTTATCATCATTTACTTGAAGCGGATGGTGGGAATGATCAAGCGCCCGATCAAGATTCCATGATTTCGTCAACCCGGGCTATCATGGTCCCTAATCTACTTAGTTAGATGAGATATTCGACCCAACCTGATCGAAGGATCCTTGTCAGCAACCATGGGTTGTGTCATCTAAAAAATCCTTGTATACATGGAGTGAAGTTTGTCTAAAGGGACAAATATAAGTCACCTATATGACTTTTCTTTATAAAGTGTATATGATTATCAAAGAATGTAATTGAGAGCATGAGGATCTGATAGTGAAGTAATATAATAATGATATTTGGCTGAACGTCGGAAGGGTATAATTAAATATATCATATGTGAGTCTTTGGTTAAACCACGCGACAAGAAAAGTACGTCTTCTAACATGAAATTGATTGAGAAAACATAATGTAATACTTGATTACTCCTTTGTAGTAGAAATTTTCTTGATTTGTCACTAACAAACATTTGCGAAGGTGGATTTTGCTCAAAACGATTCTAATGTGGATTTGTCACGTCGAGGACTAATCGTCGCATCATATATGGAGTCTGGTCAAACCATGAGACAGCAGTTACATCCTTACTAACATGAGATTGATTAAGAGGGAACATAGTTGTGTACTTGACTTGACATTGGCTTCTTTGTAAGCTAGAGCTTTCTTGATTTATCACCTCCGACAAACCATTGTGGAAGGTGGATATATTTGAATTTCATTTAGGCATTTATAGCTTAATGACATATTAGATTTCGCATTTAAATTAATACTCAATTTAAGTTAATTTGATCTGAAATTACAATCACATTTTAATGAAAATATCTCATCCGGTTGAAATCTCCATTCAAACACATCATCATCATGGATGTATTATTTTTATTTGATCCCTATATTAATTTAATAATATTGGATCGATCTAGTCACATAATAGAATTCTACCGAGATATTTTATTAAGTTGAAATTTTATAATAATATTATTGAATTTTTAAATTTTTGTTACATCTAAAATCAAAATTAACCCGGAAGATCCTCAAATACTAAGTTTAAAGATTAGTGTAGACCATGCGGTTATTTAATTCAATATTAATTTAAGCTTAAGGGATTTGAACAATTTTATTTATTTTAATTGAGTTTCATTGCAAGTTTAAGATAACATTTTACATCATTTGAATCTCTCTCGCTGTATATGGGTTACAACGGGTTAGGCACCATCCAAGAAAGCGTATATTAGATTGTAAATCTGCGTGAATCATCCACCATGCTAAGAAAAGACATGTATGGGTGTTTGAGACTGCAGTATCTGATTTTTTTCATGCCCAGAAAGGCTTTGACTTATACACTCAGAATGTTAAACAACAATTTTATATTTATGTTTGATTTCACTTTGAGCTATCTAGGCTTCCCGTTAGTGTGAAAATTTGGCAGTATCTCGACGTCGTCCTTATGTAGAGGGTTGTCTCGGATATGTTGGGTCTGCCCAACATGTCAAGAAAGACATGTATGGGTGATGTAAATACCACGACCGAATGCGCGATCCCACCATGCCAAGAAATACGTAACAAATACTGCATGAAACATGATTTTCAGATTTCACATAGCAAGAAAGATTTCAAATCTTCTCTTTCTTTTGTTGTTCCTTGGCACTCCAGATTTCGACAAAATTTTGACAATATATCTTCTAACCGGGAGATTTCTACCAAAACTAGGCCTGCCCACCCGTTTAAAAAGACGCGCATGTATGGTGTTTTATAACACCACGGTCGAAGTCTCAAACTGCCGTCTAAAAAAGACGCGATAAGCTTTTGAATATCCGTCGAAAATGCGGTTCGCCACGAAAAGGCGTTATCGGTCCATATAAGCAAACGCTTTTCCTCGAGCGTAAAGAAAGGACAGTACTTATATCTCAACAGCTCGATGCTCTCTTTCCCCGCTGCTCTACAGCGAGCGTGTACGGGGTTTACAGGCTGCGTCGTGAGCGTCACCTATCAATTTTTCCCACCGTGCTACAAAAAGCGCATACGGGTTTCACCTGCCACGCCAAACGCATCGCATACTAGGTTTCAGGGGCATCCATAATCAAGCATTTTATACCTGTGGGAAAGGAACGGATAAGTAGGGGGATTCGATTGTGCTGCTCGCCGAAAGAGAACGAACGGCTGCGCACGGGAACAGGTGTGCGCAGGCGCGCACGGGAACAGGTGTGGGCAGGCGCGCACGCTGGGGCAAGCGGGCGCTTGTTGGGACATGCAGACAAGCGCGGACGCACGCACAAGGGCATGCGTGGGCCGGCGCGAGTGCGCGTAGGCGTAGAAGCACACGCTAGCATTGGGGCGCGCACTGAGGCTGCGCTCGGGCGCAGATGCCCACAGGGAATGCGAGCCGAGGTGCGCACACGCAGGGGAGTGCGGGCGCAAGTGTGCGCACAAGGGGGCGCGCTAGCGAGGAGACAGATGGTCGCGTGCGGTTTGGCCTCGGTTCACGAGGGAAGCGGGCCGAACGGCCGACTCGGTCACAGTTCGGGTCGCACGGGAGGCAGGACGACGACGCTCAGTCGCACGTGCGGGAGGCTGAGCGGACGGGAAGGACGCCAGAGCTGTGCTCGCGCGGCTACTGGAGCAGGACGGACGACGGGGAAGCTGATGCACGCGAGGGAGCTCGGGACGAAGGCTAGGGCCGACTGGGTTGGGGCTGTGCGAAGTGGATTAAGGTTAGGTAATAAGAGAGGTATTTATAGGATTTTTTTTTATTTAAGTCAAAATTTGCTCTAATTAAAATTTTTGCATCTACATTATTACATGAACAATATATATATATCGATCTTAGGTTATTCTGATGTTCCGGACGCAACGGTGCGGTCTATTTTGCGATCGGAGGTCGTTTGATTCAAATCAACGTCGGTTCAAATCAATTTTGGTTCAAAATTGCGTGTTGTCGCTTCTGTTCGCTCGATATTCGCGCAGACAATCTCATTTGATAAGTTTTGAATTTTCGATGCTAATGTCACGATCAATTTCGCGGTCGTTTGGGCGCGTCCCGACTCGACTTGATATCGTCGCGTCGGATTTCCTTCTTGATCGATCCACCATCGAATAGTGCAATATGTATATTTTGATTAATTTCGACGTTCTAAACGGGTGACGAAATCCGTTCGTCGATCGGAAGTCATTTTCCGATTTGGCGTCCAGTGCATTTTCGATTTACGTGTTGTTGTATCCGTCGATCGATTTGCCTTTATGACTCGACTTATGCATGCGATGCAATAAGTATCTTTCACTTCCAACTACTTACAAACTATTGCTCAATGTTTCAAAAAATCCTAATCAAATGGGTAATGGAAGTTCTTAGTATCACGGAGGGATGGAGAAATATAATAAAGGGAAAAATAAGGCTGGGAAAAAAAGGCACTTGGAATAGCCAGTGGAGAGCTACCTGCCCATTTCAGATCTTCAAAACTTTTTAAATGCCGTTGCTCGGTGGTTTTGATCTTCGGAGTCATTTCAGATCTTCAAAATCCAGGGCATGCTTCTTTCTGGTTAGGTACAGCAATGGAATGTTGAAATAATTATTAAGAAGTGCAATATATACACATCTACTGGGTAGCATCCCAAGTATCAACTGATGCCAACATCACGTCAAAGCAAACTATGAAAAATCAGTCTGCAACTTTTCCTCTCTTTCCAATGCATCCGTCAGAAAACTCTCTGAAGAATTCAACATTTGGTGCAACTTAGTACATGTTAGATTGCTTGGGAGACAGTTCTTCTCCTCCATTATTGATAACATTTCTGAGCAAACATCAATGTATCCCTGTGCCAAGAGAGTGTCTTTCAATATTCTCCAAGCAATTTCATCATAATTATAATCCCCCGTAAATAAACCATTAAAAATTTGCTTGGCCTTCTCAAAGTTGCCTCCGTTACAGAGTCCTGAAATAAGAAGCCTGTAGGATTCCAAATGTGGCGGACCAATTGATGAAATCATGGAATCCATAAGCTCTGTGGCTTCAATGTATAGTTTTAACCTGCAGCAGCAACTTATTAAAGAAGTATACGTCTCTTTATTAGGTGATTTTCCAACTTCTTGCATTTGGATGAACAACAATTTTGCCTCTTCCGACCGATCCATTTTGCAAAATCCATTTATGAGGGTATTGTACGTATTGATGGTAGGAATGCAACCAAATTTGTACATCTCCTGTATAAGATCTACGACACTGTCCATCTTCAATACCTTCCACATGGCTTCAGAACCAAAGGAAATCAAAGAAGCTTGTTTCTTTTCTAGCACAAGCTTAAATAAAATAGAAAATGTCACATCATTGGGTTCAATTCCTGATCTCATCATCTCATTGAGAGTAGAGAAAGCTTGATCTACCAATCCCATGCTTCTGTAACCATCAATCACTGCAGTGTATGTAACCAGACTTGGAAGAACTCCATCTATCTTCATTTGCATGAGCATATTCTCTGCTTCTTCTAACATTTTGTGATTGAAATATGAGTGGATGAATGCAGTATAAGTGAATGCATCTGGCTTGCATCCTGAAGATATCATCTCATCCAAAATCAATTTGGCATCCTCAAATTTTCCCTCAGTCAAAAACAAATCAATCAGAATAGTGTAATTAACAGCTGTAGGTTTAATTTTCATCTTCAACATGTGAATTAGGATCGACTTAGCCTCCTCTTGCTTATTTTCTCTGCACAAAACATCCAACAAAAAACTATAGATGAAAGGGTCGGATGCAGCATCTTTCGATAGCAACTCTTTCAGCAAAAATTGAGCATCCTCAATCCTCCCTGCTTTGCGCAGCCCATCAATCAATGCAGTATGGACCACATTGTTGACGATTAAGCCTCTTTTAACAATATTATTAAAGAACTCCTTAGCTTCCTCAATTTTCCCACCTTTACAAAGAGCATCTATCAAAATTGAACATGTCCGCTCATTCGGAACCAAGCCATTCTCTTCCATTAAATCTAGCAATTCAAACGCACAACTAAAATGGCCCTCCTTGCATTGCCCCTGGATCAAAGTTGTGTAAGTGACAACGTTTGGAGGCAAACCAGTTCTGAGCATCCTATTCAAAAGATTCATAGCCTCATGTACCCTACTCTCTCGACAAAGACCACAAATCAACTCACTATAAGTCTGTACATCTGGCTTACATCCGTTCGACTCCATCAATTCAAATACTCCAAAAGCAGAAGCAACCCTCCCAGCCTTGCAATAACCGTCGATCAAGGCATTGTAAGTTACAACATTGAGCACCAGACCCTTTTTCATAATTTCATCCAGCAATGATTCAACCTTTCCAGTCTCCCCATCCTTGAGCAAGCACTGAATGATTACAGTGTAGGAATGGATATCAGGCTGGCACTCATCATCCTCCATTCTAGAAAACAAAGCTAATGCCTCTGTGATCCTGCCGGCTTCACATAGGCCGTGAATTATCACTGTGTAGGACACCTCATTCCTAGGGCAACCCTTCTCTGGCATCATTAAAAAGACCCAGCAGGCGCTATCCAACTTCTTTGCTTTACAGCACCCCAAGATCAATGACGTATAAGTAAAGGTATCCGGGTTCAATCCTGCACCCAGTAATTGTTTGAAGTACACCATTGCCTGAGCAAGATTGCCAACCTTGCAATAAGCATTCATCATCGTATTGTAGGTATGCACATTGGGAAAAATCTCACCTTTGTTAATTAATTTGAAAACCGATTCCATTTCTTCAATCATGGAGAATGTTCGGAGCGCCATTAATAAATTGTTGAAACAACGGATGCTGCAGGAGCGTGCAGCAGCAGAAACAATTAGGTTGAGTACGGCGCGGAGTTCTTCCCGGCAATGGCAGGACCGTATGGTAGAGATAGCGAATTTCTCAAGGGGGGAAGGGAGCGTGGAATGGAGTAGAGAGCGTAGGAGAGCGGCGTGGGTGGCGACGGTGTGCTGGAAAGATGGTCGACGGCCGATCCAGTCAAAAAAGGCAACGGCAGCGGATGGTTTGAGGGGAAGGGAGAGGAGGAGGTGAGAGAGAAGGGAAGGGGATAGAGATTTGGCGAGGCGGTCGAGAGAGGGGTTGTTACGCCAGTCAGGGCAGGAGAGGATGTGAGGAAGATCGGCGGATATTTTTAGGATCTTGCGAGTTGAAGGAGAGGCGGCTGCCGGTGTGGCGGCGGCGTAGGCGGAGGAGAAAGCTCGTACAATTGTAGATGTGTGACTCTGAGTAAGTATGGTCGTCAGTCTAAGCATCTTGTGTCTAGGGATGATTCCCCATGAGGATTAGGGTTTAGCGCCAGGGGGCGGAGCCAACTTGGTTGGCGCCGATGTAACCGTGGTGGATTCAGCCGCCCTGTTCTTTTCGATCTGAGAGACGCTCGATAAATTCATACATTATTTTTTTTTAATTTCATACACACCTCATAATTTTAGGCACTTATATTTTTATTTTTATATCTTAATACTCTTTTATATAATAAATTAATATTTTGATGATTTTAATATATATATATATATATATATATATATATATTTCACTTTAAAATTTAAATATTTTTGATATGATATTAAAAATTTAAATATTATTTATCAAAATATTAAAATTCATACATTAGATAACTAAATATATAAGAACTATGTAATAATTTATAATTTCCTAATATTTATATAAATATAATTTTATAGAATTAATATTAATAATATTTTTATGCGATTTAATAATTTATTTATGTATTACATTACATAATTCCCTCTTTTTAAAATAATTTATCACGATCTATTAAATTTATATAATATTTTGATTTATATTTATGAATTTTTGGCTTCACTTACCTTTTAATAAACAAAATTGGATAAATATACCCACTATTTTTTTCTTGATAAATATACCTAAAAGTACATTTTAAATAAAAATATTCTAATTTTTTAATGGCAGAGTATTTAATTTTTGCCTCATATGATCGACGATAATTTGAACTTGATTTAAATGAATATGATTCAATCATATTTAAAGAAAATTCTAATCTTTTTTTAATCTAACTCGAGTCTTATTTGAAAAATACTCAAATAGGATTCTATTAGGTTCCAACCTTAAAGTATGATTCAAATAAGATTATTGTATAATTTAAATAAAGTCTGATTATTGCTTGAGTAGAAATTTAATAAGATATAAATATGATTCAAACAATATTTAAACAGTATTTAAATATGATTAGAGTTTAGTTCAAATAATATTCAAATATAATTTAAATAGGATTCACCTTTTATTATATTTATAAATATAAAAATTTAGATCTTAACTAATAAAAGTTAAAAAAAATTTATCAGACCCACAATTTATTTTTGTTGTTTAGCATAATTTAGGGTAAATGCTATTGCTTAAATCCTGAAACCAAATAGCCTTAATGATTGTTTGGTTGCAAGTACGATTTAATTCTAGTAGGCTTTAAATCCTATAAATTCTTATTTTTTTTAAATCCAACATGTAAAATTTTTTAAAAATATATTTGATATTATATATGTTAAACTTTGTTGAATTCAGATAAATTATTTGATTACTTATTTTAGGATTTAAAAATATATACGATTAAGGCATATTATTTTATTTACTTATGCTATTATAAATTAGACTAATTAAATAAAAATTTATAGTTAGACAAATTAAATCAACTAAAAAATAATAGTTAACATAAGCTAAAAAAATTTATAATTAATTAATATTAATTATTGAGATTGCATTCATTGCTTATATATATATATATATAATTTGATTACATTTTAATATATTTATTAATATAATTTGTTTTCAATTTTAATCTTATAAATTAAATTATAATTACTTGAAATTAATATTTTAATTTAATTAGTAATTTATAAAATTTAATAAAAATAATTTTTTATTTAATAATATTAAATTATAAACAACACAAATTTAATTAATTGATATATATTACATGAATGAAATTTAATTTAAATTGTGATTAATGTATTTATGCTAAATTACTTTAATGAGCTTTTAAATAAAGAGCGACTAAATTTTATATATTTATAATTTACTCATTTTTTTATAATTATTTTTTAAATTAACATCTAAACATTAAAATTCATACTAAAATTTTTATATATATATATATATATATATATATAATTTCGCTTAAAATAATAACCCTCCTCTCTTCTGTCCTGTCTCGGAAACCCTCGGCGGCCAAGGAGGGAGTCGCGATGGGAGCTCGCCACTTACGGCATTACCGGGAGCATGCGAAGAAGAACATGTGTTATAGGGACTTGCTTATTAATTAAAATCTGGGCAATGTCAGGTTTTACTAAATTTGGAATAAGAAAACGGAGGAAAAACAGGATTTGAAGTTGTCATTTTAGCCGTTTGGCAGGATTTAGGTTAAATCTTGCTAGCAAACAGCCGGAATTTCGCAGGGTTTATTTGGGCTTTGCGGTGAGTCGCAACTGCGTCTGGATGGTGTTTCCAGCGTCAAATGATGATAGCAAACCCTCGAAGAGCTCACTCTACTCAAGTGCGCGTCCTCCCCTCCACCCAGACTCCTACTCATCAACAAGTTCGCCGAGTCTCGAGCACAGGAGCTTGAATCCCTACACTCCATTATCTCCAACCGCCTCAATCATGACTTTTGCATGCGGCGTGACAAGCGGCGGCGAACAACCGGCTTCCGGAGCGGGAAGAATCGCCGGCGCAAAAGACCACGTCTGACAGATGGTATTGTCACTGCAGCTTGCCATAACGGAACGGAGGCGGGTGATTTTAATGAAAAGGAAGGGGCTCGGAAGAATAGAAAGCCGTCACGAAGGGTGAGAAGACGGCTAGCGGAGTAATCCAACGTTTGGGTTTTGTGTGTCCTTAAAAGCGGTTCTCGATGGTGATATTTTATCTGCCCCTTGGGTTGCAAGGCAGGTATACAAATTATTCTCATTGGGTTTTTCTACGATCTTATGTACTCAAAATTCTATATTGGATTATGTTCCGTAGTATAGCGAATAATTTGTTTTATCTTTGCCACTTAACCTATTAAAATGATCAAATTTTAATTATACCTTTATAGCCACGAACAATCCAAACGCTTGAACATAACACAATGGCTAGCGTCATGAGGTTCATGGTTCACATGATTTTTCACATTTAAATTTCTCAAAACCAACTTGCCATTTGAACTAAACTCCATCATAGATCTCAACCTTCCCCAATTATTATCAAGCTGTATTCAGAGGGACAAAGTCACCCATACATTTTCATGAATAAACTCCGAACCTTTTTATTAATCATGAATATATAAAAGAAATTAGGACTCACAAATATGTCTACAAACATAAATGTACAATTTCATGAATTTATAGCACATAAAGACCAAGCAAATTTATTGTTTATGCGTGCCATTGCCATCACAGGAATTCTTAACCACCACCTAATGGCTTTGTCCATTGTCTTTTCTTGACTACATTCCAATGGCTTTGATGTCCTTCATTTGTGACAACCAAATGACTAATGCTTTCTTTGAATTCTACTTGCTATTGCACTCTTACTAAGGTTTGTGCATATGGACAGCCAACATGCACTTCTTTAGCAGTGATTCAATGCATTTCTAAGATGTTAGCTTCTTAAAGTTCTATTATTTGAAAGAGTAGCATCTATGAAAGATTTATTAGTGGAGAACTGATTCAAGTTGTTTGAGCATGTATAAGATTTGGTAAAAGATGCATATGTAATCCAAGTAGAAAAACAAATGTTAAAGAACTAGGAAGGATAAATGATAGACAAGAGTAAGTTTGCTAGAAGTTATAAAAATTGTGTTAGACATCTAACACATCATATTGTGTGTAATCATAGTGATTGAGCATGATAATTCATAAGTGATCTCAAATGGTTGGGATAAGGATAGATTTGATTATAATGTTGATGAGTTGATAATGGCAGGACGTATGGCAGGTTGGGAAGTAAGAAGGAAAGATGAATCGAGTATTCGATGAATCAAGTTTTTTTAAGGTGAATCTGGGATAGTGAATGATTTGTCTCTTATATTTAATTTCATTAGCCAAACTATGGTTAATCTTTTGGTTTACTTCAGCTTGTTGTAGATCGCATTTGAAAATGAATAATTTCTAGTTAATATTATCTTTAGTGTTAAACTAGTAACCCCAAGTTTTAGGTGTTTAGAGTGTAATATAGTAAAAGTTAAGTGAGATGATTATATCATTTCATTATTTTCTAATTACTTATTTTTACTTTATTGTACTTAACTGAATCTTAATATGTAACTATTTTTAAATTATTGAATTCCAATTAAGTTTTAATTGTTTATGTATTTGCTATTAGGAATTGTTGGGGTCATAAAAATTTAAATTCGATCAAGTATGATTTTTTGCATGAAGCATGAATCTCGAGACACCCAAAAGCACCAAATTTGAGATTAATTCAAATTAATTTGATTGAATCCATGTCAAGATGAACCCATATTAATTTAATCAATCTCGACACATATTATAATTGTTTGATCGAAGCGTAGAACTCTTTGACTGATTGAACAACTATTTGATTATTTTATGCTTGGGAAGAAGCCCATATGACTTTTCTTGGGTGTGGCGCACCATTAACATCATTGTTGTTATTGGATAATGATATGAGTCTTTTATAATACCACTTTCCAAGAGTGAATCTCTTCCATCTACGTGGTATCAAAGAGATAAAGTCTATTGATAAAGGTCAATTCAATTTAGCTTATTGAGTTTTTGTTGCAAAGGTTCAATCTATTAAACTTTTGTTGAAGTTGATTAAATTATTAGAAAATGGGGTTTACCATTCCACAACAATGATGGCTTCATCATTTAGTAGTTGCCCTAGGTGAGGACTTATTAGATAAACATTAGTCTTGAATCTAGATTTACGATAGAGGCTTAGCATACCACTAGCAGAACCTTCCTAAATCTAATGTGAACAATTGTGACAAGACTTACAATTTGAACTATAAAGAGGCTAAGAAACCCCAATTTTGGTCTAACAATCTCATATGGAAGAGGCAATCGACTAAACTCGCTCAAACTTTTTTGAAATTGGCCAAGTAACTATTATTTAAGAGGTTAGACTTACACACTTGTCATTAGACTAAAGGTAGCTTGACCATATAGAATGTTGATTGTACGAGACTATACAACTCTTTAATAATTTGGTACTAGTTCAAGAGCAATTTAACTTATGTTTATTACACTAGGTATGCAGATAATATGTATCAGTCGAAAGTTATATGCTGATTTTAAATCGAGATACCTTTTTGTGAATGGTATAGCCTATGGGTGTCAATTCAAGTTTATGAGTTGGGTCTGGGTTTGATTCGAAATTGATCTGACACAAAACTGTTTGACCCGAATATATGGGTTGAAAATCTTAACTCGAACCCGACTCGATTGACTTGTTTAGACATATTTTGGGTCAAATTCAAGTCAAAATCGAGTTAAATTTGAGTTTGTCAAAAAATTGGGTCAATTTCGGATTAATCTCGAGTTGAGTCAAATTTGGGTCAAATTCAAGTTGGCGAGTCTAAATCGTGTTAATTTCAGGTTGACGGGTCAACTTAAACCCAACTTGATAAATTTATTGGGTCAAATACTTTGACTTGAACCTAACCTAGAAATTATTTGGGTCAACTCAAACTCGATTTTTTTAGTTGATTTTTTGTCGAGTTGTTGGGATGGGCCAATTATTGGCACCCCTAATATAACCAAATTACTATCTATACTGCCACAAAAAAAAGATCAAGTGTTGTTTAATTTTGAAATCATCGATAATTTTATAAGAAATCATGTTCTATGATTGATTTTAGATTATTTACATATTGGGGTAAAAAGATTAATTTCTAACGGCTTAACTGTGATTCATGCCAATCATAATGCATAAAAAAAGTGGTGATTAAATGTTCAAACCAACTAATCATACATATTAATAACTATTAAGAAAATGCATTATGTTCTTAGACAACTAAGTCATGCAATACACCCTAGGAAGTAGAAGAAGATGAATAAATTTGGTCCCACCTTAATACAACTTAGATCTAAATCTATGCATGAATAATAGTGGCACATAAGTTTTCAAGTTGAACTCTACCTGTTTCGCACCTAGGTTTCCATCACTTGGATCATCACACACGTCTACATGGCTTTTATAGACAAAAAATACATAAAAGAAAGCAAGATCAGATGGGGGGTATCGGTTGCATGCACACAAATTTTCTCAATTTTAGTTAGCATATGATTATGCTAAGTAGCATTTAATGCCTTTTTGGCATTTCACAATGAAGCACCTTTAAGGAAAAAATCTCTATTCTAATGGGCACGATCACAATAAACAGCATATTTAACCCATCAATACCTTACTCAGTCAAATGATATAAAGAATGTAGTAGTCCTATCTACTCCCTATTTATAGGATGCCTAAAAGGTGCTATTGAAAATGTGTTGTTGTTTGTAAGATGCTCTTTGCTACCAAATGTACTTGTTGCTAGACACACTCAAGGGACCTATAGTTTGTTTTGTTGCCTTCCAAAGATTTTTTTATTTATACTAATGTTGTTTGAAAGAACCATAATTCCTAGTTACCAAACATATCCAACATTGTCACCGAAATTAGCTCGGCGATTTTAGCTTGTGGTTTTGTAGAGCCTTTTAGATCTGTGACAACAACAAACCAACGACAGCATAACTATTGCATTTAATCTTATCTTTATCAAAATCTTCAGGCCTTCCACGGTCATTTTCGTTCAGGTTTGCCGCTGCTGCCACTCTTTTGGATGCCACAACCTCCACCTTTGGGCTTGTTGATTTCTTTTTTTTTCTCAGATCCTCCCTTAGTTTCCCCCTTTGGGTTTTTAGCAACTGTGTTTCCCTTAGCTTCCATGCACGGCCACTTTTGCTGCCCACAAGCTTAATTCATACTGTCATAGTCATCAACTTTGAGGTTGTCACATCCTTTCCTTTTGGCCATGTGCTCCTCTCTGCCATATTTCATGTTGACTCTCATGATTAGCATCAACTTTTATTATTCACCACTGCAAATTTAACTGCCTTTAACGCATTATTATATCAACGTCCTCATGAAGTTTTTTTATCTAGGACAAATCCAGCTTTTTTTTTCTTTTAATGTTTATCACATAAATTATAAGGTTAACAAGAACATCATTCTCTCACATTCTCCGTTTCATAGGAATTTTCTGTTCTGCCAATTCATAGGAATCCTACTGGTGCATGATGCTAATGTTTTTCTAGTGTGTTTGTTGTTTTCTTACTGTGCTGCTCTCTCATTCTGCATTGTTTCGCCATAGACTGCTTTATGCACTTGACATAGGTCATGCATATCAGCCTTGGTGTTCAATTGTCACATATCCTGACATCAAATGATTGCCTGCTTGTTTTCCTTGACATCCTGCATATATGCCAAAAAAATTTGCATTGATCAACGATGAGAAAACTACATCAAAGTGACAACTTCAAAATTATGTTGGCCATATTATTCAAAAGTGAAATATGCACGATGTATTAGCCGTTGAGTTTTTTTGAGTGGTGCTTCACTACATCTCTGAAGAGATTTCTCATGTCTTTTGGAAAAGTTGAATAATTTTGAAATTCTTGATTGGATTATATAATATTTTGCGGTATAGTGCCTGCTTTTTAGGATACACAATGGATAAAGATGATACTTTATGGACTATATTAAGTTTTTTATACTTAGAAGTATTGTTTGAAGGCATCTCAATCTCTGAGTGTAGTTGTTGATGATGAAGTTGCAGAGAAACATTAAAGGGTATGGCTTACTTGGAATTAAGCTTTTACAACAAACATTGTGAAGATCTTGAAGGAATGTTGAGCATCAATATCTCAAGGGAAATTCTCTATCAATTATTTTTATTATTTTTTTGTGAACTCTCATAGAAATCTTGTATGATATATATGCAAGTATTCATCACAGAGAATAAAGTTGCATATGATTATGCTTTTAAGAAAAGGAGCATTTACATACATACCACCCAATTCTTATATATTTACATATTTAGTATGTAAACTTTAATATTTACATAAATAACACCTAAATCTTTAATACCACATCAAAAATGTTACTATCAAAGGTGAAATCTACTTTTTCATGCATAGGAAAAGTGTCATATATGTAAATATCAAGCTTTAGGTGTTAGTTATGTAAATGCCTAAAAATTGTGTGGTATGAATGTATATCTTCCTAAAGAAAATTGGTAAATCTTAGCTGGTTTGAGTATTATTTGATTATCAAAATTATATGTTACACAATTTTTGAGGAGTACTTGATGTTGATGATGAAGTTAAGCTTAGCCTATCTTTTTGCAGTATGAACCACGTGGTTATTTATTTTAGTTTGAGTGAATTCTTCAAGACATGTTTAATTGTGAAAATGAAATGTTATGCCAAATTTATTAAGTTTACTAAGGTGCAAAGGACATGATATTAACTTAGGTAATGCTCATGTAAGCAAAAATCCACATGAGACATTGTGATAACTAACTTCTTTACATGAAATGGGCTTCGTATGAAGCTTGGAACATCTCCTCAATTCTTCGCACTTAGTCTTCAGTATTCTCATAATGAGAGGAGCTTAAGTATCTTCTATATTGTTTCTTGAGGTGGTAATAAATTATTGCTCAAGCACTATTGTGCGGCCCATTTCTTTTGGAGTACTTGGGTTTAATTGCAAACACAAGGAAATTTCATATAATTTTTTAATAAATTTTTTTGTTAGAGTGCTTTTAGTTCTTGTGACAATTATATGTATAGAAATAAGTCATTATTACTGAGTTTCGTTTCCCCACTCAAACCTATAGGGTGAGACTTTTTTATGATGTAGGCAGGATTCAAATTCAAGATCTTGACAACAACTTTCAAGTTTCTTACCAACTGTGCTGATTGTCACTTACAAAGTAATTATTTATTTTTATTAATACGTTAGTTCATGCACTCAAATGCAAGTTCTCTAGAAAGAAGAAAAGTCCTTCAGCCAATTGACCTTCATAGTTGAGCTTAGGTGCGGTAGAAATGATAATATTTGCTTTGTATCTACTTTTTTTTAAAACAAATATTTGATTAACAAGATTGTTGTCATTTTACAGGGGTAGAGGTTCAAGAGCTGTCTTGAAGTGGTTAAAATCTGGAGCACTGATACATGATGCTAGTTATAACCATCCTGTCCAATTGGAGGGTCCTGAGGTCGGCATTACGCATTTCTTTTGTCACTATTATTTGTTTGAATTTATTCATTGACTTATTTGGATCATTTATATTAAATTCCGCTCTAGTTGGCTTTCTAAAGAAATGTGTCATGATATAAAATATTTATATTCTCTCCTAGCCAAAGAAATAAAAGAAGATGGTTTTTCTAAAGTGATACTAATGAGCTTCTTTTGAATAGAAACACTATGCATTGTCCAAACGCTGTGGGCAGAGTTTAGAGGGCATTTTATTTGGAAGTTTGTACTTTGCTTTTGAAGCACAATGCTCTCTAAGAGCGTTTTGCATTTATTTTTTCCGCAATTGAGTTTCTAATACCTTTTGATTAATATCCTTGCTTTTTTTTATTGATGCGTGGTCACCCTGATTTGATCTTATTACTGTTTGGTTTGTTGAATTGTTTATAAGCTTTTTGGATTTTTGTGCTGTTTTATTGAGTTTAATGTCTCTATATAAGTGCAAGCTTGTAACTGGTGATTTATTTTGGAAATTTATTTGTTTAATATGAAATGGGGTTCTTTTTTCTCATAGACTAATATTGGTTTTAAATTTTTGTAACGTGCATGCAATTTTTTTAATCTATTCCCTTTTTTAGCAAAGTTTTGATTGAAGTTTTAATTTTTATTTAATGCACCTTACAAATTGTTTGATGCGTAGATTTCACATTGTCATTTTATCCTGCTTAAGATGGTTTAATAGTTTATCTTGATATTTAATTGCACTCAGCTTACTAAAATGTAGTTTTAAGACTTTACTGCATGTTTATTAGGTATATGAAATTGTATAAGGTAAGTGCTTCTGTTACACCTTGTTTGTTGTGCTTTGAAAAACATTGATTAAACTTGCTAATGTATTCAATATGTGGTTTCTTAAAAGTTCTGGATTCAATGAATTCCTGCATTGATTATATCTTTTATAGAATGGCCTTTTACTTTGAATTGGCAAAAAAAATCTTCAGGAAGCTATCTTGGATATAATGAGGATGGTCTTGCGACCAGTTCCTTCAGGTTTTTCAGAACAAATGTCTAAGTCAGTAGTTTATGGAGCTTGCTATGCTAACTCAATGGTATGTCCTAGTTTGAAAACCTTCAGCGCTTATAGATATTTCAAGATTGAATGTGCACATTCAAATAGTGAATTAAAATCGTTACCATTTATAGCTTTACCATGTTAGATCCCCGCATCCCAAGTTCATTGCTCCAGTCATTTACATGTGGCTACCACTGAAAAGAGTAGAGAATTACATGGATTCTGAACAACTGGATGGTTGCAGCAGCTCCAGTAGATCTGAATGTAGTACTTCACGACAGTTGTGGATATGGTTACATCCTGCTTCTTACAATGAAGGATTTGATGCATTGAGATGTGCTTGTCAGAAAGAGGTGCCAACATTGTCCTTCTTTTATGCTAAAGGATGATTTAAGATTATATTATCAGCCATCCAGCAACATTTTTAATTGTTTGAATCTCATACTCGTTATTTCTAACTTTGAATGTGAAAATACAGTGTTTTCCACTTACAGAATTTGTTGAATACTCCACATTGGAATTCCTTTGATTAATTTGATGCAGATGAATGAAACTGGTACCTCTGTAAGTTGCCTTTCTATGGAGGGGCATATTGCAAGGTTGGAAGTCATTGGAGCCAAGTCACTGACGATTCTCCAGAAAATATTAGTTCCTATTCCAGAGTAAGTTTGGAATTGCCATTCACTTCGAGTAAGACAATGCCCATTTTTATTTCCACTGTTGCAAACGTTTCGATAAAATTTGCAGGTGTCACAAAGTTGGTAGCCGATGGTTATTGAGTTGCTCTTCTTTGAGAGGGTGCTCAAATTCACAATTAATTAGTAATTTCGTTCTTGAACATGCTGATAACCTTCCATCTCACGCCATTTTTTCACTAGAAGTTCAAGATCCCCGAGATTTACCTGTGAAAGAAACAAAGTGTTTTCCTACAACTGCCAGTTCTGGTAGTTGTCCACAGCATCAGGGTCTTGTTCATGATTCCACTGTCATGTTGGAATCAACCGGGAATAAAGACTTGTTACTTTCATTCTGGTCAAAACCTGAAGCAAATGGAGTTTTTCTTTCTGATTGTAGACAATTATGGGATTCTTATTTAAATTTGAAACCTCCATTGCCAGAAAATGTTATCTGCAGAAAGCGGCATTGTAAGCATCTAAAACAGTTTTATCTGGATCCTTCTCATTTTGAAGAGTCAGGTGGTGAAGTTAGAGATGGTTATGATCAGTCTTGCCCCATTATACTTTTAAGGCATGCACACCATGAAACGTTTAACTTGGGGTAAAGAGCAATGCAAATCGTTATGTTACTTACTGTCTTTTCTTTTATTACTGGTAATGGTTGTTTCCTTTAAAACATCATACACTGATTTTAATTTCTTTCTTGCAGGTGGTCTTTAATTCTTCCTTTAAGTTGGGTAAAACCTTTTTGGATGTCTCTTATCTTAAATAAGGCACATGCAATTGGATTAAGAGAAAAGCGGTGGATAGCTTGCAATGTGAGTTGCATGCAATCAAACTGTGTGATGCTTTTAATTCTAGGCTTTAACAGCAATAGAGTTCATTGTCATGATGAAGAAAAAAATAATTTTAGATTGAAAATTATGTCTTCTATCTAGAATTATTCACGAGTTCCTTGTTTGTGAGATTTTATATTCCTTAGCTTCTCTTTGCAGGGTGGGTTACCTTCTTTCCCATATGATTTCCCTGATTCTTGTGCATACTCATCACTCATGACTGCTGAAGCAGCAAAACCGAAGAAGCTGCTAAGCTTCAATCTCCTGCTGTGAGATCTATAAGTGTTCCCTTAACTCCCCAATGGCATTGTGTAGCTCATACTCTCCATAGATGTTTTAGTACGGATGAGTCATGCTATGCTGGTAGAGAAACAGCTCCTGACACATCATTTTACATGGAATCTCAAGATAACAATCAATCCTCTTATGAGCATGCCAGGGAATCTTGTAACGTTTCAGTTGTAAGAACATCAAATGATTTAAATTATATATTGGAAAAAACCAGTGGTGAAGAGTGCCTCGACCAAGATGGAGGACCTTTATTTGTGAGAGTTCTGATTCATGCTTTCAAGGAAGGTTCTTTTGAAGAAGGAGCTGTTGTCTGCGCACCTGCGCTTGCAGATCTCCCAGCATTTATGTCTAGGTCATGTACACATTTTCTCTTATTTGTCATCTAAATATTTTGATTTTTTATATTTTTGGTGAAGTCAAATCACGCTTTGCAAGAATCAGGGAACAATTTAGATCAGTCTTTTCTGCTTTTATATGTTTCACCCAGCGAAACATCAGGCTTGCCACATTTAGTCTTACGAGAGTTTTCTTTGAAACCACAGATCGGAAGAACATTCTCCACTACAGATGCCACAGTCCTTCATTAAATCTTATTTCACAAGGCAAGGTTCTGACAAGTGGGAGCTACACGTGCCACAGGATAGCTCAACACTGCTGTGGTACAGGTGGCCGATTGGTTTCATCACTACCGGCTTTGTTCGCGGAAGGTTTGCACTGCACCCTTTTGAACTCCATGCTCTTATTATTCTGTTGTTTTCATCATATATGGTGAAACATATTCTCATCACAAGAGTTCATGATGAGAGAGAGAGAGACAGCTGCAATAAAGTCCTCAAAATTACTGCTTTTCCTTAGAGCTCTGTTGGTCGCTTGAAATTATAAATTAACATTAATATTGAACTCTAGCTAAACCCTCTCAAATGTATTAGAGATTTCATTTTCACCCACAAAATATGTGAAATAAAATCATTATTTTTTAAACATATTTTCTATTTTCAAGCAACCAAGACTTGAAAGTGTAGAAGATCGCTGTTGAGGTTGGATCCTTTCATGTTCTTGAACTGAACTTATCTGGCGTTGGGACTTGTGAAGAAGTTTACTACAGTAAATCTTATAATTTGAAAGCTTTGTAATGATGAATGTAGTCATTCAGATATCAGCTGCTCATTTTTTTTATCTGATTAACAGTGGTAAGCCCGCTGCAATTGCATTCTGTGAAGTAAGAATCCTTAAAAGGCTGAAAGAGCAGCAAGGAAGAGTGATGAACTCAGCAGGACCTCAGATTTTTGTGCTGGTTAGAAACTTGAAATCAAGTACTTATCGACGTGCGGTTGCCACTATTTGCCCAAATCTGGAAGATGAAGAACCTTTCAGCAAAAATGTAGGCGACCTCTCAGAAGTTTCAGTGATGCAGTGAGGTTTAGAGTTAAGATTGCATATTTATTTTATTATATCTATATATCTAGATTATGATGAAATAAGGAGTTACATGCGCACCTATTTGATAGGTTACTTATATTTTTATAAAACGAATCATAAGTTCATAAATTGAGGATGTTTTTTTTAATGAGCTGACTCTTTCTGTTCTGTGCTCTCTCTCCCTCCCTCCCTCTCTATGTTTTAATTTATGGCGATAACTATCTTATAATTTTTAGATATTTTCTAGTGACAAGTTTTAGCTAAATGAAAGTTTCATTTTGATTTATTTTTAAAGAAACACAATTCTTTAACATTCACTCATAATGATTCTCACTAGTATTTTTGCAGTGAATTACAGTCACCAATTATCTGCAATAATGAAGACAATAATGAACACAACAGAGCATCAGAGATGCAAAATAGTGAGCAGACCCAATTAAAGAGCTACATAAATCTCTTCAATAATATAATTCATGGATGCTATGGCTATGTATGTGCACTGTTATCTGTGCAGCTTTATAATTGCTAGGCAGTAAATTAAACTGGGCTCTTCATCAATGAAGAATCAATCAAAAAAGCATTATAGTAGAAAACAAACATAAAGAGAATATGAAGTAGCAGGTGTTCTCTTGTTAAGGTTAATTAATTATAGGTTGTATATTAAGACTGATCGATGACCTCTTCCCTGAGAGTTAAGAGGGCATATCGACTATTCTTCTTGTGAGCATTAGAAGTGTTTTCTTAGAAGCCTCTTGAGCTATTTTTTTTATTTTTGTTTTCTAGAAAAAATATAATTTTTTTTGTTTAATATGTTTTATAACTATTTTTATTTTTATTTTCAAAATTTAGATATACATGCAATAAACTTTAGATATTTCAATTATTTTTATAAACAAATACTGTTTTATTTTCATTATTGTTATAATCTTATTGGTTATTGTAGCTTCTGACAATAACATGTAATAGATCAGATGTGGTTGAAAAAGATCAGAATTATAGCTGAGAAATCTAATGCAGCATCATAGTATATATTTAAGAAAGCATTGAATAAAACACATTTCATTTCATAAATAACACTTAAGATGTATATATATATATATAAACAAAATAATGAATCGAACAAACTTAGAATCATTTGTTCAAATAATGTAGTCATCGCATTAGAGAAATGAATGTGTTACAAATGCATTATGAAAAAAGAAGTCCATTTTTTTTCTATGCAATATATATTTCTACTTGCTCAAATGCCACAAATCAGCTATATTTGGGTTTTATAAATTGGTTAACTAAGACATGTAGATATGCTTCAACATCCTTATTGTAATTTGTAGTATGGTGCCATATTACTTTCCTCTCATGTGAAACTTATACGTTTATAGAAGGCTATTATGGTCATGAGCTACTTTTAGATAGAGGATATTTTATTTTTATTTCTTAACTTTTGAGATAATTGATGATTATGATGAGCACCATTAAGTCTCACAAAGCTGTCATTATGGTTCCACAGGCCCTTGTATACCTTCTTGAGTTGGTAATATAATTGATATCAAAATGAAAATCTTTGACTTTAATATGTTCAATTCTTGATCTCCTGAAATCGGATAACCCTTTATATTACTACTACTCAGCTTTTGCTGCTCCTAAAAGTTTATAATATATTTTTACATTATCTCATCTTTCTCCAGAGTTGTTTGGATTCAAGAAAATTGATATATGGGGCTAAAATTGCAACTCTTGATGAAAAGATTGTGTCGTGTAATTTTTAAAGAAATGAAATAATAGATAAGACATTACTTAGATATTTCGCCCTCATTTTGTGAGGATTTTAGATCTGGTTTCAGGTTCCTTATAGGCACAAGCACCTATAGTTAATTACCCCTCTCAAAACTGAGTGAGCATTTTCGATTAAGGCTGGTTGATGAATCATTAAATAACAAGTATACAATGGCAGTGAGTGGAGTTTGGAAATTATGAAATTTATCATTTTAATTTAAAACTTTTGGTTGTGGGAACGATGACGCACCCGATCTAGATCCCATGGTTATATCCGCCATGGCCTCGCTTACTTAGGAGGTAGAATGACCCAACCAAATGATCCTCGAATACGGTTATGTCGCTTAAGAAATTCAGTAAACTGGGGTGAAGTTTGGACAAATATAAGTCAACCTTAGCTAACAGAGGGTTTTTCGTCCGATCAAACACATTCTATAATTCACAGTTCAAAGAACAAAATCATTGAAGAACATACGATCATGTGATCATAATTTAGTATATCATACATCCATAATGACACAATGGAGACGAAGGATTCATAAAATAACTACCCAAGTGGGATTAAGGCTTGTTGTTGTTGTTGTTGTTTATATATGGCGATCCATCCGAGAGCTCGGGTCAAATCATTTATGTGCATTTGTGACAAAATCATGCAAACAAAGGACACGGGCCACGTTCTTATGGGCTTAAGATTTTTTAAATGTGAAAATAGTTATGTATTTGATTTGACATTGGCTCTATGTGAACAAAAGTTTTCTTAATTTGTTACCCTCGACAAACAGTTGCGGATGGGTGGATGAATTTTACTTTAAATTTAAATAATTATATATATAATTTAAATCATTTATGGGAGAGAGTAATTGAGCATAGGTTACGATGTGATACAAAAGTTTCTCACAATTAGTTTGGTTTCATGTCAGGTAGGTCTACTATGGATGCTATACATTTGTTAAGAGGTTTGATGGAGAAGTATAGAGAAAGTAAGGAGGATTTACATATGATATTTATTGATTTAGAGAAAGCTTATAATAAAGTTTCAAGAGATGTTCTTTAGAGAGTTCTAGAACAGAACGGAGTTAATATTGATTATATTCAGGTCATTAAGGATATGTATACTAGAGTTGTTACTTGTGTCCAAACACAAGGAGGATTGACAAAATATTTTCCCATTTCAATTGGATTACATCAAGGATCGGCTTTAAGCCCTTATCTTTTTGCTTTTGTTATGGATGTTCTTAATAGGCATTTACAGGAAGATGTACCTTGGTGTATGCTTTTTGCTAATGACATTCTTCTTATTGATAAGATTAGAGAGGGAGTCCAAGAGAAACTTGAATTGTGGAGGTCAACATTAAAGTCTAAAGGTTTTCATTTAAGTAGATCTAAAGCGAATATATGGAGTGTAATTTTAGTAGAAGTTCTAGTGATAGTGACATTAGGTGAACAAGTCATTAATAAGAGCGAGATTTAGATATTTAGGCTCTATTGTTCAAAATGATGGTGAAATTGATGGAGATGTTATTAGTAGAATTCAAGTTGGATGGTTGAAGTGGAGGAATGCATCCATGTGTGTGATAGAAAAGTTCCACTTAAACTTAAGGAAAAATTTTATAAGATGGTGGTAAGATCTGACTTATGGTGCGAATGTTGGCCAAAAAAGAGAAGCATAAGACTAAGTTAAGTGTTACAGATGAGGATGCTCGTGTGGATGAGTGGCTTTACTCTTAGAGATAAAATCTGAAATGAGTATGTTGGAAAAAGTTGGAGTAGCTTGGGTGATAAGATTAGAGAGATCGCTTAGATGGTTTGGCCACATTAAGCGTCAAGTCATGACAGGAGAGTAGATGCATTAGATTTGACTTATCTTAAGAAAGGTAGGTAGACCTAAAAGACTTGGTTAAGATGTATAAAAATTACTTTAGTATACTAATTAAATGAGAATTTGACACATAATAGGACACAATGGAGAGAAGGATTCATGTAGCGACCAAGTGGGATAAAGGCTTGTTGTTGTTGTTATTGTTGTATATATATATATATATATATATATATATATATATATATATATATATATATATATATTGAATATTTGATCATTTTATAATTGATTTGAATTTGAATATATAATGATTTGACATTAGAATTTAAATATATATATTATTATGAAAATCCCTCTAGTTGAAATATTCAGTTAACACAACCATCATTGGGGTGGTTTATTATTTCGTTGTTTTAGATTCTATCGACTCTATTAATTTAATAATAGAGGATCAGATCTGATGTCATATGATAGAATTAGCTTCACATATTTTATTAGGTTAAAGATATTATAATAACATTATTAAATTTTTAGATTTTGTTAACCTGAACCCGATCCTAAGACCTAACCGGGAATCAACTCGCGCAGCATTCTCGGACACTAAGTTTAAGCATTTAGCGTAATGTCGAGGCCCATGCAGGTGCATTTGATTCAGCATTAATTTAAACTTAAGGGATTTGTATAATATTATTTGTTTTGACTGAATTTCATTCTAAGTATAGAATTTTAGATAAAATTTTAACAAAGATTGACCTCCATCGTTCCCACATGGGGCTACAACGGAGTTAATCACCATGCCAAGAAAGACATATATAGGTGGTGTAAACACCACGACAGAATGCGTCATCCCACAATGTCAAGAAAGATATGTATGGGTCTTTAAAGTACCTGTATGAAGCACAGATTTCCCTGTCACGCTAAGAAAAACGTGTACGTGTACTTACATACTTGCAATTTTAGTTTAAGATATCAAATTTAGCTTTTTAATTGATTTTTTATTAATTTGTTTATGCCTACTGTCAGTGTAGAAGTTTGATAGCATTAAAGATCTCGACGCCGTCCCCATGTGGGGCTACTGTATCTTGGTCCACCATGTCAAGGAAGGCATGTATGGGTGGTATAAACCACAGACTGAATGCGCATTCCTACCATGCCAAGAAAGATATGTATGAGGCTCTAAAGTACCTACTAAAATAGATTTCTCCGCCACGCCAAAAAAGGGGTGTACGAATACTTTTATACCTGCAATGTTACTTTAAATAATAATTTTATGTTGCGACATAATTTTATGTTAAGCTGTGTAGCCCTCCCCTGTCGGTGTGAAGTTTGACAGTATTTCGGCAGCATTACAACGTTCTCCCCTTGTAAGGGGCTGCTTCGGGATGCTGAGCCTGCCAACTACGTCAATAAAGGCGTTTATGGGTGGTATAAATCACGGTCTGAATGCGTATTCCCACCATGCCAAAAAAGACATGTATTGGACTCTAAGGTACCTGTTGAAATAGATTTTCCCGCCACGCCAAGAAAAGCGTGTACGGGTACTTATACACATGCAAGCAAGTATAGATTTTCCAGCCGCACCAAGGAAGGTGTGTATGGGTACTTATACACCAATAAAGAAATATATATTTCCTCGTTATGCCAAGAGAGGCGTGTATGGATACTTATGATCAACAGGCTCGAGCGAGCAGCGTGCGGGCACGCGGAGGCGCTTGCAGTGCGCGACGCGGAGTGATTCGCCAGGATTGTTGAGAAAACCTCCAGCAATCAGAAGACAGTGAGCAGAGTGGGGTTTAAGGAGAGGGAGGGGAGAGAGAGAGAGAGCTTATAGGAGAGGGAGAAGTGTCGACTGAGGGTTTGGGAGAATAGAAAAAATTAGGTTTAGGGTTTTAAGGGAGGTATTTATAAGATATATTTTTTAACTATTTTATTTGTCATAGTTTGGATTTTTACGACGACATCATCACATAGACAATCTATATGTCAATTCTAGGTTACTCTGATGTTCCGGACGCAACAATGCAGTCTATTTCACGATCGGAGACCGTTTGATTTAAGTCGGCGTCGAATCGGGATCAATTTCAGTTCAAATTTGCACGTCGTCGCTTCCGCATGTTCGATATTCGCGCAGACTCGTCCGAATTGACCGCAGATAGTCTTATTTAATAGGTTTCGTTTCAATATTAATAGCATGATCAATTTCACGAACGAAGGTCATTTGGGCATTGGCATTTTTTCGAATTGATGCGTCGACATCGACACTTCTTCTTGACGGCTCGAATTATGCAAGATGCATATTCTGATCAATTTTGATATTCAAAACTCGATGGAGGAGTCCATTCGTCGATCGGAGGTCGTTCCGACTGATTTTCGGTGGCGTCAAGTATATTTCAGCTCCGATTTGCATGTTGTTGTATTTGATTGCTCGATATTGATGCATACTCGTCCGAATTGAGCGCGAACAGTCTCATTTGATAGGTTTTGACGTTTTGACGCTAACAACACAATTAATTTTACAAACGGAGTTCGTTTGGGCATCATCGTGGCTTCTTGATCTCGATATGCATGTCGGCGCATCGACGACCCTCCTTGATCGGTTAACCGTCGAACTATGCAAGATGCATATTATGATCAATTTTGACGTTTTGAACGCGATGGCGGAGTCCATTGGTCGATCAGAGATCATTTTGACTAATTTTCAATGCTGTTGAGTGCATTTCGACTCCGATTTACGCGTTGAAGCTCGTCAAACTCATATTGTGAGTTCAACTTTACTTATGACGCATGCATGAAGGTCAACAATATAGAGCAAGAGGCTCAAACAAAAAATGTTAGCTAATAACATTTATAGTATCATGTTATAGTATCTTTTTACATGTTATATGATTAATTATGTAGAAGGGTGATGATTTATATTTTACATTTTAGTCATTTGTAGAGAGTATGCAAATTTAAAATCTTTCCTCTTTCTTTCTATCCAATCACATAATCATCTTTAATTATTTTTATTATACTTATCACTATCAAAAGTGTCAATAGAACCAACCTACACTCAAGAGAAAATATCAATTGCCATAATTAATTTTCTAATTTAGAAATTTTCAAAGGCAACAGTGATATCAACACATGTAATTTTCATTTCACTTTTTTTTACTAATTAATATTATGATGACATTATTTAAAAAATTAAATTAATTATTCCAATTTTTGATGATTTCAAATTTAATTCATTTGAAATTAATACAAAATTCATTGATATTTTTCATTATAATTGATTTTGATATGATTATTATGCTGACAACGAAATATGATTTTAAAATCATAGCATAGCATAGCATGGCATCAACAAATGAAGTATTTAATTTGTGCCAACATTTGAATTATAATCATCAATAGAGTAAAGTAGCCTAATTATGATTCATTCAATAATGCTACAATATTAACAAACTAAATCAAATAAATAATGCAATAAACGTTATAAAGTTAGAAGCATTCATTGAAATAAGAAGAAAAATTAATGGCCACAGCACATAGTACAGTATTTCGGGACAAAGAAAGCCAAATAATGCAGAAAAAATAATACGAAAACAAGCTTTGTATTTTTGTGAAAGTATTGAGGAGATCCAAAGCATGGTGGTCCCTTCCTCTTCTTATATTTTATTTTCTCCCATGAAAGAGCACTTGCTCGCCTACCGCTAGAGATGGATAGTCACCCGCGGCGCACCACATCCTTCGTATGTTCACAACCTCAAATATTGAACATTATTTTTATTTTAACTCATTTATTTGTACTTTATCTTTTTTATCATAATTTTTTGAAATTCTATTTGGTATAGATTATAATATTATTTATAAATAAATAAATATTTATTTATTTATTCATGTTATGCCCGCTTGGTGGGAGAGGCGAGAGCGCGCAGCCAGCGTTCCTGCCGTACCTGGGGAAGCAGCATTGGGGAGCATGATTTCTTAACGTGGTCCACTGTCTGTTTCGTATTTAAGAAGCAGCCTTGGAATTGCCGCTCAAACTATAGAAGAAGCGAAGGGCCTGTCTCTCTCTTTAATCTTTATTTCCCTTTGTTTCCTTCGGAGTTCAGAATGGAGACTTCGACACAAATAACAGCGGGTCAGGTAATTGCATTGAGAAGAATCAGAAATTTTGTTCATAGCTTTACGGTTTCTGTCATTCTTCTTGTGAATTGCTTTGATTTCGCGAAAAAAATTTATCTTCCTCGGCAGTTTGATTTATCCTTTTCAGTGATATGTTTCGATTCTTCTCGATGTTTGGTTTGTTGCAAGAAAGTGTATTGAATAAACAGAAATGCTTTGTTACTTGAGTCACTTTGAGGGACTGTTTGGCTACAAGTAGGAGTTGCATTTAGTAAATCCTTACTTATATTTGCAACACTTGGGATTTGAATGAAGTAGAAGAAGAAGCACAATAAAGAAAAGTGGTGTAAATCTCTTAAATTTTCTCTCCTCTGTAACGACATGAGGAAAATAAGATTTATGAAGATAGTGAGTATTAGATTAGTAAGTAGGATTTATGTGGCTCAAAAATATGTTTAGCAAGATTATTCTCTAATCATGGCTAAATCTTGCAACCAAACAACCCCATTGCTTTCCATTATCTTGCAAAACAAGTGGAACCGGATTGCATGTGTTTGATTGAATTTATCAAGTTTAGGGAATCCACAATTCATTGTTTCCTCCAAATTTCACCAGTAATTCTACATATTTTCTTCGTTTTTGAAATAAATATATATTTTTGTGCGGGTTAAAAGCTCTGTCTGATCTGATATTCTGACGATGGGAAAGAGAGACTGCTAAAATGCTCATTTCCTGGTCAGAACATTGAAAGATTTATATATATATTCAGCTGAAAACTGGGATGTGGAAATATTATCTTTTGATACTGTGGCAGGTGTCTTTTTTACTCGGTTACATCCCTATATTTTAGTCTGGGTGTACTCAGCTATTGCAGAACTGGAGAAGAAAATACAATTCAATGCTGTGAGTTATTGGCAAACACACATACTAGTCATCAATGCTAATATCTGATTCTACTAACGTTTTGAGATTTCAAAAATGGTATTGTCTTTCTTTCAGTGGAAAACATTCTGATGCAGATTTGGCTTCTCTGAATCTCAGGCAAGATAGGGAGGATGCTGAAACTCATCTGCTAGAGGGAGGCCTTGTAGCAGATTCTTCAGAAACCTGCAAATTTTTACCCCTTGTCAGGTCTTCTTTATAATTTGCTTCTGGTATAAAATAATTTACTTCTGGTTGAAACCATGCTCTTGTGTTGGATTGTTTAGGTTCTTCTGTTTGGACAAGGATTTCTTGATTGAGAATCGCTTGATCTTAAGAGCCATGTAAGCAGAGTTCGCCTTGGCTTTTGGATTCAATTATAGTTTGCAGAGTGAGATTGCACTGAACTTAATCTGAATGACAATTTACAGGGTGGAATTTGGAGCTCTTCTATTGTACTATTATATTTGTGACAGGACTGATCTTTTTCAAAAGTCGGCAAAGGTATTGTTTGTTTTTCCAGCAATGAATTTTTCTGTAAGGATATGAAACATAGTCTTCCATGAATTTTTCTGTAAGGATATGAAACATACTTTTCCATAGATATTATTGACTAGGAATCGTCAAAGATGAAAACTTTTATGTTAAATTTTGATGGCAACGACCATTCTTAAATTCATTGTATTCTTTACAGGCAGAAAATCAGCATTTCTACCATTAACATATGAGAAGGATCATTGAAAGAGAATATAGGGAATTTTATGATGACATGCAATGCAATTCTAAAGACATCCCTAAATGCAATGGTAATTATGATGATCACATTAAAAAAAAATACCCAAAAGAAATGCTACTGAGATTCCTGGAGCTTTTAAGGAAAAGAAAAACAGAAAAGTGAAAAAGTTAAAACTGAAACTCATTAGAAATCTTATTTGCCATATCCTGCATGCAATATATATCCAAAACCATCTTCAGGCTACAAGAACATGAATTCAATCTATGAAATCTGAATACAAGGGTGCTTTTTGAGATTACCAAGTCCAATTATTTGCTCTGTCAAGCTTTTTTGTTCATTGAGCTGTCGTAGACCCATTGCACCTTAAAGATTTATGCCATTAACAAGAAATTTAGGCTTCGTTTGGGAGAGCTTTTTTTGTGCGTTTTGCTTTTGAGAGCGTGAATTTTTAATTTTGATAACCGTTTGAATAGTTAAAGTGTTTTATTTCCATCTCAGAAGTTCGTTTTATTTTCAAAAAACAAGACAAATACTTTTCGAAATATTTTAAACCGCCTTTTCGGAATCCCAAAAGTTTTAAACGTAGTTTAGTTGTTATTTCAGAATCCATCTCAAATCACTATAAGGGTGAAAACAAACCAAAAGAGAAAAGGAACTAAAAATTTTTCTTTAAAAAAAGTAAGAAAGATGAAGCGATAATCATAAATATCTTGCACCAATCCCTTTGTGACGTACTCTCACATTCATTTGAGAACAACCAAAAAATATTCTATCAGTTGGCATCCATCATAGTTTCCATAATGGCCATTATGCAGCCAAAAGTAATCAAAACACAGCCAATAAAAGACTAAAACTCCTAACAGGTTTCAAATACCTTCTTTTAATGCCTTTCTCATTATATTCTTACCATTAATTCATTGTTTGTGCTGTTAAACATAAATTCTTCCTTAAGTAAACTTAATCAAAGCCCATATACGATCACCAATGGGAAATCCTAGATCTCCAGGACTCTTGTCTACTGCTTCCTCAATGATCAGTTTGTTGGGTTGTGAAAATTGGAATGTAATATTTTACAAAATGCTTCATTATTATTTTTACTTATATAAAATTATAATATTCTTCTATTCTATTCTCATGAAAATTAGAACTCAATTGATAATGAAATGATTGAATAAATCTGTAGAAATCATTGAGAAATTTAAAAGAGACAAAATCAATAAATATTTATAATTTATTCATCATAATTAGAATTTTAGTTGTTTCCAATTTGAACAAATTTAGGAACGCTAATAATGATATGTAAAAGAACTTAGATCAAGAAAATAAGCCACCAAAATAAAAATTGTCTCATTCTAGCATCAGGAGAGGACTTCCCTCGAAATTAGGCGGTGTCATTTATACTGCAGCTAATGGAATTGCATCCATTCGCAGTTTTGCACACACAAGATTAAAATCTAGAAAAAAAAATAGTCAATCAACATTAATCATTTACATTTTTCCTAACATTTATTTTAAGGGGGATTTGTATACATACCACACAATTCTTATGTATTTACATATCTAGCACCTAAACTTCATTTTTACATATATATATAACACCGATCTTCAATATCACATCAAAAATATAATCATCACTCACTTTTTATAAGTGAAATACACATTTTATCGTTAGATAAGTAAATATCTAATTTTAGGTGTTAGATATGTAAATGCATAAGAATTGTGTGGTATGTATGTAAATCTTCGTTATTTTAATTAAATGTGGTTGGCACAAGATTAATCCAATTTAATCTCAAATAGCCTTCAACTTCATAACTCAACGTTATTCATAAATTTAGAATTTTAAACAACCAAATAAATCTCGGGAACAGCAAGCATTGTAACGGCTGCATTACAAATTTTCACATAAGCAGAAGCCAGCTCATAACAACCTTGCTGAGTTTAGTTGTCTTTTTAATAACCTTATGCTGTTAGCTATTTTGCAACTAATATGCTTACGGTGGTAACTATCTTTGCAGAATTACAACAGGGACCTTTTTTTGTTCCTGTACTTCCTTCTTATTATTGTAGCTGCCATGACTTCCTTTAAGGTCCATCATGATGGATCAACATTCTCTGGAAAGCCCATATTGTATCTGAATAGGCATCAGACCGAGGAGTGGAGGGGGTGGATGCAGGTTCGCTAACAAGTTTATTTTATTTATTTTTATCTTTTGAAGCTCCTTTTGTTTTTAGTCTTTTATAGTTCAATCAATTGGTCAGACATATATATTTTATTTACTTTTTGCATATTATTTAGCCTTCAGACTTCCCTCTATTTCCTGGATTTCTATTTCTTGTTTGTGATGACATCAATGCATCTGGCCTATTATGTGATAGAAAAGTTCCACTTAAACTTAAGGAAAAATTTTATAAGATGGTGGTAAGACCTGCAATGACTTATGGAATGGCCAATAAAGATAAACATAAGACTAAGTTAAGTTACGAGAGATGAGGATGCTCAGCTCAGGTGGATGAGTGGCTTGACCCTTAGAGATAGAATGCAAAATGAGTATGTTGGAAAAAAGTTGGAGTAGCTCAGGTGGTAGATAAGATTAGGGAGAGTCGCCTTTGATGGTTTGGCCACATAAAGCGTCACGTCCGATTACAGAGAGTAGATGCATTAGATTTTTATGTTAAGTGGTAGAGGTAGATACGAAAAGACTTGGTTAAGATGTATTAAAATGATCTTAGTATACTTGAATTAAATGAGAATTTGACACATAATAGGACACAATGGAGACGAAGGATTCATGTAGCCGACTCCACCTAGTGGGATTAAGGCTTGTTGTTGTTGTTTGTGATGACATCATTAGCTCATGAAATTCTTTGATCTGGTTCTCTTTTCATGCTTTAATATGCTTTTACAACAATGTAGTTAGTTGGAGGACTAACTAGTTGCTATTTTGCTAGTTTAAGCCTTATATTTATTTACTGTTATGCATCATTTTACATCAAGTGTCATATCTATTATCTTAAAGTTGGTAATCCTCTCATTTTCCAGGTATTATTCCTGATGTATCACTATTTTGCTGCAAAAGAAATTTATAATGCAATCCGTATCTTTATTGCTGCATATGTGTGGATGACTGGATTTGGTAACTTCTCTTATTACTATGTTCGAAAGGATTTCAGCCTTGGACGATTCGTTCAGGTATATCTAAAATCCAACCTCCACTTGCAAAGTTGAATGTACTGCTGATGTAAGTTTTTTTTTTAAATTTTTTTTTTCATCTTTAAACAGATGATGTGGAGACTTAACTTCTTTGTAGCTTTTTGCTGCATTGTTCTTAATAACCATTATATGCTCTATTACATCTGCCCAATGCATACCTTCTTCACTCTTTTGGTCTACTGCGCTCTTGGATTTCTGAACAAATGCAATGATCGAGGTTCAGTTATCGTGGCAAAAATTGCTGTTTGTTTTCTAGTGATAGTTTTTGTATGGGAGATACCTGGTGTATTTGATGTTGTTTGGAGTCCATTCACATTCCTTTTAGGTAATCCCCTTCAATTCCCTTGTTTTTTTTTTCACTTGAGGATTGTTAAGGCACTGAGATAAACTTTCATATAGGCTATGTTGATCCAAGTGCAAAAACGAAGTATCCACCCCTGCATGAATGGCAATTTCGTGCTGGACTTGATCGTTATATCTGGATTGTGGGAATGATATATGCATTTTACCATCCAACTGTAAGCATGAATGTTTCAATCATTTATATTTTTTGTAAAGTAGCTCTTCCATTTTGGTGAATTAACTTGAGCCATGAAAAAATTTTATTGTATGTCCTTGATGCTTTTACTACTACAGGTAGAGAGATGGCTTGAAAAGCTTGAAGAAGCTGAAGTAAAACGGAGAATGTTAATCAAAGCTTCCATAGTAACAGTTTGTGTAGTGGTAAACTTTCCAACTGTATATTCATTACTTTGATTTGTTTTCTGTTTCTATTAAGGAATGAATACATTTTTTTATTTTTTTGTTTGTTCTCTCTTTTAAGTATTTGATATGACTTGGTTGGCATGGCTTGATGTATGGCAGAATTGTTGTGATATTTCTAAAGTGAATCTTGTATACTGTTAGATATTCCGTTGAATCAGTGAGAAAAAAAAAATGTGAACCAGTATTCAGACAATCTATATGGACTCACAGCATTTGTTTCTTCTTCAGGCTGGATACTTCTGGTATGAGTTTGTCTACAAGCTGGAAAAGTACACATACAACAGATATCATCCCTACACCTCATGGATACCAATTACGTATGCACTTTCTCCTTTCAAGTCTTTATTTATGATCCAATCAACGTGAAATAGTAGAAATTTTTTTTCTTTTTCTTGAATGACAGTATCTACATTTGTTTGAGGAACCTAACTCAGCAGTTTAGGAGCTATTCACTTACTCTCTTGTCGTGAGTATTTCATTTCCCATTTTTTGTTCCTGTACTCAATCAATCTATATGGAATTGCCAATAATTTGTTCTTTTGTTCTCGATCAGATGGCTTGGAAAGATAACACTGGAAACCTACATATCACAGTTCCATATTTGGCTCAGGTAATTGAATTCAAGAGCCATTATCTGCTTTATGGTGTTCTGAGAATTCTTTTTCTCGTCATTGTAGAACTGGAGGACCGGATGAACAGCCAAGCATGCTACTCTCTCTAATTCCTAATTACCCAATGCTCAACTTCATGCTCACATCTGCAATCTACATCACGGTAGGTTGCTTGAAATTTTTCATTTTTTTTATCATAAAAACTAGCCCCGTATTTTTGCATATAATTTCTTTTGAAAAGTTACTGCATAGGTGTAAAGCGAGTCGAAGTTTTTTAATCGAACTAAGCTTGTTTTAAACCTGTTCTCGAGCTCGATGATTTAAAGAAAATCAAACTCGAGCTCAACTCGAACTCGAGCTCGTTTCAAAAACTCGATAAATTATTGAATCGATAATGTGATATACGATAATTACAGTTTGTTATTATGTAAACGAGCCAGCTTGATAGCTACCGAGCTGAGTCAAACCAGGCTCGAACTCGAGCTCGGAAATTTTTCGAGCTTATTTATGAGCTCGAGCTCGAGCTCGTGGCTCGATAAGCTTGGCTCGCAAGCTCGTTAACGAGCCGAGCTCGAGTCAGTTCATGAGCTGGCTTGACTCACTTACACCCCTACTCATACACCACCGATAATATGCATTTTTGAATATATAGGCAAGATTTGAATATTAAATAAGAAACTCTCTCAACTTCTTAATGCTACCATGAAGTTCACTTACCTAAAAAAATTCATACCATAAGAAGCTTTTGGACAGCATTTGCTGCAAATACAGATTACCAACTAATCAATAATAATAGCTTCAAAAATCATGGCAATTTCAGGGATTATTACGTGTAACTGGTTGCAAGAAGACAAACACAGATTCCATTATTATAGTCTCAACTTCTGATGTCTCATTTCTCTTCAGGTTGCCCATAGAATCTTTCAATTGACCAACAAGCTAAAGATGTTCTTCATACCCATCAGTGATAACAAAAATCTGGTCTGCAAAATCATTTCAGCAGGCATTATCTGTATCACCTTATACTGCCTATCATTGTTGCTGCTTAAGCTCTTATGGATCATGGTGAGAAAACGAGTCTAAATTCAACTCTTAAAACTTAATTGATTCAATTATAATCCACATTTACTAATTCCTGTTCTTGTTTGTTTCAGGGCGTGCGATCTTAAGTTGAACCTGTATTCTGGTTTGTTTTGCATAAAATGATGTAAATGTTGATGTATTAAATGTGCATTTTTTTTCTCTTTCATGGCATGTAAGAGTATTAAGAATAAAAACATTATTGCTTGTTTTGGTACGTTTACCATCTCTTAATTTATGTTTTGCGTTCTCTCTCTCTCTCTCTCTTTCAAAAAAGTTCTTTGTTCTTCGTGTTCGGCTCATTAAGTAGTTCGGGAATGATTTATAGTGAAAATTATTTTTATGTTAAAATAATTGGAGAAATAAAGTAATAAATAAAATGATTTTTATATATTTTTATTGATTTTAAAAAATATATATTATTTTGATATGACACTTAAAATACTATTAACAAGACGAATCTTGTTAAAAGCTGTCGAAAAACCTCGATCGCTCTTAAAATATCCTGAAACATTGGGATATCGCTTAAATCCTTAAATAACTCTCAAATATGAAGTGTTTATACAAATCGAAGCCTTGACGGTTTGCCCAACAAGCCAAAGATCTTACAATTCTGATTTCATTTGAGCATTCAAATGCACAAATATCATATGATCAAGGAATCATCATGAGTCGTCCGATGAGAAGTGGTTCGATTTTGCATGTATTCTGAGACGCACTCCTCCACCTATAAAATTTCATTCCTCATGCGCAAGAGAGAGAGGAGAGCTCTAAAGATCCTCCAAGACAATCGTGCCGCCACTGACGGTTGTCAACCACCGCCGCCACCGCTTGATCCTCATTAATCTCTCATTTGCCTCCATCATGACTTCTACTGATTGCTCAGATTAACCGCTGATTGCCCGCACACTTATCATTCGCTATTACTAGAATCAGCAACTCGATTGTCACATATTGTTCCTTTCTCATATATAATTCTAATCCCAGACGGGAAGATCTTGTACTCAAACGATATAATATAAGCTTTTAGGCCAGCCGTGATTTTTCCCCTTTTCGAGGTTTTCACGTAAAATTTTGGAGTTTTCTTTCACTCTTTAAATACTTGGTGTGACTTCACAAAAGCTGGGCGAGAACTTTACTCTACCGCAAAGTTTTCAGACGCATCAGCTGCAGACGCCTGTGGAAGTTGATTCTCATTATATCATCTGTATGACCAAGTTCCCAATAAGATCAAAACTACCATCGAGATGTAGCATTTCAAGCTTTTATGGCGAAAGAATGAAGATTCATCAAACTTCGCTCCTTGATTTTGTCAAAATTGGGGTAAAATCTTAATCTCGTAAGATTATCCAAATCAATATTCGATATCTAATTAATCGCTAGAGAAGAAGTCGAATACCAATAAAAAAGACCGGTTAAGGAGCAACTTTGGCTACAACAACAAATGGATGTTTTGATTCGACCTCTTCCATACAGTTAATGTCAAAGCAAAGACTCACAAACAACCTAGATAGTCAAAAGGTCCTGGACTTCCTACGACCTCTTCCATACAGTTAACGCCATCGAGTAAAGACCACAAACAACCTAGATAGGTCGCGGTGGACTTCCTACAACCTCTTCCATAGTTAACGTAATCGAGCAAAGGCTCGACAAACAACCTAGATCAAAAGGTCCTATGGACTTCCTACGACCTCTTCCACACAGTTAACGCCATCGAGCAAAACTCGACAAACAACCTGATAGGTCAAAACTTTGTACCTACTCCACACGCAACATCATCGAGCAAACACTCTAACAAACAACCCTGGATAGTCAAAATCCTCCGGATTCAATTCAATCTCTTCCAACGCGTTAACGCCATCGAGCAAAACTCGACAAACAACCCGGATAGGTCAAAACTTTGTACTAAAGTTAATACCGAGCAAACACTCGAAACAACTAGATAGTCAAAATCGCCGGATTCAATTCAATCTTTCACTTGCGTCCATCAAGAAAAACTCGACAAACAACCTCGACAGTCAAAACTTACCTACTCACAGTTAACGCCATCGAGCAAACACTATGACAAACAACCTGATAGGTCAAAATCTTCAGATTCAATTCAATCTCTTATTAACGCCATCGAAGTACAAGATCAAAAAACCTCGCCACCCTCAACAACCCAAACAAATAAAATCTCGGATGGATTCAATCAACCTCTTCCACACACACAAAAAGCGACAAACAAGTGGATGGGTCAAAAGGTCATGGACTTTCACGCCTCTTCCGCGCGCATCTAACACTCACAAACAACCTTGATGGGTCAAAATCCTCACGGATTCAATTCAACCTCTTCCACATGGTTAACGCCATCGGTAACACGAAAACAACCTCGGATGGGTCAAAGATCATCACGATTCAATTTAACCTCTTCCATACAGCACCATTGGTAAACACTCGACAAACAACCGGATAGGTTAAAATCCTCGCGGATCTAATTCAACCACTTCAGTTAACGCCATCGGTCACACTCGACAAACAACCTCGGATAAGTCAAAGATCCTCGGCCGCCATGTAGCGGTTACCGCTGCTGACTACTGCCGCCACACGCTTCGACCATCGCCGGCAATTCCACCGGTATCATTTATCACGGTATCCCGGCTGACTACTGACGCTGCCGCCACTGCTGACCATCGCGCATTGCCGCTGACCACCTCGTTTGGCCAAAGATCAGGCCGGTTACCACTGCTGACTACTGCCGTCCGCTGGCTGACATCTCCGCTGACATCGTGAATTCTTATTATCACCATCGTGCCGTTATCTCGCTGACTACCGACGTACCGCTGACCATTGCTCATTGCTGGCTAACACTCTGTTTGCTAACCATCAGAGGTTACACACTGCTGACTACTGTTGCTGCCATCGCTATTATCGCTGAACTGTTGCCGGCCATCGCGCTGAATTATCGCTGGTGAATCTTTCACCGGTCACCACTTCGCTGGCTATCTCGCTGATATCGATGTCTGTTACCGTTGGATTACTGCTGCTATTGTTGCCGCGCTAATTAATTGTTTGGCCTGAATTACTATGGTATCAGCTGCTGATTGCCGCTTCATCGCTGGGCTATCGCTACCTCATGGCTACTTACCTTCCGATTATCTCGCCATCTATGATGTTGCCAAGCATCGTTGACCATTGCAATGCTGCTAACACTGCTTGCCAACCATCAGATGGCTTACCGTTGCTGATTACTATTTGCATTACCGCATCGATTTACTGTTGCATTACCGCATTGATTACTGTCGCTGGTCCGCTGCTGATTACTGCGCCGGTCACTGCTGTTGCTTGCCACGCTGCTGCATCGTTTAGAATCGCTAAGCATTACCATTGCCGCTAATCATTCCAAATGACTACTGACGCTTCACTGACATTGCTGGCTTCTGCTGACCACTTCGGCCTCAAACCTGACGGTCCGACGATGCTTTGACGCTTTTAGAAGGAAAATCAACGACGTAGTACCGGTCTTGATCGCTTCCAAACCCGGACGTCCGGTTTGTTTCTTTCGAGGAAAACCGAACAACGACGTGCAGTGGGTCTTGATCGCTTCAAACCGGACGGTCAGTCCGGGTGACGCTTCGAGGGAAAACCGTAACAACGACGTTACTGCGGAGTCTTGATCGCTTCTAAACCCGGACGGTCCGTCAAGGCCGACGCTTTTCGGGAAAACCGAACGACGACGGGCATCGCGGTCTTGATCGCTTCCAAACTCGACGGCCCGCTGGTCGGCTGACGCCTCTTCGAGGGAAAATCAACAACGACGTAGCATCGCCTGATCGACTCGAACGACCTCTTTCAGAAAAGAAGGTTCCTTCTCCTTTCTGGGGGTTTTATAGACTTGGGCAAAAGGGTAAAACCGCCCAAAATCATTGAACCGCCAAACCGTCAAAACTATTCGCCCATGCCGCCGCCTCATGAGCCTGCGAAGCGGCCAATCGCCATGACGGCGCTAACTGGCCTCATGCACAACTGTTTACATCGTCGAACTGGCTCGCCAAGGTTGCTCGACGTCTGGATTAACCGCACGACGGCGCAGAATCGCCTGAAGTGGTGTAGGCGCTTAACCGCCGGCCAGCAGATGGTTCGCTTCATGATTCGCCAAATTTCCAGCAGACTGACTCGCCACCAACCGCTTCGCTGCCCGAATTCGATCTTCCGGCCATAATAGAATGGACTCGATCCGCCGTTTCACCATGATATTTCTGGCTGCTCAACCTAGGCCATCACGACTACGGCTCAACTGCTTATGCGCTGAGCGTTGCTACAGAGCTGGCGCTCGCGAAGCTCCGTCGCACCGGATGGGTCCAACCTCGCCTCGCACAAGATACCTACACGATTGCGGGCCTCAGACGCCTTCGTAGTCATAATATTGGTTCCTATGAAGACCGTTTCACTCAAAATGCGCAGTTAATGGACCTCAAATTTCATTGAAGAATTTGCTATTTTCAGATTTGACATATATTTTGGATGATTGAGACAATGTCATCCAAAATAGAACCGGTATGATCAAAATACTATTAATAAGCACTAATCTTGATGTTAAGTCGATCCAAGTTAAAACCTGAGATCAAGCTCTTAAAATATCCTTGAAACTTTGGGATATCGCTTAAATATCTAAATAACTCTCAAATATGAAGTGTTTATAGCAAATCGAGGCCTCGACAGTCGGTTCCAATAAGCCAAAGATCTTACAATTGACTTTATTTGAGCATTCAAATGCACAAAATACATCATATGAAATCATCATGAGCCGTCAGATGGAGAGGAGTATTTGATGTGTATTTACGTAGACGCCACTCTTCAATCTATAATAGCCTCATTCCTCATATGAGGGGCAAGAGAGAGGAGAGAGCTCTAAAGATCCTCCAAGCACCGTGCCACTCGACGATCGCCAACCACGCCACGGGCCACATTGATCCTCGTTGCCACAATCTCTATCGGCTCCATCATGATGACTTTTACCGTGATTGTCTCGATTTCCGTGATTGTTCGCCACCATCATTCAAGCTACTAAGAATTGTACAACCCGATCGGTTACATACCGTTCCTTTTTCATATAATTTTGTAATCCCAGATCGGAAGATCTTGTACTCAAACGTACATAGTGGAAGTTTTTCTAGCGTGGTTTTTCCCTCTTTTGAGATTTTCACGTAAAAATTGAAGTTTGTCACCTTTAAATACAGCGCTTGAATTTCACAACGAAGAGAACTTTACTCTAGCGTAACTGATTTTCTAGCACGCAATAATTTTATATTATGATAATTAATATGGTGTGTATTAATGTAAAAAAGATGATTGTGAAAGGTGGGTAGTTGATGTTAAAAATATATATGATAGAATATTGATAATTTAGTATTGTATGGTGATCAAAGAATTTTTAATTATTGTAGGTTTATATTAGGGAGAATGATTAGAATATAAAAAATAAAAATTGAGTATACGATGCATAATTTTGGTGATATGATATTAACAATTATTATTTATTATTAATTAAAGATGATATAATTTCAAGATGTGAGATTAAGTATATTACATTTATTGTATAAAAACATCGAATTATGGATAGATATGTAATTTTTAGAGTTAAGAGTTATTAAGATGAAAAAGTGAGTTAAGAGTTTTATTCAGTAAATTTTATAAAATTTCAATTAAGTTGGTGATGTTTTATAGATTTGAATATTTGTGTTAAAAAGATAGTAATATTTAAATAATGTTCATCTTAAAATTTAAATAATAAAAAATAATAATAATAAATATAAATCGTAGTAGACAAATCCCAATCCTATTATTGTTTGAAGATAGGCATCAAGGTGCCGCCGCTGTTCGCGCCTGGCCATTGAAAATACTACGTGGCGTTGCACGTTCTTCACCAATGTAGCTGAAAGGGTCAATCGAAAGGCCTCTGTGCTCTTCCTATGCATTGCCGTTTTAGGCTATGACCAACGATGGAATTCCAAAGAGGAGTTTTTTAAGAAGAGGTTTCAGAGCTCAAGCATGAAATTTCTTTGACGAGGCAAAAGTTTGGATTTTTTTTTTTTTAATGCGTTAGGCGATGGGGTTTGTATTTCCTTTGGATTCGGAAGCTTCTGAGCAGAAGAAAGGTTTTGATATTGATCTCGAGATTGGCGCGAATTCAACCGTCAGTGAAAATGAAGGGCGAAGCAGTGATGTTTCCTGCATTGGAAAGGCGACGAGTCATCAAAAGCTTATGTGTTCACCGACAGATTTATCTAGGGTTTATGATAGGCCTTCTGAGAATGGGAAAAGTAGATGCTTTTTGGGACAGGATAAGATGAGCCTTTTGGAGAGCAAGACTGGGAAAGAGAAATTGAAGGAGAAGTCTTTGAGAAAACCTACTAAGCCCCCAAAGCCGCCAAAAGCTTTGTCGCTTGATGCTGCAGAGCAGAAGATGGCGAGGGAAATGGCGAGGGAAATGTCTGAGCTTGCTATCCAAAAACGGTTGAGGATGGAAAGGATGAAATCAATCAGAAATATGAAGAATGGAAATGCAGGCTTCAATTACAGCAACTTATGCTCATTGTTTGTTACTGTTCTCTTCTGTGTCATTATATTCTGGCATGGTATGTTTTGTGTATTATTATTGTCTTGTTTGCGGTTGTGGATGCTTTTAAATTTTATATTTTCATGATATGATTAGATAGGGTTTGTTTTACTTCTTAGGGCGTTTCGGTATTCTACGGATTGGGGATATTAGGAATCATCAAAGCCTGTATTTGTGGATGTTTGAGATTCTGCATGAATTCATCTTTTTTTTATTGCCATCTCCTTGCAAACCATCAAGGAAAATAACCTGAAACCACATGACTGCTGCTTTACAGGAATTGAAAGAAAGGAAATGAAAGCAATAGAGCAATCAATTGAACTGATTTTCACCCACTTGTTCTGTTTAAGAGAAGTTTTGTGAAGAAAAAGATTTTTAATGAGTTTTTGTAACTTGCGAGATGGGGTCATGCGAGTCTAAACGATAATTTGATACTTTTTACATTGAGCTTGAGTACAGATTCGTCAATGAAAGAAAAACATTAGTTCTCATTTTGAAAGTAAGTCCAATTGTCTAAGAATTACATTCGAATCAAATAATTACTATGAAATTATGAAGTAAAATGACTGGTTTGAAGTCCTTCAAACCAAATGCTTCTTGTGTTCTAAGGCATGTCTGATCTTTACATTGCTAGGCAGCAGTATCTTGTTTGATCTACAACTCACGATTGTTTATAGTTAGGCTTCGTTTGGGAGGGCTTTTTTAGTGCATTTTGCTTTTGAGAGCGTGAATCTTTAATTTTGATACCCGTCAATTAATGCTTTTAGCTCATCTCACCGAAGCTCCATTTTAAAAATTTTCAAAAGATAAATAAATTTTCGGAAATATTTTAAACCAAATTTCGGAATCCAAAAGTTAACCAAACTCTCTCAATTTTCATATATAATACAAAATCACAAATAAACCTCGATATAATTGAACTATTTGAACAAGGCTAAATATTTTTATTAGCTGAGACATGTTCTACTTAGCAGACTTCACATATAATTGCTTTTGGTTCTTTGCTCCGAATCTCAACTAAATATATTTTCCAACTTTCATTGCAGGAATGACTTTCAAAGGTAGTGCTTCAGTCGCTAATGCTCATGGAAACTAAAGAGGCATCAAGCAGTCATTTAATCGGAGCAGGTTTAGCTCTATCAGGGACTAACTTTGTAGAATGATTGTTCTGTAAGCACAGGTGGCCATTGATCCATTCATTCATATGTAAATATTTAGCTCTAAATTTTTTATTAGCAGAGAGAGAGAGAGAGAGAGAGAGAGAGAGAGAGAGAGATTTGTGCACTTAGTAACTATTTAATTGCATGAAGTCCCAAAACCTTCCTATGGCCTGCAAATTTATATAGTCAGAGTGGTGGATGATGCTCTTTGAATGCCCATCTGATAATATAAATTATTAATTAAATAATAAATAATTTCAGAGACCATAAAAGCTTTCATTTATCATAGAAATATTATCTTGAAAAGGCTAATATTATATTAGTGTTGTTGATAACACATAATAATGTGAATAATTTAATATCTGTTATTAATTTAGATTTTTTAATATTTAACCGTCAATATCATCTAATTTTGTGTTTAAAATGTTTTGTTTAATTTTACATTTTATGCATTTTTTGATATAATGAGTAAATAGTTATATATATATTTATGAAATATTAAATAGAGTTTAGGACTCCAAGATGTTGATATCAAATCCTATTGAATTATCTTAACAAATAGCACTTTGAAGCTTCAAAATCTGATATGCAACTAAAATTTTATCAATGAAGATCATCTATATTAAAGATATCAGTACTTTATTTGATATAATAATGTAATACTAATTTCATCGAAAAATATTTGGATTTGAGTTGAGTCGAAGAATTTGGCCTCTTTAATTTTTTGGATTGTGTTTCGATTGATCCGCATAGTAGGATTAAAGCTTGTAGCTGTTGTTGTTGTTTTGAATTAATTTGTTAACTTGAAATTATTTTGATTTTCATCTGTCAACTTAAATTTAATATAATTTTGTTCTGTCAACTTGATATTGACTTAAATCTGACCTTCAAATTTGAATTTGATTTGACTTTTATATGAAATATATTTTCAAGTGGGACACTCGAGTCATGTTTAAGTCAATTGGATTGAAGGCGGGTTAAAGTCTTACACTTGTTAAATAAATTGGTCTAGTTTAGGTCAAATTTATTTGAATTTGGTCAAATTTGAGTTAAAGTTAAATATGATTTTTTGATCTGAATTGACACCTCTATTTTATATGAAAAAATCACATAAGAGACATAATATTTTATAGCAAGGTGATCTTTCTTAAAGACTATCCAATTCAAGCACTAAGCTTGATAGTGATTGACCTTGATCCCTCTTTTTTTTGTCTAATATTAATATTGCCTTCATTTGCATGTTTTGCATAATAAGCATGTGTTATATTATTTATAAATGTGTATTTGATGTGTAGGATAATCATAATGATTATATTTATGATTTAAGGTCATGAAAGTTAACATTGCTTATGGCATTAATTGAGAGCATATGATTCAACAAATTAATGATCATTAGGGGATTTTGAAGACAAAGTTTATAATATGAGCAATAAATTGTGTGTAAAAGATAAATACCTATTGTAGTTCTTAAAGAGTTGCATTTTATAAGACTAAAGGAATTCAAATTTCAATATAGTGTTATAAAAATTTTAGGATAGGTCAATGGCTTGTTATTGTAATGATTAGTAACCCATTTACAGCCTTATGATATTTTGCCTTATTGTCATATATATTTGGGTTAATTTTAAACTAGGCCAATTTTAAAATGTTAATTACGTGAAAAAAAAAAAAATTTAAAATCTGGCCTCGATCGGGCGGCCGACGGCACGCCAATGACCGGCCGCTGACTATCGACACGCCATTTAAAATTAAAAACCGAGCGGCCGCACGCCAGCTCTGCTTTCTCCCGCCGCTTCTCCGATCCGTCGCCGCCCGCTTATGCCATCGACAAAGACGCCGCCATCACGGCGAAGAGCCGCCAAGGAAGGTCGCCGACGGCCGGTTGTTTCCAACCGTTAACTTGTGGCTTTGAGAGATCTTTCACGATTTAGGTATTTTATAAATGCAAAATAAATTTCAGATCTAGTTTGGATTTGTTGTTTTGATAGGAAATATTTGTTAGATGCTATTTAGTGAGATTTTTTGAAGGAAATTTGCTAGATTTGAGGTGGATGGTTTGTTAAATTTCAGATCTAGTTTGTTATTTGGTTATGTTTATGCTTATTTGAGATAAATTTTGCATATGATTGAATAAAGTATATGAAAAATGCTGTAAGATGGTTTGTTTTGTGTTTTTATGTGCTCTCAAGAAGTCGATAAGCTATTTCATCTTCAAAATGCAAGTTTTTTTCATGTTCTAGTTGTTTTGAAGGAAAATCCATAATAGCATTGTTTATTTTATACAATTAATGAGAAAGTATATGAGCAAAGAAATGATCTTTATTGATTTTGAGAAATCATATAGTTAAGTATTATGAAAATTGATTTGGTGAGTATTAAAAAAAAATATGTGTTAATGATTATTAAAATTATTAAGAAATAGTTGGTTTGGTTATGCTTATGCTTATTTGAGCATAATGCGTAAATTATTTAGTCAGATGAAGGAAATGAGGTTGATTTGGTTGTGAAGTGTTGGTTTGTCTGCTGTTAATTAACTGATACTTTGTCGACTTTACTGATTTGAACTTATTTGCCAAATTCATCAGGTTAGTTGGGAAGGCAGTGTTGTTTTGTTATTAATAGTTGAGAATGAATCGTAGATTCAGTTTACTACTATGAGGTGAACTTAGAGTTAGCGACTTCATTTCAACATACATTGGTGGGAGAAATCGCCTGCTCAAATCCCACGACGGACTCAATTTGTTGAATTACAACAAATAATAATGAGGTCGCTGACGTCGGATCCAAACACGTAAAATTTGTTAATCTTGTTGGTCGCTTTCCAAGAGATCGGATTTATTGCAACACACATTTAGATGACGAAGTTTGTCAAGTTGTGCTTAATGCAGATGCACAACCTATTGTCATTTATGTAGAAGTTAATGAACATCCGTGGTGATAGGGAGATAAACAAAGGCGTGGAATGCCAATTAGTCACCGGTAACATTACACTATCTTCTGGAGTATTATGGGTGGAGCAAGAGAAACATGAATATTTGGACAAGTTCTACCGCTATGGGTGACCTGCAGAGATGATATTAATCTACCATCTCCAAGACCAAGGATATGAAACTATGCCTAGTGGAGGTAGTAGTGATGATGAAGAAGAGGATGATAAGCAATGTAAGACTTGAGGAGAGACGTAACCATCTCTGTGGTTAGAGATTTGATTGCTACTCAAGCGTAACAAGCCACACCAAGAACACTTGATACGTAGCAATGACTATCTTCGTAGCCCAAACAACTGAGAGTGGGATGAGGACGCCACATTTGATGGCCCACTTGACAATTCAATCTTTGAGGCAGAACCGCATTCCAAATGAATGAAGGTATCTGCTTTCGTGACAAGAAACAACTACATTTGGGTGTATCACAAACAATGTTGATTATGTCATATATGCTTCTAACAAATCTAAATTTATCGCTCTGCACTCATCACTGACTGTTTGTATATGCCTTCATGCACGCTCATTTAAGCGGTTAGGGTGCATGGAAGATAGTTCGATAATCACATACTTGTGCTCATTCACGAATGCCGGTCATAGACAATGTACATCAAAATTCATCGCTTATTTCATAAACCAGAATCAAATCAGGAGATATAAAACCATGGAAATTGTAGTATTGAGGCAAAGTTCAATATTAGAGTGTCTTACATGGGATCCACGAAGGAAAGCAAGAAATGCAATTTGGTAGTTGGGAAGAGTCTTATAGAACTTCAGAGCTTCATGGTCGAAGATGCTCAAGAATGCTGGGAGGTATCGTATACACTCAACAAATTTTCAAATAAATTCCAACGTTGTTTCGTCCTTGAACCTTCAATCACCGGTTGGCAACATTGTCGCCCAGACTTTGTCTAGATGGCACCTTTCTTTGGGAAATACGGATCGATCTAAATCTTCTATACGAAATGAGCATCTTCAAGAGGGAATATTCCAAAGACTATTTTGGCAGAGATGAAGATACAGAAGTTCAGAGATCTTTCAACGAATATGAAGAGCTGCTAGTGGACCTGAGGCGAAACATGCATATATCTGACACTGGATGCAGGGCTACAGACACCTGCACTTCTGCATCATCGCATTCACATGTTCCGTCGATGGATGTGGGGCCATCCTCGACACCGTGGGCGCACACACATTCTCACCACCACAAGATTCATACCAGTAATGTATTCGTGATGCACCCATGGCACGCAGCAAACATATATGGACCACCACCATTCCATATGACACCATATTGAAGTGTAGTATTCGCTGCTCACGCAGGTCGGCATTTCATGTTGTTGCAATTTGCAGTAGAACAACGCCGAAAGGATGGAAGAAGGAGGACCATCAATCATCCGCTGATCGCCAACCACCGACACATTACACTCAGCAATGATGCGATTCCACCACGCATATCGTCAAGATAGGTGTGGAGGGGTTGTTTCTATGTTATTTTATATTTCGATCTCTAGTCATTCATGTTTTTATTATTGTATTCCCAGTATATATTATTTGAATATTTTGACCAAATCAAATGCTAAGAGTTGAGATTCAACGATAATTGCATAAAGATTCAAACTCAATATCTAAGTTTTTTGTAATTCAATGATTTGTAAACACGATGTCATGCACGAGATTCGTCAAAAGTGTTGAACATAAAGTTGTAGGATTTTTTATTATCTTTCCAACGATACCAAGTACCCAACCGAAATCCGGAGGAAATGCGACCATAAAATGTATACAGCCAACTTAATTTTTTTTTTAAAAATTATTAATGGCGTATCCCCCCATCGCCGTAGCCACGGTGGATCGGCCGACAGCCTATTTTAAATTTTTTTTTTCGTGCCTAATCACGTAATTAACATTTTAAAGTGGCCTAGTTTAAAAATTAACCCTATATATTTAACATTGAAGAATCTAAGAATGCAAGCATGTTTTTAATGAATTAAAAGCTAGATTAGAGAGAACATTTTTCTTTGGAATAACTTGATTTCTATTCTTTTGTTCCTTTCTTTGGTGACCTAAAAATATCCTCTTTGCTCAGAGATTTGGATTTACTTTTTCCCCATTTTACTTAGATTTTAAATTTTTTATTTGCAAAATTACATCTCTCTGTTGGGTGTTCTAGAACTTTTCTTTAAGTTCCAACATTTTATTTTTATGTTTTTCCCAAGGAAGGCAAGTTAATCGAAATCAATCCCAACTCAATCGTTGTCTCCTTCTTCAACTCCACACACAAAAACTTCCACTTCACAATGCTAATTACTATTCCATGTGTTGTATCCTTTTTCTAATATTCTAAGCCAATTATAAAGTAGTTAAATTCATCAAATTTTATTTTTATTTCCTTTCATTAGAATTGACACAAAATCATCAATCCAAAATTAAGTCGACAACAACCATCCTCCTAAGTCCTCATCCATCATTAGAAAATCTAAGCTCCAAATTATTTTTAATGGGTTCCCCCGATTTTGTTTTAGTACCAAATAAATTTACTCATTTCAACCCTTCACTCTAAATTACACCATGCACCACATGGTTGAAATGCATGTGAAAACTATTGATAGTGCATTGAAATCAAACATGGTGGCATTAAATGACTTTGAGGTAAGAACTTGTAGTGAACCTTTTTGATCAAAAACATTGAGTAGATTCTCAAGAGGTGCCTAGTATATTGAGATAATTGCCAAGAGGTGATATATATCTCATGAGAGCTAGCTTCATAAATAAGGCCTAAGAAGCGATATGTTAAGAGCATGACTTAAGAGTCTTGATTAGATGAATTAAAGTAAATGACACTTTTAATAATGGTGGAAAAATGTATTATAATGATTATATCTAAGACTTGAACTAACTTTAGGTATATCCCCCCTATTCGAACCACTTGGAGCACTATAAAAGAACTTTTATAGAGTTTCTAAATACTTTATTAAAGCTTACCCTTGATCTTAAAGTCACACACATGCATGATTCCTACAAAGAAAGTGGACATTTAAAGTGCCCTCTCTACTCCATCATCTAACTTATAAATAATAAGACAATTAGGTTGAACATGACAATATTGAGATTACGTAGATTGTGAATGCTAAAATGTGAGATCATGAAGAAGTTCATGAGATGGACATGCATCTCACGAGGGTAGAAACTATAGCAATGTAATAAACAAAAATACTTAATATAGAGACTCTAAAAGAGGAGTTTATGTTTATTGTTGTAGGAAACCAATTTGAAGAAATCATGGTTGTCAAAGATAATGATGCTCTTTAAGAAAAAACTTTCATAAGTATTATTCTACAAATGCACAAAGAAATTTTCTTGTTGAAGGAGGATAAAGGAAAAATGAGAAGAAAGTAAGGGAGAGAGTGTTAAAACTACCCAGATCTCTAGCCCCCACTACATCAATACACCCATAAAGAGTGTGTATGCTCACTCTTTAATAGAAGTTGTAAAATGACTTCAAGGAAATATAAAGAGCCTAGAGGTAGAGATAATAAACTTTCAGATGATAAGGACATGAGTGAACCTTATGGTCATTGAAGGATGATATGCTCACTCTCCTTAGTAACTCTCCTCATGGCAAATGCAAGTGATATGTATAGAAAGATATAATACTATCACGGTGAGTTGTTTAGTCCTGAGAAAGAAGATGTACAATCATGAATAAAAAGTGACATAATAGGAAAGGAGATCAATGCAACCAATAATTAGATGAATGACTTTTTGAACAAATATGATTTGATTTTGTTCTCCATTGAACAAAAATGAATGTTGTGGCTTTCTTACTTGAGCAATTTGATTGTAGGCAAATGACAAGTTGAGGTAATAGAAATGGAGATCCATATCATAGCAATCTTAGACCTCATTCCCTTGAGATAGTATATGATGTGAATTGTATAGATTTTTGTTTGAAGATTTCATATGGTATTATACTGTTGGTGACTGGACATAGTGTAAATAGTTTACTAATAATGGTCTGAGAGGAATTTGTGTGAGGGGGATAATGATGGATCAAGGGAAAAAGTAGAGCCCCCCTGCCCAAGAGTATTTATGCAATCATCATGGGGATAATGCTAATACAGGTTTGATACTAAGTTAATTAAAGTGCACAAGGTATGCATTATCATAAATTTTGGATTCATTGTCTAATTAGACTTACTTCCCATTTGGGGAGGGCAGTAGCAGTGATTTACGATTTGAATTGTTATTGTCATTTGAGAAATTGCATTCGATTTGTGTTTTGAAAAATTTATGGTGGGGAAGCTGCGTTTTCTAATCCAACTTGGTAGAGTGCGGTGACTACTAAAAAGCTACAATTTAGCTTTTAAAATTAAAAAATTATAATAACTATTTAATTTTTAAAACATTATATTTTTTGTAGTAGCTTTATCACTGTATTTTCATACAACTATAACTGTCGCAAATAAAATCTTAGATATGCTTATATAAAAGAAAGGCTAAGTCTAAATCACATATAATCTAAAGCCATTGAGATCAAGTTAAAGATTGTGATTTAGTATTGTGTCTTCTTAAAGTGATGTATAATAATATATAAAATTATAATATAAAAAGTATATAATCAAAATATCATTCAACATTAATCATGAGTGAATTATACAATTAATTTTTTTGCTAAATTAAGTTTTATGCTTTTAAAATAAACAATCCAATTAGTATAAAATGATCATTTATATTTTACTGAAAATGATTAATATTTTATTGTCGACTTCAAAATTTAAATGATATTATTATACATAAAAAATAATATAAAAATAATTAGATATTAATTTAATTAATATATTAAATTGAATATCGAGTATTAATTGACCCAAAAATTTATGAAAGACAGTCAAATTCATTCCTTGGTGAAAAGCGCCCCCGCCCCGTCTCTCTAGCTACTTACAGTCGTACGCAGTAAGCTGCACTGGAATTCCATTCCGAAGGCGCACGAGTTGCACCGAAGTTCCGGTGGAACGAAGCCCGAAATTCACAGTCTTCGTTCATGCCCTTCAACGATCTCTTACGGCCTCTAGCTATAATCCCCACCAGCTATCTCTTTCTCAAAGGTAGTGGATATGACGACAGAGAGCTGGGGAGGGGCGCCGGCGGTGGGCAAGGTGAGGTCAGCCGTGCGGGCTATCAATATCAACGCTTCGGCGCAGAAGGTGGAGGTCGATAACCGGATATCTCTCCACTATTATTACCGGATAGCTGAAAATCTTCTTCGACAGGTCTATCTCTAGCTCTTAATCTCGATTACCTTTCGCGAGATATCAGTGTTTTATGTCTTATTAATTAAGGTCAGGGTTGGTAGTTCGAAAACGGGGAATTCGATTGCTGTCTGGCTAGGATATTGTGACAGGTAGTTGGATGAAGTTCTACACCGGGGTAGAGGAAAGTAAAACTAGGGTGTAAGTGGAACCGTTCAGATTTCCTAATGGTATAAATTAAGAGTTGGCTGTAGGATTCTATGGAGAAGGTCAATTGAAGAAAAATATGTTAGGGATTTTGTCAGCCATGTGAATTGTAACTCAATAGGGATGAAAGACTTTGCTGAATTTAGGGAGTGGTACCAGTTTTCGGTGGCTGTAATGAGTATTCCTGGGTGTATTTAGGGATCGTGGTCTCTATGCAACTCTTAGTTGGTGCTCTTAGAGTATAGTCGTCGTGCGTTGGTCTGACATTCTCCTCATGTGTTACTCGATTGTTGCATCTGGTTGACATTTTTTTAAAGAACTTATTTAATGCATCCTGTTTGTATTCTATCCCATGGTTTTAATATTTCTCTTTGAGTTGTGCGCTATGGCTCATGGGTTGATTTGTTCGCAAAATCCTCATATCAAAAGTTTACTATGAAATGATTATATTTAATAGGACAAAGTTTGAAGGGATGTAACTTCGTGCTAATGCCAAATTAATGATGGGCTCTGTTGATGGACCCCCTTCTTGATCATTCTCTTCCTCTTCCTCTTGAATTGTCTTTAAATGACTTATTTCTCTTCTTGAATTTTTGCCATTAGATGTGGGACAATTATAATAATAATAACGAAGGATTCATGTAGCCGACCCCACCTAGTGGGATTAAGGCTTGTTGTTGTTGTTGTTGTTGTTGTTGTTGTAGATGTGGGACAATTGTAGACAAAGAGAGTATATCTCTGTGTGTGTGGATTCAATATCTTTGGAATTTGTATATAAAGAGAGAAATTGGGCATATTTGTATTGCATTATAGAGAGAAGAATTGTAAGAATCACAATAATAATAACTGAGAAAGAAAATAGAGTGTGGTTTCGAAAATTCACGCATGGCCTCTTCGATGAAGAGAGTTTAGATTTATATTGGTTAAATTTTTTAAAGGGAGATGAATTGCGGTTATTCAGAGATTTCGTCCTCATTACCTTTAGCTTAAAATCGATGGTAAAGGAATTGATGATGAACAAACGGTAATATAGTGAGAGCCATTGATTTTGATAAAACTCATTACCTTTAGCTTAAAACTGATGGTGGAGGAAATGATGATGAACCTGATAAAGATTTAATGATTTCATCGTCCTTGGTCGTCATTGTTTTTTTTCTATTTAGTTAGAGGAGGTAGTCGACCCAACCTGATCAAATGATTCTTGTCGGTAATCACAGGTTGTTTCATTCAAGGTGACTGTAGATCCGGGATGGATACTTGTTTAATTGGACAACTTTAAGTTGACTTTAGTTGATAAAAGGCTTTGTGCTCCATCAAGCCCACCCTATGATTCACAACTCAAGGGGCTTAGCCATTGAGAAATTTACGAGCTGTAGCTATGACAGTAATTTTGTGAAGCCATTTAGGGGCAAAACTACTGGATCTAAGGGCTCTAATCATGTCCATAATATAGTAAGGGCTATTGAGGGGTTAAATCACTCGACCAGAGGACAAAATGACACATTCTTACTAACATAAGATCATCTTAAAGTGACAATTGCAATATGTTCGATATGACATTGGTTCTTTGTGAGTTGTAGTTTGCTTAAATTGTCATTCTCAACAAACAATTGTTAAGGGTGAATGAATTATTGCTTTAACACTTTTATGTGATGAATTTCACTCTGTTAATTTTTTATAATTAAATTTTTTTTGAGCATTTCATACTTGATTGAGATTTGTCATTAGTAATTGATGGACGAAATAATTTGTCATAAGGTGAGGGTTAGGGATTTATTTATTTTTGAGATTTGATGGAATATGTGATGTGGGATGGTCAAGTGAAATGGAAGCATATTGGTGATTACTATTTAGAAGTGATTACCTTTAGAAAATTTTGCTTTGATATCATATGATATATAAGGAAAATTATATGATGCCCAATTTATTGATGTGCCCTTGTTAATGAAGCCCTTTTTGACCTTTCTCTTTCTTCATATCTTGAAATTGCTTTGGACTTGTTTGATTCTTCCTTAATTTCAATCTTTGAAAGTGGTTTTTGAATCTTTTGGAATCATGTGAGGATTTTTGTGAATGTCTTCTTGGGAAATTGTTATACGACAGGTAGGAATATTGAGAAAAAGGTTTGGTATTTGGGTCAAATGACTAGGAGAGGAGAATTTGTATGCCTTGCAATTTTGGAATCTGGGAGAAACAAGTGTGTGTGTGGTTTCATTTATAATTTCTAAGTAACATTCATCCAACCACTATTAATTAAAATGAAATTGACAAATTTTAATTCAAACATGGATAAGCTCGTTTCATATAAAATAAAGATAATTCTAAAGTTAACTGCATTTAAATTGAAATATAATTCTAAGAATACCCTGAAATGGTAGAATATACTCTACATATATATTTTTTATGCATGCTTATGCTCCATCAATGTACCAACAGTAACTTGCTCTAAAACTTTTTTATGGTTTTTTTGGATGCCAAGTGTGTATGTGTTCTTGAATTGTTAAAAGGAGATTTCTAAGCTATGTCCTTAAGTTTGTTTCTTCTTGACTAATCTTGGGACAAGAAATTGTTTGCATTTGTCAGAGAGGTTCTATGGCGGAAATCATTTAAAGTTTGTGATTATGTTTGAAAAAACTGTTCAGAATCTACGTTGCTTAGAAAAGATTAAAATATTCTTATGAGCATATGAGCTGAATAATATAAAACAGAATAAAGAAAAATATGATAACTAATGCTCATATCTAATAATAAGTCAACTAAATTATATTAAGAGATTATACATTACTTAAAAAATAAAATTATTTAATAAATAACAGTAATATTAAAATTATAAGTACACTAACGATCAAAATATTAAGCATGTTATTCTGTTGATCAAATCTTTTAATTTTTTTCCTCCAATATTACCTTACAAGCATCATCACTATTTGAAGTGTCACACACGTATTCGTCAACCCATCTGAAATAGTTGCAATCATCTCCTGTTCTATTTCTTGGACACCTGAAAATCTTCTCCCAAAATTTTCTTCCCTACGTGAATTGAATACATAACATTGCAAACTACAGTTGCAATACACAGCTCTAGAGGCAGTAGAGATCCTTGAACTTATATTTTTTGAGATAAATTTATATAAACAATAAAAATATTAATATGAGGCCGGGTGATATTGCAAAATAATTTGAAAATGATAATTAAGCAGCTATTTATAAAAAATATGAGGTAAGATTTGAAACAACAAAGATAACTTAAAGAGGAAAAATATAACTCTCCAAAGCTTAATATATATTTTTTCACAAAAGATAGATATTTTATTGCCATAGAAAGAATATACACAATCCTTAAAGGGAAAAAAGCTCAAAACTAATGCTCCTAAGAGCTGCAATAATCCTAATGCAAAAATTCCCCTAACTAATACAAAAATAGAATAAAGAAAAAAAAAGCGAAAATCAGCAACCCCACTAGTCCCTCATGAGAAGAGAACAAAACCACTGCAAAGTTATATCATATAAAAATACCAGCAAAAAGCTCAAAAAGAAAATAAGCAAGTGTATGAAGAGACATTAAAGGAAAATAAGAATGAAGACTCAGGCTCAGTCATAATCCATCATAAGGAGCAACATCATATGTAAACATCCAAACTTCAAAAATAAGGGTTACCATCATATAAAATGCTATTAGTCCTAAAGATGGAAAGGAAAATATCAATGTCATCATAGCTAAAACACCTACCAGAGAGAATTGGCCACTAAGCACCAGGACCAGATACCACACAGTAAGACACAGTTCTAGCACAGCCAACTAGATACAAACCACCATTAGTAATTAGAAAAGCAACAAGTCCATGCATTAAAATAAAAGAACAACAACACTAGATCATAATAAACCAGCTAGAGAAAAGAAACAACAGCAAGCCAATCAGCAACAGCAGGCCACAAACAACAACAATAACATCAACAATAAGAACAACAACACAATGACCTAGCCAACCGAGAAATACAAGATAGCACTATCGTAGATCAGGCCACAACTAGCAACAATAGGCCAATCACCCAGCCAACCACCTAGACAATAGGAAAATAAAGAAGCACCAGCCCAAATCAGGCTAGAAACATGAACAACAACACAATGACTCAGCTAACTGAGAAACACAAGGTAGCATCATCCCGGATTAGGCCACAAACATTAATAGCAGGCTAATCACCAAGCCAACCATCTAACCAATAGCTAAACAAAGAAGCAACAGCCCAGATCAGGCTAGAAACAGGAACAACAACACAATGACCCAGTCAACCGAGAAATACTAGGTAGCATCATCCCAGATCAGGCCACAACCAGTAACAGCAGGCCAATCACCCAGCCAACCTCCCAACCAACAGCTAAATAAAGAAGCAACAGCCTAGATCAGGCTAGAAATAGGAACAACAGCACAATGACCCAGTCAATTGGGAAACACAAGGTAGCATCATCTCGATCAGGCCAAAAACATCAATAGTAGGCCAATCACCAAGCTAACCACCCAATCAACAGCTAAACACAGAAGCACCATCCCAGATTAGGCTAGAAACAAGAACAATAGACTAACCACACAACCACAGTAGAACATAGAAGCAACAACAGGCCAATCACCCAGCCAACCACCCAGCCAACAGGAAAACAAATAAGGACCCAACATAGATCAGCCCACAAACAGGAATAGCAAAGAGGCACCAGCCCATATCAGGCCATAATTCTATTCAATTATAAAAGGAACTTAATAAAACATGCTTGTTATATGCTGATGCAACATCTATAAGAAGTAGAAAAATACTAAGCACCTCAAAGAACTACTTAATGTTAAGTACTAATTACACAAAGCCAGATAATGAAGCCCATCAAACGATTATATAGAAATCCATTAACCCAACAAGTTATATTAGCAAAATAGAAACAACAACAACCATTAGAAGCAAGTCAATTCAACACTAAACGTTAGCCAAGACATTTGTAATTTGCTCTCGCAATAATTTCATATGCGCAGCTCCTTCTTCATCTTGAGGCTCTGATTCTATATTTTCATGATTGAGATCTAACATTGATTGTCCTATTCAAAACTTATACGCCTCTGGTGGAACATAAGATAAGTCTTCATCTATAATATTAAATTTGATATCATCTCGCGAAGGATGTCGTCTAATGAAATTATGTAGAGTCATCGTAGCTGCAACTATTTTAACCTGTTTTTTGAAAGAATACGTGGCCATATCATATGATATAACTCACTTTTTCTTCCAAACACCAAATGCCCGTTCAATGACAACGCATAGTGATGAGTGTCGCTTATTAAACATCTCATTCTTACCACGAGTTACATTACTCTCTTCTCAAATCTGGTATATGACATTTTGTATTGGGATATAGCTTAATGAACCCACGTTGCGTTGGATAACCAGTATCAACAAGATAGTACTTGCCTATTGAAGATAATAATAAAATTGATTGTGGCATATTCTCATTTATTCATTACAAAGTGCAATGACAACTAACCTGAAGGTGGCATTGAGAACTTATATTGCGGACGTTGCGTTACAAATTTAAATATATGACTGTCATGTGTACTACCTTCCCATACGACTATAATGAATGTGAAACACTTATTAAAATCACATGCTGCCATTATATTCTGAGTAGGGGACCCGCGACGATCAATGTAAACAATCTTTTCATTGTTTGGAACACGAGCATCAATGTGTGTCCCATCTATGACTCCAACACAATTCTGTGTCAAATTACGATCTCATAATCTCATTTACAATAACATAATTCATACGAAATGTAACTTAGAAAATTACCTTAAAGTATAACATATATCGACAATCATTACATATCTCCATTGTTGTATTTTGAAAGGTTGAATCCACGTGCTTGATAATTTTAGAAGATAAACTAACAAGTGCTAGGCTAATTGAGAAATATCTACTTATTATTTCAGATGAATGTTGAGATCTCTCACTGTAACTTTGATAGATTCATTATGTGATAAAACATAAAGTGTTAAGACCAACACTTCTTTTGTTGTTATCCTAAAGGATCTGTGAAGCCAATGAAAGTTTTCCAATTCAAGAAGATCCAGAAAAATAGACTGTGACATACGGAACATGTTATGGAATTTACTGGGATGATCATTTAGAAGTTCAGTAATCCACTTTTCACCAATTAATGCGGATGTCATGCAAGGTGTCTATTAATATAATTTGTATAGTATTTATTAATTAAACATACAACTGTGACAATGATTCTCACACATTTCTCTTTTTCATTGTTATCTATAACTGCAAATATTCAAAAAGTCATAACAGTTATGTGCACAGATACACAAGTAGAATTAAAGAGGCTACTGAGTAATAAAATAAGATACTTCAGAAGACATCAATATAACAATACATCACAAGTGTTTGTGAAAACATAAATCCTAAGCAAACACTAAGAACGTAATCATTTAGTAATGTCACATAATATGATTCTCGAAGTAATGACACAAATACTAAATTCTTCGTTCAAGCACCATAATCATGAAAATCTCTCTTGTTAGCGTCCTCAAGTAATTTAGTAGAGTGTAAGTAAAGAGGCAGATCATCAAACACTTCCTTAATTTGATCTAGAACAATGATAACATCTGAAAGAGAGGGTTGTGTACGAGATATGGTAGATGTAGATGTCATAGTGGTGCATGCAGTAACTAATTGAGCAATCTGATTTTGTAGAAATCCTACACCAGTTTTCTTTTTTGATAAATTTTTCGGACGCAACAACTGTTGATGCTTGATTTGGCCTTATTCAACACGTGCATCAAAGCATTGTGTTGACTCATCGGTACGATCATCTAAATTATCTAGATGGTCAGAGTTTGAAGAGATTTTTTCATAGACCTCCTCATTTGGAGTCCATGCATGAGCACTAGTTGCAACAACACCACCAAGCATCTAATCCAATTTTTCCTCCAATTTCGGATCAATGCCACAATATCGAAACTTTCTAGTATTAGGTACCACCTATAATTGAACATATATAACTTTCAATGTTTTTACACTTACATATGAGTAAAACTACAAAACACAAATGAGGAAAATTATAGCGAGAAAGTTTACCTGTAGCTCCTCTCGCCACCACTCATCGGAGGCATCAATAGTCTTCTTTCTAGCATCCCAACTTAACCCCATTGCTCCTTGTTTTAGCTCTTCTCATAATTTCCATTCTTTCTTCAACTGATCTCATTTATTTTTTTAGTTGTCTTATCATACTCTCTTCCAGTAATCTCTTAAATTTATTTGTTATGTTTGTCCAGCTCTCCCTATTAAAATGAGTTATAGGTTGGTTTCCTAATTCAACCTCCACTAGGCATAAGTCGCAAAATATCATTTTGACATCTCGCTCTCAAGTGACACTCACACCATCATCTTTAGAGACACCCATCTGGAGTTTCTAAACAAAACAAAAGAAGATAGATAAATTACCAAATGAAATGTAAAGCAATGTATAGAAAAGTTCAAACATCCCAACATAGTAAGCTAAAAATGTAGGCATTGAAATACAACAAATTCATATGAATCAGGACCAATTGCGCTTCAACTGTGATTTTTTGTAACCAAACACCAAGCCCTTAATCTCATTCATTGGTTTCTTTATCAACAAACACTAACATAAGCTTCCACACTGTCAGTCAAACTCCAACTTCTCTCAATAACATACAAATGCAACAAGTTTATCAATGTACATGTAACAATAAAATATTAAACTTGTATGCGAGAAAAAAATATTGTTACCATTTGCAAGCTACAAGAAATCCATCCACAATGTCTTAATGAAACCGAAGAAAAATCTTAACCAGATCTAACCAGCATTAGATGAACCATTGATATCTCATAAGTGAAGATACTCCAGAATTTACTAACGCCAATATTATCTCGATTAAATCAACAAACTAAAATTAGCAAAAAAATGCCAATCTAAACCCCATTTTAATACAATAATTCTACAACTCACCTAGAAAAAACCGATTTGAACTTCCCAATCACGCATTTGAACACCGGGAAGGTCACCGAAAGAAAAGAATAAAACAAAATTGAACTTACAAAATTCCTAAGTTTCCGATCGAACAGAAATCCGAATCGAGCCGATCGGTTCACGGATTTCCGACAGCCTACGGATTTCCAACCCGTCAGGACTGAGATGGCGGTTTCAAGCGACGAGCAGCGGCGTCCAGCGAAGCTACGGATGCGGCGGTTCCAGCGAAGCCGACGCGGAATCCTTTGCCACAGACGCGCCAGCATCACGGAGTTCTGTCGGCGACGCCGACGCCGAGGGAAGGGAGCGGTTCCCGTGCTCGTTCGAGCTGCCGGGCCGGCCGAGGAAGGGAAAGGAGGAGAAGAACTCGGGTGAAGAAATCGGGAAGGCCGAGAGTAGGAATGAAATAGGAAGTCAGAGATCCAACCATCCACGCGTCGAATGGCTTAATCCGGCCGATGCATGCTTAGCTGCTACAGTCCTAATGCTACAGTAACGACAAAGTTAATTAGGCAATTAGGAAATAAGCTATTGGATTAAATGGGATATTACACCATGCTGCAATCATCTTAAACCCATAAAGAAGATATGAAATATGTAGATATGTTAACAACAACAAAGATCCGAAAATAGAAGAAGTGTGTGCTAGTAAACAACAACAAAGATCTGAACGGCCTAGATGAAGCGTGTTGCAATCACCAGATGATTCGAACGGCCTAGTAGGAAAATTGAAAACCAAAAACGAAATAAGGACTCAATCCCATAAACCATATTTTTAGTAAACTCTAAAAAGACATTCACCAGATCAAAATGAGAGTGATAATAACCATGTTATGTTCATTGCAAACCCACAAAGAATGCAGATTCCCTAAATCATCCCAAAATGGCTCAGCCCGATAACAGCTAATACAAATGGTAAATGAAATAGCCAGTGTTCAGTTGATAACAAGTGTAATACAGGAGAAAGAAGAGAGCAAGACTCATTTCAATTGGAACCACAAAGAATGCAGATCCCCCAAATCCACTGAAAAAATCTCAGCCCTAAACAGCTAATAGAAATAGTAAATGAAATAGTCACATTTGACTTGATTGCAATTGCAATAGGGAAAATTAAGAGAAGAAAACTCAATTCACTAGGAACCACAAATGTAGGGCGAAATCGAGGAAACGACGAGATAGAACACATCGTAGGAGTGAAACCATGTAGAAAAAAGGAAGTAGCAGATCATAGGTGATACCATAAAGAAGTGAAGACGGGCAGAACACACCTGCTTGGGGGGACAAAAGACGACATAAGCGAAGGGTAGCGAGGAGATGTAAATTTTCAGGGTTCCAGGTTTGAGGCGAGGGCAAATCTCGTGAGATAAGAGCGAACACGGTCGAATGCCTTGGTTAGAAAACCCTATTTTCGAATGGGAAGCGGTGCCGAAAGCGGTATTGCCACAGTAAATAAACGGTGTCACGTCGCATTTTTTCATCGCGACGACTGCGGATGCGCCCCAAACAAACCCTAAGTCTTTCATATGAGCCCTCCTAAGTTGTTTATTAAACCTCTTTTTTTGCTTTGCTATTACTATTTTGTATGAAACAAAATCACCGTACTCTCATGTAGATTGGCAACTTACTCCATAAGTGCCTTTCCACAACTGATGATGTGGCTTGAAGGGTTCACTTACAAGGTGGGAATTAGAAAGCCAAAACATTCTATTTAATAGGCACAACCAAAGTAAAAATGTACCAAATGACGCCTAATCGATGCTCTTCAAATATACTTTTTTTAAAGAAAAAATGACCTAGATCCAATTTCGATTGTGCCGTTGTCACTGAAACTCAAAATCTATCTAATGAAAAATGTCTGCAATCAATTCAGACGAGTCTGTGAGAGCATCAAGTGACCGGATGCGATAACGCGCATTTCGATCTAAAAGTGACCCAATTTTTTACTGAAATTGACCAAACAATCTCAAATTGTAAAATAAACAACATTGTTACCTCCGAAATGTCAAAATTACCTAAAATTGATACCCATATTGTACATCACATAGAAATTTTTGATAAAATTGGCATGCATTTCAAGGCAATGTCACACAAATCAAGATAACTGCTAGTCAACCTAAGTCGTGTCTCATCTTACATGCTCATACCTTGCGCCTCAACTCCCATGTCGTCCTTGTCCCGCCACGCATCAAGCAAAAATCACACACACTCTCTCTCTCCCCCTCAGCTCTCTTCCCACTCGACCAGCTCCCGTCAACCCCGTCTCACACATTAGCTGCAGCTCACATCACTTTCCCACTCGACTTCTCCTCAGTTGAACCTTCTCCAATCCCTTTCCCTCCTCTCACTGAGCTCATCGTCGACCTCCAACAGCTGAACCATCCCAAGCCCGTAGTCACCTCTACCGATCCCAACAACCCAAGCTGCTCACTGTCCATCCCGCTTCCTCCTTGTTCGAACAATAGAACTGAGCAGCTCTGTGCCGAATTCCCTACAAAGTCGCTGGTCTAGTCGAGCCCAAGCTCCAATTCCCACATAATAACCACTTCAACCTACTCGAAGCCACCCTCTGCTCGATCCAAATCGATAATCATTCCTCTCTCTCTCTCTCTAACTAAGAGAGAAATCCTCTCTAAATAGAGATGGAAATCTCATCATTTTTAAATCTCTCCTTCCTCACCTTCTCTCTCTAAACGGAGAAAGAGAGCTCACTTTCTCTCTCTAGACGGAGAGAAATCTCTCTCTAACAGAGAGAAATTTCTTTCTAATACCCCCTTTGACTCTCTCTTTCCATAGTTTTCTCTCTCTACTACTCTCTATAGAATCCAAATGGCCAAAAAAAGGTAGAGAGGAAAGCTCCTCCCCCTCTTTACCTCCCATTTCTTTAAAATTCATGCTCACCTCGAAATCTGCATCGACGCCGCTTTGATTTGTATGTGGTGTAAATGTCAAAACAATTTAAGTACTTGCGCATGTTATTCTAACATGACGTGAAAATTTGTAAATTAAGTACCCGTGCGTGTTGTTCCAATGCAACGGAGAAAAAATTTCATCTTGCTTCGTACAGGTAGACGAAAACCTATGCGTGACTTTTTAGACGAGTAGATTCGAAAACTTATAGCCACGGTTTTGCAATACACCACCCATGCACGTCTTTTTAAATGAGTGGGCAAGCTTAGTACTCCCGAGATAACCCCTTATGTGGGGATACGTCAGGAGGTTGTTGAAATACCGTTGGTCTTTGTACTAACAGGGGACTTAAATCACCTAAAATAAAATAAAATGTGAACCTAAAAAAAATAAAATATAAATTGAGTTGTGCAGGTACACTTGAAGGCCTATGCACACCTTTTTAGACGGGTAGGTTGATGGACATATGGCCGCAGTATTGCAAAACATTGATCATGCATGCTTCTCATAAGGGTGGTGGGAAATTCTAGTATTATTGATGCAGCTCCTTAAGCGGGGATGATATTAGGAGACTGTCGAAATTTTATCTCAATTCTATACTTACACAAGACTTGAACGAGATTTGAAACTAAACTAACTGAACTAAATTGAACTTAAAGAAACTTAAAACCGATGTTCCAAATGAAAGTTGAACTTAAAATAGATCCATGAAATATGTGATGTTTAGAAATTCCTTTAACAAACATGTATGGAATATTACAATATCTTATTTCAAATGATCCAAAAGATAAATTTGATTGAACAGATAATTAGGATATTGAAGCCTAACCTTTAAACATAAATGTAATTCAAACAAGCCTTCTAATGAAATATAAAGCCTTAAAGCGAAAATGAATTACAAGAATGAACGCTTAAATGAATCATCCACTAATGAATATAATTGATGAGTTTCAATAGACACTTAGACCATACGATTGAAGTGCACGAAATTTGAAGTGTGTTGGGATGCATGCTTCTGGAATTAAAATATGACTTAAAGTGAAATTCACAAAAAAAATCTTCTAATAAATTAAAATTATCGTGGTGTCCACTTATAGGCACATACATGACTTTATAATGGTTATTTGGATAATATTTAGACCATACATTTGAATTTAGAAACAAAGCATATCAAATCTGCCATTCAACTGAGTATTTATCTTAAAACAAGGATGAAACTCAAATGAATTTTGTAAAAAAGTTCACAAGATATTTTAATGCTTGCCTACAACAATCAAGTAGTCTGCTAATGAGTACAAATTCAACCTCTTAGTGTGGACAATTCGATTGTATTATGATTCATGCAGAACAAATTGAAAATAACCAAACATGAATCAATACTACCTTGGATGATTGAATGAAACTTAGAATGCTCCCTTCGACATCAAATCTATAACATTTCTTTGCTTGCAGACAAAAGGTGTTATTAAATTTTACATAAAATACTGCATTATTATATAGTAATCTCATATTCAATTTAAATGTTATGTAATTCAAGTAAGCGTTTAAATGAAGTGAAATATGCATGAATCTCAGACTCATTGTATTTAAACATATTGCATGGCAACATATGCGAATGATTAAAGTGAATCTACATTCAAATTATCACATTCAAATGCATACAAGTGTTTTAAAAATGAATAGATAATTATGTGCAATTATAACTCGCATAGTCCCGACACTTGAATTAAAAGCTTAAACTTAGTGTCTGAAAATACTACACGGGCTAACTTAAGATGAATTTAGATCGTTTATTGTGCTTTGATCATCATATTGAATGCTCAATCACATGGTCTTAGTGTCATGACCCAGCCCAGAAGCTTGAAATACTAAAGCTGAAACGGACGGTCAGACGGATAATAAAAGGAAACTTTACTTAAACATATCCAATGGAAATATAAATTATATAATATTTTTCAAATTATATAAGAGTCACTACAAATCTAAATCACATTTAACAAATTTGTCTGCATATAAAAATTATCCACCAACTGAAGTCATATAGATACAATCAAAAATACAAATTAACATAATACTTATCTCTTAAAATCTCTCTACGATTATAAACATATTCTTCCTTCTATTCTCTATTTAATTAGGAAGGTCATTTGAAAAAAAATATAAAACAACTTGCAATTGAATAATAGTATCCGTGGATAAATTATGGTTTTATACTATAATAAAACAAGAAAATAAAAATAATATGGATGATCGATTTACTATAAATATGAACATTATGTAAAAAGTTTTTAAACATTCCAACATATAAGAGGCAAGTCAAAATAAATATTTCTTAGAAATTTTATTTCTAATTTATCATTCATTTCAGGAGTCACTGTTTTAAAATTTTTTTTAGTAGAAATCCTTTTCCAAAATCCATTCAAAAGACAAGTGACCATTTCTATTTATCCTTATGTATGCGACATTATATCTTTAACCATAAATGAAATGAACTATTTTAGATACACATTCATAACATGTAATTTATAAAACTATCAATATTATCTCAATAAATAAATCAGATAATATAGAATACGATCTAATATCAGATCGCTCATTCAATATTGAGAATATGAGAAAATAAATCACAATTTGAAATATGAAGACAATTTATAACTATGTGCCAATGCATTCCATCACATAAAAAATAAGTAAATTTTTATCATAACTGTAAGAATATAATCACCACTTTAGTTTGAAGTTTCTTCTTGAATCCTCTTCTCTTTAACACTTCTTTCCTTAATTTAAGTACTTATAGTATAAATATATTAATAATTTATTTATTTTATTCATTTTCTTATAATGATATTAGTGTATATCTTTTATTATTTAATGCTCACATTCGTCAAAATTTCATTATTTATTTTCCAAATCAAGTTAAATTCGTAAATAATAATAATGTTGATTATCATATTTAGTTGATTTAATTATTGGTTTATGTAACATGCACAACATCTTCTATTTATTTTAAATTAATACATACTCTTCATATTTTAATTTAAATTAAAGATTTTTCATAATTATTTTCATTTAACATTTACTTCATTTAATATAAGGATATCTACACATGTATAAAATGCCATATAATACTCTCTAAATCTTATTATTTTTCTTAATATAAAAATATTAGGTGTTAAAGTGACTTAATATAAATAAACTTTACTATCATTTGATATTTATCATTCATCTTAAAATGATTCATAATTAATTAACGGTATTATAAATTAACATAGGTTTAAAGTTTTATTTATTTTGCAAATTATAATTATATGATAATTAAATTTATAGTTGGCATAAATCATACATATATATATATATATATATATATATATATATATATATATATATATATATATATATATATATATATATATATATATATATATATATATATATATTTATATTTAACATGAGTAAGTATACTTCATATAAAATTTGAAATCACAGAATCATACTTATAAATTTGCAAAGTTTGTTTATCACCTTTGAATCCCTCGCCTTCGCATCAATCTTTATTAATTTTAATAATCATTGAAAACAACAACAACAAGCCTTAATCCCACTAAGTTGGGTCGACTACATGAATCCTTCGTCTCCATTGTGTTCTATTATGTGTCAAATTCTCATTTAATTCAAGTATACTAAGGTCATTTTTATACATCTTAACCAAGACTTTTAGGTCTACCTCTACCTTTTTCATAAAGAAATCTAATGATCTACTCTCCTATCCTCATCTGGACTAGATGCTTTATGTACTAAACCATCTAAGGCGACTCTCTAATCTTATCTCGCCACTTTGAGCTACTCCAACTTTTTCCTAACATACTCATTTTGCATTTTATCTCTAAGAGTAAAGCCACTCATCCACCTAAGCATCCTCATCTCTATAACACTTAACTTAGTCTTATGCTTCTCTTTACCAACATTTTGCACCATAAGTCAGCAGGTCTTACCACCATCTTATAAAATTTTTCCTTATGTTTAAGTGGAACTTTTCTATCACAATAGCGGATGCATTCCTCCACTTAACCATCCAACTTGGATTCTACTAATAACATCTCCATCTATTTCACCATCATTTTGAACAATAGAGCCTAAATATCTGAATCGCTCATTCTTATTAATGACTTGTTCACCTAATGCCACAACACTACCACTAGAACTTCTACAACTAAAATTATACTCCATATATTCAGTTTTCGATCTACTTAAATGAAAACCGTTAGACTTTAAAGTTGACCTCCATAATTCAAGTTTCTCTTGGACTCCCTCTCTGGTCTTATCAACAAGAAGAATGTCATCAGCAAAAAGCATATACCAAGATACATCTTCCTATAAATGCCTAAGTAAGAACATCCATAACTAAAGTAAAAAATAAGGGCTTAGAGTGATCCTTGATGTAATCCAACCAAATAGGAAAATATTTTGTCAATCCTCCTTGTGTTTGGACACACGTAACAACTCTAGTATACATATCCTTAATGACTTGAATATAATCAATATTAACTCCTTTCTATTTTAGAACTCTCCAAAGAGCATCTCTTGAAACTTTATAATAAGTTTTCTCTAAATCAATAAATATCATATGTAGATCCTCCTTACTTTCTCTATGCTTCTCCATCAAACCTCTTAACAAATGTATAGCATCCGTAATAGATCTACCTGGGATGAAATCAAACTGATTGTGAGAAACTTTTGTATCACATCGTAACCTATGCTCAATTATTCTCTCCCATAATTTTAATGTATGACACATTAACTTAATTTCTCTATAATTTGCACACTCTTGTGCATCACCTTTATTTTTAAATATAGGAACCAACAAAAGTCTAAGAATCAAAACTTTAAATTTAACATTTCTAACCCTAAACCCTTACCTTAATATTAGCTTCTCTCGGTTTTGCCCTAAGATCCAACAAGCTCGTCGGCTTGTCCAAAGTTACGCATGCACCTGCTCCCCCTTCCTTCCGTTGCTCGCTCCTGTTCACACGCTTATGACTTGCCCTAGCGCCTTCTTCCTCGGTTGCACGCACATGGGAGGTTCAAGAGGAGGCCGACGACGGTTCGGTGGCTCGGCGTCAGTGGTGGTGAAGCTCGACTAGGGCACGCACGCAAGGAAGCCGTCTTCCCTTCTCTCTCTCTCTCTCTCTCTCTCTCGGCTTTGGAAGTTCGGTTTCAGCAAACCGAAATCGAGCCCCTCCCCTTTCGATTTATCTATTCGCGGCCAACCGTCGCAGCGGTTTGGAAAATAATTACTATTTTTTGTGGTTATTACAATCTCTTTTAAAAATATTCGTCCTCGAAATTTAATGCCAATAATAGAAATAAACATACATTTGATCAAACAGATGAGGTTAAAGTCCTCATATTTCTGATTCCTTCTCCCACGTAGCTTCTCGTTCTAATTAGTGTTTTCACAATACACGGACAAATGAAAATTTTCTATTCCTAAGATGCTTAACATCATAGTCTATAATAATCTCTAGCTTCTCCATAAATGTGAGATCAGGTTGAACATCAATAAGATCAATAATAATTTTGTTGGTTTCATAAGTAACATATTTTCGTAGGAGAGAAATATGAAACACATGCACTCCTTGCATATAAGAAGATAAAGCTAATTTGTAAATCACTTTCTCAATTCTTTATAATATTTCATATGGACCAAAATAGCGGGGATTTAATTTCCCAATCTTGACAAAATGTTTAATACCTTTCATTGGGTTGACTTTAAGAAATACAAACTCTCCTACTTCAAACTTTACTAACCGATGTCTATCATCATAATACTTCCTTTATCTTTAATAGCTTTTAATCTATCACGAATTAATCGAATCTTTGTTCCACATTTCCTTCCATATAATGCTTCATAAGGAGTCATACCAATACTTGTTTGAAAATTTTTATTGTAGGTAAACTCAATCAAAGACAAGTGTAATTATCAATTTCCTTTAAAATCAACTATACAAAGTCTAAGCAGATTTTTAAGTGTCTGAATTGTTCTTTCTGATTGATCATCAGTTTGAGGATGAAATGCAGTACTGAAAGTAAGCTTAGTACTTAAAACTCTTGAATTTTTTTTCACGATTTGAATATGAATTGACCATCCCAGACACTATAGATTTTGATACACTATGTAACTTCATAATTTCTTCAACATATTTTATTGCTAACTTTTCAACAACATCAGATTATTTAATAGGTATAAAGTGTGCAGATTTAGTCAATCTATCAATAATAACTCAAATAGCATCACAACCTCTTCTGGATCTAGGTAAGTCAATCACAAAATTTATGACAATATCATCTCATTTTCATTTGTATTGATAAGAGTTGTAAAAGTCCATTTGGCTTCTGATGTTCGGCCTTAGCCATTTGGCATGATAGACACTTGTAATCAAAATATGTTATGCTTCTTTTCATCCTTGGCCACCAAAATATTTTTTTAAAGATTTTGATACATTTTGCTATTGCCTGGATGAATTGTAGAATTAAAATATTGTGCTTCATGTAAGATATCTCTCCTTAAATTTTTAATATTTTGAATGCAAACTCTGCCTTTATACTTCAATAATCCCTCCCCATCAACTTCAAAATCTTCTATATGGCCCACCTTTATCAAATTTAATTTTTTTTGAAATTCAACATCTTGAGTTAAATCATCTCGTATCTTGTCCTTTAAATTGTATTGTATAGTCATTTGATTTAACAATAAAACACGATTATCTGTGGATTTAATAATTAAAATTTTTAATTTTTATAAATCTTGAATAAACTCCTCCTGTTGAGAGATTAACCAATTTGCACTACTATATATTTTTCTGCTTAAAGCATTAGCAACTACTTTTGCCTTTCCTGGATGATATTGAATATCTAAATCATAACCCTTAATGAGTTAACCATCTCCTTTGTCTTAAATTTAACTTCTTTTGAGTAAAAATGTATTTTAAGCTTTGTTGATCAGTGAAAATTTCACACCTTACTCCATATAAATAATGTCTCCAAATTTTTAATACAAATACCAATACTATTAACTTTAGGTTATGGGTTGAATAACTTTTTTTCATAATTTTTCAATTGTCTTAAAGCATAAGCAATCACTCTTTCATTTTGCATAAGTACGCATCTCAAGCCTCTTAATGAAATATCACTATAAATTTGAAATTGTTCTGTCCTCGTTGGAATATTTAATATTGGTGCAGTCATTAAATAATTATTCAATTTTTGAAAAGCCTCTTCACACTGATCTGACCATTCAAACTTGACTGCCTTTTGTGTTAACTTGGATAATGACATGACAATTTGTGAAAACTCTTCAACAAATTTTCTATAATATCATGTCAATCCTAAAAAATTTTGATTTTGCGATGTTGGTGCCATTCAAATATCGCTTCTTTATTCTCGATCCATCAAACACTTTCACTACTAATTATATGCCCCAAAAATATGATGCTATTGAATCAAAATTCATATTTTAAATTTTTTGAATATAATTCATTTTCTCGAGTTTACAAAATAATGTGAACATGATTTGTATGCGCTGCTTCATCTCTAGTTTATATAAGAATATCATCTTTGAATACAATCATAAATGAATCAAAAAATTATTTAAAGATTCTATTTATAAGATCCTGTGGAGAAAATTTCTATAGGGAGTCGCCTTCAAATCTGTGGGGAGAAAGAAAAGGCAATGCACTATAAAAATTCGTTTCGGTAAGATGTCACGTAGATCCGCAGATGTATTTATTTAGGTGATCTGATACGTCATCAAGAAAACAGTGTACTATCTCGAGAGATAGAAATCACTACCCTTTAATGAAACCAATCACTTTAATGGACTCAATGACGATCCAGATATGTAGAAGATTCTTCCCCACTTTACATAAAAAAGAAAGTAGAGTTTATTTTAAATCGTTCATTTTATAGCAAGCATAATTAATTACATCCTAAGGACGGATTCTTGGAAAACTCTCATTAAGGTAAATGATGGTTGTCTCTGAAGATTTCAATAGGAAGGACTATCAATCGATTAGTTTATGTTTTCAAAGATCAAAATAGGATTGATTAAAAAGAGGGAATTATTATCGAAGCCAAAATGAAAGAAAAGTAGGAAATGCCTACGATGTTAGGAAACTTAGCAAGCATCTCAAACTATCCTATAGTTGGGCTTTATATTTTAGAGATTGATTTAATTTGTTTGAGTTATATTTTTATTATAATTTTATGACTTAAGATTGCTTAACACAAGATTAAGGAAATGCTTAAGAGGTGCGAATTATACATCACAAAAGAGAAACAACTCGTAACCTACCAGAGCTTCATGAAATAAAGCAACCTATATCTAAGCGAAAAATGGGTAATTGGTTTCACAAGAGAGACAAACCGCACTAATTTACAACCGCTGGGTGGCACCAACTAACTCATATTATTTTAAATACATTGCAGTTTTTATCTTACGCAAAGATAACTAAGTTATTATTTAAAAGAGTTTAAAAGCTTAAACTCACTTCTTAAAGAGACTGATCATGTAAAGGACACGCTCAAATGACCTAAATCTAACGCAATTCAAATTTCATTTTTTTATTTTCATTTTGGACAATTATTTTGACTCATAATAGGATTTTTATGACTAATGTATGAGAAAGAAGGTTATTGGCCAAAATCAACTGAGGAGGTGAGTTTCCATACGATACTCGAGTCAAACCCGATTTTTAAGGTCTCCAATCAAGAAAGTGAAATAAGATGATTGTGTATAATATTATAAATGCTTCATCCAAGTTACTAATTCTTTTATCTTGATTGTAAACCTAAACTTTAAGTGATGTTATGAGTTGTTTAATTTTTATTTGATCGGATAAAAAATTTATTTTTTCTCTAAAGAGTCTAATCCACATTTAGGCCATATATAAAACAAGGAAGAAACTAAGAAAAACATGTCACTTAATGCAAAAGCTAAACAAATCATCAATCAATTTATAAAATTAATCGCAAAAAGAATAAGTGGCCATTTGAGGTTGGGCACTATCGCACAAACCCGAAAATATCAAATATGGGTAGCCGAGCTCTACCCTTATATAACTCGGTAGATTCATATTTTAGTTTTATATTTGAAACCTAACTTTAAGTAATTTTCTAAAGTAGGTTCATATTTTAGTTTCATTTAGGTGAATGTTTTAATTAAATCTTTTAATTAATCATAAGTTTAGATAAATTCTAAACAAATTTATTCAAAAAGAAAGACATTTTAAGATTAAATAAAATGAATCAAAATTCACATAACACACATTAATTCATTTCTTTTTCAATGTATATAACATGCATATGGATGGACCCTAAGCATATCTATATATGCAAATGAGAATGAATAATTATCACACTTTATGATGCATATTAAGCAATTCATTTAAGAAAATTTAGAAGTTGAATATGCATGATTTTTTTTCTTAAGTAGAAAATGTTTTCCTTGTCCAAAATTTCACATACATACAAGAAAGTAAGAAAAGCGAAGACAACACCATTGTTAACTGGAGATAAGGTAAAGACCTACTTAGGCTACTTAAAGCCTCGAACGCAAGAATACTACTTTTCCTTAAGACACATATATAAAAAAAATGAAGTAGAAAAGGAAGATGCAAAAGTTGTTTAATAGATTTATTTTGTTTATGCAATTTATGTAAGTGTAGGTAACCCTTATTAGATGGTAGCATAGGGATGAATATGATATGAAATTAGGTGAGCATTAAGTTCTTTTCAAATGAACCTTATATCTCACCAAAATTTCTATTCAAAACTATACTAAAGTAAGAAAGAAAAGAAACCTATACTAAGCATACCTTTATAATATTTCACATGTAAACTTATAATTAAAGTATAAGTAACATACTTTCAGATTTGACATTTCATTTATAAGTTTTAAAAATAATTTGGATTTAATAGTGATAATAATCACTCATATTTTACTTTAACTAACACATGCATATTTGACATAAAGTAAACAATTTCATTTTGAAAATTCAAAACATGAAATTATGAATGCATGAAATCACATGACATACAACTTAACAAGTTGGGAAAGATCCAAAGCAATGAAAGTACGTAAACAAACTCATTTAAATCATAAAGACATTCTTATAGAATAAACAAATTTTGAATAAATCAAAGTGAATTTCAAAATAATTTTTGTTTGGTTTGAAGTTTGATTTAATTTTGAAAAGGTAAGATGAGTTTGCTGTTCCTAACCCATTCCCATATGTGTTTTGTATTTTTTGTTTAATTTTGAGGTAATTAGATCCATTTTTAAGTGTTGATTAGGTTAAGGTATGAATTAAGTGGCTTAATTAACCCTTACTTAAATTACCTTAGAAGAATTAACTAGATAGGTATGAGACAATGAGATGACCTAAACCCATAAGGAATTTAAATTTGAAATGCATCTAATAATGAAAAGGCCTAATGTAATTTGACTCACAATTAAAAGTTAATTAAGCTAAGAGGTTTAGCTTGAATAATTTCAAAATACTCTTTCACACTTATGAATGAGATCTTGATTTTCTTAATTGAATTTAGACTATTAAACACTTAAGCATCTACCCAAGGTAGATTAATTAAGTTCTGAAACTTTTTAGAATTTTTAAAAATTGATTAAGGGGATAATTAATGAATTAACCCTTAATTAAGAGGAGATTAAGGAGAGAAGAGGGGGGTTTAAGGAATAGCTTAGGGGAAATGCCCCAAAATTATTCCATAAGCCTCCTACTCACTGGATCTGACCTTAATCAACCCTAATCATAGAGTAAATCCACTAATCGTATCCTAATTATGCTCAATTATATGAAAGGGGTAATTAGGGAATGAAATAATAATTTTCTCAATTAAGCCCTCAATAAATTTCAAGAAAATTAGGGGAGACAGAGGTCATCCCCTAAAATGAACTCCAAAAATTTGAGATTAATTGATGACCTAATTAAAGGATAATTAGTTAATTAAGATTACGAAAGAAACCTAAATTCAGAGAAAAGAGTAATTCAAAATCCATTGAAATCATTTTTAAAATATTCTAGATGAAATTATCTTTCCATAGCTTTTTTCCTTTTATTTTTCTGATTTTTCTAGAGGGAATTATGAATTTTAGAAGATCCATGGATTAATTAGGCATTTTAATTAACCCCAACTAATCCTTAGCTCACGACGCGACGACGCTTTGATGTTAGTGGCAGATACGATAAGTTTTATCACCTCACAAAGGCGCAAGACACGCTTATATTCGCGGTCCGATCAAAGATCGGACGGCCAAGAATTCCCCTGCGGTTTAAAACAGATAAATGAGATTTAAAATGTTTTAAATAATCTCAACCGTCCATTTAAACGCGATGGACGATGAGATGAGAGTTCTTTCCCTTGATCAATGAGAGGCCCATGATCAAGGGGAAAATCCAAGCTCGATCTAGCATGGAATCACACCAAAATCAACTCACACCATCTAGAGAAATAGAACGGCAAAGCTAATGGCCAAAATTTGATGAGATGAAAATTTCTTTCACAAAACTTCACACCACATTGAGTTTAGTGATCGGAAAATTCCATACCTCGTCAGAGGTGATCACCGACGCTCGAGATCGATGAGGTAGCTTCGTCTGGTGGAGACGAAGCCTTGTTGAAATTTTTAGGCCTTGGGATTGAGTAGATCAATGGATGGACCAACTCGACTTCACTTGGGCTTCGGTTTTGATTGAATTGATCCTCTCCTTGCTATAGGAACTCCAATGTGAGCTTGAGTGAGCTCGAATTGGTCGTTAGAAGAAGTGTGTAGGAGGAATTTGGAGGAAATTAAGTGAGAGGAAGTTAGCAATTCACCTCCTCCTGTTTTGCACCTGAAAATCGAGAAAGAAGAATTCTAATCCTCTAAAGACCTTGGGAATGCTCTTTGATCATTGGGGTTCCAGCTTCAATCGATGAGAGAGTGAATGAAAATTTTATTGAATTAGAGTATATCTCCCTTATGATGACTACCACACACCTCCTTTGTGTTTGATCCAATTGATGAGATTGGAGAGGTTGTTTAGGCTGTTTTGAGTGTGCACATTGCCGGTTTGATCCAAGGAATGGATTGCCAACTTCTCATGTGTTGAATTTGAGCTTAAGAGGAATTTAAAATTTCAATTTAGGCTAAGGGTTTGGTCTATGGGCCAAATGACAAACCATCGTGGGGGTGCACCACTCATCACTAAGTCTCCTTGAGCTTTTAGGAAAGCCTCAAGTGATTGTGAAGAGGGTATGACCAAAATACCCATGAGCTAAGCCAAAATTTGTTCTATGACCTAGGGATTGGATGATCATTTTGTTGCTTTTTTCACTTTGGATATGTTGGGTATGTGGAGAAACTAGGTTTGACGAAGTTTCATTGGATTTGGAATCCATTTGATAGAGTTTCGTCACATTTAAGTTAAAATGGGTCAACTCAAGTTGACCAATAGTCAAATTAGTCAAACAAAGGGGGTCAAGTCATATGATCATTTGAAATATTTTTTTGGTTTAGTTCAATTTGTATATATTTGATTGGCTCATATGACTTTTTATGTCAAATGAGTCAAGTTTATATGGGTAGGTCAGGTAGGTTTAGGTTAGGTTAGTCATATGGAGGATTTGTATCTTTATTTCCAATCAATTTGGGTTAAGTTCAATTTTGGCAAAATATGACCCTTTGGTCATGTTAGTCCCAGGCCAATTGGTTGGTAGTTAATTGAGTTTTGCCAAGTTTCAAGGATTTGGAATGACTTGACTTATCGGTTCCAATCAATCAATTTTAGACACATTTTGACCCTTTAGGTCAAAATGAGTCAACGTGTGCCAATTGGTCAAAGTAAATAAATTGGGTGTTCAAACATAGCCATGGGTGAACTTAGATCAAAGGTTTCAATCAATTTGGCTTATGGAGTTTACATGAGTTTCATTTTAAGTTAAGTGTTGACTTGGTTAACCCTGATTTGATTTAGTTTGACCTAATTGATTGATTGATCATCATGATGACATGATATGATAGATGAAGGCTCAATCCATGGTAGGATCAAAGCAAATTATAGCAGATCAGTACTGGTCAAGTTTAGCTAAAATGCTTACAAAGTTGATTTGATATTGATTGATTGATTTAACTTATGATTGAAATATAAATTCATTTACAAGTGATTTGAAGTCAAATGAATTTTGATACATTTGAAAATTTCATATTTAAAGAAAAAAATATGAAAGGGTCTTGAGTTTGATTTTTGGACTTGGGTTGATTGAGTGATTGAAGTTTGAATTTATATATGAGCTCATGATTATAGTGTTGTTGAATCATGAGAGAAAATCAAGAATTTTGCGTGATTTGAAAGTGATTTGACAAATTTCAAGATTTTGGCTTGAAAAACTTAGATTTGATTTTGAGTGGATTTGAGTTTGATTTTTGGAATTGGTTTTGATTGTTTGAATTTATATTTCATTTATATATATGAATATAAATGATAATGTAAATTGATTATGAGAAAGTTTCAAGAATTTGAAAGAGCTTAATCATAATTTAGGTTAAATCCATTAAAAGGAATTTAAAGGATTTAAAGCAATTTTTTTTTTTAATTTGAAATTTAATTTTTGAATTACATTTGATTGATTTATATTTATACTTCATTTATATATGAGAACATAAATGAGAATACAAATAAGTTTTGAGAAAATCCCATGAATTTGAATATGTTTGATCAAAGTTTAGGTAAAATCCATTAAAGGGAATTTAAAGGATTTAAATTTTTTTTGTAATTTGAAATTTAATTTTTGAATTAGATTTGATTGATTTATATTTATATTTCTTTTATATATGAGAACATAAATGAGAATACAAATAAGTTTTGAGAAAGTTCCATGAGTTTGAATAGGTTTGATCAAAATTTAGGTTAAATCCATTAATGGAAAATTAAGAGATTTAAGGGAATTTTAAGGATTTTAAATTTGGAATTTAATTTGAAGGTTTGATTTGATCGATTTATATTTATATTTCATTTATATATGAGAATATAAATAAGTTTTAAGAAAATTCCATGGATTTGAATAGGTTTGATCAAAGTTTAGAGTTGATTTTGGCTAAGTCCTTTAATGGAAAATTAAAGGGACTTAAGAAAATTTTCATGAATTGATTTGGAATTTTGAATTTGATTTGATGAATTTGAATTTATATTTCATTTATATAGAATATAAATGATGTATGAGAAAATCTCACAGGATTTGAATAGGTTTGAAACACAATTTTGGCTAAGTCCTTAAGAAAGTATTAAGGACTTAGAAGATTTAAACTAAGGAATTTTTGATGGATTTTGGTCATGAGTTTCAATCAGAGATTTCAATCATTAAATTGATTTGAGTTTGGAGAAAATCAAATAGAATTGATTTGGAGTTTGACTTGAAAGAAAGAAAGTGAGGAATGATTTAAGTTAAGGATAGGAAGTTTTCCTAACACCTCTATGACATGGCCTATTTCTATGACTAACTCTTCTAAGTCTTCTAGGGCTATGTTGGAGTGTCCACCTAATCACTAAATGTGTTCTAAGATTAAGGAACTCTTAATGTCTAAGAGAAGTCCTAAGCCTAAGATGGAGGTGTTGAGTGCTCATTTTAAAAATGTGATCAACAGATCCATAAATACAGCTGAAGTGTTGATTAAGCCAAAAAGCATTATCACAAACTCATAATACCCATATCTTGTACTGAATGCAGTCTTTGATATATCTTCCTCTTTGATTCTAAGCTGATGATAACCTGATCTTAAATTAATTTTTGAAAATATTGACGCTCCTTCTAGTTGATCGAAAAGATTATCAATCCTTGACAAGAGATACTTATTCTTCAATGTGAGTTTGTTAAACTTTCTATAATCTACATAACCTTAAGCTCTCATCTTTCTTCTTTACAAATAATACAGGAGCTCCCCAAAAGGACGTGCTAGGTCTGATAAAGCCCTTCTCCAATAGTTCTTGTAACTGATTCTTCAATTCTTGTAATTCCTTGATTGCTATTCTATATAATATTTTTGTTACAGCTTCTGCGCCTTAATTAAATCAATAGAGAAATCTATCTCTCTAATTGGAGGTAAACCTGGTAAACCATCAAAAAAATTTTCTGAATACTCATTCACTACTTTTATATCTTCTAACTTCTTTACCTCTTTATTAACATCGAATCAGGCAAAACTTTCATAATTTTGCTATCATCTAACTGCAAGTGTCATTATCATAGCTAATTCTCTTTTATGCCCTACAAATTTGAATTATCTTTTTTCAGGGATATTGAGTTTGACTATCTTTTTGCAACAATATATAGTAGGATAATATTTAGATAGTCAATCATTCATAAAATCACATCAAACTCATATAGCGGCAGTGCTATTAAATCTGCATCCAAACTTCTTTCACAAATATTCAAGTTCACACAGCAAAATTTTCTAGCATTCATATGAGACCTATTTGGCATTGCAACTGATAATACTACAGAGATTTTCGTAACTTTCAATCCTATAATTCTCACACATTCCTTAAATATAAATGAATGTGATGGTTCATATCAAATAAAACTTTAATTGATTTATTTTGAATAGAGATAATAAATATAAATGAGTAGATATATAAATAAAAAATAATATATAGTTCAACATAAATTTTAGTAATGCTAGTTTAAATGAAGACATACTTATAATGACGTCAGACGAGTTTTTTGTTTCATGTTGTGTGAGTGCATAAACTCGAGGCTGTATATTCTGTGGGTTCTGTTTCTGAGATAGAATTGATGCAGTTGATTCAGTCATCCTTTGTCTATCAACCGTCTTTTGAGGAGGTTGAACACTTATCCAATATCAACTAAATATTTTTGACCCAAGGTATGACAAGATTTTGCCATGTGTCTTAGTTGATGGCACCAAAATCAAGTATTTGTGCCTAAGAGACACTCTTTTTTATGTGCTCTTTCACATTTTGGGCATGTAATAATATTGCTACTGCTGGCAGTATTATTAAACTTAAACTTCTTCTAATTTTATTTCTCAATTTGAACATTCTGCCCAGATTTTGACTTATCATTATTTCTCCTTTTTTGAATATCTCTCTTCCTCTGAGTAGCTTGTAAATTCAACTATATCTTTTAACTCTCCACCAAGATGCATAATGATCGAGAGAATTATTGTTTGATTATATCATCCAGTCCAAATAGAAACCTATGACATTTCTCCTTTGCATTTGGTATAAATTGAGGTGCATACCTTAAAAGCATTGTGAATTTAGTTTCATACTGCATGATAGAACGATCTCCTTATATTAATCTAATGAACTTGACCTGCATTTGTCTTTTAGCTAGAAGGGGTACAAACTAATCTCTAAAGGCCTCTACAAAATTCTCTCATGAAACAAGATTGCAAGGCCTTTTTTCAAATTTTTATTGCAATTGTTCTTGCCACCATCTCTCACTTATGCCCTTATAAGCAAAAGAAGCTAATGCAACTCTTCTTTATGGAGGACATAACATACTTTTTAAAATTTTTATATCCGCATCAACCAGTTTTCTGCTTGTATAGGTTCTGTTATACCTGAGAAAGAGGTGATTCATATCTTGAAATAATTTAAGGTATTTGTCCATAAGGTTTCCACCACTTCTACTAGCTTGAGTCTGCTAATTTCATATCATCTTAGTCATTGTTTTCATTATTTGAGTAAATGCATCTATAGCAAGTGAAGGGGGTTGCACCAAATTCTGGTGCTCAACAGTTTGTGTCTCTCTATTTTCACCCATAGTATATTCTTGAATTGATTTCATAAGACTGAGAAGAACAATTTATTTATAACTATTATGCATCAATTAAATATATTCATATGTAAATCTCTTTATAAAATTTATCATCTTTCTAATGGCTATTTGATTATGATCATACTTATATCACTAACGCAACGCTCTAATGCCACTTATCCTAAGCTAATACCAAGCGAGAATGACTGATGGACGGATAATAAAAGAAAGTTTTACTTAAACATATCCAATGGAAATATAAACCGCAATATTTTCTAAATCATATAAGAGTCACTACAAATCCAAATCAAATTTAATAGATTTGTCTACACATAAAAATTATCCACAAATTGGAGTCATATAGAATACAATCTAAAACATAAACTAACATAATACCTATCTCTTGAAGTCTCTTTACGATTATAAACATATTCCTTCATTCTATCATCCATTTAATTAGAAAAGTTAGCTAAAAAATATATATATAAATAATTTGCAATTAAATAATATTATCAGTGGATAAATTATATTTTTACACTATAGTAAAAAAAAATATAAATAATATGTATGACCGATCTACTATAAATATGAACATTATGTAAAAAATGTTTAAACAATCCAACATAGAAGAGACAAATGAAAATAAATTAGAAATTTTATTTCTAATTTATCATTCATTTCAGGAGTCATCGTCTAAAAATCTTTTCCAGAAGAAATCATTTTCTAAAATCTATCCAAAAGACAAGTAGCCATTTTCATTTACCTTTATTTCTAAAATCATTTTCTAAAAACTTTTACATTGTCAGCCAAACCATAAGGGGATGAACTCTATTTTCAGGCATACACATTCATAATATATAATTTATAAATTATCAATATTATCTCAAAATAGTAAATTAGCTAATTCTATACAATAACACAAGTAACAACATCAACATTGAGACTGTTCATTTAATATGGAGAATATAAGAAAATAAATCACAATTTGAAATACAGAGACAATTTATAACTATCTATCAATGCATTCTATCACATGAAAAATAAGTAAATATTTACCATAACTGTAAGAACATAATTACCACTTTAGTGTAAAGCTTCTTCTTGAATCTTCTTCCATTTAACACTTATTTTCTTAACTTAAGTACCTATAGAATAAATATATTTATTTGATCAATATTTGAAAGCAATTTATTTATTTTATGAATTTTCCTATCTATGATATTAGTGTATATCTTTTGTTATTTAACACTCACATTTGTCAAATTTTCATTATTTATTTTCTAAGTCAAGTTAAATTCATAAATAATAATAATGTTAGATGTTAAAGTGATTTAATATAAATAAACTTTACTTTCATTTGATATTTATCATTCTTCTTAAAATGATTTATAATTAATTAACGATATTAGAAATTAGCATGGGTTTAAAATTTTATTTATTTTGTAATTATAATTATATGATAATTAAACTGAAAGTATAGTTGGCATGGTGCATAAATCAACTACTTGTTGTTCTATATAATCATAATATATATATATATATATATATAATATTTAATATGAGTAAGTATACATCATATTATTAGTAGAACTCAAGTTGGATGGTTGAAGAGGAGAACATCCGCCTATTATGTGATGAAAAGTTCACTTAAACTTAAAAAAATTTTATAAGATGGTGGTAAGAAGACTGCAATTTATGCGAAGAAATGTTGGCTAATAAAGACTGTTAAGGTTAAGTGTAAATGAGGGTGCTCGTGGATGAGTGGCTTTACTCTTAGAGATAGAATGCAAAATGAGTATGTTGAAAAGGAAAAAAGCTGGTAGATAAGATTAGGAGAGTCGCCAGATACATAAAAGCGTCCACGTCCATAACCATTAGGAGAGTAGATGCATTAGATTTGCCTTATATTAAGAAAGGTAGAGGTAGACCTAAAAGACTTGGTTAAGATGATAAAAAATGATCTTAGTATACTGAATTAAATGAGAATTTGACATACACAGACAAGAGACGAGGATTCATGTAGCCGACCCCACCTAGTGGGATTAAGGCTTCTTGTTGTTGTTGTTGTTGTAGTAGTAAGTATACATCATATACAATTTGAAATCACAGAATCATACCTATAAATTTGCAAAGTTCGTTTATCACCTTTGAGTCCCTCGCCTTCGCATCAATCTCTAATAATTTTAATAATCATTATTTATAATTAAATGAAAATTTCAGAATTTACAATTAATTTACAGTCTAAGAATCAAAACTTTAAATTTAACATTTCTAAACCCTAAACCCTTACCCTAATATTAGCTTCTCTTTGCTTAAGATCCAGAAGTCCGGCTTGTCCAAAGTCACGACGCACTGCCCCTTCCTCCTGCTGCCGCTTGCTTGCGCCACGCTTGCCTAGCACCTTCTTCCTCGGTCGCACGCACATGGGAGGTTCAAGAGGAGGTTGACGACAGTTCGGTGGCTCAACGTTAGCGGTGGTGAAGCCCGACTAGGGCACGAGGAAGCCATCTTCTCTCTCTCTCTCTCGGCAAGTTGGTTTAAGCTTTGATTTATCTATTAGGCCCAACCGTGCAGCTTTGGAAAATATTTAGTATTTTTTGTGGTTATTATATTGAGAATACTGTGCAGGCTCAAATAAAATCAATCTGAACTTACTCAAATCTAGAGAATCGTGCAATTATTTTCAATGATTAGCTAATACTTTCATAAAATAAAATCTCTCTTTTTCAATAGCTAAATTCGAATTTATCAATTATGCATATTCTTGAGTAAGTCATCTTATATACATAGCGGAAACCACGAGTCTCAGTTGATTAGCCTGATCCTCTTCCTCATAAAGATTGGAGTTGACAGGGCAAATCACAATATTAAATAGTCGCTCTTAAATTCAATATTTTATTTTACATTTGCATACGACCATCAATGATATTAATGAAGAAATTTTATATTCAAAATTTGAATTTTGAATCAATTCAGAAACATAATTATGTATTCATAGAACTGATCTTTTTTAGTAAAGTTGACAAGTTTTCAATGATATTAGTGTTGACAAGATATCAATGAAAAATATCATTATCACAATATCTAAAATATTAATGTCTAATTATCTCAAATTCAAAATTCTCAAAATACAAATCTAGATCCAATCATCTGTTATTTGATTAATAGAGTTGATAAAATCTAGAATGATAAACCGAATGATTAAGTATATTTAAACACCTCGATGATGTTCGTGTTGATTGAATACTTTAATCGAAGGAGATATTATTATTAAAAGTTATTTAAGCTTTAAATTAATTTAACATGAAGCCAAACTTCAATTAAATATAAATTCAAAAAGTAAATGAGATTCAACATCAAAGAACTTAAAACAAAAATTCATTTAAGTCACCTTCCGCAACTCTTTGTCGAATGTGACAAATTAAGAAAATTTTAGCTCATAAAGGAGCTAATGTCATGTTAAGTGTACAACTATGCTCACTCTCAAACAATCTAATGCTAGTAAGGATGCTGCGTCTCTCAGACGCTGTATTAGTAAACTCCACATACGATATGCATTTAATTAGAGTTCTCACGGCTGTCACCAAACGACAATAATTATATTACGACGACTATATCATGTATGTTCTTCAATAGCTCTGCCGTTTGAGATGTGAATAATGGGTGCACTTACTAAGACAAAAAAAATTTTGTTAGTTAAGGTGAACTTAAACTTATCTCCTTAGACAAAACATCAACATATGTCTACAAGGTTCCCTTGAACGATGCAACACATGGCTACTAATAAGGATCCGTCGGTCAGGTTGAGTCTCTCATCTCCTCTGACTAAATAGACTATGGATCACGATAACCCGGGATAACGGAACCATGAGATCTTGATCGGGTGCGTCATCATTTCCTCCATCATCCGCTTTAAGTTAAATAATAGTGAATTTCATAAATTTCAAAATTTAAAATTCCATTTACTGCTACTATATGTTAAGCAATCAATAATCTAACTACTAGCCCTAATCGAAAGTTCTCTCTCAATGTTGGGAAGGGTAATTAAATATCGATGCTTGCACCTATAGGAAATATGGAATTAGATCTAAAGCCCTTACAAAATGAGGGTGAAATTTAGTGTCTTATCTACTGTTTCATCTGCCTTTTAAAAATTTGATTGACATTAATCAAACTTTCTTTATCAAGAGATCATACATGAATTTTCGAAGCCCACAATTTCTTGTGCACTGATTGAATCTGGACAAAAATCAAATTTCTATTGTTCAGTCCCTTTTGTATTTCATCCTCTATTTGTAGCCTAGGGCTCTGTGCATGCTGTTCTACTATTTCTCTTCTCCCTTTCTCTTCTTTGATCTGTCATTTTAATTACTTACGACTTTTAGTTATATTTGATCATTTTTTATGTTGATTGTTGGTTTTTGTAAGATTGACAATTGAAATTGTTTCTAGTATAACCTAGAGTATAATTTTGGATTACTTTTAATCATTTGAATAACTTCGTTCTGAATATGGCTTTCTGGTGCTTATTTTCAGGCCAGCATATATCGGGAGGAGAAGAATCTAATTGATTTGTATATCATACTCCTTAGATTTTCAAGGTAAGTAAACTACATGGTTGTCGATACTTGTATTTTTACCATTTTTTTCTTATTAATCATCCCAAACTTTTAATTCAGTTTTTAGTTTCTGCCTTTACATTCTTGAATTGTCGTCATAAACTTATTAAGCAATTTTCTACATGTTAATATCAATAATTTGCTATTTTGTTTGACTATCACTGATCTTGCAGTCTAATGTGTGAAACAATACCTTCACATCGAGATTATCAGGTGTTGCTTTCAAAAGAGAAATCTGCATTTAGGAAGGTTAGATTCACTCGTTCTTTATTCTGCTCATAACATATCTAGTGCAAGTATTGGTACCTTATTGATTCCAATTAAAAAAGCTCTTTTTTACTACAAATATTGGTACCTTATTGATTCCAATTACCATATTTTAGAAATTGCTTGATGTTATTAATGAGCTGGAAGCTCTGAAGCCACTTGTGCAACATCAAGTTGATGAAATTAATAAGGGGAGTATACATCAAACTACTGGATTGGACAAGAATTCTTTTGACCCTGGGAGAAAGCACCTCTCATCAAGTTCTCTTACCATGCAGGTTCTTACCTAATAAATTGTCTTTTCTATTTTTTGATTGACTTCATCACATTGATCTGTTAATCTATGTTTTTTGAATGTATATATTATATGATGTTGTGCTTTCAGAAATATCATTCTTTAACTGAGTTTGCTGGTCATTTGTATCTTCTGAATTGTTACAGATGTTTTGAGATCACATCTGTCTATTTACTTCATTTCTTTACTTGGTTTTGCTTTTCTTAAACTGCAGCCGCCTGCACGATTTGCATCCGAGCTATTACAGAAGCAGGCCATGGAAAGAAATCAAGTTAAACGGTCTGAGAATCAGATGGACATGCAATTTAAAAAATTGTACACGCCTCACCCAATTTTTAACCTTTGGAGATGCATTTCCAATCTTTTACAATGATGTGAAACTAGACGTAAAATGGCTGCCTGACCTCATAAGACCAAACGTCTTACCCTATAGTGTTTTATTCTTTAAAATTTTCTTGAAATATATTCTTTAAAATTTCCTGGTGGGAGTATGTCTGCTATTTTATTATTTCACGAGGATTTCAAGATTCTTGATTTCTTTTCCTTCTATCTTTCTAAATACCTATTTTCCACAATGAACAAAATTTTGTGCATGCTCTCCTTTTATTCCCTATTGTAGGCTGAAGTATTTGTGTTCATGTGTTTATTGAGTAAGCTATGTTTTCCCTGGTTCATTTCCTCCTAAATTTAGATCAACATTGTGAAAAACAGATGAACATGTTTCCGCGAAATGTTAATTCCTCACAATGTTGTATTATTGAAAAAATTGACTTCTAATTTTTGGATTATTATTTTTTTTTACAGGACCCTTCATTTACCTTACCCAAAGGAAGAAACATTATCCAGACACTCCATTTTAGGACCTAATGGGCTCCAAGGACAGTGGAAAGGACCTATTTCTGGTATTAGGGTATAATCCTTTTGTTCTTAAAGTTGTTTTTTTTTTTGGAAAAGTACAATGCCAATTGATCATTTGCTGCTAATGGATGCAGGTTCAATATCCCAGCAACGTTGACTTGACAGAGAGTGAAATACCAGGGTAAGTGATATGGCTGTGTTTGTACTGATTATATAATTAAGGGGGATTTGCATACAAACCACACAATTCATATGTATTTACATATCTAACATCTAAACTTCAATTTTTTACATATATAACACCCCAATCTTTAATATCACATCAAAACTACCATTATCATGCATTTTTTAAAAATGAAATTCAATGTTTTAAGCATAGGAAAGTGTTAGATAAGTAAATATATAACTTTAGGTGTTAGATATGTAAATGCATAAGAATTGTGTGGTATGTAAATCTTCCTATAATTAAATAGCCATTTGGCATGAGACTAGTTAACTTTGTTCCCCCAAAGTTTTTTGGGGTTTGAATTAATATTTGACTTCATTTTTATTTTATTTATTTCATCAATAGTTGGTAAGTATTCTAACTCAAGATGTTATATTATGTGTTACAAAACATAGGTTAAATCGGGAGGAACCTCATGACCTTGCCATTTTGTCAGAAAGCTATTTAAAAGGAAGAAACTCTGTTATGGACTCTGTTCTATCTCTGGATGATGGCAGTTGGCCAATTTCTGGAGAAGAATCCTATTCTTTGGCCAATAATACTGCGAAAGAAGAATTTTTACAGTTGAATATTAGACAACCATCTATTCCTCCTGTTTTTGCTCAGGTTCAGCCAGAGCCATGTTCTTTATCTCCATCAAAAGTTGCAGATCCAAGACCAGGACTGCCAAAACTTCCACAGGAGGGAGATTCTACTACATATCAGAAATTACATGTTGTAAGAGTGATTATTCCTGCCTTCTCTAGCATGGACATCAAGTGAAAATGAATTTATTGTTTGTGTTCTAGATCATCTCAAGGCACAATAATTGTATACTTCATGTTAAGTTAGGCTTCCGTAAGTCTCCCAATCATGATAATATTTGTTTTTAAGAAATATTGTATTGGGCAGCCTGTACAGATGTTGGAATGTTTCTTGAAGCTTGCTGGGGGAAACACCGCCAAAAATCTGGAGACATGTGGAGTTCTTGCAGGCTTACTTGTAAGTAGTTGATGCAAAATATCATCAGAAGTTGAATTATTCATCAACTAATTTAATCTTGCGGAAATGTTGTAGACAAACAGTACGTTTGTTGTGACAACACTAATAATCCCAAAGCAGGAGTCGACATCTGATTCGGTATTCTATGCTGCCAAACTTGGAACTTTTATTTGTTTATGTTTTATATGCTTTCTTTAATGTTTTGAGATGCTGTTGCCACTAGTTGCATGCTTTGTAATTCCTGTAACCACTGTTTCTTAATCTATTACAGAAATCTGCATCTGCACAAAACTTGTTGGGGCCACTATATTGTTGCTGATATAACTTTATGGCATTGTTTATTGTATTTTGATTTTATATTCTAGCTTTTACACATGTTAATCTTTCCACCGTCATCCATTGCTGCTTATATGCTTGTGCAGAAAATTTAAGATTTTTTATATGTTTTTTGAGTTCAACCGTGTTCATGTAAATACCTGTCTACTGAATTCCTTTTGTATTTGAACTTTGAATACTATTTTATGCGACAACCATATAGGGGATGCATTTTACTGGTAATTAATGTTTTAGCCTGTAATAGTTGTGCTTGTTCAATTATGATTTCAAATTAAACTTGTAAAATCTATTTCATGAGTGAAGAAATTATCTAGACATATTTGAGATGTGTGTGTGAATCACTGGAGAAATGCTTTTTTTCCAAATATGTCAATAAATTTCAATAAAAAGAAAATATAAGATTAACAAATGACACGTGAAGTTAATAATAGACGTCTGGAAGTGCTCGGAGAGTGTTGGGGTTTTGCAGTTTTCCAACACTTTATGGTTCCAATTGAAGGCTTATGCACCTGCAAGGATCAATGCCAGAGCAATCTATTAGATAAAGAATGTCGAGGGAGCAGTGATCGGTGGAAAAGGTCAGCAGCAGAGCTCAAAAAGGAATGATTCCACTAAAGAGGATGATGTTAGTTTGATTTGTCATGTTGTGTTTCCATTTCTAATTTCATAACAATAGGGCTTTCTCCTATATGCTTTTGAAAGAAATACTTGGCTTCATGGTTGTTATTCCCTTATCAAGATATTAACACAACTTCGGGGATATTTTTTTGCGCCATTGTACTTGCGGTGTTATCACAATGAATTAACTGTACTTGCCCTTTTTAGCTTTTAGCTACTTCATTCTTTTTGGAGCATACTATGCATTATAATCGTGATTTATTTGTTGTACTATACTTTTACAAGCTTTGTTTGATTTGTCTGAGGTTTTGAAAATATTTTGCAGTGCCAGACAACTGATGAGGAAGAGATATTTAATGTTCAAGATGAACGCTCGCTATTTCCCCTTGGATGGATTCATGTAAGTTTCTGACATAACTTTTTTTTTAAAACAGTTGTTCAAGCAATTATTTTAACGCTAATATGCCGTATTCCAGAGTATTATCATGGAAAATTTTGTTTTATGTGCTTAATCTGATTCCATTTTTTGTTTTTGATTTATTTTCTTCCGTAGGCATTCTAAGGCTAAATTATTGTGTTTAATCTTTATTGTTACATGATTGTGGTTTATCTTTAAAGATTTTAAGCATGAAATTTTCAAGAAATTTTATTTCTCTGATCGGATTGTCTAAATATGGAGTGTCGTGTAGACCTTTTTGATTGAAGTTTCATTGTGGATCTTCCTTTTTCTTCGGTTGCTTTGACTTTGTTTGATTGCTACCTTTTTCTTAAATTCAAGCTCTTAAATGTGTGTGGATGGAAGAGATTATAATCTTTGAAAGAGAAGAAGTGGTTTCTTGGATACTTGAAGAAATCAAGGGGAGGGAAAGTGGATTGGAATTAAAGAATTTCAAATGAAGAGGAGAGATTTTCTAAAATAAATTCAGTTGGTCATTTGCTTGTACTATGAACCAAATCTAAAATAGGCCTCCCCTCTCGTTCTCGTCGGTGTTATCTCATGCTTGAATCACGCACTCAATCGTCAGGGTGAGACTCTCCTGAGTTTGTCTTGTGTTCGATCACTCGCCCTTGAGCTTCTTCCTTGCTCAAGTTCACTCTCTTGTTCACTGGGGAGATATGATATGATCTTTTGGTGAGAATTTGTGTGGCGGTTTTTTATGCCAACGTTGTCATATGTTGTCAACATGTCCACGAGCAGCTTCGATCGCTTTGTCTTTATTTCTCTTTCGCCACAAGTAAACTTTTGCACCATCTTTCATTCATTTTTAGAGGTTGAGCCCCCTTCTTTTCAACCTCCTCGCTCATTTGCAAATGTGATTTGTGGTTCATTTGTAACGGATTAACTCCCCCTTCACAAAATAATCCCCCTTTTTACTTTCATCCACCTTTAAAACCACCAACTTAAACAACCTTCTTCTTTCCAAGGGAAGCCTGCCCTTCTATTTTCATATGAAAAAATATATTTGCTTGCTAGGCCTCTCGCTCACCTATTGGTAAATTCTTTATGGGTAGGCCTAGCAGGAAAGTAATTTGCAAATTTTTGGCAGATTACATCAAACTTTTCTGTCGTCGTTCTTATTATATTAATGATTTTTCGATGTACATTTTAATTTGATCTCCTCAAATTTTAATTTTTTAATATTTCATACTTATTGACAAAGTCCATTTTGCAACATAAGTGATGATTTGTTAATTTTAGTTGATATAATGTATCATGACATCAATTGTGATGCTTCGAACTTCCTCCATCATTCTCAATCACCTTTGTCGCATTTGATCACATTGTAAAGTCGAGCATTTGTAAAGGTAAATAAATGCCCCCAACAAATGTGATGCATATTTGGAGCAATACCATATTTGTTGCAAGCTGATTAACCTTGCAAATCTCAAGGAAGTTGCTCAAATAAAATTTTGAAAACTGAGGATGTCATTGAGAATTTGATTTTACGGATTTATTATGTTTTTCTTAGATATTAACACAGTCTTTTTTGGTTTTATTGTGTGACTATATCTTACTCTTGATTTTATATCATGTAGTTCCATATGTCATATTTCCTCTAGTAGATTAATTTCATCGTTCTTGTAGGATGATGTTTAGTGGGAGAAGACCTACAAACATGTCATGCAATGAGCCCACTAAGGAGACTATTGGGCCATAATAGATAGGCATGACTCTCAGGCAATTGTCAAGATCAATGATAGGCTTAAGCAACATGAGATGTTGAGGAGTTGGAGCATTTATGCCTTCTTTAGGTGATAGTTTACACTTCCGACATGCAAGTTAGATTCCTCCATTTAGAAGGAACCCATTGAGTTGGTGAGTATAATAAAATTAAAATTAGGATAATTCAAACTATTGAAGAGTACAATCAATCAAATGAGTTATGAAATGCGTGATATTTTAGAACCAACCATTGATCTCATAATGCAAGTCAGGCAATTAAGGTTATTAGTCCACCATCAACTCTAGCTCAGCTCACTAGATTAGTCTCGTGATTTTTCTTTGAGACAGCTCTTAATTCCCTTTTATTGATATGTCAGAGGGCTCGATATATTTTGTAGGTTCACCAAAACATCTTGAAAGAGGTAGAAGTTTATGAGGCCGTGTACACTTTTATGTTTAGCTCTAAGGAGATCCTTCATCATGGGCCATAAATACTTTTTGGATGAGTCCAAAGGAGTTGACCATTATATTGTGAGAGTTATAGGCTTTTTTTGGATTATCGATACTTGATCGTTGATATGAGGAGTGTATACCATCAAATGATGAGCTTTATGGATGATGTTCTACTAACAATGGTAGACTTGGTGAACTAATTTTACCAGCATTTTTCTCAAAGATTTTGTCATTTTTGCTTGCCTTATAAGACAATAGGACTATCGACATGTTCTCTAGCTATCGTTTCACAACCCATTTGGATCCGAAGCTTTCTTAGGGAGGATAATCTAGATTAGCTTATAGTGTAGTTATATGATCCTTTTAAGGTTGTCTATCTCAAGGCAATGACTCGACAATAGAATTTGCAGAGCCGTTTGAGGAAGTTGATCATGAATCTTTTGTTCTTTCTTGTATGGTTATGGATTTGTTCTTAATATATTTTTTAGAAATGTGATTGTGTTTCTTTGTGGCGCAGAATGTTGGTAAGACTTGCAATGATTTATGGTGTAGAATGTTGGCCAATAAAAGAGAAGCATAAGACTAAGTTAAGTGTTGTAGAGATGAGGATGCTCAAGTGGATGAGTGGCTTTACTCTTAGAGATAAAATGCAAAATGAGTATGTTCGGGAAAAAGTTGGAGTAGCTCCAGTGACAGATAAGATTAGAGAGAGTCACTTTAGATGGTTTAACCACATAAAGCGTCGGCCGTCCGATGACCCAGTTATGAGAGTACATGCATTAGATTTTCCTTATGTTAAGAAAGGTAGAGATAGACCTAAAAAGACTTGGTTAAGATGTATAAAAAATGACTTTAATATACTTCAATTAAATGAGAATTTGACACATAATAGGACACAATGGAGAAGAAAGATTCATGTAGCTGACCCTACTGGGATAAAGACTTGTTGTTGTTGTTGTTGTTGTGATTGTGTTTCTTTGTGCTTTTTGTTAGAGCTACAAATGAGCCAAGTTTGTCCAGTAAGTGCTTATTCAAGCTCATTTATCAACATCTTATTCGAGCTTTTAGGATTGTGTTCGAACTCAAGCTCATTTAAAAAAAATTCTTTTTCAAGCTCAAGCCAATCTTGATTCGAGCTTTGTTTATATTGGAATTATTGAGTTTGTTAATGAGCAGCTTTTTAAATGAAGTAAATGAGCTTTAATCATGCCTTAACCGAGCTTGTTCATAAGCAACTTTTTAGAGAATATGAACGAGTTATATCAAATAAAATTTATTGAGCCAAAATAAATAAATTTTAAATGATATTATTCATGAACAAGCCTTAATCAAGATTTAATCCAACTTTAATTAAGATTTTTAATGAGCTTGTTCACATCATTAAATAATATTATTCAAGAACATAAATTAATCAAACAACAAATTGTTCATGCTTGTTCATTTAGTTTCCCATTATTTACAAAAGTGTTCAAGTTCATTTGATTAGTTATTATAGCTTTAATTGAGTCAAGTGACAAATAGCTTGTCGCACACCCAATTCATTTGTAGCCCTATTGGTTGCCAATTTGATCTCTTGTGACAAGTCTATCTCTTTGGCTCGAGTAGTTCTCTATAAAATATATAGTACTTTCAGAGCTATCTCAAACTCAAATTGAACTTCTCTCAACATGCAAGATGCTTTTTCGTGGCAATACATTTATGTTTGGGTTTATATCTATCTTCAAGGAGCATTTGGTTGTTTGGAGTATTCTTTATTTATTTACTTATTTTTGGAGAGAGGTTATCCCTTTTTCATTTAGCTGATGTAAATGACTTCCACCTTGGAGTGAGTAGAAATGTGTTTTCTTTTTTTCTTATCTTTTGGCTAATAGATTTTCCAGGTACATCAACTGAAATGGGTGACTTATCCGATATCATGACTTGAGTCGACAAGGTTGATAGTGTTGATCATTGAGGCAAATGCATCTTACTTTTCAAAGGACAATCATTTAAGGCCATGGAGTATTTCATCTACATGCAACCTAAATGGCTATGTTATCTATCTAGTTGTTCAATGATTTTGGAGGGATATCATCTGAATAGGGTTGCTTGACAGTTCAAATTTTCTCAAGTCATTGCATATGATGAGTTGCTTTTTGTCTTTAGTATGACTTATGCTAGTTAGGTGTTCTTAGTCCTTTTGAGACTCAAATGTATGATACTACTGCAACATAGGTTAATCTCTTTAGACTAGCCATTGGATTGAGATTTTACCTTACTTTTTTGGGTAGCTAGATAATGGTGGACTATACTAGATTAATTTGAGTGTGTTTATCATTTGTAATCTTTGTGGAGCAAGGACTTTATAAGTATGAGCATTAGGTGCAATTGCTAGGAATTCTTCCGGGATAGAGAGCTCGTCATAGCACCGATGACAGTAGAGATATATTTCTTTCATTCTTTTCTTTTTACTGGATTTTGTTATTGATTCTATGATTGCTTTTTTTTTGATTATATAGCAAGTAGAGGGGAGATGTTCAGGCTTCTACGAAAGAGACTACATCTCTTCCTCGAATGTGAGCTTGGGGGTCATCTTCTGATTATGTTGAGGTACATTCTTCGTCCTGTAGATGTATGCATCTTCGCCAGATGGTGCCTCTTCAAGTTTTAGCGGATTGGTTACAAATCCAACTCTACAACAACTTTTAACTTTTAAGGAGGTGGCCTTCGAGTCTAGTATGTCAATTGGTGTAAGGTCCACCATTGTCGAGGATTTTGGGGTGGGGATAGTGAGTACACATGTCATTGAGGCCACCGCTTCAAGCATTGGGACATCTCTGATAGATATAGCTTTTTTTTTTAATCTTTTTTCTCTTCATGGCCAAGAGAGATGCCTTTTATTGGAGAATTAACACATAATGATACTCACTACTCTTGCATATTCTGCATCACTTTCAACATTAGAGCAATGCTTGAGTTATCTTCTTTGGATACTCTTTGGGGTAATCTTGAGATATTTGCTTTAACTACCATTCAACTCTTCTCCTATATTCCCGTTTTCTTTCAATGCTTTTCATTTTTATGGTAAAAGTTTGAGAAAGCATATTACCAATTTAAGATACATTACAAATGCTCTTTAGCTACTGATTCGAGGTATAAGGAAATGCAAGATTATCATATGTCGTTCTTACAGAGTTTGATCGCCTATGTGTATCTAGGGTAACCTCGGGCATTGGATTGCTTGACCTCTAATGCTAACATGACATTAGGTTTTTTTGCTTATTTTGGCTTTGATGATGTGATTTGAGATTTTGGGAGGGGTTATGCTAAGAGGTATAGTTTTTATTCAATAATTGAAGCCCTTCTCTATTGTGGGTACTTGAGCTTCACTACCAGAGCTTCCTTAAGGGCTTAGGATTCGACAAGAGGTTACTAATTTAGCTCATGATGAGTTTGAGAAGAGTGTTGAAATTATGAAAGGATATTGTCGCAAATCAACCAATGTTGAAATAGAGATTGATATTCATTCTATCAAGATCAAGGGTCACTTGAACACTAGAATGAGTTTGTGAGTTTGATATCTTGCAAGATTGATCTTTAGGTGGAGTGAGATAAATGAGCTTAAACGATGGAGAGAGAGCAACATCAATATAAAAATTCAACATTGCATCATGATAGACACTAAATTTGCACTAACCAGAGTCTTGGAGATTTTATAGATTGCTGAGGCAAAGTATCAGTCACTTGTCACTTCACAACTCACGTCACAACTTCAAGACCTACAGGCTCGACTCCTTTGATATGTTGTTTTTCTTTTTTCTATTTTTTATGTAAATCATGTACTTTTTTCTATTAATCATGATTTTTTTCAGGATTGATGCTTTATGTTTGTACTCTTCATAGTAGAACTTTAATGGAATTTATTGATTGAGATGTTGTAAGGATGCTTATTAAGCATTAAGTTTTAGATATTAAACTTGTTGACATTTGACTCAACCACAATTAATTTAGGAAGCTAGTAAGAGTCATCATCAGTATGATGCTTCATGCATAATGAAATTGATGATTGTGAACTTCTTTGATGGATTTGAAGTTTGAAATCTCTCTTATCCTAACTTTTTGTTTTAATTGACTTGGTGGAATGGTTTGACTTGATTTGTCTTTATTGATGTGTCAATGAAAATAAGGATGCTTACCACCCTATGTTTAATGTTTTTGGCAAACTTAATGAAGGAATTAGTCACTTTTAAATTTGAAATTTCTTCTATGTTATGCTTTATATTTGAGCACACTTAATGGATGATTAACTTGATTTGTCCATACTAACATGTTAGGAATACAAGTACACATTTTAATTACAAACTTGATTCTCTGTAGTAAGCATGCAAAGTTGATAAAGTTTGAACCTATAAAAATGAAATCAATCAAGTTCCTCAATGATGATCATGTTGATCTAAGTTTTCAACTAGAGGGATTATCATTCTCAAAATTTTCAACATATTAATGTCAATTAATTTTCAAGTTTAAACTCTTGAAATATAATTTGTTAATAGGCTAATAGAGTTAAAAAGGTCTACAACAATAAAATGAATGATTAAATGGGTCTAAATACTCTGAGAATGGTTGTGTTCATGAAGATCTCAGGTAGAGGGAATATTGTTATCAAAATATCCTAAGATCTAATGCAAATTATTTCCCACTTAAATTTTAATAGAACATGAGAAAATCAAAAAATTATAAGATATGAAGGTTGTTCACATGAAATTCATCACTAGAGAACTTAAAGCAAAATCTATTCACCCTTCACAAATATTTGTCGGCAATGATAATCTAAGAAAATTTTAACTTACACAAGAGTCAATATCAAATCGAGTGTATCATTATATTCATTATCAAATATTCTTGCGCCAATAAGGATGTGACCCATGTCCTTTGTCTACGTAATTTTACCATCAAATGACATTGCATAAAATTACGGTTATGACCAAAATCCTTTGACTAAATGATTCGTTGTCAAATGATACTATTAAATCATGATCATGATTATAACATATATGTTCCTCAATAGTTTGTATTTTGAATTGTGAACCATATCGTGTATTTAATAAGGGATAAAGTTGTTTGTTAACTAAGGTTGATTTATTTTGTTCCCTTAGATAAATAACCACCATAAGTTTACATGATCTCTCTTGGATGAAGCAATTCATAATTGCTGAAAAAAATTGTTCAGTCAAGTTGGGTTGATTACCTCTTTTGATTATGTGGACTGAGGACAATAATTACTCGGGTTGATAGAAACATGAGAACTTGATCGTGCTTGTCACCATTTCTTTCAACATTCTTTTTGAGTTAATGATGATGAATTTCTCGAAATTTTCATCCTAAGTTGTTAGTAGACGCTAAGCAATTAGTGACTTTATGACTAGCCTAAAGCGAAAGTTCTCTCATCACTAGGAGGAATGATTAATCATAGGTGCTTACATCTATGAGAAGCTTGAAATCAAATCTAAAGTCATCACAAAATGATGATAAAATCTTTGGGCAGTGTCTTATCTACAAACTTAATTTGTCTTCTGAAAATTTGAAGCCCACAACGTCTACATTACTGAAAACGTTCCTCAACATAAATAGGAGATGACTCTTACCTCTCGCTCAAGAAAGAGATGTAGCATCTTTTGTATTGGTTTGAACAACATCTCTTCTACCTACTATATAATGAAAAATAAAAAATAATCAATGATCAAAACAATAACAAAATCAAACATAAAGGAAAGAATTAATGAAATATATCTATGTTGTCGTCAGTGTTATAATGAGCTCTTTGTCCTTGAAGCATTCCTCGCGATCGCATTTGATGCTCATACTTATGATATCCTCGCTCCATAAAGATTACAAATGATAAATGTGCTTAAATCTAATGGAGCTCACCTATCTGACTACCCAAAGGAGTAAGACAAAATCTCTAATCGGTGCTAAGTTTTAGGAGATGAACTTAATTCATATGAACAACATATATTTGAGTCTCTAAATGGGAGCACATGACTAACATCAACCATACCTCGGATAAGAGGTAGCTTATTGTATGCAGTGGCTTGAGAAAATTTATATTGTTGAGCAACTTACTTAGATGATATTCTTCTAGAATCATTGAATGACTAGATCAATAATGCAACTGTCGAAGTCACATGCAGATGAAATACCGCACCTTAAATTACCTTCTTCTAAAGGAGCTGTTTGGTTGCCTGCATTTGGAATGCAGTGTAAAAGAAATGCAGTGTAAAAAGATTACTTTATAGTTGTTTGGTTGGGAGCTTTACAAATTAATGACTTTGCTTTTTTTGTTTGGTTGAAAAAAATGTAATCTAAAGTAAATTGAAGGTTTTGATGTCGGTAGTGGGGGTCGGCGGCGACCGGATAGAGCGATGGCGGCGCTGGCGATCGGTGGCGGCGGACAAGCCCGGCGATGGCGACCGGACAGCGGCCGACGTGGCCCGGCGAGCGGCTGGCGGCGAACGGCGGCACGCCGCATCACTTATTAGATGTATTTGGAATTCGCCAATCGGGCGAATTCAAAATCTATGAAATCTTTCGGTGTTTTAAAATACATTACATTACACTGAAATTTTACTTTACTTGCAACTAAACACTTGAAATGTTTAAAAGCGTGCATTTGGAATGCAGTGAATTTCAAATGCACCCAACCAAACAACCCCAAAAGTAAAGTGCATTTGCCGTGACAATCAATATTATCAAGCATGATGACTCTGGTCACGTTATTAGGTATGTCACTCATTATCGGCAGATGTACTCGGGAAAGCCTATCAACTATCATGTGGGGAGCAAAGAAGAAAAAATGCACTCGCTCTTGATCTAGGGTGGAATTTGTCTGTGTCATTTGTATAATGATGGCGTAGTCTTTCTTTAAATGGAATAAATGTTACTTTAAATGACAAAATGCTCCCTAAACATGAATTTAAATCTAAGTTTATGTGTATTGCCATGGAAAAATATCATGAATTTCAAGAGGAGCTAAATTTGAGATAGCTCTGAAAGTCTTGTATATTCTATTGAGAACTACTCGAGCCAAGTAGATATGTTTGTCATGAGATATCAAACTGGTAGCTAACAGGGCACTGACATAAACAAATAATTCTCTAACAGAAAGAAAAAAGATACATAGTCGCATCGCTGACAAACCTACTAAAAGTATTTTCTCATTCATACCAAAAGAGCAGGAGATCCATCGCAGATTCCTTGAACGACTTTACAAATTCTTCTATCAAGCCATCATCTCGAGATTGGCAAAGCTCAGAAAGATCATATAGTAACACTATAGGCTAGTATAGATTGTCCTTTTGGAGAATATTACGGATCCAAATGGTTGGTGGAATGATAGTTTGAGATCATGTAAATAGTCCTGCCATATAAATATATATATAAGTTTGATAAAACTTTCATATCTTTTTGGCTCTGATTATTTTGCATATTAAAACTCTAAATTTTAAGTGAGTGCAATCGGAAAGAATGACAATTTAATTCAAATGCTTATCTAAAGTTTTCAACACTAGAATTTGTTAATTAGATGGATATAGGGTTGGACAAGGGATGGAGGGAGACAAAGTGAGTTGAGGGGGTTTTGTTTGTGAAAGAGAGAAGAGAGACATTAAAGAAATCCATGCGGGCTATGAAAATTTTCGTCTGGCCTCTTGATGAAGAGAGTTTAGATGTGATCTTTCAAATTTTGATAAGATAGATGAAGTTTGTAGATAAAATACCATCCAGAATTTTTGTCCTTATTTTGCGAGGACTTTATCTTGTTTCAAGTTTCATATAGGTGCAAGCACTTATAATTAACTACCCCTCCTAGTGGTGAGAGAGAACTTTCAATTAATGCTAATTATTAGGCCACTAATTGCTTAGCATATAGTAACAATAGTTTAAAATTTAGGAAATTCATCATCATTAACTTAAAATTGATATTTGGGGAAATGATGATGAGCCCGATCATGATTCCATAGTTATGCATCTCGGGCGTGTTTGTATTATACTTGTCGAAAAGGTAATTATCCGTCTGAAGGATCCTATTAGCATCCATGATGCTTGCCGTGAAAGGGAACTTGTAGATTCGGATGAATGTTTATTTAAGGGGACAATTTTAAGTCAAAAGCCATAGATTGTTGCTTCGTCTGCAGTCGTGATTGTAATTTGATTATGGCATTTAGAGGCAAACCACTCGGTTAAGGGCTTTGGTCATAATCACTATTTTTTGTGTTATTTAGTGACTCAAAACATGCAGATAGAGGACACGAGCTGAATCCTTACTAGTTTGAGATTATTTGAGAGTAAATATGTCGTATGACTTAACATTGGCTCTTTTATAACTTAAATTTTTTTTAGATTGTCACTCTTGACAAACAATTGCAGAGGATTGGATTGAATTTTGTTTTAAGTATTTGAGTGATGAATTTCATTTGAAAATTTATAAATATTTGCATTTTCATTGAAATTTGGCATTAGGTTGATTTGATTTTGAATTTTAAATGTACTTTGATTGTAAAATCCTCTTTGGTTGAAATACTCATTCAACACGACCATCATCGGGATATATACCTTATCAACTCTATTTACTTACAACAAAAAATCGGTTCTATGACTTGTGTGCACTTTAAATTTATTTGAAGATTTGTCACATTACAAATTTTGTCAACTATAGCTTGACCATAAAAAATTGGGTTTGTGATTATAACTTGTAACCGTACTTCATGTTTAAGAACGAGAGTTTGTATTTTTAATTATAAAAGTCTTTTATAACGGCCTTTGATGACTATATGCAAATGTAAAATTAAAATTTCTCTCTGTGAGATAAATACTCAATATGTTACCAATCTCGTCAACTCATATCCTTGTAAGGAGAAGGATCAGATTGGTTAAAGTAAGACTCATAACTTCATCATGTAGGCAAAACGACCCACCTAAGGGCATACATGTGTTCAATTTTAGAATTTAGACTTTAAAAGAGCACATATTCTTTTAAAACATTTATCAAAATATTTGCACGCTTTTCAAAGCAAAATTAATTTTAGTCGATTACTATTTTTATCATGCGCAATATTCTCAAACACTGAGTCTAAGACTTTAGCACATGTGTCGTGGCACTTGCGAGCTTTTCAAGAATGCCTACACACTTTTTTGAGGCATTGAATTTGAATTTTAATTTTATCTTATGACGCGTACAAAACTCATTCTATTTAACTGTTTACACGCATATCAATATTGTGAATTTGAATGTGAGATTGCCTTGTAATTTATGCATAATTAACATTTAAAGATTTTGATTTACATGCATCATAATATGATAATTTTTAACACAAAGTTATCTTGAGATGCTTGCATAGCTCAAGCCTTTAAATCATTTGCACATGTTTCAATGCGTCAAATTTAAGCTTGAAACTACCTCATGATTTGTGTACATTTTGATTTTTCAAGCAATTTGCATATGTTTCGATGCGATGAATTTAAGTGTAGAAATTGCCTCGTAATGCATACATAATCAACTTCATTTAAACTTTTAATTACTTTCATGCATTATGATGTCATGAATTTGAGTGCAAGCTTCTCATCTTACAAATTGTCTGGCAGTATTTTGATGTAATGGATTTAAATGTATGGTTGTTTTGAAATGTGTGCCTGCTTTAATTTTTGCTTACAAATTTTTCGAGGTGATGATTTCAAATGTGTATCTATTTTGAAATGCATGCAACTTATGACCATCTAAGCTGTTTGTACAATGACCTTTGTCTTCATATCTTTATTGTTCTAGGGAGATGGGCCCAACACATGACCCTTTCTACTTCTATAAATAAGAGGGGTGGAATACTTCACTTTCACCACTCTTCCTCCCACTTCATTTTGCATATGATTTGAATGTGTGAGTTCTTTGTAAGTTTGACATTGCAGTCATCTTTGTATTTTTTTTTTGTTTGATTTTGCAATTTTTAATTTCTATTTGAGTTAATGTTAATCAAATTTGATCATTGAGTTTTAAGTCCCTCGTTAGTCAATAATCCACAATATTCTTGTGTCAACTCCCTTAGTGGGGAGGTACTTAGCCAAAATCTAGCCTGTCCACCAGCTTAGAAGGCCCACATGAGTAGTGTTTTACAATATAACAACTATATATCTTCTAACCAATCAGCTTAAAAGGTGCACATAGGCCTTCAGATAATTGTGTAAAACTAAACATAAATTTTCACACATTTATATTTTTAGTGTTGTACTTTTGAATGCAACTACTAATGTTAAGATAGTGAGATTGACAATAAAATTTGCAAGGATATTATATAAGAATTTTTTTTTTGTTAATTTTTTCTTTACTTTTTTGTGTAAAATATAAGCTGTTTGCAAAGAGGAGAACATGGAGAAGCTAAGTTTGTGAGGAGCTGGAGGTTTTACTGAGGTTGGGTTTGACAATGGGATCAAGTAGGCAAACATAGGTTGTTTTGGCTTGCTACGTGAAGAGGAATGGTCGTGAGTGGCTCAGGGCTAGAGAAGGCGATGAGAATAGTTAGTGAGTGTCACATCCCAAACGATAACCTAAGATCCATCGAAAAGAGATGTAACAGATAGAGTAAATTTAGGTAACTGAATTTTTCTTAAATAACTATTCTGAAAACTTTACATAGATTAGAATAGTATAAAAGATCAACACAGTCGTCTAAATTTACATAACATATCATAAGAACATTTAAACAATCAATCTACCGAATTCATAGCAAGCGGGAATAACCTAAATTAAAACTTTTCATACCAACTACAGAGCATCTAAAACACTGAATATCAAAACAATACTTTTAAAATTTACTGAACTTACTTCCAAAATTTATTTACAATATTTCCCTCGTACAATTTTCAAAAAGGAGCAAAATTTACTCCACTTTCTCCTTACCCTTCCCTGAAAGCAGTTATAATCAACTGGTAAGTCATACGAATTAGTAAGATAAGCAAATTAATATAAATTTGAATTATAGAAGAGTAGATCATTATTATGCATGCGGACTAGACAATTAAAATAAAAGTTGCGTGCATAATCATTGGTTTGTACAATAATACAATAACTTATTAACAATTCTTCTCTGCCTTAAATATGATGTACACATTACTACATAACTCATATATAGTCAAAATAGCTTTAAATTTATGTCATGTGTAGTTATCACATTCATTGGCGAACATATCATAACGTAAAAATTACGTAGAATTTCTTTTATTTCTATAGGAGATCATTTTATTTCATACCATATCATTTGAAGCACCTTTTGCCTCACTGGGAACTCTTTTGTTCCAATTCCTGCGCAGATAATATCATAATATTTGGTCAATTTTTTTATTACTAACACATGTATATGTAAGTCTTTAAGCTCATATTTTCAATATAGTAGGAAAGATAGTATGCAAAATAATCGAAATAAACAATATACTACTTATGGAGATCTGACAAGGCGAGCAAATTTATCATTGAGAGGATAAGCGTGAACTACGTATGTCTTGGTTTCAAATAAGGCATCTGATGTAGATGTCATATATAACATACATTCAGAGAAGGATAAATATATCGTATTAGAATTTGCAATCTTACAAAATAATGACTAGCGAGATCTTGGAAACCTCTTCCGTATATAAACAGTATCAACATGACTTTTCTTATATGAATACTATTTCAAGTTATTCAAAAAACTTGATGCTACACAAATTAAAATTTCAGACTAATTAATCACCTAATAATTTATAATAATTCAATAAATTATTAAAACTTACAAGTGAACGTGATAATTGTCACCGATGCTTCCTACGACAACCCTCTTTATTTATACTTTAATCCTGTTTAAAGAATAATATGATTAAAATTTTGAATTAAAACATTTAGCATTTAAAATTTAATTAAAATATATTTCTATCAATCTTTTACTATTCATAATAATCCTTAATTAATTTAAAAATTAAATTGCTACCAAATAAATCATATACCTTGATTTTAATTTATATTTTACCTTTATACTTATAAATCTAATCAAACATAACAAACTTTTAAATTATTAATACTTTATTTTATTCCATAAAAATATCCCAATTTATTTCAAATTAATTTTTAATATACAAAATAATAAATATCATATAAATTTCAGTTTTATCATAACTAAAAAAATATATATTATTTACCTCCTATTCCATGGGCCGAGCTCAAACCCTACCCGAGCTGCAGCACGGGTGCGATCCTGCTCTAGCTCACGGGATGCGGCTTCCTCTGCGCAAGAGCGATCCGTATCGGCCACCACAGCCGGCGCCAACGTCGACGCAGCCACCCACACCCCTGGTTGACCTCACCGAACCCCTCGCCGGCCCCTTTCTCTCCTGTGTCTCTCGGCTCTCGCGGGACCAAGCAGCAAAAACGAAAGAAAGGAAATGCAAGGGAAGGAACGAACGATATGGCATAAATATAAATTCCTAATCTAATGCATGCCGAGGTAAGTGGGCTTATTTGTCCTCGCTACAGTGAAACAACGAAATTACGGGCTTAGTTTAATTAAGGTATAATAATTAAAACTTAATTATTATTAATTATTATATAATAATTAATAACATACCTTACAGTGGGATCGAGAGTGGAGGTGTGCGTATGTTGGGGCTTGATTGGGAGTTGTACTAAGACAATGGAAGGCGAGTAGAGGAGAAATCATGTGTAGCAGAGAGAAGGGGAGGCGGCTTGCGTGCTTAAGGTTGAAAGAGTTGAACAGGAGGTTGCAGGTGTGCGAATTTTATGTACATGACTGAGGAGAGCTGGGAGGGAGAGAGAATGGAGAGGGAAAATGGTAGCTAGACTCTGGACTGGTCTCAGGCAAGAGACGAGCAGGGGTATATGGGTTTATTTCCCTCCTTTTTTTTTTAATTTATTTGACTTTGACATTATAAGGGGCGTACAAGAAATTGCAGAAGCAACAAAATTCTCAGGATTGGACGCGTACGTGTATTCCAAAACTGAAATTTTGATTTGAATTAATTATATATATAATTTATATAAATTTAACTTATGAACATTAGTTTCTTATTATTTTTAATTAGGTTTAATTTAATTGCATAATAATGAAAATTTTACAATATTATTGATTAATTATATGAGACACCGCCATTAATATATATATATATATATCATGACTAATAATTTAGTTTATCAGATATTTAACTTTGTTCAATTTAATTATCATAACTTAGTTAATATGATTAATTACTTAATTTACACATATATACATATATATACATATATAATTATAATTTATTTCATTAGTAATGCTCAAATTGAGAAAGATATTCAATTTGATTTTAACTATAATTAATTAGAAAATTAATCATTATTGTTAGATTAGTTAGTATATTGCATATTTTCACAAATATATATTCATATATTTCTTCGTTTATGCATCTCAAATTTTAAGAGCTATCATTTCGCTCACATAGATAATTGTGCGTTTAATATTCATGCTTCAACTATTTTAATGTAGGTGTCAAATCTAGGTAATTTCAACATTGCAAACATATAAGTGCAATTCAACAAAGGTTATAGGAATTTTTTCTTTAAAAATTATTTTGATTTGCATTGTGTTCATCTGCAGTCCCCCGATTTCATTCATTCAAGCAGTATTTGTGATGATTGAAATGAATCAGGCCTAATATGTGCATGTCACCTTCATCAATTATTGATTTCATCGCATTTGGTTCGATTCGAGGGGTGGAATAGTTATGTAGGTCCACTGTTCATACCAACTTTACCTGTCAATTATGGCTAAGTTAGCCGATGCGTATCACTTAAAGAGAGGTGGGAATAGCCAATCCCTTCAACTATTTTAAGAAGGTGAACCAGCAACAGAATCTCCACGATCTCTTCAATCCCACCAAATAAACAACTCCTCACATGATGAGACAAATTGGCCAATTCTCCTCTCAAAGAGGGGCGGAGGATGGCAATCCCACCATTAATTTAAGAGGGTTGACCCTAACACTAATCCATGGTGGAGATGGTACACCCATACCAAAAATTTTCTAATGACGGAGGATTGTGGGAAAGAGAAAAAAAGGTGATGGTATGGGATGATTCTTTCATCTATTAATACTTTGTTAGTAGTGTTGTGTTGATGTTGTTTGATATTACAATAGAATAATTGCTTTACTCTAATAACCATGGACAGGTTACTCTGTGTACCATTCATGGTTGTGAAGTTCTGGAGGAGGGTCAAATACTTTAACAAACAAGGTCTTAAAGGAGAGGATAACATTTTTCTTTAACTATTGTATGGTGTTGGTGCTTGAGAACGTCTGGATTAGTTCATAGAATATATTGTTTTGTATCACTGCATGCTTGTTTTTTAGCATCCTTTTGTTGTTTTGAGTGTCATTTTTTTTAGTTTATTCGAACGCTCAATGTGAGGCCTTGCAGGAACTCTAAACTAATATTAGTTTTAGCAAAATGGTTTTGTTAATACTTTTTTGTGGAGCCGATAAGTGCATCCGACTTCATGATAGCTCGTCTACATCTTAAGGGGCATTACTTGTGTTGCTTTGATCAGTTGATCTTGACAATTTTTTTTGAAATAACGAATTTTTTTCTGGCTAGTTTTCATTGATATAATTGGTTTAAATTATCAGCTAACAGTTTCTATCTCTGTCATAATTATTTTTTTGTTTCTTTTATTCCAGACACACCCAACACAAACCTGCTTCATGTCATCAATTGATCTCCACACTCATTATTCGTATCAGGTAATGATGAAAAATAGAAGATTTTCTTACGGGGCATAAAATTGTTTTTCATGGAAATAGGCTCTTTCAATTAATTTTGTAGTTAATTTTTTACGTTGCATTTTAGTACTATTTAGTCATTTGAAGAAAATTATCATAAATCGTTGTCACTTCTAAATACTATGGCTTTGTTCTGATTTAGAGTGTACTAGACAATGAGAACTTTATATAACAATTTATTCCATATCCCATGTCATCTTTGGTCACACCTTTTTTACATTTAATTGTTTTGTTTTGTTTTTATTTACATCTAATTCTTTTTTCTAGATGCTGAACCATAACCTTTTATTCAATAGGTGTTAACCATTCTCTAGAATAATCATATATATATATATATATATATATATATATATATATATATTACAGACAGAGAGAGGGAGTGGAGTAAAGCTATGACATATTTAATGTAAATAGAACTTTAAACTAAGTACACTCATGCTCGATATCCTCCAGTGCAGCTATTGGAACTCTTTCATTTATTTATTTATTTTTATATTGCGTCCCAAATATATTTTATTGTATTTTGTTTAATTGGCAGATTATGCTTCCTGAAGCAATTGCGATAGTTATGGCTCCAACTGATACAACAAGGTATTTATCTGGTCTCTCCACACTTGATCTACACTGGTTTCATTAATAGAATTGAATGACAGCCATTGCCTTACTCTGAAGAAGCCTTTCTTTGTGGCTACAAAGGCCTCAAGCCTCGTGTGTTATGTTAGAACTCTCTTACTACCCTGTGAAGCGGATTCTCTACGTTTGATATTTATACCATTTGTATAAGCTTCATGATTTTTTTTTTCACTAATTCATATTAAGTGATGAGATGGTAACTGTGATTTCTTGGCCTTTTTCACAGCTTAAACATCTCCAATGTAGTACTATCACTCACTTATCTTTCATAGCTTTTCCATCAAATCTATATTACTATTCCTGTTTTTTCCACACTCAATGTGGATGTTAGTGACTTGTTAGTCCTCTACTTAACAGTTATATAGCATAATCCCTTATTTTTTAATAACTTATTCTACTCCAGGAAATTTCTTTTTTTCCGTGGTTCAACCTAAACTTTTAATTCTAGCTGTTATGCCATCCATCTACATCCCATTCTTTTAGATTATAGATTTAAGCTGCTTAAACTTAGGAATCTAAGATCTTTTTTGATGTTCTAGTGCGATGGACCGGTTGTAGTTTGTGGACTGAGAATTATTTACTTTACATGCACTGATTTTACACTTTCAAATGTCTTTTTTTTTTCTATCGGAATAGTATCAAATGCATATAGCATAATATGCAATGGTATATTACTTTGAATAATGTTATTAGTAGAACTCAAGTTGTATGGTTGAAGTGGAGAAAGTGGCAGATAAGATTAGAGAGAATCGTCTTAAATGATTTGGTCACATAAAATGTCGGCCGTCTGATGACCCAATTAAAAGAGTAGATGTATTAGATTCCGCCTATATATAACAAAGTTAGAATTAGAACTAAAAAGACTTGATTATGAAGTATAAAAAATGACCTGAATTTATTAAAATTGAATGAAAATATGATACTTAATGGGATACAATGGAGAAAAAATTATTCATATACTTACCTCACATATCAGGGTAAAGCCTGGTTGTTGTTGTTGTTGTTGTTTTTGAAGAATGATGATTCCGCTTAAGCTTAAATCAATGAATTTCTCTGAAAATTTTCTTATCCTTATGTGTCCCTTACTTGTCCTTCTTAAATATAATTAATATCTAAATTTGGTTAATCAGAAAACATGGCATCTTCCACCTGTCAGAGCCCAGCGGTGTCTCTGTTATTCGTAACTGCCAAGCGCGTGGCTTTCATCCTCACGAGGAACCCTCTGATGGCAGCCCAATCTATGAGCATTGTTCTCACGTCCTTATGAACACTAATCTGAAGTTTGACGTTGTTGACCTCCGTAATAAATAACCTCTACTACTTCTGCTCCACGCAGATGTCCCCCCAAGTAATGTACTCCTTTTTTTTTTCTTTTTTTTCTAGAATTGGCTGAAGATATTATGATCCAAATTTTCTTTTTCTCTCTCTCTCTCTTATTCTGCAGAATGTTTGTGGATCAAAACCTACTGCTTTGAGACATTGGCGTTCTGTTATAAACTGGGAAGCTGATATACAGAACAGTATGGGTATACTCAACATTGTTTTGATTTTGTACCGTTCCGGTGATGCTGTCTCTAGCTTCTTTTTTGTATCATTATAATCTCAGCTGTGGATTGTTGGGATGCATTTTTCAAATTTACATCGACCTAAAATCAACAGTAATGTAAAGTTAAATTGAGATCCTGAAATTATGACTATACATGTAACGTCTAGTGAGTGCACATTACTTTCAATTTATGCAGAATATATTTCTTTTACGTGGCTCAAATCAATGAAATGAAAATTGACTCGTAATTACTTATGTAACTACCTTTTATCTTTTCGTATTTACATTGATTAATTTGTTATATGATCTGCTTCAATTCTATGACAACAAGCTTTTATCCCACTATATAGAGTTAGCTACATGTATCCCTCTTCTCCTTTGTGTCCTCTTGATTGTCAAATTATTTTTTAATTTTAATAAAATAATATCACTTTTTATACTACCTAATCAAGTCTTAAGTCTACATTTACTTTTCTTAATCTAAGTTAATTTAATACATCTATTTTTAAATTAAATCTATTTTTAAATTAGATCATTAGATGATTGATATTTTATGTGATAAAAATTATTTAAAGTGACTCAGAATTTTATTTATCAATAGAGCTATGTTAATTTTTTATGTATATATTTATTTTTTATTTATTTCTGTAATACTTAATTTTATACTTTTATCGGCCAATATTTTGATTTGGCTCAGATTTGCTTGGCTTTGAGATGACAAGACTATTAGTTGAGCCAACTTTGCACGATATTAAAATATTTATTTTATTTATTTTTTGAATTGATCTTCAACAAGCTCAATTTGATTTAAGCTCGTTGGAAATCAGTACAAATTAAGACAGCTTAAATTTTGTCTCGCAACTTAAAAGTCATTTATCGAATAAAAAATTGATGTAATCACAGTCTGAATTACTCTATTGAAGTTAGGTTTCAAATCTAATAGTTAAATTATGGTCGTACACATTGAATTTTTTTTTTTAAAACTTTGTGAGCTCTTGATTGTGTTAAAAGTCATTTATTGATAGGTGGTTGACAGTCAATGTTAAATTTGTTAAAATAATCATGATATAAATACTTTAAATTATTATGTTAATGCTAAGGCATCCTCTAGAAGCGACGTAATGTAAAAAAATATGTAAAAGCTGTTGCATCGTTGTTCGGTTACGTAATGTAAACATTAATTTTTTATGTATATAGTTAGTTCATGAAATTAGAATTAAATTAGGATCTTAGAATATATGTACTTTTACACATAAATTAATAAATTAATAGAATTAATAGATGTTATGGTTCATAGAAAGATAAATATTTGAGATATTTACATACATATCACACAATTCTTATGTATTTACATATCTAACATCAAAATTTTAATTTTTACATATATAATATCCTAATCTTCAATATCACATCAAAATAACTTTATTCACTTTTTAAAAGTGAAATGCATCTTTTTAAGCATAAAAAAGTGTTAGATAAGTAAATATCTAACTTTAGGTGTTAGATATGTAAATACATAAGAATTGTGTGATATATATGTAAATCCCCCTAAATATTTTATGTGTTCAAGAAACTAAACGGGTTGGGGAGAAGGTCAAGGAGATTGATAGTTTAAGTTTTAAATTTTGGTATTCAGGTAGAAATCGAACTAGAAATGGTATATGTGTAATTATAAATAAAATTTTGAAGAATAATGTTATATATATTAATAGATATGAAGATAGAATTATAACTTTAAAAATGATTTATCTTAAGATTAATGTTATAAGTGTTTATCTTTCTTGGTAGGTTTGGATGTTAGCTCAAAAGAAAATTTTTGGAATAAATTAGACGGATTAATACAAAAGATATCTCTCGAAGAAAAAATATTTATTGGAGGAGATTTAAATGGACATGTTGATAGAGTGATAGAAGATTTTAAAAGTATTCATGATGATTAGAAATTTGGAGTGATTAATGAAAAATATAGGACTATATTATATTTTGACTTAGCTTATGATTTTATAGTTGTTAATACTTTATTTAAGAAAATAGATGAATATATTATTACTTATAAAAATGAATCTAGTAAAACACAGATTGATTATTTTCTAATAAGAAAAATCGATTGTTTAGATTGTAAAATTGTAAAGTCATTCCAAGTGAAAATTTAAGTACTCAACATCGATTGTTAGTTTTAGATTTTAAGATAAAAGATGTAAGAGGAAAAATAAATCAAATTATTGTCCTAAAATTAAATGGGGACACTTAAAGAACACAAATAAAAATATTTTTAAGAGCAAACTACAAGAGCTTAAAATTTAGAATGTTCATAAAGAAGCTAATGTTATGTGGGAAAAAGTAACAAAAGAAATTAAATAAATTACTAAAAATGTGTTAGGAGAATCAAAAGGAAATGCTTCTTTTAATAAAAATAATTGATGGTTGAATTATAGTGTGCACGAAAAGATAAGAAATAAGAAGCATTGTTATTTTGGTTTAGATGTAAAAAATTGGAGAATTTGGAAAAATATAAAATGACTTGTAGAGATTCTAAGAAAGCAATATATGATGCAAAAATTTTAGCTTTTAGTGATTTATATAATAGATTAGATACTAAAAAATGTGTAAGATACATGTATAAGTTAATCAACTAAAAAGATAGGAGAAGTAAAGACCTAGTTCAAATGAGGTGTATTCAAGATGAAAATAATAAAATATTTTTCTTAGAAATGGATATTAAAAATAAGTGGATGATGTATTTTGATAAATTTTTCAATGAATGATCTAAAAGTACGATTGATTTTAGCAACCTTAATACTCTAAATAAAAATAGATAATTTTATTTTTATCATCGTAATAGTAAATCTAAAGTTAGAGTATCTTTAAAGAAAATGAAATATGAAAAAACAGTAGGACCTGATGATATACAAATAGAAGTGTAAAAATATTTAGGAGATCAAGAAATTTCTTAGCTTACAAATCTTTTTGATATTATTTTAAAGACTAAAAAGATGTTATATGAGTAGAGAAAGAGTTTGTTAGTTCCTATTTAAGAATAAAGGTGATGCACGAGTGTAAATTATAGAGGAATTAAGTTAATGTATTATACATTAAAATTATGGGAGAGAGTAATTGAGCATAGGTTACAATGTGATATAAAAATTTCTCTCAATCAATTTAGTTTCATGCTAAGTAGATCAACTATGGATGTTATACATTTGTTAAGAGGTTTGATGGAGAAGTATAGAGAAAGTAAGGAGGATCTCCATATGATATTTATTGATTTAGAGAAAGCTTATAATAAAATTTCAATAGATGTTCTTTGTAGAATTCTAGAATAGAAATGAATTAATATTAGTTATATTCAAGTCATTAAGAATATGTCTACTAGAGTTGTTACTTGTGTCCAAACACAAGTAGGATTGACAAAATATTTTCCTGTTTCGGTTGGATTACATCAAGGATCAACTTTAAGCCTTATCTTTTTGCTTTAGTTATGGATGTTCTTACTAGGCATTTACAGGAAGACATACCTTGATGTATGCTTTTTGCTGATGACATTCTTCTTGTTGACTGGAGAGAGAGTTCAAGAAAAACTTAAATTATGGAGATCAATATTAGAGTCTAAAGTTTTCATTTAAGTAGATCTAAAACTGAATATATTAAGTGTAATTTTAGTTGTAGAAGTTATAGTGATAGTGTTGTGACATTAGATGAAAAAGTCATTAATAAGAGTGAGTGATTCAGATATTTAAGCTCTATTGTTCAAAATAATAGTGAAATAGATGAAGATATTATTAGTATAATTCAAGTTGAATGATTGAAGTAAAGGAATGCATCTGACTTGTTGTGTGATAGAAAAGTTTCACTTAAACTTAAGGGAAAATTTTATAAGATCATGATAATACCTACAATGACTTATGGTGCAGAATGTTGGCCAATAAAAGAAACATAAAATAAATTAAGTACAAGATGAGGATGCTTAAGTGGATGAGTGATTTTACTCTTATAGATAAAATACGAAATGAGTATGTTCAGGAAAAAATTGGAGTAACTCCATGGAGATAAGATTAGAGTTCTTAGATGGTTTGGTACACGTCGGTCCATGACTCAATTAGGAGAGTAGATACATTAAATTTGTCTTAAGAAAGGTAGAGATAAACCTAAAAATAACATGATTAAAATGTATAAAAAATGACCTTAGTATATTTGAATAAAATGAGAATTTGACATATAATAGAACATAATAGAGACGAAGGATTCATGCAGCCGACCCTACTTAGTGGGATAAAAGCTTGTTGTTGGTGTTGGAGCTCTTTATTGCATGGCATGGGCGAAATTTCTACCAGTAGGACAATCACTTGGGCAAGCCTGCTTATATTCTGACACACTTCTGAGCATTCCCGTCCCCATATCGCTTTCTTCTTCGAGGCTGTTAAGGGCAACAGAAGTGGAGAAAAAAAAAAATAATAATAAAATAAAACATAACGCATCCTCTCCTCTTCTTCCATTGCGTTTGTTAGACGTTTCAACCAGTTAACTATGTTTACATCGATAGTGACAATCGCAGTACTCATCCCTCCATGAGATCAGCTTTAAATCCTCTATAATATATATATATATATGATCAAACAATGCAAAGCTAAATTAAGCATTCAGAGAAATGACAGACCACAGCTAATGACCATGAAGCCTATATCTCTATGCCACTACACAAACTGCATTTGAAAATTACACATTCAATATGCATTAACGCACAAATATAATAAGGAAGCTTTCACTCTCTCTGCAAACAAACTGGCTTCAAAATAGGAAATAGAAAAAAAAATGAAAATAAGCTAATGAGGTGCTATAGAAAACAGTACCTTTAACTCAGTATTGTATACAAATCAACATTCCATTCATCATCTCACCCCCAAGTAAAACCTCCTTTAGCACCCTACATCTCTCACTCTCCCTCTCTCCAACAACATACAGCCCAGCTTTACAGACAATCATCTGGACTGATTTCCTGCTTACAGCCATATAAACAAAATAAACCTTTTTCAGATCAGCAACTAAACATTAGTATGAATATTGAGCAACATACTGTTATTGTTATTTGAATCATTTTCTTCTCCCGTAGCCAGAATAAAAACTAGCAGTTGAATGATGCCGCTGCTGCCTAGGAGCTGTTGTCCTACCTGCTGCTTCCCAATTTACTCGGCCTGACGACTTTCCACCGCTACTGCTACCGCCAGAGCTGCCTGCCATCCAATTGCTGGACTGCGATGACAGACCATTTGATTCTTCCTCCTCTCTCTCATTGTACTCCAGAATCTTCTTTTTGATATTCTGCTTCTCCTCCAGCTCTGCTGCTTCTTGTTGCTTTGTGCTCTGCACCAGTAAAGACTCTCTTGGTATAAACATCTGCTTTGTTTGCTGCTTGTTCCCCTTCTTCACAAGAACCTTCACCCGAACCTTATTGTTCTGAACACCACTACCGCCTTCTTCATCCACTGTTTCCTCACCACTCTCCCCCTCAGCAGCCCTAGAGTCCTTGCTCCCCTCAAAAATATTCATTGGTATTGTCATGTTTAATGAGGATCTAGCACGAAGCTCCAACCTTCGAGACTCGATACTCTCCTGCATGAGGGCTCGCAGCTCTCGATCAAAATCTTCTTCTTCTTTAGGGTCAACTTCCATGACCTTCTGTCTGACCTTAATGCTTTCATCCTCATCAGAACCATCAGGTCCTCCATCATCATCTTCATCATCATCACCATCAGATCCATCATCAATCTTGTCCTCATACACCACATCTTCATCATCATCATGCCCATCTTGGTCAATGCTGCCACTGCCAGAGTAGCTGTCGCTCTCAACAGCATCCTCATGACATTGGCCATTCTCATCGAGTTCATTCACCGAACTTCGGTTTCCATTCAAAGCAACAGAAGAGATGGCTGATTTGGATGGAGCCTTCTGAGACTCACCATCAGAGTGCTTCTCAGCATTGGGTTTATCACGCTCATGCTCCTCAAGCTCAACTAATGCGGCATTGATTTCCTCAATCGATGCGTAGCGAATCATATTTGGTCGTAGCTCGGCAAACATGTCCTGTAGAATACATCATATTATATTACTTTCAACTTCCATAAAATAAGTTTGCAACATAGTCGCTAACTATAAAGGCTTCAAATATGAAGTCTTTAGAAATAAATATTATCACAAAAAAATAAAATAAAATAAATGGTCCTATCTAATTCATGTGACATATAATACAGCTTTACTATGTGTCACATGTAAGTTAAAGAGTCCCATCCATCCAGTACATCCTCTAATAACTGCAGTAAACACATGTGATTTTTGCAGAGGAAGGTAGTTTTTACTAGCTTTAACCTGGGGGAGGTATGTTACGATGGATTTTGCAGTCATTAGCACAAATAATTGGTAATTAAACAATATAATTGAAGCTTGGTCGTGAAACTTGAAATACAACATAGAAAGGTGCAGAATTGAAGTCATAATGAATTGTGGGTTCCGAAAATTCGCTATTGACCTCTTGATGAAGAGAGTGATTTAATTATATATCGGTCAAATTTCCAAAAGGCAAATGGAATAGTAGATAAGACACTACCCAAAGATTTCGCCCTCATTTTATGAGGACTTTAATCCAGTTTCAGGTATCCTATAGGCGTAAGCACCTATAATTAATTACTCCTCTTAATGTTGAGAGAGAACTTTCGATTAAGGCTAGTCGTTTGATTGCTAAATGATAACATATAGTAGCAGCATGTAGAATTTAAAATTAAATTTATGAAATTCATCATTATTTATTTAAAACAGATGGTTGGGGGAATGATGACGTGCCCGATCAAGATCCCATAGGCCATCTCTACCGCCATGATACCTACTACTGAGAGGAGTGAATAACCCAACCTCGAAGGATCCGTCGGGTTTGTGTCATTCAAGAAAACCTTATAAACCTGGAGTGGTGTTTGTTTAAGGAGGCAAGTTTAAGTCTACCTTAGTTAACATATTTTTTGCTATCATATTCTATAATTCACAACTCAAAGACGAGAGAGCATTGGGGGTTATAGTTAATCGTAATATAATGATGTCATTCGGCAATAACCACCATCGTATGACTCAGAATCGCATCATATGTCCTACCAAACCACGGGTCAGAGGACACACGCCCTGACATGAGATTAATTGAGAGCGAATATAATTGTGTACTTGATTTAACATTATCTCATTTGTGAGCTAGAATTTTTTTAATGTCACCTCCAACAAACAGTTGCAGAAAGTGTGTTAATTGAATTTTGCTTTAAATCTTTAAAATTGATGATTTTCATTTAGTCATTTTGAACTTAATAATTCATCAGAATTCTCATTTGAATTGATATTTAACATATATTAATTTGATTTGAAATAATCATCATGTTTTGATGAAAGTATCCCCTCGGGTTGAAACTTTTATTCAACACAGTCATCATCAAGGTATATAAGTTTGCTTGATCTTTTAGTTTAATATTTCAGATCTTATCGACTCTATTAATTTAATAATGAGGATCGATCTATCATAACGTACTAATTTCGACGTTGTTTTAAGAAGTTAGCATTCTTATAATATTATTATTAGATTTTTAAGTTTTGTTAACCCGGACCTGATCCGCAGATCTAACCGGGAATAAACCCACGCAGCATCCTCAGACACTAAATTTAAGCTTTTAACATAGTATCGGGGCCCATGCGGGTATATTTTTAGATTGCTTGTATAATTTTAAGGTGTTTAATTTGAGTTTTAATCATACTTTATAATGTGTGCAAGATTTTAATTGAATTCTTAATTAACGCCTGCTCGCTTGTATATATTATAATTCGGTAGAAAGTGTTCACCTGCTCAATTGTTTAGATTAATATTCATTTGTTTGTACGATGTACATCTAACTTGTTGTAGATTATTGTTAGTCAGATGATTGAAAGTCTAATCTTATCTCAATAGCTTAGTATAATGACTTAGTTCAATTATTGATCTTATTACTAAGTTGAGATTCAAATATTATTCTTTGATTATTTCATTTTCATTAATATCAATTTCTATTTTTGATGAAATTTTGACAGCCTCCCAGTATCATCCTCACATAAGAGGTTGCTTCGGGAGTGTCAGAACATTCTTACCATACTTAAGAAAGTATGCATAGTCAGGGTCTTGCAACACTATGGCTTAGAGAATCTTCTAAACTCATCACGCTTAAGAAAGTGTGCATAGGCCTTCAATACATACGTTTAAAATGAAATTTGGCGCCCCTCGCCATCCCGCAGGTGGATTGCTGAGAGTCGAGCTTCCCACCATGCTTAAGAAAGCATTCATGATAGGTATCTTGCGACACCGCGGCCGAGTGATTTTCTTGCACCTACTGCGCTTATGAAAAGTGTCACATAGGCCTTCAAACTTGTATGAAAACCATCTTAATTTCTCGACATGTTGAAGCAACATGCACGAGTACTTATATTTAGCAAATATATTTATTGAAATAATAAGTAGATGAATTTAATATGATAAGCAAGCATATGCACAGGCGTTTGAAATGAAATACGGCAACCTCCCGACATCATCCCTCGGGAGTCGTGACGAGTCTTGAGGCATTCCCACCACGCTTATAGAAAGTGCATGGTAGGTGTCACACACCGCCGAGAAATGATTTTCTGCACCTACCGCTTTACGCCAGATCTTCAAACCGTATTTAAAAAATCATCCCGACACATATCAAGCAACATGCACGAACTTATATCTAGCAAATTTTCTCACTGCGTTGAAGCAACACAAATGAGTAGTTAAGACCACAACATCTCTTATCATTTTACTCTAGCAAGCACATTAGGATAGGATAATTAGAACATAAGCCTCATTGATGTCATCAAAGGATTCCAAGAGTAAAGGGTTAATCGACTTTATGTTGATCAGAATCATAGTGACTTTCACATCAAAGATCATTCTCCTTTGAGTTGGAACATGGGCACAAGATATTTTTTTTTAATGCATGTGAAGTTTACCTTAAAAAAATTGGTTATCATGGCAGCAAGTTTCTTCTATTCCTGTATTGAAACTATAGCATTCGAATGCGGATGTATGATGGACATAGAAGAAGATTTTCATGCATTACTGTCCTATAACATTTAAAGCTTAAAGTAGAACAAAATGCAAGCAAGTAGACACAGTATTAATCTTATTTTTACTTCACACAAAGAGTAGGAGCGGGATCTTTACTCAACCGCAGTAGAGAATCAAGCTTGCTGGCTGTGAGACTTAAGAAAGAGGGAGGAAAGAGGGAGGTTTTCAGGTTTTACATGTAGGTGGAGCTGTTGTAGTGAATGGACCAATAGAGGGAACCAGCTAGCACGGTTCCGCTGCTTGGAACAGCCGTGAAAGTGAGAGGGATGGATGCATTCACGAGATTCCTACAAGCTGAAGCATTCGGAATCCTGTGAACGAGAGAGGAGGGGAGGTTCGATTGCTTACCTGAGAGAGCTTCGGACAGGTTTTGGAAAGGGCGGAAGTAGCAGCCAGACGGGATTCCGACCAGCTAGAGTGGGAGGAACAGCCGATGGTCACTGCGGGACAAGCGAGTTTCAGCTACTCGAGTACGAACAAAGAGCAGGGAGGAAGAGGAAAGAGATCCGTTTGGCTACGACTGAGGGGATACGGGGTTCGAACCGGGAGCTGGAGCTATTCGGCGAGCAGTGGGGTTGCTGTGTGGGTACGGTGGCTTCTTCGACGGGCTGTGCAGGAGCTAGACGTGAGGGAGTCTCGACTTGTGGCAGGGACAGAGATCGAGAGGGAGAGGTTTGCTCGACCATGAGGGAGGAGTCGAGCGAATTACGACTGGGAATAGGAGTCGAAACCGTGAATAATAGAGTCCTCGTTAGTATTTATAAAAGCATTTATTAATTTAAATAAAATCAATACTAATTTTAATTTTTGTGACGATACTATTATAATATATATATATATATATATCGATTTTAAGTTATTCTGATATTAGAACAGCAGCTCGTTCACAATCGGGCCGTTTGATCGCGTCAAACGGACAATTTGTTCAAAATTACGCGTTGCCCGATCGCCGACTCATTCAATTTAGCGACGCCTCATTTGATGGTTTTGACGCTTCGACACTAACGATGTAATCAATTTCACCAACGATGTGGCAACATTCTCGAATTATATGCTGTCGGCAAGACGGCGGCCTTCCTTCTTGATCAGTTGACCGTTGAATTGTGCAATATGTATATCCTGATCAATTTTGACGTTCTGGACGTGATGGCGAAATCTGTTTGTCGATTGGAGATCATTTTGACTAGTTTCGATGATGTCAAGTGCATTCCAGCTTCGATTTATACTATATCAGATAAAATCGATCGACTGCCTTGCTTAACTTCGAACTAATGTGACATACAGGTCAAACATCACTAATTAACAAACTAAAAAAAGTTTCCATAAATCCAAACAAAAAGGCCCCTTGGTTAAAGGACTTTAAGGAAAGTCATAAAATTAGAAAAGGATTATCTTCAAAAGATGGCGATTATTCTGGAAGAACTGATGGCTAACAAATTCTAGCAAGTAGCCATTAATTTGCTCTCGTAAAGCTCATAAGACAAATGATTAACAAAAATAAAGTGAAAACATACAAGATGAAAATGCAGAGAAGTATCATTTTGAATTTATAGAAGTTCATAGCACATTTAAATTAACATTTCAATGGAATTATAGACTATATATGCAGATTCTTGAGTCTAAAGCAACTCACAGGTAAAGAGAAGTCCTCGACTAAAGAACTGAAAGCTTAACCACTGAACAAAAGAGGGAAAATCAGTTACCTGAATATCAAACTCAATATCTAATGGTATCTGACTTTTACTGAGCACATATCTTTGGAAATATATCAAAAACCGATCCAGCTTCCTCTTTGAGGAACCTCTGTCAAAATAGTGCCCACATGTCTGAAGAAGGGTTATAATCATTCTTATTCGGAAGCAATCCTCGGGCGGATCCAACGCATCTTGCTTCACACCAAGGAAAAAATTTATGTTCAGTTGTGAAACATGGCAATGTAAAATTGCATTGACATAAGTTCAGAAAAGAGAGCCGAGAGAAAAAAAGCTTATTATTCTGAGGACAGACAAAGCAAAATTAACGAAAGAAAGTTGAATCCCGAATCAACCAAAAAAATTTACTAATCACGCGTGCATTCTAACTGACGATTGATTTGTGATTTGCCAAAATGAAAATAGGATTAAATACCAAACCAGAAAAAAGAAACGATGAATACTAAAAAGAGAATGACTAAGAATATCAAACAACCTGATAGTTGAAAAGTTAGAAGACTTGGGAAATTCAATGATTTGCACCGAAAAATTAAAGAAATAATATGCAAATCGTACCTAGGATTTCACCAAAAAATATGTAAGCTAATGATAAAGAATATAAAGATGGAAAATAAAAGGTGAAGAATACTAAATTCTGCTTGAGAAAGGTGATTAAGGCCAATTAAGGGTAATTTCATCTTTCCAAGAATTAGTTATATAGAAAACTAGCATCCTTTCTAATTAAAAAGTTCAAGATGGTAGCCTGTAGAAACACATGAAAACTTCACAAAATGCATTTCTTTAGCAATATGCATTTGAAAACCTTCAACTAATACAAAAAAAAAAAATAGTCATACAATAGTTAATCTACATATAGAACAGCAAAATTAAGATGGTCAGCAGAATAAAAATGATAAACTTGGTAAATAAATGTGAGAAAATATACCTCTGGAGTTCCATGGACAAAAACTAGAATCAAGTACAGGGTTTCGAATATGACAGATGAATCGATGAGCTCATAGTTGTATAACTCCCCTAAGAAACGCATGTGAGCTATGCTCCGCTGGTGCACATTATAGTTATTCTGTTCCAGTCCTATCCGAATCTCCTCCAATACCTGAAAACGATAAATGTTATATCCACTTAGTATCAGGTGAGCAGTGAAACAATGATCCTTATATTAATGATCTCATAGACTATAAACTTCAGTGAGGTAAGAAACAAAGGATTTGTGCTATTTCATAAGTCGTGGATTTAATGAACTAACAAGCACAATGACATTGGTAATAGTATTTCAGCACAAAAATGTTCAAGGGGATATTTGATTTAATGCTATCAATATAACAATAATATATTATGATTTAAATAAAATTGAATGGTGCGTGATATGCCACGCATTGAATTGAGGCAATCTAAATGCTAATACTTGTCAAGATTGATGAATCAAGTTGATGGCATTAGGTGTTATCAAGATTAACTCAATGGTTAAAAGAATGGAAAAAAGAAAAAGGAACAGAAGTATTATTGATCTTTCCAAGATTACACTGCATTCGCTCAATAAAATAACACACATTTACTAGAAAACATTGGTATCAGAACTTATCCTATTTAGATAAACTACTATCAGGATAACAATGAGTGACAGCTACACAAAATACACCTAATATAATGTTAAGGGTAACAACAACAGATCAGCCAGAATACAAAATTTGTGCACCTTTATGGCGCATTTCAAGATGCTAGTTAACTCAATAGAACAGGAATGGCTTGAAAACCCATTAAAACCATGCATCTGTATCACAGAACTAGTCTATTCAACCAGAAATTGCCTGCCAGACTAAAATATTGTAAGATTCATGCCAAACTAAGACTAATCAAATTAGTTTCTTTACAGTCAAACAAAAAAAGGAAAACAAAAGCACGGTGAAAAAGTAATAAACTAATCAGATTATCTTCTTTGCAGTAAAAAAAAAAAGAAACAAAGGATATGAAGGACCAATAAGAAGGCTTCTGTATCACAGAACAAATCCTTTCAACCAGGAATTGTCAGAAGGATACAACTATGGTAATATGCATATTTAAAGTTATCCATTCATCAAATTTTTCTTCATAATTCAACCTAGATAATGAGAAATTGAAATAATGGTAAAAATACAAGAACAAAAAATACTTGTGCATCTTTATGGAGCAGTTCTAGTAACTGGCTTACTCCATAGAACAGGAATGTCTTGAAGGGCCAGTGAAAATGATGCATCTGCATCACAGAATTAGTTCCCTTCCCTTCACCATGAAGATCCAATCATGGTAAGATCCATAATTACTCAGATTCTTTTCTTTATAGTTAACAAAAACATCAATAATTTAAAGAATATAATGAATCTAATTGATCAATTAGATAAATCGCTATAATTACACAAGTTTGAACCACACAAATATGAAATATTAAAATTCAATCCCAGCTGCCACAAGCCACAAAATTACACACCAATTGGACACTTAAGTGCAAATTGACATGAAATTGGAACACAAAGGACAATTTCGCAATACAATGATGTGAAATGGATTTAGCCACTATGATTAAGAAAGGGCCAGTTAGAATTCGGAGACATGCAAATTTGTTAATTAAGTTAAATAGTGATGAACTTTTTTCCAGCATTAATCAAATAGAAAAAATGAACATTACATGTCCATAGATACAATGTAAATGCACGATTCACAAAAAACATAGCAGTAGAATCAAGTTCCTGACATTGTATGCATATAATCATCCACTCTATGAACTGCAACTGAGAATTAAATGAATTGGGCCATAGTTATAAACTTCAAGCGCCATAATATTCTGAATTTGGCTCACTGCTATGGTTTACTCCATGATGAAAAAAAGCTTACAATTCCACTGCTTTTGTGTTAACTTTCATATATTGAAAAATACTTGATTCAGAACCATGGTCTTCATATTTGGTAAGACAGCCACAAAATTTCAGACTAGGAAGAACTAGCAGATGCAACAGCAACGTTATCATCAATTAACCTTTCTGTTCAGAGAGATTTCCCTCAAAATGTTAATTCACACACTAATCCACCACTGTAATATAGAACACACCCCAGACAATTCCACTGACAATAAAGGACTTCTGAAGTTTCATCATATCTCTTAGTTCAATGACAAATAAGTTTCAAAAATGAATTCCGTTGTAATCCTTTCATGTTTTGATTATAATGCTAAAACATTTTCAAGAAAACTAGCAAAACAAGAAAGCTAAAACCATGACCACAACTATCTTCCAAAGGGTACAAAATCTTCATAGGTAAGCAATATTATAACCAATAAACGAAACTCACCTCATCAACAACTGCCACTGCAAATTCATTGTGGTAGCGACTGAGACCTGCTGTGAGCAAAGCAATTAAGTGCACTTGACTGTACTTCCCCTTATGAACCTTCATAAAACACTTAAGAATATATTGTTCACATTCATCCCATGGGAGTTTGCGCAATTGTCTAAGCACATGCTCAGCGGAGAACTTGTCAAGATCTGAGAAAAGCAATTTTCTAATATACTGCAGCAAAGAAAAAATATATATAAATTTCAGATAAGCAATTGTCTAAAGTAAAACAATATATAAATTTGTAAAAATATCATACCTGATGTAATGGTGGACGCACTTTATTGACTCGAGCAGACCGTTCAGGCGGTTTACACAAGTAATAGGCATTCTCCACAAGTGTGCTATGACGAGGATCCAAATTTTTTACATTTTTCAGACGCATCAAAATTTCCAACATATTTGCCATGCGAATTGAAGTTTCAGGTGCACGATATAGAAAACGCCCACATGTCTCAAGAAGGTTGCAAGCCACATCGATGTTGTGATGATTAAAATCATCCAAACAAGCCTATTTATAATATTATTTGGCATAAAAAGTCACAACTGCTCACATCTTCATAATTAACTAGCTTGTTGACGAGCAAGGTACTAAGTACTAAAACCTACTCTATGCGTATCAACTCAAAATACAAAGATAAATGTCTAACAGAGAAATCAGAGAAAAAAATGAGTAAATCATTTTCATAGAAAAAAAAATCACACATTCATGAAAAGGAATAAGCACATAAAATGGAAGAAGCCAGGGTTATCATATAAGCAAATGTAGCATTAAAGATGAATAATTATTAATAGATTACTTCTAACAAGAAAAACGAATCATGAAAAGCCTTCTTGAAATAATCATATAGAAATGAATGAAATCAAAAAATAGGTCCAGTTTCTGATGCTTTGTAGGCATGCAAATGTTTTAAGTTCCACAAAGGCCTGCTAATCCTACAAAAGGACTATGTTCTTTACAGTAATCCTCCTTTTAAAATTCTATAACACTGCCTCATTCCTCATGATGACTTCTAGTGAAGTAGCAGAGGTGCATGCATAACTATGAGATCCCTTCATATTCAAAACTCAATTAGTAAATCTCCTAATATTTCAGAAATACTCAGTACCCTTAGAATGTTCATGTCATTAAACTCAACGCAACTAACAAAGAACTGCATGAGTTTTTTATATGAACAATATGCAAATGCATCCCTCATTAATTAGAAAAAGTTTCAAATATAACACACTAGATGCCTTGAATTTTGGAGAAAATTGGAGAAGTCCCTCCTGATGAGGAATAAAAAAACCAAGAAAATTTATGTTTCATTCTATCAAAAATAAACAATATAGTTCCTTCAATCATAATCACTTTCAAATAGGTCAGACTTTCTAAGTGTGACCGTCTAACTTTAGTTTTAATCAATAATGGAATCTCTCACATTTCCTTCATCCTCTCAACGCAACTACCACTGCTGCAGGACATTCAAGCTATGAAAATATTCTTACACGCTTTGCCTCTCTATCTACTTCTCTTCTTTTCCTATTTCCCAGTTCAACAACACCCCATTTCTATCTAGTTCCCAACCCACTTGTCATCTTCCTCACTCCATCCATCTCTTTAATTCTCCCTTCCACTATTTTATCATCCACCTCCCTCTCCCAAAACGAATTCAGAACCACTCGAATAGCCATTATAACTGCATATACGCAATAACCACATCCAAGCCATGCAATCCATTCCCAACGAGTACGATTGATTCTACCAAAATCGAAGTAATTTTCAAAAAAAAATGATGGAATCAATTCAAAAAATAAAACATTGATTCGATCACAAGTGAATGGTGAGTGCAGAAAATCCAAATCCCCCATCTCTTCTAACAACCACCCTTACACCACCAACCATTGCCATGAGTCCTCCACACAAAAAAAAAGAAATAGGAAAAACCACCAATTTGCTCTTTGCTGTGTTCTTAATTTCCTTTTATTCCTCCCAATCTGATCTTTGGGCCACAACCAAGGTGAGCACATGCTGTTATCACCTCCCCTCAAGGTGATGGCTAAGGACGGAATGTCAGTTTGTTGCGAAGCATGATAAAGTGCTGAGTGGGAGGGACTTTTGTAAGAATGTCAGCAGGTTGATCATGAGAATAAATATGACGAACTTGGATTTCTTTGAATTGAATGTGCTCACATATGTTTAATACCGGAATGAAAAATTGGGTTATTAGCTAGTGCCATTGCAGAAATATTGTTGCAATATAATGAAGTGAGATTTTGAAGAGGTATTTAAAATGCTTGCGAGAGTCGTCAGAGCCATAAAATGTCAGCGGAGGTTAAAGCTTTATATTCAGCTTCAATAGAAGCTTGCTTCTTAACCTGCCAAGAAATGAGTGTTTTGCTGATATAAGAGCAATAACCAGTGGTTGAGTGACAAATTGTTGAGTCACTAGCCCAATCAGAATCAAAATATGTATGGAGAGATAAATCTCTAGGTTAAATGGGAAGAGAAAGAGTGGGTGTGCCTTTGATGTATCTGTTGAAAATGGATTATCAGTAGTTGATGCATATGTTGGGACAGCTGATTAACGGTAGTAAGGTATTACAAGATCCAATCAGAGTGTGTCAAACAATGGGGTTGCCAAATAATAGGGTAGAGTTAATTTGGTGGGATAATTTGGATGGCAAAGGGGTAGAGATGGGTTTATAGACAATCATCCCAGCTTGGTTTAGATTGTCAAGGCAAAATTTTCTGTTGAGAGAGAAGAAATCCTTGAGATGTTTGTAGCATTTGGATGTTCAGAAAATGTGAAACTGTACTGAGAGATTTCACATTGAAGTGTTGTTGCATGCAGGCAAGCAATATCATCAATGCATAATAAAATGTAAAGTTGGATATTGCATAATTGATAATATAGTAGAGAAGGATCTGCTTGGCTTATTTGAAAACCAAACTGGTGTAGATGAATGGAAATAAATTAAACCACTATCATGATGATTGTTCAGACCATAAATTACTTTCTTGAGTAGACACACATGTGATAGATATCATGGATCATGGAAATATGGTGGTTGTTTCATATATACTTGTTCATAAGATGCCATGAATAAAAACATTGGAAAGATCCAATTGTAGAATTTTCCATTGCTAATGAAGTGCAATAGTAAGGAAAATAAAATGATTGGTAATTTTATAACTGAGCTAAAGGTTTTATTATAATCAATAATCATATCAGTTACACCGATCTCGACAAGAGAGTGATTTGTGTCGTGTAATTTTCTAAGACGGATGAATAGTAGATAAAGACACTACCAGAGATTTCGATTCATTTCAGGTGACTTTGGGATATTTTCCTGGTTTCCTATGTAAAGACCTATACATTACCCCGTCTTGAGAGAACTTGATTAAGGCTTCCTAGATCGCTAAATGCAGAATATAAGAAGACGTGAGTTTAAAATTTGGGATTTAGAATTTATGAAATTCATCATTATTTAACTTAAAGATTGGAATGATAACGCTGCATCTAAATCCCATAGTTCATTATCATAGGGATCCCTTACTTTCGAGAGGTAGACCCAACCTACCAAAAAGATCCTGTCCAGCCTACGGTTGTCGCTCATGAACTCAGAATTTGGAGTTGTCTAAAGAAAGTTTAAGTCCACCTTAATTTATAAGATTTTTTGCCCTATCGTGTAATTCATGATTCAAAGCATCGAAGATATGCCGCGATATATATAGATTTATTTTAGTACCCCGACTTGGTAATTATCAGCTATTCATCCAGTTTCACGACGAAACCGTCATATCCTACATGATCAATTGTTTGAATATAAATGCGACTGACTACACGCTTTTTTTTATGTAATTTTAATTGTCGCTTCAAAAAACAATTATTAATTTAATTTGAGCTTTAAGTTTAACTTGATGATTTTCATTTAATCGTTTATAACTTACTAATTTGTCTGATTTTACATTTGGGTTAACCGTTGATTTAAGTTAATTTGATCTGAGATTGTAATCATATTTTAATGAAAGTATCCCCTCTGGTTGAAATCTTCATTCAACACAGCCATCATCGGGTATATAAATTTGCTTGATATTCTAGTTTATTATTTTAGATCCTGTCAACTCTATTAATTTAATAATAAAAAATCTAATCTAATCTACTATCATATGACAGAATTAGCCTCTTAGATATTTCATTAAGTTGAAAATATTATAATATTATTTAAGTTTTGTTAATAACCCTGCCCAAGACTAAACCTAAAGAAACTGCATAAAGATGACATTAAGTTCACGATTCAGAATATCGCTGCAGTGTATTTAAGAATACTTGCACACTTTGGGGTATTAAATTTGGGTTTTAATCATACTTTACATGTGCAAGAGTTTAATCAATCTTTAATTAACGCTTATGCTCACTCAGATGATAATTAGAAGTAATAGATGTTTCATTCATATTGAATTCATTCATATATAAATTCTTGGTTGATCTTCTGTTTATTATTTTAGATCAGATCTATTTAATAATAAATGATCTAATCTACATCATATAATGTAATTTCTGATATTTCATTAAGTTGAAAATATTATAATATTATTTTTTTAGATTTTGTTAACTAACCCGGCCCCAAGACCCAACCGAAACAACTCAAGAACATCCGCAGACATTAAGTTCAATGACGAATGTGTATTTAAGAAAGAATACTGCACTTTGGGGTATTAAATTTGGGTTTTAATCATACTTTATAATATAAGAGTTTAATTGAATCCTTAATTAACGCTCTGCTCACTTGTGATGTGCGTAATTCTAGTTGCTAGATGTTTCATTCATATTCGACTTCAACTCTTTAGAATGTTACATTACACAGTGTATTTCTTAATCATTCAAGTATTTTGTTTGCGTTGGATAAACATCTAATTTGTTGTAGACTATTGTTAGTCAGATAATTGAAAGTTCAATCTTGTCTCAGTAGCTTAGTATATTAGACTTAGTCCAATTATTGGTCTTATTACCCATTTAAGATTCAAATATTATGCTTTGACTATTTCATTTTCGTTAATTATTAATCTCTATTTTGATGAAATTTAAAATGTCATCCCCACATGTGAGCGAGTTTCTTCCTACCACGCTAAGAAAGAGATACTGTCTTACATTGGGCTTAAAGAATTTTCTAAACCCACCACGCTTAAGAAAGCGTGCATAGGCCTTCAATACTTGTGTTTGAAATGGAACCTCCGTCTCGATAGTCAGACGAGGATATAGCCTTCCCACAATGCTTAAGAAAGCATGCATAATAGTTGTCTTGCGACACCATGACTTAAGAGATTTTCGAGACCTACCGCTTATGAAAAGGCCGATATGCCTTCAAACCGGGGGAAAATCATGACCCTCGACATGTTGAATCAACACGCCGCATTACTTATATCAGCAAATATTTGCAATTGTATTAAAACAATATGAAATTAATATGGGCAAGTATATGCGTTGAAATGAATCAGCCTCCTAAGATCATCCGGTAGTCGCATCGTGAGTCGAGGCCTTCTCACAACGCTTATGAAAAGTGTGTAGTGTCTTCAGATCGCAGCCAAGTGATTTTCAGACCTACCGCTTATGAAAGTCCCCATATGTCTTCAAACCTGTGTAAAGAGCATCCTAACTTCCTCAACATGTTGAAGCAGCATGCACGAGTACTTAGATCTAGCAGATTTCCCTGTTGTGCCCGAGCAATAAACAGGTACTTATGATTTCTGGCATTCATTATGATTTCATCTTTACATATGCAAACACAAGTAAAGCTACTCCATCACACCTTGATTTCTATCATTGTTTCAATTGCCTCTTACCTTTTGAGTATATCAAACAGCAAATGACATTATGAATACCCAATAAATTGACATTTCATCTTATTGTTTGCATGCCACAAGTTAAAGAAAGAACTCCAAAGACAACGTGATTGAATGGAAATGAGAATACAAGCTCTTGCCCTTTTCCTTTTACTCTCCCAAAATCAGGTGGATGAAATAACAAGTGGATAGCTGAACTTTAATGATTACATATATATTAAAAAGTAAGGTGGTTTTCTTTCTAAGACCTACAAACTCTTAAATCCCTTTATCCTCTCCCCCCACCATTCAATTTCAGGTTAAATAAGACGAGTACATGTTCGATAAACATCGAAGTGATGATCAACAACAAACAAATAATTGTAATTATAATAGTTGTTTCACCTTATTAGATTTTACCAAATAACCAAAGGAAAACTATAACATTTAATCCCACAAGAATTTAGAGAGAAGCTGAAGTAAAAACTTCGAGTTTATTCACCCTAATCTTTACTCCACTTATAGAGAAACATGCCAATTGTGCTTGAAAGAACAGACAAATAAGGGAGGTCGGGTACTATAGCACGGACGTGAAAAGGGGTAGCTAGGTCGACGGCTGAGAGGAGGAAGTAACGGGATAAAAAAAAAAGAAAGGGAGGAAGTTACCTTGCTTGGCTTGTTGAAATCTGAAGAAGAGATAGGAAGTATCGAGGAGGAGGCTCAGTTGGGTCACTCACGTCGCACGAGAGGACTAGGCAGACGGGGCGTTGGGTGTGCTTCGATCCAGAAATCGAATGAAGGGAGGAGTTTGGCTGCTGTCGTCGACTCAAGAACGCGCGGAAGGGAAGGGTTCGGCCTTCGATCGAGGAGGCTAATCGAAGGGAGACCGTGTGGCTAGCTCGAGCAGGTAGGGCAAACGAATCGCAGGAGAGAGACTTGCGGGAAATGGGACTGAGCGGACAGAGAGAGTGATGCTCGTTCGGTCGAGAGGAAATCCGAATGAGCTAGGGTTGGCTGCTAATAGAATGACTAGGGTTAGCTATAAGCACACTTATATAGGGCTCCGTTCTTTTCTTATTTAAGTGATTAAATCAACCATAATTGAACTTTTCGAGGCAACATCATTATGTGATTAATATATATATATATATCAATTTTAGATTGTTTCGACGTTCCGGACGTAACGATGCAGTCCGTTTCGCGATAGGAGGCCGTTTGGTTTAAGTTGGCGCCGCGAGGTCAATTTCGCCAAGGCCATCGATCCGACCGCCGACATTCGGCAAACTGGCGCGCGACAGCTCATTTGGTAGTCTTCGACATTTCGACGCTAACGGCGTGCTCAATTTCATGAACGGATGTCGACAACGCCGCGGCTTCGAATTGATATACGTGCAGCGACGCTCTTCTTCGATTTGTTGGTCGCCGACCGCGATACGATACTATCAATTTCGCTCAACGCTACGGCGATGTCCGTTCGTCAATCGGAGATTATTTTGATTGATTTTCAGTGCCGTCGGGTGCATTTAAGCCCGACCGCATGCCAGTCCAGTCAAGCCTTGTGAGCTTAACTCGACTGATGTGACATACATGGAGGTCAACAATAGTGTTCTTGATTGAAACCTTGAGCTACTAAGTGGGATTTGTATCGAACACACTGCCATCAAGATTTTGCATGATTTTACTTATCCATTTTGATCCAACGACAGTTTGATTAGTATGAGGAACCAGCAGCCAAGTGCCTTGACTTCAGAGGGTGTGATATTCTTCTGGTATTGCTTCTCCAGTAAGAATGGTTCTTTGCTTATGTGCAATGGTTGGGTTCATTAATAACAGAGGATTCAATTTAATAATTGTTTAGGTTCTAAGGAACAAATTTTAGATCGACTTATCATGTGATGATGGGGTAGAGGTATGGTAGAAGAAGTTGGAGGGGAAAGTAGAGATGCAAAAGTTTCTAGAGAAGTTGGGATGGATGTTAGATAAGGAGTGATTGTTTGTGATGGGGATTCAGTATTTGTTAGTGGTTGAATAGGGTGAGACTTGATTTGTGGGAATATAGGATATTGGAACGAGTGTAAGAGGATTAATAGATTGTGAAGTAGAGGTTGCAAGTGTTTGTAATGGTTGTTGTATGGATTGAAAAAGAATGTATTTTCATCAAAAATAACATGGCATGATATGAAGATTTTCCCTATTGCAAGATTTAAACATCTGTATCATTTAGAGAATTCATAATAGACAAGAAAAATACACATTGTGGATCATGACTGAAGTTAGTTTTGGTTTGATGGAGGAAAACAGGGATTCTAAGCACAACCAAATATTTTTAAGTAGGAATAATCAGGTAATTTATTGAAAAGAAGTTGATATGATGATTTGTTAGAGGTGGTTTTGGATGGGAGTCTACTGATAAGATATAAGGATGTTAGAATCGTGCCAAGCCATAAATGTGGTGGAATGGAGGTTGTTATTAAAGTGACTAAGCAATGTCCAAGATATGCCGATGTTTATATTCTGCTACATTCAATTAAGGGGTATAGGGGCAGGATGTTTGAAGAAGAATGCCATGGGATTTGAGGTGTTGTTATAAAGTAGGATTGAGATATTCACCTCCATTATCAGATCTTAGCATTTTAATGTGATTGCTAAATTGATTTTGAACAAGGTGCTTGAATTTGATAAAATAATTTGCAATTTTAGTTTTATGAAACATGGAAAATATCCATATATAGTGGGAATAGTCATCTATAAGAAGAAGATAATATATGTATCCTTGTACTAAAGGGAGTGAGGAGGACCCCATAAATTTGAATAAATTAATTCAAGCATTTTGTAACTATGATTAGGTGAGGATGTAAAACGACAAACAATAGCTTTTAGCAACCTTACAGAAAGTACTAAAAAAAACATTTAGAAGAATACATAGATGCTTGTTGTAATTAGAAATAACAGAAAGAACTCTTTCATTAGGATGTCCAAGCCGTAAGTGCCAATGAGTAGTTATTGAAGTTGTAGTTAATGAAGTTGATTTGAAGGAAGCAAAATTTTGAACGACAGTTGAGTATATGCTCTCGGTAATGGATATAATCCATTTTGGCAATGTCCCTTAAGTATTATTTTGTCTGTCTTGAGATCCTTTAGGTGATATCCATGAGCAACAAAGGAAATATCACAATTTTTATCAATGGTTAGGTTTGAGACAGAAATGAGATTACAAGAAAAGTTTGGTATATGAAGGAGTTTGGATAAAAGTAACTTGCAGGTTGCTATTGGAAGAAGTCCTTGACCAGTGTACGTGATTGGAAGTGAAATCTCATTGTCAACTTGTATTTGTTCGAAACCTTGATATAATGTTAGAGTTTGTAAATGATCAAAGTTGGTTGTGAGATGATTAGTAGAACCAGAATCAAGATACCAATATGCAGAATTGGAATTGACTGAAGTAAAAAGTGTTGTAGAATTTGAAGTATATTGGAATGGTCTAGTGTAATTTGTGTTCAATCGGTGCCAACAATTAAGTGTTGAATGTCCTCTTTTATCACATATGACATATGATTGAGTTGGAACTTCATCCTCCCCTGTTTTGCTGAAAAGAATGTCCAACTCGTTTAGATAAGCTAGTAAAATTATAGCCTCGACCACAACAAAAAATGTTGCGATCAGAGATATGATATATGTAATGTTAAATCAGGATCAGGTATTGAGCTTTCCCTATTCATTTCATTTTTAATATTGATCTCCTCACGGAATAATAAGAAATAAAGATCATCACAGTTAATCGACTAAAGATTAGTCCATATGACTTTTTTAAAAGCTTGATAATGAGAAGTGTGATATCTTTTGTGTCAATTGTTGCTCCAGGAGCAACTATGTTATCTACAAGCTCTTGATAAGTGTCATAGATTAAAGCACTGTTTGATCTTTCATTGAAACATTATGTAACTCATTTCTAAGCTGAATTACTCATGGCCGATTTGTGGATTGTAGACAGTGCTCAAGAACAGTCCATATGACATGGCATGAATCAAGAGATAAGGCATAAGGAAAAATTAATGGGATGAGTGTTGAACAAATAGTTGATGCTAAATTCTGATCTATAAGCTGGATTAAAATGAATTGGCCACTGGAATTAGTAACTAGTTTTCTAGACAAGGAACAGATCCATCAAGAAAATCTTCAAATCCATTAGCCTTGAATAGTTCAAGCATTTGAGTCTTCCATGTAAGATAATTATTGTTAACTGGATATTGACTATATGCTTGAGGTTGGAGGTAAGGAATTTAAGAGAGGATAGAATCGTAGCATCACAAATTTTAAGAAATGAAAAAGTATCTGATAAAGATGAAGATGCAGATTGCTCCATTTGGTGGAATGTTGCTAGCTTGAAACTTCATTCAATCAAGCTCTGATGTCATGTTCAGTAATCAGCTTCATCAAAATGAATCAATGAAAAAGAAACAGAACAGTAAAACAAGATTATAGGAAATGTAAATCATTTGTTTATCTTCTCTCACTCCTTACAAGTTTGCATATACATATACGCATATATATAGAGAATGAAAATATGTGTTAGTACATTAATTAATTACATATAATTATTGTATAGCAGAATTGAATGGATCTAATTAAAAGTGTTGATTATCATCGAATGGTTGTAAGGAATTGGTAGTAGTAGTAGTAGTAACTGCTCCATATGCTGAGATATTGGGAAATTGAGCACATGCTATCATCATAAACCTTTTAATAATAAATAATAATGAATCTTAAAAAACATCATAGGCTCTTCCCCAAAAAACTCAAACTTATGACAACAGGTATTGGGATAGCTAAGAAAAACAACATTTAATTTGGGCTTACAATGACTTTTCTAAACTCTACCATTATTTCCGAAGTTCACATTTATGAACATAAAATGTTATCACATTATTATAAAATCGTTATTGTTTAGTTTACAAGTCAAGCCTTTCTTGCTATACCAGCAAATTCCTCAATATTGTGCAACCATGAAGCAACATTGCAAACCTTATAGGCTTACCAAACATACCTTTAAGCAAGTAAAAACAAGAGCTGAAGGTGCAATTCTAAATTTGCATAGCTCCCCAATAAACCTGATATTCTTTATCTTGGTCTCAATATTTGTTTGATCCTGGAAGAAAATGAAAAATGATAACAGAAGACCAATGATGTAAGGTTAAATCATTATCATCAGAAACAACAATGCAGTACAAGTGCATGTATACAATCAAACCTTCTTATTTATCAAAAAGTTGAACTCATCTTCCAGCATTGATACAAGAATACTCGGAACATCCTTCATACAAGTTGATAGTGTTGCTACCATGCGAGAATAGTATGGCAATAACTCTAAAGAGGTTCTAGGGACATTAAACAAAGCCCGTACAAGCTTCTTCCGATTTGCCTTCGAATTTAAATAGCAAAATTCCACCTGAAAAGAAAAAAAAAATTCAATTAAGTAAGCTTCTACTTGGTACTGTCATTTACCCCACTGACTATAGTTAATCGCCATTACCGTTAGCTGGTCAATAAGATCACGGCTTACACAACCCGGAAGTCTTTGCAACAGAGCATCCAAGTTCGCACCATCAATAACTTTCGACTTATCCTTCTCGTCCCCTTTCTTCTCTGATTCCTTCATTTTATGTTTCTCTTTGTCAGACTCCTTACTTTTTTCCTTATCTTTCTCCTCATCTTTAACCTTTTCATCTGCTTTCCCATCATGTGATGATTCTAACTCTACATTGGCTTCAACATTCTCTTGCACTACAATTTCAGGCTCCATAGAATGTTCCTTGACAAACGTAAATGAGTTTATAAAAAAATAGACCAAATAAAAGAAGAGTCAACAAATAATCTGCCAAACATAACGAGACAATGTTGTAGAAATAAAATTCTAGGTACACATCTTAAAAAAAATTTAAGAGAAGAAAAAAAGTGACAGCAAGCAGCACTAAAATTATAGGGTATGCAGGGTGTGCTAACAAAGCATGCAGCCATGCAAGTTACCTGATCAAAATGACCAGAAGTAAACAATATATGTTTTATAATGCAACTCTCCAAGGTGAATAAACAGCTTTTTTAAAAAAGCAAAAGGTCAAAAGTCATTTCTTTCTGATAAGCCTCTTCTAAATGAACTGACACCACAACTTTCAAAGATAGTTCAAAAATATCAGAGGTTTCCTCAGAAAAAACCTAAGATGTAATTTTTTAACCAGAGAAAAAAAATGCTTAGAAAATGGAAATCATATCCACTAGCAAGAGTTAGACTAAATTTCATCATCACTCCCCCAGAAAAAAATGTCGAAGTAGAAAAAATTTGTAGAGGAAAATAACAAACTACTTTCAAAGCTTAAAGACAACTGATCCTTTTATGACATGCTGTTAGTAAATTTCTCCAACTGTTTATATGAGTTTAAAATCCATTCATGGGTCCTCTAATAGCATAGTGCCCTCCTTGGCGAGGTTTCTCAATTAACCAAAATGAGTAGTTATTTTTTATTCTGAAATGTAAGAGAATTAAAACTAAGAAACCCATTGCACAACAGCAACTTTAAATTGGTTTTGAGCTTGCACATTTACAATTGTATCACATGCACCTACATTGCAATGCTGAAAGTTGTGTAAGATTTTAGTAAAATGATTAGCTTAACTAGACAAAAAACATTCAAGTCCCTTTTACTGATCATTCAGTAAACTCATCATCATCATCATGAACCTTATCCCAAATATTGACTCGCTTTTTTTCATTCAGTGGAGTGTGGACTGCCTAAATATAAGGCTATTAGTTTAGCTCAAAAATCGAGGATTGCTCGAAAACTGAATCAAAATTTGGATCGGATCAAGGTCAAATCGATTACATTGAGCCGAGCTATGAGCCAAAGATTTGGATCGAACTTTTTTTCTAGCCAGACAAAAATCGGGTCGAACCAGCTCGAGATTGAATCGGATTTATCTATTATTAAAAATATTTAAATTTATCTATAATACTTTTAAGTTTGAAACAATAAAAATATTCCAAAAATTAAGTATATAGAATTATAACTTATAATCTTCTAAAATAAATATAATATATTTATAATTATAAATATTATTTTTTTGAAAATCATGTATTTTTTATTTCATGCACTTAATTCAATTTTTTTAAAAATTTTTGATAATCATTTTTATTAAATTCAAGCTACTCGATCAAAATGAGCCAACTTCATTCGAATTCGAGCCAAAAAAAAAAAAAGTTGAAAAAGTTCAATTCAAGCCGGCCCAAAATCAAAACGAGCCAACTCGAAATCAATTAGAAAACAAGTCGAGCTGGCTCGAAATTGAATGGTTCAAAAATGAGCGATCTGCCACTCGGTTTATTTTCGAGCCACCGATCGCTCGAAATTGGCTCCTTAACAGCCCTACCTAAATATCAATTAGCCAAACATACATATACTGTGGATATATCCCCTATTCTGCTTACTGTGATCTTCAATATGCAATTGATAATCATGCCACCTATTTTGGGCAATCAAAGCAATCAAGAATACTTACCTAAGTGGCTCATGAGAGCTCTTGTGGTGTCCTTCATTTCAAAGAAAATGAAAGGATTCTTTCAAGAATATGTTGTGGCCTACACATACAATCCATAAATGAACGGGTTAACAAAGACACACATAGTTTGATCAAAGACTAACTCAACGCCATTTAATCTCATTTCAAAAAATGAATTGTTCTAATGAGTCTTATGGCTCTACTCACATCTTCCCATCCCACCATTAAAGTCGAGCATCTCACCATTGCACTATTGCATAACTTAATATCCATGACCGCCAATTATCACTCACCCAACAAAACTTGAGAGCACGACCACTCTCTCTTTCTTTCACTCTCGTTGTATAAGGGTTAAAAAAAGTGACACCAACGCCCTACATAAGTACCTATGCAGACTTTCTTATCATGATGATGAAATTATATTTTTCCCTTGTGTTTTCTATATAGATAAAAGCCTTTTTTGGTTTGGTGAACTTCAAAACTTTTCAAAAGTGCTCAAAGCACCACCTATAAGCATCGTTTTGACACAATGGGGAACAAAACATTGGGCGTTATATTTCGTACATCACCCACACGTATTTATTCACATCACAAATACTGCTCATACAAAGGTAACTCAAAGCACTATCAAAATATGCCCAAAATCCACCTAAAATTAAACAATTGTTTTGGGACAAATGATATGATAACTAAAACTTAAAAAATAAAAATTACAAAAATGAGATCCATTAATGTTTTAGTTATCATACCTGAAAATGTAAACATTATATTAAAAGAATAAAATTGAGGACATAAATGGACTAACATGTGCCTCAATGGCGTGCTAAAGAACACAACTACCTTGTTGCCTTCTAGAAGACTCAATTGAATATATAAATGATACAAGGCACCTCCATTAATGTGCTCCCCCGCAACCTAGATACTAGCATTAGCTATATATGAATAAAATGACATTATTTTCAAGTACACATTAGACCTCATGTCTCAATGTGTGTGCACCAATAAACTCACAAGTGAACAAAAATGAATCCATTGATGTGTGTCTAAAACATATGCATACTCCAAGAAGTATGCCAACATGCTAAAAAAATCTCTACAAAATTTAATAAATACATTGGTGGCAAATTGAAGTCCGGGCAACTTTAAAGTGCTACACACACCTTCTGATGACACATACATAACAAATAAAAACATATAAAAAAACACTCTTAAGCTTAAACTCATCAAATACTACATAAAATAAAAGTATCTAATAATCAACTAAAGTGTAGCATAATGAGAAAAAAAAATAGATATCAGATTAAACGAGTTAGGATAAAGTTCCTAAAGTAAAAAATGACTATTTTGGTAAGACAATGGATATAATACCAACAAAGATAAGGAATTGGAAATATAGTTATAAGGTTGGGGCATGAGGATAAAAGAAACACTCGTAAACCAAGTGGATAGAAATAGCAAGAAATAAATGAGAAGATCGAAAGGGATATCAAATCTAACTTAGCTAGAAGTTATGCAAAAAGAATAACTCCAACAAATAGTTAAGATAAGGCTAACATAATGAATCATACACAATACTTTTTTTCGGAAGCACACCATGCCTCTCCAAAACCTTTGCACATAGCCATTAGTCTTCATAGTCTATACATAATGATTTTCCATAGCCAACAACCACCTATTGATTGTCAATTGACTGATGCAAACATTCGTTAACCAACATTTTATCTAAGTGGAACACTTAATTAGTTGAAACAGTGTATTAAGAAATATACAAAGTGGAATCGTTGACCACTGCTAAATCAAAATCTAAAGCATTGCTATTAAGTCAAGTATTTCACAACTAAAACAGAAAGAAATTTGAGATCTTACATTTTGTTGCTCTTGGTTTTTCTGAATTTGCTCATTTAGTTTTGTTTCCGCTTCACCCAATAATACAGCAGGAACAAATGCTCTGAGTAAAATGGTGAACAAGTTAATTACAAGAAATGCAGAATCAGTATGAAATCAACAACAACAACAAGAAGCCTTTATCCCACTACATGGGGTTTGCAATCAATAAAATGAAATCAATTCAGGTTTATCGTTGGACTTGGCATAGACCTAGAAACCTAGTCAAGCACAAACGAGGCAGAACTCAGCTTTGAAAGGCCAAAACATGTATATAGAAAGAAAAACAAACTGCCACTCATCTGGCCAACAAATAAGAGATTACACAAAGGTTTTCTATTTTAATTTTTCAATAGCATTCCTCTATTAAGAAGTATATGCTATATCATGAATATGAATTATGAGCAAATGATATTGAATAACATAGATGCAAAATTAATTGCAAATATTTGTGGCCAATTTGGTCCTACTTATCTATTGTCTGAGTTATCTGTTGTGCCTTGACAAGAATGAAACAATCACTCCGAGCAGTCATGTAGACGTGACAAACTAGTTCTAGAAACTGACAAACAGGGACATAATAAACCTGATTTAACTAAACACACCCTTCGTAAAAGAAGGTAGTGAACATGGAATGAAACACCCAACAACACAACCATGCCATATATCACCTATCAGATTATTTCAAAATACCCAATTTAAAAAGTTTACAAAACCTTCTTGCTTTCTTTTTCTCCTTTTCAGAACAGCAAGCAGGATAGCTCCATCCTTACATTTTGATAACGCAGCAAAATCATAGTATTACTCACCATAGCATATATTGCTTCATAGGTGCTAGCAACATGCATCTAAAGTTTCTTCATAAGCTTTTCAACCACACTTCTATCATCATAAGAATGCTGCACAGATCAACTACCTGAGTTATCACCCCTTCTTTCCCATCATACCCATTCCCCACTCCCCTTCTTTTAATTCCTCAACCCTTTTGCGCAATAGAAATGGAAAACTTAACAGTTGATTAAGAATCAAATTGATAAATTTGTCGAGGTAAATAGGTTCGATGATAGAGCGATTGCTTTTGAGTTAATGATCAGTGAAGACAATATCAACAGGATTAGAACATATACTCCTCATGTTAGATAAGAACGGAACTTGGAAAAAAAATGAGAAAGAAGAATTCTGATAAAATATATTACAGGAAGAGATGACAACAATTGGAAGATACTTAAATGAACATGGGTTATAGTTGAGTGAGCTCTAAAAATATCCATGATGGTATGACTAAGGGATAGTAATATGATGGGAGAAACTATAAAATATTTCATACTAGCATATGAGCATGCAAGTGCGAACACATACTCCAAGAAAGAAAGAGCATTTAGTTGTTTTCAAAAATGAAGCTACTAAATCACAAATATAATTCTTTTGCTTAGGGAAAAAATCTTTTAGCAAAACTTAAAAAGTGGTCAAAGAATAAGTCAATCACACAATATAAAGTAATATTTATTCATGTGTATCTTGATAGAAAAATAAAGAAATCAATCCCAATAATTAATAGATAGTGGAACTAGAAAGATGAGAAGTTAACAATCTTAGAACATAGATTGTTAAAAAAAGATAAATTGAATGCAATAATTGAATACAAATTTATGAAGAATCAGAAAGTGAATTGCTTCAAGATAATTATAAAAATTTTAGTCTGGTCTAGAAATAGATTGTACATTAGAAAAAAGAATTGATAGTGCAGTGAGAGAAAATGGTGTAGTGAACTAGTGATAAAAAAAAAAGGTTGTTAAGGCTAAGAAATGCGCTTCTGAAAAGTGGCAAATATGAATACTATTAAGGCTTCAAAGAAATATAAGCTTAAATTCTTGCAATGAGACTACTACGCAAAGTGAAAGCTCCAATTTTTGATGATTTATACAATAAATTAGGAACAGAAAAAAAAAGATCTATAAAATAGAAAAGATAAGAATAGGATATCTAATAAACTTCGATCAAATTAGATGTACTACAGTGTAGATGATAAGATTTTAATAAAGATAAAGATGTAAAGAAAGATGAAAATGCTATTTTGTGAAATCACTACATGAGAATTTTATAAAGAAATCTTTTTGGAATAGTATAATTACTAGAATGTTGAAACTTTAGATTGATCTAACGAAGCTATAATTGAGTTATCTTTATAGAAGATGAATTAATGTAAACTACTTTGGATCAAATGATATATCAATTGAGATTCAATGTTTAAAATTGTGTAATTGGGTATTGAGGTGTTTTCTATTTGTAAGCTGAAACATTAGCTTTAAAATCAATAAACTGTGCAAAGTAAAAACAGAATTATATTATTATTAAAGAATATATATATATATATATATATATATTAATATATTATCATCAAATCTTAAGGAAGTGTTATGCAAGTATCATAATAAGAACATAACAAATCAAAATAAATTCAATACAATAATTCTCTCTCACACTCTCAAATCAAAGTAAGAATATAACATGTAAATATACATAGAATAAGAAACTATAAATAAATAATGCAAATATTTTAGATCTAAGAAAGAAAAATTGCCTAATGTTAAAAGCAAGAAGTTGTTAATGCTAGTGTTCCCCTGGAAGCAACGCGTTGTATGGTTTGAATACATAAAAAAAAATGTAGGAATTTGATGGAGTGCGATGTTAAATAGAGTTCCAACATTATGACGAATGTGGGCAAAGAAGTTAGTCCGAAACTAGAATTAGGTTAGAATCTTGGAATATAAAACTCTTACGTAAATTAATAGAATTAATAGATATTATGGTTCATAGAAAGATAAATATTTTATGTGTTCAAGAAACTAAATAGGTTGGGAAGAAGGCCAAGGAGATTGATAGTTTAGGTTTTAAACTTTAGTATTCAGGTAGAAGTCGAACTAGAAATGGTGTAGATGTGATTATAGATAAAAGTTAGAAGGATAATGTTATAAATAATAATAGATGTGGAGATAGAATTATAACTTTAAAATTATTGATCCAAGATTATCAAATGTTATAAGTGTTTATGCTCCTCAAGTAGGTTTGGATTAAGCTCAAAAGAAAAATTTTGAATTGAATTAAAGAGATTAATACAAAAGATATCTCTTGAAGAAAAAATATTTATTATAAGAGATTTAAATGGACATGTTGGTAGAGAGGTAGAAGATTTTAAAAGGATTCATGGTGGTTATTAAATTGGGTGGTAATGAAAAAGTATATATATTAAATTTTGTCTTAGGTTATGATTTTGTAGTTGTTAATACTTTATTTAAGAAAAGAGATTAACATATTATTACTTATAAAAATGGATCTAGTAAAATACATATTGATTATTTTTTGATAAGAAAAATATATCGTTTAGATTGTAATATGTAAGATCATTCCAGGAAAGTTTAAATCCATCGATTGTTAGTTTTAGATTTTAAGATAAAAGATTGCAGAGAAAAATTTAAATCAAATTATGTCCTGCAGGATTAGATGGAGGCAAACAAAATAAATAAAAAAATTTTAAGAAAGAGCTTAATTTGGGATGGTCGTAAGGAAATTTAATGTTATGTGGAAAAAATAGCAGTGAAATTAAACAGTTCTTATGATGTCTTAGAGAATCAAGGAAAAACTTCTTTTAATAAAAATAGTTGATCGTGGAGTCAGAGTGTGCAAGAAAAGATAAGAAATAAGAAGCATTGTTATAAAACTTGATCTAGCTATAAAAATTCGGAGAATTGGGAAAGATATAAAGTAGTATGTAGAGATTCTAAGAAAGCAATATATACAACAACAACAAGCCTTAATCCCACTAGGTGGGGTCGGCAACATGAATCCTTCATCTCCATTGTGTCCTTTTATGTGTCAAATTCTCATTTAAATCAAGTATACTAAGATCATTTTTTATAATCTTAACCAAAGTCTTTTAGGTCTACCTCTACCTTTCTTAAAAGAATATAATGCATCTACTCATGTCGGGTCATCTGGTAGGCTTTATGTGGTCAACCATCTAAGCGACTCTCCTAATCTTATCAACCACGGAGCTACTCAACTTTTTCCGAATATACTCATTTTGCATTCTATCTCTAAGAGTAAAGCCACTCACCCACCTAAGCATCCTCATCTCTAACACTTAACTTAGTCTTATCTTCTCTTTTATTGGCCAACATTCTCACAAGTCATTCAGTCTTACCACCATCTTATAAAATTTTCCCTTAAGTTTAAGTGGAACTTTTCTATCACATAAAATTTTCTCATAAGTTAGCCAACCAAAGAGATAGGATAAGTAAAGACCTAGTTCAAGTGGGGTGTATTAAGGATGATAATAATAAAATACTTTTCTTAGAAAAAGATATTGAAAATAGGTGGATAAGGTATTTTGATAAACTTTTCAATGAAAGATCTAAAAGTACGATTAATTTTAGCAACCTTAATACCCTAAACAAAAATAGAGAATTTTATTTTTATCATCGTAGCAGTAAATCTAAAGTTAGAAAAACTTTAAAGAAAATGAAATGTGAAAAAACAGTAAGATCTGATGATATTCCAATAGAAGTGTGGAAATGTTTAGGAGATTAAAGAATTTCTTGGCTTACAAATTTTTTAATGTTATTTTAAAGACTAAAAAGATGTCAGATGAGTGGAGAAAGAGTTTGTTGGTTCCTATATTTAAGAATAAAGGTGATGCACAAGAGTGTGCATATTATGGAGGAATTAAGTTAATGTGTCATACATTAAAATTATGGGAGAGAGTAATTGTGCATAGGTTACGATGTGATACAAAAGTTTCTCACAATCAGTTTAATTTCATGCCAGGCAGATCTACTATGGATGCTATACATATGTTAAGAGGTTTGATGGAGAAGTATAGAGAAAGTAAGGAGGATCTACATATGATATTTATTGATTTAGAGAAAGTTTATGATAAAGTTTCAAGAGATGTTCTTTGGAGAGTTCTGACGAAAAGAGTTAATATTGGTTATATTCAAGTCATTAAGGATATGTATACTAGAGTTGTTACTTGTGTCCAAACACAAGCAAGATTGACAAAACATTTTCCTATTTCAGTTGGATTACATCAAGTATCAGCTTTAAGCCCTTATCTTTTTGCTTTAATTATGGATGTTCTTACTAGGCATTTACAAGAAGATGTTCCTTGGTGTATGCTTTTCTTCGATTCTTCTTCGATAAAACTAGAGAGGGACTCCAAGAGAAACTTGAATTATGGAGGTCAACATTAGAGTCTAAAGGTTTTCGTTTAAGTAGATCTAAAACTGAATATATGGAGTGTAATTTTAGTTGTAGAAGTTCTAGTAGTAATGTTGTGGCATTAGGTGAACAAGTCATTAATAAGAGTGAGCGATTCAAATATTTAGGCTCTATTGTTCAAAATGATGATGTAATAGATGAAGATGTTATTAGCAGAATTCAAGTTAGATGGTTGAAGTGGAGGAATGCATCTAGCCTGTTGTGTGATAGAAAAGTTTCACTTAAACTTAAGGAAAAATTTTATAAGATGGTGGTAAGACATACAATGACTTATGGCGCAGAATGTTGGCCAATAAAAGAAAAGCATAAGACTAAGTTAAGTGTTACAGAGATGAGGATGCTCAGGTGGATGAGTGGCTTTACTCTTAGAGATAAAATGCGAAATGAGTATGTTCGAGAAAAAGTTAGAGTAGCTCCTGTGGCAGATAAGATTAGAGATAGTCGCCTTAGATGGTTTGGCCACATAAAGCGTCGGCCGTCCGTTGATCCGGTTAGGAGAGTAGATGCAATAGATTTGTCTCATGTTAAAAAAAGTAGAGGTAGACCTAAAAAGACTTGGTTAAGATGTATAAAAAATGACTTTAGTATACTTGAATTAAATGAGAATTTGACACATAAAAGGACACAATGGAGACGAAGGATTCATGTAGCTGACCCCACTTAGTGGGATAAAGGCTTGTTGTTGTTGTCGTTTGTTGTTAAAAGCAAGAAGAGGAGATATAGTGGAAGTAGAGGGCATGTTGTGGCCCTTTTGGAGGATGAAGGCTTGGAAATGAGACAATAGTTGCGGTATAGTTGCAAAAAGGAAATGGTGGTGCTGATAGTGCTACAAAAATGAAAAGCGGATGTTGACTTGCAAGCATTGGTGTGTGAGACTAAGTTAATGAAGTTTGATCGTAGGAAAAGGAATTGAGCAAAATAGAAAAGAAGAAATAATGAAAGTGGCGTTTAAGTTAATATAGCTTATTTATATTTGTTATTTATTTTTTAAAGGCAATCTAAACTCTAAATATGAGGCACAAGCCTCTTCATTTTTAGGCGAGCCAAGCTTTGCGGCATGCCTAATAAATTATGAGGCCTAAGCATCAAATAAAGGACCATGAGGTATATGCATCATGGCGAAAAATTCTAAAAGGCATTGAAACGAGCATTGCGGGGTGCTTCATAATAATGTTGCTAACAAAACTTTTCAATAAAATATTAAGTATTGAAAGAATATCAAGTGTTTGGAGAAGTCAACATCCAATTTGATTAGTTTCATTACTTATGAATAAATGAAATGATAAGGATTATGATGTAATTACAAAACAATCAAGCTTATCATTTATAAAATTAAATTATAAAGAAGGGTAATAAAACATAAGCTGAGAAAATTGATATTGATACCTAAGGATAAATTTAATTTTATACCAGTAAGATCTTTATTAATGATTATTTTCTTGTTAGAAAAATTAATAAAAAAGTATAGAATGTAAAAAACATAACTTCATAAGTTTTGTATTATTATTGAGAAACACCAAAATTGATTACAGTGTATTAATCAGATATTGATATAAATTAAGCATTGTTTAATAGTAAAAGTAATTGTGAAGAAAATAAAGAATTCACAGTCACAATAAAAATAGATCTAAGATCAACGATTAAGAAAAGGCTGAAAATAAGTATTCAAATTAAGGTTTCATGACATGCATTACTTACAAAAAAGTTGTTTAACTTCAAGTAGCTAGGACGTTCAGTAAAAATAAGTGAAAATTAAAACAATTTTATGAAGATATGAGTGCTTGGCATTAGTAACAATAAAATCAAATGTATAGCATACAAATTTCAATTGACGAAATATTGATAATTATTAAACAAACTTATTGGAATGTCAATTGTTGGGGTGATAGCATCTTAGGTTAATTATGAAAAAGAATGATGATATAAATCTAAGGATGGATTGTTTAAAAGAACAAATCCATCAAGAGTACTATGCAATAGATAATTATCATAAGAACAAAAAGTTCAATTTTATTAAATAGCAATTGGATGAACTATATAAGTAGATCTAAGCATTGGGTAATGAATGAGTCATTAAAAAATAAATTAAGTGCAATGAAAATGAGAATATTAAGATTAGTTTACAGACAAAAATAGAAAAGGAAATGGTTGCATTGGAAGAACGAGTAGAAACATTATTTAAGAAAAGGTAACGTAGTAAAAAGTAACTTTTTTAATTTGACATGCATAAAAATGATATAAAATATTTAAATAAGGAGGGTAGATAAATCAAGGTAAAAAAGAATAGGCACAAAAAGAAATAAAGTAAAAATAACATGACTACAGCTTGTCAAGTTGTGCGAAATTCAATAATGATTGAGAAAAAACTATTTTTTTTATTGATGACTTCTTAGTATATTTTTTGTTGATACTCTACACTCCCTCTATTGTTCCCATTAGCAGTTGTTTGGCTGATCCCAAGTTTGGAATTCATACAAAGTAGTTATGTTATGTTTGGTGTAAAATTTAGTTTATTTATTTACTTCATATCATGTAATATCCATTAATTGAATACCTAATTAAATTTATTTTAGCTAATTAACCCGTTTGTAGCGATTCAGGCATCAGGTCTTCGCGTCTGTGGCGGGATTAAAGCCTCGGCGTGCATGGTAGGGATCGATCGAAGGTAATTTTATTTCTTCCATAGCGCCTATTTCATTTCCTTCATGCTGCGAGATCGAGACCGCTCCTGTTCCTTCGGCATCGACGGATTTCCTCCTCCTTTCCTTCCTTCGGCCGACTTTGCGCTGTGAGATCGCGTCGGCAGCAAAGAATCCGCGCTATGCCGCATCCGCGTCGGCCGGCTGAAAGCGTTGAACGCCGCATCCCGTCGGCTTAGGAAGTGCCGCCAGTGGCGCTGCAGTTCGGCTGTAACCCCGCCGACCTGGCTTTCGGTGGAAGCGAATTCCGCCGTGGCCGAAACGCCGCACAAGTAAGTTCAGTTGCCGGGTTGGAAAGTCCGTAAGCCGCTTCGGTTTGAAATTCGTGAACCGTCGGCTCGACTTCAGAACCGTCGGCTAGGGATTTCTACGGCCGTCCGGAAACTTGGGAAATTTTAGTTCTTAATTTCTCTATCCTTTTCTTTCGGTACCTTCCTGGCGTTGAAATGCGTGATTGAGGAGTTCCAAACCGTTTTGGCTGGTAGGTGAGTGGTAGAATTATTGAGGGGGATTTGGATTGACAGTGTTTGTTAATTTTAGTTTATTGATTGAAGCAGGTATTAATAGTGACGTAGGAGATTTCTTTGGAGATTACTTTGGAGTATGTAGGTGTTTAGGAGATCTATTTCGGTAAGATTGATGTTAATTATATGTTTCATTTATGAGTTGTATGTTATAGAAGTCTTTAGAAGAGTTATTTTATTATAGGTTGTATGCTAGGAGGAGAATCGGCGAGACATTTAACAAACGAGGTGAGGCATAATTCTTAAAAGTAAATTCGGTTTATTCACATGTATGCCATTGTTTTACCACTTTGTTATTAAATTGTATGAATCTATCTACATTCATTGTAGAAGCATTTAATCTTTGTACCAGTATAGATGCGATTTATCTTGATTTATAATGATTATAGATTAGTTCATAGCGTATGATTTCATTGAGCGTATAGAAATGTTTTGCACGTGTTAAATGCGATAATGTGATAAGCGAAATGTCGAAAATTGTGATAGGAAAATCTGACGAATCTGCTTGAGATAGCAAAGTTGAAAGAGATGGCCGTGATTAGGGGATCTTAGTATCCCGACTAGCATTTGAGATTTTAGGGTCGTTAAGATGTGTCGGTACATTAGGTATGTAGAGTATGGTTCTCACTGCGCTACCTTGCAAGTAACGGTAGGGTGACTTATGAATGAAAGTCAAAACTGATTATAAATCATTTAAATGAAAATGATTTGATATAGGCGAACTGAAATGATTTAATGAAAATTAATCTTCCGACATTGATCTGGATGTACCTGATATTACCTACAAAGATATTGTTATATATTCTTACGTTTACACATTTTCTGGTATTGTTCGGTTATAATGTTACATTCTGCGGCAGTTCTTTTCTGATTTTATCGACTTTGTAAATTCACGTGTTAAATGCGCGTTGTTTTTACTTGTCTTGAAATTGTTTTAGCATTCTTGTCTCAAAACTTTTAGCTTATGATCTTCTGGATTGAAAATTCGGAAAAGAAAATTGGGTAGAAATTTAGTCTGTTTTGTTGGTGTATAGTTTTGGGAAACTTAAAGCTTTTGAGTGCATAAATTAAATGTCTTTAAGCTTCTTCGTATTTATTTAAAGATTTCACGCTTTTTGTGTTATGAATTAAGTTAAGTAGTATATGAATTACAAATAGTTTAGTGATGATTTGATTAGATACACCTTTTACTCGTTCAGAGTAGCGGTGGAGCGTGTCTTGAAAATCGTGTCCATCAGTCGTCTGTTCTGTTATTAGTTATTGCAGCGTAAAGGGGTGCGTCGGGGTGATCATATCATGGATCATTATTTTTAATTTTCTAATTCAAACTAAATGAGCCCAAATCACAAATGTAATTTGCAAGGAATTTACTTTGCATTGCAATCTGCTTGTGCAGTCCAAGCAGGCCCTAAAGCCACCAGCCATATTTCTATCTAGGACCTCATATTGCTTTAATCCGGTTCCTCCTCTCTCTTTGTTTTCCAGGCCCACTCTTTCACCACCTGCGGAAAGAAGTTTAGACTAACTTTTGTTGAGCAAACCATGCGAAATTTATCTGATTGCCGTGGTTTTTATTTAGCTATCGCTGTAATGAAAATATATTTTAAAAATCTTCCAAACAACTAAATTACAATGCTATCTTTAGTGATAGGATAATTTGTAGCTTTCACATCCTTCTAAACAACAAACAACAACAAGCTTTTCACACCCTTCTGCAAAACAAAAATAAAACACCTTTACGGAAAAATGCAATTAAACTGGACAAAAAGATGAAACACGTTTCAAAGGGAATTGATGCAAAGTCAGCACAATTGTATAACTAGTAGGATAATTTCTAGCTTCTCACAATCTACTGCAAAGCAATGGTAATGCTCATTTATAAAAGTATGTGATTAAACAGGACAATGAAGACAGCATATTTCAAAAGGAATTTGGGAAAAGCCAGAACATTTGCTTTGATTTCTACAATTTTTCTTCCATAATAATGTTAATATTTAGCATTCGTGATTGTTTTATATGCCTGTTTGGTTATTTTTGTATGTTAGCATCAACTAAATTTTCATTCTGTTATTTAGTATGTTTGATAGAATAATTCATAGCTCCTAGCATCCTTCCCAAATCAATGATTGTACTTCTTTGTGGAAGTTTGTCACTACGCTGAACAATGAAAAGAAGGGAAGAAAGTCTTAATCTCCTGGAAACTAATGTAATATGTATTCAAATGAAACTTGCAGTGTAGTTACAGCATATATTCATAGAATAACACATAGAAACAATATGTTCCTATGTCACAGTAATTTGCAAAATACCATCAAAAATACCTTCAAATATGTTATAATCTCAACGTGCAAAAGTTTAGTAAATCCTTAAGAGGTCCCTTTACCATTCTAGATAAATATAAAAGAATAGATTATTGTAAGGTAAGCTGCACTTTCGAAAGATTTTAGATTACAAGGCTGCAATGCTGTCAAAAGCAAACTATTCCCATCAAATACTCAAGATATTCTAATATTATATGGATATTGCATTGATCTATGAAACATAAAACAAACATTTATTTCCCATAACTAAATTTTAATTTATAAAGACAATTGATACCATGTTATATAAAATTCCCCTAGTCCGTCCAAAATTTATCATTTTGACAAGAAAATCATAATCTCACTTGATATCTTAAAGATTTGTCAATCTACTCTTTACTGTGCCAACCATTGATGCTTAATCTCACAAGATTTTCTTTACAAGAGATTGTCTTCTTCAACCTTCTTCTTCAACCATCTTAAACTTTGGCCATGTTTCCATCTCAAGAATTGATGCATGCTTGAATTTTTTTTTTTTTTTTTTTGGTGTTCTATCTAGATTTCATAGTACAAGATCAGCATTAAGTTTATATCTTTTTGTATTGATTATGAAAAATGTTTGCAAAGAATATTCAAAGTAAAAGCATTATAATATGAAGTGATTAAGATCATGTCCAAGCATTATGATGTAATCGAACATGAGCATGATTATGATTATAATAATGCTATGTCTAAGAAAAATTTAAGTTAGAGTTTGATCAATAATCCTTGTCAAAGGATGCTAACCATCTGAAGAGAATAAATTAACAAATATTTTTCGAGAAAGTTTCATATAGAATAAATTAATAATAGAAGAGACTTTGCATATGACATACAAAGAGAACCTACTATTAGGAACATATATATAAATATTGGAAAAGAATAGTACTTTTAAATAATTTCTCTTTAAAAGTTGATTACATGTCAAATATACTTTTTCAAGATATATACACACAAACACATTTCAATATAATTTCACAATTACTAAAAGTTTATAATTTAGTAGCTCTTTTAAGAAAAAATTATAAAAAGAAAATATACAAAGCTCCAATTTTTTATCAATCCATTCCCACCCTAGTATTTCAAGTTATTGGGTTGGATCATGACAAATGAATGAGTGATCTACATCATCTCCAAGCTAAGACAAGCTTTTTGCATCAAGAACCTTCCCTCCTCCGCTCACTATATATGGTTTGAGATGCTTGAATGAGTAAATTGCTTTGTATACTTTCATTCTTTGTGGATGCAAAGATCCTTTTTTTGTTCAATATACCATCTTTTCCCAATCAGTTCACTATATTTGCAAAATCCCTCTTTTGATTCAATGTAAGTGTGCTATATGCACCAATTTCAGTTCATCATGGACGTGCAACCCCTTTTGACTCATATGGCTATGGCACTTCCAGGGTTTTCTAATTTTTGCCTATTTCATCTCATCATGGTTGCGCAACCTTTTTAAGTCATTATTGCTCAACTATTTTATTTTTAGGCCTAGCATTAATCTATTATTTCAACGATTTAATGCTACCTAACCCATTTTACAGTATTGAGATTTGTACAGTGCACACAACCGTGTAATTTAAGTTTTCAGATATGATGGTAATTCAATTGCTATGGTCTATTATTATACTACTTTAAGTAACGAAATGTTTATGAAAAGCTAAACTTTTGTACTTAATCATGTAACGTAACTATATATTATTTGACTGTATTAATATTCCCTGAATCAAATCTTTTTCTAAAATAATGTTTTGATTTATTTATCATCTTTAAACCCTTCATCTTAAAATTCAAAACCAGCATTCGATGCTGAATACTTAAACTTTCAACTATAATGATCTAACAATCTTTACAATTTCAATGATCTATATTCCTCATAAAAAATAATTAATATGTTTTATTATGTCCATTCTTATTAATGATAATCTGCTCCACTCTTCTTTTAATAAAATATTAATACTAACAAAAAAAAAAGTTTTAGCAAAATTCAATATGATCATATCTTCTTTATTAGTCACTCCAAACTCATAGCCGTCATAAATAATTTTAGAATTTTCTACCACTCTATTAATAGGTCAATTTGAATCTCCTCCAATAATACTCTTCACTCAAGAGGTATCTTATGCAATAATTCTAATAGGTCGGTTCAAATTTTTCTTTTGAACATACATTCAAATCTACTTGGGAGCACAAACATTTATAACATTTATAATTTTAAACATCAACAACAATCTTTAATGCTATAGTTATATTTTCAATCCTATTATTTTTTACGATATTATCCTTTAAACTTTTATCTATAATAACACCTGTATCATTCCTAGTATGACTCTTACTTGAATACCAAAATTTAAAACTTAAATAATCAATCTCCTTAGCCTTCTCCCCAACCCATTTAATTTCTTTAAAACATAAGAAATTTATCTTCATATGCATCATAATATCAATTAATTTTATTAATTTATGTATAAGTACATATATTCTAAGTTTTTATCCTAATTTTAATTTTATAAACTCTGCTGAAAATGTCCATCATCAAGCATTGATGAAAGTGTCCATGATGCAGAATTATAAATGTCTGGGAAAGGGTGGGTGGGGCAGGCTTGAACCACAGAAACAAACCTGAGATCAGGTAAGGATTCGTAGAAGGCCCTCGTATCATCATCATCCCAAATAGGTTCAGGTAGCGACTCCTTTCCAGAAGTAGAAGACTCGGTGTCCGCTCCGCTAGTGACCCTAGTTGTATGTCCATCGTCAGGCATCAATGGAGGTTGCATGTCCAGGGCCTCAGCAAGTCTGTAAATGTAAAAACGCAGATTACAGTCCAACTTAATAATGATATTTATGACAACTAAAGAAGAAAAACAATTTCAGCAATCAACCATTACCGTACGCATTAGGAGATTGTTAGCAGAATTACTGGTAGAAAGTTTGAGGAAGAATACGAAGAAAATATGGATTAAAAGAATATAAAAGATTACATAGAAAGGGAAGCAATTAACAGAGAGCCTACACAACTCAGTGGAAGAGGCGTAAAATTAAACAACTATTAGTTATTATCTTTTGATGCAAATTACAAATTACGGATTTCAATGAATGACAAATATTCTTGCATGATGAAGAACACAGTATATTGCATAACCATACTCAAATATAGTACTTGAACGAATCTAAAAATCAACATCAGACAATTGTCATGCTTCAGTTAAAACATATAAAATCCTCGCTGTCTTTCAAAAACATGTCTCAAAGAAACAACCCGAACATGTAGTACTGCCATTACAGAGTCTATTTTCATTGATGTGAAATTAAAACTCTCCCATATGGCATATATTTTTACAGAACAGTAACATACATTAAATAATAACCAGATGTTAGACTGATCATTAACTAAACAAATTTGGCACTTTGTTTGAGATGTTCATGCATGAACACATCCCTTGATGGCTAAAGCAAATTCCATGGGTGAATCTTGATATTATGGTCTAAGAGAGAAAATTCATAATTCATAAATGCATTAGAAATTATGAATAAAAAATGGATGATGTTGAGCTGTGCACTGCACATCTCCATGAAGTGTATAAAATTTTCTAGTAATGGAAGAAAGAATATGTTAAATATTCTTTTTTTTTTCAAAACAAGGTAACACGTGAATTAAAATTTGGAGAGAGGATAGATGTAAAATGAGCTTTATAAAATAAAAACAAAATCTTAAAAATCACAAAAATAAATCGATAACACATGATGGAAATAAACTCTCTGCAATGCAGGGAAAGGCCTTCGTTCAATCTTTCTCAGACTCTGCAATAGCTGGAGAATCATGCAATATGTAATGCCCTTACATTAAGATAGATAGATGAAGGCATTCATTAATAGATAGAGATCCAAAAATACCTCTTAAAAAAATCTTGATCCAAGGAAACTGATATAGAGGGATTTTAATGGGAAACTGATATAGAGAGATTTTAATGCGCCGCAATCTACTTCATTTCCATGTAAACATCCAAAGTGTTTTTGTGATGGCATATTGTTTTGAATAAATTCTATCTCCGTATTTTCTAACAATTGAACATATTAAGAAAATATGGTTATTATAAATTTAAGAGACAGCACTTCACCCAAAACAACGGTACCTCCTGTACCCATGGAAGGATTCCCAAGCCCATGCGCTTAGAATTTCAAATCTATTCAATAATTATATCTATGCATCACCCTCCTCATCATAACTCTCTTAATCGCAGTCATAAATTCCCTGAACTGACCAGCAGAACCAAAAAAAGAGAGTAAAGAAACAACGCATTCATCTCTGCACATGCTGTCTGTGCGTGATCATGTCCATGGTCAATTCTATGCTCAAGGAGGTAAGAGTCATGTTCTGCCACCCAATTAACCATGTCCAATCAAACATGCATAAGATTATGATAAGAGCTAAACAAACAATCGAGAAGCAGCATTTCAAAGCAGAGGAAACCTTGCAAAAGTCAAATCATTTATGGCTATATACTAAATATAAGACAATCCAAAAATCAATGATAAAAAAGATTTAGAAAGCTTACGATGATACACCACGAAATAAATGATCATAAGATTTACGAAGCTTTTCATATGCAGTCACATTATCTTCACTAAGCTCCCCTCGAGCATTTAACAACTTTGCATTGTCAAGCTCCATCAGCCGAAGTGACTGGCAAAGAAATGAATACCAAATAAACATTATAATGAAATATCAAAACAAGTAGAATAAAAAACTAAGATATGCTAAATCAATCAGAACAGAAAAAAGACATAAAGGTAAAAATCCACTAACCATGGATAGATAATGCACATAACAAGAAGCTAATATGCAATACAGCTTACATTATGCTCCGCTTGCAGCAGTTCAGTGACAGCATCATAGTATGAGTGTAATGCTTTCTTGAATTGTTTTTTTTGCTCCACAGACACATTGAGGCCCTTATAGAACTGTAGTATACACAGTACAACAGTTTTAATATTTAAGATAGATGACGAAAATATGCTTCAGTATAAATACAAATTTTTATGATTTAAGAAGGATAAAGAAGTACTTCAGTATCCATATAGAAAATGAAACATGAAGACCAGTGGCAAACAAAAATAGACATATGAGGGCCGTTCTTCTTAGAAGTCGATTACTGAGAAAAACACTATTGAAACATGAACAAGCTCAAAGCATTCAGTGTTTTGCTCTAAAAGCATGATAATATTATAGCATTTTAATAAGACAACTAATAATTTACTGTAATAATTCTTAGACTAAATTAAAACAGAAAGGACAAAATAACCATAAGGTTTCCATGCATGATTAACAGGAAAGAGTCTCCAATGTAGAGATTAATCAGTCAACTTATTATTAAAACTAAGAAATACATGTTGTAATAGCTAAATGTTCTCCACCAAAAGATTGGTGGTGTGAAAGATTGTATCAAAACACTTTCAGGACATTCCTTTGTATGTACATAAACAATCAAGGAAAAAAAATTACCAGAAACACAACATCCAAATAGAAAGAAATGCTGAAACATAGACCATTGATTTCGAAGCACAAAATCATGCCAGAATTTTTCTATTATGGAAATCAAATAGCAAAACAGATGAAATAACAACGATAAGGGATGAGCTCGTCAGATAAAAACAGGGTTTCAGATCTTATGGCAGAACACTTGAAACAGTAATGATGAATCTTCACGTGGAAACTACATCTTTACTTGGGTTCAAAAGAGTGGGTTCTGAAAACAACAAGCACGCATATAAAAAGCTTTGAAATGAGTAAAACACACGGGAACCACAAACATACAAATACAGCAATGGTGAAACAATACCTCCTCATCAACTTCTTGTCCAGGCCGATGCAAACCCAAGAAAAACCTTCCTTGCCGAGCAAAACTAGTAAGAAGAGACAAGTTTGTTTGAGTTGCATCCCGGTCCTTCAATTGCTCTGAGCCTGTAAGGTCTTTAATAATGTTCAAAAAAATGCTAGCATCCTCCACAACTCCAACAAAAAAAAGTTCTATAAGGAGTTTCAGAGTGCTCCTCTTCTTCATTGCACCTTTGGCCTAGCTCTTCCCACTTAACCTTTTTAAACTACTTTTATTTTTCTTATGAGTGCGCTTTGTGACCTTCACTGTAAATATCCAAACTATCCAAATTTAAAATCCACAACCTTGTCTTCAATAGGCGCTACATCATAAACAATATGGAGGCAAATTAGACGATCAGGATAATTAACCTTATCTCAACTATTTAAGATTGTCTTTTGAGTGACATATAATAAGTTATCACCTAGTATATTTTCACTATATTATTAAATGCTACCCACACCGGCTCACCAAATACCTAATATAGTGGATCACCATCAACGTCTCACAAAACTTTAAACTAAAGGTAAAGTGGATTAATTAAATAAAAACAGCAAAATAAAAATGAATTGAGTTTGACATCTAAAAAGTAAATATCAAAGATTTTCGTGACATGTATCAATAAAGAATTTGATGACATAGAATTCCCTAGAATGTAAAATTGTGAATGAACATAAATAATATTACAGTTAATACAAATATCAGATATTCTATAATAATTTTACAAAACTTTATTCTCATTACATGAATAGAATATTTTAAATGGAATTTTAATAAAAATATTATATAATTTTGACAAACATTAGAAAATTAGAATTTCGAAAAGGTTGGCAAATAATTGGTTTAAATCACTATTAATCATTAAAATATTTTTTTAATTTATTTTAAAATTATAACATTTAAAATTACATTAACAATTAAAGTATGCATTATTTTAATATCAAAAATATTTAAAACTAATTTTATAATTAATTTAAGTCTTTTTAGTAGCTAGGAGAGAGAAACTACTTTTCAAAAGTATATAAATTATAAGATATATTAAAGAGCTTCATTTTAAATTGACCTTTACCTTCGACTTAGCTTCATTAAACACTTAGAATTAAATTTTGAATGTTTTGAACCTTTTAATAATTAGAAAAGAGAAAGTAACTATAAATTAATGCTTTATATTTAACACGAGATATGCAATAATTAGAAGTTTAAAGATATAAATATATATTAGTATTTGATATGTCTGGGTAATGTAAGTAACCATATTTTTCATGATAATTTCTATACAGGAAAAAATTTTCATTATTTATTAAACTAACTAAAAACTTAAAATCAAGAAAGCTCCATTTTTAATTTTCAAATATGAGATATTCCCTCACTTTATGCCTTACAGTAAGGTTTTATGGGCTATTGGACAGTTCTAAATAGAGGTAAAGACTTAAAGAGCAAAATTTTGACAAACTTTGGTTGATGTATTTCTCTTCGTGTTGAAAAATTGAAGAATAATAAGAAATTTAACAAGCTCGATGCATAACTATAAACTTAATAGTCTATACCTGGACAGCAGCTTGTATATCTGAGGTTTTAAGCTTAGCATCACAGATAGCTGACACAGCTTCACTAACAAATTTACTTAGGTTCACACTTCGTAACTCCTCAATTAACCCTTCCCGCTGCTCATCATTTATCTGCTTAAGCTTCTTAATTACTGCTGTGTTGCGCCTGATACTGGAGTCAAGTGTCCTAAGAAAACCTGAATCTGGTAGGAAAATATTACATCAATAAATCACACAATTAATAAAGACACAGCGTGAAATATTTAAAAAATCAATTGTGAAAAGCATTGCTCGAGCTATATCAACGAAAATAAGTAAAAATAGCAGTTGTTATAATATCTAATTCAGTAAACCGCAATGCACCCCAAAATATTTATCATATATCTAGTTTCATTGTACCATTGGGCGTTCTATGCATTCCTGGACCGCAGGAATGAACAAGAGAATCTCTTAATTTTGGCATGTACTGTACATAGCAGTGACTCAGAAGATACAAACCTGCATCAACTGCTTACAAGCATGCATGCTCACTTGATGTAAATGATGTACTAATAGTAACCCATAGAATATTAAGGATTCATTTTCTAGCTTATTTCTTCCACTTCGCTTTACAGAAATCTGTAGGGTAACAACTTTGATTTGTGCAAGAAAAAAGTCCTACACTGCACTTGCACCGATTCTGTGGCTTAACTAGGCAATACATTTGTGGACGAGCTCATCCATCTCTGTGGGAGTTGATGTGACATCTATTTCATAGAGTAAAATAGTAGCAAAAATTATTAAACGAATCCCAAAAGTACACCAACATTTACAAGAACAAGCCAGCTAATCAAGTCAAATGACTCATTCATTATAATTATTTAACTGTAATGTAGTTACATGCTGTAAGTGAAACAAATACACGCGTCCGTATATAGTTTTCTTCCAGCTTAATAATAGCTTAGATAAAGCTCATCCAATAGCCAATAAAAACCATTGATGCTAAAAAAGGATTTCCAGCTACCAATCATATCTAGTCCTTGGAGAAGCAGGAAACCAATCATTGATTAAGCTTAGCTTTACAAGGTCTTAGCATTCTCACCAGGTCTTTCTGGGTTCAGATTGCTCTGACGAAGAACAAGCTTCATGTCAATAGATCGTTTGTATTCAGTTCGAGAAACATTTTCCTGCAACACAAAGAAAAGATCTTGGAAAATTATTAAATAACCAAATGAAAAATCCGAATGAAGCGCTTATAAGACAGTTTAAAAAAAGACAAAAAGGAACTTTTATTTCTGCATAACTTCGGGGAGTGTCTAATTGCAAAATTTGTTGTCTTCATGACTTTGATTTGGTCATAAATAAAAATTGCTTAGTTCATAAACAATTAAAGAACAACAAAATTTTATGGGATAAAAAAACATGGAACTCCATGAGAATCGAGAATATGGCAAGGATTTCAGTTAGTAAGAAGGCAATAAAGAAGTTACCATCAATGTTTCATTCCAAACAGAAGAGATGATAACCATTAATCTCAACAAACCAGCCAAGAAACAAAATTGAAAAAAAAAAGAAAACAAAATGTTAAAAAAATGTAATGTGGATTAATTTGTCGACTACTAAAAATCAAAACTATTATCTGATGTGATCTTCATTGGACATAAAAAATCAGTTTAAATGGCAGTGATCAGATGATAATAACGACAGGCAAGACTGAAATTTATTATCTTGAATCTATATAACAGCAAAATAGTAGAGTTATGTTTATGGATTTTCACATGAACGATGAGGAAGAAAAAAAAAATTAGCTCAGTGTAGCAAAATGAGGATACTAAGATGCTCCAACGCAAAGCAATATAGAATAAATAAGAAGTAACAACATCCCAGAAAGTTAGAGGGATGATAGAAGCTCAGTGTTCAAGTAGCATATCACTGAATAAGAGTTTTAGACAACCAAAAAAAAAACAAGAAAAGGGCTGAAAGTCTAGAGCTCAAGGCTAGGAGTAAGTGAAAGGTCAGGCTAACAGAATTACAAAGCTAATGAAAATAAACCATACAGCTGAAATATATCTACTATTAAGAGAAATTAATGACAGAAAGATTCAAAAAAAAACTAACCCCTCACTTGTAAAGCTAAGACTGCTGAGGTGGATATTGTTAATAAAGACATTGCTAAAGCAAAGTAACAAAACCAAAGGCTAAATGGTGCGTTCGAGGTGCATCCAAAGCATCATGACCTATTGATTCATTCTAGTTTTGTTCATTTATTACTTCTGTACAGACAGTGCAATATCCTTGTTATCCAAAACCATATTATGTATCAGTTAACCATGAAAACATTTCATATACCATGGAAACAATCTCTTTGAAATGTAGGGGGGCAGACTTACTTTTGTACATCATACCTCCACAAACCATGCAATGAAGGAAGCTTCATGCAATGTGTAAAACCCCCTCTTAAACTTAAGAAAAACTGGTTTCATTCTTTACTATTTTTAGAAAAAAGATTTATTTCCCGAGATTGTATGAGCTACATGCTGCACCTTGACTGAACAAAACTCAGGTAGGGTTATGGATTTTATCAACCAATTATCAGCTTGGCATTAGTTTCCATTTGTCTTGTAGCAAAATAAAAATAAAAATTTCATATCATCCCACTTCAATCTAAGAGTTTACAAAAACACAATGAATAAACTTACATCATCATCATGTTTGTTATGATGCTCCCCAACTGTATGGCATTCTTCTTCTGGATGCTCCATTTATCCTGTAAATAAAGTCCAACAATATCCAAACAACTATTAGAATAAATTGATTGTTTTTTTTTTATATAGAAGACTAATTTCTACAATATATATAACAAAAGTTAAGAAAAATGGCCATTTAACCCATAATTCTTAAGATAGAGAAACAGGACTTTAAAACATAATGTTAAAATTTTAAAATTTCAAAAAAATCAAGAAGCAACATGTTTGTTTAACCCTTGAATAAATAATCTTATGATAGCTTGTGATGCTTTTTACATCTAGATTTCTTCTGTTTGAGTGACCTTTTTAGAAATAATAGTTTAATTGTGCATGCATCAAGTATGCATTAATAAGATTAAAATATCAACAAGGAAAAAAATGCATGATTAATCAATGTTTTGATATTAAAAAAAAAACTTTTCCTATGCTCATTTATTGATGCAAATAAGCATATGATGGACAAAGACACGCATATAATTTTATTCTATTATTGGATAATTATTTTTCTTTGACATATTTTAACATTATTTAAATGCTTGGTACACATTATTTCAAGCAAACTGCCATAAAGGAGCATTAGTTGTCCTATTTTACATGCAAAAAAAATTGTGAAGTCTAGCATATCCAGTTATGAATTAACATCCATCAAAACAAGAAAAAAATATTGAAATAACATTGAATGACCTTCATGGAGATAATTTTATAATTTTTGTAATAAATATACTACTGTTAAAAAGTGGTTTGTGTTTCTTCAAACAATAAATCCTGACCATTCATTTCTAATATGAGTAATATGAGGTGACAGTTTTACAATCCGTTTAAGTAAAAAAGATGCATAAGTTATTTACATACAAAGCACATAATTCTTACATATTTACATATCTACCACCTAAACTTTTATTTTTTACTTAAATAGCACTCAAATCTCTCTTATTACATCAAAAATAACATCATCATTACTTTTTAAAGTCAAATACACATCTTTATGCATAGAAAAAAAAATTCATTTTGTAAATATCAAATTTTATGATATATATATATATATATATATATATATATATATATATATATATATATATGTAAATGCATAAGAATTGTGTGCTATGTATGCAAAATTCCCTATTTTGGCTTTAAAAGTTGCAGTTGCAACCCAACAGATTTGCCAAAGGATGTTTTCAAACATTTTTATTCTCTTATTTTATTCTCATATATAATTTCTATCTATTTAGTTCTCTAAATTTATATTTTCAAGTTCTTTTATATTCTTATCTAAATGCGTTCATCTTATAATTCTTTCCATTCTTGCGAATGTATTTGGGTGTGTGATCGGTGATAGAGATAAATCTCTCATGTACATCAGTTTTAAACTTATGTACTGCACTTTTTTTACTTTTTACTCTGTTTTCACGTGTCACTCTAATATTAGATAATGAAATCTTGAATATGTATGTCGGAGATGATTTGGCAAGCATTTTGTTTAATTTGATTTTTTTTATTTTTATAATTATTATATCATTTTTAATACATGATTTGAAGTTTAATATAACTTTGAATTTGTGGAGTTTCAAAACATTATTAATAAAACCAATTTGCTTTCTTAATGGGTTATATTTGACTGTTTATATTTCAGTTTGGCTACTGATAACATGCAGTGCTCAGTATGACATATAATTTGCTTGCGAGTGAATTAATTTAATAAATTATTAATAAATGCAATTCGAGTAATATTGTGTTTAATTGGTTTAGTACAATCAAATTGATTATTTCTAAGCTAAGATCATAGTCTTTATTATTTACTTGAAACAAAGTTGTAACTACATTAATTAGTATAAAAAAATAGTAAGGTAAGGATAAGTGAGTTTTTATCTTAACAAGTATGACAGGAGATGATTGCATTCTAAAATGAAGAATTTATATTGAGGACATTTTATTTGATATTTGAGCGATCTTAGAAGATTATAATATATGTTTATTTATTTTACTTTCTAATATAATTTTTAAAATATTCATCATTTCTAATACATAAAACTTATTTCTATTGTACCAAATTTTTTATATATTTTACAAAAAATTATATTTTTATCACTGCGAAAATTTTTAAATTAAAACTAACAAAGCTAATTATTATATTTATATTATTTATTTAATTTTTAGATTTAACTTCTCTTTTTGAGATATATTACTTATCATTTAAATTCAATCATAAACATACAATATGTAACAATCATTCCAATTTTTAAATTGCTTAGTAAATCATAATTAATAATATATATATATAATATATGTAAAAACAAAGCAAATACAAAATAGCATTGTAAAACACTTATATAAATAAAGTATTTTAAAAGAAATCACACATATTAATTAATTAATAATTAGTGAATAAATAATAACTATCAAATATTCTTTAATCTCAAATATATATATAGAATTACAATTACAAGTGAAATTAAATATTAACCTTCAATCTCATATGTAATATTAATTTAAGATAATTAGATATTTAACTTAATTTAATTTTAAAATTAGATATTTTTAGTACGTGTAGTTTTCATTAAATTAATTTAATTTACATTCAATGGAATGACATTTCTTAATGAAAACTAAATGATAATCCCTTTAATATCATGAGTGGCTATATAATATATTTTACATTATGTCAACTTTTAATTAATATAAAATTATTCACACAATTTAACCATTAAAAAGAATTAATAGATTACACATCTTTTTATTGTCTCCCAAATGCATTTCTCTCTATTTTCTTGTAGATAAATTTTATTCTTGTCACATTACTGATTTTACATCAATCAGATAATGTATAATTAATTTAGTTTTGTGATTTCAATCATAACAATACAAAATATTAATTAATGAAATATTTATAATTAATGTTAAATTAAATCGAATATAAAAAATCATTGTAAAATACATAATCTTTTATTTTACTTATTTATTCTACAAGACAATTTAATCAAGTCAAAATACTTAATTTTCATTACCATTTCCTTATTTACATAATCTTTTACTTGTTTTTATAATTGATCATTTAATCTTTTATTTATGTCCTTAAATTATGATTAGTTGTGCTAGCATGTTGACATGTATCACAAGTAAATAACATTATTATCAATTATAAAATCTATCATTTACACATCTTAATTATTTATTAATTCTTCATGTATTTTGATAAGCAATTTACATATTTAACATAAATTATATTAAATAAATATATATTGCTCATGTTCAACGATATAATAATTTAAAAAAACTTCACGTGATTATATTTTAAATTAACATTCATATTGATTAATTCTGAATTTTATTATATTTATTTAGTCTTATATGCTCGTTTCTTATTTCTCCTTTTATCTAATTAATTATTTCTATGCAATAGGAAACCTTAAATATTTTTGATAATATCTGATAATATATTTAAATTAAAATTTGATAATCTATTTCTTATGAACATCTACAATTTATCAAAAGTCTTGATAAATTAAACCATTCTTCTTCTCATTTTTTCAATATCATATTCACTTATTAATATGTGAAATTCTTCAAAGTTGAGATTAATATTTAATTGAATTTATAGCCTATATATTAAGAGCTTGTAATAAATTTTGATTAATACATGATTGAATCTCCATTTAATTGTATTACATTTTTTTGTCCTTAAAACAAATGATAATTAAAATTTGTTAAAACTTTCTCTTATAAAGCAATTATATTATTAGTACTTATAATTATAAATTTTATTAATTTTTAAATTAAAAAATAACAAATGCAATTTTTTATTTTTTATATTATTATTTTTAAAATTTATTCACGTGCACTTGGTGAGTACACATGCAATATTAATAGTAATTTTAGAAAGATTGAAAAAAACTTAAATGAAAATTGTAGGAGCTATATTCAAACTTTTAACATTAGAAATTTATAGATAGGTTATCATGTTCTTGATCAATTATTATTACTAAAGATAGAATCTTAGCATAGTATACATGATATATTCATTATGTGCACTGCTAAACATAATGTAAATAGGAATTGATGCTAAGACATTACATTTATTAAGCTAATTCCTAAATCAACAGGAAAAGCAAAAGTATAATTAAAAGCAAATTAATACATAAATCATATAGTTAAATCAGCCCACGGTTAATAAATTATTCTAACTTAAGTCTCAGTAATAATCATGCATATTAGTCTAGTGATTCCAATAAAGAAGACTGTCCCAATCAATTTAATATTGGCATAAAAGATGTAAGCACTAAATGGAGACAAAAAACTGATGATAGGTAAGAAAATTTTCACAATGTGGTTGACCCTCTCAACTTGTTGAATCATGAATCCATGATATTATGAAAATGAAATATTGTTGAACATCAAAATGGAAGAAACATGAATGGATAACTTGTTACTTTGCCTTAGAATTTTGTTTTAGATTGACTGGCTTGGCTCCATAGCCAAAATATTTTGTGCATTACAAATAAAGGATAAAAAAGTGCAAATTCCATGAGTTGTATGCAAGGTTAAAGCCATCAATTTTATCAAAATTGGTGAAGGGTATAAGCTCAAAATGAAAATCCTCAATCCTCAAAATTTAAAAAACTCATAAAAACATTCAATGCTCTTCAATGAACAATAAGTAAGATTCCACATATTAGTAAAAACATGTAGCAACAAAGAGGCTCTCAATGTAAAACTTCAACCATAGACATAAGTCCCTATTATTTGCTTAAGTAAATAAGATATTAAAACAAGATAACCATTATATTACTCAGACTATACCATGAAAAAAATGTTTTGCATAATGTAACATTTCGAGCATAAAAGTAAAACAAAACTGATAGCCCTTTAATCCAAAAAGCACATCTTATAAAAGGCTCCATTCAATATGTCAAAGCCGTTCTAATTCAAACAAATTTAGGACAATTTAATAACATTATAGCAGCTTGTTATTAGAAAGGGATTTTTGTACATTTTAAAATTTTATTGTTCCATTAAATCAAGAACAAAAGCATTGGATATAATGAAGAAAAAAATTAAAGAATAAGGCATTCAATTAAAACAACCCAAGCTCATTAAAATATAATAACCCAATACACAACCCCAATTAACTTTATTATCCATTTCTATATAACTTGTTGTAATAATGAAACAATAATATAATGAAAATGAAATTTTACTGAACACCAAGATGGTAGAGACCTGAATAGATAACTCGTTACTTGTCTTACAAATATAAAATTCTTGCTCTTTCAGATTGCTAATAAAGTCATTCAATCCAACGTACAACAATTCCATTTAAAATATTTGAAGACCTCTTATTTAAAATTTAGGACAATTTACCGAATGTCATAGTAGCTTCTTATTAAAGTATCCGTTTTCGAAACTTACAAAATTTCCTAATAATAATTGCGAGTCAGATGATATCACCATTATCATTACCCTTATCCTAATTATATGGGGCCCACATGAACATAAATCATATATGTATCTCAAAAACAGAAGAAAATTTAGTTATAAATTTCTAAATTATTTTTAGTCAGATTAAACCAAACCATCAAACTCAAACTAAAACCAAATTAAAAGAGAAATTTAAAGTGAAACCATTGGACATAGTTATTAATTCAATAATGGACACGTACAATTTAATTTGGTTTGGTTCACCTCAATTTAAGATGATTTGATCAATGTGGTTTCCAATTTGATTTTATCATAAGAAATCTGAAACCCATGATGAACCATTTGTAAAGATAATGAATCACATGCAATCAAATGACTTGAATGAATCTCATATTGTCATGATGGTTTATTTTTGTTTACTGGAATGTTGACTATATATCTATAACACAAAAATTAATCATTGTTTACCGAACATAAAAATTTAAATCGATATGAACAAGAACCAAACTCAAAACTAGTTAATTTGTACATTTTAGTTTGTTTTTTGGTGCTGTCCTAGCAGCAAACACATTATAAGGCTACAATATTTACCATTCAAGTTATGAGAATTTAAGTTTAATCGCAACTGGGTCTCCAAATGTTGAAGTCAAAATGAAAACGTTTTAACAGGGCTTCCCAGATTTAGCCAGACATATAAATTTCGGAGCTTTCCTTTAAACAAATATCCACACAGTTGCAAAGCAAACGCCTGTACCAGGATCTATGTAACTAAGCAGGCAAAACAAAGACAGCTTCATAACATCTTGGATCCTCATGCGGAATTGCTTAATAAACACACGTGTATATTTTCCCCCATCTCGGCTCCCCTAAAAGGACAATCAGCATGCATTCAGCTTACGTCTTAGTGCAAGATTAGTCTTAGAAGTTTAGCAGAAAGTATGGAGTCGAGCTCCATAATGTACACAGACAGTGATCTGAGTATCTTGATGGTAGCTAATTTCATCCAATGCCGGCATAAACCAGTACTAGGAAAAATATTTCCAGCGACCAGCTCGATACCTTGTGTAGTAGTGTGTGAACTAAACATAGTCAAGCTTATTAAGCATGATCTCACCACTACAATCGACAACAGACTCAACGAAAAACCCTAAGAGAATGAAAGTATGACGAATCGATGAAAAGTAGATGATAGAAACAAAAATTAAGAGGTGGCGATGGTTGGATGTGAAACAAACTTCGCCTGTGATGTGAGGCCGGAGGCCGTCTCGGTGGATTAGGTCCGGTTTCTCGTCGTCGAGGAAGGAACAAAGAATGATGATGGGCTAGGATAAGAGGAGGCCGCCGAATCCAGGACGATGGAATGTTGATGCCCTCGTGGGGCTGTTTGGTTGTAGGATTTGAGTAGGATTTAAGCCGGATTTAACTTAAATCCAGCCAAATGGTATTTTGGAGATGCTAATGCCCTACTTTTGTAATCCCGTTAAAGCCGCTTTCGCAAGTTAAATCCGAATTTACTAAATCCTGTTGGTAGGTGGATTTGCAGGATTTAGAGATGCAAGAGCGCGCGACGGAGAGTAGGAGGGAAGACGAGTATTACCTTCGCGATGTCCCCCTCGGAAGGAAGGAGAACAAAGAACAGGCTTTCGACCCCGAAATCCCGTCAATCCCTTCCCTTTATTTTTAATTTAATTTAAATTACTTAAATAATATTTAATTAATATATTATCTAATATGATTGATTATTATTTTTAAGTAAATAAATTAAATAAAAATTATTATTTGATTAATTTATTAGATATCCTCATAGTCTAAAACATTCACGCCAATTATATATTTTGTTGATTATTTAAATAATATTTTAAAAATATATATTAATTTATTTATTTTATTTATGTATTTATAACTTTCAATATAGAATCTATTAAATATTATTTATTATAATTTTAATTAATATTAACATCTACATTGCTATTATATTTTTAATTACTTAGTTTATGACTTATTGACTTAATTGTTTAATTAATTTTTTATTATTATAAAATAATAATAAAAAATAACCTCAAATATTCATTATTTAAATATTAAATAAAATAATTAACTTAAATCCTCGTATAAGTAATCAAACAATAGCACATTATTTAACTAGATTTAACTACGAGCATATCAAACAGTTTTTTTGTATTTAACTTTTGCAGAATTTTCTAAATCTGGATTTACTGGATTTACTAAATCCTACTTGAGTTAAATCATGTGTGCAGCCAAAAAGCCTCATAGAGCTTAGCTTGGCGAACTGGAATGGGGTTCAATGTCAAAGCTGATAAGGTTACATTTACAATAGAGAGAGTGGAATATATTACAGTTACATCGACCATCTTCTTCCATCGGCATGAAAAGTTCGGCAGGACTTTGAAAAATATACATCACAATTTTGAGTAGTTAATTTGTAGTATAGGGATCAATGACATAATATAAAATAGGGAGATTTACATACATACAGCACAAATATATTAAAAATTATACATTTAATATCTAAAAATTATTACCGCAAAAATAATATTTAAAATATCAATTTGAGATAAAAAAATAACACTATCATTAAAAATAACTCATTCGAACTATCACTCATCGACTTCATCCCTCACCTCCTACCCGCTATGCCATCCACCTTCACTGTTGCCATCATCACATTCACTGCATTTATACATACTAGTTTCATGCACAAAGAACTTTAATTTAGCTATGTCCAAAAAACTTTAAACTCCTTAGGTTCTTCTTTCCTCTTTATCTTTAGCCCTAGTTTTTTTTTTTTTGCTTTTGTTGTTGTTGGGAATGATTTTATCCTTATTTAATCATCCACATTATTCTAGATAGAAATACTATTGAGCAATATGAAGAATTTGTAAAAAACACCATGCCTACAGAAACCAAAGCAACGTGTTGGAACTTGATAGTTGAGGCCATCTAACTTTTGTTCCATCTTTTAAGAAACAACAAGAGTTTTTTCTTCTTGTTACAGGCTTAATGTAATAACCGGAAGACATCCGAAAAAAAAAAGAGAAAAAAAAAAAGAAATTTCATAACTGCCACGGCGGTTAGCCGCGGAAAGGAAAGAAAGGGATTAAAGGGAGGCACGGTTTAAAAACCAAACTCAAGGACCTGAGAGAGGAAGAGAAGACTCTACTATACGTGCGTGTGTGCCTACCGTCGTCGATGACCGATGAAGGAGAAGAAGAAGATTTAACCTGTGTCGTAGAAAGAAGAAAGAAGCGAAACGAGAGAGGAGAAGAAGAGTCTTCGTCGAGCAATAGAAGCCGATGCTCAAAGGGAAGAAGAAAAGCTTGCGGAGGAAGGAGAGAGAGTCAAGGCTTAGTGAAAAAGCTCGAGAATATACAGGATAAGTAAATGATTTATTTAATTATATATTTAATTAAAAATTCTGATTTTAATATTGTTAACTTTGATTTTAATACTATTTTAAGTTTAATTTGGGATTTATAAATTGACTTAGGGTCTATAGATTTAAGCAAAAAATGTAAATTGAGAATATGTGGGATGAATCACAATTAAGTAATTAAGTGTTAAACTCTCATATATGAAAAATAATTTCAAATGAAATAAAAATCTTAAACTTATGCTAAGCTATATGTAAGGAAGTTCAAGAATATTGATTAAATTAATATTTAATTTATAGAATTTCAATTAAGGAAAAAGCGTTAAAGGAAAGGAGATTGAGGCTACGAGTTAAAAAGTGGTAATTATGCATTTATGGAAAAAAAATATCTTTAATTTCTTATGATGAAGCGTTCAAAATGATTATGATTTTTTCATGCGCAGTTGTGATGATTTTTCTTTTTTCTTAAAGCGTGATATAAACTTATTTATTTCTGTTGGATAATAACCTCAATCTTGCTATATCGTATTGTCATATCATTTTATAAAGTTCATTTGATTCGTTAATCATGAATTAATGTCCATAATGGTAAAATTGTATCTATGAATGTGTATGTTAAACCTGAGTTCACCCCTTATAGTGCTGAGGGACGCAATGTGTACATGCACAAAATTATTCAAAAGGATGAATTGGCAAATGGCAATAATGATGGTAATAGATACTTATTTTTTGAATGAGTATTTCAAATGTGACTCTCTTGGAAGGATGATAAAAGTAAAAAGTAAAAGTTTATATGATAAATGCTTGTATATACCCCATATATATTCTTGATAAATATTTATGTATACCGACCCCATATCTTCGATAAATGTTTATGTATATCTCTCATAGGTTTGATTGTTTGAGATATTTCTTTTTATGTACTGTGATAGCAGAAAAGCGGCATATCTCTTAGTTCTTCTTTATTCTTATAGTGTAATAAATAACGTAATTATTGAATTATATTCATTTGTTAGTTGCTTAATCTTTTTTGTAATCCTACTAATTAAATGGTTGATAGAAGGAAAGTCATGTTTCTGCGTAGAGGACTTGAGATAGGTAATTATGTAATGTTGAGTTATGTTTAAAGTGTGTTTTCTTCTGAAATTTGTAGAATATTCAAGTATGGACAAATTATATAATTATTTGTGATTTGTAGTGGCTCTTTTATGATTGGAGATTGTAGATTTTATTTATGATTGAAAATGTTAAGAAATATTTTATTTTATCCGTCCAATACGTTCCTTTGGTATTCCAAGCTCCAGAAGTGACACTTAATTTCTTCTTTTCTTCTCTTTAGACATTTTGTGGATATGATATGCATATTTTTTTCTGATTCGATGTATTTTGAAGACAATGACAATGAGGGCAGGTGACGATGCAAACTATGATTGAGCCAAATGGGGTAAGCAATGAAGCTATGACATAGGTAGGCATTTTTAACAATATTGGTATTGTTTATTTCAATTTGATGTTTAATGTGTTGTTTTTGCAAATAACAAGCTTTAGATGTTAAATATGTAAATTTTAATATTTTTTGTGTGCTATATAAACACATAAATTTTTAAATTCATTTGATTTAATTTATTTTAAATATAATGTAATTATAAATAAAATTATGATAATTTATATTATGACTCTTTATAATACATTTTAAAATTAATTCGTTTTAATTATATTGCAATTATTACACCGCTATGGCAAGGTGCCATCCAAATACCCCTTCTCCCCACCCCTCCACTCGATATTGGCACTTGTCAACTGCCATAATCAAGCTTTATACTTAATTCAATTTACTTCAAACTAAACAAAACATATAATCTTCTGCATTATTTTATAATAATCAAATGGTCTTAGAGTTTAATTTTAAAGTTTTAAGTTTAATCTTCATAAAATAATGAGTCCAAACTTCTAAATAATTGCTAATAAAAATATATAGGCAAATTTGTACAAAATTGGGGGCATAGTGAGACAAAATTATCATATAATGTGTCATTTTAAGTTATTGACACCATTAATTAAATATGAGAAGCGAGCACATGACATCTCTATATGTTTGTGCAATAGCTTTACATTGTTTTTAGTGGAAGTGTTGCTTTCCTTTAATATAATGTTTTTTTTTAATAGATGTGTTGATGCTAATCAATATAAAGTTTGGTAGCCCAAACTCACAATTACGCCTATTTCTTGTTTGATGGCTACAATTCTAATGATATTTAAGGATATTTTATATTGATGGATGCAATAATATTTAGCCACTCTATAGTAAAATCACATTCAGGCACTCTGAAATGATATATATATATATATATATATAAAGTCCTTTGAAACTATATTGAATCACTTTGAACTTGATTTGAACTTCATTTGAACCAAATTCAAACTTAGTTTACACTAATGATTTAACCATTCATTGTTCTCGTGGGAGGATTCATGCCAGGTGCCTTATTGATGCCTTCTACAATGAGTTTCATCGTGAACTCTCTTCTCCACATGCTCCTAATGCCATCGACACCTTCCCCAACAAGCTTAGTTGTAGGCTCTCTTCTCTTTGCATGTTGTAGACATTGATCTCTTCCCCAATGAGCTTAATCACAAACCATCTTCTCCTTGCATATCATTGATATTGTAAATGTCTTCTTCAACAAGTTCAATTATGAACTCTCTTCTACTTCATTATTCATTAGTACCATTGATGCCTCCTTAATGAGCTATATCACAAATCCTCTTTTCATTAACATGTTGTCAATACGATCAACGGCTTCTTATAGAGCTCAATCGTTAACCCTCCCCTCCTTCACACGCCATCAACTATGTTTACGCTTTCCCCAACTAGCTCTATTGTCCTTCACATGATACTAGTCTTTTCAATAACTTTGTTAATAAGCTTCATTGTGAACTATTGTTAGAAACCCTTATATCTAAGCCCTCCTTATCACATGCCATTATTCTATGTCATACCCTCCTCACCCTTAGTTCCCTGTGAGATGATGTCGTGTTCTTTATCCAGTCTATAAACCTTACATCAATTTGAACCAAGGTTCAAACTATATTTAAATAAAATATTGAAATTAGGTTCGAATAAAGGTTTGGATTGAACTATGTTCAAATCATGTTAGAGTAACATTTCCAGCAAAATGTTGTGTGATCGTCTAAATTTCAAATGTAGTGCAAAGAGAAACTAATGTATTTAAATTATTTTTAGATTGTTTAATTTAAAATATTACAAATGTAAGAATTTGATTTTTATTTTTTGTTAAATGACAAGTAATACAAAGTAAAATATCAAATATTCTGACAATGGTTGCAATTTTAAGTGGTGGTGGTGGGAAACAGACAAAAGGCAATAGTGGCAATAGGATGTTTTACTTTATATTGGATAGTGTATTTTAAAAGTACTTAAATTTCATGAATTGAAAATATATTGTATCGTAATTATACACTATAAATGCAGTGTATTTCAACTGCAATTATCAAAATAACAAAAATTTTAAAATACGTGGATTTGGATTACACCACACATACAACCAACCAAAAGCTTCTAAATCAAATTTGGATGATTTACTAGCCTAATGAGTAGCTCACAAATATAATTAACTATCTTTCATTGAGGGTTTTTGCTTGAAAATTACTTTTGTTCATATTTATTTAATATTATGTATAATAAGATATTTGCTCAAGTGTTAAGTCAAGGCATGCAAAGACGAGCATTGAGAGTGAATTTGCAAATTGAAATTTATAATAATTCTTAAAATAAATTTTAAAGACTAGAATAGACCGACATAATTCACTCCTAAATACATCTATAATAAAAGATAAACTCAATGCACAAAGTAAGTAACAAGCTTTAAAATTTTATAAAATAAAAATAAATAAATTCACTCATCATCTTCTCTTTCATTAACATGATTTTTCCCCTTCAGATAGAAGTTTGTCATTGTCAAAATCTTCTTCTTTTGTTTCTTTTTGTAAATCAATATCATATTTTATTTCTTGTAGAATAGGAGTGGGTGTAAGTTGGGATGAAGTAAATGTTGCGATTGATAAAACTCCTTTCTATTTTAGCCTACTAAATCTTATTAACCTCTTCAATCAACTTATTCAATAGCTTTTATAATTTATTCAAAGTGAGTTCTTCATCTCTAAATTGTTACTCACCAACATCTTCCAATTCTCCAATCAACCTCTCATAGCTTTCATCAATTGAATCAAGACTAATTGGATCAATAATATCTCTTAATTTAAATCTTATCTTTAAAGCTCAATTATATAATGAAAACTATTTTTTTGTAGATATGTAAAATAATAATGAAGCTATTACACAAATGAACAATAAATCAGCAGTACTTTAAGTTAATATAGCAACTCGAAAACACTTTAGTTTCTTTGCAAGTAGCGACACTTCCGGTTAACCATAAAATATTTATTTTGATATTCTATAAAATTGGGATTGATGCAATATACATCTCCTACCACTTTGTTGCATCAAAAATTATACATCACAATTATAAACTAATTAAAAAAAATCAAATTTACGTGAATGTTTCAATTAATCATATTGAAAGATTTATTATCTCTGATATGAATAGCATGCTCGATAAAAAAAAAGACCACTAACATGATTGTAAATAATTAACTCATGATCTATGCTACTAATCTATTGATGATTGCATGCACTTCCTCCACCAATTATGCATCTAATTGTATATTTAATTTTTCTCTTAAAAAAATTATGGATATGATAATATCTAGTTTGATGTAATGGATGTTGACATTGGCATCTTCATCTATCATTTATGATGCGGAAGACTTGCTCATAGTTCTACTCCTCTCCTTTAAATGCAAAGTGATTACCATCTTTACTCCATCCATAAAATCATAATTATAACACATTGATAGCCACTTATCTTCATCTACTAACATTATAATCTTTACAATTAGGTTTGTCATCTTTGAGGTGCGAGAGACACCATTCAAAAATCTAATCTAAAGGACAATCTCTTAGTCTTCTTCCTCCTATAATCAACACTAAATCAATATTTGTTATAGTCATCGAAAACAACACATATGCTCTAAATTCTTCTTTTGCTTATATATGCTCAAAAGGGTCAAAACAAAGTTGCAAAGCGACTAATCCCTATTATTATTATCAATTATTGTTAGGAGTTAAGGTCACATCTCAAGTATGATTTTTGCAACAAGCTAACAACAATGAGCAAAAAAAAAAGTATTCATATATATAAAAATCAGCATAGTCTAGAATAAGTCATAACAATGCAAAAAAAAAAAAAAAAGAGTTTTCAAGCCTTAGAAGTTACAAAAAAAATAGAAAAGAAATGATTTTTAAAGAAAATCTCATCAGACTGACGTTTAAAAGTTCACACGCATCAACAAAACAAATATACCAATTCAATTAGCTCCTAAATGAGTCATAGAACCCTTACTTGAAAGTTTAAACACATCAATAATAAAACAAGCATACCAACTAAAGAGTGACTCCTACGAATCATAATCAATTTTTATGCGCAAAATTACAAATTAATCTGGAGCATAGCCTTGCCTCGAGATACGACGACGCTTGAAAGCGAGTTTCACTCATAAAGCGTGCACATTGGAAACAATCATCACAAAATTGTGTAGCAAAGTGTGGCCTCCTCACAACGCTTTGCTTCGATTAGCAATCTCGCTTTTAAAAACAATGGTTGTATGTTTATGTTTGACTCAGTTAAATTTTCACAACTTTGTATTTAGCTCATTCAAATTGAAGTCAAATGCGAGTCAATTTTTAATAAGTGATAAATAAATAAAAGAAAATTAAAATATACACTCAACCTCCCGTTTAAAAATAATCAAACTCTCTTTAAGACATTTCTACCAACATAATTAACTCACAAAATCAAAATTTTGAATTTAATGACCAAAGCCTATAATTGCAAAATTTGCAAGAATCGATTAATAATAACTTGCAAAATAATGCAAGAATTCATCACTCAGACACTCAGGCTTCGTTTGGCTAAGTTTTTCGGATTCCTAAAAATCTGTTTTAAAAGTATTTCCTGAAAAGTTATTTGTCTTTTCTTTTGAAAAGCTAAAGCAACTTTCTGAAATGGTAAAATACAATTTCAAAAAGCACACTATTCAAACGGGTATCAAAATTAAAAATTCACGCTCTCAAAAACAAAACGTACTAAAAAAATTTAGCCAAACTAAGCCTCAATTAAAAATCAACTACGCATGAAAAACAAAAATAGAAAGAAACTCTTATCGATAAGATGAGTCTAACATCATCCATAACTTGAATCTTGAATTCCATTTGACTCGCTATTTGAAACAACAGGCGGCAGGCGCACGGATAAAACTACTCCATCCTCACAATTCTTCCTCTACGCCAATGCTTTCTTTTCATCTGCACCATTCGCTGCCAGTGGTTTGGAAGATAGAAATATTGACCTCCTCATCGATACACATGAGAATAGCTATTACACTTTAAAGTTTAAGATGTTATGTATATGTAAATAGATAATTCTTGATTTGAGATATATAAGATCTAAGATTTTAAATGCTATGCATGTGAATCCCAAAAAAATAATATTAATAGAAATTTTGAATTAATTTGAAAATGTTCATATTATATAAATAAATATTAAAATTTAAATATTTGATTAAAAAAAGAGATTTACATACATATCATACAATTCTTATGTATTTACATATCAATAACTAAACTTTAATTTTTACATATATATATAATACCATAATTTTCAATATCACATCAAAAATATCACTTTATTCATTTTTTTAAAAGTGAAATGCATTTATTTTTTTTTTTTGCAATGGGTATCCACTCAACACCCCACCTATATTATGGGTGGGTATATCGTTATTATCTACGAGGCCAGCACATTCATCCCTATTACCTTATACTATCTTGGTTATAGCCTCCAGAGGATTAGAACTTCGGTCAGGATTTCTACCCTCAGCTAAGAGATGATGAGTAAATACATCTTTTTAAGCATAAAAAAGTATTAGATAATTAAATATTTAATTGATATATAAATAAACAAGAATGGCGTGATATGTATGTAAATCCCAAAAAAAAAAAAAAAAAAAAATTAAGTGTTTATATTTCACAGCCCTACGCCACCCTTTTCCTGTAAACCGTTGCACTGCCCACGCCATTTCGTACTGGAAGAACTTCTACAGAGATTCAGAAGCTAGTGGTTTACGGCGGTGTCGCTATCTCAAGGGCAAAAATGGCCCTTGCTCCGGATGCCAAGAACCTTAACTTTTCGTGTCTGAAGGCCGCCTTTCTTGCCTTGGAGCCGGCCAACAGCATCATTTCATTAGCCAGGTCTGTATTACCTCAACAACAAGCAGCTTCTTGTATTCCCGTTAGATCGGTGTAGGAGATATATAAGCAAAATCGGCCTTTGGGAGTGCAAGGTCACAGCGAAAAATAAGCTCACCAATAAAAAACAAACAACAAATTGTATGTGGAAGATGGGCGTGAAAACCCTAAGTCCACTTGCCATATATTTTTAACGTTCCCTAAATAAACAACTCATGGATTTGACATCTTTGTTAGAATTGATCTTCGGAAGATAGTACAAGTTTAGTTTTTCAAGAACTGGAGAAATGTGAACTCAGGGAATAAACTTTTTTGATTTAAAAAAAAAGGTTCAAAAGGAAAAAAAAAAAAATTGCATTTTGTTCCAAAATTGTATGAGAGATCAAGGTACCAAGTAATCCTCGATTGGGCTGTGTGCGGGATGGTGAAGGAGGATGCAACCCTGTGTTCTATTTTCTTCGCCAATCACACACACATATATGTATATAAATATAAAAGATTCCATTGTGGCTTCATAATGGTGATTTAGAAGATATTTTTTGTTAGGCCAAATCTGATCTTGAAATAATAGCTTTTGGCAAGGTTATATTTTTTCCTATATTTACAAATGATTAATAGACGGATGTACTAATAGATAAACTTAGGGGGTGTTTGAACGTATTGGATTTAATTTAAGTAGGATTTAGCAAATCCAGTATATTCGGATATGGTAAATCTTGAACTTCTAAATCCTGAAAAGTGTTTGGTATGTAATAGTTAAATCTTGTTAAATCTGAAGATGTTTGGCAAGTCATAGGAGGAATTTTAAGAAAATATAAAAATAAATAAACAAAAGATGAAATAAGGTCAAAAAATAATAAATAATGCTCATATTGAAATATCATTTGATAATTTATATATTTAACATGTAAATTTAGTTCATCAAATAGAGCTGAAGTGAGTATAATCACAATAAATTCAAAACAACTAAATTATAATTCATAAATTATAATCAACTAACATTGTAATTAATTATAATAATTATAATTATATTTAGTAAGTTATAATTAATTGAACATAGCAATCATTAAATTTATAATAATTATAATTACTGGTAATAAGTTTTAATTAAATAATATAGCAATTAACTATTAATATATCTAGTTAAATTAATTAAAATTAAGTTAAATGTAATTAAAGTTTATAATAACTATTAAATTAGCTAAAATTAATTATACCTAATGCTTAAACCCTTTAACATTTCCATATCAAATGATCGTCCTCCTCCTTCTTCCTCCTTTGTGACCACTAGCAGTTCGGGCATCGGAAGCAACTACGCAAAAGCTCTTGCGTGAAAGAGACTACATCCACTATCGGCTACGTCCTTCATCGCAGTTTCTCCCTTCGGCCTTCCTTGAAGCACTCGATTCATCGCGGTGTGGTCACCTCTTCAGTATGGTCTCCACGCTAAGCGGCTCGTGAGCATCTTCCTTCTTACGCGCTTACTCTTCTTTGCACTTTGGTTGTGTAAATCCCATAAATCCACCTTCCAATGAGATTTACTCCGGATTCTGATTTACAGATTTCTGATTTAAATCCGGATTTACTAAATCCGACAAATGTGTTTGGTAGAATTTACGGGATTTACATACTTAAATCCAGAGTAAATCCGTTACCAAACACCCCCTTAGAGTGTTATGCATAGAATTTGGATTTACGCATCAACTATTAGGAGTCGTAATAATACCAATCCTCAAATCATCCAAATACTTGTGGATTCATGAGAACCTCGAAGGGCTAGTGGGATAATTATATTACAAAACTTCAACGAAATGAACTTCTAAACCAAACAAAAGTTGATGATACATCACAACCAAATAAGGAAGCAATATATAAATTAATAATCAATATATGAGTACATTTTACAGCTTAGTGTCTAATAATGAGGAACAAGTTAAGTCTTTATTACAAAAGTTGAGATGTCCATCATCAACGCACCTTTGTTGGTATAAAGATATTTTTTTGTGCTGAGTGATGATCTAGGAGATGCTAAAAGTATATATTTGAAATAAAAATTTATACAAGGTTTTCCTAACTATTATTTGAAAAGCCTAATCGCTAATTGCATGATTCTAGGTCAAAACAATTTTCATATGAAAAATACTCGTATGTACAATTAATTAATCTGTGCATTCAGGGTCTAGTTGTTTGTAATGATATTGAGATTGATATCAATTAAAAAGAAAAAAAATTGATAAAATGAAAACAATTATAAGATATTTGCAAGAACTTTTTCTTTGATCTCTCCAAAGACTCAAGATTAAATAAATCATGTAGGAAGCATAATCCCAAAATGAAAAAATGGATTAAAAAGTAATCTAAAACCCAACCAATAGGAAGTCAAGAAAAAATGAAGTAAAATGCTATAAGTGTGGTTGAATAGGACATTACACCAATAGATGCATTGTTAAGAAAATAAATAAATGACTTAGATACAAATGAAGAACTTTAAAAGACCTTATTGAAGGTCGTGATAAAATTAGAACCCTCTGACCACTCTACTATAAAAGGTTTAGAAGTAGATTCTTCATCAGAATTTTTTGATGAAGAATGTTGTGGTTGCTATAGCCAAGAAAATTATTATAAATCAATAGTCAAGATGAATGCTTTTAACACTCTTATTGATGATCAATATCTTTGTTCATTATCAGCCTAGGGATTGTTTATGCTCAAATAATGTTATTTCATTCGACCTTATTACTTTATTGGTTGCTAATAAAGTAAGTTTTATCATGTGGTGCGATCTACTCGAACTATTCATTTATATTTGGACACAAGGTATTCATTACTTTAAAATGAAATTGATATTTTAGAGAGATTGTCTCAAATTTTGATAATCATGAAGTTGTAGATGAATTTTAGTAGCTTCATCGAGGTTAACATCAATTAATGATAAACTTAGGGTTAGAAAAGTATTGTAACACATAGGTCCATGACATAGCCTTGTTTCCATTACACCCATTTAGGATTGTAGCCAATTGTGACACCTTTCATCTCAACGACAACCCAAGATTTTATTTGTGAGGGATTTAAATGCTATTTATATAAGTGTCCTATGTGATTATATCTAAAATTTTGCAAAATTCTTCTTTAGTAAAAAAAAATAAAAATAATAATTTATTGTTATAAATTGTTTTACAATTTTTTTTTTTTTGAAGATTTTTCTTTGAAATCAAACATACCTATTTTATAAATAATAATAATTTTTTAATTATTGAAATTGTCCATTTGTTCAATTCTTTTTCATTAATCGAGTATTCAACTAATTCAATATTCTTAATCTTGCTAGGTCTTATCGAAGAGGTTCCAATAATACTTCGATTAGATGCTATGGATGTGTTAGAAGCCATATAAAGAAGAAAGTGAAACTCTATATTTAAGATTTCACATAATTAATTAATGGATCATGTGAAAAGTACAATATGCTAAATAATGTGATAATTAATTGATGCTTCAACCAAATGGAACTTATTAGCCTTCCAACACATCTTAGCGGAATTATAGCTATGGTAAAGCAAAATAAATTTTTATTATAAATACACAATAACTAGTAAATTTCAAGGATAATTTCATCGATAGTTTGCAAAGACCAGTAAAGGGTTTACATGGTCATTAGATATGACCAAACCTGACTTTATCCGTGCATATTACTTTAGAAATCATTAATTAATTTCAAGTTTTGTTTATAGGGTTTCGACAGCTAATCTAGATCCTAGCTTTTCATAGCTTTGATACTGAAACAACAATAAACAACAAACATAGATTGAATAGAAGCAAGAAAAAATATAAATAGAACATAGGCCAACATATTTAAACTTTTACTTTATTATAGAGGTTTAAAACCTACAAAGTATTAGATGTTACAAGAGGAGATTAGAGAGAGAGAGAGAGAGAGAGCTGTACTTCAAATTAATTTACAAATGGATTTCAAATTGAACTTTAATAAATTTACATAAAGGAACATCTTCCTTCATAGAAAAAGAGTCTCTTTTTTGAAAGCATTGTGACTTATGTTAGGAAAGCATATGCTTTGATTGTGGCATGTCTTTATTCTAGCTTAGTGCTCCTTTGAGTGGGTCCTTAAATACTTAATTGATTCCATGTAAGTCTTCTCATTTGCTTTGGTTTTGAAAATTTTGAATATATGCAATAATATCTTCTCCAAGTGTCTTGTCTTTATTGTGATGCCTTGTGTCATGGGATCCTAATTTAGTTGGTGGGGCAGCGATGTTGTACAATTTGAAAAATTATTTTTGATACTCTATCAGAACACACTACTTAATATGTTTTATCATTTTCACGAGGATATTTTCTTTGAAAATTATTGCAAATAGCTCTTAATGAAAAATTTGAACTAGAATTTTCTATTATTTTTGCCATTGTTTGCCTATTTATGCTAATTAAAATTTTTTTGGCACAACAATTTTTGGCCATCATCTTACTAAAAAAATTTGTTGCAAACAAATTTGATTTAGGTGTGATTTTCCATTAGTAACAATCAATGATCATATCCATAGAATATGACATTCTATAAAAAAACTATGTTAAGCTTTGTTCATGAAAAAGTTTATAAGTGCTAATTGATTGAATGATCGATGAAAATTTATGCCATGTATTATAAGGGCTTGTTTGGGGCATCTACAATAGTATGAACATACAATGATGTAGCTATAGAAGAAACTGTTATCTAAAATGTTGTGGTGGTTATTAAATATATATTTTTATTTTAAAAAATCGCTTTAACTTTCTTGCAAACCAACACTCTACCGTCATTAAAAACATACATTTCCTACCGTAGATTCTTTAAAACACATCCAAAATGCAGTTTTCCAATTGATGCTTATGCATTTTGCATCGCACCACACCACACCGCCTCCCAAATGCACCCTAAGCTTCCTAGCTTGTAGAATTTTTAAGTTCATCACCAAATTTTTTCACCATTTGTAGAACCAACATAAATTTTTTTCTTTGAATAGCTTCTTTAAGCATAACAATCATTCATAAATGTTTATTTAGGATTAGTGGAAACTTTTTTTTATCATGGCTTGATCATAATTTTAGTAATTTATTGAGATTATGTTTGATTGAATAGTGATTTATCATTCTTGAAAGGGTTAAGTTCCTAGTTCTTATGATGCAGGGTTTTAGTTATGGTTCATTTGAAGTAAGCAATGGATTTAGTCGGATCATTAGAATTATGTAGGATTTCTACACATTCGAGAGATATTATAATTTTCTCATATATATTGTATGAAAAAAAGGGATCATTGAGGACAGAGAATGTTTCCCAATAATAATTTTAATAATAGATTTCTATAGAATTTTGGTTTTATTACAACGATTTCACTTATAGTGGGTAGATTGGTTTGTATTGGGCTGGGTTGAAGGAGATTATCCTTCGTCTTTTTTGATTCCATAGAGATATTTTTGGAAATTAACTCGCTTGCTCCTAATGGGCTTCTTATTCTTTTCCCCTGGGCAAAATTATTGTCACGGCTTGACTGGTTGAGTTGGGAACGACCATTAGGCCTTTACCTTTAATAGATATCTAATTCATTGCCTTGTAAAATTCACTAATTAAGAAATCAAGCAATAAATTTCCCTGTAAGAATTCATTAATTAAGTAATCAAGCAATAAATTGCATTGCTTATTAATATATTCAATAACAAAATAAAAAACAGAAAGTTGAGATTGCAAACCTGCAAATATTTGTTTAGAACAATATGTTTCACTTCTTTTATTTAGATAGGTTTTATGGTACTATAATTAACTCTTAGTAAAAAAAAATTATTTACTAGTAGTGGCAACAATAGTTTCAGTAGTACCAGTAGTACTAGTTGTATTAGTACTGGTACTAATCGATACCATTATTTTTAAACTCAATTATTGCATAAAGTTTAAATTTACTTATCTTTAATCAAACTTTTCAATTATGTAAATGAACAAATATAAATGAGTATTATATGATCAAATATCAAATTGTTCATCAAATGTACTTGTTCGCTTGCATTTCTAACGTCATGTTAAATAAAATATATGATTATTTGGGATAAAATGTCTTAAAATTATTTGCATTCCATGCCATAGGAAACTCTTCCCATTCATTTTCGTGAAGTTGATATGTGTTGAGTTCAATCATCTTGTTCTGAGTAATGGTCAATCATAACGGATAGTGAACTTATTGATCCCTTTTATTTGACTGATAGTTTTCAACTTCTTCATGATAAGTTTCTTTTCTCGAAACTAGAACAACTTTATTATTTAGTAATATGCATGCCTGAAGGACTTGTTTGCATTGCTGATCATCAACCTCTTAATTGACTCTGCTGTGGATTATCCAATGCTCATCTTTTTTGATGTCTTTTTTAGTTGTCATTAATTTTTTGATGTCTTTTTTAGTTGTCATTAAATTAAGACGAACTTGATTGACGAGAAGATGTGTTTTGTGTTTCATGATGTCTCTTGTTACCATTGATTTATATTGTTTAGGCTAAAAAATGCACGAACAACCTGTAATATCCAAAGATTTCTTTTGAATGTGATATAATTAAGTTAAGTACAATCAAATATTTGTGATGATTTGATTAGACGAAATTTCACTTGTTGAAGTATGTTCGCTTGATTTCCAATCGATTTGTTTGGCTAAATAAATTAGCACGACACAACCTATCAATGGTTAATGGAAGGTATTTTCATATTTTAAAATGGAAGAAATATTGAAGTGTATATAGAGATTCTTTTGTTGAAAGCTAAGAGTTTATTCAAGCACCTCGATGATTTGAATGAGATATCGACTCTAAAGAAGTATAATATAAGACTCAACCAGACCATGTTTGTTTTTGAGTCCAAATTGAGAAAATTCTTATGAATTTACTCCACTATGTCAAGGAGGTGCACAACATAAAGGGAGAGGTTGGTGAGCTTGAGCCGAAGCATCAATTAACATAGAGTTAAAGTGTCCAAATAATGCAAAGATTCATTTCATGAGCTCATACCATTACTTATGAGCAAGCTTTTTAATGTACCTTGAAGTCGAAGATAATACACAATCAACTCATTTTCAGTTTGTGATTAGTCACTAAATCAACTATTAGTCTACTACATAAACAAAACTTTGATGTAAGGCGAGCTGAATGACTTGGCCATATTAAAGCTAGATCTATACCTCATCACTTCTGCATGATGATCTTGCATTTATTTTTCTGTTCAACAATCAAATCGTCATCAACTACCCACTATACCTAAGTTTAGCAATTATGAACTTTGATATGTACTGATTATAACTGTGAAAGCTTGGGTCCTTGTAGAGTCTGTTGCTAACTTCACTCTTCTTGTGGAATCATAATGCAAATTGCCAACATACCATCTATGTATGTCTATTGATTGAATCTCTAGTGTGAACAATAGTGTAGTTGACGTCAATCTAAAAAGCCCTAAAGGAGCCAACCTTATCATTGTCATTTGACTTAGCTAGATAGAACTTTCAATCATGTTGACAATGAACCAATCTCTTGACTTAGAATTGTACTAAATTTCAGATTAAAAAAACTCATGATTTGTATTGAATAGCAATTTTGTGGCAAATCATATTCTAAGTTTGAACTTGGAGCTGTGTTATAATAAGATGAAGTCAAATATTACTAAATTCAAGAAATTAATATTAAAGCTATCACTTAGAGAATAAAATCACTAGTAGATTTATTGGATAAATATGAAAATCCATCTGCCACATCAATAAGAATGCTGATCATCCCTGCTTTGATGAGCATGAGTTGATGTTGATCAATCCGTTCGGGTGTTTGTTTGCATCAATTTTCAACTACTTGATTATTGAAAGATTGTCAAGTAATAGATGATAAACTAGAAATTTCAAGCATATTGCATGAATGTGCTCTCTCTCTTATAGAGTTCTATTCAAAATCTTACTTGAGATTAGCTTAAAATGCCTTCAACTCGTGCAATGTTAAGAAGTCTTAGAAGAGGTTTGCATCGATGGATGCAGATAAATAATCTACCCAACTATGAAAATTGCATAATATTCTTACACTTGTCAATAAAGAGGTCAAAGTCAGTGGGCTTATTTGACTTAGTTAAATGAGCATTAGATACGACGTCAATCACTTGAGACTCAATAAGATGGATTATGGTCCACTTGTTGTGAATGTCACATCACTTATTAGCTTGATGATGTATGACTTTTATAAAATAACTTTCCATGAGTTTGACATGATTGAATTAATATCACAATCATCTATTTTTCTTGTTTTGATCAGCCTAGATGGCTTGACATGTCTCTAATAGAGAGCCAACTTTAGTTAGTAAGATGCAAAGTGAGGCTCATGATACCTAGATTAGTTTCATATACCATCATACTTTTTTTTATAAAATCCTACTCTTAATTTTGATCATTTTGATATATAAAAGTATAAAAAAATATCATTATATAATTAGCTGTAAATTAAATTCACACCTTAATTAATTTTCCTAAGTTTTCATGTAAATGGTATTGTTCACGGATCATTGTACTGTAGCACTGAGACAATTCCACTAATCAAAGCATGCAACGTGTGGACTGGGATATAAAAAAGTGTGTAAAGCTGGGATTTAAGGGAAATATAACATATATATATATATATATATATATATATATTCACCCTAGATGCTTGCCACAGGCCGTGGGTGTATGAATTAGGTGCTGGAGCAATTGCGGCTTCTTATTAGGCTGTTGCCCGGTCCATTCCTTCTTGTTAGGCTGTTGTTCATTCTATTCTTTCTTTCCAGGTTGCTGTCCATGCATTTGGACTGTTGACCTCGGGTTGTCAAGTTCAGTGGAGAAGAAATTTAACAGCCAAGAAGTTGCTGTGCTGGGAATCTTAATGAGACAGCAGGGAGGGGTTGTTGGACAATGGGAGATAAGGAATGGAGGAGAGGAATTAAAGTAAGGGAATTTTATTACATATATGCATATGGAGGTTATGTAATTTAATAATTTTATTAATTAAATAGCAAGTAAAATTCTTATATAAGGTATATATATATATAAGTATAAGATGTTACAGTAGTTAGATACAAATTGTATATGTTATATATATATATATGCATATCTTACTAATTTTTTGTTAAATTAGTTTAGTGGCTAGTTTAATTAGGGTTGTAGTGGTAGGTGTAATTGATGTCTCTAATCAAGAAGAAAGGAACAAAGGAAGTTAAAATATTAAATAGAATATTTATTTGATAATTGTGATGAATTTAATTAACTCTATATTAATTTAAACAGGTAATCAATATTGGCATTAGTTAAAGGGTACTTTTGGAGTTGTATTATACTATTCAATTGCGAAGAATTGAATGTGGAGGTGTCAAATCTAGGTAAGATCGTAATTAAATAGAATATTTATTTTATAATTGTGATGAATTTAATTAACTCTATGTTAATTTAAATAGGTAATCAATGTTAGCATTAGTTAAGGGTACTTTTGGAGTTGTGTTATATCGTCAACTGTGAAGAATTGAATGTGGAGAGGTTAAATCTAGGTGAGAATTATAATTCAAGTTAATAGATGTATTAAATTATGCTAATTTAATAATTTCAAGCGTTAATAAGAAAATTTTGATTAATAGACTATATATTTATGGAAACGTCGAACACAACACGATATTGGCTCAAACATAGAGGTATGACATGTAATTGCTAATTTAAATTCAATTTTCTCTAGGACTATTAGTTTTTACTATTTCTACTACTTATGAATATTTTATACATTGCATATAGACATTTCTTTCATTTTTTGTTCAAATATAAATGATTACTTGCACGATGTGCAGTTATATTTTACTGATTTATTATGATAGTAATCTAAACAAATGTCTTGATGTCATATTACATTGCTGCACATATTGAAATTTTTTTAATATAAGTACTGTTAATTGACAAACGAAAAGTAATGCATATGATAAGTGCGTAAATGTCATAAAATTAGCTGACGGGCTAAGTGATAATTCTCATCTTATGATAGGAGTTAAACCTATATAAATATAAATAACATTTCTAATTAATCAGTTTGATTTATAACTGAACAAAACTTCATGAAATCAATTGGTTACATATATAGTTATCTTAGCTTTTTATTATTTATATTTCACAGTCTTACATGTCACACTCCATGTTATAGATAATTATCTTAGCTTTTTGAATTGTATAGTTTTGGTGAGTAATTGTAAAGAATTTTTGGGTATATATATTTTTATTTTGATGTCTTTAGTTATTTTGTATTTATGATGATATTTGATGTTACACACTTTTAGATATGTGATTTAAATATGAAATATTACTAGAAGAATTGGAAATGTATGAGTTTGTTCGTGATGATTTATTGAGATTCAGTTTTCACTTGCTTGGCCTCGGATCCTTACATGGGATGAGTTGGTGGAATTTGCGTCTGGTTGAGTCATCCTATTTTGTTACATCCTAGACTGACCTTAGATGGAGGGGGTCATTTTGAGTGTGACATAACTAAATTTGGAGGGAAAAGAAAGTGAGGGACATATGGAAAATTAATTGAAGTAGAAATATAAAAAATCTTGTATTATATGATAATTTCTTATGTTGAAAGTTACATCAAAGAAAGTTGACGGCCTTTTAGGTGAGATGAGGAGCCCAAAATAAAACTCGTCTATTGTTTTCTTGTTTGCATTGAATTTGCTTTGTGCATTTGGTTGATGGAAATTTTGTAGGTATTTTAATCAAGGCGTCTTGGTCAAATTTGTGATTCAATCATGGTGTTTTGCAATCTATATTTCAGTTATAGTGTTTAGCAAATTGAGGGCTATCTTCCCGCATAAGTGCTTATGGAATTTTTAATGAAAAACAATATTTTTTTCCTTTGCAGGAAAACTTGTGGAGGATCCCTTACCGAAGAAGTTCAGAATTTTATTTTAGAGCTTTGTGTTGAAAATTCTGTATGTATCAAAAATTCTATTTGTATCTCTCTTATCAAGCATTATATTGGCTAATTATATACACTATATTTTTTATTCCTTCTAGGAAGTTCGTTACGGGATGTCATACTCCATGAGAGAAATAAAGAGGATTTGTCTTGATACACTGTATATTGAGCATTCCATATTTATGGAGCTCCAATTTATGATTTATCAAAATAAAAAAAATTGGCATCATGTTAGTGTTACTAAGAGACTCCAATATATGAATGCCATGTTTATCATTCTTTAGAAAATAGTGATCATAGTGATTGTATTCTAAACTGCATCCTAATGAAAAACAAAGAGCAAGATATTCCTCAAAGCATGTGCCTTGCTTTACTTCCATCACATTACTGTTACTTATTAATTTGGTCTACTTTTAAGCTTTAAATTTTTTTTCTATTATGATAGAACTTCTCTTAAATATTTTAATAATTAAAAGTAGCGCACAAGGCTAGTTACAAGTTGATACAATACTATTTATGAATGAGGAGGGCAAAAGGACACTTCTGGATCAAATTGCATTTAAAGAGCTACTAAACATTTAATTTAAGGGTCATATGGAACTTATTTATACCACTTTGAGAACTAGGATGCACGCATATCACTTGAGCTAGAATTCTGTGTGTTATGCTTTTAGATTCCCACTCCTAATTTGATGATTTGAACTTATGAATGTTAATCTGAGAACTAGGGATAACACATACGGTTTGAGCTGGAAGTCTTTGTATTATGTCTTTACGTTTCTCACTCCTAATTTGATTACTTGAACTTATGAATGCTAGTTTGAGAAATATGGAGCACTCAGGCTGCTTGAGCTAGAATTCCTTGTTATTCTTTTAAGCTTCGTACTCCTAATTTGATGATTTTCTGTCTACCTAATCTTTTAAGTTCCTTGGTAACTTGTGGATTTTTGAGATGGTACTCTAGAGAAGTATGCGTTATTTGATTTCATTGTCATAATAAGGTATACAAAGGTTCATTCTTCTATTTATTTTGCAGCTTCATGTGAAGGAATGTCAAAGATTCTCATTTGACTTTAGGAATTATGTTTAGAATAAGCGACAACATCTTTGTTTTTATTCTAAAAATGCTTTGAATTTCTTTTGCCTTACTGCTCGAGAACGGCATTTTCGGCGCAAAACTTCTAAAAATTGCGCAGCACTCACCCAAAGAGCAAATGAGTTGCATTCCATAACCCTCCGCTAACCCAAACACACCCTAGGACTCAGGGAATACAACTTAATCATTATTCTGATTGATATTCTCAATTCAGGATTGTTTGTCTCATTGGCTGACCTGCTTTCTCAATATATATATATTTTATTTTAATTTTGGAGTAGGACCATCAACTAATCTTGCAGTTTACTTGGAGATCATCAAAGATCTCTCCTATTGGCTATAAAATACTAGTTCTTCCAAAGAAGTACTTCAACTTCTAAGCTGTAGTAACTGTAGTTCTTTGCATGTTTGGAGAATTGATGCCACGCCATTTGGATTTTGAAGGACATATAGACATCTCATTATTTGTTGTAGTGTTATGCTTATGTTTATGTTTTATGTTTAGTTTTGTGGTTTATTTCTTAGTCGTATTTATATTACATTGCTAGAGGTTAATATGCCATTTTAGAAGTTAGATGCTTTTGAAGTAAATCTTCCTAATTTATAAAATTATTTTTTAAGCGATTTTTCTTATCAATAGGCTCTTAAGTTTGTCATAATACATGATGATTATTATGAATAAAAGATGAGTTTTTATTTGACTAGGTGTTATCAGCCCTAGGTTTTGTGCCTCTAGGCCTTGTTCCAAATCCACATTTTGTGCATCCAAGATGCGTGTGTGAAGTTTTACTTGCATGCTCGCTATCACTATGTGATTAAGTTTCTTTCCTCTTAGTTCTTTTAATTGGTGACTTCTCTCTTCTCTTTTCAACACTAAGGTTTCTACATCAACATAGAAATGTGCCAACTTTCATTCTTTTAATGATGTACGGTGACCTACATGTTATGATAAAGACAGCCTAACTATTGTACTCAGGCACTTTCTCTATCATTTCAGCTGAATAAATGAAGGAGACTTTCTTCATGCTTAGTCCATAAAATAATTCATTTGGAATTGTCACGCTCTTTGTTTTGATAATGCTTTTATCATGATTTGTCATAATTAATGCATGACCTGATAATGCCCTGCAGGGAAACCATTTGAACATCACTTCTAGTGGGCATATAAAATTCGGTGTTTATGCAGCATGTGTACCAAAATAATTTTAAAATTATATCATATTTGTGATGCTCACTTGTATTTTTTAGGTGCAATATTTAGCCTACTTAAAACATAGACTTTGGCTTTTGACCAGAAGAATTTTTTTCTTATATTCATGTCTTTTGTAATTAGATTTGGTCCTTGATCCTTGCTTACAGATTGCATATGCAGGTGCAGAGTGATATTTCATGCAACCTTCCGTATGTAAAGAATATTTTAAAGAAAGTTATAGTTGCAGCCGAGTCGACCTGTGAAGTTGTGGTTGAAGGCATGTATGAGTGGTTTGTTAAAATGGTTTTACTTCAGGTAACTAATAAAATGCTTGCCACTTTATTTTAGTTGCGCATTTCAGTTGAGCTGCTGATTCAATACCTAGATTTATTTTATATTGTATATATTGAATGTTAATTCTGATAATGGCGCAAATGAAATATTGGAGTACATTAGTTAGTTTTTTGAAGATGTGTAAAGTTGCTGGATTTCGTGAGTTGGAGACATTGTGCAGAATTAGTCAAGCATTCAGAGGTCGTGGGAGGACAAGAGGAATGAGAAGATTTGGATATCTAGGGAGAAGATTTATTCACCAATTCTTTATTCATCTAATGGTTAGATAGACTATTAGTAGGATCCGACTCTCTATTAATGGTTTTGGTAAATGGTTTGCTCTCTTGAATCAAATAATGCCTTATGAACTTGTTTATAATAATGAGAGATTTGGCCATCGATAAAGGTGGAGAACTCCTTGTATTAGGTATTTTCATCTTAACTTGTACTCTCTTATGAATATGCTATTAATGTGTTTGATAACTAAGTGTGGGATCTTTAATAGTAAGACGTGCCAACTACTAAATCTATGTTCTCTTTTTGCATATTTTTTGCTTGAGCTCTTCACTTTCTATAATTGCTTTCTTTGGCAGAACTAAGCTGCCCTTCCACTTATTAGTTGACAATGACCAGCTAGCTGCATATTTTTTGCTTGAGCTCTTCACTTTCTATAATTGCTTTCTTTGGCAGAACTAAGCTGCCCTTCCACTTATTAGTTGACAATGACCAGCTAGCCTGTCACACCCATTGACAACTCTTGGTCGATCAAAAGGCATAATAGAGGTGGATACAATTCAATTGATTGAATTTATCACTGTCACTCATCCTAAATTATACCCTCTTAGAATAAAATGGGTGATAAAGATATTCAATTCAACTACTCAAATAGATTATCCAACATAAATTTATAATTAAGTCTAATTATTACCACCAATAAATTTTGTGAATGCATTCTAAAATTTTCATTTATCCAACTATAGAGCATCTAATAAATATCATAGTTTATTTACATAACATAAAAAACTTTCATTATTGACATATCTGATCATACTTTATATTACATAAAAAATATACATTAAAATAAAGGGTAATTGACCAAAGCCTGATTTCCACTTAGCTTAATTATGTCTATTTCTTTTTCTGAAATAACATTCAACATTATATTTAGTGAGCTTCGAAGCTTCGCAAGATAAACAACTCTACTACAAAGTTCAAATATTCTAAGAATTGAAGTAAGCATTATGAACTAGTCTGATTTATTCTAATCATTATAAAATGAAATTATTTGAATAACAACGATTCAAATGGCAAATGAAATATTTAACTGAAAAAATTTTAATAGACAATTCAAAATTACAACATTATAAACACTACTTTGGTCAATGCATAAGTGATCTTGTTGGTTTTATCTTTTTATAAATCTCTTTCTTTTCAGAATTTTGGTTAGTGAATAGAGAATAAAATATTTGTGTTTTTTATGTTATAGTGTTAAAGTCATAACTCACTATCATTATTTAATGTGTGTTTACAATTTGTTTGACACAAAATCCATTTTTGGGCCAACACCTTTAAGAATCATTCTCTTTTCCATGCTACCAATTGGTGGTTGTCACCTAGGAGAATCCTCCAAAAGATCCCATTAAGAACTACTTGTATTTTTTTGGCCGCATCGTCGTCATCGTTGTACTACACACGTAAGCATAATGCAAAAATATACTACTTGCTTTATGTTTAAGTTGTGTGCATGTCATCCTAATGAAGCGAGAAAATTCTATTGCTTGTATAATTTTTTCATGTTGGTGAACACCCATATATATCTTTTTTGGTGTGCTGGGGAGAAGATTTATGCACACTTTTCATTGTTATGATGATAGTAGAAGACTCGTATTGCCAATAAATATCTATAAACTTTTTTGTTGATGTGGTGGGGATATTCATGTTACATGATTTTTATGTAGGTACGAAGCCTCATATATGCATTTTTTAGTGTGTTGGGAGTAAAAGATCCGATCATGGTGTTCTAGACATTATCAATACTTGCCTTTCTTAACATGATTGACAGCCTCATTCTTCTTGAAGATGTTCCTTATGCATGAGAGATGTTGGGAGGCTATGAAAATCTTCATATATAGGGCTTGAAATTGAATTATCTCTAATAATTTTTTTGAATCTAAAACATGCAAAATGGCCTTAAACGAATACTTAAAAAAATTGAAATGTAAGGTGTGTTTAAGAGTTTAGGAGAACTTGATTATAACACAAAATCATAACTTGAACTAGACTTACAAGGGACTTGTAATGACATTGAAAACTTGCTAATGAGCACATAATAAGAGCTTTCAACTGGAAGCTAAGAAGTTACTCGTTTATGAGTAGGAGTTTTTACTCGTTGAGAAAGAAAAAGAAAGCAGGCTGAGTGTTAAGTGAGGATATTGAGATTAGCTTAGTGCAAATTGTCTGACTTGTCCATAGATATGGTATTTTAAACCTAAATTCTAAACCCTAAACCCTAAACCCAAGTATTTAGAGACCTTAAATGCACACTCGATGGATTGAACTTGAAATAAAAATGAATTAATGCAAGCTTTTATTTATAAATGGAAGGATAATCCCCTGTTGGGTCTACTCGAACAAAATGAGTGTCAGATACAAATTGCTCAATGCTTTGAATACTTAATAACAAATATTCACGTAATTGGCACTTGCAATTGAATCCACAAACCAACACACATAAGAGGACATAAAGTGATTAGTAATGGAATTGAAAATGTAAAGCCACAAGCACTTTTTAATGACCGTGCATTCATATAAATGATTGCCCCATTGTACTTTTCAATTAGTTGTGCTCACACAAATGATTTTCAAATAAAATAGTCTAATCTATTGTGTATCATCGGTTGAGTAGGAACTCTAGGCAATGTGCATGTCAATTGCTAAAAACAGTCGGTACAAATTTTGAATGATAATACGTCCCATGAACAAAAAAATACGCCCTGAAATCATGGGATCAGAAAATTGCCACCAACATCTTTCTAAAAAAAGGAAAGAGTTGTTTTTGATAATTTCGTAAGAGCATGAATAAGTAGATAAGACACTACCTGAGATTTCGCTTCTTATTTGGTGAACTTTTTTATATCTCTGGTTTTCCTATGCGCAGTTCTCTATAAGCACTAATTACCCCTCCCAATACCGAGAGCACTTTCGACAAGTAATAAATCGAAAAGAACCAGTATATAATCAGTGAGTGGAGTTTAACTTATGAAATTTATTATTTTAACTTAAAACTTTGTGGGGAACGATGACGCCGATCAAGATCCCATACTCATTATCCCGGCCGTCATGATCCTCATCCGCTAATGTGAGGAGAATGACCAACCGACCGAAGATCCTGTCAAGAACACATGTTAGTTACAGGGTGTCCTTGTAGACTAGAGCTGAAGGACAAATATAAGTCAACCTTACTAACATAGTTTTGCCCAACCAAATACATTCTACATTTCATACCAAAGAGCAAAGCCGTGAACATATACGCGGCCGTAATTTATTAATGGTGGCCAATAACCACCCGGCCGAGGCGTCAGAACCGCCATTTATGCACAATATCGCAAGAAACCAGACAGAGGACACGCCACGCCCCACGCAATATTTTAGAAGTAATTATGTATTTAATGACATCGACTCTTCAGCAAAAAAGTTTTCTTAATACCCAAGACAAACAATGCGGAGGGTGGATTTATTTTATTTATTTTTTAGTTTTAATTTAAATAATTCATTTCATTTTTTTATTTATATTTTATTATTTTCGGATTTTGATCATTTTATTGATTTTAGATTTGAATATACGATCATTTATCTTTGAAATTTTAATTATAATTACCCTTCGATCCTGTAATATCAATCGATACCTGTCTACTGGCCCGCTTTTCAGAGACGTCCTAAATTATTATCTCAAGAAGATAATCCTTCAAAACCTCTCCACTCTAAATAACATGTAGGATCTGGGACTTTTCTTCCTAAGAATTTGAATTTTGAAGTAATGATTCATATCTTGTATTATATACGTAATTAGTTTTCTATATTATTTATTTGTAATTTTATAATATCAAATTTTTAGATTTTGTTAACCCTGACCCCAAGCACCAAACGACATGAAGACTGTTTTTGTATTTGACTTAAGATTTACTCCAACATGCACGGATATCTCGTTTCTTGAATTGTATGGACGATTTAATGTCAAGTTTGCCAAATTGATTTTTTGAGTTTTGTTAACTTAACCCGGCCCAAGACCAAACAAGAGAAGATTCTTTTATTTTTATACTCAGACGTGTCCCTATTGTTGAACACTTCAATATACATACAAGATTCTGTTTTAAAATGTTGTATGGACATTAAATGCTAAATAAATGTAGGTTGATTTGTAAAGGTTTCAATGACATTTTTGTTTGATCCGGCCCCAAGACCAAACCGAAGATAACATCTGTTTAATTTGAAGATTTTGTGTTTTATTCAGGGATCAATGCAAGATATATAAAGATTTGATTGAGAATACGCATTATTTTAGAAATAATTCTTTAAACCAATAAAATGAAAGCTATATAAAAAATAAATAAATCATTGAAACCCATATAATCATAAAGTGAATTTAAAGGGATGATTTATTTTAAGATCACCTCCTTATGTAATAAAATGAAACATAAGCAAATAAAATATGATTTGTATATTAAATGTAAGAATATAGCAAAGATTTTGTGATTTGTTTTACAAGATCACTTTATAACAAAATCAAGAAACAAAATAAAATAATGATTTATATAATGTACGTAGCATAATAAAATTTAAGTGAATTTAGATTGTTTTGTTTCAAGATCACCTTACGTAACAAAAAATCAAACATAAAAAATACTGATTAAAGATACGACCATATGTAGCAATAAAAGCTAAAGTGATGATTGTTTTTAAGATCCTCCCATGTAAAAAAATCAAGAAACATAAGGGGTTGAAAATAATTATTTTGCCTATACGATCAATCATGTGCCTAATGAAGCAGTTTGGTTTTCAAGACTTTTCTTTACAGAATCACCAACATAAAAGAATAAATAATTATTTTAAAAGGCCCATATGATCAATCACCAAAGGATGCCTAATGAAGCAGTGATTTGATTTGCTAAAACTCTTCTTTATGCAAATCACCACATAAAGGGAAATAATTATTTTAAAGCCCATATAATCCATCACCCATACCATTTATTTCTCGATAAATGAGAGGAATATAAAAATATGAGTAGATATATTTCATTTAAAAGAAAGAAGTTAATTAATCCAATCACTCCCTGCAGTAATAAATACCCATTAAATTTTATAAGACTTTATTTTCCTCTTCAAAAAAAAAAGATAAGGATGACATGCATACATGTCCACGACGTGCATGCAATATGACAAATGATTACCTGATGGTTTCCTCAGACGATTTTATGGCACCATATACGATGATAAGATGAGAAAAGAAGAGGAAAATCTATAAATAAGGAATTCTCATAAAATCCTCACACACTTCCTACTCTCATTTCTTTCCTTCTCCTCGATTTCATTAAGTTCTGCTCTGAGAGCTAAAACATAAAGATTGTAAGTTTTTTTACCCTTCTCCTTCCTTTAGCAATTTTCCATTTTGATATTTTTTATGATGGATGCCATGTCATATGATGATTTGATTCATTTAATATGTGTTTTCAAGTCTTCCCTATGTCTCGTGTATGATATAAATCATGGTGAAAATAACAAAGTAGGAGAAACCTATGTTTTATATACGTCAGTATTTCATGTCATGTCAAAACGTTTCATTTCATGCTGTCTTCCTCGATACACCCCTTTTTTTTTTTTGCCAGTTTCTATAATCATGTGTAGATCAATGTGAAATCATATGAAAGAAAGATAACGTTAAACATGTATTTAAGATGTTCTAGCATGCTAATAAAGATATCACGAGTAGATTAGAACCAAAGATCAACAAATACATGTCACAAGCATAAGATCCATTTGATATCTACCACTTCATACATATGTTAAGCATGTAAAGGGACTGAAAGATTCAACATTCATCAAACTAAGCATTTAATACATACGATTATATGACATAAAAGTGAGTTAAAACACATAAAGATACGCACATAAAAATACTTATTACCTTTCCTTTTTTTTAAAATTTTCTATCTCCCTCGGCCATCCCCACTTGGGTCGGGACTAGCTTCCCACCACGCCAAGAAGGTGTAGCAGAGGTCGAGACAGGACCGAATTTATTTGCACCACGCCAAGAAAGGCGTGTATGGTCGCAACGACAAGATTTCCTCAGCACGCCGGAACAACGCAGACTTATAATCAGATTTCGCCACGCCGGAACAACGAAGATCTTATCACAGTTTCCCCGCCAGACGGGAACAATGTGAACGGATACTTATAGATAGAGTAATAAATGTGTAGAACAAAATAATCACAATGCCGGCCTCCCCACAAGCTGGTTGGAGAGACTGCTCCCCACCATGTCAAGAAAAGACACGATAGGGAGGGTGACACCACGACCGAAATTTTGATAAGATAAGATTTCCCTACCATGTTGGAGAACATGAGATTTATATCACAATTTAAAGCTCGATTTGCATATAAATAAAAGAAAAGTCGTTGACAGAGATCGTATCATTAAATTAAAATTCTCCCGGCCCCCACAAGTGCTTGAGAGAGACCGCCCCACCACGCCAAGAAAGATGATAGTAGTCGCGACAACGCACAAATTTTGATAAGATAAGATTTCCCACAATGGAGAACAGAGATTATATCACAAATTTAAAGTTCACATTTGATATAAACAAAAGAAAGTCACCGCAATAAATTTGATTAGATAATAATCAAAATTTACAACAAATTCTCCCCTCACAAATGGGGTTGCCACGAGAGACTGCCCACCATGCCAAGAAAGACACGATAGAGATGGAAACAAGAAATTTTTGATAAGATAAGATTTCCCTACCATGTTGGAAACATGTACTTATATCAAATTTAAAGCGATTTATATATGAATACGTTTCAGATATACTTAAACAAGACAAAGATTTTAAAAGATCAGCATTTTCATCACTATTTCACTCTCATAATTCAAGAGCAAGAAAAAGGCATAACAATGTATCTTGCATGATTCCAACCTCCAAACACTCATGGACGAACATATAATTGTTTTAATGCAAGATAGAGACATGCAATTGCTTTTGAGTAAAGTATGAACAAGCACTAGGCAAGATGCAACTTTAATGAAACTAAGCACCAAAAATGAAAGCTTTAAACTTGCAAAGCCACATTTCAAATTGCACTTCAAAGCTTATGACTAGTGATCACAAAAGGAAAACAAGCACATTGCTAACAAAGTCAATCAACCTTTCCTTTCAATTTCTGATTTCAACTTGCATATGAAAGAGCATGATGCATATAATTTCCTTCATATGAAATAACAAGAAAGTAAGCAAATTCATGGGAACAAAGATCATATCTCATCAAACAACAAGCTAATTGATTTCTCCTTAGATAAGAAAGTTTAGCAAGTTTATACTCATCAAATAACAAATGATCGATTCCCCTTAGGGGAAAATATTTTCAGCAAACATCTTGGCCATTAAATAACAAAATGATTGATTCCCCCTTAGAGGAAAATAAATTTCAGCAAGCTTCATGCCTCTAGACAACAAGCTAATAGTTTTCCCCTTAGATAGAAATATTTTCAGCAAGCATCTTGGCCATTAAATAACAAAATGATTGATTCCCCCTTAGAGAAAAATACTTTTCAGCAAGCTTCATGCCTCTAGACAACAAGCTAATAGTTTTCCCTTAGATAAATAATTTTTCAGCATGCTTATGCCCATTAAGAAATCGATTTAGTTTCCTTAAAAAAAAAAACAATTTCAGCATGCACATACCCATTACAACAAATTAATTCATTTTCCTTAGGTAAAAGAAGAGAAATGTTAGATGCAGCAAAGAAGGTAAAGTGATATACATTAGGAAGAAAAGCAAGATGTCACGAGGATAACCCTCATCCTTTCTCTCACTCCCTTTCAATACTTCGCTTTGTTTAAATCCACAAATTTGCCTACGATCCGGGATAAAAAAGAAGAAACAGGATAATAAAACAAAGAAGTTGATTTCTAGCTTTGGCAATTTACTCCATGGCATCAATGCAAAACACATAATCCAACATATCATCATCCTCGACGCCAACAAGGCGGAATGGACTGACGAGAGGAAAGGAAGAACCAAACAAAGAAAATGAACTCTCGGCCGCCTTTAGAAGGAGAAAAAGAAATAAAACCCAACATATCACACACAGAGGAGGAGAAAGCGAGTATGCTTTCAAGGCCCAAAGTGGAAAGGAGAATGAAAAGGAAAGGAGGAAACAACAAACCGAAAGCTTGTAGCATAAATCCAATCACCTTAATTTCATGCTATTGCAAACCCGAAAACAAATCCAACCAAAAAAACACAAATGGAAGAGGAAGAAATCGCATTTCCTTCAAGAGAAATCCACATAACAAAGTATAACTTAAGATTGAAAAAACAACCTGGGGTTTCTGAAGAGGAGTTAGGAAGGATCGAGTCCTCGCTTGTTTGGCTAGGTTCTGCTTCAACCGAGAGAGGAGCAAGGAATCAGTAGGGAGCTCAGAGGGAGGATCGTGCCCAAAGAAAGTGAACGAGAGAGAGGAGTGCCCAGAGCCTCGACGAACCGAGAGCAAGAAGAAAAATCGCCGAGAGGGAGAGACCGAGAGCAGAAACGAGCTTCAAAAGAAAGGGAAAATGGTCGAATGAGAGGATCGTGAAATGAGGTCAACGCCTCGTTCGTTTTTTTGACAGCGCTTCGATTGGTGTTTAAACACCAATGGGAATTACGGCTAATTCCATTGGATGGGAGGTTGGGGGGATTAAAGGGATTTAAGGGATTAAGCCATTAGTCCCTTTAATTATAATTTAATATTATTTTATGTGATATTAATTTACGCTAAAACCCCAAAGAATATGGTGTCAATTTTAGTTGTTGTAACGCAACGGCCATCAATTCGGATCGGAGTTTCTGACAACGACGCCATCGATAAAATTAGGTTTACAATTATACGACGTTCGACTGATCGACATTTACGCAGACTTTGCGAATTGACAAGGCGCGCCGTTTGATAGGTCTCGACGTTGACGACGAAGACGCGATCAATTTCGCAAACGCTTGATTATCGCTTTCGCCGACTTTGATATGCTCATAATTTCATTAAAATTAATTTTAATTTTCTTGGATCGATCATTAATTGATTGATATTTTCTATTTAATTATTTTTGATGCTGACGCATGAAGCGAATTTTCAAATTGAATTGAATTTAATTGAGTGACAGTGCATTTAACCTCTATGTCATTTACTTAATTTTAAATGACACATAGTTGTAGGTCAACACTATTGCGTATCATCGGTTGAGTAGGAACTCTAGGCAATGTGGATGTCAATTGCTAAAAACAGTCGGTACAAATTTTGAATAATAATACGTCCCATGAACAAAAAATTTTCAAATGAGACAAGTGGTTTATTGGTATGTGTCATGGGTAATTTGGTCATTTTGAAAAGCCTATTGACATGTTAAATTACTTAAAGAAAATATTTTCACTTTTACTCTAATTAATATGTTAAATGTTATAAGTTTAAAATCTGAGACTATTGTGTAGACTAAAAGGAGTTAGATAAACTTAAAATTATCTCACTTTGAGAAGTGTGCAACCACTTTAAAAAAGTAAGGGTGATTTCTAATGAGTGCAAGTTTTTTTTTAAACTCAAATCCATTAATATGTTATATTGCATGATGTTCTCAAGTGGGCAAAATTGCTTACAAGGCGAGATTATAAGTCCTACTTATTAAGTTTAATCTTTCTTTTCATAATGACTAGAGTTGTTGAGGATAGCATTTTTCGATAATATTTTATTAACAAATTTTTACTAAATTGCGAATGAAAAAATATGTTTAATTATTGTTCCCATTTTAATCAAATAAATTGATATTGTTGTCAAAAAGGAATTGAACACCGATCAATATTGCTATACAATTTTTTCGTGTGCATACAAATTTCAACCTTTTTTTGAAGAAAATTCATTTTCAAAATGAAGGCTTTTGGGTTGTTCTATTATTGGGTTGGGTTGTAAGTCCCACTTTTCAAATATGATCCTTCAAGTTTTGAGGACCGGAGTTGATATGATTTGAACCTCATGACAAGTATCTCACAACAACAACAACAACAAGCCTTAATCCCACTAGGTGGGGCTATGAATCCTTCGTCTCCAGTCCTATGTGTCAAATTCTCATTTAAATCAAGTACTAAGAATATTTTTTATACATTTTAACCAAGTCTTTTAGGTCACCTCTACCTTTCTTAACATAAGGCAAATCTAATGCATCTACTCTTCTAATCCGGCCATCAGACGACGCTTTATGTGGCCAAACCATCTAAAGCGACTCTCCTAATCTTATCTACCACCTGAGCTACTCCAACTTTTTCCTAATATACTCATTTTGCATTCTATCTCTAAGAGTAAAGCCACTCATCCACCTAAGCATCCTCATCTCTGTAACACTTAACTTAGTCTTATGCTTCTCTTTTATTGGCCAACATTCTGCACCTAAGTATCTCACAATAAGCTTAAAATAGTATGGTATTTTATTTTTACATTTACATTAAAAGAACCATAAAAATATACATAATAGCTTGAATTAGGTTGGTAATGACCTTCATGCGGAATACGACACTTGTTGAAACAATGTCGTAACTTTACTCTAGCTCCCACTAACTTTCCTCGCTATTTATAGAGTGTGAGAGTCAGTGAGTGGAGGATCCAGAGAGAGAGAGAGAGAGAGAGAGATGGAAGAGATGGTGAGAGAGGAAGGAAGATGAGGGAATGTGTGCAAGGACACCATTGAGATGTACTTTTGTCGGATTAGGACTGAGTGAAGTCGAGCATGCAGATGAAGCCTGGTTGATAGCTTGTCAAGCTGAACATGTGACAGAATTGGTGCTTCCCAAGGAGTAGCTTGGGCTAGGGTATAATCGAGGAAGGAGGTGAGGAGAAAGGTTATAGTTTTAATGATATAATAACATAATAATAAAAAATGATAATGATATAGTAACATAATAATATAATTATTTTCCTAATAATAATATTAATAATTATAATATGAATAATCTTTAACAATTTGACATCTATTAAAGATAAACTCAAAATAAAAGGTAGAATAAACAACCAAACTTTCATTTTAAAGAAACTTACATAATGACAGTAGATGGAGAAATGATACCAGCACACTCTATATATAGACACTATAAGACTCTAACTTTTCTCTCTCCCACTCTAACAGACTCACCCCCCTTTTTAACTAGGGAGTGGACTTTAAAATATTACCGAATACAATAAATTTGTTACTTCAAAGCTAAGGAAGTGTTATAATCTTCTTTTCAGAAAAGTAAAGCATAACTTTAGCAAAAGTGAAGTAGATGCTCTCAAAACTTTGAACAAAAGTGGGATTAGTGCTGCACTAGCTTTTTACTTTTGTTCATTGTCAGACAAGTGTTTGCTGAAAACTTTTTCTTTTAGGATGCCCCATCTCCTTTCATCTTTAGAGTCACCAATTGACTCATTATTTGGAGTCTCTTCTTCATCCTAATATGTGAAGAAGATTGCTTCTTGAAGACTTTTTAGCACTATTCTTGATATAATCAAATCACTCTCTTTTTGTGTTGCTTTTTTGATTTGTGAGGGTATTTATGACAATACTCTCATGAATTTCTCTAAGAGATAATTTTGATTGCTCAAGAAAAATGGCCGAAATATCCATCATCTAGGATGTTAGAGAATTCATTATTCATGAGGCAAATTGATTTTTATTAAACTAGATTTCACTCAAATATTAAGTTAGGGTTTATTTAGGTTTGAGTTCTACTTTGTATGAACACAAACATCCATAATTAATTACCCTTATTACTGTAGTAGGAGAGCACTCTCGATTAAGGTTGGGTGTATGTATTGGCCTCTGGTGTGAATTAGTATTCAGTGATATTTGTGTGGATGACTATCTAGAGTAAAGGAAAGTAGTCTCGATCAAGATCCCATGGTTCCGTCATTTCGAGTTTGGAGGGCTATTAGCTGTAAAGTCCAGAGAACTTGATTAGTAGCCATGGGTTGCCTCATTCTTTTGGATTGCCAAAATTGAATAAAGTCTGCTTTGCAGACACACATTGGACTTACATCCATTGGCATGCAACGATTTTAAATATGAATTAGACTTACATATATTTAAAAGTCTAATTACAACTGAAGTTTACTTTGCACATAATGAATGTGCTTATATCCTTTGAAAAGTCAATCGTTAAGTTTAATGTGTTTTATGAATGTGTGTTGATTTACATCTCTTTGAAATGTTATTCATGTAAATGATGTTTACCTTTCAAACATAGGTTAGATTTACATCTGTTAAAAATCAATTTTAAAAGGTGGATTTTATTCTTATAAACACGAGTTAGTCTCCATTGGAATGCCTAAACTAAATAAACTATTCATCTTGGATAATAATTTGGCCTATATCTATTGGAATGCCAATATTATAATTGAAGTCTGTCTTATAGATATAGATCAGACTTATGTCTATTAGAAGGCTGATATTTAGTATGAAATTCGTTTTGTAGATAGAATTTGGGCTTACATGTTTTGGAAAACCATGATTTAAATGTGGAGTTTATTTTAATGAACATTAATTAGCTTAAATCCTTCGGAATGCCAATTATTAACACGTGGAATTTACTTTATAGCAATAGGAGTGCTAGTATTTGAACTTTAATCTAATTATTAAGTCAGACAAGTCTTAATTTTTTATTGATCATTGGGTTATATTAAGGTCCTTAATACATTATATGTTTGATCAACCGAATAATTATAATTGTGTTTTGATGTGTTTATGTGAGCATTTTTATCCCTATTTTGTACTTATACATTTTTGTGGTTTTTTCATAAAATTTTCATGTAAGAGACATAATTCTGAATTTGTTGACATGATTAAATTCATTAGGTGTATGAATGACTTAGATTTGATTCTCCGTTTATGATCTTAGTTGAATTATACTTAGTTTTATTCAATAATTCAACATTTGTGTTTTTATTTTTATTTTTATTGAAAATCTTTTAAGTGCAAGTTTTATTGTGAAATTTCGGCAGTATGATGGCTTAACAGTGCTATGTTTGCGAATTTTAGTGCGATCACATACTTTTCTCTCTTGCTCCAGACCCAAGATTAACAGCGGAATATTGTTACCTCTTGCCGGACCCAAGTTCAATGATAGAGGTCTTCTTAAGCTTCCCGGTTATACATAAGATCTACGGGCACGGGTCTTCTTAACATGTATTTAATTGATTTTTAAATTATTTGAAATTTGTGCAATTTAATAAAATTTTAACAATATGATGGCTTAACAGTACTATGTTTTATGAATTTTAGTTCGATTGCATACTCTTCTCCTTTTAATCGTACCAAGATCGATGGAGGGATGTTGTTATTTCTTGCCAGACTCAAGATCAATGGCAAAGATCTTTAAAATTTTATCCTGATCGGATTCAAGATCAATGTGCATAGGTCTTCAAGTTTTTAAACCTAAAAATACAAAATTTCTTTAAATTTCTAAGATTAATATTATACCTAATAAAAAGTCTCAAAGTCTCTTAAATTATTTTAATTTTTTTAAAAGACTATGATTGGACTTATTAATGCAAATTTGGGCATGATTTATCTCGGTCGTCCCCTTTGACAAGACACCATAGAGCTCTATCTTGGCTCCTCTTCGTGTAATGAGGCTTAGCTGGGTAGGGCATGGTGTGGTTCTTCCCTGTTCTCTCTTATCACTCGATTGAAGCTAGAGGCTTCCTCTCTCTCTCAGGTCCTCTCCACTTAGGTTCTCTCTATCATATGCACGCAACCTTTAGTAGCCATAAATGGCTGCTCGATTGGCCTCTTATAGGCATCAAAACTTGTCGAACCTACTAAGTGTACATCGAGCCGATTGTGGGGTTGATCTTGCGAGTGGGATTGCGCGACATGGATCGAAATCATGAGATTATGCGATTGAGATTGGAGTCGTGAGATCGTGAGCCATTGTTCACAGATGCAGGTCAAAGTCGAGGGAGGGAGGCTGTGCGTATTCTTTTCCATCTCTTTTCTTGTTTCAGTTTGCAAACAAATTCATAATCCATTTGTTTAACTAGGACAATTAATTTCTTATGAGTTTTGATTATGAATTTAATTATTTTATTTTTTTCAGAATATAATTTGTGCCTATCATTTTAATAAAAATTGTTTTTGAAGATAGTTGATTGAAGGAGTCTTTTCCCAATACTACTATCCATGATCATAGCTAAGGGATTTGGCAGTTTAAAAAGAAATAAACCAAATTCTATCCTTGGATTAGTCTTCTTGGATTGATGGTTCTCATCTTAGGAGATAATTTTACCAATAATTATAGGTACTTCTAATTTGTTATGGCAGAATGTCTAGTTTTTATTAACATCTTCTTTATTAATAATGATCATCCACGAATGCTTCTTCATGAGATTGGAAATGAAGACTTTCATTATGGTTTGAACACATGTCCAGTCATTGAAGAAAATCTCTTAGATTAAATTAGCGGATAGAAAAATCATCCTTTCCTGAAATGGTGTCAGCTCCCATTCTTTATGATGGATACTTTTTGTATGGTGCATTTAATATACAAAATTTCTTGATTAAATTCATCTTTGTTTTGGAAAAATTCCACACATTTTAATTGGATCAAAACTTTTTCATGAGTTTTTCTAGCTAAAGAAACTTTATGACGAAAATGATCGTTTTCTAAATATCTTTTAAAAAGTTATCCCAAATTATTAATTGCATAATCCTCATGATTTATATCAATATTTTTTATTTTACAATCTTGATATAATAATTGGCTTTTGCCATAATGGCATCTTTTGCATATGTATTTGGGTTAGGTGATTCTCCTTGCTTTGTCTTGGGAGCAATACCATTAATTAATATATTGTCTCAAGTTAATTTGTTTGAGCTTAATAATCCAGCTCATCTACCTTGAGAAGAAGAGCCATTGTTAGAGTTTTGGGAGAGGGCGTCATCCCTTTTGGTTGATTCACTCTTAATAATACTTGCAAAAAATTCACAATTTATAAAATTGGGTAGATAATTTTTGTTCTTGTAATGTTTAATATCAAATTAAAGAATAGATAATTGAACTTATCAATTAGCAAATATTTTCTTGAAAGTTAAATTTTTAATTAGGGCTGCAAACGAACCAAGCCGAGCCGACCATGTGTGTGTTCAAGTTCAAGCTTGTTTACTATTATCGAGCTTTTTATGATAGCGTTCAAGCTTGAGCTTTTTATCATTATTGAGTTCGAGCTCGATTAGAGTTTGCTCACAAGTTCTGTTTATTATCGAGCTTGTTAATGAGCAGCTTGTTTAATGAAATAATCGAGCTTTAATCAAGCCCTAATCGAGCTTGTTCGTGAGTAGCTTGTTGAGAAATATGCATGTGTTGTATCGATTAAAACTTATTAATCCTAAAAAATAAAATTTTAAATAATACGACTCACGAACAAGCCTTAACCAAGCCGTAATGGAGTAATAATCAAGCTTGTTTACGAGCTTTAAACAATATTGTTATGAACATAAATGAACCGAACGACAAGCTGTTCAAGTTTGTTTAGCAATCGAGTATTTACAAAAGTGTTCCAGTTCATTTGATTAATCAAACGATCATGAACGAGCTCTAATGGAGCCGAGCCACGAGTAGTTTGTTGAACACTCGGTTCATTTGTAGTTCTATTTTTTATATTTTTTTGAATAGTATATTTTACGGGTGAACAATTAATTCACAATAATTTTTTTAGAAGATCATCTTGAAATTTGCAAAAATATTTGACAATAGATAACAATTATTTTTTAATGATAGAATATTTTGATTGTATTTGGTTTCATCTTTCAGATATGAACTAAAGTAATTCTTCATTATTTGAGTTCTTTGTTTGAGAATCCTCTTTTAAAATTGTTGGGATTAGCAATATTAAGGCATGATAAATTTTTATCCTTTGTTTTATTTTTCTAGCTGTCATAATATGTTGATCAGGTTATGGTGCGGTTTTCTAATTTTTCTTAATTATTCAAATGAGGTGAGACATATATGATTTGATTTTGATAAAAATTGGACAGATAATTTAATTTACCTAAAAATTGTGGTAATTATTGTTTATCTAGGATTTTATCTTGAAATTTATCTGTAAATTTTATATTTATATTGATGGAAATAATAGAGGTTTGAAATATTTTATATCCCAAAAATCTTATTTCTATTTGAAATAATTTATTTTCGATACTAGAAATGATTAATCTATTTCATGTATTAACCTTTTAAAAGTTTAAAGTGTTTGCCAATAGTATGTCATCTATATAAATGTTGATATCTTCATAATAGTTGTTGAATATATCATTTATAATATTTTGAAATTCGGAAGGAGCATTTCTAAGACTAAATGGTATTATGTTTCATTCGTAGTGTTCAAAAGGTATTGTAAACGTAATTTTATGTTGATCTTTTTTTTAAGCTGAATCTGTTAATAGCTAAAATTTAGATCAAATTTTAAAAATATTTTAGCATTGTATAATCAATTTATTAGACCCTTTTTATTAAAAATCTGGTATATTTTCAAAATTTTTAAAATTTGATATGAAATTTTGTATAATTGATTATACAATGCTAAAATAATTTTAAAATTTGATTTGAAATTTTGCTATTGGTAGATTCAATTTAAAGAAAAAGATCAATATAAAATTGCATTTATAGTAACCTTTTTAGCATTATGAATGTATAATGTTGGTCTTGAAAATGCTTATTTTGGATTTCAACATATTATGAATTATATATTCATAAACTATTAATAAAAGGATAAGTATTGTAGATAAAATTTTGCATAAACAACAATTATAATGATTTTTAGTGCATTAAATTATCGATTTGATTTTTATTAAAATCTGGTCATATATGCTGCATCTTTATTTGATAGATTAAAGATAACTCACCACAATGGCCTGATCAATATACTATGAAGGGTAAAAAATAAAACAAAGGGTAAAAAGTTTTCCATTTTTTAATATCTCTAATCTTACCAATTTCAAAATATTTTAAACCGTTGTCTTTAATTTTGCCTATGAAGGAATTCTTAAACAAATAAATTCTTTAAATAATAAAGAATTAGTTTCGTTCACATTCGGAAGATGATATCGAACTCAACCAAAATATCCTGTCATTAAAAAGGAACATTTATCTTTTGTTAAATATAATTTTGAATTTGATGTTGATCTTCTAAAAAAAATTATTGCGGATTGATTGTTTAATTGTATAACATATTGTTCAAGAAGATGTTAAAAATTTAGCATGTAAACAAATATTTACTAATTGATAAGTTGAATTATCTATTTTTGAGTTTGATATTGAGTATATTATAGGAAAAACTAATTTCCAATTAACTTTTTAATCCGTGAATTTTTGGTTGGACAATTAGGGTGTATCACTCAAAAAGGAAAGATGCCCCCCCCTTTAGAAACTCTAGAGGCGGTTCTTCTTTTCGTGGTAAAAGAGGTGGATTGTCAAGCTATAAAAAAATCTACTTGCGATAATATCTCTATGGTATTGCTCTTAAGATATATAGTAAATCAATAAATAAATCAAATAATGCAATTGTCTAATTGTGATATTAAAGTCAAATTCAAACCAATAAGAATAATGATATAATAATCATAAATGGCAACAATGATAATAATAATAATAATAATAATAATAATAATAATAATGTAATGTTAATATATTATAATCATAAATAATAATAATAATAATAATAGTAAATAATATTAATATAATAATAATAATTATAATGATAATAATAATAAAAGTAATAACAATAAGGAAGATTTATATATCTAACACCTAAAGTTAGATATTTACCTATCTAACACTTTCATATGCTCAAAAATGTACACTTCATTTTTAAAAAGTGAGTGATGATGGTATTTTAATGTGATATTGAATATTGGAGTGTTTTATATGTAAATACATAAGAATTGTGTGGTATGTATGTAAATCCCGATAGTGATAATTATGATGGTGATATTTGTACATATTTATAGGTTTCACGATGAGAGGATTTACATTAGAAGAAAGAAAGTAAAAAGCCTCATTAAAAGTGGGTAATTATATTTTCTACTTTATAGTAACTATTTTTTTTTCTCTTGATCAAAATGCATTGATTATTGTGTATGATTTGTATGTAAATGTTGAAATGATATTACATCTATTTTTATGCTTTTGTATGTGTATTAAGCAAAGTTTCTATTTGACATCAAATTGTTATTGAAAATAATATTCTTTTTCCAAGTTTATGAAATGCGCATATTAATGTGATGGTTATTTTGTTATTTTTTGATTGAATATTGCATGATCTTTCTAATGATAAGTAGAAGATATTAGAGTGTTTGCTTGTTCATGTTGACTAATGAAGTTTATCTTCTTATGATAATGATTGAGGATGAAACATTCTGGTGTATGCAAATAAAAATGAAAGGGTGTAGGGAAAGAATTGATTTTTGGGGGTAGTTTTGATTTTTTAAGGATGGAAGAAAGCTGGAACAGCAGTAAACTAAGAATAAGATAGTGAAAGAGGAGTAATAATAGATGATGAGTAAGAAACTTTAGCCCTAGAATGCTTCGGTTGTCTATGGAGTCGCTTAGGAAAGGATGTCATCTCACTAATTTAGCCTAAAATTACTGTATAGTAGTTTGCAAAAGTAAAAAAATCTCATTCAGCAATTAGGTTTAAAAGAACATACAAAGGTTATTTATAGGAATAATAGAGTCTGGACAATTTATTGGCAGCCCTTACACAGAATATCTACCGAGTCAAAAAATAAGATGAAAATATAATTGGTCTAAACAAATTAAAAGCTCTATTTGTCTGATCAAATATGACATAAAGTCTGATATCCATGATTATGATGAATCACTCGATGGGCTTCATCAATATATTCTACTCATACACTGGTACAGATTTTAGGTAAGTGCCACTGCTAAAAAAATAATTTTTTGAATTGAACATCATTCTATTGCTCAATAAGAGTTGCCTCTTAATTAGGAAAAATTGAATACGTTGAAGGAGAGTGATGGAAGCATTATCACGCATTATTTGCTGTTATACATTTAAATACTGCAACTACAAGCACAGAGCATCTTACTATGTTTGGGTGATAAGATTTATGCAGACTGATGTATCTATGTTTTAACAAGTTCAAGTTCAAGCATATACTTTTGGAGTTTACAAGAGCATCTAAAATATTCGAACCTAATAAAGCTTTACTCTTTGTTTATCGATTTACTTTTTGATTGGGCAGGAGTATGTGACGAGAAGGGAAAAAAACAAAATCGTCAAGAAAATCTCTTTCCTTTTGCCTTTTGGTACGTTGTCGCTTTGCTTTTCATTAATCTCATATTTTGTTTCTTATTAGTTTAATCTAAACTAGTTCCATTATAGGTATCAGTGATCAAAGTTCTGAAAAGAACTTGGTTGTTTCTCTTCATTGTTCACTGAACTTGCTTGAAGGTGATACTGGGTATGGATATGACAGTTTGGCAATTTGACCATCTTGTGCTAATTTATGCATTCAAAATTCCTTTGAATGATTTTATTTTTGTATCTTGGTTTATGCATTGGGGAGTTTAAATGTCAAGTTTCCAACTTGAAATCTCTTATCAGGCTGAAAAAACAATATTGTCTAATTGGAAGCGCTAATTGATGATTAATAATGCATGATTGGGTGTCCCAATGCAAGGGATCAATTCCACTTTGTGTATTGAACCTTTTATGTGAATTCTCAGGCTGCAAATTTGCAAATTGTGGAGCTCTCTTTATTCATTCTCCAAAAAAAGAAAGCTCTCTCTCTCTCCCTCTCTATTGATCTCTTGACCAAGCTTTGGCATTTTCCATATTTTCCTAAAAAGTGGGTTGCTTCAGTATTTACAAGTTCTGTTATTTGATCAGTTTTTTTTACAAAGCGTGTGATATTTTTTGAATGGTATATTACTTTTCGGTCTTTTGTGCTTTGGTCACCTTACAGTTTAATCTTTGAACTTCGAACCACTTACCAGACCTGTCAAATTTTCGTTGGACATCTCACTGATCGACAGCTCAGCATTGTAATAGTTATTTCAGCAAAATGCCTTGGTGTTTCCCAGAGTGAGAGGGGAATTAGCTCCTACTGGTCTGTTTAATTGCAGTTTGGCTGTGTGAGAGAGAGAGAGAGAGAGAGAGAGAGGCTGATGGTTTCTGCATGGAATGGGCCAGATGTAAGGTTTTAAAATTTAGGTCATATGTATCGTTTGAAGCTTTACTGGCTTCTTTGATCTATAAATAATTAGGGTGAACTAATGTCACATCACTGCATGACCTTTTCCTTATTCTGGCCAATACAGAATGTATGAATTACGATTCCACCAACATTCCAACCTCGATACTAAATCAGTAGTGAAATTGCATCTAATCAAATCATCACAAAATTGGAAATTCATATACTAATTAATTCATATCACAAAATTTAAATGAAATCTTTAAATTTTGTAAATAAATACAGAAAGAAATAGATAAGTATTAAAGTTTTTACGCAAAAAGCTTTAATCTAAAACTATACACCCAAACTGCATAAATCAATAAAACAGACTACCCACTCATCTTTTCCTCAAATTATCAACGAAGATCATGTTAAAGTTTTTGACAAAAAGTTAAAGCAGTTTCTAACAAAGACAAGAGAATAATCGTACATGTACATTTAAATTTGCGTAAGAATAAACTACGCAGAATGAATCAACTATAGAAGTAGTAATGTATCAATAATTTATCATTTAAAGTAATTTCGTTCTATATCAAATTCTTTTCCTAAATGTCATTTATAATCGATAGGTTTGACTTCATAACAAAAGGGTCATTATTTGGCTTAAAATCAAGGTGCAAGGTACAAATCATACTACTTAATACCGACACTGGACGTACTTAAGGGCTTCAACCACAATGTTAGAGTGGGGATGCTAAAGTCCCGCCACGGCTCATCTCGTAACTTTTGCTATCTGGTAGATTTCTATAACATACCTTCCTATCACAATTTTCCGACATTTCTATTTATCACATTCCGATTTAATAATTAATAATGACGTTTTAAAACATTTTCATATGCCTAACAAAATCATATGCTATTTAAAGAAAATGAACTAACCTGCTTATAATCATTGTAAATCGAATCTATAATGTCAAGACAAGATTTGTAGATTTGCATACAATGAAATATCTATATGCCATTCGTATAATTTATAAGAAGTGTAGCATACACTATAAACGAATTTATATTAAGAATTATTCTCACCTCGCCATGTAAATTGTGAGTGCCTTCGATTCCTCCTTGAGTATACAACCTATAATGAAATAACTCTTCTAAATACTTCTAAATACATGAAACTCATAAATACATTTAACACGGTAGTATCACCAGCTTAAACTACAATCTTACCTGAAATTTATGTCTCCTCATATCATCTGTCGAAACACAGGAGCACAACTCCAACGTAATCTACTAACGCCAATACTAAATCTGACAGATTAACATAAAGTTAATAAGATTCCTGTTTGCAAAATTAATGCATTCATACTAAGTGCACTCCACTGAGTCAATTATCCTTTCGTCAATTCCTCGCAACACTTCAATTCCTCAATTCTTGTGAGCCATCCTCGGAGATTTATGTATAGCATTGTATTGTACATCAATCCCAAACTACTGTTTGGCAAACGTAATTCCTAAACTAATCGGAAATTCAAAACAAATGGAATGTTTTTCACCAAACACCTCCTTATTCAACACATCTAATTTAGAAATACAATTTCACCGCTTTAAATATTTACTCAACTTCACCGCACTAATCAAAGAAGACACATTCTTATCACAAAAAAATAAAATGATTTTTCATCGCAAAATTTCACTCCTCTTCCAAATTCAATTGCAAAGTATTTGATCAACCAATCCATACAAGATAACGCCAAAATGTCTGATTGGTAAGAATTAGTTAGGAAATTGTTTATCTTGAATGTTAATGTCAACACATTTCCTATTTCAGAAAACTATCGATCACCACATTCAATAAGTAGAAATAAATAACATTAACTCCAGAACGGAAAAAGAATCGAATGAATCGAACGCAGTAATCAAACAAAATTGAACCCAAATGATGAAATTTTAAGATACCCGACACCACTTCATTTGATTCTTCGCTTGTTGGGTGGCAAAAACTGGCTTTACTTGGTTGGATGATCAAAGTTTCTTTTTTGAATTGAAGGTTTTAAAACGTGTTACGGCTTCCAAAAAATTTTTTGTTGATGCCCCTCGATAATTGTATGATTTTATATCCTTCTTCTTCAACGGCAATTTATTCCACGACGCCCAACCCCACCATGTAACATTTCGATCCAAATAAACATTAACCAAAATGTCTTTTTCCACACTTATCATAAATGATTTCTCCAATTTGTTTGCCATCAAACTTAAATTTCGAAGTCCGCTTTTCGTTTGTATGCTTGCTTGTAAATCCCATTCTTGAAAAAGTTTAACTCATTTTCAATTCTCTTAAATTTTCAACTAATACAGAGAACTCATGATCATCAGCCAAACCTTAATTGATCTCTCAGATCGTAGAAATCTAATACCTTCCGCATCGATATAGCATATATCTAGAAGAGGTGAACTCGCTTCATATCATTATAGTTTTGATCCTTGAATTAGATTGAAAAACTCAGAAACAAGTCATTGGTGGAATGAACCAATCCTTGAACACTTTAATAAAGTCTTTGATATGAGTAATGTATCATTTCAAACATTTCGTGTTGCCACCATCTTTTCGCCTTCCTTCTACAAAAAGAAGCACACTTTCTCTGTTTTCGGCAAATCATCCCATCCGAATTTTTCAATTTTAAGACCAATCTTCCACACTATAGGATCAGCGGCTCCTTGAATCTTGGTTTGAACGCGTTGAAATATCCTCAAATGTTGATCCACTTCAACTAAACTCGATTCCATTAGTCGCAGATTTTTTCATGGATACTTATCAACTACTATCACCGAACTACCCATCGCAATTCATCGATCTACCTTCACCACGCTTCAGGCCAGTATTTTACCTGTAATTATCTCAAAGATGTAGTTCGGTCGTCTGATTTAGCGACCAATCATCTAACCTTACTGCATTTCTTCGCATTAAATTAATCTGTAATTATAAAAATTATTTATTTGATACATATTTATCATATATCATGCATGCATGAAGTTAAGAATATATGGATTCCTAACCCAAAATTAATCGTCCTATAGCTCTGTATTGATCAATTCAACACTTATTCTAAATCCAAATCATGCCCGCATATGCTCATAAATCTTTTTAAAGAGAACTTTATCGCTGATACCACTTTCTCGTCACCCGCACCCCTTCCTTATTCTATCACCAATGTGTAATGAATAAGATTCGATTTAAAAACAAAATTAATTAGGAAATAAACTAATTGGATATTACAAATGGCGTCTGAATGCTGTGGGCCACATGTTAGGTTTTGGAATTCAGATCACTAATTTTCAAAGTTTGTGGGGCAAATGAAAGGGGACTTGAACTTCAGGGATCTATAAAGAACTTACCCTTTGTTATAAATTATAATTGCCTTCCTGTGTAGCCCATGCAAATCCGGATTTACTGAATTACAAGGGCCTGCTTGAGCAGCATCATAAAGCTCCTATTAAGGTGAATAATATGTCTTTTTAATCTTGCCTACCACAGGTATATGCTTTTGAAAGACTGATTTTTTCTAAAAGAAGGTATTCTTTACTTGACTTTGGCAAAAAGCATGATAGAGCAATAATGAGGATTTCAAAAGCTGATTATAACTGTGAAACGTTTTTCTTTGCTGTTAACAAGGAGCTATTCATCTTTTCTTTTTTCGGTTCTTGCTTATTTGCCTCATCTAGTGATTGGCAGATGATGAAACAAGCAACATATGGTTTGGAATACTTGAAAGCTTGATTAAGAAAATTAATTTTCAGCCTTGACAAATCAACCCTCTCATATATAATATTTAGTTTCATCTGGATTTAGTTTGTATCACTAAATCTTTGGGCTCTTTTGTTCTGCCTGTTAATGAAGTTTAACATAGCTTGGCATGCTACAATCTTAGAGTGGCCAAGCTCTAACAATGCTCACGATTTGTCAAATTGATATGCTAATGTCACTAACAGAATATGAAACTTGATGTCAGTTGGAAAATGTCTTCATCCTTCATTGCTTTGATTTTTTATTTTGCTTTTGATGCTGAAGACTGATATTATGTTCTTCATTTGCAATTATTAGATACAATTAAACTTTTTAAATTCTTTGTAACCACTAATTATTATCATTCTTAATTACTTCTGAAAGGCCACAATATGCATTAACTTAAAAGAACTCTGCCAGCTGATGTTTCAGATTTAAGATCTAGATAGTCTGAGGATGAACTACTTGAAAAATATTGTTTAACATGAACATATTTCATAACTTGTTTCATGAGCTTTATCTTGATTTCCTACTTTCTTTGTTATACAATACCATTGTGTTTTCATTAATTTAAATTAGAATTTCTTGTAATGTATTAGAACTTGGTTTAATGAAGATGTAGTTCAGGTCCAAATGAATTATCTTTTGAGTTTTTTAGAGTTATTGAGGATATTGCAATAATTTGATTAACAAATATTTTCAATGAAATAATAAATACAAAAAGGATTCAAATTATTAGACACATATTTTAATACTACTATTTAAGAATAGAAGTGATGATTAAGAATGTGATTATTATGAAGGAATCAAATCTTGGAGTTATACAATGAAGCTATGGGTGGAAGTAATTGTGGAACTTAGAATTAAGAAAATTGGCATTTTCAAAGAATTAATGTAGTGAATATTTTCAAGATGGATGACTTAAATTTGAACAACAAAAATTGAGTATATTCTATACAAAATTGGTTGTGGATATTAACCATTATCATTTGATATAATGAGAAGATAAGGTGCTGACTCAATGTGATGGTTTAAGTGTCTGAGATCCATTTATTAGAAGAAAGAGAATGTAGTACTTATCATTAATGATATATGGTTAATGTAATGTTTGTGGAGAGATCGATGTACTTAGCTTTTCACCTATATTTATTGACTTTTTTTGTGACTTTATTTGTGACCTCCATGATACATAGAAACCAATTTAATCATTATTCTAAGCATGGCTTTTGGAGTGTTATGTTATAAGAGGATATCATTGAAACCTAAAATTAAATTTGAAAGATTATAGCTAGATCAATGTTGTCTGAAATAGAGTGTTGGACAGTAAATAATATGGTTGCAAACGAACCAAGTTGAGCCGAGCACATGCGTGTTCGAGTTCAAGCTTGTTTATCATTATCAAGCTCGAGCTCGATTTGAGCTTAGCTTGAGCTTGTTTATGATTATCGAGCTTGTTAACGAGCTCGGTCTAAATTGTATTATCGAGCTTGTAACGGAAGTTCATTCAATGAAATAAGCGAGCTTTAATCAAGCTTTAATTGAGCTAGTTTGCAAGTAATTTGTTTTGTTGAGAAATCTACATGAACTGTATCAATTAAAGCTTACTAAGCCTAAAAAAAAATAAAAATTTAAAGAATATTGTTCACAAATAAGCCTAAAGCCATAATCGAGTGACTTAACGAGCTTGTTCACGCGCTTTAAATAATATTATTCATGAACATTAATGAATCGAACGATAAGCTGTTCAAGCTTATTCATTTAGCAACCGAGTATTTACAAAATTGTTCAAGCTCGCTCGATTAGTTAAACAAACGATCATGAACGAACTTTAATCGAGCCGAGCCATGAGTAGCTTGTCGAATGCTCGGTTCATTTGCAGCACTAGTAATAAGTTATTGCTTGCTACGTTGAGCATGAAAATAATTTAAGAATGATAAATTGATTATGTTAAGAAATGCTTGGAATCACTTGCATTGAAGATGAGATAATTTATAATAGAATTAGGTGATTTTGACATGCACAACAAAGGTAGAGATTTTTCCTATTATATGGGAATGTAAAGTTTTTGTTGGAGGATTAAGAATAGGTAAATCTATGCTAGCATGAATATAGTTGACCAAAATGATTTTTTGAGAATATGTTTTACATATTTAGAAGCATTCAATGATAATGCATGATAAATGATGATTCATAAATAATGTCACACCCCAAATGACCCTCTTATTCTGGTACGATGTAACAGAATATGATAATTGACAGAAAACACGCTCCAACATGTGATATTTGAACAAGTAAAGTGAAATTGTATCTCATCAAATCATCACAAACAAATTCATATATTGATTTTCTTAACTAATTAATTCATATCACATAATTGGAAGCATGAGAATCTTCAAGTAATACACAAATATAGAGCAACTAAAGGCATTAGTGTTAAAATTTTGTACGTACCCAAAAAGCTTTTATAATCATCCAAAACTATACACTCAAAACTGTACAAATCAACAAAACTGACTAGCTTCTACCCACCTCGTCCTTTCCTGAAATTATCAATGTAATATCATAAGCTAAAGCTTAGTGAGACAAATAATGCTAAAATAATAGAACAAGACATTAAAAATAATGTGCATATATGAAACGCAGAAGTAAGCGAAAATATGCTCCAAAATATAATCAACAAGATTCAGAAAGAAGACGATAAATAATTTGTCATTTCATAGGAGTCGATTATTTATTGCTTATTTAATGAAAGCAAATTTCCCTCTATATCAAATCTTTCCCTAAAATGTCATTTACAATCAGATGGTTTTGACTTTCATAACATAAGTCGCCACTCCCGTTGCCTAAAGTCAAGGTAAAGGCGGCACATACTACTGCTAACACCTCCCCGACACCAATTGGTCTGCCTAAAGGCCCCAACCTCAATGTCGAGTGGAATGCTAAGATCCCCTAAAGCGCTCATCCCATCAAAACTTTCTTTACTCAGACATTTATAACATACTTTCTTATCACAATTTCCCGACATTTCTCTTTACTCATTTAAAATTAATAATACGTATTAAAACATTTCAATATACAAGATAAGATCAATGAATTAATTAATTATTACATCAGAATCAAGAATATATAACAAGTCAAGTAATGAACATTTGTATTTGCATAAAATATGATAAGAATATCTATATGTTATTCAACGATTAATAAAATTAATAATAAATAATGCAAGATACACTGACTATAAACCTGAATTTAAATTAAGAATTATATGTCTCACCTGGTGCCGCACGCTCGACGCCTCGAAGACACAACCATAATAACTCTTCAATACATGAAATTCATAAATTAATTTAACTTAGCCACAAGCTTAAACTTCATTCTTACGAATTTGATTCCTCATATAATCTTTCAAACACGAGACGCATCAAGCATTCTCTTAATTAATGTCAATATTAATTACTTGATTAAATTAACATGAAGTTAATAAAATTCATTATTTTTAGAATTAACACATTCATACTACTACATTGTATATACATACATATTTAAATTCTCTATTAATATGCTAACATGCTAATAATATAATTTTTACACATTATTTTCATAAATTTGTTTTAAAGATATATAGTTATTTTCAATGTTATTAATTTAATCTTAAATTCTTAAGATAGTTGCAACTTATGGCAGAAATTTAAAATTATCAATAAATCAATTTACATATTCTTAAAAATTATAATACTTAATTGTGATTCAAAGCTTACCCGAACATACTCAAAATTTCCCGCAAGCATCTTCAGGTTTCCCGCAATTCCCTTCCAGATGACTACTACCCTGTTCGGTTAACCCCACTTTGCCTTATTACTCTTATTTCTTTTCAACCCAAGTCAATTACTTCTAGTTTCATCCTTTCTAAAACTCCCAAAACTGGACATTAAATAAATGAATTGGATAACTTACCAAATTCCTCTTAAATCAACTTTGCATTAAATCCTCCTAGCCACCCAGCCTCCTTCAAATTCACGGTTAACTCTCTTAGATTCTTGCCGGCTGGCCACAATTCCATTCAACCAGACCAGCCACAAGGGAATTTATTTCCTTTCTCTCGCGTGATAGCTTAGGACAGGGACCGAGAGGTTATGTAGATGGATTAGGGAATTAAATGGGAGTGTTGTGTTGTCAATATATAATGTAATTTAATTAACTCATTTACTTTATATATTCCGTGTTTAAATCTGCTCCCTAGAATTTCTACTAACAAGATCACACCGTTGCATGTGGGTTTAAGTGGAAAGTTTTGATGCTACAGTAGCAGCTCTAAAGTAATAATGCTACAAGAGTTAATTTAATAAATTAACTATGTGATAGTGGAATTAAATTTAAAACTTAGGATAATTAAATTTTAATTATAATTAAATATATTTAATATAAGTTTGTTGTTTATTTATTTATTTTCAAAATGAATAAAATTAGAATATAATTTATAAAAATATTCTTCTTGATATTTGTGATTTGAGAAAAATAGGATGTACTTTAAAATTGTGAAATTTACCTGTTTAGTGTAATTTGAGTATTACAATCCTCTCTTCCTTATAAAAATTTCGTCCTCGAAATTTCCTTGATAATCATTCAAATAGAAAGGGAAATTCTTGCCTCATTTCTTGCTCATTCTCCCAGGTGGCTTCTTTGATTGATTTGTACTTCCATTTAATTCTAACATAGAATTTGTCTGTTTTCTAATCTCTTCACATCAAATTCCAAAATCTTTTCTGGCTTCAATGCATAAGTCAAATCTGGTTGTATTTCAAGCTTTGCATATGAATCTTCTGCTCTAAATTTGTGATCCATTTTCTCAACATTGAAATGTGAAAGGCGTTGTGAATGTCTCCATGGTAGCGCAGCTCAGAATCATATCATAATCCTTTCAATGATTTCAAAGGGTCCTATGTACTAGGGCTTAATTTACCTTGACCAAATCTACTAATTCCTTTCATAGTTTGACTTTCAAAAAAATACAAATTCTCCAACTTGAAATTCTACTTCTGTTTTAAGTCGTATTTCACTGACGATCCTCTGCTTTCAATCTATCCTCGACATCTGATTTTCTCAGAAGCTGCAACAACTGACCTAAAATGTCTTTTCTCCTACACCCAACTCAATGGAGTTCTACACTTTCTACCATACAAGCTTCATACTGAGCCATATGAATGATTGGTAGTATTATTGTAAGCAAACTCGATCATGAATATGATCTTCCCAACTACCTCCAAAATCTAAAACACATAACCTCAACAAATCCTCTAGATTTGAATTATTCTTCCGATTGCATCGGCCCGGATGAAAAGCATTTAAGTGTAACTGTGCTCGCTCTAATTCTACCATAATCTGAAGTAAATCTACCATCTATCGAGACGACTTTTAACACCATGAAGCCTTACAATTTTTTTTTAACATATAATCTAGATAATTTATCAAAGTCGTATTTCGTAGTAAGAAATGCGACTTCAATCTATCCACAACAACCCGATACTATCACGGCCTTGCCTATCTAGAAATCCCATAACAAAATCCATTACAATTTTTTCTCACTTCCACTCAAGTATAGGTAATGACTATAACAATCCACCGGGTCTTTGATGCTCAACTTTAATAATCTGACAAGCTTGACATTTAGAAACATACTCAGCTATGTCTTTCTTCATACCTGGCCACCAGAATGCAATTTTCAAATCTTTATACATTTTTGAACTACCTAGATGAATAGTATATCCCGCGCCTGATGAGCCTCCTGTAAAATTTTTGTCTCAATTCAACATCACTAGGTACCAATAATTGTGAATTCTTACAATAACACCCTCTCGTGATCTACAAGAAAATTTCGCTTCTTACTAGTTTGATTTGTTCATGAATTCGATATCCACGATCCAATTTCGGCTTTGATCGCCGTAAAGTTGACTGACGAATTGATATAAATGCCCAAAGATCATCAATCTTCTAACTTTTAAGAAGATCTAATTCTCTAATCAACTCGACTTTGAGTAATTATCCAACCGACATTTCCACGGACTTGTTAATGATCACATCACATTACTTTGCTGGATAATCGAATATTTAAATCATAATCTTTAATGAATTGAGCCATCTTCTTTGTCTTAGATTCAATTATTTGTGTAAAGATATATTTAAGATCGATGATCAAAAATTTTGCATTTCACCGCAAAGTAATGTCCAAATTTTAAGAGAAACAATCGCTAACTCTAGATTAACGGATAATTTCTTTCACGGGTTTTAATTGTCTCAAGATAAATTACTTTTCGTTGGATTAAAATACAACCCAAACCTTTAAAGATGATCACTAAATATTTGGAACCCCCCGATGGAATAACTAAACCGAAGGATCAACGCTTTTTCAATCAAAACTCGCCACATTCTTGTATCAAATCGACATTCTTTCTCATTAAATTAGAGTGATTGCAATAAGAAAATCTCGACAAACTTCCTGTAATAACCTAAGCTAAAACTACGAACTTTAATATTCTTGCGCCATTCTAAAATTGCATTTACTTTCTCGAGGATCAACAAAACTCCTTCACATCGATAATGTAACGAAATGCGACACTACGCATCCAAAATTCACATTTGAAAATTGATACAATCGATTCTCGCTTTAACAACTCTAAAACAATATCGATGATTTACGCTTTCATCGCTTTAATAAATACATCAAATAAGATGATAACAAATCCCACTAATAAAATATATTAAGTCATAAAGATGAGTATTAAACCAAATGACCTAACAAGAAATTCATAATGCCCATACCGATTCCAAAAGTTTATTTTAAAAATATCAACATCTTTAACTCTAACGATGATATCCGATCTGGATCAATTTCTAAAATATGTAGCTCCAACCGATCAAATAAATCATCAATCTAGAATGGATACTTGTTTTTTATTACTTTATTTAACTCTGTAATCAATACACAACCGCGATACTCATCCTTTTCTTAACAAAAGCACGACTCCACTGGTGAGTTGTAAATCTTTTGTTCACAATTCTAACCGACACTTCAATTCATGCAATTTCTTACTAGCCATCCTGTAAGGAGATTTTTGTATAGCAGTTGTACCCGGTTGTACATCGATCCCAAACTCTACTTCTTGTTTTGGTGGCAACCCTGATAATTCCTTAGGAAATACATCAGGAAATTCAGAAACTGGAATGTTTTTCAGCTCAAACACCTCCTTATTCAACACATTTAATTTGGCAAGAAATACAATTTCACCGCTTCTTAAATATTTACTCAATTTTACTGCACTAATCAAAGAAGACACGACATTCTTATCACAAAAAAAAATGATTTTTCACCAGACATACTAAATTTCACTCTCCTTCGATTCAATTGCTGAAAGTATTTGATCAACCAATCCATACGTATAATGTCAAAATATCTAATTGGTAAGATAATTGTAGAAATTGTTTATCTTGAATGTTAATGAACAACACATTTATTTATTTCAAACCATGAAAGACATCACCACATTCAATAGGTGTGAAATAACTAAGATCAACGAAAAAAGAATCGAATGAACGAATGCTAAGACTGAATCAAAAGAATCAACCAAATGATATGAAATTTTAAGCATACCGACTACTTCATTTGATTCCTTCGCGGTGATGGCAAAAAACTCGCTTTTACTTGGAGGGTTGGTTTTACACTCAAAGTCTTTTTTTGAATTGAAGGTTTCGTGATAAACGTGTTACTTGGCTTCTGCTTTCAAAACTTTCTTTGTTGACTGTCTCGATAATTGAATGATTTTATATCCTTCTTCTCCAATGCACTGCTGATGACGCTAACTTCACCACATCTATAAGATTTCATCCAAAACATTGTCCAAAATGTCTCTTTCCACACTTATCACAGATGGTTTCTCCAATCAATTTGTTTTATTATCAACTTAAATTTCTTGCTGAGAATCGACTTTCTTTCAAAGCTTTTGCGCACCATAATCCTAATATTGAAAAGATCAACTCATTATCAATCCTATCTTTCAACACGCGAATCTTCCGCCACTATGGATCACCTCCCTTGAATGCGTGGCTTGAATGAAAATATTCTCAAATGCCGATCCACTTCAACCAAACTCAAATCTGCTACTTTAGATTTTTCAATATATCGCTTATCAACTATTCGGAAATCACCAACTACCCTGCAATTCCTATACCTTCACCACTCGGTTGTATTTCACCCATAATTATCTCCATGTAGTCGTATTCTGTAGCTATAGACCAATTCATCTAACCTTTCTAGTATTTCTTTAGGCAAATTACTCTGTAATTACAAGAATTATTTATTTGATACATATTTATCATTTAATATATCATGTATGCATGAGGGTAAGAATATGTGGATTACTAATCCAAAATTAATCATTCTATAGCTCTGTATTGATCAATTCAATACTTATTCTAAATCCAAATCACGCTCTATCATGCGCCATCACTTTTGCTCGATATACTTTCTCATACCCCAAATGACCCCTTATTCTGCGAGGCGTGTAATGTAATATGATGACAGATGATTCTACCAACACGCTCCAAAGATGCGATATTTCAAATAAGCGTGAAATTTATATCATCAAATCATCACAAACAAATTCATATATTGATTTTCTTAACTAATTAATTCATATCACGTAATCGCAAGAATCTTTTACACAAATACGTAATAACCAATGAGACATAAAATTTATGCACCAAAAAATTTTTTATAATCTTCCAAAACTATACACCCAAAACATAAATCAATAAAACTATTCTTCTATCCAGCCCCTGCAAATTATCAACGAATATCATAAAGTTTTAAAGGACAAATAATGCTAAAATAATTTTAGAACAAGACATTAAATAATGCAGACGTATACGAAACTGCGAAAAGTAAGAGTGGTAAAGTATGCAAAATATAATCAAGATCAGAAAGAAGATCAGATAAATAATTTGTCATTTCAGAGTCGATTATTTATTCGTTATTTAATAAAAGGAAATTTCTATATCAAATCCTTTTCCAAAATGTCATTTACAATCGTGATGGTTTTGACTTTCATAACATAAGTGCCACTCTACCGTCAAAAAGAAGGTAGCGGTGGTTATACTACTTGCTTCAACTCGACACCAATCGGAGGCCCCAACCTCAATGTCGAGTCGTGAATGCTAAGATCTCCTAAGAGCCATCTCGTCGAAGCTACCGCTGATTATTATAACAAAGTTTTATCATATTCACATTTTTCTCAGCTTATCACATTACTTCATTTAACAATTAATAACGACGTTAAAATGATACGATAAGAAGATCATATGATATTAAAACAATTGATAATTGCTTTATAATCATCAGAAAAGAAGATATATATAAAGGACAAGATTAGATTTATAAAATATGCGGAATATCTATATATTCATACTATTAATAAAATTAGAAGATTTTATAAACGCGATACACCGCGACTATATAAACCGAATTTAAATTAAGAATTTTATGTCTCACCTCAAATCGCGGATGATGTGCTCGACGCTTTCGAGTATAACCTATAATTGAATAACTTTTCAATACAGAAATTCATAAATTAATTTAACTTAGTACAAGCTTAAACTTTATATTCACGTTGATTCTTGATTGATTCCTTCTATAATCTTTCAAACACAAAGCACCACGCATTTTTTAACTAATATCAATATTAATTACCTGATTAAATTAACATGAAGTTAATAAAATTCATTATTTTCAGAATTAATACATTCATACTACTACATTGTATATACATGCATATTTAAATTCTCTATTAATATACTAATATGCTAATAATATAATTTTTACACATTATTTTCATAAATTTGTTTTAAAGATATATACTTATTTTCACTGTTATTAATTTAATCTTAAATTCTTAAGATGGTTGCAACTTATGGCAGAAATTTGAAATTATCAATAAATCAATTCAGCTAACATATTCTTAAAAATTATAATACTTAATTGTGATTCAAAGCTTACTCGAACATACTCAAAATTTTCCCCAAGCATCTTCAGGTTTCTCGCAATTCCCTTCCAGATGACTACTAGCCTGTTTGGTTAACCCCACTTTGCCTTATTCCTCTTATTTCCTTTCAACCCAAGTCAATTACTTCTAGTTTCATCCTTTCTGAAACTCCCAAAACTGGACATTAAATAAATGAATTGGATAACTTACCAAATTCCTCTTAAATCAACTTTGCATTAAATCCTCCTAGCCACCCAGCCTCCTTCAAATCCACGGTTAACTCTCTTAGATTCTTGCCGGCTGGCCACAATTCCATTCAACCAGACCAGCCATAAGGGAATTTATTTCCTTTCTCTCGCGTGATAGCTTAGGACGGGGACCAAGAGGTTACCTTGGGGTATGCTTTTTGCTGATGACATTCTTCTTGTTGATAAGACTAGAGAGGGAGTCCAACAAAAACTTGAATTATGGAGGTCAACTTTAGAGTCTAAAGGTTTTTGTTTAAGTAGATCTAAAACTGAATATATGAGTGTAATTTTAGTTGTAGAAGTTTTAGTGATAGTGTCTTGGTGAAGTCATTAATAAGAGTGGCGATTGATATTTAGGCTCTATTGTTCAAAATGATGGTGAAATAGATGGAGATGTTATTAGTAGAATTCAAGTTGGATGATTGAAGTGGAGGAATGCATCTGGCCTATTATGTGATAGAAAAGTTCCATTTAAACTTAAGGAAAAATTTTATAAGATGGTGGTAAGACCTGCAATGACTTATAGGTGAATGTTGGCCAAAAAGAGAGCATAAGACTAAGTTAAGTGTTACAAGAGATGAGGATGTGGATGAGTTTTACTCTAGAGATAGAATACAAAATGAGTATGTTGGGAAAAAGTTTGAGTAGCCGTGGTAGATAAAATTAGGGAGAGTCATTATACGTCGTCCGTCCAGATCGATTAGGAGAGTATGCATTAGATTTGTTATGTTAAGAAAGGTAGAACCCAAAAAAGACTTGGTTAAGATGTAAAAAAATGATCTTAGTATCTTGAATTAAAAGAATTTGACACATACACAATGGACGGAGGATTCATGTAGACCCTACCTATGGGATTTGTTGTTGTTGTTGTACTGTATATATTCTATGTTTAAATCTGCTCTCTAGAATTTTCACTAACAAGATCACACTGTTGCATGTGGGTTTAAGTGGAAAGTTTTGATGCTCTACAGTAATAATGCTACAACAGAGTTAATTTAATAAATTAACTATGTGATAGTGGAATTAAATTTAAAACTTAGGATAATTAAATTCTAATTATAATTAAATATATTTAATATAAGTTTGTTGTTTATTTATTTATTTTCAAAATGAATAAAATTGGAATATAATTTATAAAAATATTCTTCTTGATATTTGTTATATGAGAAAAATAGGATGTACTTTAAAATTGTGAAATTTACCTGTTTAGTGTAATTTGAGTAGTACATAATTATGATAAGGCTATTGATGATGATTAATTTTCAATTAAATTAAATATGATATTTTTATTTTCTATCTTCAGATGTGCTCTTTGGCCCTCAAGCCTTTTTTTGTCGGAGTTTATACTTTCTTATCCGAGGTTGTTCTCAGATAAGGTTTGCTTTGAGGTAAGCTTGACTTTTCTCTTACTCCATAATTCCTATGTTTTTTTTTGTATTCGTGGGACTATAATAAATTTTTACTAATAAAAACGTTAATATGTTTCAAATATATATTTTTGTTCCTCATTTTAATGGGGAAGCTTTCATAAGGTCATTTTGGTGGTTCTGCTGCTAAAAACATAATCATAATTGCGTTGATGGGTGAAATGAATGATTCACATAAACCGTGCATTAGAGGGTCTTTCAGAATTCAGTTCGTAAAATATATTGATAAATGGTTTTCCAATTTGAATAAGAATCGGACCAAAAACATTCATGATTAAATATTTTGGGAGCTTTTTTGGCTTGCAAGGCCAAGCAAAGGATGTTGCTAGAAGTATGTATTAGGTAACAATCCTCTTTAGGTCAGGTATGACATTTGTTGGATGTAGACATGTCTCTACATGTCTTAAGATTTACCAGTTATGCTAGCATGTGTCCTTTTTATAACAGGCATTACTAGGAGATAGCTTCAAGGTGCGATATACTTTATCTAACTGGCCAGTTCAATGGTAATGGCCTTCTTCAGTCCTCTTTAATTAGCATGAAACTTCAATTCCAGGTGATGCGTTTGATAAATGATAATTAGATGTGTAAAAAAACTGTTTTTTTAATCATTTGAATACATCATAGGTTATGTTTGAATCATTTCATGTTTACCTTTTGGATTCAACAATTTTAACAGTATTAGGTTATTTGTGGAGCTTTTGTTTTGGCAAATACTTAGACTTTGTGCCTATTTTTTTTTTTATGAAAGATCAAACTTAGAGTTATTATTGTTACCAAGTTTATATTTGAATGAATAACCGTATATGATGTCTTATATTTTATTAAATAAAAGCTTATCATGTCCCTAGCACATTTTATCCTAATTTTTATCCATCGTCTTATTGCATTTTGATGTTTGTGTCTTTCATGCCTTATTTTGACTGCTCTTGATCAAGTATGAGATGTGCTGAAGGCAGATGACACATATTTTCTATCTGGTCCCAAGCCGCTGATGGGAAAAGTGGAGGATTTGTTGTTGTCGACAGCTATAACCATTACACTGACCACTAGTCCCTGATCATTTGTTGTGCGAGTTGGTCCTTTGCCACTCGCCAGTAGTCAATGAAAATTCATTTTGTTCATAGTTGACTAATTCACTAAATGGATTGAGACTAAGGCACTTGTCAAAATTGCCTCCTAGGTAATAAAAAAAATTATATGGATTGACTTCATCTGCAGGTACGGACTGCCCATAGCTATCATTGCCGATAACAACTCCCAATTTGCTGATATGACCGTGAAGGAGTTTTGCAACTCTCATGGGATTTGCGTTAAATTTAACTTTGTACATCACCCTCTAGCAAATGACTAAGTCAAGCCACCAATACGCAAATCCTCAATTTATAGAAGAAAAAAATTAAAGATGCTAAGATTAAGTAGGCGAAGACGCTACCCTCAGTACTTTGGGCTCTCAAGACAACACCCTCTGTAGTAACTAGGTAAACACCATTCACGCTATCCCATCGAGTAAAATCCTTACCATCGATCAAGTATGAATTACACAGTCAGCGAGTCATGTTGCTGTCAACTTTGATCAACAACTTGCTAGGTGGGAGAAACAGAATGGAGAAGCAATAGAAACAACACTTGATTTGCTAGAGAAACTCCGAGCTCAAGCGTTTTTGAGTCGAGAGGAAATCAAAAAAAGAATGGCAAGTACTATAACAGTAATGTCAACGAGAAAAGTTTTCGGCCAGGTGACTTCGTACTGAAGAAAATAGATGTTGCAGCTCACCGGAATGCATTCGACAAGCTCGTCTCAACATGGGATGGTCTGTATCTCATTAAGAAGCAAGTTGGATCTGGTGCTTGTTGCATACTCATTCGAGGAAGCTCTAATAATTCAGAAGTGTGCAGGCCCCTTTTAGTCGGCAAGTCTTAGTGTGCTCCCGTACAAAAACCCATGTGCCTCTTTGTTGATTCGAGTATCACGTGAGGCGAGGTACATCCAAGGCGATTAGTCTGTACATATAATTGCAAATGCCCAACTTTGGCAAGTACAAGAAACAAAACACTATAATAAAATAATTGTTATAGTAATATTAGGTGAGTAAAAGATAATTTTCTTTTATTATTAACAAAAGAATTACTTGTGGAGAGTACATATAGTGCCCAAAAAAGTAAAAAAATATACACTTAATCTCTTTTCGCTCACATGAACAAATAACTAAAAAGCAAAGGAAAATGCTAGTCCATGGCATTTGCCCCATCATTATCTTTAGATTCCAACATTGTGAGGATGTTGTCGAAGTTCAGGAACAACCTGCCAAGCTCTTGGTTTTCGACTAGCTTTTGAACTGCAAACTTCACGTCGTTCAAGAACTTGGACCTCAGAAGGCCCTAGTACTCCTCGATTTCCAAGTAACCAGCTCACAATAGTTCCATCTCCTTCAACTTCGGATCTCTTTGGCGAGGTTCCTCCTCTCAACTTGTGAGCTCAGTGACAACCTTCTCTTTCTTCTTATTATAACTAGCGAGTTCAACTGGTAATTTATTCACCTTCTCCTTGGATGCTAATAAGACTTGTTCAATAACCTTATGAAGATTGAATTCCTAGTGAAGCGACTCCCACGTCGAGTTATGCTTTTTTGCATTTTCGCTAGCTCTCCCAGCATCTTCACATACTCTTCCCACAAATTGAAGGTCGACTTCCATTTTAGAGCTTGGACAGTCATTACCATATAGTGCAACCGCTTGGAAGGAATAGAATCAAGACACTGATGGACATCCCAAGAGTAGATGATGTCACCTATGTTAAAGGAGGTACTAGAAACCTTGCCAACTTATGGGTCATAATTTCCCCTCTCCATCTTACGGGCTATAGAAGGGCCAACCTCTTCAACCTTATCTTTCTCCTTGCATTACACCTTTTTAAGCGGGACTTGGGGAATTGATGGCAGCATCACTTAGTCTCTTCTTTGACACAATAGGCGCCCTGACCTTTGGTGCAACAACTCCAATTCCTGGACTCGCATTTGGCACCCTCACAGCCAGCACTATGGGCACTATGGCGAGAGGTATTGTCTCATTATTGTCCCTGCAGATGACCCTTATGCTAGGGGTCAATCAGTGTAGAAGAGGATGACTCGATTGGACACGATTCAGCACGTTGACGTCTTCTGCGGGCAAGCAGTGAAGGTGTATGTAATCAAATCATCTAAACTATTTGCGATTCATATCTTACGTAACTTAATTCATAATACAAATCTTTGGGCGTGAAATCTTTAAATAAATACAGTAAAGACATTTAATTTTATGCATCAAAAGCCTTTAAACCCAAACTCTGATTAACAAAACTACAAACTCGTCTTTTCAGTCAGCGGTAGCGTCGTAAAATTTAAAAGGCAGTGAAAGAATCTTAAAACAATTTCATCTGAGCGGTAGAAACAACCGTGCGTGTATATGTAAATTTGTAAAGCGTAGGTAAAGCATCTAGAATGTAAAATTATAAGCGAACAATATCTTTGTAGGTCTTTGCGAAAAAAATATATGGCGAATAATATCTTTGTAAGTTCATCGTATCGTCGATGTCGAGCTGATTTTCATTAACTCATTTCGGTTCTCGATTATATCAAATCATTTTCATTTTCTAGAAATGTCATTTATAATTGCTTAGGTTTTAACTTTCATTCATAGTCACGGCGTCTAAAACAAGTAGGTAAGAGGCCGAGCATACTACATACCAACGACACCCGGTTGGACGACTAACACCAATCTCAAATGCAGTCGGGGATATTAAGATCCCCAATCACGGCTCATCGTCGACTTTTCTTTATCTGCGATTCGCGTGTATAGCCTTCCTATTTCCATTTCGCATTTCTCGCTCGCATTAACATGTTTTTGTCATTTCTATATGCGCTGAAATCAATCTTTGTAGCATAATCATGTAAATCATAAATCACGTCGGTGTAATCAACATTTATATATGCATTCACGAAATCTATATTTTATATATCGTTCATACAATTTAAGTCGTAGAAACAATGACATACATAAGAAGAAAGCGAATTACATTAGTATATGTCTCACCCGATTATCAGGTCGGTGCGTGATGTGCACCTCGATTCCTCCTCGAGTCACATAATAAAATAACTTTTCTAAACACATCTCTATAAATGAAACATAATGAACACCAATCTTACTTGAAATAGATCTCTCTCATAAGCTTTGGAAACAGGATGACTCAAAGTAATTTCCAAAGAAATCTCACTATTCCGCTGATCAATAAACTAAAATTAACAAACCATATCAAATCCTCATGATAATTCTACCACTCATAGCGGTTGAACTCCTCAATCACGCATTTCAACGCCAAGGAAAATTGAAAGAAAAGGGATAGGGGAAAATTAGAACTTACAAACTTCCAAGTTTCCGTCGACGAGCAGAATTCCCTCGAGCCGATCGGTTCACGGAATTTCCCCCAAACCGAGCGGCTTACGGGACTTTCCAACCCGACCCGAGCAGTTTACGGAACTTTCCAACCCGACCCGAGCAGTTTACGGGACTTACTTGTGCGGTGCGGCGTTTCCAAACGGCTGAATTCGCTTCCACCGAATCTGGCAGTCGAGCGGCCGCACGATTCTGGGCTTTGCGGATCGAAGTGTCAGCAGACGACGGCAAGCGATGAAAGCGGCGGTTCTGGTGGAAGCCTGAACGGATCGTCGTTCGTCGTTACGTCACGGAGGTTGTGTCCGGGAGCGACGCCGATTCAAGCCGAGGAAGGAAAGGAGGAGGAAATCCGTCGATGCCGAAGGAACGGGAGCGGTCTCGATCTCGCAGCGTGAAGGAAATGAGGCCGCGGGAGGGAAGGAAGTGAAATAGGAAGCCGCGGGAGAGATCTAACCGTCCACGCGTCGAGTGGCTTAATCCGGCCGATGCATGCGAAGCACCTAGATGCTACAGTAAACGGTTTAATTAGCTAAAATAAAAATTAATTTCCTCTCCCCATGGCGACTTGAGAGATGACTCACCTAGGATTAGGAAGGCGAGTACTTCAAGGTCAGCAGGGTAAACAACTGAGATGCCATTACATACATAGAAATTAAGGTATCAATTGATAAATTTTAATGTGAAAAGAAAATGCAGTGAGTACTTACAGTAAATGATTTCATAAATTTGGCTAGCTCTCAAGAAGTGGCTAATGTTAATTGTTTGGCCTTTCAATTTTTGAAGAGACGTCTCCTCTTATGGCGTTGGCTCCTCAACCACCACTTTCTCTTTATCAAAGGTGATTGGCTTTCTCGGCACATTCCAATCAATCAAACACTTGATGAATAGGAACATGACTCACCAATTGCTCTCCTTACTCACCAGGCCTGACATCCTCAAGTGAATAATTAAGAATTGGATGGTGCCTTCTTGGTAACCTTTAACAAAAAGGCGAGGCAAAATAGTTTCAAGCTCCATAGGAACTCTTTCCACCTCAACAGGAAAAATAGAAGTCATCATACTTACTATAGAGTTCGACAAGACCTGAGCCGGCAGTCCCCATAAAAATTCAAGATCTCAGTTAATTCAACACTCAATGGGGATTGAAGGCCGAAACGGAAATGGTCAACGGGAATGTACAGTTCATTGTCATAGACATTATTAATCCTTTTGTTTTCATGTGCTGCCTATACAAAAAAATTACATTGCTATAGCATGTCATGCGCTACGATGACCTCCTTATGCATATGTTTACATGCGTTGTAACAAAGACTGGTACTATTCAGCTAATTGAATATACCTCCAACATCTATTCAGGTTTTCTATATGCTAGAATAGAGCGAGTGATATACTCAGTCACCTAAATGTACTTGAAATAATGCATAACACAATTACATAAATCCAATATACTCAAATTATTTTAATTAAGCACAAGCTATTCAAGACATATCATTTAATTTTTTCTACATAGCATCTAAAACTAATCAAAATTTGTAATAAAAAACATAACTACATCTATAAACTTATCTCAAAATTTTTATCTTATAATAACTTTTCATCAAAATATAATCACAAAAATGAGCTTGATTCTAGTCATTCTCAACCTTTTCTTTCTCCTTTCTTGTAATAATAATTATAACAATTCAATTAGTCCCTTGACTCGATAAGATAAATAAATCTAATACAAAATTTAAATTCTAAGGAATCAAAATCAATATGCATGCTAATCATAAGTGGCATAATAAAAAATTGATTACATGTGACCAACAATGCTATAATAGTTTGAAAATTTAAACTTTGATTTCATAAAGACTTGTATAAGAAAATAGCAATATATTGGCACATGTAAATTAATTACAACAAATTCATTTTAGCTTTAGAATGTGTCATATATGATTATCTAGGTTATCGACCATCATAAATCTAGCCCATATACTAAATCATCAAGTTCAATAGAGTTCAGGTGAAACTCAACATTATCACTATTGAAATATATTGAGAACCCTTTTGTTTCATTAAAGTCCTTTTTGCCCCACCTACACATGTATCACAAACGTATTGCTGTCAATTTGTTTCTCATGACAAGATATTTCTCAGCTCTGCATATTTTTATAGTTGAACATTCCAATAAACATGTGATTCCTTTTAAATATGCTAAATAATTGCATATGCAAATGAGTAATTTCCATGTATCATATGCTTTCATTTACATGTCACCAACAAAGAAGACATTTTATAAAATCAAAATACATTTAATTGCAGGGTTGTATTAACAATAGATTCATATGGTTATTTGCACATGAATAAAAAACTGTAAAAGTAAATGTCATAATTAGAAGAACTTTCATTGCATTGCAATTATCACGCTATTTTATGCATACAAAAACACAAAAATGAAGAAAATATGCTTTCTACATTTGTATTTCCAATCTTACCCACTTGATGATTTACCCATGCTAATTGAACTCCCTGAAACTTTCTTCTTATATAAATGGTGTTAATGTTACTCATACATGTAATATCCATTTCATTAATGCCTAATTAAATTTTAGTTTCTTGAGCATCCACTTTCCTTCGTGATGCAACTAGGATAAGCCACTCGCTGCGTGGACGGTTAGATCTCTCCCGGCTTCCTATTCCTTCCTCCGCGCCTCATTTCCTTCACGCATAGATCGACTTCCGCTCTTCGATCGACGATTTCCTCCTCCTTTCCTTCGGCGAATCGGTCGCTCCTCAGACCAACGCGAGCCGCCGCCCCTTCCTTCGGCTGACGCCGCCTGAACCTCCGGAACGAACGCTAACGCGACGATCCGTTCGGCTTACCAGAACCGCTGCCCTTTTCAAGACGGCTGACGGTCGTTCGTGACCGACTACGCAGGTTCGAGTAACCTGGCCGGGACCTCCGACTCGGAAGCGACCTTCGCCGACGCGACAGTTTGTCCCAGAACCGCGACGGGTTGGGAAAGTCCCGTAATCGGTTTTGAAATCCCGTGAACCGACGGCTCGCTTGAACCGACTCGGCTGGGAATTCTGCTCTGCGACGGGAAACTAGGAAGTTTTGTAAGTTGCTAATTTCTTTCCCTATCCCTTTTCTTCAACTTCTTCCTTACGCTGAAATCGAGGAGTTCTAAACCGCTTTGGCAGTGAGTGGTAGAATTATGGGGGGATTTGATCGACAATGTTTGCTAATTTTAGTTTATTAATTGAAGCGTAATTAATAGGACGTTAGAGATTTCTTTGATTACTTTGAGTGCATCCGGTGTTCCAAAGCTTATGAGACATTAGTTCGTAAGATTGCAAGATTTCGTGTTAAGTTACTTATGAGTTTTCATGACAAGTGCTAAGAGTTATTTTATTATAGGTTGTGCATCGAGGGATCGAGGTGCACATCACGACACCGAATGAAGTGAGACATAATCTTAAAGTAAAGTCGCTTTACGCCTATGCACGCCAGCTTCTACCATCGCCAGATAAATCATACGAATGACATGATTGGCCATATCAATATCCGTCATATTGAATGAAATACAAATGTTTAAGATATGATGATGACAGATTAATGATTACAATGACATAAAAGACGCTTAGTTGAAGATATGATTTCATGAAGATAGAAATGTTTTACACGTTAAATGCAAGAATGTGATAAAGGGGAAATGTCGTGAAAATTGTGATAGGAAGGTTATAATGACGATCTGCAGACAAAGAAAGTTCGACGATGAGCTGATTAGGGGATCTTAAGATCCCGACTGCATTTTGAGGTTGGTGTCGTTAGTGTCTAACGGTGTCGGTCAGTGCAAAGTATGGTTCGAGCCCCGCTACCTACTTTTTTTTTAGTCGAGGTGGACGACCCTTATGAATGAAAGTCAAAACCAAGAATTATGAACATTTCTAGAAAATGAAAATGATTTGATATAAGAATCAAATGAAAATCACTGCTCGACATCGATTGATACGATGAACTTACAAAGATATTATTCATTCAGTTATTTCTACAAAGACTTACGATATTGTCTTCTGCACATTCGCAGAGTATAGTTTACCTACGCTTTTACCAAATGAAATTTACATATACACGCACGTTCTACTCTCTGATCGATTGTTTTAGACTCTTCTGCCTTTACTTTACGATGTTATCGTTGAAAATTTCGCGATTTGGGTAAGTAGCTTTGTTAATCAGATAGTTTTTTGGGAGACGCATTAAATTAAATGCCTTTATCGCTCAGATTTATTTAAAGATTTCACGCTCCAAGATTTGATGTTTAATTAAGTTAAGTAGATAAATCAGATATTTGATTTGATTAGATACACCTTTCACTTGCTCGTTCTGCGCTGTAACGCATGACCATGTCCAATCGACATCCTATTCTGTTCCACTCATGACCCTAGCATAAGTCATCTGTGACAATACAAGTTTATAAACCTATAACCTTGATAAAATCAATTTTCAAAAATACAAAATTAAACCAAAATACTTTCTCACCTTAACATATTTTTCCTTCCTCTTTTCTTCTGCCTCTCTTTCTTCCCTTTTATTTTTCTTTCTCTTCTTTTCCCTTCTCTATTTTCTCAAAAATAATCTCTCTGAATGCATTTCACCAAAGAAAAAAAGAAAAAAGAAAGAAACATGTGCTGCTATTACTTAAGTTAAAATAATAAACTTTTTTTTATATAATTTTAAATATATTTTATAAAATATATTTAATATCCTCAGCCATCACAACTGTTGAATCTCCATCCACTACTGCCTGTTTTGATAAGTGAAAATTTTCAAATTTACACTAACTGCTACAGTAATCGTGACCAGTAATTTAAATAAAAACTTGGGGATAATATTTATCAAACGGAACTAATTCCATATCTTTCTTGTCTTTGAAAATTAGTATATAGTTTTATATATCCAAATGATCATTTTAAACAGTAGAATGCAAGGAAATGATTTTTGTGAATGTTGAAATTTTGGGTATAATTTATTTGAGAGCACAATAGGCATGGAGGTAAAATTAACTAACTATGCAAAAAAGAGCGAGTAATTAGCTCAACAAAAAGAATATATAATATACCACTTGGTAGAGGATAACAATGACAAGGTACATACATTTTAGGTAAAACTAGTTGACAAGTGAGGAAACTTATACATTATTAATACACAACATTTACAATACATTTGTTATTTCAACCCATTACAAAGAGAGACTTCCGCTTATGATTGTGTGCATTAGTCATTATATTAATCATTAAAAGAAAGACTTACCTTGAAGGCTGTGCACTCCCCCATATATTATTTATTATGAAGAAGATTATATTTTCTAATCTGTCTAAGAACAAGATCCAACAACTACTTAGGAGAGATATCTCCTTTATTCACTAGGTACCCCAAACAAAATGGCCGCTTGAGATGAATTGGGCTGACCCAATTAACTCGATTATTTTATTTCCTAAACTCAAAGGTACTATTGAACATGGTAATATTACCAAAACTTCTCATGGCCATCTTCCCCTCTTGTTAAAAATACTTATTCATCTTTTATTATTTAGTAATTATTTTTATCAAATTTCTTCAATTCACTTGATGTTATAAATTATGGTGGATTTATTATTTCTGCATTAATGTTTATTTCAATTACAGCATTTTCTTTTCCTTATTCTTCTTAAATTTAATCAATACTTTTAATTGTTGCTGTAATTTTGTTTCCTTTCGAGAATATTTAGGTTGGTTCTGGTGTAGGTTTGGTTGGTGTCGTTCTTGCACATGTTGGAGCCTCAATGTAAGTTTGCCATATACCTTTATTATGGAGAAGTTTAAAAAATTTTCCGAAGAAATTTCTATGCATTCATTCAGTACCTTTTATAAATGTTTCTGCTGTGCATTGATTTCTTGGGGGTGAATTTGTTTCCTATTACCTTCGGATTCATATATTAGTTCTGTAGGCTGTGTGAATTTTGTGGAGGGATTTATTTGAATACATAAATTGATACTATCTTTATCTTATTACATGCAAAATCGTGTTATGTGCTTGACAATGATACTATACTAAAATGTCTGGTTAAAATTTTCTTTTTTTTATTTTACTTTGGGATCATGTTGTCCTGATATAGTCTTATTTTAATCCTTAGGATATATTTGGCTTTATTTAGGTTAACCAATGACCTTGATTTTCTTATCGTTCATTACTAGGCTTGATTTTGAGCTTGATTTCCTGCCTTGCCTGGTTGACACCGCTTGTATTTCTCTATGATGCATATGCATGCATTAATGCTAAACGGGCTGGATCAAGACTAGTGAAGGATGAGAGCCTTATACTATTTTAGATAAAAGGATAGCTTGGAGTTTTTTTAATGTGATTATATGGAAATTATGTATTAATTATCATTTTGAAGATGCGAGGATTAAGACTAGAGTGTGAAGGTTTTATTATGGACTTGCTTTATTGTAACCACAATATCAAAGATTATTATGTCTGTTCATCCAAAAAAAAAAAAAAAAGAAATATCCAAGTTTACTTGAGAGTGCCAAACTTCTTGGCAATGTTGTAAGAGCATAATGTGGATAGCAAACACCGACCAGTTTGGTTATTTTAAGGTATAAAGCTAATCCAATGCTTGTTAACAATGCAAATGCACAATAAAAACTAGAGGAGTACGAAATGGGGATAGAAACTTTTTTTTGAGGATCCCTATTGATCTATGAATTAATATAATGATACTTCTGTGTTGAATTTTTATTTATTTTCTAGTTATACATCAAGTAGATTGTTGTATTTTGCATGTGTTTTGTTGTTGATTGCACCTAGTCTTTTTTTCCCTTCCTTCTCTAGGCCTTAACTAGACCTAGAACAACAGTATGAACAATGTCAGGGGACATTGAAAGGTTGCTTAAGAGGGTGATAGAGCAATAATGACAATGGTAGCAAGCTTGGTTGGTTGCTGGAAGGAAAAAGTAATGACTATTGGAGAGATGGGAAGGTCAACCAATGACTGCAAGTTAGGTGGGAAAATGGGAGAATTTTGGAACAAAATTCAATGTCTTTCATTGTCATATTAGGGATTTTTTATGCAATTAAAAATAAGTTTTAATTCTGTTCAATCCTAGTTCTTCTGTATAATTTAAGGAAATTTTATCTTCAAATGACAAGTTAGGTAACATCAAATTAAAAGCAAAATGCAACATATTTATCCCTATCTTTTTCTATCTCAAGGCTAGCCTGTTCAAGTTAGGATCTAGGTCTAGTTGGACAACATTTCTGTAGACATTCCCAGCCTTTGGCATATTTTTCTGACTTCCATTGCTTCCATGTAGTTGGTGCTCATGTCATTATTGTCTCGCATTTTGTGTGTGAGTGCTAGTCATTGATCTCAAAATGTCTTCTTGATATTTGTCCATCTAGGACTTACACCTTCCATCCCAGTCGATTGGGAACTGATTTTCTCGTCTATATGTACCATTTTCTCGCTTAAAATCTATGCCTCATCTACCTACATGCTTATAAAGCTGCATTGGTTGACATTCTCTCCCCTCAATATTTACTCTTCTCCTCTTGATCTCACAACCTCTACAGTTTCAATTGATCCCCAATTCGGTTCTCGCTCTGCTACCTTATCAATGTCTACATACTTTTGAGGCTCCTACTTTCGTTCCTTTGAAAGTTGTGCCTTCTTTTGGACATCACTCTCATTCCTTTCAAATATTGTTAGTGGTTTGAATTGTTTAAGCTTTCATTTTTCTCCTCCCTCATCAATAATCCATAGCACCTCACCATAAGCTTCTTTCCACATATTAAGGCAATCTTGTGCTCATCTTCACGGAACAAATCTCTAAACTTGCTAGGTTTTGTTTTTTTTATTGCTTAAAATTATTGTTGGGCTAGCTCATTCTGGAAGTTATTTTCAAATTGGTGTGTGATTTACACTTTGATTATTGATCTTCTTGTTGGGTTCATTGATCTTCACGAGTCATTATAAGACCATCTTCTGAAGCATACCACACCGAACTTGGCGGTTCTACCATATCAATGGCTACTTGATACATATGCTAAAATGGTCTCCCTATTTCAACTTTTCTGAGGAACTAGTTATTTCTTAAATTTTGATTGCTTTCTCTCGTCTTCACTTACACTATTATTTTAACAAAATTTATCTATATTCCTTGGATATATATATTTGTCAAATCTTTTGCAAGTGGATAATGCTACCACTCACTTTTTTTAGACTTTTAGTGCTGAATTAGACAATTTTTAATTTGATAAGGTGTGAATTTCGTCCTCAACTTTATTATATTGGCAAAGAGTTGAATTTTGAAGTATTCCATCATATTGTTCATCCTATACAAATTTATGGCAAATATTGCAAGGCTCCTACATATGTGGGGAACTCTTAACCAATTAGGACCAAAAGGTATAATCAAATGATCAGATCCTTCTTTTTACTAATTTGGAGGCTACTTCTTTATATATTAGATATGAAATCAGAACATAGAACTAGTTTTAGATTCTCGTTTGAAAATAGATATTGTTTTGGTTGCCTTTGCTAGTTGTATGGAGATGGTCATTACAACATCAGCAAGGATTACTATTCATACAGATCCACTTGTTATTGTAACATCTATCCTATGTCCAATTTATTAATACAAGACGATCATGATTTTCAGTAGCCTTATGATTCATGTTAGAGCGTTAAAATTCTTGTTACTCTGATGGATAGGATGCTTCAAATCCTATTTACATGATGGGGGTAGGAATTAAAAAAAATCTATAGCTACACTCCTGTATTCGTTAGGATTCAAGCATGGCAGTCTAAATAATTATTTTTTATTTTTCATGATTCTAAGGATTTCTAATCCTGGACCATCATGCTATTTTAATCTTCATTTTTTGTATCTTTTCTAATGCAGTGCTTGGGAATTTCCCTTTTGTATTGATTCTAGTTAAGAAAGAGGCAATGCAATAAGTATTTTATGTCAAAATTCTTTAATTTTCCAGCATAATTTAAGTTTTTGCTTCAGGAAAGCCCACACAGTTTATCTAATATTCCTTTTTGCATATGAATTATATTGGTAAGTTAACTTGGTCTCTTATGTTGGATGCAGGTTATACTAACCGACGGTGACAGGTCAAGTTTGGAAAACATGGAGTGCAATTTAGAGCTAAACCACGTAACCTCTGAGAAGGTTTGGCTTTGACATAGGTTGGATTATATGAACTTAAAGCACAAACTATATTTAATGTTTAAGGTGAAATTCTGAAATACTAACTAGACAATTTTGAATTGAGTTTAAAATCAAATTGATCCCTCAACTATTTATGAATGACCAATTTAGGTAGTAAATAGGAGGGCCATTTGTCGCTGATCGAGATCAAATTTGGTCATTATGTGAAATTTAACTAAAATTTGTAGAAATAATGAATACTACATGGCATTTTTGGAATAATAAAAAATAAAAATAAGTAGATAATTAATAAACCCTACCTCTTCTCATTTTTTGTCATGTGCAGCTCGGAAAGAACCAACTTGGTCGATCAAATGGTCAAGGATGATCATGGTCTCTTTAGTCAATTAGTCTTTCATAAATAGTTGAGGGACTAATTTTGTCTTAAACCCATTTTGAATTTCTTCTTGGATGCTGAGCTCTTGATGTTGGAAATACTTGTGTTATCTATAAATCATTAGGATTTTATTTTGATAGCGCTGTCTGCATGATAATTATTCAAATGTTTTTATCTTCTTAGGACCATCACGCTCTTATTGTTTGGTTTTTCATATCATCTACTTGCATGAATAATTCTAATGTCTTGCTTTTCGGGAAGGAGTTCGCTTTTATATTGGGATGTATTTAAGGTTATTGGAATTGCATAATTTTCTGTTATTATATTCCTTTCAAATTTCTTAGTGAGCTCTCTTCACATTTTTTTTGTTCGGTTTTTCTAAGACGAGACTTTATGGTAATGAATTTTCGAGTGGTTCTTTGGATTGATAAATACATTGTCGAATACTTCTTTTTTTTTTCTTTAAATTTCTTTTGCTGAGATCTGATTGTTTGAGTGAACTTTTTTACTTCATAACTATTTAATTTTGGTTTTGAAATTTGCATTTAATTATCCCACATGAACTGCTGAGTTACTTTTCGTTGGTTTCAGGTTCACAGCCAATATTTGCCATGGGAATTTGCAACTGAGAGTGAGCTCTCAAAATATGAACATGACTGTGTGTGAGTATCTTGGTACCTTCTCGTTCACACATGACTTGCTATTGGAGAAATTTGAGTCAGATACTATGATTTTAATTGCCTCATGATATTTAATAGCAATATAGATAGGGAAGATTTCCATAAATATCACATAATTCTTATGCATTTATATATCTAACACCCAAAGTCAGATATTTACTTATCTAACATTTTCTTATATTTAAAAAGATATATTTCACTTTTAAAAAGTAATTGATGATGACATTTTTGATGTGATATTAAAAATGAGATGTTATATATGTAAAATTGAAGTTTAGGTGTTTGATATGTAAATACATAAGAATTGTGTGGTATGTATGTAAATCCTCCTATAGATAAATGTGTCCATAATTTAGATAATGATGAATTAATAATTGTGACTTGGATTATTTTTTGAGGAGCATCCCGATAATCCAAACATTCATTTAGTAGAGCAACATTGGACAAAATCAACATTAATATTATCTCAACAAGGTGATACGATACTGTATTGAAGTTAAAAATATGATAGGAATTGCTGAATGCTTATGGGTAATAATTCCATATGTATTGAATGTGGGTAAATTGGGCCTTGGACATGTCCATGCTCCTCAGACTCAACGCTTTATAATTTAGGTCATGGTTTAAATTAAGTGGTTGCTTACCTTGCACAATCTTATCGTAATTAACATAATATTATGAAGTTGACTAGGAATAATAGAAATATCTTGCTAGATAAGTAGTTTCTATTTGTGAGATGTCAATCAATGGGCCATTGATTGATATCTTAAAGGCCCATTGATTCAAGCATTTTATGGTGATAATCTTTACAATGGTGACTTGGGTTTGGTGGATATCGGTTGAGTATCCCATCATTAAGGTTAGTGAAAGAATAGATGTGGTTCATGGATTTGAGCACTGTGGGCTCCGAAAATTCACCATTGACCTCTCGTAATGAAGAGAGTGGTTAAAAATGTGAAATTTTCAAAAAGCAGATAAATAGTAGATAAGACACTATCCAGAGATTTCACTCTCTTTTTGTGAGGATTTTAGATCTAGTTCCAAGTTTCTTATATGCCTAAGCACATATAGTTAATTACCCCTCCCAATACTGAGAGAACACTTTTGATTAAGACTAGTTGATGAATCGCTAATAACGAGTGTATAATAGCAGTGAGTGGAATTTGAATATTATGAGATTTATTATTTTAATTTAAAGCTTATGTTTGGGGCGATGCGTCGATCAAGATCCCATGTTAGTCATCCAGTATTTGCGGTCCCACAGTCGAGGAGGTAGTCGAGTAACGTAGAAGGATCTCCGAGTGAATTACGTCGTCGAGGTGTCATTATAGATTTGGGGTAGAGTTTGTCAGGGGACAAATATAAGTCTATGAGAGGGTTTTTTTTTCTTTGCAAATACATTCTATAATTCATCAAAGAAAAGATATGGAAACATCGTGGCCATGATCGTGATTTAGTGGTGTCATATCGCGACAAACCACGGTCGGAGCTCGAATCGCCATTATATGTGGTATTTGAGAGAAATCATGCGACGGAGGACACCATGTCCCTAGAACTTAAGATTATTTGAGTGTGAAAATAGTTATGTATTTGATTTGACATCGCTTTTGTGAAAAAGTCTTCTTAATTATTACTCACGACAACATTGGATGGGTGGGTGGATTTAACTTTAAATAATTAATTTAATTTAATTTATATTTATTTTTCTTTTTTTATTCGAACACATGATTACCTTGTAATTGATTTAAAGTTGAATATATAATCATTAATTATTTAAACCTTAATGTTATTCGATTATATATTTGTTGTTTGGTAGACCTTGTCAACTCTGCATGTTTCTTTGTAGAGGATCGGGTCTAGATTCATTGCTCATACATTTATAGTTCTTCAAACCTTGTCAGCTGTAGCTTGAGCAGAAAAGATCGAGTTTGAGACTTTCCTCTTGGGAGCTTGAACTTGAGAAGTTATGTCAATAGATTTATTTCTTACAATTATATGACAAAATTAGCTTATCAGATTTTATCAAATTGAAATTTTTATAATATTATAATCAGATTTTTTTTAGGTTTTGTTAACCCGAAGATATAGCATATAAGGTGTGTAACCTTGCATATGACATTTTCCATAGACTTGATGCTACTAAATATATTATTTTGGTAAATTTGAGCTACAAATGTGCATTATACATGCATAAATCAAAATTAAAATATTCTTGTAAAATGTGAGTTTAACATTCTCAAATACTGTTGCAAACCAAATGAGCATCGCTCTAAAAATGACAATAGAGAGAAATATTTGTTTTGCAAATCAAGCCTAGATCATTACGAATGATGTAAGTTTAAACTTTTCTAAGCTTGTCATAAATTAAGTGCATCTATCTTTGAAAGACATACATTTAATTCTTTTAAATACTTGCTAAGTATCGAGTGTAGTATCTTTCTTATTAAAGTTCCCATAAAAATTTGGAGGGATGTCATAGATCAAGTATGAAATTATGTGATAGAATACTATATCATTAAACATGTACAAGTTTGCCTTATTCAAATATGCACACATGGAACCAAGTATATATGATTTTCTCATAACACATACCATATATCAAAACCAAGAGAGAAATGAGATGTTATAATATACACATGAGAGCTAACCACATTTAAGTCTCTTCATACATATTAGAATTTGAAAGTATGAGGATTAGTTCAATTGTAAGCTCACACATGGACTTTATTGGCCCAATGGGCTTCTAGATTTGAAAGAAAAGTATAGGCTTAAAGAGTTCATGAGATGGGTTTTTTTTTATAAGCTTATTTATAGATTTGGGCCCAATGGGCTTTTTGAAATAAGAGAAAATTATGAGCTTAAAGTTTCATGAGATGAGTCCTCTTTTTTTACAAACCCATTTATAGACTTTTGCAAATGGGCTGTTAAATTTAAAAGAAAATTATTGGTCCTCTTTTTATAAGCCCATTTATAGATTTGGGCTTAATGAGCCTCTTGAAATAAAAAGAACATGAGCTTCATAATTTCAAGTAGGCTAAACTATTTTTATAAGCCCATTTAAGAAAATCAAGATGAGCTATGAATGAAGAAAAGAGATTTCAAGCTCTCATGACATTATTATCCCCTCTTTCTCATTTATTTATCATGACATCTTTTTTTTGTCTACATGCATTTCTCCTCTTTTTTGTTTTGTCATGACACGAACCCATAAAGAGTGAGAAAAACTTTTCATCTTCTCCTCTTTTATTTATTACTCATTTATGGGCAAGTTATGAAAAAAGAAATAAATTAAAATTTTAAAATTTTTCCCTCGCTCCCCATTTAAAGTGGGATTAAGGCTTGTTGTTGTTGTTGTTGTTGCTCCCCATTTTCCTTTCTTTTCTTTCTTTTCTTCTTTTCATTTATTATTTTCCCCTTTCTCTCTTTTTTTTTGATATATCTAGTGGAGAAAGGAAAGAAGCTTCCTTTTATTTTCATCTTTCTTTCTTTCTCACAAATTCATACTCATTTCATAGGTAATTTAAAAAAATGACAAAAGAAAGTAAAAGGGATGGACTTTCCATATTTATTATTATATATATATATATATATATATATATATATATTGCATGGCATGATGCCGTGAAGAGAAAGGGGAGGAGGAGAAATTCTCCTCCTTAAAATCATGCCAAAATTCATGGGCATTAATAAAATGACATAACTTTCTTTTCTCATTTTTCATTTACCATTTGAAATATTTTTGCTTTGTCGTATGAATAATTTGCATGACATTCAATTAGGAGAAAAGCATAATATTAAAATTATATAAATAAGGTAGCATACCTCCATGCAAATTTATACCTCCCAACCTCCCACTATATTCTTTTCATTGCAAGAGACATTATGGACTGGGTTATCAAAGAGTTTTACATACTATTGGAATTAAATCCCATCATATCAACCCAGTAAGTTATACTTGATTTGATGCTCTAAGTTCATTTGCACATTTTACTTAGGATCATATTTCTTATATGAAGAATTCACTTGAGTTTTCCATCTCCTTTTCTTTTTCTTCTTCTCCTTTTTTTTGTTTCTTTCAATCAAGCATGCATGAGTTTTCAAAGAGTTATGAAAGAAAAAGATAGAAATTCTTCACATTCACCATTGAGGTGTAAGCCAAATGATTGTTTGAATCTTACTAAGCATCCCATATAGATTCAAATACTCAAAACAAGTCATATTAACTTAGGAGCTTAAATATTATGATTTATAAAAAATTTCAGCAGCCTTCTAACGTCGTCCCCACATAGGGGGATACTTCGGAAGACTAGGCTTTCCCACCACGCCAAGAAAGACGTGCATGATAGGTATCGTTAGACACTGCAGTCGAAATATTATTTGCCAACCACGCTAAGAAAGACGTGCATGGGTGTGCATAGCATAACATTTTCTTGCAGCATTGGAACAATGTGTGCAAGTACTTATTTTAAAGTATATTTTCTTGCCATGTTAGAATAATGTGAGCAAATACTTATATCACAAATTTCTCCGTCGCATTGGAACAATGTTGCGGTGTTTTTTTGGTTCATGTGTATTATGTGTGTATATGGGGGGGACAGCGGTCGAGGATGCTTATTGAGGTGATGATCGAATGCGATTAAGGAATAGTCACTATCTCGAAAGATAGAAATTACTACCCTACGATTGACCATCATAAGGACTCCCAAGGCATGAATTCTTTGAATGTAGAAATTTTTCCCACTTCACATGGATGAATAAAATAGGGTTTAATCTCAATCCCAAGTCCCATATTTGATTATTTAGGGTTTGATTTTATCTTGGATATTAATTAATTAGGCACTTAATTACCTCATTAATCATTAATTAATCAAATTCCAAAAGGTGAAGGAAAATTTAGGAAATGTATTAGGAAAAATATCCCAATCACATTCCCTAAGCTCCCTTACTGTTCAACAGAGCTAATTAGGTTTAAATGATTAATTAAGTCACTGTTCATTCACTAATTATCTCTAATTAAATTAAGAAAGTGATTAAAGCTTAATCAATGGATTTCCTTAATTAAGCAACAAATAAAATCCCAGAAGCCTTAATCCCGTCGGGCCACATTGCGGCTGATGTGGTGCGTTGACGTGACGCGCTTTCCACGTGGCGCGACGGGATTGACTATTTAAGTTGTCATATCCGAAGCCTGAAATTTCCTAAATTAATAATAATTTTCTTATATTTTACTCTGAAATATCTTTAAAATGAATCTAAGTTTATATTTTTTTGGATTTTTCTAGGATTAGCTATGAATTTAGGAAGTTTCAGGCTTAAAAAATGAATTAATTAGGCCTAATTAAAGCGTTAATCCCGTCGGGCCACATTGCGGCTAATGCGGCGCGTTGACGCGACGTGCTTTCCACGTGGTGCGACGGGATTGACTATTTAAGTTGTCATATCCGAAGGCTGACTCGGATGGCGGCTTACATGATAACTCTGTGGGCTGTCTGATCTAAGATCGGATGGCCACGATCAGATCCGTGGTTTAGAAAAGAATCGCGGATCTAACGGGATCTAATCAGAGCCGTTCGTTCCAATCATGATCTATTCCGTTCGCGAGCGGCGAAAGACGGATGCTGTCCATCTTTTCCCGTTCGATCCGAGCTCACACGAGCTCGGATTGCCTCCAAATTCATCCCACACCTTCCGGGAGGGGAGACACACATCCAACAACTAAAAACACATGACGTGTGAATTTATTTCATAAAACACCGAGCGATTTTTTCATACAAGGCTCGGTTTGTAAAATTACCAAACCGGAGCTAATGTCCGACGATGGATCGATGTAGGTAGCTTCGTCTAGTTGAGGCGAGGCTCTGTTGAGAAGCTTTGAGCTTGATTTGGGGTAGTGTGCTCGGTCGACCAGTCCACGTGCGTGAAGGCCTCGGCTCTGATCGAACTCCAATCTCCAGTGCTCGGGAAGGCTTGGAGATGGTTCAGTTGGCTTCGACGACGTACGAGGATGGTGTGGGTGCAAGGAATTGAAGTTTGATTTAGTGGAGGAGGAGTATTGCTCGGAAGAGTGGTGTCCTGTTCGGCTTTGCTCGGGGAGGAGGAATGCCGATCGAGGAAGGCTTGGGATGCTTTAGAAAGCTCTGAGAGATTTCGAAATTGCCTTAGGAAGTCTCATAAAGTGATTGGTATCGAATCCCCCTCGAATTGAGGTGGTATACCCCTCAATTACCCATGATGGACGAACGGGATTGATCCCACAAAATTCGATTGGCGTCGTCGAAGTCGGAGGGTCGCTAATCTGGTACGCCATGAATGGACAAAGTGGTGCCGAGTCTCAAGGTTTGATATGAGGAGATTGTGTGAGATTGATCTTCCATGCATCCATTGGATTTGGCGATGAGGGGAATGGCAGCTTGTTTCCCTGGTCCATGGCGATCTTGGGATGGCTTAGGTTGGACTAAGAAGCTTGCTTGCCTCATTTGGCAAGTGGAGGTGCCATGGGGAGGCAAAGTGGACTTTGCCACTTAAGAATCCAATGCAAAGAGAGGGTGTCCATTGGTTAATCCCTTGGGATGGGTCCCACATGGATTTGGGCTAGCAGAGTGACTGGGTTCATTTGGGTCGGGTTAGGTTAGCCACCAAGGTTCCAAGGAGTAGTTTTGGGTGATTTAGCTTCATATGGTCAGAATAGGCTCATTTGGGTTAGGTTGAGTTGGGTTGACCAATTGGTCAAATTTGGTCAAATCAATATTTGGGTTAGATTTATATAATGATTTGAGATGTTTTGATTCAATTAGTTTTGATTAATTTGACTTAGGTTTGAATTTGACTTATTTGGATTCAAAAAGGTCAAATGGGTCAAGTTGACCAATTTGATTAATTTGATCAAATTGGGTTTAGTTAGGTGTTGAGTCATTTAATTGGTTGTTTGAAAGTAATTGTAGGCTTTAGTTTGGTTTAATTTAGAATTAATTTAGATTTTGACCAATTTGAACTTTTAGGCCAATTTGGGTTTGGTTGGGTTAAGTTAACCAATTGGTCCTTCAATCATAGCTTTGATCAAGTTCAATAAGTGATTTTGAATGAACTTGAGTCATTGGTTGCAATCAATTTGGATAAAATCATGATTTAACTCATTTTGGCTTTTTAGGCCAATTTGGGTCAACTTAGGTCAAATTGCCAATTAGATTTGGTTTGACTCAATTGATGACTTGGTCATGTTCAATAATTGATTATGAGTGGGTTTGAGTCAATAGTTTCAATCAATTTGGTATACGGTGGATTTTGGCTAGTTTGAGTTTCATTTGGGTTAAGTGTTGACTTGGTCAAAGGGCTATGTTGACTTGGTTTGACCCAATTCAAGACAATTGATTAACCTAAGATGATTGTTGATCATGATATGGAGTTTGGATGAGCTTAATTTAATCAAATTTGGGTTGAATTAGAATTTAGAAGAAGGTCTTTTAGATCACTTTAAGTGGGCTAAATGAGTCAATTGGTTTGATACGATTCAAGTTTAATTGAACTCACATATGAACTTAGGATGAAAATATAAATCCAATTGTAAGTGGTTTGGAGTCAAATAGATTTTGGTTCATATGACAATTTCAAGTTAAAAGGAGTTAACAAACGGCTTGGTTGACTTGGGTTTGGATTGATAATTGTAGTTTGTGTTTATTTTTGGAACAATGATTGAAGGAGTGATTGAATTATGAAGAAATTCATGGGCTTTGAGTTGATTTGGATATCATTTAGCCAAGTTCAAGAATTTGGCTAAAAAGGCTAAAATTGAAAATTTGATTTGATTTGAGTTTGATTTTGGCCATTTGGACTTATATTTTATTTATATTTGTGAATATAAATGAAGATATAAATGGTTTATGAGAAAATCACTTGAGTTTGGGGTGATTTGGAAGCAAATTGACCAAATTGAGGATGTAGGTCAAAAGGGCTTAAGTTGAAATGATTTGGTTTGATTTAGTTTGATTTGATTTGAATGGTTTGAATTTAGATTTCATTTATATTTGTGAATATAAATGAAGGAATGATGATTTATAGAAATTAACCAAATTTGATTTGGTTTGAAAGAGGTTTTAAAGCATATGAAGGTTGTTCATATGGTTTAGGAAGAGATTTTAGTGTTTGAATTTAACCATGGGTTTCAATCATTTGATTTGGGGTTGAATTTGATTTATGGTTGGATTTGAATTTGAGGTTTTGTTTGGAAGAAGGAAGCAAGGAATGAGTTTAAGGCTATAGGGTAGGCAAGTCTTCCTAAATCTCTAAAGAATAACTTATTCCTATGACTAACTCTTCTAAGTCTCTAGGCCTAAGTTAAGTGTTTACTTAATCATTAGAAGTGTCTTAAGACTAAGGAACTCTTAGTGTCTATGAGAGTCTTAGATATATAATGAGGAAGTTGAGAGCTCACTTACAAAAGTGAGGTCAACAAATATAATTTATCATAAAAGCGTTTCCTTACATAATAGCGTGAGCATCGTAAAGTTTAACATTTAAGCATTGGAACAATGAGATCTTATCACAAAGGGGTTTCGTCGTTGGACAACGTGAAGCAAATCTTATAAGCGTAAGTTTCTCAGCATTGGAATAATGTGAGCAGTCTTATCACAAAAGGTTTATTGCCCGCGTTGGAATAATGTGAGCAAATACTTATATCACAAATTTTTTCGCCGCATTGGAACAATGTGTATGAACTTATCACAAAGCATATTTCTAAACTTGTATTTGCATGTGCATGACATATAATATTCATCATTTCAATTAAGCATTGCATTTGAAACATCACACATAATAATTACGTAAGCTTTTAATAGCATGTCGATGTAAATAACTCGTTTTATTTTTCATACATTCATTCTTTACTTTGAACATAAGAAATGAAACACCTCTCTCAAATTTGACAAGTAAGATGACATTTATATGTCAAAATATAAGCATGTATTTCTTTATTTGCTATCAAATGAATAAAGAGGACATTCTACTTTACATCTATCCTCCAATTATCATTAATAATGCGTTTAGATAAGATTTGATTGAATAGAGCATCTCATAGCAATTTTGTATAGCATATGGTAACATCTTCTCAAAAATCAGCAAAACATATTTCTAAACTTGCATTTGCATGTGCATGACATATTATATTCATCATTTCAATTAAGCATTGCATTTGAAACATTACACATAATAAGCCATTATGTAAGCTTTTAATCACATGTCGATGTAAATAACTCCTTTTATTTTTCATTCTTTCTTTCTTTACTTTGAATATATGAAATGAAACACCTCTCTCAAATTTGGCAAGTAAGATAACAATTATATGTCAAAACATAAGCATGTATTTCTTTATTTGCTATAAAATGAATAAAGATGATATTCTACTTTACATATATCCTCCAATTATCATTAACAATTGCGTTTAGATAAGATTTGATTTAATAGAGCATCTCTCATAGTAATTTTGTATAGCATATTGCAACATCTTCTCAAAAATTATCAAATAAAATGCAGGTTTAAGGCCAGACATAGCTAAATTTCAGTTTCCAAGGATAAAAAAGATGTAAAGCTTAAACCTTCTTCAAGGATTAAGAACATATCAACTTATTTACTTGAAGAAAAGAAAGGGTAAGGAAATCTGAAACTATATTCAAATCTTTGTCCCACATTAAGATGCCATTGCCCTTGTCAATTTCAAACTTAAGACTTTAAGCAAGACTTGATTTCTTAAATATTGGAGCCTTATTACTTTATTCATTATAAGAAAGAAGATTCAATTTAATATAAAAATCTGGATGAAGTTCAGCTCTTGACATGTAGAACAACTAAGGCATTTATATTGAATCGTAGAAAGCCCTCAAGTCTTAACCCCTCTCTTTCTTTTACATGTAAATGAAGTTTTACCTAATACTTCAGAATTTTATTGATTTGGTGGTGGCCATAGTGGAGAGAAATAGAGAATGATGTTAGAGAATCCATTCACCCACTCTCATTCCCTCATCTTCAATATGATGATCAAAGAAGTTTAAGCCACTTAAAATGGATAGCTAAATTAAGCTTGATTTTACATAAATCCAAAAGAGAATTTCAGATTTAGTAAAGTATTTTCAAAATCACATGATAGGAAGAGACAAGAGAGATAGGCAAGGGTAATTTCAACAAGGTATTCAATTGAAATAACAAGTAGCAATTGAAAATCTTATCATATTATTTATTTTAAGAAGCCAAAGAGTAACAACCTTAAGTTGTATGCAATGGGGCTTCATTTTAGATTTCATTTTAAAAGTTCATTGATTTGATAATAAAGGTAATAAGGAGATTATGCATGAAGTTAAAATCTCAATTTAAATCATCTCTAAATCCAAGTAAATGGGATGATAAATCAATAATCAAATCAAATTCAGAAAATGACCATATGAAGGTCTTCAAAATCTGGAATTAATAAGTCTCACTTCATATTTACTTGGTGGTAAGGAAAGATAATGAATACATGAATTTCAATGATTTTAGGCATATATTATATTATGGATAGCAAAACAATAATTGGATAGAGAGAGATAGAAAAATTCTACTCAACCAAATCACCAAAGGGAACAAAATAGATTACAATTAGCAAAAACAAGATTTAAAGTTGGTGGTAAGCACATGCACTCATTTTCCTATTTGATTTCAGGATAATAGAAAGATCTAAGCAATGTTTAATCAAACAAGACAACAAATAGTCATTCTAGATTTTACCAAGTCATTTATTTAAGTAATAAAGAATGGAAACTTTAAATTCTATGCATATGAAACCTCACTTCACATTGCACCTTAAAAGCTTACCAATTTGATGATAACATTGATGAGGAAGAAATAAGCACAAGATTAGTAAATCAAGATTATGCTTTCAACTTTCTTTTCTTAGCAAGATACTTAATGAAACAAGTATTGGAAGAAAAATAGGATAGACCTCATGAGATGAAGAACAAAGTCACACCAGGATGACCCCCTTATCTGTGTCAGAATGTGTAACGAATAGGATGACTCGATTGACAGATTTCACCAACACGTTCAATCACGTCTCTTGCCAAAGAAGTGAAATTTGCGTAATTAAATCATCACAAATATTTGTAATTCATACTCTTTCTTAATTAATTCATATCACAATTCGAGCGTGAAATCTTTAAGTTTATAAATAAATCTGACAAAGGCATCGATAAAATTTAAAATTTACGTCTTAAAAAAAAACCTTTAAAACTATACTCTGATTCAAAAAACTACTACCCATTTCTTTTATCAATTCAGCGGTAGCGTCGTAAAGCTTTGTCAAGAATCTTTAAAGTAAGTCTGAGCAGAATAATCGTTATTATACGTGTAAATTTACAAAGCGGTAAAGCTGTGATAATGTAACAATGTAGCGAACATATCTTTGTAGTGTCGAAAATGTATATATAACGCGACATATATAAGTTCATCATATGTCGTCGAGGCGGTGATTTTCATTAAAATCATTTCTATATCAAATCATTTTAGAAATGTCGTTTATAATTGCATGGACATAACAAAAGTCGCCAGTCGGTAAAAGTAAGGTAAGGTAGGGCAAATCTCTTACCAACTGCGACAATTGGACTACAACTCCAACCTCAAAATGTCGAGTCGGGGATACTAAGATCCCATAATCGGCCATCTCGTGACTTTTTTTATTTATCTATACTTTCTTCCTATCATAATTTTCCGACATTTGCTTATAACATTCGCATTTTAAAACATTTATATGCGATGAAATCGTATCTTTGACATTTATAATCATTGTAAATCGATGAATCCCATCTGGTCAGTAATAAAGATTTTGTATTTCAGTTGATATGGCGAAATATCATATATTATTCATACAATTTACTGAAGTGGTAGAAAGCTTGGCATATATGAATAACGAATTTAAATTATTATATACCACCTCGATTAATTAGGTGTGTGATGTCTCCTCGATTCGCCTCAAACTATAATGAAATAACTTCTTAAATATTTCATGAAACTCATAATTAACACCGGTAGTATTAAAGCGTAATCTTACCCAAATTGATATCTCCTAAGTTTTCAAATCTGATGCGACTCAGTAATCTACTAACGATATTACGCTTGATCAACAAACTTCTACTTAATTATTAATTACCAACAATCTAAAATTAACATAAATCACCATCTATTCAATAATTACGAACTCACTGGCGGCCCAGCAGTTGGAACTACCCAATCGCATTTCAACAGGAAGGTCGGGAAAGAAAAGGGATAGGGAAAGAAAATTGTCAATCCCATAAAGCATCCCGTCCGGAGCAAATCCAAGCCGATGGTTCACGGATTTCCTCACCCGTCGGTTCACCGATTTCCTCACCCGTCGATTCACGGATTTCCTCACCGCAAGTAACTACGGATCACGAGTTCCAGGCGCAAAAGGTGAAATCGGCGGTCCAGGCGTCGACGGGAGCCGGTTCAATGGCAGTCGATCTGCCGAGCGGCATTATTTCCGGCCTGCGAAGGCGGCGGATCGTCGTTCACGGGAGCGGTCCGTCGGCCGTCTGGAAGGAAATGAAAACGAACTCGATCGGCGTGAAGGAAATCAACTGAAGGGCCGCGAAAGGATGGAAGGAAATGAAATAGGAAGTCGGAGAGATCCAACCATACGGGTCGAATGCCATCGGTATGCATGCTTAGCATTCTTCTGATTAACGAATTAATTGGATTAGGAAATAAATTGGATTAATTGGATATTACAATTTCTCTTTAAAAAAATTTCGTCGAAATTTCTTCAATCATTCAAACGGGAAGGAAACTTTCATCTCTTGTTCAACCTCCCAAGTAGCTTTTGATTGGTGCGTCTTGTCCATTTAATTTTAACACATAGGAAATTTATTCATTTCTGATTTCCACATCAAATTCCAAAATCTTTTGCTCCCGTCATAAGTCAAATGGTTTGTATTTCAAACTTTGTATATGGAATCTTCTCTGCTGTGATCCATTTTCTCAACATTGAAATGTGAAAACATTGTGAATGTCTGCCAATTCAATGGTAAGTGAGTCATATTCTGATCCTTTCAATGATTTCAAAAGGTCCATATACAGAAATTTACTCTCACCAAATCTATTATAATTCCTTTCGGTTTGACTTTCAAAATACAAATTCTCCAACTTGAAATTCTATTTCGGTGCTTTAAGTGTATCGCCGGCGATCTCACGGCGACTTTCAATCTATCTCGATTAATCGATTTTTTCTCCAACTTGATCACTACTGGTTTTTCTTCTCCAACTTAATGGAGTTACACTTTCGACCATACATAATGCATCCCTGAATCTTAGATTGGTATTTATTGTTGTGGCAACTCGATCGTAGGAATATGATCTTAAATTCTTCCCATACTAGTCATAAGTCTTGACTTTTCTTCGATTGTCATCGGTTTGCGGATGAAAAGTCTTAAGTGCTTGTGTGCGGCTCTTTCCATCCTAAATCTACCATCTGTCGAGGCGATCACTTTTGGTACACCAAAGTCTTACAATTTATCTGAATCTGCCGTTTCATAGGTAAGAAATGAGTGACGGTCAATCCACACTGATAAATCTATCACGACGCTAGATCTGAAATCCATAACAAAATCCATAGATTTCTTCCCACTTCCACTCCGGTATGTAATGATAATAATTGATGCTTTCGAACTTTTAATAATCGAAGCGCGACATTTAGAGACATATTCTATGTCTTTTCATACGACCACCAAAATCGCTTTTAATCTTTATACATTTTTTACTACCGGATGAATAATATCAGCGATGGCCTCTTGTAAAATTTCTTGTCTCGCAACGTGCAAGTAATTGTGAATTCTTAGAATAATACCCCTGCATCTACGGTAAAATTCACATTAATCTGGGTTGTTCAATTTTGATATTTACGATCAGGTTCAATGCGCTTTGATTTTATCGAATAAAGATCATTGTCGATTGAGATAAATCAGGATCTTGAATCTTAACTTTTGTAAATCTAATTCTCGATCAACTCTTTGAGTAATAATCCAGTATTTCACATGGATTTACATCGTCATCTAAACACATCTGAATATCATCATGTCTTTAATAAACTGCCATCTTCTGTCTTGGATTGATTCTTTGTGTAAAGATATATTTAAGACTCGATTATCGATAAAATTTCATTTCACCATACAAGTGATGTCTCCAAATTTTAAAACCACATTTCTTAACTCAGATCATGCGGGATAATTTCTTTCGTGAGGTTTTAATTGTCTCGTAAGATTACTTTTTTACGCATTAAAAAACCCAAGCCTTTAAAGATGCATTACTAAATATTTGGAATCCCGGTCCCTGGAATAATTAAAAGCAGAGGCGGTGGTCAAATGCTTTTCAATTCTTGAAAACTTCACATTCAATTGTCTGGAATTTGATATCCTTCCTAAATTAGATAGAGGCATTCTGAAATCTCGACATCGAATAACTTCTAACCGCTACGTAACTTACAGAACGTTCTTTTATGCGACCATTCTAAAATTCTTTTACTTTTGAGGATCAATAAACTCCTTCGCGATAATGTGACCAGAAATACGCTATTATTCCATTTTGAAATTTGGCATATAATTGATTTTTGTCTTATGATTAAAACAATCTCGAGATGATTTTGTTTCTTCGGTTTAGAATAAATCGTAATATCATCAATAAAGATGATCTGGTCAGGGCTTGAAAACCCGATTCATTAAGTCAGAAAGCTGCGGAGCGTTAGTTAAGCAAATGGCATATAACAAGAAATTCATAGGTCCATACACGGTTCCAAAAGCTTTTAAAAATATCGGCATCTTTAACTTCTTGATGATATCAGGATCTCAAATCATTCGAAAAATCTGATGGCTCCTCCGGCATCAAATAAATCATCAATCCTTCGTAGTGGATATTTGTTCTTGATTGTCACTTTATTTAACTCATCAACACACACATACCATCCTTTTCTTAACAAATAATCCGGTCCTCGGTGAGTTCTTTGGTAGAATAAATCCTTTGTCATTTCGCAATCATATTCTTCTTGGGAGCCATCTGTAGGAGATTTATGTATAGAAGTTGTAGTTGTACATCAATCCCAAACTCCACTTCGTGTTGGTGGCGTAATTCTCCTCCCATCGGAAATTAAACAACGGAATGTTTTCGGTTCAAACACCTCCTTATTCAACACATCTAATTTTGTAAATACTGATTTCTTCTTAAATATTTACTCAATTTTCGCACTAATCAAAGGCGACATTATCACATGAAAAATAAAATGATTTTTCACCGCATGCAAAATTTCACTCTCATCTTCCAAAGATTCAATTGTTGCAAAATATTTGATCAACCAATCCATACCAGTATACGTCAAAATGTCGATTGATAAGATAATTAGTTACTAGGAAAGTGTTTATCTTGAATGTTAATGTCCAAACATTTCCATTTGTATTCAAACTATCACCGTGAAGGCATTCTGTCAATCTGGTATAAATAAATAGTGCGGTGAAAAGGAATCGAAATGAGCGAATCTCAGAATCAGACCCAAATGATGAAATTTTAAGCATACACGACACTTCATTTGATTCCCCTTCTTGCGGTGATAGCTCTTTTTCTTGAAGAGTTGGTTTTCGTTTTGAAGTTTCTCCTTTTCTTGAATTGAAGGTTTCAAAATTGTGTGTTATCGGCTTCCAAAATTTTCTTTGTTGACTGTCATGATGTATGATTTTATGTCCTTCTTCTTCTCAATGCAATCGGTTTGCACGATGTCAACGACCACATCTAACATTTCCCGATCCGAGCATTGACCAAAATGTCTCTTTCCACACTTATCACAAATAGGTTTCTCCAATTGAATTTGTTTCATCATCATAAATTTGTTGGCAATCTTCTTTCAAAGTTTTTTCGTTTACGTAAATCCCATTCTTGGAAAAAATTCCTCATTTTCTCAGCTCTTTCAACTAACAAGAACTCGATATCAAATGGTCTTGCTGCGTCTTAATTGATCTCGACTTAAAATCTATGACATTTCTCTTCGCATCGATATAATGTGGGCATATAAAAAGAGGTGAACTTCGCTTCATATTGCATTTATAGTTTTGAGCGCAGTTAGATTGAAAAATTTGTCTTGTAAAGTGGGTGATGGAGGAATAAACCAATCTTTGAATACTTTGACAAATTCATCCCATTTTGATGAGTAATAGGTATCAGGTCAAATCTTTCCCTGTGTTGAGCCTGCCACCACCTTTTCGCCTTTGTCTGAAAAGTCACTCTTACGTTTTTCGCAAATCATCCATCCAAATTTTTTTCAATTTTAAGCGACAATCCTCGCCCTTATGGGATCAGGCTCCCTTGAATCTTGGTGGTTTGAGCGTTTGAAATATCCTCAAATGTTGATCACCATACTCGGATCTGCTAGTCAGTGATTTTTCCATAGATGCTAACTTATCAACAACTCGGAAATCAATACCTGATTCATCATATCCACCACTTGCTTCAGGTTGTATTTCACTCTGTTAGAATTATCTTGTGTAGTTTAGTCTGCATTTAGTCGGAGGGTGATCATTTTTCTCATTTCTTCGTGTTAATAATTATAAAAGTATTTATATGATACTTATTTATTAAATATCATACATGCATGAAATTATTAAGAACATATAGATTCTAACCCAAACTTAATTGTCTATGGCTACATTGATCAATTCAACTTATCCCTAAATCCAAATCATGTCATTCTTACTTATCAATCTTTTTGCTCACATTATCAATCTTATTCTCGATATTTTTCACACCCCATGACCTCTTGGGTCGTGAGTCATAACAGAATAGGATATTCGATTAAACGATTTCACCAACCGGCTGTCTCTGAATGAAAGTGAAATTTTATCGTCAATAAATTATATATTTGTAATTAATATCTTCTTAACAATTATTATTGATTCGTAGAAATCTTTAAGTTTGTAAATAAAAAGACATCGGTTAAAATTTTGTATCGAAAAAAACCTTTCAAAATTATCTGATTCAACGGTAAACCTACCTCGTCTTTTCCGAAATTATCGGTAGCATGTAAAATTTAAAGCTGTGAGACAAGAATCTTTAAAGTAAGTCTGAAGTAGAACAATCGTGCATGTATATTACAAAGCGGTAAAGCGTCGCGTAAATATGGCGAACGATATATTGTAGGTCTTTGCAATGTAACAATATAAGCGAACAATATCGTAGGTTTATCTTGTATCGATGTCGAGGGCGATGATTTTCATTAAAATCATTTCGTTCTATCAAATCATTTTAAATATTTATAATTAATGGTTTTCATAACAAAGTCGTCACGTCGGCTACGAAGGTAAAGCGGTAGAATATCTACTTACTAACACGACGCAATTGGGCCTTCGGCTCCAAAATGTCAGTCGGGGATCTTAAGATCCACTGTCAATTTCATCTCGTCGAGCTTATCTGCTGATTTCTATAACATACTTTTATGTGATTTTCCGACATTTTTTCGCTTATAACATTCTGCGTTTAAAACATTTCTATATGAAATCGTATCTTTGACCGACTTATAATCATTGTAAATCAGAATGTCATCGCAAAGTAATAAGCGTTTGTATTTATTGATATACGAGAAATATCATATATTCATTCATCTGATTTATCTGAAGTGGTAAACATGGCATACATGTAGGAATGGCGAATTTAAATTAATTATATTCGCCGATTAATGCAGGTTCTGATTGATGCAATATATACCTAATGAAATAACTTCTAAATATTTTCTAAAACTTAATTACGTAGTATTCTTACTGCTAATCTTCTTAATATCTCCAAAAGCTTTCAATCTGATGCACTCCAGTAATCTGCGCCATATTACCCTTGATCAATCTTACTGCTAATATTATTTACCGATCAATCAACAAAATTAAACAATGTCGATCAATCAATTCAATAATTCGCATTTCGCGGTAAACAGTTGAACTCATCATGCATTTCAACACCAAGGAAGTGTGAAAAAAAGGGATGGGAAAGAAATTAAGTCAATAAAAGCATCCCGATCGGCCGAGCGAAATCCTGCGGGGTGGTTCACGACACCCGTCGGTTCACGGATTTCCTCACCCGATCGATTCAGGATTCTCCCGAGCAACTTACATCTCGACGGTTCCAGCATAAGAAAGCGGGTCAGGCGGCGTCGACCACAGGAAGCGGTTCAGTGAAAGCCAGCGTCGATTTCATACGAAGCGGCAATTATTGAAAGCCGGGCGAAAGCGAAAGCGTAGTTCGTGCATTACAATGTCCACGGGAAGCGGTCGTCAGCCGTCTGAGGAAGGAAAGGAGGAAAGCGAACTTCGATCGGCGTGAAGGAGGCGAGCCGTGTATGGAAGAAATGAAATAGGAAAACGTGGAGAAGATCAACCAGTACAGCGTCGAATGGCTTAATCGACAGACATGCATCTTAGCATTCTTCTGATAATGACAAAATTAATTAGACAATTAGGAAATAAGCTAATTGGATTAATTGGATATTACAAACAAATCCAGAAAATTTGAAACCAAACTTTACTTAAATCATTATCTTCATGATAACAACCAACCAAGCAATGGAAGCAAAGTAGGATATATCTCATGAGATGAAGTAAACAAATCCAGAAAATCTCATGGGATGAAATAAGCATTTGCATATAGACTTGACAAATCCAGAAAACCAACATGTAATGACATTTGCATTTGGATTTGACCAATCTAGAAAATCAACATGTAATAACATTTGCATTTGGATTTGACAATTACAGAAAATCAACATGTAGTAAACATTGCATTTGGATTTGACCAATCCAGAAAAATCTGCATGTAATAACATTTGCATTTGGATTTGACCGATCCAGAAAATCAACATGTAATAACATTTGCATTTGGATTTGACCAATCCAGAAAATCTGCATGTAATAACATTTGCAACATTTGCATTTGGATTTGATCAATCCAGAAAATTTGAAACTAAACTTTGCTTAAATCATTGTTTTCATAATAACAACCAATCATGCAATAGAAACAAAAAAGATAGGCATCATGAGGAGCTCACCAACATGAAGTAAATATTGACATTTATATTTGACAAATTTAAAAAATCTGAAACCAAACTTTGCCTAAATCATTATCTTCATGTAGCAAACCTACTGATTTCCGCTCTTTTTTTGCATGCAATCAATAGCTTAAGTCGATGCATTATAGCAAAACACAAGTGGATATTTGAATAAAAAAGTCAAAACCACTAAAGCCATGCACCACATCTCTTTTTCTTATTGCATTTGCATGAGAGAACAATCAAAACATAACACCTAAATGAAGGGGATTTCCACCAAATCTATCTCATCTGTAAAGAGACCAAAAATATACAAATAATGGCAAACAACATAGAGCATTGGGCCATACATCATCCCAAGCTTTCAATTTAAACTTTTAGCCTTATCTTAAGCATGTAGAAGGAGATTCATAAAGCCACATCACCCAAAGAAGCCAATAAGCATAAAAATATGAAAAATGCTTGCATGCAACAAGAAGTATTGGGCCATATATCATCCCAAGCTTCAAATCAAGATCTCAATATCATTTTAAGCATGTAAAAAGAGAGATTCATCAAACCATACTCTCCAATGAAGACCAAATACATAAAATATACTTAGGGTTAGCTAGAGACGACCTGAAAGTTCGATTTGAAGGAAAAAAGGAGCTCGGTGAGGTCACTCGGCTTGGGAGAATCAAGAGAGGAGGAAGGAGATCCTTGGCTAGGGTTGTTTGGCCAAGAAGGAAGGAGCTCAGTGGAGATTTCCGTGCGTGCCGCTCGGCTAGAGAGGAAGGACGGACGGAGAGGGAGCAACTCTGCTCGAGAGAGATGGTAGAAACGAGAGAGATCGAAAGGGAGGAGTTCGAGAGGGGAATATCGTGCGAACGGGAGCTGAAGATAGAACAAAAGCAGGATAGTCTCACGAGAGAAGGAGATCGCGTGAATGGGACTCGTTCGGGCTCGGTTCGATATTTTGGGTAAGCCGCTCAATTCAATTGGGTGTTTAGGCAGCATCCAATAGGATTAATTGGGCGGCTGATTCAATTGGTAGGCTAGGCGGCCAATTTGATTGGCTGATTGGGCGGTCAAGCCAGATTGGCGGATTTGGGCGGCTAATTAGGCAGAGATTAGGGATTTAAACGATCATTAGTCATTTTAATTGCAATCTGGCAAAATAACAACATTGTTATTAATAATTTCGCGTCAAATATTATGAAATTATTTCTTGTGATGAATCTGTAATATCCCATTTAATTATTTCCTAATTAATTTTTGTTTAAGCTAATTAAACCGTTGTTACTGTAGCACTTACTGTAGCAAATCCACTTTACTTCGCATGCAACGGCGGGATTAAAGCCACTCGACGCGTGGACGGTTAGATCTCTCCCGCAGCTTCCTATTTCACTTCCTTCCCTCCGTGCCTCATTTCCTTCATCTTTGCGAGATCGAGACCGCTCCGTTCTCTCGACGGATTTCCTCCTCCTTTCCTTCCGATCGCTTCAGCGACGGACCGCTCCGTGACCGCGAAGCGAAGCCGTTCCTCCTCTCGGCGTCGGTCGGCCGGCAGAACCGCTTGCTTACTCGCTGCCTTCCCACACACAAAGTCTTGTGAACCGTCCGTAAGCTTCGGTTTGGGAAATTCGTGAACCGTCGGCTCTAGAATTCTCTGATCGGAAACAGGAAGTTTGTCGATTCTTAATTTCTTTCCTCTCCTTTTCTTTCTACCTTCGCGTTGAAATGCGTGATTGAGGAGTTCAACCGTTTTGCTAGGTGAGTGGTGAATATTGAGGGGATTTGGATTGGCGGTGTTTGTTAATTTTAGTTTTTTTACTTTGCGGTATTAATAGTGGCGTTAGGAGATTTCTTTGGAGATTACTGAGTCGTCTCGTGTTTCCAAAGCTTATGAGGAGAGATCTATTTGCGTAAGATTGGTGTTAATTATGTTTCATTTATGAGTTTTATGTTATAGAAGTCTTAGAAGAGTTATTTCATTATAGGTTTTGTACTGAGGAGGAATCGATGCACATCACGACACCTGCAAAGGTGAGACATAATTCTTAATGTAAATTCGGTTTATCATGTATCGCTTCTACCGTATAAATTGTATGAATGACATGATTTACATATGAATGTCTTGTCATATTGAATGTAAATACAAATGTTTAGTATTTGACCTTGCATAGATTAATGATTTACAATATAATCAGCTAGTTTAGCATTGATTTCATTTAGCATATAGAAATATTTTAATACATGTTGTAAATGCAGTAATGTGATAAACAGGGAAATGTCAGGAAAATTGTGATAGGAATAATCTGACAGAATCTCTATAAGCAGTTCGAAATGGCGTGATTAGGGGATCTTAGTATCCCACTACATTTTGAGGTTGGTGTCGTTAGAAATCCATGTGCGGTCTAGGTATGTAGTATGGTTGAGTCCGCCTTTACTACGGCTTGTTTTTTAAAGACGGGCGGGACACTTTATGAATGAAAGTCAAAACCTATCTGATTATAAATGACATTTCTAGAAAATGAAAATGATTTGATATGGCGAAATGATTTAATGAAAATTACGCTCGACATTGATACATATCTGATATTACCTACAGATATTGTTCGGTATATTCTACATTTCTACCTACAAAGATATTGTTCGGTTATAATGTTACATTCTTAGATGAGTTTACCTACGTTTACAAATTTACATATACATGCACGGTTGTTTCTATGTCGAGCTGTTTTAGCATTCTTATCTCTAAGCTTTTAATTATGATCTTCCGTTGAAAATTTCCGGAAAAGGCAATTTGGGTAGCAGTATGTTTGTTGAATGTATAGTTTTGAGCTTAAAGGCTTTTAGTGCGCTAAATTAAATGTCTTTAGCTTCAGATTTATTTAAAGATTTCACGTATTTGTGTTATGAATTAAGTTAAGTAGTATGAATTGCAAATAGTTTAGTGATGATTTGATTAGATACACCTTTCACTTGCTCGTTCGCATAGCGTAACGTGTCGTGAAATCGTATCGTCATCGTCCATTCGATACTGGGTTGGAAGCATAAGGGGTCATCCGGTGTGAATCATATCAATATGAGTATCAATGTTAGGTATTTTCATTGTATCGGACGCATCGACAATGTTCATTTCACGATCGGAGGTCATTGGGACCATGTCTGCAACTATCGAAGTGAAATTTAGCTTAAATTACGCGACGTCGCGCTCGAATTGCTCGACGTTTGCGTAGACTTTGCCGAATTGATCTCAGAATATGTCGTTTGATAGATTTCGACGTTTTGGCGACAACAGCGTAGTCAATTTTACAAACGGAGGTTGTTGGTCGTTGAACGGACCTCGATATGCGTGTAATTTATTTAAAAATTGATTTTAATTAATTGATCTAATGCTCTTCATTTAATCAATTTTGATATTTTGAATGCAATTATGCAATCGGAATTTTCGGATTTGAAAGATTTTAATTAAATTTGGTCACGATTAGGAGGCTTTAATCTTCCAATTATCGCCCGTTGCCATTGATTTTATAGATTTGGTCATATAAGCTTAATTTGAATTATAACACACACATGTAGCTCAACAAGCACGGCTTGAGTGAGGTACTTTATCTTCATCTCGTTGAAAGATGATAACCATATTGATAGCATTGTGAAAGGGTCAAGGAGTTTAGTCACTTAGGAGAGTGAGGTTATGTCTAGTGATACCACTTGTGGAGTAAAAGCTGGATACTATTTATTAATAATACAATTGCTCGACCAGGGGATTTTTTTTGGTACCCATAGTGATTGGGAATAATGGATAATATAAGGTGGATAACATAATGTTGGATGTGGTTTATTATATCACCTTATAGATGATAGTTGCTTGGGAATCACTCACTATTGATAAAGGGAATATCAATATCTTGTAAAAATTAACAAAAATATGGAGTATAAAAATATTCAAAATTTGAAGAGAAGATGGAAAATGAAATTGGGTGCTATATTATTATTTCTAGTTCAAAGATTCTTTGATTTCTTAACTGTACCTCCAGGTGCAAGAGATGTACTCTTTCAAAAATGTTTTGTTATGTCACACCCCAGATGACCCCCAATATCCATTAATTGAATGCCTAATTAAATTTATTTTAGCTAATTAACCCGTTCTTGTAGCGATTCTGAGCATCTAGGTGCTTAGCAAACGGCGGATTAAAGCTCGGCACGTGTATGGTAGGGATCGATCGAAGGTAATTTTATTTCCATACGCCTTTCATTTCTCCTTCTGATCGAGACCGCTCTTCGCGGCGTGTTTCCTCCTCCTTTCCTTCCTTGGCCGACTTACGCCGTGTCGTCGTCAGCGTGTAGTAGGAATCCGCGTGATTCCGGTCGCGCATCGCGTCGGCCTTGAAATAGGGCCGCCGCATCCGCGTCGGTCAACAGAAGTCGCTTGCGTAGCATGAGTTCGAGCGTAACCCTTCGCTGGACACCAATGGACATGAATCTGACGAGTTTTCAAATTGAAAAATATTTGACCAATTTTAGCTATTCCATCGGCGGGGATTCCAAATATTTAGTGATCTCTTTAAAGGTTTAGGTTGTGTCTTAATCGAGCAAGTAATTCTCTTGAGACAATTAAAGCCTCACGAAAGAAATTATCCGTATGATTTAGAATTAGCTTTGTGGTTTTCTCTTAAAATTTTCTTGTATGGAGTGAAATGTGAAAGGTGGTCATGAAGACGAATATGTCTAAAGTGTCATTGTCGATTGTTAAAGCTAAGATCAAAGACCCTGGATTGTTACATCATTACCTATCAATTGGAAGTGGGAAGAAATTGCTATGAATTTTGTTATGGGATTTCCTAGATCTAGGCAAGGTGGTGATAGTATCAATATTGTGGATAGATTAAAGTCACATTTCTTACCCATGAAACAGTGATTAGGTTGATAAATTGTCCGGATGACATTTACAAGTGTCATACCCTACTTTAGAGTAACGTGCAGCCTTAATCATTCTCACTTGATGCTAAGAAAGCCTAACACTAATGAGCACTTGGCTTAGAATAGAAGAAATGGAGAGAGATTTAAGATTGCTAACAGAAAACTCTCACTAACCAAAGGAATCTTGTTTTAATCAATGATATATGCTTAACCTCTTTGAAGCCTTGAGGTGTGACATAAGTTTAAGGAATGTATAAAAAGTAGTACAGTGCTCTTATTGTGTTCAAGATGATGATAAGTGTGTATATTGGAAGTCAGAATGTGGTTACATGAAAACAAGAGAACTACTCATCTACATGTCGTGTACAAGTAAAGAAGCGATGATGAGCCTAGTGTAGTTCAGTACATGATCAAGTCCAAGTCTGTTAAAAAGGTTTGGAAACATTGAGAAGCTTTTTCATCATATTTGAGGGATTTAGCTGTTGTAAGCAGATGTTAAAGAGAAGATTGTTGCGAGTCTTGACAATAGATAAAATTTGCATATTGAAAATGATGATGGGGAAGAGCATGACTTGTAATTTCATCGTAAGATGAAAAAATATATTTGGAATTGGATTAATAGTCTTAATGAACCTAATTTACTTATAAATACTATTTTATGTCCACTAGTAATTTTGAGCTTGAATCTTACTAAAAGTAAGCTAAATGTTACTTATCAAAAGCTGATCTCTGAGAATTAGCCCTCTTTAAAAAAAAGGTTTTCTTTCTATATATTAGAAAGATAATTTAATATTTTGGATTTCTTCAAAAATAAAATCTTTTGAAATAAATTGAACATCTCAAAACTCTTTTTAAAGATCCGTTCTTCCATCTGGCTTGGCTCAAAAATCTTTATCTACTTTCTTGGGAGAAAGGATAAGCTACTACACCACTTTGGCTCTTTTATTCACCTTTGCTTAAATTCTGATCAAATATTCTTAGAAATAAGAATAAGTTATTTTTTTAGTTGGTCTTTGGCTTTCAACTTAGCTTAAAAATTCTAGAATTGTTTTCAGAAGCAAGGATGAGTTATTGTCTACATGGGATATATTTGGTAGGGCTACAAACGAACCGAGCTAAGCCAAGCATATGCGTGTTCGAATACAAGCTTGTTTTTCATTATCAGGCTCAAGCTTGATTTGTGCTTTTTAGGATGATGTTCAAGCTTGAGCTTGTTTGCCATTATCGAGCTCTAGCTCGATTTGAGTTTGTTCATGAGCTTCGTTCAAATTGGATTATTGATCCTGTTTACGAGCAACTTGTTTAATGAAATAAACGAGCTATAATCAAGTCTTAATCGAGCTTATTCGCTAGTAGCTTAGGTTTCGATGCTGAATTAATCACCCACTGTTGGCTGCAATAATTTTATCTATGGTGTCAACATCCGTTTTGAATGACTGTGCCAAAATCAATCGTAGATGCCACTGCGAATAGTGTCTTAGGCAAAGAAACAGTTCCAGCATTGGCACTACCAAAAGCAGATATGGCAACAGCAGGATATCTTGACTCCACATTAACCTGGAAGTGAACTAATCCCTTTGGGAAAACAAAAGCATCACCCTTGAATAGAAACTGTGTATAGAGCTTGTTATTAGAATCAACAAAACCCACACTCAGCGTTCCCTGTACGACGATCAAGAGCTCGGCGGAACGCGGATGGGTGTGTGGTGGATTCAACCCTCTGGGTGCAAATTGGAGAGTAGCAAGAGATACACTTTGTCCATTGAGAGCTGGAAATTCTACCTGAGTTGCCTTTGTTAACTGGAAGGAACCGTTCTTAGGTCCACCCAAGAGGGGTTCTCTAAACCCTCTGAAGGTGAAGAAGTCAGCATTTGCTGTGGTTCCTGGAGGAACAATGAAGTCAGAGGTGATATCAGGATCAGCAGCATGACCTGAGAAGATGATAAGTGCTAGAACTGTGGTAAGCAATAAGCAAGTCTTGGAAGACATTGTTTAATCTGTTTTAGGTACTTAGGTGGAAAGCAAGTGTGGGTATGTTTATATATGTAGTTGGATGGGCGGAAGCTTCAATGAATTCTATAAAATGAATGTCATGATTCATGGATAATATATATTTTGTTGCAGGCAGCTGGCGTGAAAGTATCTACCTTGTTTATTTTGTGGATTCTGTCTTATTAGGAGCTTTTGTTTTGTGAATTTAATAAGAAACTGCCATTGGCTTATTAAGCTTTTGAAGAAGCTGATAATGCATAGATTGGGACAAGGGAAACTGGTCAAATTCTATATTTTCATCAAACAAAAGGAACAGTTATTCCAGACAAATGATGAGTTGGGAAGCAATTCAGTCAGATCATAAACTCTTTCTTATTGTCAATTTTATGATTTAATGAATATTGAAAAATGGCCAAAAGCGATTCATTTGTTTGAATGGGAAGCCAAATAAGGAGGACGATCGAGCAAACTCAGTCAAACAAAAGTCTAATTCCTTCCTTTTAATTTATTGTAGTCATATTATTGAAGAGTTCTCGATTTACCTGTATGCTTTAAGATTGGACCATGGGAAATTACTGCCAGATAAAGGGAGATCAATTAAGTTCTGTATGGAAATCATATCTCCATAGCCCAAACAAATCATATCAAATCTGTATGAATTAGTCAGTGATGACTTAATCAGAAAGTCATTGTCCATATTGCAGTAATAAATGGAATGCCTGCAGTGTTCTAAGCTGGCATTCATTTGGTTTCTTGATTAAGTCTGAGTTCTTTTTTTTTTTTTAATTGAAATTTTTATTAGCTAAGTCGAAGTTATTTGGAATTTATATCTGCTAAACTTGTTAAACTTTTGACAAAGTTAATATTTTCATTTCTATTTTTTCATATTTATTAACGTTAAGAGCCCCATACAATAAAATTAATATTTTGATGTTCACAGTTTTATTATTCGTACAGACTAATAGTATGACAGGTAATGGCACAGGTCATTTGGTGCCTCAAAAGTCAAATTAAATAATTGAATCGCTGTTGAAATCTATAGACTTCGCTAAGAAATGATCGAATCAACTCAAAACGATGTGTATTATTTAGTTTTAGGCATATTATAATGGTTGAGAAAACAAAAAAATAAAAATCAACGATTCAAATTGAATGTTTATCTGAGTGGATGGATTAATATTTGGAAAACAATTTTAATAGTATCAGAAAGATGGAGCATGTGTTTTTGACATGCCATATGCATATCCATGTTTCGTTATATTTGGAGTTGATTTAGTCATCAATGGAAAGTCAAATTTGAGTTACATTGAATTTATCACTAAAATCGCCTTGTTATTATTGTCAAATTACATTATTATAATTCTTTTAATATTTTAATGAAAATAGAATTGATATATCCTTTAAAATTTATAAATCAAATGCGAATTTCAAGATAAAGTTTGTATGCAATCAAATTAAACGATTCAGTGAGATGAGTCCAATAATGCTAGAATCGGGTCAAATTGAGCCAAACTGAGCTCAATTCAAGCTCAAAAGTTACATATGAAAATTTCAAAACCTGACTGGATGATCAAATGACTTTCAAATTTGGCATGTTGATAGTTGAATCTAGCTGGTTTATGAGCTTTAAATGATATTGTTCATGAACATAAATGAACTAAATAACAAGCTGTTCAAGCTTGTTCAGTTAGTAATCGAGTATTTACAAAAGTGTTCAAATTCATTTAATTAGTTAATCAAATGATCTTGAATGAGCTCTAAGCGAGCCAAGTCATGAGTAGCTTGTCGAATGCTTGGTTCATTTGCAGTCCTAATACTTGGCTTATGTCAAAAATATTAGTTGCTTGATGTGGGATTTGAAAATTCTAGTCATTTATGTTATATATTTTAATGATTTCTAGTTAAATTTTTAAAAAATTGATTGGATATTCAATTAAAAATAGTCAATAGACTTCACGATGTTTTATTTTAGTAGTAATAATTTGATTTGGGAGAAGATATATCACTATTTATGCAAAGTTGATGGTGAGGGAATGATTAAAATAAAATGAAATTTTTTTGATCAAGATCTCATAATTTTATTTTCGCGAATTGCTATAAACCTTTACTACTTAGTGAAGATGGTGACCCAATTTGATTAAATAATTCTTGTCGGTAATCATGAATTGTATCATTCAAGGGTAACTTATAAAACTATGGTGGAAGCTTATTGAAGGGGCAAATTTGTAGTTGACTTTGGTAAAACAAGGACATTGTGCTCCATGGAGTGTGACTTACGGCTCGTAACTCATAATCTTAATCATTTTGAAACATTGGGTTTAGGTCATAATTGTAAAATAATGGTGTAATCATAATTATGCTAAACCATCGAGTTAGAATTCATGAATCAAATTATTACTGACATTAAATTCTTTAGTATGATCGTATGGGTACTTGAAATGATATTTTCTTTATGAGCTTTGATCAATCTTAAAAATTTTTTCTTGGGCAAAATGACACAAATGATGTATGCTATTATTTTGAGCGTAAAACGACAATTATTTGTTCGAGATTTTAGTTTTCAAGTATTTTATTCGGGTAATAGATTTAGGTAGCATTTTTTTAGGCAATAATCTCATTTTGATTATGTTTGCCATTAAGAAAAGAGCCTAAGAGTATATTTTTCTTGGAGTTTGAGAGGGACTTCTTATGATTAGAATAATTCCATTATGGCTATGATATTCTCATAGCTAAATTCATTTTTTGGGGTTGTAAGCACATTTGTTTCTAGAGGAGCGAACTCAAAAGATTATTAGCATTTGGAACTTGTGAACTCTACCCACTCATTTTGAAAGGATTGAGTCCTAATGACTTTTTGTATATTGCTTTTGAATTCACTTGGATCATTGTTGAGTTATATGCCTTAATCAAGTATACCTTGATGATTTGGTTGTGAAAATTGATTGGGTTTTGATGTTCCTAATCAACTCCACTACTAAGATTTGGGGATTAGGTCCGTGTACTAGGGCTTACAACCACAGCTTATATGAAAGACTTTATGAAGCATTTTTGTTTTTGTTTTAAAAGATTTTTTATTGAAAGGGTACAAACAACCTTATGTAAATGTAATATGAAATACTTTGGCAAGAATTGTGATTGAATGTTTGATCTCCAATTTGTGATGGGACAAATTTATTTGATTAAATTGAGCGGTAAGAGATTGTGATTATTCTTTTGTTAAGTGACAGTTGTTAGGTAGGCCTCGATGATTTTACTTTCTGACACAACGAGAATCAAGAAATGGAGAGCTATAATCTTTATCTTATCACATGAATAGTTGTCACAACATTCACTCTGTCAACTCCATCCTTGAAATATGAAGGATGAGCAAACGATCGAAATAATCCTTCAATTATTTATGGAGAACTAAAATAATTTCAGACTATATAAAAGGATCAATTTAGTTCCCAGACTATTTAAATGGGACTAATTTAGTTTCACAATCCAAACTGACAATTCATGGTGTTAAAAAAAACAGTGCTATTTTGGAATTTGAAGTATTTCTTTGATTTATGAAGCATATTAAACTTCCTACTAATTTCATTTTGTTGTGTACAACATGCACAATCATATTCAATGAGCTTGGATTAAGATTATATAGATTTTGGAACAAATTATTTTTTTGATATATAATTTTATATAATTTTTATTATATTAATTACATTGTAAGCGAAGAGATTGAATTTTTTTTTTCATTCAGTGTTAAAATTATTTCAATTATTTAATTGTTTTAGATAATATACTAAATGAAGCTAAAAAATTAAGAAGAGTTATCATTTTGGTTTTAATGAAATCATTCATTTTATAAAATAAAGTATATATTTTTTAATGTTTAATTATTTGCATTAATAATTTATAAGTTAGAATATAAATATAAAAGCAACTCTATTGTACAATTAACATGAACATAAAAAAGAAAAATGTTCTCTTATAAATATATGATATTAGAATTTTAATCTAATTGATAATGAAATGATTTAAATAATAGTTGGAATCACATAAAGATTATACAAAAATAAAAATGTTCTTTTACATCATCTTTTTAATAAATATGCTATAGGACGTAAATTTTACAGCTCAATAGTTATGACTCAAATTACTCACTCAATGACCAAAGCATAGAATTAAGTTGCTTTTGCAACTTTACATAAATATACACACCAAACTTTTATAAATTTAGATTGATGAGATCAATGGTAGCACCTTTTCATAAAATATATATATATATATATATATATATATATATATATATATATATATATATATATATATATATATATATATATATATATATATATATATATATATATATATATATTTAAAGCACTTGATCCATTACAACTTCTTTATCATTGTAAAAATAAAAATTAAAATAAACAAAAATTGGTTGCTACATATAGCATCCAAAATAAAGTAAACCAAAAAATGAAGTGATTGTTGCATATTCCACTCTAAGCAGTTCGTTTAATTTTCCTTTTTTTTTGTCTAGAGCTGTATACTTGTAGAACAAAATGCTCAAAATAAATTCACATAATTAACTGGTTTATTGCATGAATAATTACTATCTTCATCATCATCATTACTAGAACAACCATTTGTTTCTACATTTCCATCATTACATCTTTTAGTTGACACATCTATCTCAATTATCAAATAATTATAAAATTATGAATAATCAAGTCACTCAAAACAATTTTCAAATAATTTATCTATAATATTTGCATGCACTTCATTTTAAATATTATGTACAATTAATGCATAATAACTTCTTTGTCCAATATGTCAAACTTTTCTCAAAATTAAAATTAGAAAACACTCCCTAATGCCATAACGTGGATGATATAACTCCACAATCGACTCTTTCTCATGCATTATCCAAATTTACCTAATTTATTCATGTTAAAATCTTCATATATTCAAAAATAAAATAAATTAAGTGTACAAAAATACCTTCACAATTTTTGCATTTTTTATGATTTTCATCCATCTTGGGCTTACGTGGTTTTGCCCTAGGACATTTTTGCATAACCATAGTGTCATTTTAGTAGGCGATTAGTGTGGTGGGAGTCATGTGCCTTTCCTTAGCTCACTGGTGCGGGTCTAGCTCTCATGCTTGTTGCTCTCTCTATCGAGACTCAATTTGCAGGTCTCAAATTATTATGATAAAATTCAGACCTCATGAAGAGAGTATGATTTAATGTTAGTGAAATTTTCAGAAGACAGATGAAATAGTAGATAAGACATTACCCAGAGATTTCGTCTTCATTTTGTGAGGACTTTAGTTGATTTAGGTTTCATATGGCATGGCACATAGTTAATTACTCTCGGTCTTTGAGAGAGAACTTTCGATTAAGGCTGTCGTTTCGTTAGCAAAGTGCGCCATTAAATGTAACGCATGTGGGTTTGGAATTTAGATTTATGAAATTCATTATATTTAACTTAAAAGCGGATGGTTGGGGGAGCGATGGCAGCTCGATCCGAATCCATGGTTTTAGATCATCTCGGTTTGTCGGTCTCTTAGTCGAAAGGAGATAATTCGACGACTGACACGACGGAAAAGATCCTTGCCGACCATGGTTAATTTGTCGTCTAAATCCTTGTAGGCAGGGGTGGTGTTATCCTGGAGGCGATTTAAGTCTATTAATTAGAGGGTTTTTTGCCCAGTATACTGGTTCCTGACTCAAGGATAGAGTCCAGGGGAGGCATCTGTATGATGCGTGATGATAATGGCGTCGTTTGGCGACAACCAAATAGAGAAACATTTCTGGGTAATTAATTGTGTGGAGTTTTATTTGGTAAGTAATTAGAAGACAATTTCGATGCTTCAACGTCAGATTGTTTGAGAGTAAACATTAATTGCACTTGATTTGGCGTCCAGGTTCACTTTGTGATAGAGTTTTTTAATAATGACAATCAATTCGCGGAAGATGAGTTGAATTTTAGCTTTAAGTTTTTTTAATATTATTATATTTCACTTAGATATTTAGCTCGATGATATTTTATTATTTAGATTGATATTGATATAAGTTAATTTATTTTGAAATTGTAATCATATTTTGATGGAAGTTTTTTCCTGCAGTTTGAAATCTACATTAACAGTAATGAGGGTGATTTATTGTTTTTGTTTGAGATCGCATCTATTAATTTAATAGATAGATGATCAGTCTTTGTAATAAATATTTAAACTACCGAGATGTTTTATTAGGTTGAAGATATTATAATAACATCGATTTAGATTTTTTAGGTTTTGTTAACTTTATGCAAGAATAGGAGGAAGCCGTCGTTATTTAGTTTAAGCATTAAGTTTAGCATGTGGATGCCATTTGATTGGATTAATTTAAATCGAGGAATTTGTATAATATTACTTGTTTTGAATTTCATTGTAAGTATAAATTTTTAGATAAAATTTTGGCGAAGCATTCAGCGACCTCTAGCGTCGTCCACGTAGAAACTACAATGAAGGGCTGGGCACTCATGTCTCAAAGAAAGATATGTATGGTGAAAACACCGGATCTTCATCTCTTATCTTAAAAAGGCATTATGAGTCTAGAATACTATACAGTTTCCGTGAAAAATGTGTAATATGATACTTACTTACTGATGTCGGTTTAACATCAATTTTAGCTTTTAGTTGATTTTTATTAATTTGTTATGTATAGTTTGACAACATTTGAATCTGGCGTCATAGTCATGTGTAGGAGCTACTTTGGGTATCTTTGGGCCATATCAAGAAAACGTTTATGGGTGGTATAATACCTGAATCATGTCCATTTATGTCGAAAAGACATGTATGAGGCTCAGTATATTTGAAATAGATTTTTAAACCATGAAAAGGCATTGCTACCTGCAATGTTAGTTTAAATAATAATTTTATATTCTTGCGTTTATGTCAATCAGCCCCTGGTCGGTTAATTCGACTCGGCCGTATTAAAGTATTCATCTTGGATCTTTGCCTACGCAGAAGAAGCGTGTATGTGGTATAAATCCGACTGAATCGCCTTTCTTAAGAAGACATGTATGGGCTCTAGATTTGCGAAGCAGATTTATTCTGTTAAGAAAAGGCATGCATACACATCGAAAGTACATATTTCCACCGCCGTGTCGAAAAGGCGTGTCTGGATGCTTATACACTAACAAACAAATCTGATTTCCTCGCGCCGAAAGGCGTGTATGAGTATAATTGTCAACACAGGGGCGATCCGCGCGTCTGAGAGGCATCTGGCGCCGCGTGCGGCCAGGCCTCGCAGTCTTGACGTGAGCGGTGCCAAACTGATTGCAGAGCTGTTCCCCTTCATGAGCCTGCGTGGATGCCCATGGGCAGGCTCAGCATCGTCTTGCGATGGATGTCTGATGGTGCGTGGTAGTACTTCTCTGATGACCAGTGTTTTTCTTCAGTGGCAGTGGGATGTTTGAGAAAACTTTGCTCTATGCAGAGAACGGAGTTTGGGGAGCATTTGGGGAGAGAGAGAGAGAGAGATGGAGGAGGGATTTGAGCTTATGGGAGAGAGGGAGACAGATTGCTATGGGGAGTGGGGATGGGAAAAATTTGGCTTAGGGTTTTAAGGGGGGTATTTATAGGATATATTTTTTTATTATTTTATTTACTATAGTTTGAATTTTCGCGCCGACATCGTCACATAGATAATATATATGTCGATTTTAGGTTACTTTGATGTTACGGGCGTAATAGATCCGTTTACCGATGGGGCCGTTTAAGTTTAAGTTAACGTCGAATGGGGTCAATTTGATTCAAATTTTGGCATTAATTAACTTCAATATTCGCGGTTCGTAATTGGCGTGAATAGTCTCATTTAATAGATTTGGTGTTTTGGCACGCCAATCAATTTTGCGAGCGGAGAATTCGTTTGGGCATCGTCGGCGCCATTGAAATGTGTGTAGGCGCCAGCCTCCTTTTGATGGTCGTCGATATGCAATAAAATCTCATTCGATCGACGGCGTTCAAATCACGACGTTCGTCGTCGAAGGTCGTTTTATTTTCGATGTTTAGTATTCGATTTCCGATTTGCTTGTTGTTGTATTGATTTGCCGATACTCGCGCGTATTCGTAGTGGCGGGCATCGGAATAGATAGGTTTTGGCGTTTGGCCTTCGCGACCCGCGAGCAGTCGTTTGGGCATCATCGCGCTTCTTGGCCATTTTTCTTGGTTGGTCGGCCGTCAATTATGCATATTTTGATCAATTTCGGCGTTACGAATCTGAAGTCGTTGGTCGTCGAGATCATTTTGACTGATTTTGACACCGAGTACATTTCATTTGCAGAAGCATCGAATTCACCTTGTGAGCTCGACTTGACTTATGACGCATGCATGAAGGTCAACAACTATATGTCCCTACGCTTGAATGTCACTATATCGCCATATGTATCTACGTTCGAATGTCGCAACACGACTCGTTGATCTCTTTGTCGATGTTCATCATTGTCTATATGTGAATCTGTAGCATTGTCATCTTCTTCTATGTGAATCCGCAATATTGTTGAAGACTTTGTTTATGTGAATCCACAAACCCACAATTTCTTTGTTCACCGTGATATACGTTTTTGAGCCACAACGTACTTATCCCATTGGCCTCCGCGTGTTTTAGGTAAATTTAAATTTCATAAATACCTTCTTCTCTCAGTTAACTTTTAACAAAATTTGGTCTCAAATTTAGTGGTAAGACTGCATTTTTTATTAGTCAAAAGTTAAATTGATCCTTATTAATAATTTGGTTCTATTTTAATTAATAATTGATATGGTCCTATGCTCTATAGATTGGGCTTGAAGATTGAGATTTACATGCTTGCCCAATAGCAAGCTGATGAATTTGGAAAAAGAACTTGGCTATTATTTTCTACCTTCTTTTTTCATTTTATGACTATCATCATGTTGGCCTGTTGAGATCTGAGATAGGGAGAAGATAAAGTTCTTTTGCAACTTGTGAGTAAAGACTGGAAGTGCACTTCATTATATTTGTACTTCCCCAAGATTCACTTTGTGGTTGCTTCCTTATATGAGATTGGTATATCCTATAGTGGTTGCTCCTTTGCTATACTCTTATACATTGAAGTAAGTCTCCAGCTTGGCAATCCAAGGATAATATTTGTGTCAATTGTCCCATCATAATTGAGGATTTGCGCAATTGCATTTAATCATGGATGGTCGAGCTCTTCCTTCACTTCTTTTTGTTACTAAATTCTCAGCTTTCTCATTTCCACCCATTTTAGCAACATTTGCATGTTGCGATTTTTTTTGTTTTAAATCAAAGGAGAATGGGGCTTGCATTATTTGAACGTTGCAGTGGTAGAAGACTGTATCTTTATCTACTCCATCGTGGCCATTTGCTCCATCAACCTTATCTATATTTTGAGTGGTTTCATTCTTAGCCATTTGATTATCAATTTTTTCCTCTTCATCAACCTGTATCTTTAACTTGTTACAGTGGTAGAAGACTGTATCTTTATCTACTCCATCGTGGCCATTTGCTTCATCAACCTTATCTATATTTTGGGTGGTTTCATTCTTAGCCATTTGATTAACAATTTTTCCTCTTGTTTCTTCCTTAAAGTATCTTAGTCCATTAGAATTTCTTGCATGCAGCGTGCAATGTCATTTCTACGTGGCACACGAAGAGATTAATAACAACAATAACAACAACAACAACAACAACAAGCCTTAATCCCACTAGGTGGGGACGAAGAGATTAATAAGTGTCATTAAAAAGCATTTGGATAGTGTTCGGTATGCCTGTTCAGGTATCCTGTGAATGTTCATTCTAGCTACATGGTGGAAGATTTAGGAATTCATTAATATTTTTATCCAGGTTGTAGGAGCGATTTGTAATATCCAATTAGTTTATTCATAATTAATTTTGTTTTAGCTAATTAACGTTAATGTAATTCGTAAGCATCGCGGCGGTTGGATTAAAGCATTCGATGTATGGGATCGATTGAAAGGTAATGCGTTCATTTATTTCATTTCATTTCATAGCCGCCTCGGTTCATTCAGCGTCGGTTCGTCTCCTCCTTTCCCCCGCTTCCGACTTGCGCTCGTGACCGAATGCTCGTGGAATCGCTCGGCTTCACCGAGAACCGCTCGCTCATCGCCGTCGGCCGATAATGAGTCGCCTCGGTGGCGATGGTCAGTTGAACTCGGCCTCGCTTGGACCGTCGATCGCCGCCGCTGGACCGCCTCGCCTGCCGTCGTCATGGACCGTCGCGCGTAAGCCACGACGGGTTGGAAATCCGGTGAACCGATTCGGTGAGGATTTCTGCCGTCACGTCGAAACTTAGAATTTGTGAGTTGAATTTCTTTTCCTTTCTTCTTTTTGGCCTTCCTTGTTGAAATGCATTGATTGGGGAGTTAGAAAGCCTTTTTATTGCAGGTGAGTTGCGATTATTGTGTATTAAAATGGGGGGTTTAGGATTGGCATTTTTTAATTTTAGTTTGTTAATTTAATGGGTAATTAATATTGGCGTTAGTAGATTACTTTGAATTAGTGTATTTGAGATTATATGAGGAGATATCGATTTGGGTAAGATTGCGTTTAAGTATCTTCTGTTAATTATGAGTTTAAATTTATGAGTTTATTGTATTAGAAGTATTTATTTGTTATAGGTTGTGTCTTCGAGGAGGAATCGAGGAGCGTGTGTGATATAGGCGAGGTGAGACGTAATTCTTAATTTAAATTAGGTTTATAGTCATGAACATTGTTTTTTACATTTTTTTTTAAATTGTATGAATGCATACATTTAGATATTCTGTCATGTATTATAAATTCTGGCTTCGATGATTATAAGCAGGTTAGTTTATTTTTTTTTATTAGCGTATGATTTTGTTGGGCGTATAGAATAACATGTTAAATCTGATAATGTGATAAGCAAATGTCGGAAAATTGTGATAGGAAAAGTATGTTATAGAAATTTCTTGAGATAGCAAAGTTACGAGATGAAGGTGGCGGGGGATCTTAGTATCCCAGGCTTCGACATTTTGAGGTTGGAGCCGTTAAGAAGTCCAGTGGTGTCAGTGTAGGTAAGTAGTATGGTTATAGCTTACCTTTGACTTTAGTACGGGTAGGGTGACCTTTTGTTATGAAGTCAGCGCATCACGATTATAAATGGCGTTTAGAAAAATGATTTGATATAGAATGAAATGACGTTAAATAACTTCTTCCTTTGACGTACATTGATCTGAATCTACGGCGTATTGTTCTTACGTTTACTGCGGCGTTGTTTCTGGTTTTCTTACGCAAATTTAAATGTCCTGCGATTATTCTGTCTTTAGACTGCTTTAGCGTTAACATCCAAAGCTTTGGCTTATGATCTTCTGATTGATAATTTAGGAAAAGAGGTGGGTAGAAAACAGTAAGTTGTTGTTAATTTATGAATTGGGTTTAATATTTACTCAGATTAATGGATGAAAAATGGGATTAATATCTATAATTTAAAATATGATGATTTTAGATAAACAATTTATTTTATTACATTTTTTATTCCAAAAATACGAGGAAAAAACTAAACTTTGTTTCGGGGTGTCTGAGTTTATCGAGTGAGGTTGAAAGAGCGAAAAGATTGATGAGTAATAGTAATGGAAGCATGATTTGGATTTAGATTTAGGGATAAGTGTTGAATTGATGTCTGGTATAGGGCGATTAATTTTGGGTTAGGAATCCATATGTTCTTAATTTCATGCATGTATGATATTTAATATATATAAATAATTTTTATAATTACAGATTAATTTCGAAGAAATGCAGAAAGGTTAGATAATTGATCTCTAAATCGAACTATCTTGGAGATAATTAACGAGGTGAAATCTGACTGAAGCAGTGGTGAAGGTAGATCGATGAATTACGAGGGTAGTTAGGTTGATTTCAGGTTGTTGATATAGCATATGGAAAAATCTGTAGTGAAGTCGAGTTTGGTTCAGAAGTGGATCAGCATTTGAGGATATTTGCGTTGAACCACATTTGAGGAGCGGTGATCTATAGTGGCGGAAGATTGGTACTTAAAATTGGAAAAAATTTTGGATGGGATGATTTTGCACAGAAGAGTAATCATTACTTTTTTTGTATTAGGGGAAGCGAAAGGTGGTGGCGAGCTTCCAGGGAAAGATTTGAAATGATACTTACTCGAATCAAATGGGATGAGTTTGTCAAGTATTAATTGGTTTATTCATCATCGACTTGCTTTCAAGACAAATTTTTCAACTCGAGGATCTATAATGCGGTATGAGTTCCTCTTTAGATATACTCGCATTATATCGATTACGGAAGAAATGTAGATTTCTTGAGCGAGATCGATTAATATTATGTAGATTTGATATCGATGAGTTCTGTTAGTTGAAAGGAGATTGAAAATGAGTTGAATTTTTTAAAGCAACGATTGGGATTCTGAGCGAGCAAATGAAACTTTGAAAAGAAAGATTCTACAGAAATTTAAGTTTGATGTGAGCAATAAATTGATTGGAGAAACTTTATTTGTGATAAGTGTGGAAAAGGCATTTTGGAAATGTGTTGGATCGGGAAATATTGAGATGTGGTCGGGTTGGACATCGTGCAATAGGTGCGTGGAGAAGAAGAAGGATATAAAATCATACAATTATCGGGGCGGGTCAAGAAAGTTTTGGAAAGCGGGTAACCACAATTTTGGAAACCTTCAATTGAAAAGGAGAAACAGCGAAAAACCAACCCTCCGTAAAAGCGAGTTTTGCTATCACTCATGAAGCGAAGGAATCAAATGAAGTGGTGTCGGTATTTAAAATTTAGATCATTTGGGTTGATTACGATTCAGTGCTTAGCATTCGTTCATTTCGATTCCTTTTCACAGTTTCTGGGTTGATATTTATTTCACCTATTGAATGTGGTAATGACGGTGATAGTTTGAATCTGAATAGGAAATGTGTTCATTAACGAGATAACAATTTCCTGAGAATTATCTTACCGTCAGACATTTTGGCGTTATCTTAGGTATGGATTGGTTGATCAAATATTTTGCAACAATTGAATCTTTGGAAGAGGAGAGTGAAATTTTGCATGCACAGTGAAAAATCATTTTATTTTTTCTTGTGGAATCTTGTCTTTGATTAGTGCGGTGAAGTTGAGTAAATATTTAAGAAGCGGTGAAATTATATTTAGCCAAATTAGATGTGTTGAATAAGGAGGTGTTTGGTGAAAAACATTCAGTTGTTTGAATTTCGATGTGTTTAGAGGAATTACAGTTTTCACGAGTGGAGTTTGGGATTGATCTGACGGTACAACTTATACATAAATCTCTACAGGATGGCTAAGATGGGAAGTGTCGATTCTGAGAATTACTGAAAGGATTTATTTGTGACTCAGCGTGGAGTGCACGGTATTATTTGTTAAGAAAAGGATGGGTACATCGTTGTGTATTGATTACAGTTAAATAAAGTGATCAGAACAATCCTCACAGAGGATGATTTTTTGATGAGTTGGAGGATTTCTTGTATTTTTGAGATCGGATATCATCGTGGTTAGAGTTAAAGATCTTGATATTTTTAAAACTTTTGGAACGGTATGGATATTATGAATTTCTTGTTATGCCATTTGGTTTATTAATGCTCCTGCGATCTTTATGGACTTAATGATGTGTTTTCAAAGGGTGTTTGTTATCATATTGATGATATTGATTTATTAAAGCGATGAAGAAACGTCTGAAATCATTATTGTTTTAGAATTGTTAAAACAAAATCATTATTATATTTTCAAAATGTGAATTTTGGATCGTAGCGTCGCATTTAGTCGTTATCGGTGAAGGAGTTTGTTGATCGAAAAAAGTAAAAATTTTAGAATGTGAAAGAATGTTCAAGTTCGATTTTACGCGAGTTATTCTGAAGTTTGTCGAGATTTTCTGTATTAAATCTCTATCCCAATTTAGAAAGGATGTCAATTCAATGGACAATGTGAGTTTTCAAAATTGAAAAAGCATTTGATTATTTAAACATTTCGAGGGATTCAAATATTTAGTGATCATCTTTAAAGGTTTGGGTTGTGTTTTAATGCTGAGCAGAAGAGTAATTACTCTTGAGGCAATTAAAACCCGAAAGAAATTATCCGTCATGATCCCAGAGTTAGCGGTGTGGTTTTGCTCTTAAAATTTGGACATTACTTGTATTTGGGTGAAATGCGAAATTTTCTTGATCAAATATATGTCTTTCACAAAATTGAATCTAGATAAAGATGGCTTGAGTTTATTAAAGATTATGATTTAGATATTATGTAATGTGGTGGTGATACATTAAGCCATAGTAAATAGAAATCTGGGTTGGATTATTACTCAAAGTCGAGTTGATCGAGAATTAGAGCTCTAAGAAGTTAGAAGATTGATGATCTTGGGCATTTATCTCGATTGAGTCTGATCAACTTTATTATGAATCAGCATGGCGGATCGTGGATATCGAGATTGAACAAATCAGATTAGTTGAAGCGAATTTTCTTGTAGATCTGAGAGGGTATTGGAAGAATTCCATTATAGATGCACGGTGATGCGAATTGAGCAAGAAATTTTCGAGGAGGCTCATCGTGAGATATCTTCATTAGGGTAGTTCAAAATTTATAAAGATTTAAAAGCATTTTGGTGGTGGTATGAAGAAAACATATGAATATGTCTCTAAATGTCCTTGTCGATTATTAAAGGCGTCAGGCAGGTGGATTTCTGGTCATTACACATCACGAGTGGAAGTGGGAAGAAATTGCGATGGATTTTGTTATGGGATTTCTAGATCTAGCGAATTAAGTGATAGTATCACGGGTTGTTGTGGATAGATTGACCAATTCATTTCATTTTAACTACATTGAGTTGATAAATTGTTGATTATATGTTAAAGAAATTGTAACTGGTGTAAAAGTGATCGTCTAGATGGTAGATTTACTTCGATTATGGAAAGAAATTGAGAGAGCTTGCTGATTACAAAATACTTTTCAGATTGATGGACAATCGAAAAACAATTCAAGTCTAGAAGATTTGTTGAGATTATGTGTTTTAGATTTTGGAGGTAGGCTGGGAAGATCATATTCATGATCGAGTTTCTTCTGATAATAATAAATACCAGTATTGATGGCTCAGGCGAAACATTGTATGGTAGTGTAGAACTCCATTGAGTTGGGTGAAGTGGGAGAAAAGACATTTATTAGTTGAGTTGGTTGATCTGAGAGAAAATCAGTGTCGAGAGAGAGAGAAGATTGAAAGTTTCGATGCTTAAAGCAATTTTTTAGAATTTGAGTTGGAGAATTTGTATTCTTGAAAGTCAAACTATGAAAATTAGTAGATTTGGTCGGAGGTAATTGAGCTATGACCTTTTGAATCATTGAAAGGATTGAATATGACTACACTTTGCTACCATTGACTGGCGGTATTCATAATGTCTTTCATTTGATGTTGAAAATGGATCCGAGTCTGAGAGCGAAGATTCCATATAAAGTTTGAAATCTAGATTTGACTTATCGTTGGGCGGAAAAGATTTTGGAATTTGATGTGAAGAGATTGCGAAATAGACAAATTTCTATGTTAAAATTAAATGGAAGCCTGAAATCAAAATTTGGGAGGTTGAAGAGAGATGAGAAGTTTCCCTTCTGTTTGAATGATTGAAGAAATTTTGAGCAATTTTTTTGTTTAAGAGGAAATTGTAATATCAATTAGTTTATTCTAATTAATTTTGTTTTAGCTAATTAATCCGTCGTTCTTGTACTTGATCTTGTAACTTTAAGCATCTGTGGATTAAAGCATTCGCAGCTGTATGGATCGATCGAAAGGTAATACCTGTTCATTTATTTCATTTCCTTTCATAGCCACGACCTCAGTTCCTGCGCGCTGATTGAGTTCGTCTCCTCCTTTCGCCACCGGCGTCGGCCGACGGATTCTCCGTTACCACGAAACGCCTGGCCGCGTGGAATCGCGTCGGCTTCACGGAACGCCCCGCCAGCCGTCGGCGACGGCAATTATGCCGCCTCAGGTACAGCTCGCCTTCGTATGGAATCTCGTCGTCTTCTGGACCGTAGCTCGCCTTCGTCGTCGCTGGGATCCTAAGTCTTTGCTCGGGTTGGGAAATCCATGAACCGTCGGGTCGGTGATTTCTGTTCTGGCCGTCGAGCAGGGAGTTTTGTGAGTTCTTTGAATTTCTTTCCTATTCCTTTTTTCTTTTGGCCGTGACCTTCGGCGTTGAAATCGTGATTGGGGAGTTCAATCTGTTTTTTAACTTAGGTGAGTTCGATGTGTATTAAAATGGGGTTTAGGATTGGCATTTTGTTAATTTTAGTTTGTTAATTTAATCGGTAATTAATATTGGCGTTAGTAGATTACTTTGGAGTGTCTTCAGGTATTTGAAAAGATATATGAGGAGATATCAATTTGGGTAAGATTGCGGTTTAAGGCTTATCTAAGGTGTTAATTATGAGTTTAGTTTATGAGTTTATTAGTATTAGAAGAGTTATTATTGTTATAGGTTGTGTATGCTTCGAGAAGGAATCGAGGAGCGTCCACATTGATATACGAGGTGAGACATAATTTAATTTAAATTAGGTTTATATAGTCACATGTATTGTTTTACGCTTTTTTTTAAATTGTATGAATGACATACATGATATTCTATTGTATGCATTATTTATTTCTGATGATTATAAGCCAGTTAGTTCATTTTTTTTTATTAGCATATGATTTCGTTGGACATATAGAATAAACATGTTGTAAATGCAGTAATGTGATAAACAGGGAAATGTAAGGAAAATTGTGATAGGAAGGTTATATTATAGAAATCTGCGCAGATAGGCAAAGTTACGAGAGATGGGTAGTGGCGGGATCTTAGTATCACTCAGACATTTGAGGTTGGTTAATGTCCAGGTGTTAGAGTATTAGGTAAGTAGTATGGTTCCTGCCTTACCTTTTTTAGGCGAGTAGGGTGGCACTTTTGTTATGAAGTCAAAGCATCTGATTATAAATGGCGTTTAGAAAAATGATTTGATATATGAAATGACTTTCGTTAAATAAGCTTTGGCACGTAGCATCTGATGAATCTACACGTATTGTTCTACATTCTGCGGCGTTGTTTACGGTTTTTCTTACAAATTTAAATGTACGCGATTTTCCTGTCTTGAAACTTCTTTAGCATTCTTGTCTCTGAAAACTTTTTTATGATGATCTTCTGGATTGATAATTTAGGAAAAGATGAGGTGGGTAGAGACCGTTTGTTGATTTATGCAGTTTTGGGGTGTATAGTTTTGAAGATTAAAGAACTTTTGAGTGTCTGAAATTTTATCTTGATGTCTTTGGTTGTTATTCTTACCTTAAAGATTTCGTCTTTTTTGTGATATAAATTAATTAGTATATGAATTGTAAATTTAGTGATGATTGATTAGATACAAATTTCACTTTTGCTGGATTCATGATGGCGGTTGGAGCGTGTTGGTGGAATCACTGTCGTCAGTCGTCTACATTACATTGGCTTGCAGAATAAGGGTGAGAGGTCATCTGGGGTGTGACACGATTTCTAATGTCTATTTTCTTAGAGATATAGTTAGATTTGTTCTATTGGAAGTTGCCTCAAAAAGAATCCTTCCCCATTTATATTCAGTGTTCGTTCATTTCAAATTGTTATTTATCTTCATAAGGCCAATAATTTTCTCAACCAGACTTGTAATCTCTTGAATAGTTATCCATGAAAGTGTACTGATTTTCGATTCCATTGGTATGACATGTTGCTGTGTTGCTTCAATAGTTTTGTTTTTTTAGCATTTACTTAATGTGAGCATTTAACTCCTTTGTCAGTTATTTATAGGTGACATGATGCACATGGTTTTGCATTATATGATGAATTTGATTAATGTAAATATTTATGCAAAGTATAGGACATCTAGAATGATATTTTATAATTTTAATATGACAATACTACTTAAAAGTTGCTAAACTAATTTAGAAAAATATGTAATAGACTTTGTTCAATGAGAATTGCGTGTTCCCAATTAGGTTAATTTCTTAGGATGCTTGAATTGTTCCAAAAAAATAAAAAATAAAAAATAAAAAAATCTATTCAGAATAAATTGAATTTCATACATAATGTTTACATTCTCTGATTTCAGGATAATTGATTGTTTAGTTGTGTTTTATTTACCCGATAATCTAACACCAAGCAACACAGAAGACAGGGACAAGAAAAAACTAAAATGAAAGGTATTGCAATATTTTTTGTTACTTTTGTTTTACGATGACCATTGAAATTTTGGGTGAGTATAATTTACTCTTGAATTTTCTCAAAGTGACTAGCTACCTTTACAAAAATTTTGTACCTTATCCTTTTTTGCAACAAAATTAATTACATAATAATTGAACTTTTATTATTCTGTTTATTAGGTTGATTTGCTAGCCTCTGCTTATCAGAATGATAAAAATATTACTTTGTAAGTGTATGGCTGATTGCATAGACGAGAGAAAAAGTGTGATTTAGCTCCGTCAAGGCTTTCTTGTCGGCTACTTCACAAATTACAAGTTGCAATAGTATTTTTGTGCAACTTATTCATATCTAGCTTAGATAGATCTATCTAAATTTGTTCACTTTTTTTTCTTAAACTTGCACCACCCTTGCTTTTACCTAGTCTTCAAGTCTTCATTAGTTTAACCTTATTTTGCAACCTTGTGGATCAACAGGGCACAAATAATCCTGAAATAAAGTACTACAAAAAGAAGAAAATAACAAGTTAATCGGTTTTGTTGTAACTGATAGGGTAGGACGTTTGGATGATCCTGAAAGCGCTTCAGTATGACTTTTTTTAGAACAAAAGGACACCTAGAACAAAAGGACACCTCGTAGAGTTCATGCATGGAAATATAACTTTGTAGCACTATTTTCAGCTGAAACAGACCATTTAGCATCAAATCAAGCGAAGCAGCACAAGAATAAAAAAGGGAAGGAAAAATCAAACATTTTATTTCATTAATGAAAGCATCATTATTATAAGAAACAAACTTAGAATAACAACATTGATTAACAGCAGCATCAACAACTTCACCTCCAGTATTTTTTGAAAGTACTTAAACATCTTTGTGTGCAGGATATTTTATCTTGGGATTGGTCGAGTGTAAATAGGATATTTCGACGATTGGCACACGTTGCACGTGTTCTGCGAACGAAGCAGTGAAAGGTGTAATCAAATCATCAAAAGCATTCAATTCTATACTACTTATCATTTTCTTGGAGCGTAAAATCTTTAAGTTTGTAAATAAATCTGAGCATTAAAGGCATTTAATTTATGCGTCTAAAAGCCTTAAAATCTGATTATAATTAAACTACCCCATTTCGTCTTTTCCGAAAATTTTGACGGTGGCGTATTCAAAGCAGAGGCAAATCTAAAACAATTTCGACTGAAGTAGAACAATCGTGCATGTATATTTTGCAAATTCAGTAGGTGGTTCTTTAAAATGTAACGAATGCGATATCTTTGGTAGGTCAAGATATAACGAACGATATGTTGTGGGTATCTTTGTAGGTGCATCTTGTATCGATGTCGAGCATAATTTTATTCATCATTTTAGGTTCGGTTCAATTTTATATCAATCGTTTTAAAGAAATGTTTATAATTCGTAGGTTTTGACTTGTATAAAATTAAATCAGTCTAAAAAAATTTATAGGTAAAGCGGTAGAGTCTCTACATACATGTGACCCGGTTGGACCAGACTATAATGCGAGTGGGGATCTTAGATCCATCGCATTCTCGTCGACTTTTATCTGTGATTGAATAACGTAATTATTACAATTTTCGCATTATGTTTATCGCTCTTTGATTATTAAAACATTTCTATCATGAAATCACTTTGAAATAGTGGCATAAATGTAAATCGGTATTGTAAATCGATGTCATCTAGGTCAAATAATAGCGTTGTATTTATTATATGACAATCATGTCTATTTGATTTATGAGCGGTAAAACGATTGGCGTACATCTAAAGCGAATTTAAAATTAGCGATTATGTCTCGATTAATAAATTCATTTAATGTGGTGCTTATCATTAATGAAATGTCTAAGCTCTTAACATACAATGTGAAAACGTAACGTCAATCTTACGCAAATTGATCTCTCCTTAAACTTTGGCGATACTCAGTAATCTCCAAAGAAATCTTCGTTATTAATTCTGCTTAAATTAACAAACTAAAATTAGCGTTTTACTACACAATTCTACTCTAGTGAAATAGTTCTCAATCATTTCAACAGGAAGGTTCAGAAAGAAAAGGATGGAAAGAATTAATCTTACTAAGTTTCCGTCGGAGCAGAATTCCTTTGTTCCTGGATTTCCAAACCGGCGCTTACATTTATCCGTCGGTTCTGGACATACATGCGGCGTCGACGAAGGGCGCTTCCTCGCAAAGAAGGCGTTTTAGCTCGATTCAATCTGAGGTGACAACTGTTGGCCGACGGAGGCAAGCGGTTTCTGGTTACATGTCCGGAGCGGTCGTCGAAGCGGAAGCAGCGGAGCAACGGCGTGAAGGAATAGGCGTAAAGCAGGGGAAGGAAATGAAATAAGCAGAGATCTCATACATCGTCGAAACTTTAATCCGCCGTTGCGTCTTCTAGATCTTTATAGTAACGACGGGTTAATTAGCTAAAAAAAAATTAATTAGGAATTAAATGGATATTACATCTTGCATGCGTATATGTATTGCGCATCCAATTATTAATTAAGATTGAGCAAACTGAATAAAGTGTAGGTTGCAAAGGACGAATTAATCAGGCACTGTTGGTGTCAACAAGCTTTTCTATGGTCCTAACATCAGTTTTAAAGGACTGCCAAAATCCAATTGTAGATACCGGTACCAAAAGTGCCTTGGGCAAAACAGTTCCAGCGTTGGCACTACCAAAAGCTGATATTGCAACGGCAGGATATTTAGGATCCACATTAACTTAGTGAACAAGTCCCTTAGGGAAAACAAATGCATGCCCCTGTATAAAACTGACTATAGAGCTTGTTATTAGAGTCAACAAACCCCACTCTTAATGATCCCTGTAGGGCCGATTAAGAGCTCAGCAACGTGGGTGGGTGTGTGGTGGATTCAAACCTAGAGGTGCAAATTGGAGAACAGCAAGAGATACACTTTGCCCAACAAGAGCTGGAAATTCCACTTGAGTTGCCTTTGTGATGAGGAATTTATTAGCATCTTTTGGTTCACCCTGGAGGGATTCTCTTAGCCCTTTAAAGGTAAAAGTCAGCATTTGCTGTAATTCCTGAAGGAATAACGAAGTCAGTGGTGATATCAGGATCAGCAGCATGGGCTGAGAGTATAAATGCAACAGCTGTGATAAGCAAAGGCAATCCTTGGAAGTCATTATTTAAATTTCTCAAAGTGGTCTGGCTTAGTTGCTTTGTGCAAGGTACTTAAATGGACAATAAGTATGGGTATATATAGCTTTTAAGAGTTATGTGGTTGAATGGACGGAAATTTCAATAAATCACATGAAATGAATGCGTGAAATGGCTTTGCAGACAGCAGGCATTAGAGTCCTTTGCCTCTCTATCATTGGATTGGCTTTTTTGTGGACTTTGTCTATGAGGAGTTTTTGTTGGAGAATTGGTAGGAAGCTAAAAATTGACTTATTGAAAATGTCAAGTTCATTACTAAAGTGATTTATGTGTTTGAATGAAGCTGAGGATGATGGGATAAAACTTTGTCAAACAAAAGTCTATTTCATTCATTTTAAGCTTTTTGATTCAAATCATTGAAAATTTCTCAATCATATAATTTTGATAGATTAGATGAAATGACTTCAATTTTAATTCTTTAATAATGCAAAAAAACATGTCATATCCTTATTTATAAAAATAGGGTTTTTAATTTAAAATTCAAACATGATCATGGTAAAACTAAGGTCATATCATCTAATTCAATTTTAATGTATTATCCAAAAGATAATTTTTATATAATTTATGCAAAATATATGCTTAATAATACAATGAAATAAATATAAATTCATGGGCTATCTTCATTTGGGTTCCATTAGGATTGGACTCTTGTCTTTAATCTATGCTTGGGTCCACGTATTGCATTACCAAATCTAGTGATAATATTTGATCATAAAAATTTTGCTATAGTTGACGATGTTGTCTTTATTAAGGTTTTGGCCTATACTCATTTAGTAATGTAGTTTATCAAAACTAGCACAAGTCATCGTGCCCATGAAGAGAGGTAGGCGACCAACTAAGCCTGTTGTCATAATTTCATAAGGTCAATAACTTGTGATTCTTAGTGTCTTAGAGGGCATGTGCTAGATCAAGTCACGCCTTTTACCATTTCTACATTTCAGAGCATTTTTACATCGATCAACTTTACCTTGTGTCATCAATCTTTTCTAAATCCTTTCAACCAATCTCCCCGCGTTGCTAGAATTGTTTTAAACCTAGAATCATTCTTATATCGAATATAAATCATCCATCATCAATGCAAAACTTAGTGTTTCTTTCATTTTATATCCAAAAAGCACTATCCATAATATTCTGATTAGTGGCTCTTATAATTTTAGTACAAGCGACATTTTCGATAACAAGAAATCTCATCACATGTTATAAAGTTGATTTTCTTATTATCTTTTGGATGCATTATAGTCTAATAGTAGCTCAAGAAAGATCAAGGAAGTGGAGACACTTCTACTTGACCGGTAAATTAAGTAATGCTTCAATTCTTAGATAGAATAATTTTTTGTTGGACATATCTTGTATAGATTGGTATAATCTATAGGAATTTCTCACTCTTCATTTGTTTTTCTTTACTATATCAACCATTGATAGCCATTCAAGATACTACATGGATAAACTTGGTTGCCATTCTTTTATTCACATTCTCCTTATACCTATTTTTGCATCAACTATATGCTACATTGTATAAACTTCTACCTTATAGACTTCTTCTCTCAATGCAAGTTATATGTCATATTTTTACTAGGCACCTTATAGGGACTCATGCAAAATCATTTAAATTATTCCATGAAACAACAACAACTAGCCTTTATCACATTATAAAGACTATGTGAATCCTTTTTTTCATTGTGTTATTAAATGTCATATTCTCATTTAATTCTAATAAAATAAGTTCATTTTTTTATACTTCCTAATCAAGTCTTTTTAGGTCTATCTCTGACTTTCTTAAAATAGGTCAAATCCAATACATCTACTGCCCCAACTAGGTCATCAGATGGTGATGCTTTATGTGACGACTCTCTAATCTTATCTAGCTAGAGCTACTCCAACCTTTTCACGTATATATTCATTTAGCATTTTGTCTTTAAGTGTAAGCCACTCATCCACCTGAGCATCCTCATCTCTGCAACACTTAAGTTTATGCTTATCTTTTACCAGCTAACATTCTATGCCATAAAGCATCGTAGATCTCACTATCATGTTATAAATTTTTTCCTCAAGTCTAAGCGGTATTTTTCTATCACACAATAGGTCCAATGCATTCCTCTATTTAAAACATCCAACTTGAATTTTACTAATGACATCCCCTATTTCACCATCACTTTAAATGATAGACAAGGGATATCTAAAACATTCACTCTTTTTAATAACTTGGTCACCTATTATCACAACCCCATCACTAGATTTACTACCTCTAAAATTACACTTAATGTATTCGATTTTAGATCTACTCAAATGAAAATCTTTAGACTCTAAAGTTGACCTCCATAATTCAAGTTTTTCTTAAATTCTTACTCTAGTCTTATAAATAAGAAAAATATCATTAGCAAAAAGCATACACGAAGGTACATCCTCTTGTAAATGTCTAGTGAGAACATCCATAATTATAGCAAAGAAATGAGCTTAAAGCTGATCTTTGATGTAATCCAACTGAAATAGGAAAATACCTGGTTAATTCTCCGTATGTTTGAACACAAGTAATAGCTCTAGTTTACATATCCTTAATGACTTGATTATGAATAATATTAACTCATTTCTTTTCTAGAACTCTCCAACACAATATTAAAATTTACCTTAAAATTAAGAGTAAATATTGCAAGTTTGAATGATGTCGTTGTCATTGATTAGAACTACAGTTGTACCTTTTATCATCTTACAATAACTTGTGTTCTAGTTCTAGCTGTAAGATTTTCTACATTGAGCTCTAATATAATTCAGTTATATTTCCTAAATTGAACTTATTTATTTCTAGTAGTAACAAAGTCAAATGTTATAACCTTGATTGTATGGTCATATGCTGGAAGATTCTTTGTTAGTTTTTAAGTTGAAACAATAGCTTTGTATCTGAACAAAAGTTGCATTAGTAAGTAGTAAGAGCTTGACTATAGTGAAGGTTTTTATTTTCTGTTTAGATGATTTGTTATCTCCTCAGGCCACAAACTAACTACACCCCTAATTTTTTAGGTCTGTTGTTCCTAAGGTTCACATTTATTTTGTCTAATAGCATGATAAAATCTGGTGTATATTGAACTTCTAAAATTAATCAAAATTATATGGACCTCATAGTTATTTGTTATCTCTTTCATTACAATTTATTATAGTAATTATTTGCTTTTCATTAGTTAAAAAATCTTAGTTATTAAATATAGAAATAATAGAGCACGGAGTATTTCACCTAGCTTTCACGCACCCCCCAAGCTAAAGATCATGAAGCTCCCATCTCGTTCCATCCAAAAATATAATGTTGACACCCCACACCCAAACTTTTGATTTGATACTCATTTGAGCTTTTTATCAGCTATTGCTTTTGCTAATCTCCATAAGAAATTGAGGGTGTCATTCCTCGATCATGGTTTCAATTAGTCTTCAGATGGTGATAATAATTGGTGTCACGATCATGTTGGTTATGATGCAAGAAAAACTTACTACGATTCTACCTGTTGGAGACCATTCAAAGTATTTTATTTTATTTTTTATTTATTTTTGTTTTGGATGGCTGCAATCACCTTGGAGGAGGTTTATTGAGATGGTAAAAATTTCATGGTATTATTGAGTCTAGTCAGTTGAAAGGGATCCTAACACAGATCAGTCAGTTCTTCAAGCTTTTAGATGCTCTCCTTTGAGGTGTCCTCTAAAGTTATCTGATAAATTGTTCGATTTTATGATCTTCTCTCCCTTGTTAACTTTATAAGGAAGATATGCTAAGGGCATATAGTGGCCTCAAAATTAGTGATGTAAAGGTGTATGATTCATTTATGTTCATTTATTTATATGATTGAACAAATTTTAGCAAAATTTTAGTAGCTTGACATACAAGATATATATATTTTTGTTGTTGTATAACATTTATTTATTTAATCATGGTTTAGTTTCTTATTTTATGACTTTGTGGATCAACTCTCCTATACTATGCATATTAAAAATGATGCATACTGGAGATGCTAGTGTTACGAAAACGTACTCTGAGTAAATAGCTAGATGATTGATTAAAAATTCTCATATTTTATTCGATTCTAACTCTTAAAAAATGATAGAAATAATTCTGTAAAGTAATAATGTCAATGTTGATGTAAAGTTATGAGCACTTTTGTGTTTAAGAATAATGTTATATGTTGAAATGATCAACTTTCATATAATTAGTTAAGCTCCGTTACATTTTGAACTTAATACTAAAATAAATAGGCATATTTAAATACTATTTTAAAAATAAAGTCGTGTTCATGTTCAAATTCAGCTATAACTGAGAAAAAAAATTAAATTGGGTTGATTAGTATAAAGTATTTAGTTGTGCTCAGATTTATTTAAAACCTCAGCAAAATCTATGTACTTAAAGGATCATTTGCCCTCTTATAAACTCTTTTCTGGTGATAAACATATACATGATCTAATTCAAACAGTACTAATATGCTGAAAATTTTCTTATTTTTTCCCAGGCTTGGAGCTGATATAATTTATGATCCAAAATGTGTGCCTCATCTGATTCGTGTGCTTTGCATGCTTTTGAAGAGCAAGAAAAGTTTCATGCCTAGTGAAGAAATAGAAGCTTCAGTAGCATATATAGCTACTGTTATCCGAAACATGGAGACATTCAATTATTTTCGTGGAGCTGCTGAGGAAGCTCACCTCTCTGTTGTGGACATCACTGAAGAATGGAAACCATTGAATCTGCTATCTTACATGCTTTCTTATGACCGTGTGAGCGTTCGTTTATTCAGAATTTCATACTTGTTCTGATTAAAATTGTTAACTTTAATTACCAGAATAAAATTTGTAATGTTGTTTTTAGGAATGTAATATTGCTTCAAAATATGCAGAAATTACTGAAGTTATATATCGAACAGTGATTAGTATTTCAGGACCTTTAAAAATTATTGAAGTTTTATATTAGAAATAGTTCCCTCCCTTCATGGAAATTTGTCTACATATGTAAGGTAGATAGAGAACGTGTCATGAGATAGGACATAAAGAGTGATAGATGAGTTTTTGAATGGTATATTTTCTGGAGAAAGGATGATTATTGGCCATGCATGCTACAGAGTGAGAGTAATCCTATAAGAAAATAATATCTTTACAAAAGTTGTAAGACAACTAGTTATAAATAAAGTTTATCTTTAATGATAACAATTTATTAATGCTGGCAATGGAGAGTGAGAGTTAGATTTTAGTTCTTACTAAGATTTTTACATAGATAAAGCGATATTTTGTCTACTTAAAATATATTCAATAGTTTTGATTTGAGGTTACGAAATTCACCATTGATATTGGAGAAAGCAATAATATAATTCAAAAATTTTAATAGAGATCATTTCTTGAGATAGCAGTAGAAGAGTGGCAATGCCAGTGAAGATCATCAAGTTTTGGTTGAGAGTTAATGGTCAATGTTGTTGATGAAGGGCAATGATTGATGAGTTGTGCAAGACATTCATGGATATTTGACTTAGAAGTTGGGCAACATCAATCAACACATGTTTTGTTGGTGAAGAGGTGATGATTGTTGTGGGGAGTTGGATGTCGGTTTGCAGAAGGAAGAAATAAAGGTTGTCGAGAGACAATTGGTTCAATCATATGATCTCCTTACTGATATCCAATGATGGGGTTCATGCATGAAAAAAAAACTTTATAGCAGTACTTTCAGCTGAAGCAGACCATGCAGCAGTAAATCAAATGAAGCAGCACATTAAACAACAACAATTAGAAGAATTAACACAAGATTTCATCAATTAAAGCATCATTATTATAATAATAAGCAAACTTACAAAATAACACCAACTTCACCACCGATACTATTTAGAAGTTCTGAAATATACTGCATGTGCATAACACATCCAATTAATTAAGATTAAGCAAACTGAATAAACTTTTGGGTTTCGATGCTGAATTAATCACCCACTGTTGGCTGCAATAATTTTATCTATGGTGTCAACATCCGTTTTGAATGACTGTGCCAAAATCCAATCGTAGATGCCACTGCCGAATAGTGCCTTTGGCAAAGAAACAGTTCCAGCATTGGCACTACCAAAAGCAGATATGGCAACAGCAGGATATCTTGACTCCTCATTAATCTGGAAGTGAACTAATCCCTTTGGGAAAACAAAAGCATCACCCTTGGATAGAGACTGTGTATAGAGCTTGTTATTAGAATCAACAAAACCCACTCAGCGTTCCCTATGACAATCAAGAGCTGGGAGCAGCGGATGGGTGTGTGGTGGATTCAACCCTCTGGGTGCAAATTGGAGAGTAGCAAGAGATACACTTTGTCCATTGAGAGCTGGAAATTCTACCTGAGTTTGTTAACTGGAAGGAACCGTTCTTTGGTCCACCCAAGAGGGGTTCTCTAAACCCTCTGAAGGTGAAGAAGTCAGCATTTGCTGTGGTTCCTGGAGGAACAATGAAGTCAGAGGTGATATCAGGATCAGCAGCATGACCTGAGAAGATGATAAGTGCTAGAACTGTGGTAAGCAATAGGCAAGTCTTGGAAGACATTGTTTAATCTGTTTTAGGTACTTAGGTGGAAAGCAAGTGTGGGTATGTTTATTTATATTGTTGGATGGGCGGAAGCTTCAATGAATTCTATAAAATGAATGTCATGATTCATGGAAATAATATATTTTTGTTGCAGGCAGCTGGCATGCATGAAAGTCATTATCTACCTTGTTTATTTTGTGGATTCCGTATGAGGAGCTTTTGTTTTGTGAATTTAATAAGAAAGTCGCCATTGGCTTATTAAGCTTTTGAAGAAGCTGATAATGCATAGATTGGGACAAGGGAAACTGGTCAAATTCTATATTTTTCATCAAACAAAAGGAACAGTTAATCCAGACAAATGATGAATTGGGAAGCATATTCAGTCAGATCATAAACTCTTTCTTATTGTCAATTTTATGATTTAATGAATATTGAAAACTGGCCAAAAGCGATTCATTTGCTTGAATGGGAAGCCAAATAAAGAGGACGATCGAGCAAACTCAGTCAAACAAAAGTCTAATTCCTTTCTTTTAATTTATTGTATTCATATTATTGAAGAGTTCTCGATTTACCTGTATACTTTAAGATTGGACCACGGGAAATTACTGCCAGATAAAGGGAGATCAATTAAGTTCTGCATGGAAATCATATCTCCATAGCCCAAACAAATCATATCAAATCTGTATGAATTAGTCAGTGATGACTTAATCAGAAAGTCATTGTCCATATTGCAGTAATAAATGGAACGCCTGCAGTGTTCTAAGCAGGCATTCATTTGGTTTCTTGATTAAGTCTGCGTTCTTCTTCTTTTTTTTTTTAATTGAAATTTTTATTAGCTAAGTCGAAGTTATTCGGAATTTATATCTGCTAAACTAGTTAACTTTTGACAAAGTTAATATTTTCGTTTCTATTTTTTCATATTTATTAACGTTAAGAGCCCCATACAATAAAATTAATATTTTGATGTTCACAGTTTTATTATTCGTACAGACTAATAGTATGACAGGTAATAGCACAGGTCATTTGGTGCCTCAAAAGTCAAATTAAATAATTGAATCGCTGTTGAAATCTGTAGACTTCGCTAAGAAATGATCGAATCAACTCAAAACGATGTGTATTATTTAGTTTTAGGCATATTATAATGGTCGAGAAAACAAAAAAATAAAAATCAACGATTCAAATTGAATGTTTATCTGAGTGGATGGATTAATATTTGGAAAACAATTTTAATAGTATCAGAAAGATGGAGCATGTGTTTTTGACATGCCATATGCGTATCCATATTTCGTTATATTTGGAGTTGATTTAGTCATCAAAGGAAAGTCAAATTTGAGTTTACATTGAATTTATCACTAAAATCGCCTTGTTATTATCGTCAAATTACATTATTATAATTCTTTTAATATTTTAATGAAAATAGAATTGATATATCCTTTAAAATTTATAAATTAAATACGAATTTCAAGATAAAGTTTGTATTCAAATTAAATGATTGATTGAGATGAGTCTCTTTTAGAATCGATCAAATTGGCGCGAGCTGATTTAATTTCAAAAGTTACAAAAATATTGATTGGATGATCAAATGATTTTCAAATTTGGCGTCTTGATAGTTGAATGGTTTATGAGCTTTAAATGATATTGTTCGACATAAATGAACTAAATAATTTGTTGCTTGGATTAATGTCAGTATTTACAGTGTTGAATTCATTTAATTAGTTAATCAAATGATCTTGAATGAGCTCCAAGCTGAGCAACTTGTCGAATGCTTGGTTCATTTGCTGTCCTAATACTTGGAATTAGTTGCTTGATGTGGGATTTGAAAATTCTAGCTATTTATGTTATATTTTAATGATTTCTAGTTAAATTTTTTAAAAATTGATTGGATATTCAATTAAAAATAGTCAACAGACTTCACGATGCTTTATTTTAGTAGTAATAATTTGATTTGGGAGAAGATATACCACTATTTATGCAAAGTTGATGGCGAGGGAATATAAAAATAAAATGAAATTTTTTTTATCAAGATCTCATAATTTTATTTTCGCGAATTGCTATAAACCTTTACTACTTAGTGAAGATGGTGACCCAATTTGATTAAATAATTCTTGTCGCTAATCATGAATTGTATCATTCAAGGGTAACTTGTAAAACTATGGTAGAAGCTTATTGAAGGGGCAAAGTTATAGTTGACTTTGGTAAACCAAGGACATTGTGCTCCATGGAGTGTGACTTACGGCTCGTAACTCATAATCTTAATCATTGTGAAACATTGGGTTTAGGTCATAATTGTAAAATAATGGTGTAATCACAATTATGATAAACCATCGAGTTAGAATTCATGAATCAAATTATTACTGACATTAAATTCTTTAGTATGATCGTATGGGTACTTGAAATGATATTTTCTTTATGAGCTTTGATCAATCTTAAAATTTTTCTTGGGCAAAATGACACAAATGATGTATGCTATTTTTTGAGCGTAAAAGCGACAATTATTTGTTGATTTTAGTTTTCAAGTATTTTATTGTAATAGATTTAGGTAGTGTTTTTTAGGCAATAATCTCATTTTGATTATGTTTGCCATTAAGAAAAGAGCCTAAGAGTATATTTTTTTGGAGTTTGAGAGGGACTTCTTATGAATAGAATAATTCCATTATGGCTATGATATTCTCATAGCTAAATTCATTTTTTGGGGTTGTAAGCACATTTGTTTCTTGAGGAGCGAACTCAAAAGATTATTAGCATTTGGAACTTGTGAACTCTACTCACTCATTTTGAAAGGATTGAGTCCTAATGACTTTATGTATATTGCTTTTGAATTCACTTGGATCATTGTTGGGTTATATGCCTTAATCAAGTATACCTTGATGATTTGGTTGTGAAAATTGATTGGGTTTTGATGTTCCTAATCAACTCCACTACTAAGATTTGGTGGATTAGGTCCGTGTACTAGGGCTTACAACCACAGCTTATATGAAAGACTTTATGAAGCATTTTTGTTTTTGTTTTAAAAGATTTTTTATTGAAAGGGTACAAACAACCTTATGTAAATGTAATATGAAATACTTTGGCAAGAATTGTGATTGAATGTTTGATCTCCAATTTGTGATGGGACAAATTTATTTGATTAAATTGAGGATTGTGATTATTCTTTTGTTAAGTGACAGTTGTTAGGTACGTAAGCCTCGTTGATTTTACTTTTTGACACAACGAGAATTAAGAAATGGAGAGTTATAATCTTTATCTTATCACATGAATAGTTGTCACAACATTCACTCTGTCAACTCCATCCTTGAAATATGAAGGATGAGCAAACGATCGAAATAATCCTTCAATTATTTATGGAGAACTAAAATAATTTCAGACTATATAAAAGGATCAATTTAGTTCCCAGACTATTTAAATGAGACTAATTTAGTTTCACAATCCAAACTAACAATTCATGGTGTTAAAAACAATGCTATTTTTGGAATTTGAAGTATTTCTTTGATTTATGAAGCATATTAAACTTCCTACTAATTTCATTTTGTTGTGTACAACAAGCACAATCATATTCAATGAGCTTGGATTAAGATTATATAGATTTTGGAACAAATTATTTTTTTGACATATAATTTTATATAATTTTTGTTATATTAATTACATTGTAAGCGAAGAGATTGAATTCTTTTTTTTCATTCAGTGTTAAAATTATTTCAAGTTTTTAATTGTTTTAGATAATATACTAAATGAAGCTAAAAAATTAAGAAGAGTTATCATTTTTGGTTTTAATGAAATCATTCATTTTATAAAATAAAGTATATATTTTTTAATGTTTAATTATTTGCATTAATAATTTATAAGTTAGAATATAAATATAAAAGCAACTCCTATTGTACAATTAACATGAACATAAAAAAGAAAAATGTTCTCTTATAAATATATGATATTAGAATTTTAATCTAATTGATAATGAAATGATTTAAATAATAGTTGGAATCACATAAAGATTATACAAAAATAAAAATGTTCTTTTACATCATCTTTTTAATAAATATGCTATAGGACATAAATTTTACAGCTCAATAGTTATGACTCAAATTACTCACTCAATGACCAAAGCATAGAATTAAGTTGCTTTTGCAACTTTACATAAATATACACACCAAACTTTTATAAATTTAGATTGATGAGATCAATGGTAGCACCTTTTCATAAAATATATATATATATATATATATATATATATATATATATATATATATATTAAAGCACTTGATCCATTACAACTTCTTTATCATTGTAAAAATAAAAATTAAAATAAACAAAATTGGTTGCTACATATAGCATCCAAAAGTAAACCAAAAAATGAAGTGATTGTTGCATATTCCACTCTAAGCAGTTCGTTTAATTTTCCTCTTTTTTTTTTGTCTAGAGCTGTATACTTGTAGAACAAAATGCTCAAAATAAATTCACATAATTAACTGATTTATTGCATGAATAATTACCATCTTCATCATCATCATTACTAGAACAACCATTTGTTTCTACATTTTTATCATTACATCTTTTAGTTGACACATCTACAATCTCAATTATCAAATAATTATAAAAATTATGAATAATCAAGTCACTCAGAAACAATTTTCAAATAATTTATCTATAATATTTGCAGTACCCGGCACTTCATTTTTAATATTATGTACAATTAATACATAATAACTTCTTTGTCCAATATGTCAAACTTTTTTCTCAAAAATTAAAATTAGAAAACATTCCCTAATGTGCCATAACTTGGATGATATAACTCCACAATCGACTCTTTCTCATGCATTATCCAAATTTACCTAATTTTTCATGTTAAAATCTTCGCAATATATTCAGAAAATAAAATAAATTAAGTGTACAAAAATACCTTCACAATTTTTGCATTTTTTATGATTTTCATCCATCTTGGGCTTACTTGGTTTTGCCCTAGCACATTTTTGCAAAACCATAGTGTCATTTTTAGTAGCTGGTTAGTGCGAGTGGGAGCTGTAATGCCTTGCCTTAGCTCACTTTCCGAGGTCTGGGTCGTAGCTCTCATGCTTGTTGCTCTCTCTATCGAGACTCAATTTGCAAGGTCTCAAATGCTACTATTATGGGCTCCGAAAATTCACCGCCGACCTCTCAATGAAGAGAGTATGATTTAATGTCAGTGAAATTTTCAGAAGGCAGATGAAATAGTAGATAAGACATTACCCAGAGATTTCGTCTTCATTTTGTGAAGACTTTAGTTAGTTCTAGGTTTCCTATGGCATGTATAGTTGTACTCAGTCTTTGAGAGAGAATTTTTGATTAATATTACATGAAGTCGTGGCGTATAGTAACAACATGTGGAGTTTTAAAATTTAGATTTATGAAATTCATTATATTTAACTTAAAGCAGATGGTTGGGGGAACGATGACGCGCTCGATCTAAATCTCATGGTTTTAGTCATCCGTAGCGGTCCCAACTTAGTCAAAGGAGATAGTCGACCCAACCTGATAGAAAGATCCTTGTCAGCAGTCATGAGTTGCATCGTCCAAGAAATCCTTGTAGACCTGGTGATGTTTATCTAAGGAGACAGACCTTAAGTCTATCTTAATTAACAGAGAGCTTTTACCCTATCAAGTATACCCTAAGGTTCACAACTCAAAAGATATACCGGGGACAATAGTATGGTGGTCGTGATATAATGGCGTCATTTGGCGGCGACCACGGTTACTCCTCGTAATTGTATCATGTGGAGTTTATTGGCTAAGCCAAGTAGTCAGAAGACACAGGCCACATCCTTGCTGGCATGAGATTGTTTGAGAGTAAACATAGTCCTGCACTTGATTTGACGTCAACTCCTTTGTGAGCTAGAGTTTTTTTAATTTTTCAACTTCGACAAACAATTGCGGAAAGTGAGTTGAATTTTTTTTAGCTTTAAGTTTTTTAATATTGAATTTCACTTAGATATTTATAGCTCAATGATATTTTAAATTCATTTAGATTGATATTCAATATAAGTTAATTTATTTTGAAATTATAATCATATTTTGATGGAAGTTTTTCCTCTGGTTGAAATCTCTATTCAACACAGCCATCATCGGGGGGATTTATTATTTCGCTGTTTCAGATCCTGTCGACTTTATTAATTTAATAATAGATGATTAGATCTGGCAGTATATAGTTAAACTACCGGATGTTTTATTAGGTTGAAGATATTATAATAACATCATTAGATTTTTAAGTTTTATTAACTTTGGGACGGTCTCAGATCCGGGAATTAACTTCGCGGCATCCTCGGACACTAAGTTTAAGCATTGACATTAGTCGGATGTATTTGATTCAACATTAATTTAAATCCAAGGAATTTGTATAATGTTTACTTGTTTTGACTGAATTTCGTTGTAAGTATAAATTTTTAGATAAAATTTTGACAGCATTATGACAGCCTCCCAGCGTCCTCTCCACATAGGTGGCCACAATTGGGGCTGGGCCTACTCACCATGCCAAGAAAGACATGTATGAGTAGTGTAAACACCATGGCCAGATGCTTCATCCTACTATCTTAAGAAAGACATGTATGAGTCTCTGAAGTATCTATATAAAGCACATATTTTCTCGCTATGCCAAGAAAAATGTGTACTGTCAGTGTACTTACATACTTGCAATGTCAGTTTAACACATCAATTTTAGCTTTTTAGTTGATTTTTTTATTAATTTATTTTACTCTTGTCGGTATAAGTTTGTGAGATTTGTTGACATCTCGGCGTCATCCCAGTGTAGGGGGCTACTTGCTACCACCACAGAAAAGGCGTGTATGGGTGGTATAAACCACGGCCTGAATGCGCCATCCCACCATGCCAAGAAAGACATGTATAGGGCTCTAAAGTATCTGCTGAAATAGGTTTCTCCGCCACGCCAAGAAATGCGTATACGGGTACTTATACACCTGCAATGTTAGTTTAAATAATAATTTTATATTGCGGCATAGTTTTATGTCAAGCTGTGTAGGTCCTCCCGTCGGTGTGAAGTTTGACAGCATTTCGGCAGCATCTCAGCATCGTCCCTATATGTGGGGCTACTTCGAGTATGCGGGGCCTATCACCATGCCAAGAAAGGCGTGTATAGGTGATAAACTACGGTCTGAATGAGCCTTCTCACTATACCAAGAAAGACATGTATGGGGCTCAAAATAGCGATTTCCCCTGCCAAGCGTGCCGCGGTGCTTATACACATGCAAGAAAGTAAAGATCTCCCCAATCCAAGATGTGTGATGCTTATACACCAAGTAAATCTGATTTCCCGCCAAGAAAGGTGTGTGGTATTTACGGTCAACACTGAGGCGAGCGCAGACATCTGTGAGAACGCGTGGGGATCTCAGGCTCGTGAAATTATAGGTGCTCGTCACGGTGCAACGTGGTGATCTTGGTGTATAGTGCGTGCATGCTTTCTATAGTGACCCTTCTTGTGTTTTCTTGTTATAGTCTTTGGCGGGATGTTTCAGAAAACTTCGATTGCACAAAGCGGAGAGCGGGGCATGAGGAGACAGTCGAGGGGTGGGAAGAGAGAGAGAGTGAGAGAGAGAGCTTATGGGAGAGAGGGAGACTGCCGACTATGGGGAGTGGGGATGGGAAAATTTTGGTTTAGGATTTTAAGGAGGTATTTATAGGATATATTTTTTTTATCATTTTATTTGCCTTAATTTGGATTTTCGTGCCGATATCGTGACATAGATAATATATATGTCAATTTTAGGTTACTCTGATATTCCGGATGCAACGACACAGTTCGTTTCGTGATCGGAGGCCGTTTGGTTCAAGTTGACGTCGAATCGTGGTCAATTTCAGTTCAAATTTGTGCGTCGTCACTTCCGCTCGCTCGATATTCACGTAGTCTCATTCAATGGGTTTAGGCATTTTGACATTAACGATGTGATCAATTTTGCGAACGGAGGTCGTTTGCATCGTCACAACTTTTCGACCTCGATATGCATGTCATCGTATCATTGGCTCTCCTTGATCAGTCGACCGTCGAATTATGCAAGATGCATATTCCGATTAATTTTGACGTTCTGAACATGATGAGGAGTCCGTTCGTCGATCGGAGGTCGTTTCAACTAATTTTCGGTGTCGTCGAGTATATATCAGCTCTGATTTGCGTGCTATTGTATCCGATTGCTCGATACTCACGCATACTTATCCGAATTGAGCACGAATAGTCTCATTTGATAGGTTTTAAGGTTTCAACGCTAACGATGTGATTAATTTTGTGAACAGAGGTCATTTGGGCATCATCGTAGCTTCCCGACCTTAATATGCATGTCAATGCTTCGACGATCCCCTTTTGTCGGTTGACCGTCGAATTGTGTAATATGCATATTTTGATCAATTTTGACGTTCTGAACATGATGGCGGAGTCCGTTGGTCGATCAGAGATCATTTCGACTGATTTTCAGTGTCATCGAGTGCGTTGAAGCTTGTCGAATTCACCTTGTGAGCTCGACTTTACTTATGGCGCATGCATGGAGGTCAACAAATGCCCCCCCAACAAATATGATTCGTACATGGAGCGAGTCATGTTTGTTGAAAACTGGTCGACCCTTTGGACTGACCATGGATTTGGGATCACTTCAGCTTTCAACTTCCATGGGTTCACTGAAGAGCTTCTTCCACCATCTACTCTCCTTTGGGTTTCTTTGAAAGTCTCTTTTGTGTCTTCCGATTTGGATTTCCTCACCCACAGCTTCATGCTTGGGGGTTGGATGGAGGAATCGGTTGTTTGTTTTGAGATTTGAAATTCCTTATAGCTTTAAGCAGCGGACTTTGATGAAGGATTGATCGATTTGTATGACTTGGCAAGTTATATTGACTTGAAGTGTATGTACACCATAAGTCATGTGCTTGCTACTTTGATGGACTCGTTGAATGGTGCATATAGTTGACCCAACCTTCCGACTCATATTAGGTCAATGTTGAGTTATCAGTCTAGCACTGTGTGCTTTAACAGATTGAATAATCACGAAAACCCTTTAAAGTTTGGCCATTACCATTGTGTGAACTATGGAATCGCTTCGTCGACCCTGTGCTTTTTTGCTTTTGCAAACTTGATGAGGGAATTGGCTTTGATCTGTGCTTTGTGCTTGATTAGATCATTCAAAAAAAGATTATAATATCACCTTGCGGGCAGTATATAGATTGATATGAGGTAGCTCTGAATTGAGAGTTTTTTCAGATTATCTTGGTCCGTCGATCGAGTGGAAAGATCTCTTGAATTTTGGTTGCTTGAAGTCACTAAGCTGGATCTAGTTTGAGATTGAACAACTATCATCATTGGATTGATGAGCATGAGCTCTTTCACTGCGGCATTTTTTGCAGCTTGTTGAGTCCGACCTTTAGAACCTACTCGAGTCTTTGATTTAAGCTGTGATGGCTTGGAGGTCTTGTCATTAGACTAATGAACATGAGCTCTTTCATTGCAGCTTTTTCTTGCGGCTTGTTGAGTGAGGAGAGCGTTAGCAACTCAGCCACTTATGGGCTTGTTGAGTTCGACCTTTATAACCCATCTATGTCTTTGACTTGAAAATATAGAGGTTGATGTTTTTTCAACTTAGTTGATTGAAGCTTTCAAAATTAGGAGCTCTTCTGACTTGATCTTTGACATTTGACGAATCTTGGAGATAAATTTTTGACATGTAGGACAATCTTTTCGTACATTGAAGTAGATTCTTTTTTTTCTTATAAGACTTGCAACTTTAACAATAATAGTTATAGATATATTCAGGGATCTCGACATAAAGCTCGATGTCAACCTGAATGCATATACAAGAAACTCTCCTGTTTCACAGGGAAAGATTGAACAGCTTTGATTTATAAAAAATTTAAAATGCCTCTGTTTAGGGGATTATGAGTTTAAATGCATTACGAGTTTGAACTTCTTTAATAAATAAATGGCTCGTTCGATTATTATATATATTTATCTAAGGATCTCGGCTTGAAGCACTGTCAATGACTTAGCCAAATATATAAAATGCCTATCCCAACAGGGAGGCTTTCGCATTAACTTGAAAGTGCGTTCTCATTTTACGAGAGAATTTTCAAGTGACATTACATATGTATTGGACATGAAAGCCTTACTAGTGTAAGATTCATTTAAGTATTTATATACTTATCCATAGTCAGTTGTGATATTTCTTGAGATATCGATTATTGATTGTTGGCATCGGTTGTTGATCATTTTTGTTAATAAGTTGGTAGGCTCCTCCTTTGTACATCTTCTCTATGACGTAAGGATCTTCACAATTAGCTTCAAATTTATCACCGATCTTACGATGAGGGATGATTGGCCTTCTTGGCACCAGAACTAATTTACTTTTCTGGACTGTCCGAGGATGTAGTGAACTATTAAATGCTTTGGACATTCTCGCTCGGTAAATTTCTAAACTTTGTTGAGCTTGGAGTCTAACTCCGTCAAGGGCATCCAACTCTTCCATTTGCAGGCGAGCGTTCTCATCTTGAGGAAGATTGAATTGGACAGATACTCGAAGTGATGGTATGTAATAACCGAAAAAAAAAGAAACAAAAAAAAGTAAAGAAAAAGAAAATTTTATGCTTGCATTAATGAGAAAAAAAAAAAGAAATTCGAGGGGTGTCGGTTTGCCGAAACCGAACTTCCAAAACACGCGAGAGAGGGGGAGAGGGAGAAAGAAGAAGGAAAGTGTGTGTTAACCTAGTCGTGTCGTCGTAGAGGAAGAAGGAGGAGGCAGATCTTGAATCCTGCAGTGCCGAAAGGAAGAAAAGCGTTGTTATGCATGAAGAAGTCGGTGGGGAAAGCCAGAACCATCGTGATTAGAACGAGAGGAAAGAAGAAAGATGTAAGTAAATAATTAATTTATATAATTATATGTTTAATGAAAATATGATTTTAATGTTATTTCAAGTTTAAATTAGGGTTTATAATTGTAACTTAGGGTTTATCGATTTCAGCAAATAAATTAATATAGGAATAAGTAATAATAAGTTAGATGCAAGTTAAAATATTATTTTAAAATCATTCAAGAATCATTTTAAGAAAAATAAGAAAAGGGGAGTATAAAATTTAGGAGAACCTATGCACAAAATGTACCTGTGCACAAAATAATTAAAAAGGGCCAATGAAATTGGCAAATAATTCAAAAAAATGAAAAGCAAATGCAATAGTAATAGATACTTCTTTGAATGAGTATTTCGATGGTGACTCTTGGAAGGATGATAAAAGTAAAAGTAAAAGTTTATATGATAAATATTTATGTATACCCAACTCTTGATAAATGTTTATGTATATCGACCCCATATCTTCTTGATAAATGTTTATGTATACCTACCTAGGTTTGATTGTTTGAGCAGATTTCTTTTATGTACATGTGACAATAAAAACTGACATGCATATTAGTTCTTTCTTCTTGTTTACTATAGTGTAATAGCATAATTGACCCATTGAATTATATTCATTTGTTAGTTGCTTAAACATTTTTTAGGTAACCATCTTAATTAAATGGCGGATAGAAGGGAAAGTCATGTTTACCGCCATAGAGGGACTTCAGGAGATAGGTAATTATGTCATATTGAGTTATATTTAAAGTGTATTTTCTCCTTAACTTTGTTAGAATTTTTATGTATGGACAATTTGTACAATTATTTGTGGTTTTAGTGGCTCTTTTATGATTGAAGATTGGAGATTTTATTAATGATTTGAAATGTTAGAAATGTTTTATTTTATCCGTCAAATACGTTCCCTCTTGGTATTCCAAGCTCCAGGGTACAAAGTGTATCGCAAAGTTTTTATATTTAGGGACATAAGTATGATCATAATCAAAGAGCCATTAGGAAGATGATAAATTTTATGAAGAGATTTGATATAATTTTAGGAATGGATTGACTATCTAAACATTATGCTACTATGGATTGTTGTAAAAAGATAGTCAAATTTAATATTCTTAGAGAAGAAGAATTCAAATTCGTGGGGCATAAGGGAGTATTAGCTATGATGGTGTCATGCTTGAAAGTTCAAAATATGCTAGCAAAAGGCTATGAAGGTTTTCTCGAGTTCTTGATATTAAGAGGTAAAGAAGATAGAGGATGTCAAGTAAAAGTATCGAAGTCTTCTAGATGATTTACCGGTTTACCTCGGTCAGAGATGATTTCTATTGATTTAATTCAAGGTGCAAAACCTAGAAAAAGTATCATAGAATGATAAAGAATTACAAGAGTTGAAGAATCTACAAGAATTGTTAGAGAAGGGATTTATCGTGCCTAGACATCTCCTCGGGGAGCTCTATTTGAAGAAGAAAGATGGGAGCTTAAGGCTATGTATCGATTATGAGAGCTTAACAAAACTCACATTGAAGAATAAATATCCCAAGAATTGATGATCTTTTGACCAACTAAGGAGCTTTATTTTCAAAGATTGATTTAAGATCAGGTTATCATCAGTTGAGAATCAAAGAAGAAGATATACCAAAGACTGCATTCAGTACAAGATATAAATATTATGAGTTTGTGGTGATGCCTTTTGGCTTAACAAATGCTCCAGCTGTATTTATGGATCTCATGAATAGAATCTTTAAACCCTTTTTAGATTCATTTGTGATTGTATTCATATGATATTCTAATTTATTCACGAGATGAAGACTCATGAAAACCATCTTCACATTATTTTACAAGCTCTGAAAGGAAATGAATTGTATGCAAAATTTTCAAAGTGTGAATTTTGGTTAAATAACATCATATTCTTGGGGCACATGATTAGTAGTGAAGGTGTTTCAATGGATCAGAGTAAAGTCAGAGCAATAATGAATGGCCGCACCAACATTGTCACGTAAGTTAAGTTTCTGGTTGTGGGGATATTAGAGATTTGTTGAAAGATTTTTACAGATTGTCATGCCACTATCAAGGCTAACTCAGAAAGCATTTAAGTTTGAATGGTCAAATCAGTGTGAAGAGGTTTTTCAAAAATTGAAGAATTGTTTAATGACTGCACCAGTATTAACTATTCCATCGGGGACAGAAGGATTTCAAATTTATAGTGATGCATCATTAAGAGGCTTGGGATGTGTACTTATGCAGAATGGAAGAGTGATTACTTATGCTTCAAGGCAATTAAAAAATCATGAAAAAAATTATCCAACCCATGATCTAGAGCTAGCAGTAGTAGTATTTGCATTAAAAATTTGGAGACATTATTTATATGGAGTAAGGTGTGAAGTTTTCACTGATCATCAAAGTTTGAAATATATCTTTACTCAAAAGGAGCTAAATTTAAGGCAAAGAAGATGGTTGGAACTCATTAAAGATTATGATTTGGATATTCAATATCATCCATGGAAGGCAAATGTAGGCCGATGCTTTAAGTAGAAAATATCAGTATTGTTTATTGTTGATCTCGAGGAGTTGATTAAAGATTTAAAAAATTAAAATTTCAATTATTAAATCTACAGATGATCATGCTTTATTGTTAAATCAAATGACTATACAATCAAAATTTGAAAATAATACGGATGCTTTACCTCAAGATGATGACTTAAAAATTTTAGAGTCGATAAAGTAGTCATACAAAGATTTTGAAATCGAAGAGGGATTAAAGTATCATGGTGATTTGCATTCCAAATGTTGAAAATTTGAGGAAAGACATTACATGAAGCACATCATTCTAATTATACAATTCATCCAGCAAGAAAGAAAATGTATCAAGATCTTAAGAAATATTTTGGTGGCCAGAAATGAAAAGAAGTGTAGCTGAATTTGTTTATAAATGTCAATCATGTGGATTAAAACATCGAAGCCAAGTGGACTTTCTTTGCCACACGAAAGTGGAAATGGGATGATATCGCTATGGATTTTGTGGTTGGCTTACCTTGATCCAGAAGAGGTTGCGATGCTATTTGGATCATTATTGATTGGTTGACTAAATCTGCACACTTTATACCTATCAAATAATCTGATGTTGTAAAAAAGCTAGCAAGGAAGTATGTTGATGAAATCGTGAAGTTACATGGTGTGCCAAAATCTATAGATCCGACGGATCATTTACATATGGAAAAAAAATCAAGAAGCTTTAGGTATGAAACTTACTTTCAGTACTGCATTCCATCCTCAAACTGATGGCCAGTCAGAAAGAATAATACAAACACTTGAAGATTTGCTTAGACTTTGCATCCTTGATTTTGGAGGAAATTGGGAAATTCATTTGCCTTTGATTGAGTTTGCACAATAGCAAGTATTGGTATGGCTTATGAAGCATTGTGGAAGAAAACAGAACACCGCTTTGTTGGGTGGAGACAGTGAAAGAAGAATCATTGGCAGATGTAGTAGATGAACCTAAAAGATCGATTGATCCGTGATAGATTAAAAGTCGTTCAAGATAGGAGGAAATATTATGATGCTAAACATCACAAGAGAGTTTGAAGGAGAATTTGTATTTCTTAAAGTCAGCCCCATGAAAGGTATAAAATGATTTGGTAAAGTGGGAAAGTTGAGCCCACACTATATTGGTCCATATGAAATCTTGGAAAGAATATGTGTTTCATATTTCTCTTATGCGGAAATATATTACTAATGAAGCCAACAAGATTATTGTTGATCCTATTGATATTCAACTTGATCTCACATTTGTAGAGGAGTCAAAAATAATTATAGATTATGATGTCAAGCATCTCAGGAATAGGGAAATTCCATTTGTCCGTGTACTGTGGAAACATGGATCAGATTGAGAAGCTACATGGGAGAAGGAATCAGAAATGCGAGAACTTTATCCTCAATTGTTTAATTAAAGGTATGTGTATTTATTAATGTCATTTAATTTTGAGACGAATTTTATAAGAGGAGAGATTGTAATAAAAAAAGAACAAAAAAAGTAAAGAAAAGAAAATTTTACGCCAGTGGTTAGCAAAAGAAAAAAATAAAGGGGGGTCGGTTGTCAAACCGAACTCCAAAACACGTGAGAGGGGGAAAGGAGAAAGAAGAAGGAAAGTGGCGTTAACCCACCACGCGCCGTCAACCGAGGAAGAAGGAGGAGAGCATTGCCAGAAGTCTACTGTCGTCTACCGAGGAAGAAAAGGGAAGAAGCGAGGTGCAAAGAATGAAGAAGTCGAGTGGGGGGAAAGCGAGGATAGTGGCAACCCAGAGAAAATAAGAAAGAGGTAACAATTAATTTATATAATTATATGTTTAATGGAAATATGATTTTAATGTTATTTTAAGTTTAAATTAGGGTTTATAATTGTAACTTAGGGTTTATCAATTTCAACAAATAAATTAATTTAGAATAAGTAATATAAGTCGATGTAAGTTAAAATATTATTTTAAAATCATTCAAGAATCATTTTAAGAAAAAATAAGAAAAGGGTAGTATAAAATTTAGGAGAACCTATAAAGGAAATGCATTTTATATTATAAAAGAAAATGTATTTATATTATCGTAATTAGATTAGAATCATTTTGGGGTATGATAATCAATTAATGCAATATATAAAATCACTTTAACACGTAATATTTTTATGTTATAGGAATTTCAATTAAGGAAGGAAGCGTTAAAGGAAAGGAGGTTCAAGAGGAAACTGCAAGTTAAAGTGGGTAATTATGTTATTACATTTATAATAAAATATCTTAATTTCTTATGATGAAACGATGTTCATATGATTATGAATTTTTTCACACCGCAGTTGTGATGATTTTTCTGCTTTCTTTCTTAAAGCGTGATTTTTACGTTTCTTCATATTAGATAATAACGAATGCTGATCATATTGCCACATTATCATTTTATAAAGTTCAATTTATTTAATCATGTAAATTAATGTGCATAATATAATTGTATGCTATGAATGTGTATGTTGAAATGGAGTTCACCCTTTATAGGCTGGGACGAATGCACTGTACAAATGATTAAAAGAAATGAAATTGGCAAATAATTCAAAAGGCCAATAATGAAATTGGCAATAACAATGGTAATAAATACTTGTTCTTTGAATGAGTATTTGACGTGACTCTTGGAAGGATGATAAAAGTAAAAGTAAAGTTTATATGATAAATGTTTATGTATACACCCATATGCTACTGATAAATGTTTATGTATACCGACCATATGCTACTGATAAATGTTTATGTATACTACCTCCCATAGGTTTGATTGTTTGAGCAGATTTCTTTTATGTACGTGATAACAAACGATATCATACTAGTTCTTTCTTCTTGTTTACTATATAGCAAAGATAATTAATGAATTATATTCATTTGTTAGTTGCTTAATCTTTTTCGTGTAACCATCTTAATTAAATGGTGAGAAGGAAAAGTCATGTTTACCGTAGAGGGACTTGGAGATAGTAATTATGTCATGTTGAGTTATGTTTAAAGTGTGTTTTCTCTAACTTTGTTAGAATTTTTTATGTATGGAAATTTGTATAATTATTTGTGGTTTGTAGTGGCTCTTTTATGATTGGAGATTAGAGATTTTATTTATGATTGGAAATGTTAAGAAATATTTTTTATCCGTCCACCTCGTATCGCCTTGTATTCCAAGCTGCCGTCGTGACATGGTAGCTCAACTTCTAGTGGCATAATAGCTTCAACTCCAAATCTTAGAGTATAAAGAGTGGCCTTAGTTGACATTTTGTAAGTTGTTCTATATGCTGAGTTCCATCATTTTAGTGTACTCTTTTATTTCTCATGAGAATCTTTTTAAATTCACTAAGATTTTATCAAGGCCTCAAACTATTGACCCTTGGATTATAGATTGATGAGTAGAATATTTTATGATTAGCAAATCAGATACCTTCACATTAAAGCTTCTTGTCCAAATGATTTGTCGTGGCACCTCATATCATAGACAACATTATTGAATAAGTCAAGGACTTTTGAATGAGAAAGTTTCATTTGAAAACGTAAGAGAAGCTAAAATGAATTGATGTCCCGTTGATGATGGAGGATCAATCAGTCTAATTATATCTGTTCCTCACCATTCAAAAGGCCAAGATGCTATCGTTGGGTGCAATAAGTTAGGAGGCTGATGAATTATATTCCCATATACTTGACATTCATGACACCTCTTAGCATGATTGATACAGTCTCTCACCATAGATTACCAATAATAGCTCATACTTTTGATCTTTACTACTATCTTGGGACCTGATTGATGTGCACCACAAAGTCCTTCATGAACTTCAACCATCACTTTGGTACCTTCATCTGTATTTATGCATCATAGCTACATTTTTTCAAAGGATCTACGATATAAAGTGTTGTGACAAGCATAGCAACATTCTCTTTTGATTTGAGTTGCCGATTTATTATTTGGTAATTTGCCTCTTTAAAGTAGTCAATGAAGGGTTGCCTCCAATCATGTGTCTCTTATATTATAAAGGCTTCATACTATTTTTTGTAATATGCTTTGTTCTTGTTATAACTTGTTGATTTTAGAGAGAATGAGGACCAACTTGAGTCACATCCTACTGTGTCGAATTTGATAACCCTCTACATGAGGAATGGATTTACTATGAGAACTCGACGAGTGGACACTTCAATCAACACATCGTTCCTTCAGATTCATTTCTTTGCTAATTTGAAGCTTTACTATTATTTGATCAGAAACTCAAGCTAGTTTAATGTTTGGAATTTACTTGATGAGCTCAAGCACCTATGATAGAAATTCATGCTTGTTAATTTTATAGACCCAACACTTTGTTGATTACCAATTGAGAGTCTCCGAAGATTTTTAAATTTTGGATGCCGATAACAATTTCTTCGAGACCTGCCACCAATGCCTCGTATTCAGCCTCATTGTTGGTTCATGGTTCGGCCACAGATGAACGCTTTGCCACGGTGTTATGAAGACAGACCAACATACTCTTGCTTTTGGCATTTCGGGCTTAATATGATGCAGTAAAGAATACACCGATTTTCTCTTCATGGATAAGCATAATTTGTTCATCAGGTAGATCATCGTTGACTGTTGAATCTACGGGGATAGGAGCTCCTATCAATCTTCGACTGATATAGTACAACGCATTTTCTTAGCCTTCTTCATTGTGCCGTGCAAGCAATGCTGAGGGATTCTTCCAATGCAGTTGTATATAAAATGAGGGGCTTCTCTCGAATTGGTGCTACAAGGATTGGTGGATTCAACAGGTATATTTTGATGCTATTGAATGCTTCTTGACACTCATTGTCCCGTTAAATGGTGCATTCTTTTCATCAATTTAGTAAATGGTTGACACCTCATGATTGATATGAAGCACGATGAATGCCAAATGTCCCCGCATCTAACAAACATAAGATTTTTCGGCGCATATCCATCGCTTAATTTTATTAGAGTCAATCTCACCTCATGCATACCACGTAGACAAGGAACTTTCATCGAAATCAAATGCACATTTGAGAGGATTCACCTTGAGATCACGCCAATTCTTCAAGACCATTCTCGTCATCAAAATAATATTTTGATATATGCTCTAGACAGGTTGTCCAGCAAAGATTATATTTTCTCGATAAATCAACTCGAAGATGCGAATAGATGATATGTAGCAATATTCTTCAATCTAAAGAAAGCAAGATATACCAATTGGTGTCCTAAATGATGTGTGCTCGTGAGCTATCTTGATTTGATTGTATCGATGATCCATCCATAAATGAAATATCGTAGTTGGAAGTATTGTCTACTAGTAGTTGATAGTGGAAGATTAAAATCATCTTTGCATGCTTTCTTGATCTCAAAATCAATGCATAATGATTGACCATTTCTTCTCACTAACAACGTTTATCCAATCGCATACTTTTCTTCTGGATAAAGTGCTCATCGCTTTTAGTTTATGCAATTACGTTCTTCAATCTCCAATCTCATTCACAGGGGCTTGTTTAATGTGTGTTGCGTCAATTTAATGACAAGTTTATGAACCGCCACCTCAGTGGATAAGCCTGGCATTTGAGCATGTCCAAGCAAAGCAGCCCCTGAATTCACATAGTAGAGCTTTCATTTCTTCAACCTTTAATCAGACAGAAGGGCACTGACGAAAGTTGGGCGAGGATCATCCTTTGTTCCCAAGTTGATTTCCTTCAACTCATCCATGGTAGCTAATTGTCCACCATCTTCAAGCTCTTCTTGGCTTGCTTTTACCTCTCATCATTTGCAAGATTGACTTCATAAAGATCATCTTCATATTCGTCGTCAATCTTTTCTATATCGCATAATTTTTCTTCGATGGTGTTTACGTCGGATGTATCCAAGACCTTTAGATATATGATTATCACACTTTCGTGAGGTCTGTGGACTTTTTAGACCCCAAAGGGTATCAAAGAAGTGGGCTCGCCATTTGTTTGTTGCAATATCTTAATTTATGTATCATCTTGTGAATCCTTGGAGGATAATATTTTGACATTCTTGTGAGAACCATATCATCAGATTCATCAAATTACATGAGCCAATCAGAATCTTGGTGATAACACTCCTCAGACTTGTAAAATTTTAATTTCACGTTCATTACTTCTAGGCAAAAGAGGCACATAGAAAGTTTTAACTCTTCAATAATGTGAACTTCACGTGGAATGATTTCTTTGAAGTGTTGAAAAGGAACTGACACGATCACTAATGATTCTTCTGATATCAACAAGTTTACCGTCCTTCTTGAAGAGATACACTGAACTTCACTTTTATCGGTCGTAATCATACTCAAGATCGGTAATATATAATTTTCTTTCCTTTCACCAGAGACTTGTTGGTTCCCTTAAGCCCAACGAGAGGATCATCCTCTTCTTCTTCTGCGTCACTGCCCAGATGAGGGACTAGCCTTTTCAACTCATGTGATGAACTAACTGCTTTAGGAAGAGTCTGCCGCCTTTTTCCTTCCTTTTTCCTTCTTCACTTCTATGTGTTGTTTTGCAACTTTGAGTAATTTTGGATTGTTGAAGCTTGGGCTTCTTCAAAGATAGTATTTTGCATCTTAGATTTTAGCTTCATGGACGCAATGACCGGAGGTTGCTGAAATTATGTTCTTTCTCATCTTATGTATTTCATGCGGCAAAATAGAGACTATTCATTTCTTATGTAGCTGCAACAAGGCTCAATGAGGTGTCGATCAATGACATAGAATTTGACTTCGTACAACTCAAATCTTAGTTGCAAAGTAAATGATCAGAGTCTTTTGCATAAGGCGGAATCATCAATTTGCCTCGTAGATGTTGAATGTTGAGAGACAATCTCTTCAATGCTTTCGACTCATGAGATTGATAGATGAACCGGATCAATTAGAATTGATTGATTATGACACCATCGCTCTCCGTAGAGACATATAGCGGGCAATTGTGTTCTGATGTTCCGAGCATAAGATCTTCTTCAGAGAAGGTGATTGTCGAACGGTCTTGAGATTGTAATATTTCAGCCATACCGCTCGGCGAAGTACGCTTCATATTTCTACGAATTCTTAAGAGCCTGAATTAAGGTTTCACGGAGATCCTGTGACATCAAAAGGGCCTCATACACACTCAATTGTGCAGATCTTCCTGTGTGAGAGGATGTTGTAATTGATTCTTATCCCATGTTAGACTTTTCTTTGGATCTTTGGGAATGATATTTTATTAACTTCTATGTTCTTATCATTGTCTTTATTTGACGTTCTTTTCTTCAGATGACGGCAAAGACTGCGACTTTTAGTCAATCATGAATAGCATTGTTTTAAAGAAGTCTTCGAACTGTTATGCGAGGATCGGATGGAGCCTTGAATCACTTTCGTTTTATGTCCTTCATCAATGGTGATATTGAAGACTCGACTCATCTTCAAGCAATAATTCTTCTTCCGAGTATCATCTGTTGTTTTACCATCGCAAGGCTTGAATGCTACATTATTAGTTCTTCTTGGATTATCTTAAAGAAATGAATTTTGTAAGTATCCAAGGACCACGAGATAACTGCAGCTTTTCGAAAGAGATTCTTATCATCATCTCCTTTATCATTTGTTTCGATTTGGAATCGACATGAAATCGCTTTTTGATTGTCTTTTGTTTAATATTCTTCAAGATTAATAATAATCTTTTGGGTAGTAGATTTTTTTCTTCATCTTCTTTTATTTATTGGTCTTTAGAAGTTTTGGGTTTTGGATAGCTTGAGGGAACATCAATCATCGACTTTTGAAGAGAACCTGATGTAGACTCTACCTTTGGTTCCAGCACCGATTCAAGTGGAGATTTCCATCTGACACCTGGAACATCTTCTAATTGCTTCAGCATCTTTTATAGTTTTCTTTGAGACCACAGTCTCTCATTTGTCATCCTCAACTGTCTTTTCTTTTGCTTTATCTTTCTGCGAGACACAGAAGAGGATGTAACCACCTTTGCAGATTCTTTTTTTGGGTGAATAAGAATACTATTGGATAGCGTGAATTCACTTCTCTTATATTTTCTTTCTAGAATACATTCTATAGTGGCTAACGACATGATATGGACGAATTTGGTTCGGTCGTGCACTCTTGTGTCTTTTACATTCTAGCAACTCCAACCCTTCCTTGAGTTCTTGTCGGAATAGTTTGGCTACACTTTCCTTTTTGAATGAGTATTCCTTGTTCATTTTCTCAAGAGATGGACACATTATTATCTCTAATGATTGCCTTACACCACTATGAAAGTTTTGGGGTCATTTCAAAAAACTAACTTAGGTTGAGAATTGAAGGGTTGTTTAACTTTCTCTTTGTCACGACCCAGCCCGGGAGCTTGGAATACCAAGGCGGGAACAGACGGTCGGACGGATAAAATAAAACATTTCTTAACATTTCCAATCATAAATAAAATCTCCAATCTTCAATCATAAAAGAGCCACTACAAACCACAAATAATTATACAATTTGTCCATACTTAAATATTCTAACAAAGTTCAGGAGAAAACATATTTTAAACATAACTCAACATGACATAATTACCTATCTCCTGAAGTCCCTCTACGACGGTAAACATGACTTTCCCTTCTATCAGCCATTTAATTAGTAGGATTACCTGAAAAAGATTAAGCAACTAACAAATGAATATAATTCAGTGGGTCAATTATGCTATTACACTATAGTAAACAAGAAGAAAGAACTAGTATGCCACGTGTACATAAAAGAAATCGCAAACAATCAAACCTATGGGAGATAAATATGCATAAACATTTATCGAAGATATGATATACATAAACATTTATCGAGTATAGGTATACATAAACATTTATCATATGAACTTTTACTTTTACTTTTATCATCCTTCCAAGATCATCGTCAAAATACTCATTCAAAGAACAAGTATTTATTACCATTATTACCATTTGCCAATTTCATTGGCCTTTTGAATTATTTGCCAATTTCATTGGCCCTTTTGAATCATTTTGGTAGATTCGGCCCCCAAATATCATAAGGGGTGAACTCCAGTTTCAACATACACATTCATATCATACAATTATATCACTATGCATTAATTCATGATTAAATAAAGAATCGTGAACTTAATAAAATGATAATGTGCAATATGATCAAGATTCGTTATTATCTAACATGAAGAAATAGTAAGCTACATCACGCTTTAAGAAATAAACAGAAAAAATCATCACAACTTGCGTAGCATATGAAAAGTCAAAATCATATGAACATGCTTTTATCATAAGAAATTAAAGATATTTTACCATAAATGTAAGAACATAATTATCCACTTTAACTTGCGCTCTCCTCCTTCCTTTAATGCTTCCTTCCTTAATTGAAATTCCTATATAATGATATATTAATTTAATCAATACTCTTGAACCTCCTTACATATAGCTTTTATAATTTAATGCTCACATCCGTCCATATTCATTACCTATTTTCTAGGTTAAAATTAAATCTTCAATTAATAATAATTATTATTATCATATTTCATAATTTAATTATTAAATTATGTACATACACAATATATCCCATTCTTCTCTTTCAAGGATTAATTTTCCTAATTTAACTATTTGTGAAATTAATAAATCTTAAGCTAAAATTATAAACTTTAAATCAAAGTTTGAGATCATACTATTAACATAAAAATTTCAATTAAACATCATTTTATAAATTATATACTTACATTACCTCTCGGTTTATCCTGCACTTCGCTTTCTTCACACGCACGACGGAGGCTCGACTCTCCTTTCCTCCCGTCACGCTTCTTCCTCGATCGACGCGACACGCCGCGGGCCTTCTCTTCTCCTTCCTTGGTCGACGCATGTTGACGATACGGTGGGCCTGACGTCTAGTCGCCGCTTTCCTTTTTCTCCTCGATCATCGACGACGCCGACGCATTGGCTAAGACAGTGAGTCTCCCCTTTCTCCTTCTCTCACATGTTTTGGGAAAACCGACTCCTCGATTCTTCTTTCACTAATCGCCACGGTTCATTTTTTTTTGTTTTTTTCCTTATTACAATCTCTCCTCTTATAAAATTTCGTCCTCAAAATTAAATGACATTAATAAATACACATACCTTTAATTAAATAATTGAGGATAAAGTTCTCGCATTTCAGATTCCTTCTCCCATGTAGCTTCTCGAGATCCATGTTTCCACGACATGGACAAATGGAATTTCCTATTCCCGAGATGCTTGACATCATAATCTATAATTCTTTCGCTCCTCCACAAATGTGAGATCGGGTTGAATATCAATAATCTGCAATAATCTTGTTGGCTTCATCAGTAATATATTTTTGCAGAAGAGAAATATGAAACACATTGTGCACTCCTTGCATGTGAGAAGGTAAAGCCAGTCTATAAGCCACTTTTCCAATTCTTTCCAAGATTTCATATGGACCAATATAGTGTGGGCTCAACTTTCCAACTTTGCCAAATCGTTTTATACCTTTCATAGGGTTAACTTTAAGAAATACAAATTCTCTCACTTCAAACTCTTCGAATGTTTAGCATCATAATATTTCCTGTATCTTGAGCGACTTTTAATCTATCAGGATCAATGATCTTTGGGCTTCATATACTACATCTGCACCAATGATTCTTCTTTCACCTGTCTCCACCCAACAAAGTGGTGTTCTGCATTTTCTTCCATACAATGCTTCATAGGGAGCCATACCAATACTTGCTTGAAAGCTATTGTTGTAGGCAAACTCAATCAAAGGCAAATGAATTTCCTAATTTCCTCCAAAATCAAGGATACAAAGTCTAAGCAAATCTTCAAGTGTTTGAATCGTTCTTTCTGACTGGCCATCGGTTTGAGGATGAAATGCGATCGAAAGTAAGCTTTCACCTAAAAGCTTCTTGAATTTTTCTCCATAGTCTAGATGTAAATCGGTCATCCCGATCGGATACTATTGATTTTGGCACACCATGTAACTTCACGATTTCATCAACATATCTCCTTGCTAGCCTTTCAACTGTATTAAATTGTTTGATAGATATAAAGTGTGCAGATTTAGTCAACCTATCAATAATAACCCAAATAGTATCACATCCTTTTATGGATCTAGGTAAGCCAACAACAAAATCCATAGCAATATCATCCCATTTCCACTCAGGTATCGGTAAGGGCTGTAAAAGTCCACTTGGCTTCTGATGTTCAGCTTTAACCATCTGACATGATTGACATTTATAAACAAATTCAACTACACTTCTTTTCATTCCTGGCCAACAAAATATTTTCTTAAGATCCTGATACATTTTGCTACTGCCTGGATGAATTGTATAATTTGAATGATGTGCTTCATGTAAGATATCTTTCCTCAAATCGCCAACATTTGGAATGCAAACCCTACCAAGATACTTCAGTAATCCCTCTTCATCGATTTCAAAATCTTCAGTATGGCCTACTTTTACCAAATCTAAAATTTTCTAAAAGTCATCATCTTGAGGTAAAGTATCCCGTATTTTATCTTTCAAATTTGTGTGTATGACCATTTGATTTAGCAAAAGCATGATCATCCAGATTTAATGATTGAAATTTTCAATTTTTCTAAATCTTTAATCAATTCCTCTGTAAGAGATCAACCAATAAATACTACCAGATGTTTTTTCTACTTAAAGCATCGAACTATATTGCCTTCCAATGATATTGAATATCTAAATCATAATCTTTAATGAGTTCCAACCATCTCCTTTGCCTTAAATTTAGCTCCTTCTGAGTAAAGATATATTTCAAGCTTTGATGATCAGTAAAAATTTCACACCTTACTCCATATAAATAATGCCTCCAAATTTTTAATGCAAATACCACTATTGCTTTCTAGATCATGGGTTGGATAATTCTTTTCATGATTTTCAATTGCCTTGAAGCATAAGCAATCACTCTTCCATTCTCGCATAAGTACACATCTCAAGCCTCTTAATGATGCATCATTATAAATTTGAAATCCTTCTGTCCCTGATGAAATAGTTAATACCGGTGCAGTCATTAAATAATTCTTCAATTTTTGAAAAGCCTCTTCACACTAATCTGACCATTCAAATTTGATGCTTTCGAAGGTGATAAGTGGCATGACAATGTGAAAACCCTTCAACAATCTCCGTAATATCCTGCCAATCCTAAGAAACTTAACTCGTGACGATGGTCAGCCATTCTATTGCTTTGACTTTACTCCCATCAAACCCTTCACTACTAATCATGTGCCCCAAGAATATGATGTTATTTAACCAAAATTCACACTTTGAAAACTTTGCATACAATTCATTTCCTTCGTGAGCTTGTAAAATAATGAAGATGGTTTTCATGAATAATTTAATATCATGAATACAATAAAATGAATTCTATTCATGAGATCCATAAATATAGCTGGAGCATTTGTTAAGCCAAAAGGCATCACCACAAACTCATAGTGCATACCTTGTAGAATGCTCTTTGTATATCTTCTTCTTTGATTCTCAAGATGATAACCCGATCTTAAATCAATCTTTGAAAATCTGAAGCTCCTACATCAAAAGATCATCAATTTTGGCAGGGATATTTATTCTTCAATGTGAGTTTATTAAGCTCTCTAAAATCGATGCATCCTTAAGCTCCCATCTTTCTTCTTCACAAATAATACAGAGCTCCCAAGGAGATGTCTTGGGCACGATAAATCCCTTCTCTAACAATTCTTGTAGGCGATTCTTCAACTCTTGTAATTCTTTAACCGCCATTCTATATCTTTCTGCACCTTGAATTAAATCAATAGAGAAATCTATCTCTCCGACTGGAGGTAAACTGTAAATCATCTAAAAAACTTTTAGATACACTTTTACTACTTGGTACATCCTCTATCTTCTTTACCTCTTTAGTAACATCGATAATTTGAGCAATAAACCCTTCATAGCCTTTTGCTAGCATCTTTTAAACTTTTAAGGAAGACACCATCATAGTTAATACTCCTTTATACCCCACGAATTTGAATTCTTATTTTTCAGGAATATTGAATTTGATTATCTTTTTTCAACAATCTATAATAGCATAATGTTTAGATAGTCAATCCATTCATAAAATCACATCAAATCTCTTCATAAAATTTATCATATTCCTAATGACTCTTTGATTATGATCATACTTATATCCCTAAATATAATCACATGCAAATCTCGCTCTGATACCACTCTTGTCACGACTCTACCGGGAGCTTAATACAGTGAGACGGTGGACGGATAAAATAAAATATTTTTAACATTTCCAATCATAAATAAAATCTCCAATCTTCAATCATAAAAGAGCCACTACAAACCACAAATAATTATACAATTTGTCCATACTTAAATATTCTAAAAAAGTTCAGGAGAAAACACATTTTAAACATAACTCAACATGACATAATTACCTATCTCCTGGAGTCTCTCTACGGCGGTAAACATGACTTTCCCTTCTATTAGCCATTTAATTAGTAGGATTACCTGAAAAAGATTAAGCAACTAACAAATGAATATAATTGAATTATGCTATTACACTATAAGAAACAAGAAGAAAGAACTATGATGCACTTTTCTCACGTCATGCATAGAAAAAGACAAACAATCAAACCTATGGGAGATAAGTATGCATAAACATTTATCAAGAAGATATGGGTCGATATACATAAACATTTATCAAGAGATAGGTAGGTATACATAAACATTTATCATGAACTTTTACTTTTACTTTTATCATCCTTCCAAGAGTCATCAGTAAATACTCATTCAAAGACAAGTATCTATTACCATCATTATTGCATCATTTGCCAATTTCATTGGCCCTTTGAATTATTTGTCAATTTCAGCTTTTGAATCATTTTGCACAGCATTCGCCCCCGTACCAATACCATAAGGGTGAACTCAGCCAATATACACATTCAAAGCATACAATTATATCATTGCATTATTAATTAACAAGAATCGTGAATTTTATAAAATGATAATGTGGTAATATGATCTAAGATTCGGTTATTATCTAACGAAAACAAGAGTACATCATAGCAAGAAAGAAACAGAAAATCATCACAACTGCGAGCATTTAAAAGGTCAAAATCATATGAACATGTGTTTCATCATAAGAAATTAAAGACATTTTTATCATAAATATAAGAACATAATTACCAACTTTAATTTGCAGTTTTCTCTTGAATCTCCTTTCCTTTAATGCTTCCTTCCTTAATTGAAATTCCTATATAATGATATATTAATTTAATCAATACTCTTGAACCTCCTTACATATAACTTTTATAATTTAATGCTCACATCCGTCCATATTCATTACCTATTTTCTAGGTTAAAATTAAATCTTCAATTAATAATTATTATTATTATCATATTTTATAATTTAATTATTAAATTATGTACATACACAATATATTCCATTCTTCTCTTTTTAAAGATTAATTTTCCTAATTTAACTTATTTACTAAAATTAATAAATTTTAAGTTAAAAATTATAAACTTTAAATCAAAATTTAAGATCATATTATTAACATAAAAATTTCAATTAAATATCATTTTATAAATTATATACTTACACTCGATTTTGCGCTGACGCACGCACGGCTCAGCTCGACTCTCCTTTCCTCCTTCGGCACTCGCTTCTTCCTCGATCGTCGCCGCACACGCTTCTCTTCTCCTTCCTCGGTCGATGGCGCACGTTGACGCACGGCTAGGGCACGGACGTAACTAGGGTCGGCCGCCGCTTCTCCTTCTTCTCCCTCGATCGTCGACGTACGTCGACGCACGGTCTCACTCGGCTAGGGCACGCACAGGTAGAGTCTCCCCTTTCTCCTTCTCTCGCATGTTTTGGGAAAACTGACTCCCCTCGTATTCTTTTCTTTCCTTCCGCGGCTAATCGCCACGGCATATGCATTTTTATTTTTTATTTTTTATTTTTTCCGGTTATTACACTCTTCAAAATAGATAGACTGTTTTCCTTGATCTATATTATAAGTTGCTCTCCTTCCTCTATTTAAATCATATGAAATAGTGTGAGATTCACTCTCCCTTGATTCTAAGAACTTCTCTTTCTTTGTTTTATCTGAATGACTTTCAGGCTTAGAAAGATTCAACTTTTTAAATTTTGTCACCCGATCAAGTAGTTCTTGGAAGGTAGTGATGGAAGCCATGTATAAATAGGGCGCCATTTTATCATCAATGTTGCCCATTGACAGTTGAATTGCATGTTCCTCTTCCAACTGTTGCTCACATTTCATGCTCATGTTGTGCCAGCGAGTTATGTATTTAGTGATTGACTCGTGCTTCTTTCTCTTCTCCAGGGCGAGGTCAGCTATTGTAGCCTTTCTAACTGCGCTAGCAAATCTTTTGATAAATATTGCCTCCCGGTGAATGTCTTAACTCAGTCATTTTGCAACTCGTAATTCACTGAAGTTAGCGGTTTTAAGCCGCTAACGAATGAATAAGGCGCCATTACCCCGATATCATAAGTTGCTTTGAATTCTGTTAAGTGTTGCCGGGGGTTACCGTTGCCATCAAATGAATGAAATATCGACATTGAGTAACTTTTAGGATACGACACCTGGTCATTCTGCGATATGGCGACTGCTTACCGTTTTCCACGTTGTAGTATGACGTTTGATTTTTTTTACTTATGATGATTTGGTGTATAGATGTCACTACCACCGGCTCAATATTTGCTTGAGAATAGGTGGAGCGCCAATTGATTGACCGTTTACGCCATTATGAGCACTTTGTGCATCGGAGGTTTATTGCTTACTAAATGGTGGATTGATGGGCATAGTGTTGGTCGTTTGATGATTGAAAGAAACCGGTGTCGCGACTACTGGTGCGTTCTCATCATCGTGCATCATGAGATTCATCTTTGTCATCATCTAATTCATCTTTAAATTCACCAGAGATCTCTTTATCCTTCTCTTTATCCGTCGTCGCATTTGCCTTTACTAAGCAAGTGTAGCGAAATAATGTTATCTTCTTCTTTAATATCCAATTAGTTTATTCCTAATTAATTTTGTTTTAGCTAATTAACTTATCAGAAGAATTATCAAGATCTAGCATGCTGGGATTAAAGCATTCGACGCGTATTGGGATCGATCGAAGGTAATAGCTTCATTTATTTCATTTCCCTTCATACCGCTCGGTTCATTTCATGATCGAATTTGTCTCCTCCTTTCCCACCCTGGCGTCGGCCGACGGATTCCGCCCGTGACCAGACGAGCGGATCTCGGCTTCCACCGAACCGCCACGGCTTCGGATAAATAATTGCCCCGCGGGGCAGATCGATCATGGGTGAACTGCCGCCGCTGCGGTCGCCTTCGTGATGCACGCCGATTTCACCTTCGCTCACTGCCGTGATCCGAAGTCACTTGTCGGGTGAGGAAATCCCATGAACCGTCTCGGCTAGGGATTTCTTTCGGGCCGACGGGGATGCTTATGGGATTATCGTCAATTTCTTTCCTATTCCTTTTCTTTCGTGCCTTCCGGTGTTGAAACGCGTGATTGAGGAGTTCAACTGCTACACAGGTGATAGAATTATGTATTAAAATGGGGTTTAGGATTGACATTTTGTTAATTTTAGTTTGTTAATTTAAGCGGTAATTATCGACGTAGATATACGAGTCAAACTCAGGATTTTTGAAAGATTATATAAGAAAGATCAATTTCGCGAAGATTGCAGTTAGTTTGGTGATACTACCTTAAGTATGAGTTTCATTTATAAGTTTACGTATTAAATATTTAAGAGTTATTTCATTATAGGTTGGAATCGAGGAAATACATCACATTGACCGACTTAGACAGAGGTGACATAATTCTTAATTTAAATTCGGTTTATACCCCATTAACGTTTTACCGATTTTATAATCAGAATAACGATATACATCTATATTCATGTCATATCAGATACACAAATTCAATGATATTAAGTAACTCATTTTCTTCTTTATTAAGATATGATTTCATTGCGTATAAATGTTTTAAACACGTAAAATACTGAATGTGATAAACGGAAAATATCGGAAAATTGATGTACGCTTACGTATGAAATCACAGATTAAAATTTGACAAAATGGCCGTGATTAGAGATCTTAGTATCCCCACTCGACATTTTGAGGTTGGAGCCGTTAGGTGTCCAACCTGTCTTATTAGAAGTAGATGGCCCTACCGCCTACCTTCAGCCTTTAGTCGACGTGGTGACCCTTTTTATGAAGTCAAACCTACGAATTATAAATGACATTTCAGAAAAATGATTTGATATAGAACTGCAATGACTTTTATTAAATAACTGCTCCTATAACATTACATTAATCTGATGCATTTAATCTACGATATCGTTCTTATACTTAAAGATTGTTTATCGGTTTACTTTTCTCGCAAATTTACACGTATGCACGATTATTCCACTTATTTTTTTTACTTAAGATTCTTGTCACAAACACTTATGATTACCGTTGATAATTTCGCGAAGAATAGATAAAGTTTTGTTATTTATTTGGGAAAAAGAAGCTTTGAGACGCATAAAAATTTTAATCTAACGCCTTTAGCTTCGTATTTATTTATAAACTTAAAGATTTACGCCCAATTTTGTGATATGAATTAATTAGTAGATGAATTTTAATGTGATGATGATTGACAGATTATTTCACTTACTGTTCGCATTTGATAAGCGGTTGGTTAATCATGTCAATCGTTCATCTATCATATTTGATTGACCCTGAAGAAAGAGAGATCATCGGGTGACGAAAGAGGGTATCGAAATAAAGGTTGAAGAAAAGATTGAAAGCAATAGTAATGGAAGCATGATTTGGATTTAGGATAATGTTAAATTGATCAATACGAGTATGACGATTAATTTTGGGGGAATCATATGTTCTTAACTTCATGCATGTATGATATTTAATAAATATTTATCAAATAAATAATTTTATAATTACGATTAATTTGCAAGAAATACCAAATGTTGGTACCTCAAGACTAACGCACAACTCCACGCGGAGATAATTAATGTGAAAAATACAACCTGAAAGTGGTGGGTAGATCGATGAATTGAAGGGTAGTCAGATTTTCCGCGTGTTGAAAGTAAGATCATGGAAAAATCTGCTACTTAAGACAGATCTGAAGTTTGGTTGAGTGGATCAACATTTGTGGATATTTCAAACGCTCAAACCACCAGATTTAAGGGAGCCGATCCCATAAGTAAGATTGCTTAAAATTGAAAAAATTTTGGATGGGATGATTTGCCCTGAAAACAGAAGAGTATCGACTTATTTTGTAAGGAGGCAGAAAGGTGGTATGACTCAACAGAGAAATATTTGAAATACATTACTCGATCAAATGGGATGAGTTTATTAAAGTATTCAAAGATTAGTTTATTCCTTCATCGCCGCTTTACTGAAGACAAATTTTTCAATCTAACTCGAGAAAAAACTATAATGCAAGATGAAGCCGAAGTTCACTTTCTTTCAGATATCCACATTATATCGACTCGGGAAGAGAAATGTAGATTTCTTGGCGCCTTGAGATCAATTAAGGTTAAGACCATTTGATATCGGTGAGTTAGTTAGTTGAAAGGAGAGAATTGAAAATGAGTTGAATTTTTCAAGAACAGGATTTACAGGTGAGCAAACGCCAAAGCTTTGAAAGAATGCCAGATTTATCTAGCAAAAAATTTAAGTTTGATATGAAAACAAATTCAGGAGAACCTATTTGTGAAGTGTGGAAGACATTTTGGTCAATGTCAGATCGAAAATATTACGATGGTCGAGATATCGTCGATCGATTGAGAAGAGAAGGATATAAAATCATACAATTATCGCGACATCAACAAAGAAAGTTTTGGCCGAAGTCGTAACACATTTTGGGAAAACCTTCAATTTAAGAAAAGGAGAAGAGCAAAAAATCAACCCTCAGCGAGTTTATCATCCCATGAAGCGAAGAATCAAATGAAGTGGTGTCGGTATGCTTAAAATTTTTGGATGTTTGATTCGGTGCCGATTCGTTCATTTCGATTCTTTTCCACCGCTTTACTAGTTGATACTATCTATTTCACAGATTGGCGCAGAATGCCTTTGTGATATAATACAATAGGAAATGTGTTGTTGACATTAACATTCAAGATAAACAATTTCCTACAACTAATTATCTTACCAATTGTATTGAGCGTTATCTTAGGTATGGATTGGTTGATCAAATATTTTGCAATTGAATCAAAGAGGAGAGTGAAATTTTGCATGCGGTGAAAATCATTTTATTTTTCTTGTGATAAGAATGTTGTGTCTTCTTTGATTAACAAGTTGAGTAAATATTTAAGAAGTGAAATTGATTTCAAATAAATGTGTTGAATAAGAGTGTTGAGTGAAAAAACATTCCAGGTTGTTCGAATTTCCGACGTGTTTACGGAGGAATTACGAGTTGCCACCAACACGAAGTGGAGTTTGAAGATGTACAACCGGTAACTTATACATAAATCTTTTACGGATGACTCTAAAGAATTGCGAATTGAAATGTGGGAATTAGAGGATTTATTCTACCAAAGAATTCATGGAGTACACCGCACTTATTTGTTAAGAAAAAGATAGATTACGCGATTGTATTGATGAGAATTAAAGTGACAATCGAACAAGTATCCACTAGAGGATTGATGATTTATTTGATTAGGAGGGAGCCAGTATTTTAATTGATTTGAGATCTGGATATCATCGGTTAAAGTTAAAGATCCGACATTTTAAAACGACTTTTGGAACGGTATGGACATTATGAATTTCTTGTTATGCCATTTGGTTTAACTAATGCTCGGCAGTATGGACCTAATGAATCGTGTTTTCAAGCGGTGACGGTTTGTTATCATCTTTATTGATGATGTCGATTTATTCTAAAATGGATGAAGAATACGCAAATCATCGAGGATTGTTTTAGAATTGTTTCAAAATCAATTATATGCCAAATTTTCAAAATGTGAATTTTGGACATAGATTTCTAGGTCACATTATCGCTGGGCGAGTTCGTTGATACTCACGCCACTGTCTCAATTGAGCGAACAAATTCATTTGATAGGTTTTGACGTTTGACGCTAACACGATTAATTTTGCGAATGGAGGTTGTTGACATCATCGCTTTTCTTCGACGACTTTCTTTCAAATCGACCGTCAATTATGCAATATGCATATTTTGATCAATTTCGCTCAATGCGATGGCGAGTCCGCTATCGATCGTAGATCATTTCGACCGATTTTCGATCGCCGAGCAGATTCACTTCGGCGTAAACTTATCGAATTCATCGGTGACGACTTGACTTACGACGCATGAAGGTCAACAACTATATGTCCCTACGCTTGAATGTCACTGTATTGCCATATGTATCTACGCTGTCGCAACACGACTCGTTGACCTCTTTGTCGATGTTCATCATTGTCTATATGTGAATCTGTAGCATTGTCATCTTCTTCTATGTGAATCCGCAATATTGTTGAAGACTTTGTCTATGTGAATCCACAAACCCACAATTTCTTTGTTCACCGTGATATACTTCTTTTGAGCCACAACGTACTTATCCCATTGGCTTGCTCACGTGTTTTAGGTAAATTTAAATTTCATAAATACCTTCTTCTCTCCGTTAACTTTTAACAAAATTTCATTCAAATTTAGCTGGTAAGACTAAATTAGTCATTTTTTAGTAGTCAAAAGATTAAATTGATCCTTATTAATAATTTGGGTCTATTTTAATCCCTCAAATAGTCGAGGGACCATTATGGTCCTATGCTCTATGAAAGATTGGGCTTGAAGATTGAGATTTACATGCTTGCCCAATAGGCAAGGTGGCTGATGAATTTGGGGAAAGAACTTGGCTATTATTTTCTACCTTCTTTTTTCATTTTATGACTATCAACATCCTGTTGAGATCTGAGATAGGGAGAAGATAAAGTTCATTTGCAACTTGTGAGTAAAGACTGGAAGTGTATTTCATTATATTTGTACTTCCCCAAGATTCACTTTGTGGTTGCTTCCTTACATGAGATTGGTATATCCTATAGTGGTTGCTCCTTTGCTATACTCTTATACATTGCAGTAAGTCTCCAGCTTGGCAATCCAAGGATAATATTTGTGTCAATTGTCCCATCATAATTGAGGATTTGCGCAATTGCATTTAATCATGGATGGTCTAGCTCTTCCTTCACTTCTTTTTGTTATTAAATTCCCAGCTTTCTTATTTCCACCCATTTTAGCAACATTTGCATGTTGCGATTTTTTTTTTCTGTCAAAGGAGAATGGGGCTTGCATTATTTGAGCGTTGCAGTGAGAAGACTATCTTTATCTACTCCATCGTGGCCATTTGCTTCATCAACCTTATCTATATTTTGAGTGGTTTCATTCTTAGCCATTTGATTATCAATTTTTTCCTCTTCATCAACCTGTATCTTTAACTTGTTACAGTGGTAGAAGACTGTATCTTTATCTACTCCATCATGGCCATTTGCTTCATCAACCTTATTTATATTTTGGGTGGTTTCATTCTTAGCCATTTGATTAACAATTTTTTCCTCTTGTTTCTTCCTTGGCCATATTTAAAGTATCTTAGTCCATTAGAATTTCTTGCATCAGCGTGCAATGTCATTTCTACGTGGCACATGAAGAGATTAATAAGTGTCATTAAAAGCATTTGGATAGTGTTCGGTATGTCTGTTCAAATATCCTGTGAATGTTCATTCTAGCTACATTGTGGGAGATTTGGGAATTCATTAATATTTTTATCCAGGTTGTAGGAGTGACTTCTAATGTCAATTTTCTTAGAGATATAGTTAGATTTGTTCTATTGGAAGTTGCCTCAAAAAGAATCCTTCCCCATTTATATTCAGTGTTCGTTCATTTCAAATTGTTATTTATCTTCATAAGGCCAATAATTTTCTCAACCAGACTTGTAGTCTCTTGAATAGTTGTCCATGAAAGTGTACTGATTTTAGATTCCATTGGTATGACATGTTGCTGTGTTGCTTCAATAGTTTTGTTTTTTTAGCATTTACTTAATGTGAGCATTTAACTCCTTTGTCAGTTATTTATAGGTGACATGATGCACATGGTTTTGCATTATATGATGAATTTGATTAATGTAAATATTTATGCAAAGTATAGGACATCTAGAATGATATTTTATAATTTTAATATGACAATGCTACTTAAAAGTTGCTAAACTAATTTAGAAAAATATGTAATAGACTTTGTTCAATGAGAATTGCGTGTTCCCAATTAGGTTAATTTCTTAGGATGCTTGAATTGTTCCAAAAAAAAAAAAATAAAAAATAAAAAATCTATTCAGAATAAAATGAATTTCATACATAATGTTTACATTCTCTGATTTCAGGATAATTGATTGTTTAGTTGTGTTTTATTTACCCGATAATCTAACACCAAGCAACACAGAAGACAGGGACAAGAAAAGACTAAAATGAAAGGTATTGCAATATTTTTTGTTACTTTTGTTTTACGATGGCCATTGAAATTTTGGGTGAGTATAATTTACTCTTGAATTTTCTCAAAGTGACTAGCTACCTTTACAAAAATTTTGTACCTTATCCTTTTGCAATAAAATTAATTACATAATAATTGAACTTTTATTATTCTGTTTATTAGGTTGATTTGCTAGCCTCTGCTTATCAGAATGATAAAAATATTACTTTGTAAGTGTATGGCTGATTGTATAGACGAGAGAAAAGTGTGATTTAGCTCCGAGGCTTTCTTGTCTGCTTCACAAATTACAAGTTGCAATAGTATTTTTGTACAACTTATTCATATCTAGCTTAGATAGATCTATCTAAATTTGTTCACTTTTTTCTTAAACTTGCACCACCCTTGAATTTTACCTAGTCTTCAAGTCTTCATTAGTTTAACCTTATTTTGCAACCTTGTGGATCAACAGGGCACAAATAATCTTGAAATAAAGTACTACAAAAAGAAGAAAATAACAAGTTAATCGGTTTTGTTGTAACTGATAGGGTAGGACGTTTGGATGATCCTGAAAGCGCTTCAGTATGACTTTTTTTAGAACAAAAGGACACCTCGTAGAGTTCATGCATGGAAATATAACTTTGTAGCACTATTTTCAGCTGAAACAGACCATTTAGCATCAAATCAAGCGAAGCAGCACAAGAATAAAAAGGGTAGGAAAAATCAAACATTTTATTTCATTAATGAAAGCATCATTATTATAAGAAACAAACTTAGAATAACAGCATTGATTAATAGCAGCATCAACAACTTCACCTCCAGTATGTTTTGAAAGTACTTAAACATCTTGCATGCAAATATGTATTGCATCCAATTATTAATTAAGATTGAGCAAACTGAATAAAGTGTAGGTTGCAAGGACGAATTAATCAGGCACTGTTGGTGTCAACAAGCTTTTCTATGGTCCTAACATCAGTTTTAAAGGACTCTGCCAAAATCCAATTGTAGATACCGGTACCAAAAAGTGCCTTGGGCAAAGAAACAGTTCCAGCGTTGGCACTACCAAAAGCTGATATTGCAACTGCAGGATATTTAGGGTCCACATTAACTTGGAAGTGAACAAGTCCCTTAGGGAAAACAAATGCATCGCCCCTGTATAAAAACTGACTATAGAGCTTGTTATTAGAGTCAACAAACCCCACTCTTAATGATCCCTGTAGGACGATTAAGAGCTCAGCAGAACGTGGGTGGGTGTGTGGTGGATTCAAACCTAGAGGTGCAAATTGGAGAACAGCAAGAGATACACTTTGCCCAACAAGAGCTGGAAATTCCACTTGAGTTGCCTTTGTGATGAGGAATTTATTAGCATCTTTTGGTTCACCCTGGAGGGATTCTCTTAACCCTTTAAAGGTAAAGAAGTCAGCATTTGCTGTAATTCCTGAAGGAATAACGAAGTCAGTGGTGATATCAGGATCAGCAGCATGGGCTGAGAGTATAAATGCAACAGCTGTGATAAGCAAAAGGCAATCCTTGGAAGTCATTATTTAATTTTCTCAAAGTGGTAGGGGACTGGCTTAGTTGCTTTGTGCAAGGTACTTAAATGGACAATAAGTATGGGTATATATAGCTTTTAAGAGTTATGTGGTTGAATGGACGGAAATTTCAATAAATCACATGAAATGAATGCGTGAAAAATGGCTTTGCAGACAGCAGGCATGAGAGTCCTTTGCCTCTCTATCATTGGATTAGCTGTTAGTTTTGTGGACTTTGTCTATGAGGAGTTTTGTTGGAGAATTGGGTAGGAAGCTAAAATTGACTTATTGAAAATGTCAAGTTCATTACTAAAGTGATTTATGTGTTTGAATGAAGCTGAGGATGATGGGATAAAACTTTGTCAAACAAAAGTCTATTTCATTCATTTTAAGCTTTTGATTCAAATCATTGAAAATTTCTCAATCATATAATTTCGATAGATTAGATGAAATGACTTCAATTTTAATTCTTTAATAATGCAAAAAAACATGTCATATCCTTATTTATAAAAATAAGGTTTTTAATTTAAAATTCAAACATGATCATGGTAAAACTAAGGTCATATCATCTAATTCAATTTTAATAAATATATTATCCAAAAAGATAATTTTTATATAATTTATGCAAAATATATGCTTAATAATACAATGAAATAAATATAAATTCATGGGCTATCTTCATTTGGGTTCCATTAGGATTGGACTCTTGTCTTTAATCTATGCTTGGGTCCACGTATTGCATTACCAAATCTAGTGATAATATTTGATCATAAAAATTTTGCTATAGTTGACGATATTGTCTTTATTAAGGTTTTGGCCTATACTCATTTAGTAATGTAGTTTATCAAAACTAGCACAAGTCATCGTGCCCATGAAGAGAGGTAGGTGACCAACTAAGCCTGTTGTCATAATTTTATAAGGTCAATAACTTGTGATTGCTTAGTGTCTTAGAGGGCATGTGCTAGATCAAGTCATGCCTTTTACCATTCTACACTTGAGCATTTTTACATCGATCAACTTTACCTTGTGCGTCATCAATCTTGCTAAATCCTTTCAACCAATCTCCCCGTTGCTAGAATTGTTTTTAAACCTAGAATCATTCTTATATATATAAATCATCCATCATCAATGCAAAACTTAGTGTTTCTTTCATTTTATATCTAAAAGCACTATCCATAATATTCTGATTAGTGGCTCTTGTAATTTTTAGTACAAACGACATTACTCGATAACAAGAAATCTCATCACATGTTATAAAGTTGATTTTCTTATTATCTTTTGGATGCATTATAGTCTAATAGTAGCTCAAGAAAGATCAAGGAAGTGGAGACACTTCTTACTTGCGTAAATTAAGTAATGCTTCAATTCTTAGATAGAATAATTTTTTGTTGGACATATCTTGTTTAGATTGGTATAATCTATAGGAATTTCTCACTCTTCATTTGTTTTTCTTTACTATATCAACCATTGATAGCCATTCAAGATACTACATGGATAAACTTGGTTTGCCATTCTTTTATTCTCATTCCTTATACCTATTTTTGCATCAACTATATGCTACATTGTATAAACTTCTACCTTATAGACTTCTCTCAATGCAAGTTATGTCATATTTTTACTAGGCACCTTATAGGGACTCATGCAAAATCATTTAAATTATTCCACGAAACAACAACAACTAGCCTTTATCACATTATATGAGGCGACTATGTGAATCCTTTTTTTTCATTGTGTTATTAAATGTCATATTCTCATTTAATTCTAATACAATAAGTTCATTTTTTTATACTTCCTAATCAAGTCTTTTTAGGTCTATCTCTGACTTTCTTAAAATAGGTCAAATCTAATACATCTACTGCCCCAACTAGGTCATCAGACAGCTGATGCTTTATGTGACCAAACTATTTGAGGCGACTCTCTCTAATCTTATCTACCACTAGAGCTACTCTAACCTTTTCACGTATATATTCATTTAGCATTTTGTCTTTAAGTGTAAGCCACTCATCCACCTGAGCATCCTCATCTCTGCAACACTTAAGTTTATGCTTATCTTTTACCAGCTAACATTCTATGCCATAAAGCATCGTAGATCTCACTATCATGTTAAAAAAATTTTCCTCAAGTCTAAGCGGTATTTTTCTATCACACAATAGGTCCAATGCATTCCTCTATTTAAAACATCCAACTTGAATTTTACTAATGACATCCCCTATTTCACCATCACTTTAAATGATAGACAAGGGATATCTAAAATATTCACTCTTTTTAATAACTTGGTCACCTATTATTACAACCCCATCACTAGATTTACTACCGCTAAAATTACACTCAATGTATTCGATTTTAGATCTACTCAAATGAAAATCTTTAGACTCTAAGGTTGACCTCCATAATTCAAGTTTTTCTTAAATTCTTACTCTAGTCTTATAAATAAGAAAAATATCATTAGCAAAAAGCATACACGAAGGTACATCCTCTTGTAAATGTCTAGTGAGAACATCCATAATTATAGCAAAGAAATGGGCTTAAAGCTGATCTTTGATGTAATCCAATTGAAATAGGAAAATACCTGGTTAATTCTGGTTAATTCTCCGTATGTTTGAACACAAGTAATAGCTCTAGTTTACATATAATGAATTGAATATGAATAATATTAACTCATTTCTTTTCTAGAACTCTCCAACACAATATTAAAATTTACCTTAAAATTAAGAGTAAATATTGCAAGTTCGAATGATGTCGTTGTCATTGATTAGAACTACAGTTGTACCTTTTATCATCTTACAATAACTTCTTGTGTTCTAGTTCTAGCTGTAAGATTTTCTACATTGAGCTCTAATATAATTCAGTTATATTTCCTAAATTGAACTTATTTATTTCTAGTAGTAACCAAATCAAATGTTATAACCTTGATTGTATGGTCATATGCTGGAAGATTCTTTGTTAGTTTTTAAGTTGAAACAATAGCTTTGTATCTGAACAAAAGTTGCATTAGTAAGTAGTAAGAGCTTGACTATAGTGAAGGTTTTTATTTTCTGTTTAGATGATTTGTTATCTCCTCCTAACTACACCCCTAATTTTTTAGGTCTGTTGTTCCTAAGGTTCACATTTATTTTGTCTAATAGCATGATAAAATCTGGTATATATTGAACTTCTAAAATTAATCAAAATTATATGGACCTCATAGTTATTTGTTATCTCTTTCATTACAATTTATTATAGTAATTATTTGCTTTTCATTAGTTAAAAAATCTTAGTTATTAAATATAGAAATAATAGAGCACGGAGTATTTCACCTAGCTTTCACGCACCCCCCAAGCTAAAGATCATGAAGCTCCCATCTCCTTCCATCCAAAAATATAATGTTGACACCCCACACCCAAACTTTTGATTTGATACTCATTTGAGCTTTTTATCAGCTATTGCTTTTGCTAATCTCCATAAGAAATTGAGGGTGTCATTCCTCGATCATGGTTTCAATTAGAGTCTTCAGATGGTGATAATAATTGGTGTCACGATCATGTTGGTTATGATGCAAGAAAAACTTACTACGATTCTACCTGTTGGAGACCATTCAAAGTATTTTATTTTATTTTTTATTTATTTTTGTTTTGGATGGCTGCAATCACCTTGGAGGGAGGTTTATTGAGATGGTAAAAATTTCATGGTTATTATTGAGTCTAGTCAGTTGAAAGGGATCCTAACACAGATCAGTCAGTTCTTCAAGCTTTTAGATGCTCTCCTTTGAGGTGTCCTCTAAAGTTATCTGATAAATTGTTCGATTTTATGATCTTCTCTCCCTTGTTAACTTTATAAGGAAGATATGCTAAGGGCATATAGTGGCCTCAAAATTAGTGATGTAAAGGTGTATGATTCATTTATGTTCATTTATTTATATGACTGAACAAATTTTAGCAAAATTTTAGTAGCTTGACATACAAGATATATATATATTTTTGTTGTTGTATAACATTTATTTATTTAATCATGGTTTAGTTTCTTATTTTATGACTTTGTGGATCAACTCTCCTATACTATGCATATTAAAAATGATGCATACTGGAGATGCTAGTGTTACGAAAACGTACTCTGAGTAAAAGCTAGATGATTAATTAAAAATTCTCATGTTTTATTAGATTCTAACTCTTAAAAAATGATAGAAATAATTCTGTAAAGTAATAATGTCAATGTTGATGTAAAGTTATGAGCACTTTTGTTTTTAAGAATAATGTTATATGTTTAAATGATCAACTTTCATATAATTAGTTAAGCTCCGTTACATTTTGAACTTAATACTAAAATAAATAGGCATATTTAAATACTATTTTAAAACTAAAGTCGTGTTCATGTTCAAATTCAGCTATAACTGAGAAAAAAAATTAAATTGGGTTGATTAGTATAAAGTATTTAGTTGTGCTCAGATTTATTTAAAACCTCAGCAAATTCTATGTACTGAAAGGATCATTTGCCCTCTTATAAACTCTTTTCTGGTGATAAACATATACATGATCTAATTCAAACAGTACTAATATGCTGAAAATTTTCTTATTTTTTCCCAGGCTTGGAGCTGATATAATTTATGATCCAAAATGCGTGCCTCATCTGATTCGTGTGCTTTGCATGCTTTGGAAGAGCAAGAAAAGTTTCATGCCTAGTGAAGAAATAGAAGCTTCAGTAGCATATATAGCTACTGTTATCCGAAACATGGAGACATTCAATTATTTTCTTGGAGCTGCTGAGGAAGCTCACCATCTATTGTGGACATCACTGAAGAATGGAAACCATTGAATCTGCCATCTTACATGCTTTCTTATGACCGTGTGAGCGTTCGTTTATTCAGAATTTCATACTTGTTCTGATTAAAATTGTTAACTTTAATTACCAGAATAAAATTTGTAACGTTGTTTTTAGGAATGTAATATTGCTTCAAAATATGCAGAAATTACTGAAGTTATATATCGAACAGTGATTAGTATTTCAGGACCTTTAAAAATTATTGAAGTTTTATATTAGAAATAGTTCCCTCCCTTCATGGAAATTTGTCTACATATGTAAGGTAGATAGAGAACGTGTCATGAGACAGACATAAAAGAGTGATAGATGAGTTTTTGAATGGTATATTTTTCTGGAGAAAGGATGATTATTGGCCATGCATGCTACAGAGTGAGAGTAATCCTATAAGAAAATAATATCTTTACAAAAGTTGTAAGACAACTAGTTATAAATAAAGTTTATCTTTAATGATAACAATTTATTAATGCTGGCAATGGAGATTGAGAGTTAGATTTTAGTTCTTACTAAGATTTTTACATAGATAAAGTGAGATTTTGTCTACTTAAAATATATTCAATAGTTTTGATTTGAGGTTACGAAATTCACCATTGATATTGGAGAAAGCAATAATATAATTCAAAAATTTTAATAGAGATCATTTCTTGAGATAGCAGTAGAAGAGTGGCAATTCCAGTGAAGATCAACAAGTTTTGGTTGAGAGTTAATGGTCAATGTTGTTGATGAAGGGCAATGATTGATGAGTTGTGCAAGACATTCATGGATGTTTGACTTAGAAGTTGGGCAACATCAATCAACACATGTTTTGTTGGTGAAGAGGTGATGATTGTTGTGGGGAGTTGGATGTTGGTTTGCAGAAGGAAGAAATAAAGGTTGTCGAGAGACAATTGGTTCAATCATATGATCTCCTTATTGATATCCAATGATGGGGTTCATGCATGAAAATAAAACTTTATAGATGTACTTTCAGCTGAAGCAGACCATGCAGCATCAAATCAAATGAAGCAGCACATTAAACAACAAGAATTAGAAGAATTAACACAAGATTTTATCAATTAAAGCATCATTATTATAATAATAAGCAAACTTACAAAACAACATCACCAACTTCACCACCGATACTATTTAGAAGTTCTGAAATATACTGCATGTGCATTACACATCCAATTAATTAAGATTAAGCAAACTGAATAAACTTTAGGTTTCGATGCTGAATTAATCACCCACTGTTGGCTGCAATATGATTTTATCTATGGTGTCAACATCCGTTTTGAATGACTGTGCCAAATCCAATCGTAGATGCCACTGCCGAATAGTGCCTTTGGCAAAGAAACAGTTCCAGCATTGGCACTACCAAAAGCAGATATGGCAACAGCAGGATATCTTGACTCCTCATTAATCTGGAAGTGAACTAATCCCTTTGGGAAAACAAAAGCATCACCCTTGAATAGAGACTGTGTATAGAGCTTGTTATTAGAATCAACAAAACCCACGCTCAGCGTTCCCTGTATGACAATCAAGAGCTCGGCGGAACGCGGATGGGTGTGTGGTGGATTCAACCCTCTGGGTGCAAATTGGAGAGTAGCAAGAGATACACTTTGTCCATTGAGAGCTGGAAATTCTACCTGAGTTGCCTTTGTTAACTGGAAGGAACCGTTCTTGGTCCACCCAAGAGGGGTTCTCTAAACCCTCTGAAGGTGAAGAAGTCAGCATTTGCTGTGGTTCCTGGAGGAACATGAAGTCAGAGGTGATATCAGGATCAGCAGCATGACCTGAGAAGATGATAAGTGCTAGAACTGTGGTAAGCAATAGGCAAGTCTTGGAAGACATTGTTTAATCTGTTTTAGGTACTTAGGTGGAAAGCAAGTGTGGGTATGTTTATTTATATTGTTGGATGGGCGGAAGCTTCAATGAATTCTATAAAATGAATGTCATGATTCATGGAAATAATATATTTTTGTTGCAGGCAGCTGGCGTGCATGAAAGTCATTATCTACCTTGTTTATTTTGTTGATTCCGTCTTATGAGGAGCTTTTGTTTTGTGAATTTAATAAGAAAGTCGCCATTGGCTTATTAAGCTTTTGAAGAAGCTGATAATGCATAGATTGGGACAAGGGAAACTGGTCAAATTCTATATTTTTCATCAAACAAAAGGAACAGTTAATCCAGACAAATGATGAGTTGGGAAGCATATTCAGTCAGATCATAAACTCTTTCTTAATGTCAATTTTATGATTTAATGAATATTGAAAACTGGTCAAAAGCGAGTCATTTGCTTGAATGGGAAGCCAAATAAAGAGGACGATCGAGCAAACTCAGTCAAACAAAAGTCTAATTCCTTTCTTTTAATTTATTGTATTCTGAAGAGTTCTCGATTTACCTGTATACTTTAAGATTGGACCAGGAGAAATTACTGCCAGATAAAGGGAGATCAATTAATTTGTATGGAAATATTATTTCCATAGCCCAAACAAGTCATATCAAATCTGTATGAATATCAAATCTGTATGAATTAGTCAGTGATGACTTAATCAACAAGTCATTGTCCATATTGCAATAATAAATGGAACGCCTGCAGTGTTCTAAGCAGGCATTCATTTGTTTTCTTGACTAAGTCTGCGTTCTTTTTTTTTTTTTTAATTGAAATTTTTATTAGCTAAGTCAAAGTTATTCGGAATTTATATCTGCTAAACTAGTTAAATTTTTGACAAAGTTAATATTTTCGTTTCTATTTTTTCATATTTAGTAACGTTAAGAGCCCCACACAATAAAATTAATATTCTGATGTTCACAGTTTTATTATGCGCACAGACTAATTGTATGACAGGTAATGGCACTGGTCATTTGGTGCCTCAAAAGTAAAATTAAATAATTGAATCGCTGTTGAAATATGTAGACTTCTTCGCTAAGTGGTCCATTCAACTCAAAACAATGTGTATCATTTAGTTTTAGGCATATTATAATGGTTGAGAAAACAAAAAACTTAATAAAAAAATAATAATAATCAACGATTCAAATTGAATTATTATCAGAATTGGAACATGGGTTTTTGGCATGGCATATGCGTATCCATATTTCATTATATTTGTCACCAAAGAAAAGTCAGATTTGAGTTTACATTGAATTTATCATTAAAATCGCCTTGTTCAAAATGGCAAATTACATTATTATAAATGTTTTAATATTTTAATATAAATAGAATATATATATATATATATATATATATATATATATATATATATATATATATATATATATATATATATGTCTTGTAAGAAGAATGACATTAGAAGTGTTGTCTTTAGAAAATTAGTTCTTGTAGAGTAAAAGTTTAAGCCTTCTGCTTTGAAATTCAAGCCTTGTATTTAAAGAAGCGAATAATAAAACTCTGAATTTTACGTGGAAACCTCAAAAGAGGGAAAAAACCACGCTTACCATAAAGCTTAAATTATGTGTTCGTTTCAGAATAGATCTTCTCTGATTACAATTATATATGAGAAATGGACAGCATTCTTGGTTATGATGTTGGCGATGATGTTGGCGACGATGTTGGACGAGATGGCAAGATATTAAATGTTGGCAATGATGTTGGCAATGATATTGTGATATTAAACGATAGTGGTGTGATGATGATAATAAACAATGGCGATGGTGAGGATCAGGATGGCGGTGATGTGGCCGGTGGCGTTAACCAGCCGTCAGTGGCGGCACGATTATGCTGGAAGATCTTTAGAGCTCTCTCTCTTTGCCTCCCTTCTCCTTGCCCCTCACCTCCTTATGAGGTCGATTATAGATGGAGGAGTGGCGTCAGAATACATACCACTTTCAAAATCCCGATCATATGATGTATTTTGTGCATTTGAATACTCAAATGAAGTGAAGATCTTTGCTGTGGGCAGAAATTCGACTCGATTTATAAACACTTCATATTTGAGCTATTTAGGGATTTAAGCGATATCCCAAAATTTTCAAGGATATTTTAAGAGCTTGATCTCACCAGTTTCAACGGATCGCTTTTTTTATCAGATTATCTTGTAATAGTATTTTAAGTGTCATATCAAGAAGTAATTTAGTATTTGAAGTGTGGATGGAAAACTATGGATAATAATTGAGGGGTTAAATAATTACATTGTGGTATAATCGTTGATCATTATTTGATCATCATCATCTAAAATTTATCAATCATTTACATTTATCACTCTTAAATATTTCTCTAATATTCTTAATTATAATTGCAAGAAATCACACATTCCTTATACTTTATTATTCTATCTCCAAATGAGAAGAAGAGCGAACCATTATAATATCTATTTTTATAATGAATAATTCATTTAGGCCAGGCTTCATGATTTCTTTTCATTTTGAGGTTTTCATATAAAAATTATAGCATCTCCTATCAAATTGTTATTTTATTTGTGTGTGTGTGAAGATCTTCATATAAAATTAAGATATTAATGTCTCACTTCATTATTTCTCTTCGTCTATATAATGGAACCATCCCATAAGGAACGTCTCAAAAAAAGTAGGACCCACCAACTAAAATAATTGCTTAGTGGCCATTCTTCATTTGAGGAACCTCTTTCAATGAAAAAAATAGCCCACCAACTAAAATAATTGCTACCTTACAAAAGTAGAACATAATCTTATTTTATAATAGTAACTTTGCGCTGTATGAAAGTTTTATTATCTTATTATAATAATAACTTTCATAAGCATGAAAGTTTATTATCTGTTATTTTATAATAGTATCTTTCGCGCTATAGTTTCACAAATTATCTTTCTCCACCTCCACTTGTATAAAAGGAGGTATCTATGGCTATCGTTAAGTTTTCCATTCTCCTCTCTTAAGTTTTCTCTTGTACTCTCGTAAGATATTCACGCTACCGCCATTTGTCATTGTGTAAGTTACTTTAAGCTTTAATAAATAAATAAGCTTTTATATTTGTTTAGGGAGGGATGTTAAGGATTTTTTGTATATATCACCATGCTTTAGATGAAGTACTTTGTTCATTCCTCTATGGTTTATCAGTCTTATTCATGAAATGGCCATTCCTGCTGCGTGATGCATATAAGTCTATTCCTTGTTGGTGCGGATAATTCTTGGTAGTGGTTTATCTTCGTCTTGCCATAAATCCACATTGCGTGATGCTTGAAAGGGTTGTGAGTCCTTTTGTTGTTGCGGGAAGATAATTCTATTCTCATGGAGGTATACTTAGTTTGTTTTATCTTATGTGGTGATTTGGTTCAAACTCTCCATCATCTTCCTCTCTCCCTTCTCTTTTGGTTAAATGGCTTCTACTTCTTAAGTAACTTAATCTAATGATTAGGAGAAATAAATCAAGAACTCGAAATGGAGTTCCTTGAATGAAGACTAAATAAATGGTCTCTCCCAAAATTGATAAAACTATCATTTATCAATTTGGAACTTTTGATTTTAAGGAAAATCTTCAGTGAAAACTGTAGAACAAACCATTACTGTAGATCAAATGGATAAAACCATTTATCTACTAACGTTTGAAGATCTGCATAAATATATGCAAGATTTTAAATATATTCATATAGGGATGATATAGATAGCATTCAAACCTTTAACCCTTAAAGGTCTAAATGCTTATATTATGGCCTAAGAGATGGCAGATGCCTTCTTTGGGCTCAATCCTATGAGTGTTATTGCTTTATGTCAGGTTTATTTTAACACCTTTCCCAATTTGAGTTTATCTCTTTCAGATATAAACCTTTTTGAAGCTTTAAAATTACATTTACAGCTTTATGGTTATGATGATTTCTCAGGGTTAACTATTGCTTTAATTTTAGAATTCATTTTTTGAGTTTTAAATACTCTAAATCCAGAGTTGAGCTTCGAGCGAACCTTTGATTGAAACAAATCTGTTAGCATCCCATATTGCTACTAGAGTGATTAAATGGAATGAGGTGGTATTTCCGAATCATGGATACCATCTGGTGCTCGCAGACCTTCCATTAATCAAGATGTAGATAGATAATTCAAGCGGTGATGGCGATGTTGAAGTCGATTCAACCTCGATCCATCACACTTCAGGGTTTCTATCCCTTAGAAGTCGGGATGGTTCACACACCGCGAACCATCGATTGGAGGCCCTCATAAAATCATATATCATCCAGAGAAAATCAATCTCTCCATCGAAATGAACTTTAGTCTTAATGAGCTACAATAGGTTAAGACTAGAGATTGTTCGAAGAATACTTTAACCAAAGTATGATAACTTTGTACTTGGTATAGAAGTTTTACTTCTAGAACAACGTCTTGAAATAAATGATTTATATTTTTGAGAAAATGAGAGAAAGAAATAGTCAGCAACTATTCCTTTGTAGCATGGTTTTGCAATTACTTGCAATCGCTCAAATTGTTGTTTTAACTACCAAAAATGGCAAGAGCAAGGAAAGATAATTGAAGCATCTTATCCTCCATCGGTTGTAAAAAGTGGATGATAAACCTTTAGAATTAGCGGCGAGAAAAATAAGTTTGATCCACAAATTCTAAAGGAATTTATTCTGTAATTAAACAACTTAATTATAGTAATAGTATACTTAATCAATCGATCATCTTTTAGAGAGTCTAAAATTGATCATGGATCTTAAAGGTTTAGCGAAAGAAAAGCTTACTAGTATAAACATTTGTGAAATCTTTTATCCAACCTCTAGCTCTTAAGTTAGGACCTCTTACGAAGATATTGAAACTTAAGTGAAAAGTATGTAGGAGCTCTTGAAGATATCATGAATGGGATGAAGATTCAAATGAATCCTCAAAAAGCGATCTTGATCAATCAAGTAATATTGAAAAGTTCAAACCTTTTTCGAATTACAAGATCCTCATCCTCCTTTTGATATCCAAAACTTTCTTATAGAAAAATTTGGAAAAACATTATTATAAAAAAACCCTCCTCGATTTATTATTTGAGGAAGATACTCATTTGTAGGAAATTCTATGATGGAGATTCTTTATATGAATGGAATATTGATGGACTTTCGAACATCAAATCATTCATACTCTTCATCGATCTTATGTTTCTCTTTCATTGTCAGAAAAACCGCATATTGTAACTCGAGCCATCATTAGGATTCTCTACGAAAGGATGGTGGATAATTTTCTCCTTGTTCCTCAAAGGAAGACCTCCTTAGCATTGACTTAAGTACTAAGGATCTTCCAAAAAGCAAAAAATAATGATTGTCTATAATCTTATTCAAACGATTATAGATCATTTTCTTTGGATCCATTGGAGATCAAGGAAAAACTCTCCTTACAAAAAAATTAAGATGTCCATCCTTAACCCATTTTGATGGTACAAGGATATCTTTCTAGTATGCGTCATGACACTTTATGATGAGCCAATGGAAAAAAATTCATTGAAGGCCTTCCAAATCTATTTCTTTGAAAAGGTTAAGGTTTCTCTTATATGATGGAACCATCCCATATGAAACCCAACATATGGAAACCTTATTTAGCATGTATTAAAAGCGGTTTAGCAATGCTCGATCTTAAATTAAAAGAACATCTACTTGGCGTCACACCGGCTTGGCTTGAGCAATTCATGAATCCTCGTCCTTTATATTCCAAACATAAAAACACGAAAAATTGTTTTCCTAAGCGTGAAAAATGTCATAAAAAGCGTGACAAACGCACAAACACGAGGCACTCTCGTCCCTCGGATCTAAAACCAAAGAGAGAAATAAAATGTTACAGATGTGGAGGTCATTATCTAACAAATGCAGAAGAAGAAGTTAAATGAACTTCAAATTGGGAAGGGTTAAAACAAACCACGATGAAAATTCTACTCTACATTTCGAAAAGAATCGAGAAAGAAGAACATATTTCATCTTCATCATCATCGATTACGGTAAATCGATAAATCTAAACATTCGGTCGCATTAGATAGATTATTATAAAAATATAATAAATACGTATATCGCTCAAAAAAAAATTAATTAAACTTTTAGCACAAGTTGAAGATGATTCAACTGTGATAAAATTATCGATCTTCTTAATGATAAGAAGAAAGATAAATTAGAAAAGTTTAATTACAAGCTATATACTCTTATGTATTTAAGAAAAAAATCAGAGCAAGTTAAATCTTCTTAAACTACTAAAAGAATTAAAGAAAATTAGAAGTTGAAAATTAAAGGCGAAGAACAAATGAATGGTGTCTACTTTATTTTGAAATTCATCAGACCAATTCATTTGAAAATATAAAGCGATTAATCAAGAACCGTTTTTACAAAAATAAAGCAATATACCGAAATGGTATATTTCCATTAAATTAATTATAAATAAAGAATTTATTTTACCAAATTTATTTCTCATTTGATAGTGGAGCGATTTAAATTGTATACAAGAAGGAATAATTCTTCTAAATATTTTGAAAAAACTAGTTAAAGGCAGACGGTGAATCTACAAATTAAATATAAATTATCATAGTATGGCCAGAGATGATATTTGTGTTCAAATGCCTTTTATTTTAGTCAAAATTTGACACAACACATTATTTTAGAACTCCTTTCCTTCTTAAAATAATCACTAGAATTGATGATGAATTATGTTTTCTTTGGGATAAAGAAATCACGTTAGGTTTATCACCAATCCAAGAAATTATCATAAATGAAATAAATAGGCTTAATAATAATATGCATATAAATTATTTACAAGAAGAAATTGCTAGTTTAACTTTTAAACAAATTTCTTCCCCAAATTAAAGAAAAATTGAAAATTGCCACGAAATTCCGCGGGGAAGTTTGTGGTGACAACCAATTACGGGAAAGAAAGACTCATGTAGTGGATCTCCCATACATTGATAATTTCAATGAACGGGACATTCCCACTAAAGCTCGTCCTTGTCAAATGAATGCGAGCACTTGCTTTATGCAAAATGAAATTCTTGATTTATTAAAGAAAAGAATAATTGGCAATCTACTCCTCTTGGGTTGCGCATTATGTTATGAATTGAGAAAAGAAAGAGGAAGATAACTTGTAATTAATTACAAGCGTTAAACAAGTTTTAAAATGGATCGGATATCAATTCTAATAAAGGGATTTATTAAATAGATTGCATAATGCAAAATATTTTCCAAATTGATTTAAAATCGGATATTGGCGGTCGGATAAAAGAATCAGATCGTTATAAAACAGCATTCATGGTGCCCTTTGGACATTACGAATGAAACGTAATGCCTTTTGGTTTAAAAAATGCACAATTTGATATCATGAATGATATATTTAAAGATTATTTTAAATATATTTTACATATTGATGATGTTCGGTGTTATCAAATAATATTGATGAACACTTCAACCAAAACATTTAAATGGTTAATTTTAAAAAATGGATTAGTATTTCATCAAATTATTTCAAAAAATAAGATTTTTTAGCCATAATATATTCAATGCTTCTATTATACCAATTAATAGAAGTATTGAATTCTTAACAAATTTCACGATATTATTTTAGATAAAAAACGGTTCTTAGGAGCTCTATTATGTAGCGATTTTTATCACAATCTTTCCAAAGATGCGGCCCACTCTTTGGCATTAAAAGAATCCCCACCATGGTCGATACCATCTGATGGCGGTCGCAAAATTAAAGAAAGGGTTCAAAACCTTCCTTAATCTTGCGGACCCCCTAGTTTCAAAATTGTTGAAATAGATGCCTCGATAAAAGGCTGGAGGTATCTAAAACGTGAAAGAATTCTAAGAAGAATTAGTTGCTTTGTTTTGGTAGATGGAATCCTACTCGAAAGTATTCCATTATCAAAAGAAATGCTTTCGTGATTAAGTGCATCTCAAAATTCAAGATGATTTACTTAATCAACATTTTCCTTCATTATTATTTGTTCCTCGGTCAAATACATTCAACAGATGTTAAAATTTAGTTTCAAAATAAATTTTTGCATCATGGCAATCCATTTCTGTTTTTGATTTTGACATCAATTTATTAAAGGTAATGAAAATTCTCTTCAATTTTGTGAATTCTTAGACGATCGGGGATGGATCACCCGCATGGAAGAATGACCACTCTCTAGGGGCGCCTTCTTTTGGAGGTGGTAACATGGTAATGTAAAGATCGGTCAATTGATGGTGATCGATTTAAAACATATCTTTATGGTACTTCCTCTTTATTCACGGTTGAAAAGGGTGAACCTCTAAAAAATGCACCATCCCAAAGATGTGGTTGCCAGAACTGTTTATTTCTAAAGAAATAAAAGCGAATATTATTGAAATTAATTATCGATTATTGATAAATAATCAGGTACTTATTTGAAAGATATTTGGGAAACAATCCATTCCCATTTGAATCTCTCTCGAGAGAATTATGAAAAATCTTATACAATTAAAATGTATTGAGATAAATCATGTTGTGATCAAGCGAACCATACAATTTTGTATAGCAATCGTTATCAAAAAATATTTCATCAAAGTGAATGGGGTCTAACTCCGTTCAAGAGAAAAATGTATTCTATCCAATTTCTGATATAAAATTGGTGTAAATTATTGGTCTTCGCATTTATAATGAAGGCGCCTTCATTCGGACAAATATATCTTTGCTTAAACTTCTCCACTCCACTTGTATAAAGGGTATGCTATGAACTATGTTTTTTTCTCCTCTCTCAAGTTTTCTCTTGTACTTTCCTCTTGGATCTTCCTTTACAGCCATTTGTCATTGTGTAAGTTACTTTATTTATTTATTAAAGCAAGTAACTACATTGAAACAAATGTCTAAGAATACGAAAACAAAGAAAAACTTTCCCATAAAACATAACCTTTTATCTTGAAAAACTCAAGATAATTGTTTAATAAACTTTGGGCGAATCTTGATATAAAATAACGAGATATATAGAAACTTTATGCATGAAAGTTATTATAAAATAACAAGATAATAGAAACTTTTATTAAAGTTCTATATAAAATAAGATATAAAGTTCTTTTTTGTAAGGTAGCAATTATTTTAGTTGGTGGGTCCTACTTTATTTGTTGTAAAGTAGGTTGCTCATGAATAAAATTTCTTTGGAGCGTGTCGATTATTTCTTCGGTGATCTTTGAATTAAGTCGATCATGGTTTCAATTAGAGTCTTCAGATGGTGATAATAATTGGTGTCACGATCATGTTGGTTATGATGTAAGAAAAACTTAATACGATTCTACCTGTTGGAGACCATTCAAAGTTTTTTATTTTATTTTTTATTTATTTTTGTTTTGGATGGCTGCAATCACCTTGGAGGGAGGTTTATTGAGATGGTAAAAATTTCATGGTTATTATTGAGTCTAGTCAGTTGAAAGGGATCCTAACACAGATCAGTCAGTTCTTCAAGCTTTTAGATGCTCTCCTTTGAGGTGTCCTCTAAAGTTATCTGATAAATTGTTCGATTTTATGATCTTCTCTCCCTTGTTAACTTTATAAGGAAGATATGCTAAGGGCATATAGTGGCCTCAAAATTAGTGATGTAAAGGTGTATGATTCATTTATGTTCATTTATTTATATGACTGAACAAATTAGCAAAAATTTTAGTAGCTTGACATACAAGATATATATATATTTTTGTTGTTGTATAACATTTATTTATTTAATCATGGTTTAGTTTCTTATTTTATGACTTTGTGGATCAACTCTCCTATACTATGCATATTAAAAATGATGCATACTGGAGATGCTAGTGTTACGAAAACGTACTCTTGAGTAAAAGCTAGATGATTAATTAAAAATTCTCATGTTTTATTAGATTCTAACTCTTAAAAAATGATAGAAATAATTCTGTAAAGTAATAATGTCAATGTTGATGTAAAGTTATGAGCACTTTTGTTTTTAAGAATAATGTTATATGTTTAAATGATCAACTTTCATATAATTAGTTAAGCTCCGTTACATTTTGAACTTAATACTAAAATAAATAGGCATATTTAAATACTATTTTAAAACTAAAGTCGTGTTCATGTTCAAATTCAGCTATAACTGAGAAAAAAAATTAAATTGGGTTGATTAGTATAAAGTATTTAGTTGTGCTCAGATTTATTTAAAACCTCAGCAAATTCTATGTACTGAAAGGATCATTTGCCCTCTTATAAACCCTTTTCTGGTGATAAACATATACATGATCTAATTCAAACAGTACTAATATGCTGAAAATTTTCTTATTTTTTCCCAGGCTTGGAGCTGATATTAATTTATGATCCAAAATGCGTGCCTCATCTGATTCGTGTGCTTTGCATGCTTTTGAAGAGCAAGAAAAGTTTCATGCCTAGTGAAGAAATAGAAGCTTCAGTAGCATATATAGCTACTGTTATCCGAAACATGGAGACATTCAATTATTTTCTTGGAGCTGCTGAGGAAGCTCACCTATCTATTGTGGACATCACTGAAGAATGGAAACCATTGAATCTGCCATCTTACATGCTTTCTTATGACCGTGTGAGCGTTCATTTATTCAGAATTTCATACTTGTTCTGATTAAAATTGTTAACTTTAATTACCAGAATAAAATTTGTAACGTTGTTTTTAGGAATGTAATATTGTTTAAAATATGCAGAAATTACTGAAGTTATATATCGAACAGTGATTAGTATTTCAGGACCTTTAAAAATTATTGAAGTTCTATATTAGAAATAGTTCCCTCCCTTCATGGAAATTTGTCTACATATGTAAGGTAGATAGAGAACGTGTCATGAGATAGGACATAAAAGAGTGATAGATGAGTTTTTGAATGGTATATTTTTCTTGAGAAAGGATGATTATTGGCCATGCATGCTACAGAGTGAGAGTAATCCTATAAGAAAATAATATCTTTACAAAAGTTGTAAGACAACTAGTTATAAATAAAGTTTATCTTTAATGATAACAATTTATTAATGCTGGCAATGGAGATTGAAAGTTAGATTTTAGTTCTTACTAAGATTTTTACATAGATAAAGCGAGATTTTGTCTACTTAAAATATATTCAATAGTTTTGATTTGAGGTTACGAAATTCACCATTGATATTGGAGAAAGCAATAATATAATTCAAAAATTTTAATAGAGATCATTTCTTGAGATAGCAGTAGAAGAGTGGCAATTCCAGTGAAGATCAACAAGTTTTGGTTGAGAGTTAATGGTCAATGTTGTTGATGAAGGGCAATGATTGATGAGTTGTGCAAGACATTCATGGATGTTTGACTTAGAAGTTTGTTGGTGAAGTGGTGATGATTGTTGTGGGGAGTTGGATGTTGGTTTGCAGAAGGAAGAAATAAAGGTTGTCAAGAGACAATTGGTTCAATCATATGATCTCCTTATTGATATCCAATGATGGGGTTCATGCATGAAAATAAAACTTTATAGCAGTACTTTCAGCTGAAGCAGACCATGCAGCAGTAAATCAAATGAAGCAGCACATTAAACAACAAGAATTAGAAGAATTAATACAAGATTTCATCAATTAAAGCATCATTATTATAATAATAAGCAAACTTACAAAATAACATCACCAACTTCACCACCGATACTATTTAGAAGTTCTGAAATATACTGCATGTGCATAACACATCCAATTAATTAAGATTAAGCAAACTGAATAAACTTTAGGTTTCGATGCTGAATTAATCACCCACTGTTGGCTGCAATGATTTTATCTATGGTGTCAACATCCGTTTTGAATGACTCTGCCAAAATCCAATCGTAGATGCCACTGCCGAATAGTGCCTTTGGCAAAGAAACAGTTCCAGCATTGGCACTACCAAAAGCAGATATGGCAACAGCAGGATATCTTGACTCCTCATTAATCTGGAAGTGAACTAATCCCTTTGGGAAAACAAAAGCATCACCCTTGGATAGAGACTGTGTATAGAGCTTGTTATTAGAATCAACAAAACCCACGCTCAGCGTTCCCTGTACGACAATCAAGAGCTCGGCGGAACGCGGATGGGTGTGTGGTGGATTCAACCCTCTGGGTGCAAATTGGAGAGTAGCAAGAGATACACTTTGTCCATTGAGAGCTGGAAATTCTACCTGAGTTGCCTTTGTTAACTGGAAGGAACCGTTCTTAGGTCCACCCAAGAGGGGTTCTCTAAACCCTCTGAAGGTGAAGAAGTCAGCATTTGCTGTGGTTCCTGGAGGAACAATGAAGTCAGAGGTGATATCAGGATCAGCAGCATGACCTGAGAAGATGATAAGTGCTAGAACTGTGGTAAGCAATAGGCAAGTCTTGGAAGACATTGTTTAATCTGTTTTAGGTACTTAGGTGGAAAGCAAGTGTGGGTATGTTTATTTATATTGTTGGATGGGCGGAAGCTTCAATGAATTCTATAAAATGAATGTCATGATTCATGGAAATAATATATTTTTGTTGCAGGCAGCTGGCGTGCATGAAAGTCATTATCTACCTTGTTTATTTTGTTGATTCCGTCTTATGAGGAGCTTTTGTTTTGTGAATTTAATAAGAAAGTTGCCATTGGCTTATTAAGCTTTTGAAGAAGCTGATAATGCATAGATTGGGACAAGGGAAACTGGTCAAATTCTATATTTTTCATCAAACAAAAGGAACAGTTAATCCAGACAAATGATGAGTTGGGAAGCATATTCAGTCAGATCATAAACTCTTTCTTAATGTCAATTTTATGATTTAATGAATATTGAAAACTGGTCAAAAGCGAGTCATTTGCTTGAATGGGAAGCCAAATAAAGAGGACGATCGAGCAAACTCAGTCAAACAAAAGTCTAATTCCTTTCTTTTAATTTATTGTATTCATATTATTGAAGAGTTCTCGATTTACCTGTATACTTTAAGATTGGACCAGGAGAAATTACTGCCAGATAAAGGGAGATCAATTAATTTGTATGGAAATATTATTTCCATAGCCCGAACAAGTCATATCAAATCTGTATGAATTAGTCAGCGATGACTTAATCAGCAAGTCATTGTCCATATTGCAATAATAAATGGAACGCCTGCAGTATTCTAAGCTGGCATTCATTTGTTTTCTTGACTAAGTCTGCGTTCTTTTTTTTTTAATTGAAATTTTTATTAGCTAAGTCAAAGTTATTCGGAATTTATATCTGCTAAACTTGTTAAATTTTCGACAAAGTTAATATTTTCGTTTCTATTTTTTTCATATTTATTAACGTTAAGAGCCCCACACAATAAAATTAATATTATGATGTTCACAGTTTTATTAGACTAAATTTTTAAATTAAGTATATTTTAATTAATAATTAACAGATTAAGCATTCATAAAAAAAATTTAATTTTAGATACGCCTCGATAAGTCGCGATTGGTACCTCATCGTCAGGTGGCGTGATCGATCATTTTCGGGCGATTCTTAGCCTGTCGCCCGATTAATGATTGGCCCCGGTTAAATCGTGGTGGATATAGTTTAGCCTCGCTTCGATAAGTGCAAGCTGGCATTCTAAATCTGGACCCGATAACTTTCGTTTTCTTTTTGCTCTCGGTTTCCTCTTCTCGTCGTTCTCCACGCCGAGGCATCGCCGCTCCACCATTGTCATTGGTAACTTTCGACGACTCCACCATTGGCATTCGTAACTTTGGCCGACTCCACCAAAGGACATTCGGTTGTTAAAGTTTCATGTTGTCGAGATCGTAGATTTCGCCCGTAAGTTTGATTTTTTTTTTGATTCCTTGATTATTTAAATTAGCAATAATGTAAAGGGAAGTTTTTCATATTTTTCATGTTTTTTATAGTAATTCTCCTAAAATTTGCCGTTGTTAGGGTATACGATATACTGGGATTAGGTAATTTGGTAGGTCATTTTTTACGTTGCTTAATTGTTACGTGAACAATATGTATTTTTGTAACGGATTTTGAGTGTGTTATTAGGTTTTGTTACAACATTGGTTGCTGAGCTAATAGTAGAATGAGTCGATCTCGTTTTAATTCGTTTTATGGACGGCGTTGATGGTGGTTCATTCCAAGTTATGATGGTGGAAATAATCTCGCGAGTGTCGCGTCATACAAACTTAGGAGATTTAAAACTAAAAGTGCTCGAGATTCGTTATGGCGTTGATAACTTCGCAGTGGAGATTACATGCCGCTTTCAGTAGCGGGATACATAACTTGTATGCTGATGATGATGATGTCTGCGATCAGATTGACGAACTTCCGCCAAACATTGATTCTTTACGTGGAAATAAAATCACGGCACCCGAAACCGAGATATTATACGCGAATATACACTCCGATTATGCAATTGGTTAGCCAGTAAATGCATCACGAACATGAGATAGTGTAAGCTTTCATCTCGACATCACTGTTGGTGTTTTTTATTTTTATTTTGTGTACGGTATCTTACGCTTTTTTTTAGGAAGATGATATATGTTTAAATGCGTAACCGAGGCGCCTATTCAAGCAGATGATCAACCTGGTTCTTACAGATAATTGATGAGTATGAAATGATGAATAGTGAATGGCGTCGATGATAGCGATCTTCTGAGTCATTGCTTGAAATGCCAATTTATGCGACAAGACGTCATAATCTTATTCGAGTCATTCTATCCGGAAATGGATCACGATGTAATGAATTCCTAATGATACGTTGCTATGTCGATCAAAAAGACCGGGATGCGATATTGTGTTTGACGGTCCATCGATATCTCGTGTTTTTTAGATGATGTCAAGTTCGGTAGAGTTATATGAAGGTATGTGTTTCAAATAAGAAGGAGCTTAGTCATGGCGGCGTCCATTCATAATAATGTCCAGTTCGTTACCGTGACATCCAATCAGAAGAATTTTATATATGCGCAACATATGACCAGTAGCAATCAGAAAGGTAAGCAAGAGGTCGGAGGCGCTGAGGTTATCATAGCAACAGCTTTACTATAACATTTGAGTCTATTCTATAAGCGGGCAAGTTCAATTGATCTGCATCAATTCACCTTCTCTCCACGAACCCAAACAGTCTTAAGTAAATTTGAGCGGGAGGCTAGACATTTCCCACAAATACCAATATTAACGCAAATGAGGTGCAAGTGTTGACAGAATTGTCGCTTCCTTCGTGAGTTGATTTCACTGAGGATCAATTCAAACTCATGCGCTTGTACACGAACAATGATTTATCATATGCCGTGGTCATACACATACCATATAAGTACATAAGAGAATCAATCATCTGGCTTATGTGTCAAGATACTACATCATGTCGATGTACGGGCAGACATACTCTTTTAACTTTCATGTGCTACATGATCGAAACACTGCCGAGTACGATGCACGGGTCCGCATCCTTGATGCCGCCAGTGGTCGAGTTAGTCGTAGGCCACGATCACGTAGGTACAAGAACACAATGGATGAGAGCGCATCACAGAGTTGGCCGGACTGCTGCGATGAGTTTATAGGGGGGCATCCGATTCCAAACACTTTCATGATCATGACCCGACCTTGACTTACATTCGTGATGGGCTGTGCACACTCTCGACGCATGCCACTCGTGTGGTTATGTTGGACATTTTTGGAGTCCTACGACCTCCCCGAAGTTGACTTCATCAAACATATGCAGCCTATGTTTTGTTTCTTCGGGAGTTTTTACTACCGATACGCCGTGGTCGAGGTGCATTTGCAGATCTCCCATTGCTGAGGATCTTGACACATTCAAAGACTCTATCCGCTCGGTGCTGTTAGCCCACTTATACTGGAGTTGCATGAGTCTACTGTCGAGGAGGGCCAACATGGTCGGTGTCTTCGCTGCTACCAACTGGTCTTGGTAGCCGTGATGTTGGAACAACGTTACATGTCCCCTACCCTAGAGATCTCGATGGGCTCAAAGATCGGTTTGTGTAAGGAAATTTAATATCTTTATAGCAGCTTAACATATTGACATGGAACTACTGACTTGTATATGATATTTTTTTGACCGTGAAACGAGAGATATATGCCGATGTCGCTCGAATATCGATTTTTAGGGATGAGTTAGGTGGGCTTCTAGCCGTACTTCTTTAATTGTTATACATCATTCTCAACAAATGCTGTCAAACCATTGTCTAACATGCATTGACACATACAGGTGACTTGGGAGCCATAATGACCTTCGACGAGGTCGCCTGATATTTGTTTGGCCGGTGAGGACATCCGTTAGCACGAAGTTCCACGATTAGTTGGAAGAGGGTGGAGTGGCACCTTCCTCGACAGAGTCCTTCGCCGCTTTGGTCACTTGCCCAAAGACAGATGTAGCCCCGATGGACTCCGCCATTAGAGTTGATGGCGAGGGAAAGCATACTGACCGGGTGCATCATCGCCAGACATCGCCTGGTGGAGGCCCGCCGAGATCACGTTGCTGTTGTGGAAGATACTTACACCGATGCACGCCCGCAGAAGATACATGATCTTTTAGCGGGCATCATTGTACTTCTTTACGACCAATCGACGAATGCATTATCCTGACCCGCCGGCGAGCATATGTTAAGATAACTCTATAATTTGCATATTTTCTTAGTTATTATTTTCACATATTTACGTAGTAATATTTTAAACCGGTTTATCGAAGGAGCATATTTTGGCACGGAGGATCTTTTCGCCTTTCTTTGTTCGTTCGATGACGACTATCACCGCCATCAATAAGTACGAGCATATGATGTGATCCGAGCTTGACACATACATATCGACTACAGGGTCCAGGGCGTCGCAGAGAAAGCATATGTCAGGATATGACCGCACGCACACGCATGGGGGAGCGGCCATCCACCTATGCCGATCCAAGACCATCTTCTTTCCAGAGCATCCAGCCTTCGCACATATGGACAAGGCGATGTCACAGATTGGGTATCTTTACGACTCGCAAAACAACATTGGATCGGCGATACGAGCCAGCTCATCACCGCTGATCGTCCGCTGTCGCCCGAGCACTATACTCTGTAGTGGCGATAGCTATACGCGCCGTCGACGATAGTGTTTAGAGGTGTATTTATTTTGTATAGCTTGGATATTTTATTGTTAACTTTATCTGATCGTACTTGAGTTTATTTTGGCTTATGGATGAAATTTTTTTGTATCGTTTGATTACTAGTATATTTGTAGCTGTTTGATCTATTTATATTTTCTGGTATCATTTATTCACTGGTATTACAAGTTCATATTACATCTGTTTGCATTTCCTGTACATCGTAAAAAAAAAGAAGATATCTTGTTTTTTTAAAAATTGACGGAAAGTCGCCACTTATCGGACGGTTACTTTTATCCGATAATCGATCGATCGGTTAATTTAGCTGCCGCCTGATAATCGGTCGACTAGTTAACTGGTCCGACCGATTATCGCGACCGCTTGTAGCCAATAATCCGAAGTAGCGAGTCGCTAGCCATCTCGACAGTGAGGTGGCCAGCCAGTCGCCCACTTATTGAACGACTATACCTATATTTAAAATTTTTTTTATTAATTTTTAATATGTTAATTAAGTTTTAAAATATATTTAATTTAAAAATTTCGTCGTTTTATTATTCGTACAGACTAATAGTATGACAGGTAATGGCACAGATCATTTGGTGCCTCGAAAGTCAAATTAAATAATTGAATCGCTGTTGAAATCTGTGGACTTCTTCGCTGAGAAATGACCGAATCAACTCAAAACGATGTGTATCATTTAGTTTTAGGCAGATTATAATGGTTGAGAAAAAAAAAAACTTAATAAAATAATAATAATAATCAACGATTCAAATTGAATTATTATCAGAATTGAGTTTACATTATATTTGTCACCAAAGAAATGTCAGATTTGAGTTTACATTGAATTTATCACTAAAATCGCCTTGTTCAAAATGGCAAATTACATTATTATAAATGTTTTAATATTTTAATATAAATAGAATAAATACATATATATATATATATATATATATATATATATATATATATATATATATATATATATATATATATATATATATATATATATATGTCTTGTAAGAAGAATTCAATGACATTAGAAGTAATTTAGTATTTGAAGTGTGGATGGAAAACTATGGATAATAATTGAGGGGTTAAAAAATTATGTTGTGTAACTATAACCATTGATCTATCATTATTTGATTATCATCTAAAATTTATCAATCAATTACATTTATCACTCTTAAATATTTCTCTAATATTCTTAATTATAATTGCAAGAGATCACACATTCGCCTTATACTTTATTATTCTCTCTCCAAATGAGAAGAAGAGCGAACCATTATAATATCTATTTTTATAATGAATAATTCATTTAGGCCAGTCTTCATGATTTCTTTTCATTTTGAGGTTTTCATATAAAAATTATAGCATCTCCTATCAAATTGTTATTTTATTTGTGTGTGTGTGTTAAGATCTTCATATAAAATTAAGATATTAATGTCTCACTTCATTATCATAAATATTCCAATACACTAAAGACTTGAAGCTAGATTAAAGATGTGAGGGGGTACCTAAGAGAGAGGAAGAATGATTAATAGTTATTGCATGAAAGAAAAAGCATCAAAATTATAACATGAATAGGTAGGGTAGGGTAGCCCTCACCCTTTAGATTTGAGAAAAATATCAAAAAGTCATCATTAAATTCCCTTACAATTATATATATTATAAACATCTCTCACATTTAAATTTAAGATAAATCATTTACTCCCTTATTTTAAATCTTAGTTCCACCACTACTCCCTCTCTGAATCTTTTGGCATTACCAATCCACACACAACATAGGCTAAAAACAGGTAAGACTAGCCTTCACATGATAATGCTTTGTTGCTCTTATGCCATTCTTGAAGTTACATTAATGAAAATAATTTCTATTCTCATAAAGATGAACAAAATTTTCTGCTTGCATGTCCATCATGTCACACCCCAGATGACCCTACCCTTCTTCTTCAATCAATAGAATGTATCGGATGACATAAACACAAATTTCACCAACACGCTTTCATGTAATGGAACGAGTGAAATTTGTATCTAATCAAATCATCACTAAATATTACACATCATGATCATAAAACCAAGAGAAGAATTAGTAACAGTAAAAATAAATTTCTGTCATGTAATATCCAATTAATTATTTCATAATTAATTTTTGTTTAAGCTAATTAACCCGTTGTTATCAGAAAGCACTTATCGTAGCAAATCCACTTTACTGCATGCAACGGGATTAAAGCCTCAACGCTGTATGGCGGGATCGATCAAGGTAATTTTATTTCCTTCCCTACCGCCTATTTCATTTCTCACTGCGAAGTTCTTCGCTTCCTCCTTTCCCTTCCTTGGCTGATCGGCCTCCGCCCCGTGAGTGAGCGCAGAACCGCCTTCCTTCCTCAGACGGCTTCGACGACGCCCCTGATATCAAGACATTTGAGCCGTAACCTTCGCCTGACCGACTCTTGGAAGCCCAATTCAGACGCCGCATGTATGTCCTGAACCGACGGGTTGGAGATCCCGTAAGTCGCCGGTTTTGGGAAATCAGTATCGGCTCGGTAGAATTCCGGGCCGACGGGGAAACTTAGGAAGTTTTGTAAGCTAATTTCTTTCCTATCCCTTTTCTTTCGTACGATTCCTTGATGTTGAAATGCGGATTGGGAGTTTTGAACCGCTTTGGTCAAGTGATTGTAGAATTATCAGTAAGAGGGTTTAGAATTAACATTTTGTTAATTTTAGTTTTAATTTAAGGTGTAATTAATAGTGACGTTAAGAGATTTCTTTGAGATTTGATATAATGTGTTTCCAAAGCCATGGCGAGAGATCAATTTAAAAGATTGGTGTTAATTATGTTTCATTTATGAGTCAGACAAGATAAGAAGAGTTATTTCATTATAGGTTGGCGAGGAATCGAGCACATCACGACACCGACAGACCGATGAGACATAATTGCTAATATAAAATTCTATGCCTATATGCCATTGTTTCTACCGCTAGATAAATTGTATGAATATAGATTACATATCAATCGTCATATCAATGTAAATACAAACGTTATTATTCGACCTCGTGATAGATGATTTACAATGTAATCGCCTACCAAAGATTGATTTCATTAAGATATGAAATGTTTTAATACACGTCAGAAAAAAGAATGTGATAAATGGAAAATGTCGAAAATCGATATATTATAGCTGACCGCGCAGAGCAAAAAAAGCTCGACGATGAGTGATTGGGGATCTTAAGATCCCCGACTGCATTTTGAGGTCGTCGTTAGTCGTCTAACCGGTGTGTCTGCGGTATGTAGTATGCCCTCGCTTTACCTACACGCTTTTAGACCGCCGACAACTTATGAATGAAAGTCAAAACCATGCAATTATAAATGACATTTCTAAAAATGATTTGATATGAATCAAACCGAAATGAAAATCATCCTCGACATCGATTGACATGTTAACTTACAAAGATATTATTCGCTTATATTGTTACATTTCGCAAAGACCTACAAAGATATCTGTTAATTACATTATCGCAAAGATGCTTTACCTAGCTTTACCAAATTTACATATACACGCATTGTTTACCGCTCAGATCGCGTTTGATTTTTTTTTCTCACAAAGCTTTAACTTACGACGCTACCGCTGAAAATTTCGGAAAAGACGGTAGTAGTACTGCTTTTGTTGAATTGTATAATTTTGGGAAGCTTAAAGCGCTTTTAATGCATAAATTAAACGCTTTACCAGATTTATTTACAAATTTAAGATTTCACGCCCAAAGATATGTTATGAATTAAGTTAAGTAATATAGATTGTAAATAGTTTAACGATGATGATTAGATACACCTTTCACTCGCCCGCAAAGAAGACGTTAACGCGGTCGGAATCCTAATCGAATCATCCTCTTCTCGTTAACTTCGACGACCAAGATAAAGTCATCCGATGATGTCGGTATCGAGCATAAGGTTGAGCAACAGAAAAAAAGAAAGAAAGAATGGAAGCATGATTTGGATTTAGGGATAAGTGTTAAATTGATCAATACGAGCTATGGGACGTTAAAAGTGAGTTGTGAATCCATATGTTCTTAATAATTTCATGCATGTATATTTAATAAATATGTATCATATAAATACTTTTATAATTACGAATTTGCCCAAGAAATGCCGTAAAAGGTTGTCATTCCTCTGTGACTAAATGCGCACTCGAACCACAAGATAATTCTAACGAGTGAAATACAACCTGAAAGCAAGTGGTGAAGGTAGAATCGATGAATTGCGGGTAGTTCGCTTGATTTCCTGTTGATATAACATCTATGGCAAAATCAACGACGTGATCCAGTATGGTCGTAAGTGGACCAACATTTGAGGATATTTCAAACGCTCAAACCACCAAAGATTCGGAGCCGTGATCCCATAGTGGCTAAGATTGGTCGCTTAAAATTGGAAAAATTTTGGATGAAATGATTTGCCCCAAAAAACGTAAGAGTAGACGCTACTTTTGTGTTAGGAGGAAAGGTGGCGGCTCAACAGGAAAGATTTGACCGATTATTACTCGATCAAATGGGATGAATTTGTCAAAGTATTCAAAGATTGGTTTATTTCTCCATCAGCCCGACCGGCTTTACAAGACAAATTTTTCAATCTAACTCCGCCAAAACTATAACGCAATAAGTTCGAAGTTCACTTCTCTTTCTAGATACGCTCCATTAAGACCTACAAAGATATCGTTTCGATAACGTTACATTATCTGACAATTTACCTACAATTTTACTATGCAAATTTACATATACACGCATCATTTTACTTGAGATCATTTATTTTAGATTTTGTCTCCACAAGTTTTAACTTATGACGCTACTTTGAAAATTTCGGAAAGACGCAATTTGGTAGTTTTTTTATTGAATCAGATAATTTTTGCTTTAAAAGCTTTTTGATGCATAAATTAAATGCCTTTAGTTCTCAGATTTATTTACAAACTTAAGATTTACGCCCAAGAATTGTGTTAATTAAGTAAGATAATGATCAGAATAGTTTAGTGATGATTTGATTAGATACACTGACTGCTCGTTAGAGCGCTAACGCGTTTTGGAATCCGCCCAATCGAAGTCTTCCTTCTTATTACTCGTGACGACCCTAAGCATAGCGGTCATCCTGTGACATGTCAGATGCTTCATAAATAAATCAAAATTATATTAAGTTATAGAAAATGCATAAAATGCCACCATGGGATGAAAAGCAGCCTTGGATTTGCCATAGTCAGTCAATAGATCTGATAATTGAGAGCGAATGTAGTGCAAAAGATTCATTATGTGCTCAGTACAGAAAATGCACACAGAATTTTCCTTAAAAAAAAGGATAACTCCACAATAAATAGTTTTCAGATTCAGAAAACATCTTTAGAAATAGGTGGGACTCTAAGCTTCATGTTCAGCACCCTTCACTACTGTTACTGGGCAGGTGCTATTATTAACAACAAAGTTACTCACACTGCCCATGAAAACCCTGCAAAAGGAAAAAAGGAACAAGTTAAAATCTCATAAGACCTTGGCTATGAACATCACCCATGATCCATTATGTGGTCTTTTTGGGTGGGCAAAAAATAAAATTAAAAATATATATATAATGCATTTGTTTGTGCCTGCTCATCAATGAACAGTTTGTTGAATGTTTCTATTTATCAAGTAAAAGGAGTATCGTATAGACACAAAAGGTGACTAATATTTCTCATAATGTGGTAAAGCAACAAAAATTCAGTAATACAATAAGAAGAAACAAGACAATGATATTCAGGCATACCGATGGAGAGGATGAAAAGAAGTGTGAATCTGGAAAAAGATTTATTTTGATATATAACCAGAAATGATATAATTTGAGTTGAATGTGGGGGCTATGAATTTGGCCTCCTTTTCAAGATACAAGACTACCATTTGATCGAGTTCAAGTGACAGACCCCAAATTCAATAGTTTAAAAGGTGATAATTTGATCAATGCCACAACTCGGTTCTTCAAGTGAGCACCCAGAATTGAAGAGTCTAAAACACTTCAGGAATAGCATTGAGTTACGAGCAGACGCTTGATAGAAATTGGTGACAAAAAATCATAGTTGGCAATCTTTTCTCCTTTGACAATCTGATGGGAATGCAGAAGCAAGAAGGCTCTTCTTTACATGAAGATTGACGTGGAGAGAGTGTTAGGTTGCATCACAATCGGTTTGCTTTAAGGGAGTGGAGGTGAGTAGAGTGAGACTTCGTATAGAAAGAGGAAGAGGAGTGACTTATCCTCAGCAAGAGAGAGAGAGAGAGAGAGAACAGAGGAGCATGAGTTGACAGCCACTAGAGATGAACAACAAACAAAGCTAACTTTGTTTGGCAAATCATTTTAATATTTACAAGTGTAATTTTTAGCATGCTAGCATCCTTTATTTAAAAGAAGTTTTTGTCAACAAAGGAAATAAAAGAGGGAAAAATCAGAGTACAATCAAAAATATAATGGTGGATCTTTCATAAATGATAAAACTTTAATGAATAACTCCTCTAAAAAAATATAATCTTTTTTATATCATTATTATTGTATAAAGTTATTCTAAGCAACATTTCATATGTGAATCTAATGATGCCAGATGTAGATGATGGTAGACTTTCCAAAGATGGTGCACTGCTTTATCTCCCGAAGTAGAAATTCTCCTCTAGAGAGTGCACTCCAACAAAGGAGGGGCAATGCGCTGGAACTCCCCGAGAGACATCCGTTTATCATCAGTGCGTGAAAGACCATGCCGTTAGACCAGGAAACGTTGTTAGCCAATTTTAAACAGTAAAAAAAACATGATGCGCACAACAACAGTACTGGCAAAAAAAATTCTCCTTGCACTATAGAACAAGGAAAAGAACAACTTTTTGCCTCCTGAAGCCCTAGTCGTCCCAAAGAGGTAAGCAGAAACGACCCACAACCCAAGAATTCCAATAATAACACCAGAATTAAGTAATACAAAGAAGATGACTTCTCCGCTATCTGCTTGTTCATTTGATGCTTTCTCTTATCCGTCCTCTCCTCTTCTTTATTCTTCTCCATGATACCTAACATCTAAAGTAATATAGTAGTTGAAGTTTGATTTTAATCTCTATGTGCTAATTCCAATGTCAATTAATATGTTCAGTGTAAGTCCTTAACATGCCTACGAAGTTGTCTCACAAGCGCGCAATTGCTTTCAAAATAATAATAATAAGAGATGTCAAACAGCTTGTCTAATATGATGTCCTAAAAAGTGTTGGTGCATAGTTTGTTGTTGAACCTACCGCATAACATCACAACTCCCTAGAAGAATGCATATATTTTGCTCCATATATTGGCTTATTCTATAAAATTTGGGAATTACTTGTGTGATCAAACACATAAAATATCACATTTAGGGATAATTCACATGATATTAACAAGAGAAGCACACCATTACCTCTTGATTTTGCTGAGTCCTCTATTCCCAATGACAAGACAGCTCAAAGGAATGTTATCAATGGCTTCACATATCTTCTCACGGGCATCTCCCCAATAAATCTTCATGACCACTATAGCCTACATGGCTGACAGTACATTCAAACGACTGAACCCACACATTAAAAAAAAAGAGGAAAGTTCACATCACCTGTTTCTGCCTAGCAACTGTGTTGAGAATGTCCAGTGTCTCAGCATCGGTCTTAACCCCATACTTCTTCAGAACGATAGGATCTGATAACTCGGATAAAGGGATTAATGCTGCAATAGAATGAAAAGCATCAACAGCAAGAAAATTTTTGAAAGAAAATATATCTCATCATTCTTGAAGCAGCAGCACCAGCAAAAAACTATGTTAAAGATGGAAACCACTGGAATAGTGAATGGCTCATGCAACTATATATATTTCATATCTCGAGTAGCATAACTAGTTAAACTTAAAAATAGAAGAGTCGTTACAATTAGTCATGGTTTTTAACTAAAGGAAGTTCTATGATGATTCATTAAGGATCCATTTGGGATGGCTATAACTGTCTGTAAAATCAGACGTTCTATTGTAGGAAAATTAAAGCTTTACAAACTATTGTGGAAATTATAGGTTTTTGCTCTCATAAAAAAAGTTAAACTGCTCACATTCTGGCAAATCTAGTTATGAAAAGCTCCTAATCATAATTTTTTTAAAAAATTAACAAGAAGATACAGGTAAACAAAAGTGCGATAACAGTTTGCAAAACTCCAAAAAAAGATGTCCTAAATGCTTGGATGCAAAAGTAGAAATCATCTCATATATCCTAAAAGTAATGATGTGCAAAATATGAATTTCTTAATAAACAATTTATCAAAAGCATGTGGCATTAATATTAAAAGCATCACAATTCAAAATAAAGTACCCCCATGCATTCAAAATAATCGAAGGATACCTTTGTTTTGCTGAGAAAAAAATGCAATATAAAAAGAGCTGAAAAATAATATATTTGAAATATTTTAGAGTTGTTTGATTAGAACTAAAATATATATAAGATTTTTTTTGCATTTAATTTGCGATAAAAAAAGTAATGTAAAACCCAAAAGCAGATGATGGCAGTCGACAAAGAATGGGGCCCCATTATGGTGGCTTCAATAGTATGTCTTGAAATTTTATACTGCATTCCAAAATTTTCAAACCAAACACCCTCATTCGGAAATCACCTACATTACAAATGCATTACAATATAAATACATCCAGCCAAAAAGCTCCTAAATCAACTTTTCTATTGGCAATAAGGTATTGTTATATAAACTATAAGAAACACTAAAAAGCTGTTTGGCTAGAAGTAAGAGTTAATTCAAGTAGAATTTAGTAAATCCTATAAATCTAGATTTTTTAAATCTTGAGGTAGTTAAATCTTGAAAACTATTAGGTATAATAACAATTAAATCCACTTAAAACTTGAATAACCATTTACCTACTTCAGGATTTAAGTTAGTCAAGACAAATAAGATTTTAATAATAGTTATATGAAAGTTATATTTTATTATATTTATTTATTATATTCGAAACTTAATTAGATTAATTAATCCATAATTAGTGTAAGATAATATCAATTACTATTTAATTAATAACTTATTAAGTTAGTTAAAATAAAAAAATTTATGCAATCAAATATTTACTTATCACTTTCTATGCCAAAAATAATATATTAATTAAAATAAAGTAAACTAATTCAAGTTAATTTAAATTAAATCAAAGAAATTTAATTTTATAACATGCTCATTAATAATTATATTGTAAATTATACTATTAATTCAAATTAGAAAATTTTAATTAAGTAGATTAAAATAAAAATAATATTTAATTAATAAGTATTATTTACAAACCCCCACTACCTTCACTTTCTCTATTAGTCTCTCCCACACAAAGCCCTACAAAGAGTAACAATTGGAGCTATGGCAGAGGCAACAATAGGATTCGCACTTTTGAAGAAGGCAACCTCGAAAACTCTCATCTTTCTTCTCCTTCCGCTGAGCTCTTACCTGAAATAGTTGAGAAAACATCACAAAGGTAACCCTCGTCTATCCTCTCACCTCCTTCCACATGCTATAGCTAGCCTAAATCCCATAAATCTATCTATCAACAAGATTTACTAAATCTAGGATTTTCGGAAAATGGAGGAGAAATAGGATTTAAAACTCTGTAGAGATTTAATTTGTCCAATTGGACAGTTTGGCAAGATTTAAGTTAAATCCGCCACCAAACAACCCTACAAAAGTTAAAAGCAAAATTATAGTATATTTTAAAATAGCCATCAAAATAATAACTAAGGTTGAATTGACATTAAGATTTGTAATCCCATATATCATTATCGTTATTTTAACCAATCATTATTGGCCATTAATATTTGTTCCTCCTTGGGTGGAATGAACTCTTTTTTGAAGCATTTCTTTCTTAGAGACTAGCTATTTGAGAAGGGACCTTTGAATTTTTCTACACTTAATCCCATTTAGAGCTAAAATCATCTTCTAAATCTTTATCATCTCCTCCTCTATTTTAGAATTGATTTTCAATCATCCTTAATGTTCAATTAATAGCAATTGCAATTAAAAATTTATTGTCAATTTGATGCACTACTCATAAGCTGGACATGGGGGAAAAAAGCTCACCTTTAATAGAGATATAGTCAAAAGTAACAAAAAGACTAAGATTCTTCTAGAATTGGCATCAAAATTAGGAAAATAAATCTAGGATATTTACATAACAAATGGCATAAATGTCATTTGAGAGCACTTGCTTTGAGTTATTTTATTTTTATCTTTGTTTTTGTTCAAATAAGTTATAAAAACATGCTTGTTATTTGAATTTATTTATTATTTTGCAAAAACTAAGGAAATCAAATTCCAAGAAACCAAAGATCCAAAATAGACAAGTCTTATTAATTATTGATATTGAACTCATCAAAAGCACTCTCTTGAAGGAGAGGTTGCCATTGCTAAGAAGGATGAGGAGTTAGATTGGAGGCAATCATTTATGGATTACCTAAATAAAAGAAAACTACCTCAACAGAAGTCCTAAGCTCATAAGATGAAGTAGAGAAAACTTTTGGGTTATGCTAGGTATGAGTGCCGAGGCAAGTGCCTAGAGGCAAGTTAGAGGCAATGGCAGAAGTGCCTAGAAGGTGCAAGTATGCAAGGCAAGTTCTCCTATCAAGTACTTCCGATGGGCACTCTTGAGCAATTCCATGGCAAGCTCCTCCCATAGATTAACAAGTCTTCTAGACGGTGGGTTGTGCTTCATATGGCATGGATATCCTCCCATAAGTTTCTTTGCAGAACAAGTGTCCCTAGACCTAAATTATCCTTGATGCAGGCTATAACGAAACAATCCCCTTCAAATGTGGGATCAAGTTGGGCGAGTTCCCCTATAGCCAGTGTGTCTAATTGTTGCAAGTTGAGGGCAACAATAATCTAGTGTACTAGGTATATATTTAGTTTCAGAATTCACTCACTCCTATGGAATTCATCTTACAAAAAAATGGGAGAATTAAAGAAAAGGATTAAATACATAACACTTGCAAGAAAGAGAAAAGAGTAAATGTAATTTACTGCTTTGTCCTTTAACTATTTGAGAAGAGTGCCTGAGACACCCATGATGATATTTGACAATAAGTTCTCTAAAAGAAGAATTTTTACTATCTAATGGTGGAGTCCTCTAAGGAAGAGATTGAAATGGCAAGTGCAATTTGTTGAGGTTGGCTCTTCCCCCTTCGTGCATTGAATTGTAGATTCTATTTTCTTTCTTATGTGCCTATAAAAAAATTATAATTTTTTGAAAGTGAAATGAAATGAAAGTTTTCTCACACGTCATTCATTCTTAGTGCTACTTATTACATATAAAAGTGGCTTGAAACTCATATTTTTTGTATTGTAGCGAGTTGTTTTGTTAATTTGTCTTAGTATTTTATTTTCTATAGTGAAGTTATTTGGGCTCCTCATCTTTCATTAGGCCTTAACCAGCATGGGGACAACACCCAAACTCGCTCGTTGAAAGGGATTCATGTCTTACTTAATGTGGATCTTGTTGCAAAATGGAGAGTCACCTTCCAATGTTTTGCCCTTTCATATTGTCATCTTTGTAGTCGCTTTAAGTGTGCCTCGCCTTTTTTCAGGCTTTGAGCCTTCGAGAGGATAACCATCTAGACTCATTTATTGGAAAAGACCAGCACTCTACTCAAATCATTAAAGAAGGAAGGGGTGGGAGGGAGAGGTCATTATAGTCACCCAAGGCGGGTCCAACATTTTGCCAAGCTTTGAACCTTTGCGGGGGAACCACTTAGACTAGTCTATTGAAAGGCATTCATCTAGATTCATCAATTAGGAAACACTCGCATGCTACTTATTGTGATCTCTTGGCAGTACTCGAACTGCGAAGGCAGCTCAAAATTTCTAGATATGAGAGAAGGAATGCAAGTGAGTGCAGTGATAATAATTTATTCCTTTGAAAGAATTTGAGAGGATTCTATTGGTTTTTGAGTAGAACAGCTTTTGTTCATGTGGGTTTATTAAATCTATTCGACTTTGTAATAGTGACTTTGCATGGGCAAGAAAGCATATTACCCTTCTTCTAAGAGCTTTGGCTTTCCTACAAGTCATTTGTTTGCCAAAGTAGTGTGGGATCGAAAATTCCTTTTTTTGGAATGAAAGAGTTGTTTAAGTGGATGAAAATTTGAAAGCGGATGAATAGTAGATAAGACACTACCAGAGATTTCATCTCATTTTGATGAACTTTTAAATCGATTAGGTTTCCTATAAAAGCCACTATAGTTAATTACCCTCCTTCGAGAAGACTTTCATTAAATAGTCGATGAGTTCTTAAATAACGAATATATAATAGCAGTGAGTGGAGTTTAAAATTTATGAAATTTATCATTTTAATTTAAAACTTTTGGTGAGGGGAATGATGACGCGTCTGATCTAGATCCCATGGTTCCGTCATCCTGGATTGTTGTGGTCCTGTCCTTAGTTAGAGGAGGAATCGACGCAAAGATCCTTTACAACAACACGCATGGGTTCGTCAAAGTTTGTCCCCAAGGGGACAAATATATCGGCTTGCCCAACCCAACGTAGGGCTTTTGCGCCAATCGGTCCCACATTTCACGAGCAAAAGCCATTTTGGGGAACATCTGAGTTGCAGTAGTGTGGCGTGTTAATTTAGTGGTGTTATATGGCGATCGAGGAGACTCAGTGCGTGCTTATGTCATTTACTCAATAATGATGCGTTGTGAGGAGGACCGCAGTGCGTCACTTACGAACTAATATTATTTGAGTGTGAAAATAATTATCGTTTAATTTGACATTGGCTCTTTGTGAGCAAAATTTTTCTTAATTTATTTACAATGAAAGCGATTCGGAGGGGTAGATTGATTTTTTAAGTTTTAATTTAAATAATTAATTTCATTTCATTTATATTTTGTTATTTTATTTGAATTTTGATCATTTTATGATTGATTTATATTTAAATATATGATCATTGATTATTTGAATTTTAATAGTAATCACCTTCTCGATCAGAATATCGGTTAATAGATTATGCTACTTTAATTTTTTTTTTTTTCTGAAAGGATGGATTATGTTCATTGTCTCGAAGTATAATCTTGCAGCCTTGTCCTCTAACGAACATGGGATGGGTTTGTGACTCTTCTTGAAAACTTTAATTTTACCATGTCGGTAGATTCATTTTGTAATTATATGACAAAATTAACTTCTCGAATATTATTAGCTTAAAATTCTTATAATATCATAATTTTTAGGTTTTGTTAACTTGGACTGGTCTAAGAAAAGAAATGTAGCATCTGTTTTTTTATCTTTCATTTGGAATGTATCCTTCTAGATATTTGATAAAAGAATACTTAACTTATATCTATATCTTCTTTTAAAATATTGTATGACATGTAGAATGTGTTGAAATAGTTGAGTTTGACGTATATCTGTCAATCAAGCGAGTTTTGATATAGATTTTTTAGGTTTTTGTTAGCACTACGATCAAGACCAAAGCGGAAGCATAATATCTATTCTTTTCTTTATATAACTTGCGTATATTCTTAAATGTATTTCACGCACATCTGAGTATCTGTTTTTTTTATTATATGGATATGATATGCAGTGTTGAAATGTAAATATCAATTTGCAATTTTGATTTTGATATAACATTCTTAGGTTTTATTAACCGGGACTCAAAGAACGTGAATCTTGTCTATTATCTTCTTGTAGGGATCAGATTAATTATTTGAATCTATCTTCATCTTCAATTGAGTGTAGAGGATTGGGTTTGAGACTTTTCTTGAGATCTTGAACTTGAAAGATACATGATCTTAGATAGATTTATCTTTTGTCATTCTAATAAAATTCATATTTTAAGTTGAAAATAATATAATGACATCATTAGATTTTTAGGTTTGTTAACGGACGGTCCTTAAACCAAAGCGGCGTCGTCTGTTCATTTTTATTTGATTGCTTACATGTTTATTTAAGTATTTAAGTGTGAATACATCAAGTAAATCTTTTAAAATTTGGTATGGACATTGAAATATGCAGGTTGAAGCATTGATGTTTGACATGACATAAATGTCAAATTACAAAATAGGCTTTGATACAAAATCATAAATCAAATGTAGATCTTACACGAATATGAATTTGACTCTTTCATTATCATGGATCAGTAGAAATGTTACATAAGGTATAAGACATGAGTTGACTATTTTTGTCATGAGTCAGTATAAATCTTATTCATAAGATATGTATTTTTCATGTACTGCTGGATGTGAAATTGAGAATATGTTATATTGGCAAGTGAGTATGTTCTTAATGATATTGGCTTTTTTTAAAAGTTTGCATGAATCAAACAATTAATCAAAACATTATTGTAAGCATGATTACTCACTTGCATATTAAAGATATTCAAATTGAATGAAATTTAATAACACTTTGAATATCTTGGATTCTTATGCATTTAGCATGAACAAGGCAATAAATTCACAATTTCATGATATGTGCAAGAGTTTAGCTCCTTTGGACATTTACATAAACTATAAAGCAATTTAGATGTAGAATTGTCTAGTGCATTTGTCATCAACTTAAGTTCATTCAAGCTTATGGTTCAAACTTTCCTTAAGCTCTCTTTTAAGTGGCTCAATGAAGCACATGTTGTATTTCAAATGGTAATTGAAAATGTCAAATCATATTCATTATTGAGATATCAAATCATGTCTTATGCTTGTGAATAAATTATCGAATCTCTTATAATTTAGATTTGATTCAATTTGAGCATTTATGATTGAATCAATTTATCAATATTTTCATAAATATTTTGAGTCTTAATTCACTTTCCTTTTGTGGCATATCAAGTTTAAAAGTTCGATTAGCATCATATTAAATTCAAACTTTTTATTGATTTATTAAAAATTTCAACCTCTTGTCATCGCGTAGCTCTTCAAAACTACGCCAAGAAAGCGTCGTGATTGTGAGACCTGCGACCAAAATTTTGCTCCGCCATAGAAGGCGTGTATGGGTTACTGACCTGACATTTCCTTGAAGCGTTGGAAGCAATCTTTTATTCGATTTCCTAGCGTTGGAAGAGCGTGAACATTCTTAACTGCGTTATATGCGTAGCGTATGATATTGTATTTGAGCATCATGAATAATAAGTATACAAACTTTCATATGAGTGTCATTACATGATTTTCTTTTTTTGAGCATCTTATGTGAAGTGTCTCTCAAATTAAGTAAGATAATAATTATATGTCAAATCATGATGCATTGTAATTAAAATAGAAGTTTCTGGCCATGTAACTTTCATTCATCATTATCGATGAAGCATTCCTTGATACATAGAAATTAGAATGATATCTCAAAGTCATATCATAAGGAGTAAGAAGATGGTACATGAGTTATAAAGAGTAAGAGATTCAAATATAAGTAGAGGTTTTGAACCAATGTCAAACCAAAATGTCTCTTTCTTTACTTCAACTTAACAACAAGGTTAGCCATAAACATCTCTCTAGATTCATGCTAACATAGAGAGGAACTTAATATATGATGGCAATTAGTGAGGGAAGTAAGAATAAAGTTAAGCAAACACATGTATACCTTATATCCTCTTTGCCTCAACATAATAATCGAATAGGATTCAATGCACATAAGGTAAAATTGAATTCATACTTATTCAATTTAAGGATTTTTTGTTTAAATAAACAGCTATTTGCAAAAAAATTCATCACTAAACAATAGGAAGAAACAAGGTCATGGCTTTTTTTTCTCTTTTATTGCACATAATTGTGTCAAATAAGATTCTGAAATTTCAGATTCATGGTAGTAAATTGCCAAATGTTAGAAAGAGTTAAAGATGAAGAAATAAGGGCTTAGGTAAGCAACAATCTTTAGGTATTTCATTCTCTTTTGCTTAGCAATCCAAAGAGAACATATGCAATGAATGAATATGTATAAGGATTTAAAACATCTCCTTGTATAATATTCCCCCCTTTTAATCTAGATATTTCTATGAAAGAGCAACTCAAGGTATGACATACATATATGTAAGAAAATTTTACTAAACCAACTTCATGTGCATCCACATTATTTCAATTTTGCATAGGAGATGAAGATTTCAACAACAATTTGCTCAAATGAATCTCTTCATAACAATTTGACAAACGTATCATGTTAGGAGATTAGGACTTCATTACATCACTTGCCATAAGGAAAGGAGAGATCCATTTGACATAAAAGATGTGTAGAATTCAACACTTCAAACCTTATTTTCACATTTCTAACTTCATTTTTGGACATGTAAAAGAGGATTAGCAAGTATCATTCCGCCCAAACAGAAAAAACTGAAGCATAAAAGGCAAGGAAACTTGTATATAACTTAGGGTTTGAGCCATACATTATCTCAAACCATATTTCCACACTTTTAATTGCATTTTAAACATGTAAAAGAAATTTAGCAAGTATCATTCCATCCAAACAGTAAAATTGAAGCATAAAAGAGAAGGAACCTTGCATGTAACTTAGGGTTTAAGCTACATAACCTCTCAAAATTTTATTTCAGATTTCGGATTTCATTCTAACATGTGAAAGAGGCACAACATATATCATCTCGCCCATAAAAAATCAGTTTAAGCAAGATAAAAAAAATGAAATCCATAGAGAACAACATGTGGCATGGGATTTGGGCCATACACCATCCCAAACCTCAAGATCAAAACCCTAGCATCATCTTAAGCATAGAATAAGATAGATTTACCAAACCCTAACTTCCAAAAGAACTCGAATGCATGAGAATAAGCTTAGGGTTAGAGCGAGACGACCTGGAGCTTGATTTGAAGAGGGAAGGAAGGGATAGAGCCAAGCTTGGGGTTAGAGCTTGTCGTTACTTAGAGATTTCGTGGCTTGCATCCAATGAGAGAAGAAGCGCATGACGATAGAGAAGATCACACGAATCGAGACTAGGAAAACGAGAGAAAGAATACGAGCTTGTAGAGGTGATGGAGGTAGTTCTTTCTTTTGATGAATGAGAACGTGGGTATTGGAGGTGAAGGAAGAAGATATGTTGGATAATGGCGCTCACCATGAAAGTTTGAAGTTTTAAATTAAAACTCAATGAGAATAACTCAAAATTTGTAATTCCAAAAGATCTCCTTCAATAAGATTTATTTATACAAAATTCTGATCTTTAAACAAAAATAATTCAAAATATGGAGGGAAAGTGGGTGTACATTAATGTGATTAAATTCGTCATTATTTTTCATATTTCACATCTTATTATTTTATGTGGATTCAACTCACGTGTCGCTTTGAATTTTAAATGCAAAATTTCAAACACGTGGAGTTTAGAAAATTAAAATTACATAAATAAAAGATGAAATCATAAAATGGCCTTATGATAATGGGCTGTCTTCTTCTTTATTGAATTTTCTTGGGTTTTAGAACTTATAAATGGGCTTCTTTGTTGATCACCGTGATGTTACATCACGAGCTTTGGAACCGAGAGAGGGGATCTGCATGAGAGAATCGCGTGAAGAATAGCTGCCCGATAGAGCAGAGTTGCGTGTCTTCGATTTATCCCTTTGCCCGGGTATTAAGACAACCGCATTTTTTAATTGGTCATTCGAACGGTGCCCAATAAGATTAATTGGGCGGCAATTGGGAGTGGGGAAGTGGGCGGCCAGATTAGGGCAAGGATTAGGAGATTTATTGATCATTAACATAATAATAATGTAATTAATCCCAATCGTAGAAATTTTGACGAATCATCCTGATAATAAACCCTAGCAATATGGGTGTTGATTTTAGTAGTTAGTTGTCTTGGACCACGGTGTGGTGTTGCAATCAAAGATCGTTTGGGCTTTGTTGACGACGGTCGAAGTGAAATTGGGCTTGAATTGCGCGACGTCGCGCTCGAATCGATCGACGTTCACGTAGACTTTGCCGAATTGATCGCAAAAGGCGTCGTTTGATAGATTTCGACGTTTCGGCGACAACGACGCGATCAATTTTGCGAGCGAAGATCGTTTAGACGTCGTCAGAGCTTCCCGACTTCGATATGCGCGTAATTTCATCAAAAATTGATTTTAATTAATTGATCCGATATTTTTTCAATTAATTAATTTTAATATTTTAGACGCATTTATAAAGCCGAATTTTTAAATCGAAACGAGTTTGATCGAATCCGATCGCGATTAGGGAGTTTTAATCTCAATTTCTATGATAGTTTATCTCATTAATCATTTATTTTAACCTCTATTGCTCATTTGATTTGTGAACTATATGTGAAGGTCAACAAATGCCCCCAACAAACATGGTTCGCGCATGGAGCGGAACGTGTTTGTTGCGAATAAGTTGACCTTGCGGATTTCCAGGAGATTTGCTTAGATGTTACGCTTAAATTGTAATTTCAACAACTTTTAATAGTACCTGATGGTTGCCCTATGATGGAAGCGAATATAACTCTCAAGGTTAGGCTAGCATTTGAATTTCATCGGTTCGACTGCAATAGCTCGTTAAACCAGTATTTGTTGTCATTAGTCCAATGCTTTGTGCTTGTTGGACTAGATGAAAGAGATGCTTTGACTTGTTATAATCAACTTGTCGAGAGAATTTATAGTGTCTTATGCTTTGTGTTTTAACAGACTTATTGAAGGCTTTCTCCTGAGAGTTTGAAATTTGTATTTTCCTCTTGTCAGCCGTGCCTTAGCAGTTGTGAGTTGATAAGATGAGAATGTCTTCGGTCCTATGCTTTTGTGTTTTGACGGACTTGTTGAAGATTTCATCTCAAAATTTGAAATTTGTATTTTCCTCCTGTCCTAGCTTTGTACCTTGGCGGACTTGATGGAGTTGATGATTTATTGGTGAGATGATAATGTCTTTGGTTCCATGCTTTGTGCTTTGACGGACTTGTTGAAGACTTAATATCGAGATTTGAAATTTATATTTTCCTTTTGTTCGACTTTGTCCTTGACTTGATGGAGTCGATGAGATGAGAACAGATCTATGCATTATGCTTTGTGGACTTGTTGATTTCATCTCGAGGATTAAATATCTTGTGTCTCCTTTTATCACATGCGGATTTGATGGAGGAAAGTTCAATTGTCTTGAAGACTTGTCGAGCGTCTGAAATTACTACCCTAGTTTTCTACTTTTGCAGCTTATAGAAGGATATCTCGACTAGCTTCGAGCTTGTATTGAGTCAATGACGAAGAGTCATCAGTCCTATGCTTTGCACATAACAGACATGTTGATGACAAACGTCCCTTAATTCAGCTTTTAACTTTGTACGAACATTGGGATGGCTTCTTCGGTCCTTTGCTTTTTGCTTAATTGGACTTGCTGAAGAACAACTTTCTTTGATCTTTGCTTTCTGCATTGATAGACTTGTTGAAGGAGTTGAGATTTCAAATTTGACATTGATACCAAACTCGGCTTAATGTCTTCTTGAGTAAGGATATTTTTTTGTTGGAATTTTGAAAATGACCTTATGACCAATAGGGATGATCTTCCAGTTTGAGCCACTTGAACTCACCAAGTTGGAGAGATTTGGGGATTTGGACGCTCTTATCTTTGAACTAACGAAGTAGAATGATCTCTTACTATGGCCTTTGTGGCGTTGAGTAGATCTCGATACTTCGACCATATTTTAACGTGTTGAGTCGACCTTATACACTCACAGTCTTTGAAGCAATTGATGGAGGATTTTATCCCTGCCAGATTGGAATCTCTTACTACTTTTGTGGCGTGTTGAGTAAGCAAACCTGTCAATGACTCGGCCATATTTGGGCGTGTTGAGTCCAACTTTATACACCAACTCGAGCCTTTAAATTTGATGTGGGATGAGAAATGCATTTATAACTTAGTTTGTTGAAATTTGCAGACTTGAAAATTTTCTTCTTTGGTCAGTAAGAGCTTTAAATTTGAGAATTTGAATATATAATTTTGAGTATGGATATGGGATCTCGACAGTCGATGTCTCAAAGAGAAAGGAAGGCCTGTCTTACCGGGGCGACATTTTACTATAAAACTTAAAAAAAAACTACTGTAGGAATTTTTATTTTATTTTAAAATCGTTCTTGTGTTAAAAGAGAATTTCCAATAAAATTTACTCAAGTGATAAGCAATGAAAATTTCAAGTGTAGGATTTGTCCAATTACACTTTCAAGTGTAATATTTCTTTAAATACTAACCATTGATTGACGATATTGGTCTTTCACCTTTGAAGTTAACAAGCTGGTAGGCTCCCCCTTGATATACATTTTCAATAACGAAAGGTCCTTCCCAGTTAGGTTCAAATTTACTGCCAATTTTGTGATGAGATATAATTGATCTTCTCAGTACCATGACTAATTCCCATTCCTGAAAAGCTCGAGGACGTACTATATGATCGAATGCTTTGGATATCCTCGCTCGATAGACTTTTAGATTTTGTTGAGCTTGGAACCTAACCTCGTCAAGCGCATCAAGCTCTTCCATCCGCAGATGAGCATTCTCATCTTGGATAAGATTTTATTGAATATTTTCGGGCGAAGGTAGTTCAACTTGGTAATAGCTTACTTCAACCTAGTGCATAGAGGGTAGACTTTATAAGAGTTTTATAAGTGGTATGGTAAGCCCATAATGCTTCCACAAGCTTGGTATGCCACTGCCTTTTATTTCTTGTGAGAATTTTTCTAAATAATTTGACTAGTGTTTTGTTAAAGGCCTTAGCCAAGCTATTTGCTCTTGGATTATAAATTGACGAATATCGTCAATCAATCTTATGTCGATCAGCAAACTTATAGACTTTAGTGCTTTTGAAGGTTAACCCATTGTCTGAAATGATTCGACGTGGTACACCAAATCTATAGAGAATATTGTGGGTAAAAAAGTTTGGCCATTGTTGTGACTTCTTTAAATGGAGAGGCTTGACACTTAAATAATCGGTGGCTATAAGATGAAGCGATAGCCGGTGATGATGGTGGATCAATTGGTCCATTACATCCCCAAACACTCAAAGCGGCCAAGATCTTATCGTTGGATGCAAATTTGGAGGTTGATGAATTATGTTCAGTAGACACACTTGGCATCTCGCATGATCGATCTGATATTTTACCATTAGATGGCGTAGTATCCTTTCTTTTAATTTTGAAAGCCATTTTAGGACGATTGGTGTATACAAAGTCGATGAATTTCAATAATTACTTTGTTCTTATTCCCAAATATCATAGCCACATTTCGAAGGATCTATGATAAAGGGTATTGCCAACATAAGCATATAGTCGAAGTCATTTCTCAAGTTGTGCAGTTATCGACTTATTGTTTGGCAATTTGTCTTCCTTGAAGTAGTCGGCAAAGGGTTGTCTCCAATCTTCTCTCTCTTCTACTATAAAGATTTCATTTTGTGATTTTAGCGCTCTCTCAGTTTGAAGTCTTTCTTCTTGAAAGGCTTGACGCTTGTCTTGTTGACTTTGAGAAGCAACTTATAAGGGAGTGTGCGGAGCAACATGAGTTGCATCCGGCTGATTTGCATTTGATGACCCATCTTCCAGCGGGGACTTTAAACTTATTGACTCTAGGACTCGACGAGTGCACACACTAATTAGTATGTAGTGGTGTCGTCCTTCGTCATTTCTTTAGCTTAGCTGATCACTTTCTATTCTTCTCACCTCGAACATGTCATTTGGAATTTGCTTCATAAGCTCGAGAACTCATTTGTGATAGTAGGTCAATTCAAGCTTGTTGATTTTGTAAAGGCGACACTTGATTAATGAGTTGAGAATCGCCATAAATTTGCGATTGAACTCCCATGGAAATAACTTCCCTTGCCGCAAATGCTTCGTATTTTGCTTCATTGTTGGTTCGTGGTTGAGTTAATCTATAAGAGTGTCCCATTATATCACTTTCTGGTATGATTAAGATGAGACCGATGCCAGCTCGAGCTTTTGGGAGGTTTGAGGGTTAAGTATATTTGATGAATGAAGCTTCATCAAAATACAGTTCCACATTTGTTATTTTTCTTTTTCATTCATATATATGCATGATCTGCTCGTCAGGAAGATCATCATTAAACGATGAATCTACTGGGATGGGATGAGAAAATCTGTAGAATTTTTCCAGCTTTCAGAACATATGTAATATAGAAGCGACCCATCATGCCAGGGCGCTCAGCGTTGGTCTTGTCATCAAAACTTCAACGGATCGATCCTTGAAGAGTGTAATTTTATGAGTAATGTAATGGCGTAGCTTTTGGCGTAAAATTAATACAATACTTCTCAATTGGAGAATAACGTGTTTCCTATTAGTCTTCGTATGTAGTACGAGCATTCTCCTTTCCTTCATTATCTTTGCGTGAAGAGCACAAGACTCTTCAGTCTTTGTGTATAGGATGAGAGGCTTTCACGAGATCAGTGCGCAAGTGGATTATAAATATTTCTAATGATGCGAATGTCTCGATGGAGCGGAGTTGTGCGAACTCCCTTGGAGGAGGCATTTCAACAATCACTTTTATATTTTATTTGATTTCAATCCTGCGATGCAACATATCGAGGAACTTCCAGGAGACTCCAAAGCGCGCAGGAGGATTCATCTTGAAGTCATATTTTCTAATTCTTTCAAAGGCGATCCCATCGAGATGATCTTTGTGATCTATACTCTTGACAACGAGGTCATCGGCGTAGCTTCATCTTTTGATGAATCAACTCGTCAAAGATGCGTGTCATAGCCTTTTGGTATGTAGCTCCCGGCTAGCAATATATATCAATTGGCGTCAAAGGAGGTGTGCTTCGTCTTGGGGCTATCTTGATCGATTGTAACGATCCGCAGCCATAAACATCGTAGTTTGAAGTGTTATCTACTATGATTATCTGAGGAGCGAAAAGTCATCCTTTGGGCGTCTTTGTTTAGGTCCCAAAAAAATTAAATAATCTGAATCGACCATTCTTTTAAATATTGTATGTAAGAATACAGTTGAAATAGTTGAGTTTGATATGATGTATCTCGTGAAATAGCATGAGTTTTGATATAGATTTTTAGGTTTTGTTGGGACGGTCAGACAACCAAAGCATAATATCTATTCTTTTGCTTTATATCTAACTTGCGTATGTTCTTAAATCGACATTTCAACGCACATCATTCTCTTCTTTTTTTATTATATGGACATATGAATGTGTGTTGAAATGTAAATATCGATTTTAAATTTTGATTTTGATATAACATTCTTTTTTATTAACTGGTCTAAGACCAAGCAGGCAGATATTCAACTATCTTCTTGCAGAGGATCAGATCTAGATTAATTATTTCAAGATCTATCGTTCTCCAAACCTTGTCAACTCTAAATTGAACATAGAAGATCGGGTTTGAGACTTTTTTCTTGAGATCTTGAACTTGAGAAGATCACATTGATAGATGATTTATCTTCTATGATAAAATTAGCTTATCATATTTTATTAAGTTGAAAATAATATAATGACATTAGATTTTTAGGTTTGTTAACGGGACGTCTTAAAAAGAAAGCGTGTTTTTTTTATTTGATTGCGCACATGTTTATTTGAGTATTTAAGTCATTGAATACTTCCATATAGTATTGTTAAAATTTGGTATGGTGAAATTGAAGTTGAAATTGAAGTTTGATAAATATCAATTATTACAAGCGTAGACTTTGATATCATAAATCAAATGTAGATGCTTAAATCAAATATGAATTTGACTCTTTCAATTGTTTATCATAGATCAGTAGAGGTATGTTATAAATAAGGCATAGTTGGTTCTTTTATATTTATCAAGTATAAATCTTATTCTATAAGATATGTATTGATTCTTTCACATACTTGCATGGATCAAGTGAGAATATGTTCTTAATGATATTGGCAAGTGAGAGAATGTTCTTAATGATATTGGCTTTTTCAAAAGTTTGCATGAATCAAACAATTAATCAAAACATTATTCTATGAAGTAAGCATGAGATTACTCTCACTTGCATATTAAAGATATTCAAATTGAATGACATTTAATAACACTTTGAATATGCGATGGATCAATTCACTATGCATTTAGCATGAACCTTAAGGCAATAAATTCACATGTAAAGTTATTTCATGATATGTGCAAGAGTTTAGCTCCTTTGGACATTTACATAAACTATAAAGCAACAAGTTTAGATGTAAAATTGTCTAATGCATTTGTCATCAACTTAAGTTCATTCAAGTTTATGGTTCAAACTTTCCTTAAGCTCTCTTTTAAGTGATGAAAATGTTGTATTTCAAATGGTAATTAAAATGTCAAATCATATTCATTTATTGAGATATCAAATCGTATCTTATGCTTGTGAATAAATTATCAAATCTCTTATAATATAGATTTGATTCAACTTGAGCATTTATGATTGAATCAATTTATCAATATTTTCATATATTTTGAGTCTTAATTCACTTTCCTTTTGTGGCATATCAAGTTTAAAAGTACGATTGGCATCATATTAAATTCAAACTTTTTATTGATTTATTGAAAATTTTGACAACCTCTTGGCGTCATCCCGCGTGGAGCTTGAGAAGGCGCCCCGCCAGAAAATATGGTAGGTATCGGAGAACCGGCGTAGAAAGTTTGTCACCACGCCAAGAAAGGCGTGCGGGTTAACACGTAAATTTCCTTGCGCGTTGGAAGCGTGAGCATCTTATATCATGCGTTTTGCGTTAGACGCGTGAGCAGAGCCATGCGAAGATTTTATATTTGGAACAACGTGGTACTTATCAGTTTTCGTTGGACGATGTGACAGTCATAGCAGCATATTTCTTAACTTACATTTATATGCATATGATATTGCATTTGAATCACAAATAATAAGCATCACCTAAACTTTTAATCACATATGAATGACATTACATGATTTTCTATTTTAAGCATCTTGGTGAGTCTCTCTCAAATTCAACAAGTGATAACAATTAGATGTCAAATCATGGCGCATTGTAATTAAAATAGAAGTTTGCAATCTTCAAGTAACTTTCATTCATCATTAACAATAAGCATTCACCTTGATACATAGAAATTAGAATGATATCTCAAAGTCATATCATAAGGAAGAAGATAGATTTATATGAGTTATAAAGAGCAGATTCAAATATAAGTATAAGTTTTGAACCAATGTCAAACCAAAATATCTCTTTCTTTACTTCAACTTAACAACAAAGTTAGCCATAAACATCTCTCAAAATTCATGCTAACATAGAGAGGAACTTAATATCTGATGGAAATTAATGAGGGAAGTAAGAATAAAGTTAAGCAAACACATGTATACCTTATATCCTCTTTTTGCCTCAACATGATAATTGAATAGGATTCAATGCACATAAGGTAAAATTGAATTCATATTTATTCAATTTAACGATTTTTCGTTTAAATAAACAGTTATTTGCAAAACAATTCATCACTAAACAATAGGATGAAACAAGGTCATGGCTTTTTTTTTAACTTTTGTTGCACATAATTATGTCAAATAAGATTCTGAAATTTCAAATTCATGGTAGTAGATTGCCAAATGTTAGAAAGAGTTAAAGATGAAGAAATAAGAGCTTAGGTAAGCAACAATCTTTAGGTATTTCATTCTCTTTTGCTTAGCAATCCAAAGGGAACATATGCAATGAATGAATATGTATAAGGATTTAAAACATCTCCTTGTATAATATTCCCCCCTTCTAATCTAGATATTTCTATGGAAGAGCAACTCAAGGTATGACATACATATATGTAAGAAAATTTTACTAAACCAACTTCATGTGCATTCCACATTATTTCAATTTTGCATAGGAGATGAAGATTTCAACAACAATTTGCTCAAATGAATCTCTTCATAACAATTTGACAAACGTATCATGTTAGAGATTAGGACTTCATTACATCACTTGCCATAAGGAAAGGAGAGATCCATTTGACATAAAGATGTGTAGAATTCAACACTTCAAATCTTATTTTCACATTTCTAACTTCATTTTGGACATGTAAAGAGGATTAGCAAGTATCATTCACCAAACAGAAAAACTGAAGCATAAAGGGAAGGAAACTTGTATGTAACTTAGGGTTTGAGCCATACATTATCTCAAACCATATTTCCACACTTTTAATTGCATTTTAAACATGTAAAAGAGGTTTAGCAAGTATCATTCCATCCAAACAGAAAAACTGAAGCATAAAAGAGAAGGAACATTGCATGTAACTTAGAGTTTAAGCTACATAACCTCTCAAAACTTTATTTCAGATTTCGGATTTCATTCTAACATGTGAAAGAGGCATAGCATATATCATCTCGCCCATAAAAAATCAGTTTAATCAAGATAAAAAAAATGAAATCCATAGAGAACAACATGTGGCATGGGATTTGAGAGGTAGATTTACCCTAGCATCATCTTAAGCATAGAACAAGATAGATTTACCACTAACCAAAGAACTTCAATGCATGAGAATAAACAGGGTTAGAGAGACGACACAGCTTGATTTGAAGAGGAAGGAAGGGATAGGAGCCAAGCAGGTTAGGGCTTGTCGTTCGACTTGGAGATTTCATCATGGTTATTCGTCCAGGAAGAAAAGCGAGATTGGAGAATATCACACGAATCGAAGGCATAGGAAACGAGAGAAAGAATCGCGAAACTTCCAAAACAGAGAGAGGGGATCTGCATGAGAGAATCGCGTGAAGAATGGCCAAGAGAAGCGAGTGCGTATCTTGATTTATCCCTTGCGGGTATTAAACAGCGTTTTAATTGGTCATTGACGGTGAATAAGATTAATTGGCGGCAATCGAGAGTGGGAAGTGAAGCGGCGGATTAGAGAGATTATTTTGATCATTAACATAATAATAATGTAGCCATCGTAGAAATGGCGAATCATCGATAATAAACCGCATATTGTCGATTTTATATTTGTGTGGACATACGGCCATCAATTGCAATCGGAGATCGTTTGGCTATATCGGCGGCAGTCGAAGTAATTGGCTTGATACGGCGTCGAGCTGGAATTGATCGGCGTTCGTAGACTTTATTAATTGATCAGCGTCGTTTGATAGATTTCGATGTTTCGGCAACAACGGCGCGATCAATTTCGCGAACGGAGGTCGTTCAGACGTCATCGGAGCTTTCCGACTTTGATATGTACATAATTTCATCAAAAATTGATTTTAGTTAATTGATCAATTATTAATTGATCTAATATTTTTTCAATTAATTAATTTTAATATTTTAGACGAAATTATAAAGCCGAATTTTCAAATCGAAACGAATTTGATTGAATCTCATCAATTATAGGGTTTTAATCTCAATTTATATGATAGTTTAGCTCATTAATCATTTATTTTAACATCTATGGCTCATTTGACTTGTGAACCATATGTGGAGGTCAACACTTAGTTCATTTGTAGGCATAATCTCATTGCCTCTAAACAACTTTAAACTATGATCTCACTAATGCAAGCCAAATTGGTCTACTTTGCAACTCCAATCGAGTATTCTCACTAGTTAGACTTCTTCAAATAGTGATCTTGTCACTCGTTGATGCTTAAAGTTGGTCAACTTTGGATATTGACAAGTTCTATAAAAGCAACACCCTACTTGAATGATAAACGTCATACTCGCTTGAGGATATGTATAGAAATGTGAATTTGTTGAGCATGCCTAAAAATAAGGGCAAGTTGTTTAAGTGTGAGCTCGTCAAGGGGAATGTTTTTGAGTTCCATCAAGGTCATGGGACAAGTTCCCCAAGATGTCAATGGATTACTTTTATATTTTATTTACTTGAATTTAGTTAGCTAGATTAATATCTTAACACTCACAAAAACTTGCTAAAAAGTAAATGAGATGATTTTTATTTATTAAAACAAAAAAAATTAGTACAAGTGGTATAAAGGGATGCCTTCCTTAATGGGTAGAAGATTTTCATGTCATCAACATGATCATTGACTTGAAAAAAGCAATGTGGTCTGCACGATCAGACCTCCCTTGGCATGATTCTAGTTGGAGCATCTTGAATTTTGAAGGCAACCTAGCCTGCAATTTCCATAGCGAATGCATTAGTTAATGGCAGTTTAAGTTCTAGTTGCCATGGTGGAGCTTCTCCTCATCACTGGTATGAAAGTGAGTCTTATCTATGGTCATTGAGGTCAAAGCCCTGCCCTTGTATCCCACCCTTCATGCAGCCAAGTCAAGTGATTGCTCTAACTTGCTCGCATGTGAATTTTTCTTAAGAGCCAACTCCAATCCCCTTTGAATCAGTCTACTAATCCAGCCCATCTCCCTCAAATCATGGCGAGTTGCAAATTTTAATTGTCCATGTTCACTAAAGTCTCTTGATGCAGTACAAAACAATATGAGAAGAGTGAGAGCAAGTGGAGATAGGCTCTGAAAATTCTCTATAATACATGAACAATATGAGCAGCATGAATCCTCAAAAGAATTTCAACCCCTTATTTATCGGGCGATGCAGGCTACAAGAAAAACTATATCATAACAAATAATGAAATAATAAATGCTTATGACAACTACAGATATGTGGACTACCTACGGTACATACAAGCATAGCCCCTTTGCCTCTATCATGATTGTGGTCATGGCTATAGAAGTCCTTGGGCGACAGTTGGGGGGCAACTACCGAGGATGAGTACTTGAGTTGAGTGCTTAGGACAAGTGCCTGAGAGTAATGCCTAGATGAGTGCTTGAGCAACTGCTCGAGGCAAGTACCTAGGGTGATTGATTGAGACAACTACTTTTAGGGTAAGTGCCTAAGGCAAGTGTCTTCAAAGAGTATGTAAGGTGAGTCCTCCTAGCAAGTATGCTTGGTGAGTACTCTTGAGCGAGTCCATAACAAGCTCCCGCTATGGAATGGCAAGTCTTCTGAGGCGGGTTGTCCTTCATAAAGCATGGATATTCTACAAGCTTATTCCTTGTGTGAGTTCCCTTTAAGACAATCCGTTATCCCTGATGAGGGTTGTGATGATGGGGGTCCTTTAGAGATGGGATTGAGTGACGACTTCAACAAGTTCTCTCATGACCAATGTGTTGACTACCCAAAGTTGGGTATACCCACCTAACTAATTCTACTGAGCATACAAAAATGGCTAGTCAATGAACAAAAAAAGAGACTTCTACATGCATAGCACCAAATTCTTATAAATTATAGTTTAATCACCCTACTATCTTAAATTTTCAAATTAACACCCAATTATTAAAATTCATAACAAAGTCCAACTCATATTTTTTCATTTTTTTTAATTCTCAGATTTGATCGTGTTACTGCATAAATAAATGGGTTTTATTGTTAAAAAAAAAAGGAATGTGGTTATATTGAAAATATACAAGAATTAGGTGTAAATTTCTCAAAGTAAAAAATTTGAGAGGGCAATCATCCTATTCTTCTATGTTTACAATTTTTGTAAAATTCTTAACAATTTTATCAGGGTAGGTGCAAATACATGAGTTTGATAGTTTAAATAAATAAATAAAAAAAAGAGGGAAGGTGATGACATTGTAAAAATATAAAAATTAGCTGGTTGATTGGTAAATTTTCCAAAGAAAAAACAATCTAAACTAAGATTGCCGTCACTGGGAAAAAAAAAGGAACTAGGGAAAACCCCAAAAATCCGATTTTTATCCCAAGAATACATCAAAAATTCCTTCTTTTTTTTCGTTGTGCTACATTCAAGGGTCATAAATCAAGAGTAGTAGCAGAGCAGACCAAACAAAAAACAATAGCACAAGAACTATGTCGGCAGACTGAAAGGAAAAAAAAAAAGGAGAAGTTAAATTTTACAGACGGGAACCAGTGGCCTCCCAGAGCTGCGTCTCGCCGCCTTCATAGGAGACCTCCTTCTGGACGTTGACGACGATGAGGTGGTCGCCGTCCCTTATCAAGTTCTCCGTCGCCCAGCGCAGCGCAGCCTTGCTGCACGGCGAGAAGTCCATCGCCACCCCTACCCTTCGATCTCCCGTCATCTCTCCTTCCCAAATCTCAGGTTTCAGCCGTTGAAAACAGTACGAGAGAAGACGCAGACAGTCATACAAAGATAAGTAAAGCGAGGAAAAGTCAGATGCTGAACGATGGATCAGGATTTAAAGAAAGAAAGGAATTTGTACAAAGCCGGGAGTGGACAGAAAGCGATGAAAAAAAATGATTTTTTTTCTGGAAAAAACAAAACAAAAGGCCAGTTAAAGAATTTGAATTTCGGCCTTTTACAGAAATTCTCGTTATGTTAACAAAATTTTAATACTTGATTTGACACTTGATTAATTAAATAACTTAAAAGTCTTGACTATTTTATCACAACTTAAATAATTTTATCTGTGATTTTTTTTTTAATCGCAAACCGATAATTTACACTCATTTGATTGATTGAAAGGATTCAAGTATAGATATAAAATTTAATTTTTATTTCTTCCAGATAAATTAATAATAGTTAACAATGATGAATCATTAAATTCTTCTTCCCATTATTAGTGAGAATTATTAATAAGTTACTTTTCGTTCATATTTTCTAAATAAATTTACCACTTATTAATTATAATAAAATAAAATAGCAAATATGTAATCATGAAAATAAAATATAATCACATTTTCTTGAATTATTTTTTTTAAAATCAAACATACCCTAATGAAATACTTTTTTTTAACTAATAAATAAAACAAAATTGGGGAGGGATTAACATTTCCTAATTTCCCGAATTCATAATAAATAAACTGGAGAAATCATTGCACGGCTATACATCAATAATTTATCCTCAGAAGGGCAACAAATGGGCTCAACCATTTCATGCTTGTGTTTGAATAGAGCCCAGTGGAAGCTTCAGAACCAACAATTTATTATTATTTTTTTCTGGTAAATTTGTTCATACACGAAAGGCACAATAACTTTAATTAATAAATCCTTACAAAAAATGATTATTAATTATTGTTATTATTTTTGGATTATAAGATTTTTCTTGCTATGCAAAGCCTAAATTGTCACAACTCAAGATAAAAGAATATAGAGGGAATTCTAGAGTCACAGGGAATCGACTTCAATGTGTAGCAACAAAGAAAAATAAATAAATATTAAAACAATATTCATAAGATCAATTTTTGCCATAAAAGAGATTATGGCCATAATACAAACAAATTTATAAGATAACAGACATTGCCATATAAATTAAGAGGAAAATAATTCCAAAATTTTGCATGATTACTACTATTACAGAGTGAAAGAAGGAAAAAAAATTGAATATTTCAGGGAATCTGGAACAAGTGTGTGTGTTGAGGGAAACTGCTGATTAGTCCCTGTAGAATATTGGGTGGCAATGCTTGGCCTTTCAATAGTTGTTGGCCGTGACTCTCAATCAACTGAAGCAAACAACTCTCTGGATTGATTTCATCAAAAACACCTGTATTACATAGTCATTAGTTCTTACAAGGTTCAAGATCTTAGCAGAAAAAATGAAGCATTTCCGGTTAATATGCCAGTATGGCAATATCGATGTCTTATAATGGAACAGAAGATGAACACATATATCATCTATTGCGACACATTAACTTTGAAGTGAATGGTAATCTGCAAATCAGGCAAAATCAGATACCTCTGTAATAAACATCTGAGATGTATTTCTCTAGGGCTGCGAATGAACTAGCGCACTTTGATGAACAATTCAATGAACATTCATATAAAGTATGTTAATGTTCACTTATTTATATAATTGAATGAGCTTGAATAAAAATTTAAGAATCTATCATATAAATAAGCAACCTTAAACAATAACCCACTCATTTATTTATGCTTGTGAATATGCTCTTACTTAGTATTTAGAACTCAATAAATTATTCCTTTAAAAACGATTTAATTACTTATTTAATGTTTTAGTTTAAATTCTTGTATTTATTTTTCAATTTTTTATGTTTTTAAATTATATATATTAAAAGTGTAAATCAAATTAAAATTGTGGGATCTGAAAAATCATGCTCGGCTTCTCGATGAGTTATGTCAAGTTCAAGTCAAACCCTCAGAAAGCAAATTAATTTGCACCTAGAACACTATCTAGAGATTTCAACCTCTTTTTACAATGACTTTTGATCTAGTTACAGTTTCTCATAGGCGCGAGGGGAAGGAGGAAATGGAACATTCGACAAGTGACAAATTTTGTTTGAATCAGAACATTTTTGTTTGTAAAATTCTGGATGTTTATAAGATAGACGAGTATGATATAAATTAAAAAAAATTTATAGTAATAAATTTATGTTCAAATTTTAATTGGAAGCTCAATATTCTATTTCAATGACTATTTTATACACACTTATGTATTATTATTTACAATGAATATTAGAAGATTTGAAATTGTATGTTTTGTGGCAAAGTAGGCAAACAAATTCCCTTCACAGTCAATCTTGAATGATAAAATCAGGATATGTATTGGTGGAAAAAAGTGTCTAACTGGAATATTCACTCTATTACACCTTAAGTTGATTGAAAAAGGGGGTCAAAATGGGGTGTGACAGTAACAAAGAAAACTTCTACTTAACCATTTCTTCAACAAGCATTCTTATGAGAGTGATAATTATCAAATGGGTCTATCTTTGCTATTACTTACTGGAAAGGCCCCTACATCAAGATTGATTTAAGGATAGTTCAGACATCATTATATGATCATCAGTGTGGATTATTTGGCCAACATGTATACTTCAAATAAAGAGAGGACAAAACAATCTAATTTAACATTATTTCCAAAGCTATATTTTGTGCAGACAAAATTCATGGGAAAATGGAACGTCAAATCAATAAGAAGAGAATAAATATTGATCTCTAGTAATCCTTTAGATTTGTTTCATGCAGCTATTTGATCTTATTAGTTGCCTAGTTGCTTTTATTTTTTTTTTTTTTTTTCATATAAATCTATCACTGTAATATCCTTATAAATCTTTCTGATGAGAAGGGGATTCTCCCCAAGCTTTTCAATAATAAAAAATTAATAATTATATAATAGAACATGCATGATTCTGGTAAGATGTATAGCTAAAAATTTTCTAAAACACAAAAAATTCCTCAAAGAAGATATAGTAACGTCCCTGTACAGATCAAACTTACCCAACTCAAGTTCTTGCTCATCATCGTCTATATCTCCTTCAACCATCTCATTCTCCAGGTCAGCAGCTGCTTTAGCATACCGATCCAAAAATTCATCTTCAGTTTCTTCAAGCTGGTCATCCTCAGAATCCTGAAAATTTAAAGAAATCACTTTGTAAGTCTATGACATCATTTTTGCATTCTTCCTGGACAGGTGGATGTGGATGAAGAAGGGTCAAATATAAAACCAAGTACATGACATGGTAAATAAAAAATCACCAAAGGTTAACTGAATGTGAGGTCAAAATAAACAAAAAAAGCAGTATATCTCAATATGATTGGATTTACCTCATCAGAATCATCCTCATCGTCATCATCATCCTCACTTCCCTCTCCATCAGAAACTTCAGCCTCTTCATTTCCCTCCTGAACTTCTTTCATGCGAGTAAATGCTTCCAACAATGCCACAAAGCTGACCCTCAAGACTTCACCACTATCTAACAATGATATAAGTAGCCTCTCAACCACCTTCGTTAATGTTACCACTGAAAGATATTGAAAGGAATCAATAGTGAGTCAACAAAAGAGAAAACTTATGCTTCATATCAGTCAAACAATGAATAAGAAGAGGAATATGGCTCTAGTAGCACATGACAAAGTGATTGGGGCTAAGTAATTTTACCAGATAATACCAACTCAGATTCAGTTGAAAGACCAGGTGTAAAGGAACTTTTTGATATATGGGCCAGTGAACTTGCCCAAATTATGAAACCCTTATCAGCTTCTTTCTCAAGAACTTGTTCAATATCTTCAGGATAAAAAATGTAGCATGATGATATAACTAATAAAAGTGGTTTCCACATTCCAATAGGCTTCTCATGGATATCCCTGAAGCGAGAGAATGCTGCTCTTGTGAAGGTTATTGCCATCGCATGCTTTATAGATTCAGCATCAGATGAGAAGCTTGGCATATGCAGCAATGCATGTATGCACGAGCAAGCCCGCCAAACAGCTGAAGGGTAAGCTTTAATCGCTTCACTGACAAAAATACAAATGCCTTCAAAAATTGAAACCATTGAACCAGGAGCTGAATTTGCTGACGGTACTCTTCTGGTGAAGAGTATGTGTAGATCACATTTTCTTTGCAAATTAACAGCTTCCCGGATAGAATTAAAAATTGCTTGGTCCTCCATCTCTTCCCATAAATCCCAGTCAGCTATCAGGGTGGACCACACTGCTAACAAATCATTGATTTTTAAGCTAGTCACTTCATCTCTTTCGGTGATGAACCGCATAACAAAGCCAAGCAATGCAGAGGTATCATCAATGCATGATGATGGTAGTAATGCTCCAGAAACAGCGAGTTTATGATCATCCTATGTGAAGGAGGAAGATGAGCATAAGAATCCTGTTGTGTCTTGATTAATCTAAGTATATAAATTGTTTCAAGGAAAAAGTAATATCAAGAATATAAGTAGTAAACTAGCTAACATCTGAACCTCAAATAAATGCTCGCTTACACAGAAAGCATTATAATAGGTGAATTCCATATAAGATAATGACAATTTAAAGCCGTTGCTTTCAACATAACGGGGTTAGAAATATTGCTTGATTAATAATAAATCATATAATAACTGATAAAAAAAACATACCACATTCTTAGTAACAGGCATAAGCCAAGCCTTCTGCAACAAATTAGAGAATAGTTTAGCAATGGACACCCAACCGGATCTCCATTCCCCATTTTCTGGATGTTGTATATTATCTGGTAGAGCGCTTTCCCAGATCTGTGCTAATTCAGTTAGTGCAGCAAACCCGCGTTCAAGCACCTAAATATACATAGCGAATTTATTTATGATGAGAAAATTCCAGCTGCTCAGAATTAAACCAACGGTAGAGAGAAATTAAAATCATGCCGTGCAGTACACTGGTATACTAACCATCCTAGGTTCTATGGTATGACCACACTTACAGTACAATAGTACTCGCAGTACATGTACATGGAATTGCAGTATTTAGGAATGTGTTTAAATTATTCAAAATTCCCAGAATAGTAGTATTGGTAAAAAAATGACAAATCACTAAGGACCTATTTGGAAACATATTTTGTTTTTGTTTTTGGTTTTTTAATCACAATTGGGTTGTGTTCTTTATTTTTTTATTTTTAAAAATAAATCACATTTTTAAAATATTAAAAATAACTTTTAGTTGTATTCTAGGTGTTTTCATTTTTTTTAAATGAAAACCATTCCTCTACCGCTACCATTGGTCATCGCCACCATCACTATTTATCATGCCGCCATTATTGTCATCATTCTTATTGGCCACCACTATAGTTATCACTGCTCCCACTACCACCATCACTGTTGTTATTGTTGCTGCTATCTCCAACAATACTATCATTGTCCATTACATCAATCATTGATTGTGAAATGGTGCCTAGTAGTTTCAATCGTCGTCAAAATTACTCAAACAATGATTGTTCACGAAATGGAATATGCCGACATGTTCGTAGCATAAAATTTTTTTCAAACTAGACTTCTCACAAATGATTGGACCGCATATGATGACAATGGCAACTGACAGACATTCGATAAGTTTGATTAATGTCATAGATGGCAATCAATATCACACAAATGAGGTTCGTTCATTAAACAAACTTTGAAAACATATTTATTTTGCATAAGGGAGGCACACAAATCTTAAATACAAAATTAGATATGCATGTAGATGGCGATGTGAATCTCGAGATAAATGAGTGATCAGATGACAAGAATACTATAAGTATACTATAATAGACTAATATATCTTTCTTTCTCTCTCTCTCTCTCTCTCTCTATATATATATATATATATATATATATATATATATATATATATATATATATATATGTGTGTGTGTGTATTATTAGTGTATTAAACTAGTAATATTATGATTATAATATATGTAAATTAATTAATTATTAAAATTAGTAGCTTATAACAATGGAATTAAATTTATTAGCACAATTAAATTAATATATATATATATAATTTTGTCATACAATTACGTACAAACATTTGAGGCAAAAGTTTTGATTACTATTATTAAAATTAAAACGATTGTCATTATAAATTAAATAAATTGGATGAGTTAAATTAATACTTATCAAGTTAAATAAATACACTATAAATGAACTTAAGTAAAACATTAAATTAAATGCTCTTTTATTAGTTGAAACTCAGATCAATAATTAAATTAATTTGAATTAAATAAAAATTAATATGTACACATATCTAATTAGTTAATCACCCTATAAGTTATAAAAAATTTAGAGCCCCTTTTATTTTAATAAAGTAGAACTTAATTATATTTATTTTAAGTTAAACTATATATATAATAAATAGGTATATGATATAATATAAAAAATGAATGAATGATAATATTTAATTAAAAAATAGCTAATTTAATATTTAAAAAATAATAATTAAACTAACTTCTATAATTAAATTATAAGAGTATGTATCTACATAAACATTAGAGTACTAAACTTTTGATTAATCTTATAAACCTATTATCTAAATATATATGCACTAAAATCGTGAACACTATAATCATTATATATACATTAATAAAACAAAATAACTACAAGTACTAGATTTTCAAATAGGAATTAATTAATCAATATATGAAATAAGTAGATTTATGACCCGTGAAGAGTCATGGGCCTTTGGTATATATATATATATATATATATATATATATATATATATATATATATATATATATTTCATCTACATTCAAGTGGATCTACTTTTAATTTGAAACGTACCGATAGCTTAGATTTAATGATTATCATTTCATATAAAAAAAATCAATCGATCAAAAGTAAAAAAAATGATCTTGCACACCTGTAGCATCGTTCCATTCCGTCTCGTACAGTGTTTCCACCGCTTATTGTGTCAATTTCTTATCAAAATAAAAATATATATATCTAAATGAAAAGGCAAAAGATAGATTTCTCTCTAAATACCTCGACTAGCTCTCATTTTATTTTTTAGAAGATTCCTCTCACTCCTCCATTACAATCTCTCTGTTCTCCCCCCTTCTTCCGCAAAAATCTCATCCACTCCCCTCTCAATCGAGTAGCCACACTCAACCTCTCGATCTTTCCGAACGCCAGCCTTCATCTCTAACTATCGACCATCCAAATCCTCACTTCTTGTCAAGACCACAATCTTCCCACCTCGTCAAACTACTTTGTCGTTCAGCTCTCCCATCAACCAACCACCTCGTCAAACCCAGTGCCACCTCTATTGGTTTCAGTCCGCGAAATCACGCCAGTCCAGCTTGTCATCCCCTCCTTTCCTTGTGTTGTCACCATCCAACCCGCTCTTACACGAGCCAGTCCAGAAAACCTTGCCGCTTCACAAGCCGAAACCTCCACTCCTCATTCGGCGATGTCCCAGCTCATCGTCAGCGAGACCTGAACAGAACACCACACACACCAAGCCGCCCAACAAATCCCAAAATCTCCATTGCCATCCATCTTCACTCAAGTGCTCTCTCTCTCTCTCTCTCAAAACTGAGAGACATAAATTTTTTTCTTACTCCATTGTTTTGTTCTCACTCTCTTTCTCTCTCTCTCTCCACTTACAAAAAATAAAAAATCTAAAAAAGAAGGCAAAAAAATAAATAAATAAATATATATATATATATATATATATATATATATATATATATATATATATATATATATATATATATATATATTATATCGCCGATTTAGTCGCCTCGCATCTCGCTTGCATGCAAAAGTATGTGTTATGTAAAATTGAAATTTTTTTATGAAATTTAAGTATCCATATACGCCTCTCTTAGTGTAGCGAAAAAAATGTGCTCGAAGTACCCATACGCACTTTTCTTGGTATTGTGGGCGGACCCAGTATTCTCATGTGACTCTCCACCTAAGAAGAAAATGCTGGAATGTTGTTGGAGTAATGCAAAAAATGCACACATACAGGAGACCAATATTTGGCTAAATGAACTTGTAGGGAATAAAACCAAATAATCCCCTAAAAGGTTAAAGAATGATTCAAATTAAATTTAAATTACTTTAATGTGGAAAAAGCATCACATAAAATTTGTTAAAAATGATTAAACCAAAAAATAAAGAAGATTACAAAATAAAGAGGGTTGAGATGCATACCTACAAGCAAACAATTAAACAAAGGCTCTAAATTTCAAGAACTCAACCTGCTTAAACTTTACGTTGCAATGCAAATGGATAGGATGGTAATAATGAACCCCATCTCCTCCTCTATTTATTGATAGAAAAAAGAATCTTCCGTTGGCCTCACATTATTAAATTACAAGCATAAAATAGAAAAAAAAAACAAGGAATTGAAATGTTTGATTAAACATGTCATGCGTACTTTCCAAGATAATATATTTTCAAATTTTTATGTTAAAAAATGTGAAAAGAATTTGAAAATCAAAAGTGCACATATCACAACACGCACTTCAAGACAACATCAAATCTAGACTCAAGTGTCATATTGAAGCACTTGCAAGCCAATAAAATTAGACATATACATCAAGATGACTTTATGTTTAGATGTATTATATTGACGCATGAGGTTTGCATGCATTTTGAGATAGTACAATGGTCAAATTGTTACACCAATACACATGTGAGTGACAGAATAATAAGTCAATTGAGCATGCATCCCAAGAGGAAAATTCACATTCAATGCACTGGGACATGTGTTAATAATTTCTTGAACAATGTGACACGTATTTTAAAGCAATCATAAACTTCTACTCACTATCTTAAGATTCGTGCAAGTAATGAGATGATTCATATATGTATATTAAGAGACGGAATAAATTTAGATATAATGCTTCAAAAAGTGTGCAGGTGCTCTTTAGCGATTTACATGATCATAAGAAATGTTCTATCATGAGACAAAATAAATTCAGATATAATGCTTCAAAAAAGTGTGTTCTTTAGATTTACATATTTCACCAGAAATATCCTAGGCTTTCAATTGCCTGTAAAATATGCAAATTTCATAAATTGTATGAAATTCAATGAAATTAAAAAAACAAACTCTCATGAGCCATTTTATCTACATGATAAAATTGTAAGTCTAACTTAATCAGATTGATCCTCTTTCTAAGAGAAGGAGTTGATAAGACTAGTTGTAAATCAAACATTCACTTTTTTAAATAGAGATTTGTTTTATTATACATTTGCATATGACCAACAATTATCCTAATAAAGAAACTTCATATTTAAAATTATAAACTCTCAGTTAAGATGATAAATACAATCACATAATTTAACTATATATAGGTCTGTCCTCTACTGACAGACAAGCAGAGTAAATGTGATTTATATCCCCATTGATGGTTGTGTTAAATGTAGATTTCAACTAGAGGGGTTATCATTGTTAAAATTTTTGAAGTATTGATATTAATTCACGTCAAATTTAAATTTATAAAAGGAAATACTAGACACAATCCTCTATACCCAAGCTAGAATTGATAATGTCTAAAATGTGATTAATCTTCAAGTAAATTTTAAATCACAATAAATCATAGATCTGATCCTATATGGCAGGCAAGAAAAGTTGATAAATTTCATCACAATGATGATTGTGTTAATTAAGAATATCAATTGAATGAGTCATCATTATCAAAATATACAAAATATTAATGTTCAATCACCTCAAATTTAAATTCTCAAGATACAAATCTAGATATGATCTTCTATTATCGACAAATAGGTTCAGAATGATAAACAAAATGATCAAAGTAGATTTAAATACTTTGATGATGATATTGAAAAAATCTCATTCATCAAAATACTTAAAATTCTACATCAAATTGAATTGAATCAAATGCCAAAAAATTACTATAAGTTACTAAGCTCAAAATATTTGAATGAAAATCATTAGTTAAAAACTTAAAGCAAAATTCACTCAATATGTCTTTCGCAGATGTTTATCTAAGGCAACAAATTAAGAAAACTCTAGCTCATAAAGAAGCTAATATCAAGTCAAGTATTCTACTATGTCTACTTTCAATTAATCTCATACTGATAAGGATATTAAATATATCATCTTTCCGATGATTTCAATAATCTTCATATGATGGTTATGATCAAAGTCCTCTGACAGGATGATTTCTTGTTAAATAGCACCATTATATTATATGATCATGACTGTAGCACATATATTCCCTAATAGCTCTACCCTCGAGATAACTATATTCGTGACTTGATAAGGCAAGAAGCCTTCTGTCAACTAAGATGGATGTAAATTATCTCCTTCGACAACATCACCCTAAATCTACAGGTCACCTGACAAAGACAACTCATTGTTGTTAATCGATGTTTATCTACCTCCTTTGACTAAGTAGACTAAATTCACAACAACCTGTGATGACGGAACCAAAGATCGCGCATCACCATTCCCCAACCATCCGCTTTAAGATAACAATAATGAATTTCATAAACTCTAAACTGCTATTATACGCTAAACAACAAGAATCTAACCACTAGTAATAGAAAGTTCTTCTGAGGAATAATTATAAGTGTTGCTAATAGAAAATCTAAAGTCCACAAAAACGAAAGGAAATCTCGGTAATGTCTTATCTAGCTTTCGCCTTAAAAACACATAATAATCCAAACTCTCTATCAAGAAATCAATGGTGAATTTTAAGATATCCCATAATATTTCTCATCAAACTGATGTTAAGAGTTGCAAACTTATTTGAGAACCAATCTTTTAAGATCATTAATCAAAGTCATCCTTATTAAATTCCAATAGGCTAGCATAAATAAAAGTTTATCATTTCTATATTAACAGACAAATTTATAAAATAGATTATCACTTAAAATTAGGGTTTGTCATTGTTCGGCATTTCACAATGTGTTTAAGCTTATGTAGCATTTCAGATATACCATGTACACATGGAAGAAAAAATGTGATGGATCCAATTTCATAAGTCTAACCCATGAAGTTAGTTCTTCTAACCTTCAAGGATTATTAACTGTTAGGCTATAGAAAAATTTGAATTCAAGCAAACAGTAAGCATACCTGAGGCCAAGGTTCTGGAATAGGAGGCATATTTCTCAAAATAACACTAGCTATATTGGAGATAACTACAGGGATGTGGACAGCAACCTTGTCCTGCCCAGCCTACCTAAGAAGATTGAAGAATGAGACAGAATCGAATCATTTTCATCTCCAATACACATCCTGTTAACCAGAGCTTCCAAGAGGGGTGTCCAGTCAGGTGGAAAATATTCATTCTGCAAAAAATTAAACAAAATAAATAACTAATGGTTGCTTGTCACAAAAAGAAGGATCTACAAGTTTGACGTAATTTTTACGTTAATTAGTTCTGCAATGGCTCCAGCAGCAGAAGCACGAACTGGATAATAATTGAAATCTCCATCATCAGACCAGGTCAATGCCTTAGTCAATGAATTATAGATAGTTGCACTCATAGCCTACAAGAAGACTAAGCGAACTTGTTAGTTACAACAATAACATCATTTCATCGGTAATGCATTGCCCTCAAGATGTTAAAACGAACTCTCACTCCTTCTTATGAAGTTAAGCACACAATTTGTTTGACCGATCTTTAACATTGATCTGTTACTAGAAGAAAACAATTAGACTGTCTTGAAAAAAAAAAATTATATGCAATTAAACGTTGATAACCTTTCTGAAATTGTTATGAAACCAGGTTTTTGGATTGCATGATATTAATAGAAATGCAAAATCAGTCAGGAAGCTTCTGAATTTGATGCTTTACAAAATAAACTAGCTTCATCTACCTAATGATTGTCTCAATGGCTAGGTAAGAACCCAATTTAATGACTATAACAAAAAATTTCTGGTAATCCCCAAGTCTGAGGGCTTCTATAATCTAGGTGCAGCCAATTAACCAATTTAACCTCTCGGCACAAACTTTAAAAGATACATCCTCATTTTTCTTTTATGTTTTTTTATAATAGATTAAAGATGCTTAAATATGATCAAGCTTAGATATCACTTAATCATCCAATAATATCCAAACTCTCTTCCACACCATGTTTTGGATTAGCTGAGATGTGGTTTGGATGTGAGCCACAATATTTAGAATCTAATTAAAAGGATCTGACTCAGGTTGTTTAACTAGGCTTATTCAGGCAATTCAATGGATCTGATTCTCATTGAATTGGATCAAATAAAGCCTATGTCAAGGCAGAGTAACATGGGCTGTCATCCTGGCCACAGCAGGCTAGAGATCCCACAAGAGAAATCAAGTCGGTCCAGGTTATCCTGGACAGTTCAATGTTTGGCTGCCTAAGGACAGGTCGGTTTATCTATTTTGGTTTATTTTTTTATGATTTAAGTTAGGGTTAAGTACTAGTAAGATAAATAATAGCTTAAGACTTTTACAAGGCACTTTTGCTTGACTTTTGTTATTATGAAACCTAGAGAACTATTTTCTATGCCTCTAATTGGAGAACTATATCTCTTCTCCATCGAGTGGTGTAGCTGTATCTTGATCGAGAATAGTTGATGAATTCAATTTCTATACTCGGAAGACTGTCCAAGTCATCGTCCGTCAATTCCCTTCCCAAAGTCTGCAATCTAATTCTACAGTCCAACCAGTGTTTTCACCGTCCAGCCATGCCATCCAACCACACAACCACTAACCCACCATATACAGTAGCCACCTACCCAAATCTTCCCCAATTCTAAGTTTTTACCTTTCTTAACTTTTTCTCTTACCTTATAAACATCTTGATAGTAAAAAAATAGTATCAATTGGTATCAAAGCTAGACAAACCATACATCTATTTAAAATTTCACTTTCTTCCTTTCTAAAATCAACAATGCATAATTTAAACCATCCATCTACCCAAGCCCTTATCACGAAACCAAAACCAAAACATATTCCATTCATGTAACCCTAAAATCCCAACTTACACCTTTCAACCAGCCAAAATCCACCCCACACCACTTGGCCAACTCAAAATTATATCCTACACATCTTGGCTAAGTGCTTGCACCTCTAATGTGAAGAATGAAATTTCAGATTTTAAGGGTCGTAAGAATCTATCGTCTAAATCATGGAACGAATCTTTGAGAACAAGGACATTCCAAAAAATAGAAGTGTAAAATTGATAGTCATTAAACTCAAAAAGGGCGCTTCTCTATAATGGGAGCCAATATGAAGGGCAAAGAAAAATCATTGTGGTCTAAAATGAAGAGGGAGATGCAAGGCAAGTATCTCCCAACACACTTTAGACAAGTTTGTGGGATCCGAAAATTGCCAATCACATCTTTCGAAAAAAGGAAAGAAAGAGTTGTTTGCGGATAATTTGTACAGATGAATAGTAGATAAGACACTACGTAGATTTCGCTCTCATTTGGTGAGAACTTTTATACCTGATTGTGTTTCCTATAAAGCAAGCCCCTATAGTTAATTACCCAATAGAGAGAGCACTTTCGATTAAGTTACAATGAATCGTAATAACGTATATAATCAAAATGGAGTTAACTTATGAAATTTATTATTTTAACTTAAAACTTTTGTGGGGAACGATGACGCCCATCAAGATCCCATGGTTCCATCCGTCATGATCCCTGGGTCCGCTAGTCGAGGGAATAACAACCGACCGGGCGATCCTCGCCAATATTACGGTTACGCTGCCTCAGACTGGGTGGAGTTTATTGGGGACAAATAAGTCAACCTGGCTAACATAGGCTTTTGCCCAACCAAATACATTCTACACATTAAAAGAGCAAAAGTTCGCTGGGGAACATACGGCCGTAGTAACAATTTAGCATATCACGAACCACCCGAGGTCATCGTAACCATTTATGTGGTGATATCACAAGAAACCACGCGACAGAGGACACGCCACGCCCCTACGCTTTTGAATATTTGAGTGTGAAGGTATGTATTTAATTTGACATCGCTCTTTTCATGAGCAAAAGTTTTCTTAATTTGTCACCAAGACAAACAATCATGGATTAATTTTATTTTTATTATTTTAGTTTTAATTTAAATAATTCATTTCATTTTTTTTTTTTTTTTGTTGAATTTTGATCATTTTATGATTGAAGATTAAATATATGATCATTTATCATCAAATCTTATAACAATTTCTTCTCATCAAGTAATATCAATTGATAGACCTGTCTACTGGCCCGCTTTTCAGGACGGTCAAATTCATCATCTCAAAGTATAATCCTTCAAAACCTTGTCACTCTTAACATGGATCGGGTTTGACTTTTCTTTCTAAGAATTTGAATTTGTGTTTGTCGTTGATTCATATCTTAGACATACGTAATTAAATTTTATAATTTGAAATTCTATAATATCACATTTTAGGTTTGTTAACTTACGCCCCAAGACCAAACCGGGATGATAAAGACTGCTCTTTTTTGACTTAGTATTTACTCCAACACGAGCATGAATATCTCGTTTTGAAAATGCATACATTAAGATGTCTAATGTCATTTTGATTTTGAGTTAACTTCTAAAGACCAAACCAAAGTATAGCATCTGCTTTCAGATTGACTTGATTGTACGTCTTTATTTGAACTACATCATAACATATACTATATTCTTTTTAAAATGTATGGATAATTCAATAAATGTAAAGTAATTTTGATTTTTAATTTTAAGACAAACCAAGATATGGCATGTCTTTTTTTTTGATTTGATTGTAATGCAATCAGCGTTTGATATGATTTTTAGGTTTTGTTAACTTGACGTCCAAGACAAACCAAGATAAGATTGTTTTTGTTTCATACCTAACTCGACATGTCCTATTGTTTTTACTTCAAATACATACAAGATCTCGTTTTTAAATGTTGTATTATCAATGTCAGTTGAAATGTAAGATTTTGATTTTGAGTTTTGTTAACCTGACCCACCAAGACCAAACCGGAAGATATAAGACTTTCTTTTGTTAATTTGATAAATGCAATCATGCGTTTGATATGAGATTTTAGGTTTTAACTGACCCACCAAGACCAAACCGGGAAGTAGCATTTGTTCTTTTTTTTGTTTTATACCTAACTACGTGTCTACATTTCAACACTCAACATATACAAGTATCTCGTTTCTTTTAAAATGTTGTATGACATTGAATGTCTAGTTGGAGTATATGTTCAATATGCAAGCTGATTTTAATGACATTTTAGGTTTTAACTGACTCCAAGACCAAACCGGAAAAGATGTAGACTGCTCTTTATATTTGTCTTACTTATATGTCCCTAATGTTTGACATTCAACATACATACGAAAGTATTCTTTTTAATGTTGTATGGACATTGAATGTCTAGTTGAAATGTAAGTCAATTTGCAAGTTTGATTTCAATGACATTTTTTTTTTGTTACTATCAAGACCAACCTGAAGATATAAGATTCTTTCTTATTTTTATCTAACGCATGTCCCTATGTACAAAATCAAAAGCATAAAGTGAAAATAATTGATTTAGACCTATATTCATAAGAAGGTAATGCCCAAAATGTTAGCATTTGATTTAAAATATCTCTTTTATGCAAATCAGCCAACATAAAGGCTGAAAATAATTGATTTAGATGCCCATATGATCATAAGTAAAGAATGCCTAAAATGACAGTAATTTGATTTAAAGCTTTCTATTCAAATCCCAACATAAATGAAAATAATGATTTATACTATATGATAAAGTAAAGTAATAGCCTAAACGCTTTGCAATTTGATTTGAATAAATTCTCTATGTAAAAAATCACAAGTATAAATGCAAAAACAATGTAAGCCCATATGACCATATACCATAGCATTTATTTCTTTGAAAAGGAATATAAAAATACGAGATGTCATATTTCATTTAAGAGTGGATTAATTAACCACTCCTCACATGCAAACTCATGGCAAGTGGGGACATAAACTCATTAAATTTATTAAAGAGAAAGACTTTACTTTCCTTTTTTCAAAGAAAGGGATAAGATGCACAAATGCACACGCCATCACGTCCACGCGTGCATGACAAGTCATCACCCAGACTGCATTTATATGACAGCTACCACATGTCGATTCCATAGATTAAGAAAAGGAGTAAAAAAGCATAAAAATTTCCTTCACAATACTTACATTTTCACTCTCCTCTTCTTAAGCCACAAGTTTAAGTTCTTTCAACCTGCAAGGAGAGGATTAAGGTGCACACATACTTGTGAGTTTCTTTCTAACTCAACAAATTTTTTATCTTCGATATATATCAAGTTATATATAGATTTAGTTTATTTATATGTATTTCAAGTCTCTATATCTCATTTATATAAATCACGGTGAATGACAAGTAAAGTAGGAGGTATGAGTATTCATATATAACTAAAGAAGACTTAAGCCAACATGTGAACTAAGCATTTCATCCTTTCTTTTCTATCTTCTTTTTTTTTTTTTTAAGTCAGCCTCCGCCATCCCCATTGCTACTTGAGAAAGCCCCACCACGCCAAGAAAGGCGAATGGTAGGTGTCGTGAGACACCCTACAGTTTATTTACCCACCACGCCAAGAAAGGCGGGCATTAAGATAATATACAGCAGCTTTACTCAATCCTTATTCGCTTATCAAAGTTTACAAATTTCTCCCCGCTGAGGGTTGCATGAGAGACCGAGTCGCCACCATGCCAAGAAAGGCGTGCATGGTGGTGTCGCGAGACACCGCAATAAACTTTGATAAAGATTTAATATGATCACATATGCAAGTATGCAAGAATGAAGCTCATAGATAATAAATGGTATAACCAAATCCCTTCGCTTAATTTCGATTTCAACTTATATGAAAGAGGCATGATATACATATAATTCCCTTTATATGAAATAAATTGAATCAAAGTAAGCATGAAATTCAGGAGAATAGCATCATCTCATCCAAAGTTAATTGATTTTTCCCTTAGATAAGAAAGTTTAGCAAGCCTCATGCCTCAGATAACAATTAATAGTTCTCCCTTCATAAAAAAATACTTTCAAAGATGTTTATGCTCATTAAATAGCAAATCGATTTAGTTTCAGAAAAAAGAAATTTCAGCATCATACCCATTACAACAAATTAATTCATTTTCCTTAAAAAGAAAATTTCAAAGAGAATGTTGCAGAATTTTTCAACAAATATTGCATCATTTAGACAACAAATGATCTAATTTCCTCTTACTAAAACCAATTTCAATTTCCCATACGAAATTTTCAAAGCAACATACTTACTAACTAATGAAACAATACAACTTCCACTTGATTTCAAAGAAGATAAATGCATAGATAACAAATTAATAGTTTTCCCATCTGTATTAGAATTCCATTTCCTTTGAAACACCACATTTCAAAATGACACACAACAACAAATTAATTATTTCCTCTCATAGAAATGATTTCAAAGAACACCACATTTAAGGAAAGCAAATATTTGGTTTCCTTAGGTATAATCACAGCAAAAATAGATCGAACTATCCCAAGGTAGCATGAACATGACACATACATCATCCCAAAGCAATTTTAGTAGGCTAAGCATCACATAATCTGAATAAAGACAATAATGAGATTTGGGCCATACATCATCCCAAATCCCTAAAGGAAACTCTTAAGATAATCCCAAGCAAGACATATATTTAGCAAAAACCCTAATTTCCAAAGAAGCTCAAATGCATAAAACAAGCTTGGGTTGGAGGTGTCGATTCTTAAAAGAGGAGAGAGAAGGAAACTCGTCGTTCTGGAAAGAGAAGGAAGTCGTCGTTCTAGAGCGAGAAAGGAAAGAGTCGAATCGTCTTAGAAGAATCTGAAGAAAGAAGTCGAACGTCGTTCTGAGAAAGAAGAAGAGAATCATTGCGATACATTCTGGGAAAGAAGGAAGGAATCTGAAGTCGGATAAATCTGCGAGAATCTAGAAATCGATCAGCGTCGAAGAAGAGTCGAATCGTCTTAGAAGAGAATCAGAATCGAAGAATCTGACGGAAGGCGGAAGGCAGAAGCGAGAAAAGAAGAAGCCAGAAGTCGAAGGAATCTGCGACCGTGAAGAGGAATGTCGAAGCGGCACGAAACCGATCGGCGAAGCGACCTGAGGAGATTAACGAAGGGCGTCGCGTGCAGTAGAAACCGAGAGCGAAGATCGTGAAAAATGAATCCTGAGTTTAGTTCTTTTAGCGATCAGCAGAGCAACATTTTCCCCCTTTTTTTTTAGGGCTTAGTTGGCACATCTTGATTGGTTGAGTGGGCGGCGGGATTAGGTAGGGAATTAATGCGTGATTAAGAGATAATTAGCGGATTAATCTGCTGTTAATCATTTTAATTGCGATTTTATTACTTTTGACAAACTCTAGCAATATGGGTGTCAATTTAAGTTGTTTCAGTTGTGCGAAAGCAATAATGATCAATTTGTGAGAGGTTTTGGACAACGGCGGTCGAAGTAATTAAATTATGCGTAGGTCGCAATTAATCGACCCTCGCATACTTTGCCGGTTTGAAGGAAGGTGTCGTTTGATAGATTTTGGTGCGGCGATAGCGATTTATTTTCGAGCGGAGGTGGTTTAGGCGTCGTCGAGGCTTCCGACCGATATCGCGCACAATTTCATGATAATTTGATTTTAATTATCCGATCGATCCCTAATTGATTCAAAATTTTCTGATTAATTCATTTTAATATTTTCGACGCGTTGCAGCGTCGAATCGTCGAGTTAAAAGCGAATTTGATCGGTTCGGATCATTTAAGGGATTTAAAATCCACTTATTTATTTAATTTAATGTGGCACATAGTTGTAGGTCGACAAATGCCCCCACAAACATGGTGCGCATGGGGCGGGCCGTGTTTGTTATTAGATTGACTTGCGGATCTCGAGATTTGTTTGGATGTCAAGTTGTAATTTCTACAACTCTTAATAATACGATCGTTGCCTTTGATAGAAGTGGGTATAACTCTCGGGTTGGAAGCATTTGCATTTTATCGATTCAATTTGCTTCGTTGAGCGGTATTTGTTGTCATTAATCAATGTTTTGTGCTTGATGGACTAAGGAGATGATTTGACTTGTCATCATCAACTTGTCGAAGAATTTGATCATTATATGTTTTTTTACTTTGGCGGACTTGTTGAAGACTTCTTCAGAAATTTATATTTTCTCCTCTGTCACGGCTTTGTGCATTGGTGGACTTGATGGAGTTGATGAGATGAGAATGTCTTGGTCGCTTTGTGCTTTGTGGACTTGTTGAAGATCTCAATTTGGAATTTGTATTTTCCTCACGGCTTTGTGCCTTGGTGGACTTGATGGAGTTGATGAGATGAGAAATGTCTTGGTCACATGCTTTGTGCTTTGTGGACTTGTTGAAGATTTCATCAGATTAAATATCTTGTGCCTCCTTTTATCACAGCTTCATGCGGGATTTGATGAGTAAAATCACGAATTATCTTAGAGATTTGTCGGTGTCTGAAATTACATACAACTTTACGCTTTGGGCTTGTAGAAGGATAAATCGAAAGACCTCTAGCTTGTGTTTGATCAAGAAGTCATCGATCACGTGCTTTGCACATGTAATGGACATCTTGATGACAAAACTCCACTTAGTTGACATTTAGCATCTGAACATTGGGATAGCTTCTTCGGTCCTCTGCTTTTTGCTTTATTGGACTTATTGAAGAAGAATTTCCTTCGATCTTTGTTTTCTGCTTTGATAGACTCTTGAAGGAGTTGAGATTTTTTTTTTTTTTTTGATTCCAAACTTTAGTGCCTTCTCGAGTAAGGATATCTTTGTTTGTTGTAGAAAATGACTTGACCAATAGGGATAATTTCGGTCTGGTCTTAAACTCACCAAGTTGGAGAGATTTGGGGATTTGGATGCTCTTGTCTTTGAGTAAGTAGGAGGATCACTACTGCTTTGTGGCGTGTTGAGTAGCAGTCGGCTTCGGACTTCGGTATTTTGGCGTGTTGAATCAGATATACACCGAGTGCGTGGACTTGAGCAATTGATGAAGGATTTTATCCCGGGCTAGAGATGGGGATCTCTTACTACGGCGTGTTGAGTAAATGACTGTCGGCTGACTCGTATTTAGGCGTGTTGAGTCAGACGCCTTCATTCGAGCCTTTAGATTTGATGTGGGATGGAAAATGTCCTTCAACTTGGTTTGTTGAAGTTTCGGACTTGATAATTTTCTTCTTTGATTACTTTTAAATTTGAGTTGAATACATAATTTTGAGTATGTATGTAGGGATCTCGGCTGACGCGATGTCAGAGAGAAAGATGTCCCCTGTCTTACGAGCATGATACTTTCTTATAAAACTTTTAAAAAATGCCCAGGATTTTTTTTGAAAATCGTTCTTGTTATTTCAATGAAACTTGAGCATTTGAATACATAATTTGTATGTATGTAGGGATCTCAGGCGCGATGAGAAAGAAAAGTCTTTCAGGCATGTATGAAAACTTTTTTAAAAATGCTGTAGATTTCGTTATTTTGGAAATCGTTCTTATTTTTCTGAAATTTCGATGAAAATTTGGCATTTGAATACATAATTTTGAGTATGTATGTAGGGATCTCATTGAAGTCGCGAAGAAAAGGCCCTTCAGGGCTCTTTCTTATAAAACTTTTATGCCCCGATAATTTTATTATTTTAAATGTTCTTTGATGAGAGAATTCGATGAAAATTGGTCTTTGGAGACTCACGAGTTGTCTCACACTTTCATGTAATATTTTCATTGGTTTGATTGGCGGCATTGGTCTTTCCTTTGAAGTCAGGTACTCGCGATATACCTTTCGCAAGGTCCTTGATGTTCAAATTTGATTCGATGAGGGATGATCTTCTCGACAGGGAGATTCTCCTTCTGAGCTTCGAGCGTCTTGTATGATCGAATCTCGGTGATATTGATTTTCAGCTTGGGCGACTTCAGTGCGTAGCTCTTTCAAATGCAAGCGTTCATCTTGGGTAAGATTTTGTTGAATGGCTCGGGCGAAGGTAGTTCAACCAGTGTGGCTGCTTGATGGGGTAGACTTTGTAGGAGTCTTGTAAATTGATAGCAGCTTTTTGGTATGCCACTCCCTTTTATTTCTTGTGAGAATTTTTCTTTGGTAGTGTTTTATTAAATCTCGGCCATTTGCTCTCGGATTATTATGAATATATCGTCAATCTTATCGTCGGCAAATTTATAAACTTTAAGCGCTTTTGAAGGCGGGTGTGAAATGATTGGTGAATGGTACAAATCTAAACAATATTGTGAGTAAAGAAGTTGTGTTGTAACTTCTTTAAATGGTGCTTGGGAGAAATAATGTCGGTTTTTAAGATGAAGCGGTGAATGATGATCGGTGGTCGATTACATGTCCCACTCTCAAGCGGCGAATCTTGCTCGTTGGATCTGCGGTTGGAGGCGATGAATTATGTTCTGTGGACGCGGCATTCATGGCATCTCTTGGCGTGATTGATCTGATCTTTTACCATAGGCGATAATATCTCAATTCTTTTTTTTTTAAAAGCCATTTTAGGACGATTGGTGTGTGCGCGATGGATTTCATTACTTGTTGGCTTCTTCTATTCCCATGCGCGTCTTTGAAGGATCTACGATCTGAGTATTGCCAACATAAGCATATTCGAAGCCTTTTCTCGAGTTGTGCGGTATTTGCTTGATTGCCTTCCTTGAAAGTCGGTCGGCGTCTCAGTCTTCTTCTCTTATAGGATTTCATTGTGTGGTTTTTGGCACTTGAGTTGAGTCTTTCATCGGAATGGTTTGAAGCTTGTCTTGTTGACTTTGAGTAATTTGTAAGGGAGTGTAAGGAACAACATGCGCACCTGGCGATTATGTTTGATGACCCCTCTTCCGTGAGGATCTTAAATTTATTGGCTCAGGACTTGCAGTACACCTTAATTAGTATGTAGTCGTCATCCATTTTCGCCATTTCTTTAGCTAATTTAGCTAAGCGGTCTTGTTCAACTCTGGAGACTCGAGTCATAATGACATTTGGAATTTGCTTCATAAGCTCGAGAACTTCGTTTGTGATAGTAGGCCAATTCAAACTTGTTGATTTTGTAAAGGCACTTGATTAATGTGAGTTGAGAATCCGCTAAATTTGCAAATTAGACTCCCATGGAAATGGCTTCCTCCCAACACCCACCGGCTTCATATTACCGTTGTTGGTTAGTTGAGTTAATTTATAAGAATGTCTCGGTATGCCACCTTGGGTGTGATCGAATGAGGCAGATACCGACGAGCCTTTGGAAGATTTGAGGGTTGAGTGTATCCCAATGGGGAAGCTCCATCAAAATACAATTCCACATTTGTTGCTTTTCTTTTCATATATGTGCATGATTTGCTCATCGGGAAGATCATCGTTAAGCAATGAGTCTGGGTATGGGATGGCGAAAATCTGCGAATTTGCCCTTCAGCTTTCGGGGAACATATGTAATATCAACGTAGAAGAAACGACCCATCGTGCCAGCGACACTGTCAGCGTTGGTCTTGTCATCGAACTTCAGCGGATCGATCCTTGAGATAAGGGTAATTTTATGAGATACATGTAATGGCGTAACTTTTGGGCCAAAATTAACGTCAAACAATGCTTCTCAATTGGAGGCTTAAGCTCTATTAGTCTTATATAGTATAGAGCATTCTCCTTTCCTTCATCATTATCTTTAGCAAAGCACTAGAGATTCTTAGTCTTTGTGTACAATATGAGAGGCTTTCACAGGATTGGGCTGCAAGAATGGGTGGATTCAACAAATATCTTGATCTTGTCGAGGAACATTCTTCCCACTTGAAAGGAGTATCTTTCTTCATTAATTTTGCAAAGGGTGACATCACGGCGTGATTTGATATAAATCTTAATGAATGCGAGATGTCCGTATGGGCGAAGTTGGAAGACTCCTTGGAGGAGGCATTTTGACAATCGCTTTGATTTTGTTGGGATCGATTTCAATCCCTCCACGGTACATATCGAGGAACTTTCGAAGAAGACTCAGCGCGCAGAGGATTCATCTTGAGATCATATTTTACGATTCTTTCAAACGATCCTTAAATCATCGAGATGATCTTTGCGATCTATACTCTTGACAACGAGGTCATAGCACTCTACTTTTGATGAATCAACTTCGTCGATTAGCGTCATAGCCTTTGGTATGTAGCTCCATTCTTGGCCGAAAGGCGTGTATATATATATGCGATTGGCGTCTGAATGAGGTATGTTTCTCTTGAGCCATCTTGATTTGATTTAACGGCGATCCGTCCATAAATGAGAACATGTCGTGGTTTGAAGTGTTATCCACTGAGTTACGTCTGAGAAGCGGAAAGTCATCCTTTGGACATGCTTTTATTTAAATCCACGAAATTTCTGAATCGACCATTCTTCTTTTCACGGGGACAATATTAGCTATCGGTCGGTATTTTTTCTCGAATAAAACCGGCTTGATGAGCTTCTTGGTTTTACGCAATTACACGTTCTTCAACCTCCGATCTCATTACTGAGGCTTGCTTGGTGTGTCGCGTCTTAATTGCTATTTGTGAACGCATATCGGGGATAAGCGGCATTTCAGCATATGTCGAGCAAAGCAATCGAATTCCGAGCAAGTTTTTAATTCTTCCACTTTATCTTGAGAGTAGCAGCGATGAGCGTTGGGCGAGGATCCTCCTCGGTTCCCAAATTAACTTCTTTAAGTTCATCCATAGTAGGCGCCTCCCCACCATCTTCAAGCTCTTGAGCGGTTCCACTTCTTCATTAGTGAAACGTTAAGACATTCATCTTCATCACTCTCACTTATTCTGTTACAGCGTAAGGTATATCCTTGGACGTTGTCTTGGATAAAACCAAGGCCTTTAGTAGTGTGTTTATTTCTCTTACCAATGGTTTGAGAACCTTTTGGGTACCACATCATTTCAAAGAGCTTAGTCCTTTTGCTCGACTGGACCCCGTGCTAGCATTAGTTTGCATCTTTGGAGAGTAATATTTTGGCATCCTTGTGGGCATAGCTTCTTCTTCTTGGATAGTTGCATTACCCGTCGGGATCTTCTTCTTGACACCCTGGTTTATAAAGCAGGCTTCACGGCGTGTTTTCCGGGGAGAGGTACATAGAAGGTCGTTCTCGACTTTGTGAGTTTCTCGAGGGGTGATTTCTTTAAAATGTTGGGGAGGGATAGGGTGACCTGAGTGTAGTCTCTGGCGATGGATATGATTGTTTTAAAGTAGGTGCATTGCAACCTTCAAGCGATTCAAACTCATAATCGAGTCAATGTTTTCTTCGATCTTTTCGAAGAGTCATCATGGACCTTTGGATTTAGAAGGAACACATTCATCTTCTTCTTGATATCCTTTAGATGAGGCGGTGTTATTGATTTTGGACTTGTTCTTTATATCCAGGAATATTTGGAACAACCTCTTTTCCTTTATTCATTTTATCTTCTCCCTTCTTCTTAACTTGTTCTTTTATGGGTTTTGAAGTAGATGCATTATTCTTGGTTGTTTTGTTAGCTTTGATTGGAAGTAAGCGGCATCTTGATAAATCTTCATTTCATGCATAAGGTTGCATGTCACTGTTGGCATTCTTCTCCATCCTTTGTATATTTCATACATTGATGCAATGTAGAACAATGCCACTTGAACCATGTGGGCAGAAGACTCACGAATGAAGTATCTGCATCGATCACATGAAATTGTAGAGGTCTCCAAATTTAAGAGGAAGGGCGAATGACGATAGTTTTACGTCCCTTCTGAAACCTTGAACCATGACTTTATCTAGTCAGATGTTGTACATCTAGAGATAACCATCTAAGTTCTCAATTCATAAGATTCACGGAGGCAGGGATCAATTAAGATCAGCGGTATTATAATTTCATCACTTTCAGTAACATCTGAGAGGCGATTGTCTGCGGTCAGAGCATTAGATCATCTTACGAAAATGTGGCGATTGGAGGCTCTTGAACATGCAAGGTCTCGGTTAGGCGTTAAAAAATATGCTTAATTTCCGCTCTTTGAGAGCTTCAATTAAGGTGTTCTGGAGATCTTGACATTAGAAGTGCTTAGTATACTGCTGAATTTTCCTTAGATGGGATAGAATATTGTAGTCGATCCACTTTTGATGAAGGCTTCTTATTTGAATCCTTAGGGATAACTTTTCATTGACTTCAATTTCTTTTCCTTTATCTTTATTCATTGGCTCTTTTCTGTTGAGATGGTAGCTTCGACTCCAACACTTCATTTCATTTGCATCGAATCTTGGATGACTGATTCTTGACATCATACGCCCGTCAATGATAGTAGAAGATTGAGAATCCTTGCAGGTTTTATATTTTTATGTTTGTTGATATGGTGAGCTCGGTTCATCTTCAGGAAAGCAGTTCCTCATTTCTGTCAACTTCATGCATCATCAAGCAAGACTTCGGTAGGAAGTTCTTGACATCTTCCCATTGATCGAAGATTTGAATGCAATTAGCGTGATAGGTCGTCTTGGCGATTGTATGTAATCTTCCATATTATTGATGATCTTTTTACGTTGCGACCATCCATAATAGTAGTAACATTTTGTCTTCTTCTTCTTTTATTTAATTTATTTTTTTTTGTTTGGCGGGTTTCTTCTTGCCTTGCATTGGGTAGAGGCGTCTTTCGTGAGATGAGCCTTCTTAGGTTTTGTCTCGTCAATGCGGGCTCAGTGGTGATTTCCTTACACAGCAACGCAATTCAACTGACTTTTTTCTGATCTTTTTAGAGGCTGACTGCCATCCATCATCGACCGACTTCTTTTGCCTTTATCATTGCTTGATATCTTGGAGATGAGGTGATTACTTTGGTGGATTCTTTCTTGGACGCAATACTTTGTCAGATAATGTGAATTCACCGTTTATATTTTACTCTATCCAATCTTTGAATATGTAGCTTTCAGGGGATGGCGCCCGATGATATGGAATAGTTAGGATTATCTGCTTGTCACCTCTTCAGTCTTTTACACTCGGTAGTTGGAGACTACTTTGAGTGCATGTTTAAACAATTTGGCCACACTTTCCTCTTAAAGAATACTCTTTGTTCGACTTTTCTTTTAGGGTGAATTAGTCATTCGCTCCTTTTGTTTGCTTTGGTGCTCGCCTTCGAAGCGTCGAGTATCATTACTCTCAGTATGAGCTTGGGTTGTGGGCGGATTGAGCAGCTTGGTTTTCTTGATAGGGGTAGCCTTTTCTTTGTCTACGTTATAGTAGCAGCTTACCGTATCCTTCTTGTATGAGGTGAAATCGTTTCACCTTTCTCTGGAGCTTTTGCTCTTTTGAATTTATCTTCTTTGGCCCGGGCGTGACAAATTTAATTTCTCAAATTTAGCCACCTATGAGCTCTTGAAATGTGGTAATTGAAGCCATCAGATAAAGGCCATCTTATCATCGATGTTGCCCTTCGTGATAATTGCATGCTCTTCTTTAATTGTTGTTCACATTTCATACTCATATTTGCCAGCGTAATATATCAGGTCACTTCGTCTTTCTTCCTCTTCTCGAGGCGAGATCGGATTGTTGTCTTTTGGCTAGCGTGAAACGAACATATTTTCAAGTTAAAAGTCTTGATTGAGTCATTTGATACTTCGGACATACCATTCAGCGGTCGAAGTTAGGCTAACGGCAATTCGGAATAATAATGCATCATTACACTGTGTTGCGGGATGCTTTGAATTGGGCGAATCTTTGCTTTGGGATTACCATTCGTCGAATAGATTGAACTTTGGCATTGAATATCCCTTTGGATATGGAATTTGATCATACTCCGCGGGATATGGCGACCTTTGCTCACCAATTTTACGCACACTTGCGCGGTATAACGGCTTTAATCTTCTCATTCAATATAATATCAAGTTGAGAAGCTGTGACGGATATAGTTTGTATATTACGAAGCGAGTTCGCTCGTTTATTTCAATCCTCGCTTCGGGCTCGATTTGGACCCTTGAAGCATGTGAGATCAAATTTATTGGAGGATTGTCATTGGCATTCTTTGGAGGCGATGATGATTATTTGGGGGGGCAGTGTTGGACTGTGATATTTCTCTGCATTAGCGCATCATCGCGGTCATCATCATCATTTATTTCATTTTCACGTTGGGGCGATTTCTTTATCTTTGGCTTTCATCTGAATTTGTCTGTACGCGAAGTAGTATCGGTGAAGGTGGGATTTTCTTCCTTTCTTCTTCCTCTTCTTGTTGTCCTCTCACGAAGACTCGAGAGGATGCTTCCTCTATTTGAACATTTTGTTGTTCTTGGGTTGAGGAGTGGAATCTTGTTATGCGCTAGGTTGATATTGGCGCACAGGATGGCTCACCAACTGTTGCACCATATACACTTCTTGATTGCCTCCTCTTCTTCTTGTCCTCTTGGACCGCAATTTGGTCGGCGTCTCCGATGAACTTAGATTCCAAGTGTGGAATCGAAATTTCTTGATTAGAGAGCTTGATCGAAGTTAACCTCTTGATGGGATGGAATTGATTGATGGCGGGATCCACGGAGGATTCTCCAAGGTGTCGTCAAATATCTTATCATGGGGCCCTCTTTTTTTTTGGCTCCCATCGATAAATTTGAGTTTGGCGGATCTCAGGAATTCACACGGATGTCATCGCTACAATTTCTTTTTTTGAGGCCTCAGGATCTACCTGCCGGGACCTTTTGTGGTGGATTCTGGGCCTTGGTCAAGTGTCACACCAGATGTTCCAGTGTGGGACATGAATATGTTGGCGTCACGCCATTCTTGAGGGATGAGGTCTCCTTGGAGGAGGCGACCAGCATCCTTAACGAGGACTTTGGTGTTTTCTTTTCATCCTCTCCACTGCTTGGAGAACAGATGCACTCGTCGATATAGTTTCGGGTTTCTCCGAGGAGGAACTGATGTTGTGGGGTCAGAAGGATTTGTTGGTGACCAGGCATTGGTTTAACTTAAGGTTATCAAGCAGGTGTGGGTTGAATCATTCTTGTTCCACAATTGTTTACCGTTGGCTTGAGCATTAAGTGTTGAGCATCGGCATTTCTTTCTTCTTTTCTCGGTAAAACTGCCTCAGATGAAGAAGCTTGACGTCATCTACCTCCCGGGGCGAATGGTTGTTGGGGTGTATTGTGAGGACAAAAGGCCAGCGTATGACCCTTTTCATGATTGGTGTCTCCAGAACTCTGATGTTTCTTTTGAAGTGACCCTGGCTGATAGTCCGCACTTCGCCTTTTAGAGATTCTTTGCACATGGCGTGCGGAGACGAGTTTACAGAAGTCGAGGCTAACAACTTTCGTTCAGATGGTGGAAATCCGCCTGGCGGATGGTATCGGTGCTTCATTAATGGCGGCGTTTAGCGGATGTTGGCATGCTAGAGTATGATGCAGTGTTACGTAATGCCATTAAAATTTAAAGGTAAAATTAGCAATTAAGATAAGCACTATCCTTACTTTAAAAATATGGATGATAAGATAAAACATACTTAGCATATTAAATAAAATCTCATACTTAAGACTTTAGTATTTAAGTTGTCAAGTTTAACTTATCATTTCAATTTCATATTTCATTTATCTTTTCATTTTTTTTATACTCCTTTGCAATTATAACTTAGATTTGAATAGCAAAGATGGAAAGAGAAACTCCCAGTAGTCGAAATCTGTGGGATCAGAAAATTATAGACATCTTTCGATAAAAGGAAAGAAAGAGTTGTTTAAGTGTCGGTGATAATTTGAAGAGATGAATAGTAGATAAGACACTACCGAGATTTCGTTCTCATTTGGTGAGAACTTTTATATCTGGTTCGGGTTTCTATGGCATGCACTAGTTAATTACCCTCAATCTTGAGAGCACTTTTCGATTAAAAGGCTAGTCAATGAATCGTTAAAACGAGTATATAATTGCGGTGAGTGGAGTTTAGAACTTATGAAATTTATTATTTTAACTTAAAACTTTTGTGGGGGCGATGGCAGCGTCAAGATCCATGGTTCGTCATCCCATTTGTCATGATCCAGGTAAACAGTCGAGGAGGAGTGGTCGACGGAAGGATCCTTGTCGACACATGGGTTCGTCGTCCAAGGTGTCCTTAGACACAGGGTGGAGTTTGTCTAAGGGGACAAATATAAGTCAACCTTAAACGTAACTTTTTTACAAAATCATTCTACGTTCACTCAAAGAAAAGCGTTAAGAACATCTGAGCTGGCCGTAATAAATAATTTAGTGGTCATATCGCGAAACCGGTCGAGGGCTCAGTCATGTATATTTATGTGGTGCTCCGGCAAAATATGAGACGAGAGGCCTTTACGACTTTAGGAATATTTGAGTGTGAAGGTAGTTATGTATTTAATTTGGCATTAATTTCTTTGTGAGCAAAAGTTTTCTTAATTTGTCACCCGAAGACAAACAATTGCGGAGGGGTGGATTAATTTTTATTTTTATTATTTTTAGTTTTAATTTAAATAATTCATTTCATTTTTTTTTTTTTTTTTGAATTTTGATCATTTTATGATTGATTTAGATTTGAATATATATGATTTTATCGTTGAAATTTTAATTATAATTACCTTCGATCAGGGGAATATCGATTGATAGGCCTTGTCTACGTCGGTTTTCTGAGAGGATGGTTAAATTCATCTCGAAGTATAATCCTTGTCGCTCTAGTTTGAACATAGAGGATCGGGTTTGGGACTTTTCTTAGAATTTGAATTTTAGAAGTATGTTAGTTGATTCATATCTTGTATTATATATGTGAGTTAACTTACCGGATATTATTAATTTGAAATTCTTATAATATCACATTTTAGGTTTTGTTAACGGGACGGTCAGAAGACCAGCAGGGATGATATACATTCTTTTGTATTTGACTTAGTATTTACTCCGGCGCATATGAATATACATTCTTTGAAAATTGCATGGACATTAAGATGTCAATGTTGAAAACGATGTCAATTTTGATTTTGAGTTTGTTAACGGACGGTCAGACCAAGCAGGGAAGTATAGCGTGTTCTCTTGTATTTGACTTTTACATGTCATTGTTTGAGCAACTTTAGGTATCTGTTCTGTATTGTATGGACATTGAATATCAGTTGAAATGTAGTCTGATTTTGATTTTGTTAAACGGTGTCAGAAACAAGGAAGATATCATCTGATTCTTGTATTTGACTGTAATCATCATGCGTTTTGATATGAGATTTTAGGTTTTGTTAACGGGACGTCCGGACAAGGGAAGTATAGCATTTGTTCTTTATTTATCTTGCATGTCATGTTTGATCAAACATCTGAGTATCTCTTTAAAATGTATGGGGTTGATTGTTGAATATAGTCTGATTTTGATTTTGAGTTTTGTTACGGTCAAAGACAAGCGGGAAGATATAGCATCTGATTCTTGTATTTGACTTGATTGTATCTGATAAATGCGTTTTGATATGAGATTTTTAGGTTTTGTTAGGAGGTCAAAGAAGCGAAGAGCGTTGTTCTTTTTTTTTGTTTTATACAACTTATTCTCTTTATTGTTTACACACATCATAATATCGTTCTTTTAAAATGTTGTATGGACATTGAATGTCAGTTAAATATGTTTGATATCTCAGATTTTAATGACATTTTAGGTTTTAATTAAGGACGGTCAGAAACAAAGCAGGAAGATGTAATATCTGTCTTTTATATTTTCTAGCATATATGTTTGACATTCAACATCATGATGTCATTCTTTTAGAATGTTGTATGGGATTGAATGTCATGAAATGTAAGTCTGATTTCTGAGTTTATTCAAATATTTTGGGTTTTTTGTTAAAATAGAAACAAGCAAAGATATAGTATCTGATTCTTTATTTTTTACTCCTTATGTTAAAATGACGTAAAGGGGTGAAAATAGTGATTTAGAAAATGATTCATTATGGCATGCATTTAAATGATTTGTTGATTTAATATCATCTCTTTTATATTTGAAATCAAATCGAAAATATAGTGATCATATAATTAAGTAAGTAATGGAAAAAATGAAAACAGATTTTTAATAGCCTCTCTTTATATTTAAAATAAGCGTAAATGGCGAAAATAATTGATTTAGAAGCTTATGATCGTTAAGTAATGGCAAATGGGCTTAAGTGATTTGATTTAAAATTTTATCTCTTTATATATAAATCAGCAGTATAAATGAGAAAAACAATTTTTTGACGTAGTATATCTTCTTTTTATTCTTGAAAGGAAGGGAATATAAAAATAGTAGATGTCGTATTTATAAGAGACAGTGGATTAATTAAAATCCACTCCCTTCTAAACTGTAGCAGTGGGGACAAACTCATTAAATTTATTAAGAGGTATGGCAAAACCACCTTTTCAAAGGGATAAGGATCTTGAGGCGCTGCGTATTAATATGTGCATGACATATGAATGGCATAGAATGGTTATGCATAATTTATGACAAGTCGATTAGCATAAAATAGATGCAAAAGAGCGAAACATAAATGGAGGGTTTAAAAAAATCTTTCTTTCTCTCTCATTTAAAATTGAGTTTAAGTTCTCCAAGCTTGAGGAGGATTAAGGTGTCTTGACTTGTGAGTTCTTTTAGCTTCAACAACATAATTTATCTTCTTGATATATATCAAGTTATATATAGATTTAGTTTATTTCATATGTATTTCTTCAGCTTTTCTCTCATTTATGTGTATGTAAATCGCGGTGTGAATGACAAGTAAAGTAGAGGAGTATGTATTAATATATAACACAAAAGCTGTTTTAAGCGGCATATGAACAAACATTTCATGTATCATCTTTTTTTTTTTTGAAAATTTATTATCCGTCGTCCATATGAATACTTGAGAAGCTTATGCATGTGAAAGGCGTGCATGGTAGTCATTTAGATTTGCATTTATACAGAAAGGCGTGCATGATAGCTAATATAGCGGTTTTACAATCCTTATCTCGTCTTATCAAAGTTCAAAGAACTCTCCATGAGATTCTTGTGGTAGCACTATGAAGAAGCGTCTGGGTGGTGTCGTGAACAGTAGGAAACTGATAAAATTTGCATTCCTGTTAATATGATCACGTATAGATATCACGAGATGAACTCTAGATAATAGCAATGGTATAAGAATCATTTCATTTAATTTAGTTCGCGTATGAAAGAGGCATGATATACATATAATTCCCTTTATATGAAATAAATTGAATCAGTAAACATGAAATTCATGGAGAATAGCATATCTCAAAATAAAGCTAATTGATTTTCCCTTAGATAAGAAAGTTTAAAATATAAATAGACAGATATGTAATAGTTCTCCCCATAAAATTTTCGTGCTTATGCTCATTAAATAACAAATCGATTTGTTTCCCTTAGGTAAAGAAATTTCAGCATAACGTATTACAATGAAATTAATTCATTTTCCTTTAGGTAAAAAGAAAATTTAAATGAGAGAAATGTTCATTTTTTTAAGATATTGCATCGTCTTTAGGCAATGAAATGATCTAATTTCCTCTTTAGCTAAATGATTCAATTTAAAATTATCACAAATTTTGTAACAACATCTTCTTAACTAATGAAACAATACAACTTATGATTTAGAGATAAATCTAGATAAATAATAGCTTTCATCTTGTAGACATGAATTATTTCCTTTGAAAACAACATTTCAGCAAATGTCAACAACAAATTAATTATTTCCTCTCGTAGAAATGATTTCAAACAATTTAAAATAAATTTGGTTTCCCATATAATCAATTTCGCAAAAATAACATCGTAACTATCCCAATAGCATACAACATGACATTGGGCCATACATCATCCCAAGCAATTTTAGTAGGCTAAGCATCACATGTCGATTGAATAAAAGATAAGAAATGAGATTTGGGCCATACATCATCAAATCCTAAAGGAAACTCTTAGCATAATCCAAGCATAAGACATAGCATGTTTAGCAAAACCCTAATTTCAGAAGCTCAAATGCATAAAACAAGCAGGGTTAGAAAACACGGAGGTGTCGATTACTAAAGGAAGGAGAAGAGAGGAAGCCGTCGTCAGTTGAAGGAAGAAACTCGTCGTTCTGGGGAGAAAAGGAGTCGTCGCTTTCTGAGGGAAGAGGAGAATCGAATCGTGAAGAGGGAATCAGAAGAAGTCACTCGTCGTTCTGGAGAAGCCGAAGGAGGAATCGAATCAGCATACATTCTGAGGAAAGCGAAGAGGAGAATCGAATCGTCGAAGAGGAATCTCAAAGTCGGATTCTCAGAATAGAGGAGAATCGAATCAAAGCGTCTGAAGAGAAATCGAATATCGAAGAGGAATCTGAGAATCGAAGAATCTGAGAGGAGAAGGAAAGCGAGAAAAGAGGAATCGAAAAGTCAGAGAGAGGAATGTCGAGCGGCGAAAAGATCAGGAAGCGGCCGAGAAAAAAGAAGGCGTCAATCTTAGAAAGAGAACGAAAGAAGAGATCGTCAAATGAGGTCAAAAGTTCGTTCTTTTAGCCGTCAGAGCTTTTTCTTTTCTTTAGGAGCTTAGTTGGCATCTTGATTGGTTGAGTGAAGCGGCGGATTAGGTAGAATTATCGTGATTAAGAGATTAAGCGGATTAATCTGTTAATCATTTTAATTGCGATTTTATTATTTTGACAAACTGCAATATGGGTGTCAATTTAAGTTGTTTGTTATTGCGCGACCTTGATGCGATCAATTTAAATTGATAAGTTTGGCAACGCGGCGTCAGAAATTAGGTTTAAATTGTCGCCGTCGCGCTTAAATTATCGACCCTCGGCGCATACTTTGCCGGTCGGCGGAAGGTGTCGTTTGATAGATTTTGACCTTGGCGATGGCCGGTAGCGATTTATTTTCGGAGGTGGTTTAGGCGTCGTCGAGCTTCCGACTTGATATCGCAATTTCATGATAATTTGATTTTAATTATCCGTCGATCCTAATTGATTCAAAATTTTACGATTAATTCATTTTAATATTTTTTCGGCGTTGCGTCGAATCGTCGTAAAGCAATTTGATCGGTTCGGATCCTTGATTTAAGGATTTAAAAATCCACCTTATTTATTTAATTTAATGTGGCACATAGTTGTAGGTCAACAAAGTTATCTTTTTTCAAACTACATACATAATCTACAACAAAAGGTCCTAGATATGGAAGAGTATATTGTAGAGTTTAAACAACTGATATTAAAATAAGAGTGGTGGAGCCAGAGAAAAAAATAATGGTACGGTACCTTGGAAATTTGAAGTAATCTAATAGCAAAGTGCAATTGCAGTAGCCCTATTGGACCTTGCTAGATGTATAAACGTTAACCTTGAAAGTAGAGAAGCAACACAACAGCATTACCAACCCACCCTTCAAGTAGAGCTTGGCCATGAGATCAAGTAGCAAGAACACACTTTTTGGAGGATCTAAATCACCCTAGTGTGAGAAGAAATCGTCCTAGAAAAAAAAAAAGAATGATCAAACCAACATAGCCAAGACTTTTTTTCTTGCCAAAAAAATGTTTCAAGTGACATGTTATGGATAAATTGGTTCCAACTATCTAAACAAAAGAGCGATTTCTTTCACTAAGTATGTAGCCGTGAAAGAAGTATACAGTGAAGACCAAAGAGAGGATGTAAATGAAGATGAGCATCAACTTCCTACAAATGACTGAGAGATGATTATTGTTCAGTGATCCGAACACAAGAATGAGTAGCATTAGCTTCAACATATCTTTCATAGTCGTTGCACCTTAAAAGAGAATGTGTGCAACATCACAATAGATGGAAGGAGTTGTGAGAACTTGATGTCTATCCAAATGGTGGATTGTTACAAAGAAGCATGCCTAACCATATTCTCTAACTTGGTTAAAGAAAGGAAATGATGTTAATGTTGATAAAGGGTGCCTAATGGAGTTTTCTATCGAAGACACTCTAAGAATAGTTATGGTGTGATATTGTGCCTATTGATGATTGTCATATTTTGTTAGAATTGTCGAATTCAAATTTGTTCGTGGAGTGACACCAAGCTATACTTGCAAGACTTGCTTGAGAATATAGAGAGTGGAAAAAGAGTTTGTGGGAAAGTAAGAAGATGAAGAGTGTATATATCGCTAATAATACACTCAAGAAAATAAGATGGACCAAAAATCTCAAAGCCCAAGGGTCCCTAAATGTGTCTTTGAACCCTCTATTTATGGGTTGGAGGACAATAGAAATAACTACATATACATAAAGTAATAAATAAAAATACAAATTCGATAAACCATTATGACATGGATAAGTGTCCTGAGATGGTGTGGGTTATGTAGCTCACAGGACACATCCCTTCTGTGAGGTGACTTCGAGGATCTACTCATGAAACTTAAGTTCATGTCTAGTTATACCTTAGGCAAGTTCCTTGTACAAGTTCCTTTGACAAGTCCCTCAGCGAGATCATGTGACAAGTCTCTTTGATTAGTTCTTTAGACAAGTCCCTTAGATGAGTTCTTTTGACGTGTTTCTTTGGTGAGTTTCCTAGACAAATTCTATTGACCCATGTGTGTTATCGTTATCAATTGGGGATGGTATATACGCTATAGATATAGTTTCATGATTCTTTTCTCATTTGGAAAGCTACTTACAAAACCACAAGAGAATTAAAAAGACATTTATTATTTATATTTAAGAGTAAATTGAAAATTGCAAGTTGCACCCTATCTTTTGACTTGTAAATTAAAGCGAGTGCTCTTTAGTTCCTTTATCCTCTTGTGCTATAATTATTTCTTATGTTATCGTCTTGGATGGAGCTTACCTTTCACAAGGCCTTAGCCTTAGTAAGTTTACCCACCTTTGACTAAAGAGTTAGAATTAGGAGTTGTAGAGTAGTCGCCTTAAGTGCGCCAAGACTTGCCTTTTACCTTACGCCAAATTATTGGTCTTCGCAGGGGAACTCACCTAGACTTGCTAGCTATGAGGGACTAGCATGCTACTCAATGTAAAACTTCTCGCAAATGAGAGAGTCAACTTGCTAGGGTTTGTCTATGTTTTCCTTTCCGTCTTTTCTTCTCTTGTTAGTGATAATGAGTAGAACATTTCAAGCATTAAAGATAATCATCTACATGTTTGTTTATTAGTGATTAGAATATACTTGGCAATTTAGAGTGAGCCTATGGGTTGAGGGAATACTAAGTGTGGACTTTCTTTCTCTTGAAGGCTTTGGCTCTCTACAAATCTTTTGTCTGATGGCCTCTGCTCTCTTACACTACGTACTCCCATAATCTTTAGTACCTTGAGGCCAAAACATAATCGACCTCTAAGTCAATTAATCTACATTTACAATCAACACTCTAGTTAAATCGAATTTTTTCAAATCACGATAGATAAACTCATCATTACCTAAAGTTGGCCAACTTTTGGTAATACGAGTGCTAGTAAGGCTTAGGTAATATTCTCATGATGAGTTCCCAGAGTGTTCAAGTTACATCGGCGAGTCGACGACATAGCATATCAAACACATGGGGTGAGTTCCTCAAAGAGTTATTTTTTGTTCATTGACTTTTACTCGTGTTTTTGAATGGTATGCTTGCTTAGATGTTATGTAAAATAATAAAGAAAATATGTCAACAATGAAATAAACAAATAAAATATGTGAAAGAAGCCTTCACTTTAAAGATAAAACTTCTTGAGGTCATACGAGCTCCAAGTCTTTGCCACCTCTTTCCAAAATAGGGTTGGTATGCGCAATGTCAGTCAAGTAAGGTTGATATGTTCAAAGTCTTTGGCACCCACCTACTTCTTAGAGTGCTCGACTTCATGGAACTTGTGTCGATTACCTAAAGAGAATACTAAATTCAAATCTATCCATCTGTAATAGCAAGTCTTGAAATGAAAAATAGGAGAGGGTCCAGAACATGCAGGCCGGGGTATGGAGAGTATAATAAGAGTATAATGTAAAATCTCGAGTCTTTAAAAAATTCAGTGCATTTGGGACAATTTTTTAGTTGCTTTGATTATCGAGCAACTACAAGCATTAACTATCAACTTTTTTTTACTTTTAAAAAAAATTTATGATAAAAAGCACTTTTGGAAAGCGGTACATTAAAATATGGCGATTGTCAGAAAATTGTCATTTGAATATTTTAAAAAAAATATATATTTGTAACACCTAAAGTAGTTTTACAAAAAATTATTTTCTCACAACAGATTCACAACTATCTGAATAAAAAGTTGCAGTTGCCCAAAAAGGATCCTTGATAAACTATCAAAACACCAATGAGATCAATAGTAACTCAAAAAGTACACTAAAGTAGTAAATCTAATAAAAAAACTAGAGATTCAGATATCAAAATCAATTCAACTCCTAAAAGTCACTGAAAATGCTTCTTGACTTGTTATTTATAAAGTCAATGGTGTACAGACATGACTACAAGAAACTCAAAAAAGTAAAAAAAGTAAAAAAAGTACAAATCCTACAGACAAATGAGACATGAACACATGTACAGCTCATCATAGTGTTGTTAGGGTGTGGCCTTTGAGTAACGTGGCCCTCCATCTAAGACAACTCGTGCATACCTGAATGAATTGTGAGTATGGTATCTTGGGCTCATGTTGGGCTGGAGGTCCCTAACGAGTCGTCCGGTAAAGTTTATTCGTCGATAGTGTTGGGTAAGTTTGAGGGTTGCTCAAGGGTGGTCATATGGAATAGCGACAAGTTCCCACTCACGATGTTAGAAATGAATTCATTATCAATGAGTCCAATGGCTGGCCTCCGAGTTGTCTTTGTTTGAATTGGCGATTTGGCGAATTGCTAGGTAGCTAATGTTCGGATAGATCTAGTAGGGGATTTCAAGCCCATCTCCCTCAAGCAAGTCCATATAGTCTGAGTTTGTCTTCATTGGACAAGTTCACTATGTGAGAAGTATGCCCTAATTATACAAGAACTACCATAGCAATATCACAAAAAGATACTACATGATGGCTCAAAAACACATAAAGATGAGAAGTGTACTGTGTTAATGCCCTGGAAGGAGTTTGAGGTTATGATTGATCAATCGAAGATTGAAGCCATCGTGCCACATATCACCTTCTTACAAGCCATGAGAGAGGCATCAGTGGAACTTATTGCGATGTTAGAAAAAACTAAATAAGAGTCAATTCCCTAAAGTAATGCAGACCTTGTTGAAGAAGTTCTAGGATATCTTGACTAACAATTTACCAACCGAATCTTCTTCATTGAGAGAGATTCAGCGTGTCATAAACCTCATCCTTGGATCGATTTCCCCCAAGCTAATAAGATAAGACAAATAGAGTACGAAGAGTTGCAAAGGTAGGTTGAGAAACTAATAACCAAAGAATTAGTCTGTGTTGTATCAACTCTAATTGTGCCCAAGATGGATCATGGAGCATGTGCCCTGATAGCATATCTATGAACAAAATCACTATAAAATATCAATTTTTCAGTCTACAATTAGAAGAATTGTTGGATCAATTGCATGGAGCCACCACTTTTTCTAAGAGCAATCTTTGCAATAGCCACTATCAAATTTAAAAGAGACCTAGGGATAAGTGGAAGATAGCTTTCAAGACTCGGAATGGGTTATATGAGGACAATCATGCATTTTGACTTGTCCAATGCTCCAAACACCTTCATGTAAATGATGAACTAAGTTTTTTGAACCTTCACTGAAAAATCGTGATTATCTTCTTTAATGATATTCTAGTGTACAATCATTATGTAGAGGATCACCTTCAGCATTTGAAGTTGTATGAACATCTAAAGAAATGTTACTTTTGACTTCACAAACATGCTTTATAGACTACAATGTTTCATCTTAAGATTGAGGTTATTGTGTGAATTGGCCCAACCCATAATCTTTCACTTAGGTGTACTAGTTCCATGGATTGACATCATGTTATAGAAGATTCATCAATAATTTTAATTATATAACAACACCATTAATAGAGTTTTTCAAAGATGACAAATTTTATAAGATGGTGGTAAGACTTGCAATGATTTATGGTGCAGAATGTTTGCCAATAAAAGAGAAGCATGAGACTAAGTTAAGCGTTGCAGAGATGAGGATGCTCATGTGGATGAGTGGCTTTACTCTTAGAGATAAAATGCGAGATGAGTATGTTCGGGAAAAAGTTGGAGTAGCTCCAGTGGTAGATAAGATTAGAGAGAATCGCCTTAGATGGTTTGGCCACATAAAGCGTCGGCCGTCCAATGACACGGTTAAGAGAGTAGATGTATTAGATTTGTCTTATGTTAAGAAAGGTAGAGATAGACCTAAAAAGACATGGTTAAGATGTATAAAAAATGACCTTAGTATACTTGAATTAAATGAGAATTTGACACATAATAGGACACAATGGACTAAGGATTCATGTAGCCGACCCCACTTAGTGGGATAAAGACCTGTTGTTGTTATTGTATATAAGACACTAAAGCAATAGATTACTTATGTCATGAAGCAACCCAGGAGCTCAAAATACTAAGGTAAAAATGAGCAATCATATGAATACATAAAACATTCTAACCTTATCAATAATAAAAAAAAGCTTAAACCATAAACCCTAATTCAATGAATAATTATATCTCTAAGTTAAAGTAATTCAAGAAATAACAAAACAGTATACACATCAATTTCTATCAACAAATCAATACCATCTCTTATTCATGAACAATAAGAAGATTTAATTTATAAAAGAGTAGAATTATGAATAATTTAACTTTTCTTTTCATTTCTATATATTGACTTTTTTTTACTTTATAACACACCCATTAAATGAGTTACAATCTAAATATGTACTTGGAAGGTACATCATCTCATAACTTTTTCAAAATAACCCCAAAGAAAGATAACCATCTCAAGCTTAATCCCGAAGGGCATATAAGCTTTTTCATTTTGACTTACAAGCACGAGTAAGTTGTTCTAATCAGTATCGTAAGAGAGTGAATTCTATTAGTCAACATGCATTAATAGTCACTCTGTAACCTATTAATTTATATCTTTTATCATGCATATAATAATAGATATTGCATATCATTAAGAAAATCATTCAAGAGTCAATTATAAAATAATAAAACAACCATCACATCAACATGATGAATTCATAATTATGAAAAAAATTATTTTGTAATGACAATTCAGTATCAAATAAAAACTTTGTTTAATGCACATATAAAAGCATAAAAGTACTTACGATATTATTTGAATATTCACAAGTAAATTATACATACATAGTACAAAATGCATTTTAATCTAGATGAAAAAAATGATTACTACAAATTGGAAAATATAATTACCCAATTTATCAAAAATAAAATTTTAATTATAAAAATTATAACATTTATTTCAAATAATTTTTTCTATTTTTAATTTAAATTAATTTACTATTATCATTTATTTTAACTTAATTAATTGAATCATAATTTAAATTTTATTTAATAACTCAACTCCTTTTCCTCTTCTAAATACTTTAAATATAATATTTTCTCTCCTTTAAATTTAAATCATTTACTATTATTTATAATTATATTAGATCTCTTTAATGTGAGTGTATATATATAAACATATATACACACATATTAATCTATTTATTTATTTATAACATTGTCACTAATATAATTTTTCTCTCTTTAATCGAAAATTAAATTATTTATTACCATTTTTAAGCATTTAAATAAACTTGTACTATATAATTACACATTTTTTCTCTTTTTTATCAATTTTTTCAATATCTTTAATCTCTTTTAACTATTATATAAAATATTAAATTTTAAATTAGATTATTATTACTATTTATTATAATTAATAATATAAGGTATTATTATTACTATTATTGATGTTGTTATTTTCTTGTTACACTATTATTATTATTATTATTATTATTATTATTATTTATTATAATTATTATTATATTATTTTTAATAATAATTAAAATTAATTTAAACATAATTAGTATTATAATTAATATTACATTATTATTAAGTAATTATATAGATTAGTGTGCGATTCAGATATTTAGGCTCTATTGTTCAAAATGATAGTGAAATAGATGGAGATGTTATTAGTAGAATTCATGTTGGATGGTTGAAGTGGAGGAATGCATCTGGCCTGTTATGTGATAGAAAAGTATCGCTTAAACTTAAGAGAAAATTTTATAAGATGGTGGTAAGGCAATGATTTATATGCAGAATGTTGGCCAATAAAGAGAAGCATGAGACTAAGTTAAGTGTTGCAAAGATGAGGATGCTCGGGTAGATGAGTGGTTTTACTCTTAGAGATAAAATGAAATGAGTATGTTAGGGAAAAAGTTGGAGTAGCTCGAGATAAGAATAGAGAGTCGCTTAGATGGTTTGGCCACATAAAACATCGATTAGTCCAATGACGGTTAAGAGAGTAGATGCATTAAATTTGTTTATATTAAGAAAGATAGGCGCAAAAGACATGATTAATATGTATAAAAAATGACCTTAGTATACTTGAATTAGAATTTGACACATAATATGACACAATGGAGCGAAGGATTCAATAGTAACCCCAGTAGGATAAAGGCTTGTTGTTGTTGTTGTTGTATCTTCTTCCTCTTCCTTTTTTTCTCTTATCTTAGCTCGTTTAGGGCTCGATCCACCCCTACGTCTATTTGGTTTGACACTAAAAAGCATGTGACTTCACTTAGCCTAAGTCGACTCTACTTATTCTCTACTTAGATTGACTCCCACACCTGCACACGAGATGCTCGCGTACTAGGCTACGCTTGCACCTCTGCCCGATTCATCGATCTCTTCTTACTATTGATCTCTTTATCTTCCTCTCTCTCTCTCTCTCTCTCTCTCTCTCTCTCTTCCCCAAAACTCACTCAAATACCCCTCTATTTCTCTCACCATTCTATGCTCAATTTGTCCCCTTAAAGCATACAAAAGTATGAGTCAAGCTTAGTGAGTGTGGAATTCGTGGGTTTAGGGCTCAGTTCTCTATTGCCATGCGCAGCAGATGGACTCGAGGACATGGGTCAAAGGCCTAAGGAAGGTTATCTTTGGAAATCGAGTGCTAAGATGCAATCCGCAACTGCTGGGAGCGAGCAAGGGTTCAACCGGTTGTATTGGAGGAAATAGGTAAGTAAAGATTTGTTATATATATATATAATGATTATAACTATTTAGTGAAATTAAGTAACTTTAATTAATTAAATTAGTTTAATTAAATATTTGAATTATCTTTATGCCAACACTTTAAAAAATTGAATATGCATAATGATATTAAGATATAATGATATATTAAGAAATTGGTTTTAAATAATTTAAAACTACTTAAATTAATGTTACAATTATTTAATAAACATTTCAATGGGAATAAATTGCCAAAATTATTGTGGTGACTGTTGGAAATATTAGGTAAATATCATCATCCTCATCATCAACATTAACTTAATTTTTGTAATTTTGAAGTAATTAAAGGGTCTGTTTGGAGCAGTTGTAGCGATATGAAAACCCAAAGATAAAGATGCTGCAACAAGTGTTATTTAAAAAACTATTATGAGTATTATAATTTTTTTACTTTCTAATAGCAACCACACTCAACTAAGTCAGGTTAGAGATTCTTCAAAATACAGCCAAACCGCAATTTCTTAAAAGACACATGCAATGTGATGCAAAACTCACCACGCCGCATCATCACCCCAAACACCACTTAAGTGTACAATCATTTTGGGAACTATTATAGGCTGCTTTTGGAATTTGCAAAGTGTGGAGTATTGGATAGTTCATAGAAGCTTAATTAGAAGGTTTTATGAGAAAAAGTAAAGTCAAAATTCTGTATGTAATAAAGAGATTTTAGACAACTCGTATAGTAAGGGAAGGTTTATAAATACTAATACACAAAGCAAGTCATCACATTTCTTACACTAGTGTTTAGATATGAAATAATATAATGATAGTAAAACATTAGTAGCTCTTCATATTGTGAAATTTACTTTTTATAATTTCTTTTATCAGGTTCAAACTACATGTACAGGCTTTGCTATTACAGTCCTGCAATCAAGCATTTCATTATATAAATGTTCTCGTTGGTTTCATTCATTAATGAAAGCACATGATATTATATTTTGTTCAATTGCATCTACAATTACTTTGCAAGTTAAAATAATAATTTCATGCTTAATGAATGAATTGATTATATAAACATGTAGAGCTAAAAAATATTATGTGAAAAGAATCATGCTGGCAATTTGATATTTATATTACCTAAGTAGGTGGGGAAAAGAGTCCCGATGGGGCAGTAGATCTTGAGTGAGACAATATATCTCTCAACAAAATGAAATGAGATAAAAGAATCTCCTATAGAGGCAAAAGAGTCCTCAATGTAACTTTAGAGTTAGTTTACAATTGATAACCTTCATGATTGTACATGGCGCTCTAAAGCTGAAATAATGACATTTAAATTATTTGTGCAAGTATGTTATGATTTTCTTATAAAAGTTTTATAAAGCAAAATTTAAACTACAAATTATTATAATATTATCGGTCATATGTCTATAGTTTCTGATTTAAATGTTGATGATTGAAATGCATATTAATTTCTATTCTTCAATACTTAAATTTTATATTAGACTAGCTTATCTTGCTGAGTCTTGTGACTCATTAAATAGTTATAATTATTTTATAAAAAAAATTAAGATTAAAGAGTAAGTTTTGCTCCTTTTTATGAGCTTATTTTGCAAGGCGGCTATTGTAAATAAAGTTTTAAGTGAACTTTCAATTGGATTTATGCTTGTTATTTAGATATTGGATGTGTTAGATACTTTGCAATTAAGTTTAAAAGATATTTTTTCATTTGCTTCAGCTTGTGATGAATAATTAATCATAGTAGACTTATATATGAAATAAATGTATTATCTAAGTTATTAGGCAAATTTGGGTGATTGAATGTATCTCCTACTCTATTCTAAGAAAAAGAATTACATAATGGATATTGGAGAAGCATTCAATCAACTAGATTTACCCACTTCTAGTACAATCTGTTTCTATTAGTTGTAGAGGATTGTAGTGGGACGTGATAATTGAAGCCTACAAACCTAACTACCAAAACAGGTTACTCGTGAATCACTTGTAATTTTCACATATGTACAAGTGATGGGTATCGCAATATTCTGCCATCAACCTTTCCATGTACTTTACAACATACAACAACTTACCTGAGGGAGGCAGCAAGCAAGCTCTCCAAGTAACCAGTTGGTAGTCGAAAGCAAATATGGAGAACTAGGACACAAGAAAAAAATTGGAAGTACTCGATTTTGAAGCAACGAGTACATGTACTCAAAACTTCTCCCTTTAAAGAACTGCAGCAACAAAATTTCAATCGTTATAGACACTTTGTCAAAACATTATTTATATATACCTGGTTTGAATTAGAAATAACATTAGCAGATGCTTACATCTTGGAGACCTCCATATGCCATCAAAACACCATAGTAACTGCTAGTTAGGACAATAAGCCAGACCAAAGTAGTTAGTGACAAATGAAATTAAGCCTTGCAAACAGCAGAAGCACTAATGAAGAGGAATTTCTTACAATAGAGCCTTAATAATGAGGGTAATTAGTTTTCATTCCAATTTAACTCACTCTTTCAAAATCTTTGATGATGACTCTTCTCCACCACAGGGTATGGGAAACTTTGATAGGAATGGTATTACTAATAACTCTCCGACAGAACCTTGGGACTCTTTTTTTTTATTTCTGTCACGTTTTTTGTGCTTAGAAGCAGCAGAAACAACAGGACCCTATAAAATATTCAAAAAAAATATATTATCAAAAGAAAAATAAGTTTAAAAAACAAACCTTTGTAAGACATGCAAACAATAATGTGAACGATCAGGACCGAATTGGGGGAGAAATGTTAAATACGAAACAAAGAACTCCCAGAAAGTTAAAAACAAAATTAAGAAATTGTTTCATAAAAACTGCACGGTAGACAAAAATAAAGAATCTGAAAAAAAGATGTGCAACAATAGAGCATAATCTGATTCATGAAAAAGACCTTCGACATTGCAATCAAGCCAAGCAAATTGATTGCTTCTCCTTACAGTAAAGAAATCCCCAGTCAACCCTGAAATGTCATCCTGCAGATAAAAATGATCAACTACTTGAAAATCGCATAATAAGAAATAAAAACATTAAAAAAAAGAAGTAAATCAACTAGCATACAAGGTCAGATGGCAGGTTCTTCCTCATGTACTCATCAGCATCCTCTTCCCACTCCGATGCATCCTTGAGAAAACAAAAACAGATGACAAACGATTAATAAAGGATTGTATAGAGTAATTCATTGTACATGTAGTTTAAATTAAGATTGAACTTCATGGAATCAAGATAGAGTAAGAGGCGATGTGTAGTATCACCTTATTATATTGCTCTCATCCATTAGAAGAGATGGCAAGGGTTCAAATACCACAGAGAAAAACATAGCAATAAGAACATAAGAGACCACTCAGTGGTACAACCGACGAGTTGCTCTTATCCTAAAGTTGATAATTAATTTCTTTATATAAAAAGAAGTGTGACAAAGTAAATACAGGTGAACAAAACATTTTGAAAGCCAGAAACAAAATGTACTTGATAATTACATATGTATAGCGTGTGTGGACGACCTAAAAAATGAACCGTGCACTCATTACGAGACAATCCTATATTAAAATTCATTGCATCAAAATGAAAACAATCATAAGAACTTGATTTTGTATTACAAGGCGATCATATATTTGAATTCCTTGTTAAATGCATGCAAACAATCTAAAAATAAAAATTTTCACAATTTCTTGCAAATATGACACTCGAAGTTCATGCAAAATAATGAAATCATGTACACACACTACAAGATAAAAATAAGAATTCAAACTCAATGCCTCAAAAAGTGTGCAAACATTTTTGAATGATTTAAATGCTTTATAAGAAAATCTCTAAGCACAATTTTAAATGTCTTGAAAAGCATACAAATCTCTCCAACCATGCAAAAATAGTAAATTTAAGACGTTGCCGCATGCTCCGACAAATGAGTTAATTGCTCACATAAAGTTTGAGAATTATGTGCAGGATAGAGACTAAATCAACTTAGTTAGCTCTTGGCCTGAGAAACGTGAGTGTGTTGAAAGGCTTATTATTATTTTGAGAATATATACATTCTCTTTTAAAGTTAAACTCAAATATATTAAGATTCAAACTCTCAAGCTAGGCCGCTTTGCCTACTTGTTAAGGTTATAAGTCTCACATGGCCAGTCCAATCCTCCTTCCTATAAGAACTAGAGTTGACAGGGCTGAGCTTTGATTAACCAGTCCAATCCTCTTTCATAATTTTCAAGAAACAAACTTCAAAAAAAAAAAAAACTTAGAGATTGATGCATGCGCACACTCCTGAGTGAGCCACTTTGCATATATGGCAGATTTGCAATCCCCATTAAACTAGCCTAATCCTTCTCCTCATAAAGACTAGAACTAATAATACTAGTTAAAAGTAAAATATTCACCCCCTTGAAGAGAAAACTCTATCTTTTTTTATATTTTATTGAGCCATCAAAATATTTTAATAAAAAAATTTCATATTTTAAATGCAAGCTCTTAACATCAAGCATAAAAGTACAATTACAAGTTCTAATCATAGACTTGATCTTCTGTGTTCGAAGTAAAGTTGAAAAGTTTGTAACATGATAAGTATTCAAATGAACTTAAACCACACACAGATCATAAAATCTATCATTTAAGAATGAAGATAGAGTTGACATAATCTGTAATATAATGAATAATGATTCTCTACAAACAAGCATGCAAAATTGATAAGATTTAAATAAATAAAATGAAACTAGTCAAATACATTGATGATGATCATATTAATTGAAAACGTCAACCAAAGGGATAACTATGACCAAAATTTGTAAAATACTAATGTTATATCATTTCAAAACCAAACACCTGAAATACAAATCGTATACATGATCCTCTGCAAGCAAATAAGTATAGTCGACGAAATCTAAAATGATAAAATAAAAGTATCCATACACCTCGATGATAACCGTGTTAAAAGTAAAGATCAACCAAAGGAGTTATCATCATCAAAACTTCCAAAATTCTAATGATGAATCATTTTAGATTTAAATTTGATTTAAATATGAAGCATCTAAGAAAAATTTAGTAGTTAAAGGGATTGTTCAAGTGAAATTTTATAATCTAAAATTTAAAGATAAATTCATTCACTCTCTGCAACCATTTGTCAATAACAATAATTTAATAAAATCATAGCTCGCAAGAAGCCAATGTCATATCAAACATATATGTATGTATGTATGTGTGTGTATAATGTGATGCAGGATAAGTAGCAGAAAAATGCAAATCAATAAAAAATATTAAAAAAAAGGAAAAGATACAAAAATAATGGATCCCCATGCTTTCACATTAACTCCTCAAAATATTATATGGTTGAATTGCAATATAAGAAAGCTCCAACACAAAGCCTACAAAAATATTTCATTGAGTTCATCATAGCATCCATGACCAATAATGAACATCCATACATAAATTAGTATATATAAAAAATACTAACCTAATTATGAATGAAATCCTCCATATTTTTATTATGTTTTGCACATGGAGAAAAGAGGCCAACAAGTGTGGGTTCCATGGCAAATTGAAAAAAGCGAATGGGAGCAAAGTCTACGAAATGCAACATTTACATGTTGGAGTTTTGTGATGGTGAGAGGGGGTGGATTTTGATGTCACATGAGAAAATGAAATACAAGAGCAGGACAAGCCGCAGCAAGTGTTTAGTACTATGGGAGAGAGATAACAGGCGTGAGCAATAATGCGAGTTTGAGAGTCCAAGAGTTGGAGATTGAGAACCGAGAGAAATAACTAATGAGATTAGGCAAGAGAAATAACCAAAGAGATTACTCTAGGAAAAGCAGGCATGCATAGTTGTGGAAGCATCATGGTTTCCATGGAATCCAAGTTTTTTTAACACTTTTGTAAACTCTTATCATCAACATTCCACTAAAGTCATCTTGATTATTCTAATATCAAATGACAACAATGGCTGCAAAAGAAGTACAACTAATTGTCACTTGCATTTGCACGTAAATTTGGACCTATTACTGGGTACCATAAAAAAAGTAGGGGTCTTAATTTCCAATACCCAACAATAAAATGACAACTTTGGTTGTGACTGTTTTAATCAAAATAAAGTTTATCATTATTAACTTAAAAATTTAAACCATTGAAAAAATGGAACAAATAGGCACTAATGATGAAAATAAATATTACATAATATAAAGAAGGTATGAAGCTGGCCGAAAAGGGAGAGAAGAGAACCCACTTTTTGATTGAATGCTATCGCAGGGAAGATTGCTGAATCCAAAAGAGAAGAAAATTGTGGTGATACCAATCTCCACCCCTGTAGAAATTAAGAGAAATACAAGATATAAGCATATATCATGAGAAAAGTCAAATTTTTCAACAAAAGGAGAGCATTGTTTGCTAGTTCAACAGAAAAAATAACATTATTAAGATTTCTCCCTCAAATAGAGTATCATTAATAGAATGACGCAAAAGATCGTCACATATGATACTTCTAATGAAACCGGCATATAAAATACTCAAAAGCAGAAATAGCTCCAGCAAGAATGGTAATCCAAGAAAAATGGGGGATTTTCATGAGCTTACAGGGCCAATTTAGTACATGTGAAATTACATCAAAAGCCAGAGAAACAATCCGCTCTGGTAAAGCCTCCAACATCTGCAAAACAATAAACGTCTAATAGCCATACAAAAAGGAAAAGCGCATTGGAAAGCGTAGAAGTTATAAAATCTTGACATAAAAAAGCGTGTTTATTTTATTGAGGAAGTCATCAAGAAGACCCATGTGGTGATTATGCCTGCAAAATGATATTATAGTCCCTCTAGATGAAGCGATGATGCATGCAGCAAAGAAAAAAAGAAACTTTAAAACCCAAAAACTTACTAAACATGAATCAATATTGAAAATTCAGGGTGAAGAGTTCAAAAAACATGGAAAACTCATTAAAAGTTGAAGACAAGAAGAAAAACAACAATTTTACTGTTTGTATGATAGATGGGATTTATTAATAGTAGGCAGTTTTAAAATCTGGCTAGCATCTCAGCAGCTCCAAGACAGAATTTGACAAATATTAGGCCAAAAAGTTTTACCCAAACACAATAAAACTGAAACACCAAGGACTATACATAATCGTGTAACCCTGCAGAGCATACTTATCTCTACTAACGGGAATTGCTCATCGTTTCAGCCATCAAAGGAATCAATCAATTACAAATAAACAATAAAAAAATAAATAATATATAATTTACAAATAAAACAAGTGGTAGATTTAAATAAATTTTAAATTTTAAATGCATGAAAGTAGTGCCTTCTTGATATTTAGTATTTTTGTTATTTTAAAAAAGTTGTCTCATTTTTTTATTAAATATTTCAAATAGAATTTTTACAGTTTTTTAAAGCATGTCAAGCTATTCCAATCCTTTTTAAGGAGATCCAAATCTCAAGCAAACAAATAATCAAATGGTCAACAGAGTAGAATAAACAATATCTAATCAAATAATTTAAACCAATACTCAAAATTGTCATGACATAGAGCCACAAAAATCAATTTTGCATCCAACATAAAATGAAATCGTTGGGAGTTGATCATCATCATCATCATGAGGCTTTGCAGGAAAAGGTACGATAACATGAAGCATAGTGTGGTGATGTTTTGTCGGAATGAATATGGGGACAAGATTTCAGAGTTTGAAGCTAAATTGTTAAAGAAGATGGCAGAAACTCGAGTATAAAATGAGGAAGGGAGAGGCAGATATTCCAAATGGATTGCAGATCAATGACTGGTTCGCAAAAAAAAAAACAAAAGAATTTTTCTAGAGTTTGGAAGATTATAAAGTGCATATGGGGAATATGTTAGATTAATCGTGGCCATCAGATTTGAACCCAGTGGTCCAACTAGTATATTTCATGGAACTATAAATATCCATATCATAGTAAGTCAACTTAGATCTAATATCTAACTTGAACGAATCTAGTTAGATGTTATGTCTAGCACATTGATCAGAGGGTGTATTCAATTATAAATTCGATCAAAAACAAGAGAAATTACATAACTTTAAAATTCACCCGCTCCCCGCCCACAAGCTTCCTTTTACTATAGGATAAGATAAGAAGGATGACTCTTGATGAAGACAAAATAATTTTATTTTTGAAGACTAACCTACATCTAAAATTTAGCTTAAATAATCTCCTTAATATTGTGCTCTCCTGCAAACAAAATAAGCAATTAACTATAGGAATTTCACCCATAAAAAGTCTCAACCCTATATCTAAATAAACTCTTACACAAAATCAGAGAAATATGATTACAATTAAGTCTAATTTACCTCATAGAAAATGAATTCCCGAGTTTAAAGAGAAGTCTGTCTTTTCTGAGCTATCAGAAATTCAGATATCAGCAATTACCCACAATTAAATGCAATCTGAGTGGTTAAATTATCTTTTTTTTTTCCTAACAAAGAAGAGAAAGGTAAATGGTTGACATTAAGTTGACAAGCAATAACAAAATTTATGCCAAAATTGTTTAAACAAAATAATAAAGGAATTTTGGCAGTAGAGCATCCATTGATGACAAGGTATTGAAAAATATATATGATAATTTGGGCATGTATGATCAAGGGATTAATAAATAGAATGGATAGATAAAATTAGTACTAAAAGATACGCATAAAAAATAGAGAAAATGAAATTTGGATAAACTTTGTGCAAAATAATTCACACATCATCGAAGTTTAAAACTCATAAAATAAGTCTCACATAGTAAAATAAGGCTAATAATAATCATAATGATGGTGATGTTTGTTGTTATGATGATTGGCCCATGAGCAAACAAGTTCAATCATTTGAACTGCAACCAATCCTATGAACAAATCAATCATCTCTAAGTTCAACAATCATAGAAAAAATCCAAGGTCTTCCCTAGACACTAAACTTAAACTCATAATGGTATTATCGATTCAGAAAGTTTATGGTTCCAAAAGAGACCAAAACTATGAAATGTAGCATATGCCACTTGATATTTTAGGGGAGAATATTAGTTTCTTATAAGACTTAGGCAGCATTTGGGGTGGTGTTCTTTCTGCAGTGAGATTTGAACTACACCATCAGTGTCTCTTGAGAAACTGCATTTTGGCTATATTTTAAACATTTTGTGATGAAAAAATTGTATTTTTCAACTTCACATGATAAAGTGAGGTGGATGCCAAAAAATTGTGGTCTGAATTTAAAAAAAAAAAAAATTATAATATCCATCTCAATAGCTTCTACAACAACTCCACCATTATATTTTCATACTCACTACCCCAAAAGAGCCTTACTTTTAACAAATAACTAAGAGAAAAATCATATGCTGAATATGCACTTTAATTTTAATATTTTCTAACAAAAGCATCTTTTAAACACCCAATCTTAAATTTGCAACTATTTTCCTATATTAACTTTTGCTCATATAATTTTCTAGTTTAGTAGGGAACCAGGTTAACTTTATTTTATTGTAGTGAAATTTACATAAATAGCACACAATTCTTATGCATTTTCATATGTAATACCTAAATTTTGATATTTATAAATATATAACACATTTCCTATACATGAAAAGGTGAATTTTACTTTAAAAAAATTAATAATTGTGCTATATTTGATGTAATATTAAAATTTTGGGTGTTATTTATGTAGATATGAAAATTTAAATATTAGATATGTAAATATATAAGAATTGTGTGATATATATGTAAATTTTCCTTTATTTTATTTATTTATTGATAAAATATTTCATAGATTAATTTTTACTTTAACATTTTCACAATTATCTTGGTCGTTCCCTTCATTTTCAATACTTTTAAACTTTTCTTATTATTTTAACTTCAAAGTACTTCGTAACAATGATACATTGTTTTGATTTTCAGAGGAATTCATATTACCACGCAAAAGATTAACAGAGAAATAAATAAATATGGAATTAGATACAATCTATTGCTGGCAAAAAACATGTTTTGAATGTAGATTGTCATGAATCATCTATTAATAAATAAATTGGCATGAACTTACGCTAATATTAGCATTCTGCTTGACTATTTTGATGGCACATTTTATGATATTTGGCATCAACCTGACAATAGAGAGTGTATAAAAACATTTCTAATGAACATCTAAATTGTAAATTAAAGAACTTTTCTTATGAGAAAAATGCGTACTTGTCAAAATGCTTTCGATGGCGAGTAACTAAAGCACAAAATATGATCAGAATTCTCTTCATGATCTTCAACCGCAACAAGTGTCCATCTCCACAAAAACCACTGCCTAAGCTCAACGAATCCAGTATCCGAAAACAGTCATTACAAAAAGTTGGCAGAACACATCTCAATGCAGATGGCATATATGACCTCACCTATAAAACTAATTAATGATAAATTTTCAAAAAATAATAAAACAGACATGTTATTCAAATTTTTAAAAGCAGAACAAAAGCAAGCAGATGCAGTTTCAATTTGTCATTCCGCTAAGGAATGTGAAAGAAAAAAACAAGTGAATCTTAACAATGTCATATGTTTGCAACAAATTTGAAACAACTAATGATACATACATGATGCAAGAAGAACACATTTCTCGAAACAATCTATTAGAACAAAGTCAAATTGAAAAACGTAAAAAAAAGATACTTCTAAGATTGTTAAGTCAATCAATCAAGGCTCAGTACGTATTTATTGCACTCATACAGTGATAACCACCGAAAATATTCTAGTTGTACATATCCTGTGCTACTAAATCATTGAGCAAAGGAACAACCATCTAAAAATCAAGTACAGCTCTAAGCCACAAAAACACAGACACAAGACGAGATCTGTAACACAATGAGATAAAGATTCATGGTTTTATAAACATCGAATAACCAGGATTGGAATGAGGCCGGTAAAAAGCTAGCTATATATTACTACATAAATAAATATGCACTCACATTCAGACATGCATTTGAAAAATACCTTTTTGGAACCATAAATCTATGTGCACATGTGCACTTGCTAAAAATAACTAATGCAACAAACAAACAGTAATAAAAATAACTTAGATGTATCTCAAAGTATATAAACTATATTCTAGTTCTGTCTTCCATTCAGGTGCATTCAATACCTTGAGTTGAGAAGAGCAATGTGATATCCAATTAATATCCAATTAGCTTATTTCCTAATTTCCTAATTAATTTTGTCGTTACTGTAGCAAACCCACTTTACTTTGCATGCAGCGGCCAGATAAGGATTTAGCGCGTGTATGGTTGGATCTCTCCCACGGCTTCCTTATTTCATTTCCTCTGAGCCACAGCGGTAATTCCCTCCTTTCTTTTCCTCTCCGCTTCACTAGGATCGTCGCCCCCCTTGCCTTCATCGTCGGCCGACAAGGAGTGCCGCCTCATTGGCCTTGACATTCTCTTTCAGTTCGAAACCAGCGTTAACTTCGGCCTCATGTGACTAGCGACTCAAGTGGAATCCCAGCCACTTTGGACCCTCGCTCGCCGTCTTAAGCTTGGACGTCCAGTAAGTCTTGCTGGGTTGGAAATCTATGAACCGTCGGCTCGGCTAGGATTTCTGTTCCCCGATCGACGGGAATTTTATAAGTTCTTGAATTCTTTCACTTTCTTTCTGACCCTTGGTGTTGAAATCGTGATTGAGTTCAATCTGTTTTATAGGTGAGTTCAAATTATTATTAAAATGGGGGTTTAGGTTGGCATTTTGTTAATTTTAGTTTGTTAATTTAATGTAATTAATATCGTTAGTAGATTACTTCGTCTCAAATTATTTGAAAACATATGAGGAGATATCAATTTGTAAGATTACGGTTTAAGGCTGGAGATCTGGTGTTAATTATGAGTTTCATTTAAGTTTTGTATTAGAAGTATTTAGAAGAGTTATTTCATTATAGGTTGTGTACTCGAGTTGGAATCGAGGAGCACACTTGGTATAGGCAGGTGAGACAATTGTAATTTAAATTCGGTTTACATGTCACATGAATCATTGTTTACTAGATTTTTATAAATTGTATGAATGGCAATGTAGATATTATCTGTCGTATTGTATGTCATTCTGCTCGATAATTATAAGCGGTTAAATATGATTTGTTGGGCGTAGAATAAACATATTTGTAAATGTGATAATGTGATAAGCGAAATGTCGAAAATTGTGATAGGAAGGTATATTATAGAAATATCTTGAGCAGTGAAAAGTTTTGACAGATGAGTGGGGATCTTAGTATCCGACGACATTTGAGGTTGGGGTTAGTGTCCATTAGTGTCGAGGGCTGATGGTAAGTAGTATGGTTCGGACTGCGCTACCTTGAAAGGACGAGGGTGGACCTTTTGTTATGAAGTCATCTGATTATAAATGGCATTTAAGAAAATGATTTGATATAGAACGAAATGACTTTCATTAAATAACCTGCTCATGTGACATATCTGATCTGAATCTATTGTTCGATTATATTGTTACATTCTGCGGCATTGTTTCGGTTTTACTCTTCGCAATTTAAATATACATGCACGATTGTTCTCTTGTCTTGTTCGAACTTCTTTAGCGTTCTTGTTCGAAAACTTTAGCTTATGATCTTCTGGTTGATAATTTAGGAAAAGGCGAGGTGGGTAGAAATAGTCCATTTTGTTATTTGATTTGGGGTGTAAGTTTTGAAAGATTAAAACTTTTGGGTATGTCTGAAATTTTATCGATGTCTTTAGTTCTTCTGTATTTATTCTGTTAAAGATTTGCTTGTGATATGAATTAATTAGTATATGAATTGTAAATATTTGTGATGATTTGATTAGATACATTTTCTTTTCGTTTGTGATAGCGAGGTTGGAGCGTGTTGGTGAAATCAGTGTGTCAATTAAATCTGTCATTACGGATTGACCTGCAGAAGAAGAATGGTAGGTGTCAGGGTGTAAGAAAGTGTATCGAGCATAAAGTTGATAAAGCAAAAGATTGATGAGCGATAGTAATGGAAGCATGATTTGGATTTAGAATAAGTGTTGAATTGATGTCTGAGTATAGGGCGATTAATTTTGGTTAGGAATCCATATATTCTTAATGCATGTATGATATTTATTAATTTACGAAAAAAATGCAGAAAAGATTAGATGGTGGATTCTCGGACTAAATCACGATCTCTTGGAGATAATTACAGTGAAATACTGACTAGAAGCAGTGGTGAAGGTAGATCGATGAATTGAGTAGTTCGTTGATTTCAGGTTGTTGATAAAAGCATCATGGAAAAATCTGCGTGAGCAGATCGAGTTTGGTTGAAGTGGATCAACATTTGAGGATATTTCAACGTTCAAACCAGCATTGAGGAGCAATGATCTATAGTGGCGGAAGATTGGTCTTAAAATTGGAAAAATTTTGGATGTGATGATTTCTTGCCAACAGAAGAGTAGTCTTTACTTTTTGTATTAGAAAGGGAAGCGAGAAAAGGTGGTGGAGACATGGAAAGATTTGAAATGATACATTACTCATCAAATGGGATGAGTTTGTCAAAATATTCAGATTGGTTTATTCCTCCATGATCGGACTTACTTTCTGAATAAATTTTTCAATCTAACTCAGGATCAACTATAATCAATATAAAGCGAGTTCACTTCTCTTTTTAGATATCATTATATCGGTCTGCGGGAAGAGAAATGTCATGGATTCTTGAGCCATGGATCGATTAAGGTTGCTTAGCAATTTGATATCGTGAGTTCTCGGTGTTAGTTGAAATTTAGGAATTGAAAATGAGTTGAATTTTTCCAAGCAACGGTGGGATTCTGAGGAGCAACATAAAAACTTTGAAAGAATCAGATTTCTAGCAAGAAATTTAAGTTTGATGACAGACGAAATAAATTAGTTGAGAAACCTTTTATGATAAGTGTGGAAGCGACATTTTGGTCAATGTCATTTGGATCGAAATATTCTGAGATGTGGTGATTGGACGTCGTGCAACTTGCCATTGGAGAAGAAGAAGGATATAAAATCATACAATTATCGGGGACAAGAAAATTTTGGAAGCAGGGTAACACACAATTTTTTGGGAAACCTTCAATTGAAACTTGAGCGAAAAACCAACCCTCAGGTTAAAGCGAGTTTTCTTTATCACTCATGAAGCGAAGGAATCAAATGAAGTGGTGTCGGGTATCTTAAAATTTGGATCATTTGGGTTGATTACATTTGATTCAGTGCTTCGTTCGTTCATTTCGATTCCTTTTTAGGTTCTGGGTTGATCTATTTATTTTAGTATTGTAATGCTTCGGTGATAGTTTGAATCTGAAATAGGAAATGTTGTTGACATTAACATTCAAGATAAACACTTTCCTGACTAATTATCTTACAATCGACATTTTGGCGTTATCTTAGGTATGGATTGGTTGATCAAATATTTTGCAACAATTGAATCTTTGGAAGAGGAGAGTGAAATTTTGCATGCAGTGAAAAATCATTTTATTTTTTCTTGTGATAAGAATGGCGTGTCTTCTGATTAGTGCGGTAGTTGAGTAAATATTTAGAAGCGGTGAAATTGTATTTAAATTAGATGTGTTAAATAAGGAGGTGTTTGGCGAAAAACATTCAGTTGTTTGAATTTCGATGTGTTTAGGAGGAATTACAGGGTTGCCACCAACGAGTAGAGTTTGGGATTGATGTACGCATACACTTACATAAATCTCCTTACAGAATGACTCACAGAGGAGGGAAGTGTCTTGCGATTGGTGAAAGGATTTATTGATGACTTAGTGGAGTGCGCGTTGTTAAGAAAAGGATGGGTATCATTGTGTGTTGATTAGAGTTAAATAAAGTGACATGATCAAAAATAAGTATCCATTAAGAGGATTGATGATTTATTTGATCATTGGAGGAAGTTTATATTTTGAGTGATCGAGATCGGATATCATCAGTTAGAGTTAAAGATATTGATATTTTAAAAGCGACTTTTGGAACGTATGGTATGAATTCTTGTTATCATTTGGTTTAGCAATACTCCTGCGTCTTTATGGATTTAATGAATCGTGTTTTCAAGCCTTGGTGGATTTTGTTATGTCTTTATTGATGATATTACGATTTATTCTAAAGCGATGAAGAAACGTCTGAATCATCGAGATTGTTTTAGAATTGTTAAAAAATCGATTATATGCAATTTTCAAAATGTGAATTTTGGATGCATAGCGTTCATTTAGTCACATTATAAGTGGCGAAGGAGTTTTGTTGATCTCAAAAGTAAAAGCGATTTTAGAATGGTCGCACGAAAGAATTCTGAAGTTAGTTTTAGCTTATGTTATTCTGAAGTTTGTCGAGATTTTCTCGTATTGCAATCTATCTAATTTATTGAAAGGATGTCAATTCAATGACGGTGAATGTGGAGTTTTAATTGAAAAAGCGTTTGACACTTGGTTTTATTTATTCCATCGAGGGGCGAGAGATTCAATATTTAGTGATCATCTTTAAAGGTTTGGTTGTGTTGTATCTGAGCAGAAAGAGTATCTTATCTTGAGCAATTAAAACGAAAAGAAATTATCGTGATCTAGAGTTAGCATGGTTTTGCTCTTAAAATTTGGAGACATTACTTGTATGGGTGAAATGTGAAATTTTTTCGATCGTGAGTCTTAAATATATCTTTCTGAAAAGAATTGAATCAAGACGAAGATGGCTTGAGTTTATTAAAGATTATGATTTAGATATTGATGTATTGAAAGCCAATGTGGTGACGTCATTAAGCAGTAAATCCGTGGAAATGCAGGTTGGATTATTCAAAGTCGAGTTGATCAATTAGAGCTCTGGTAGAAGTTAGAAAATTCAATGATCTTGGGCATTTATCTCGATTGATCGTCAATCTTTATTTGATAGAATCAAAGTTGAAACTAGATCGTGGATATCGAAATTCATTGAACAAATCAATTAGTGAAGCGAGATCTTATAGATCACGAGAGGGTGTTATTGGAAGAATTGATTATAGATGCCGTGATCGAGTTGAGACATGAAATTTTATAGGAGGCTCGGGATATCTTATTCATCAGGGTAGTTCAAAATGTATAAAGATTTAAAAGCATTTTAGTGGTGATGAAGAAAGACATATTTGAATATATACAAAATGTCAGCTTATCATTGTTAAAGGCGAGCGTAGTTGGATTATTACGGTCATTACATCGAGTGGAAGTGGGAAGAAATTGCAATGGATTTTGTTATGGGATTTCAAATCAGGCAAGGTCGTGATAGTATCACAGGTTGTTGTGGATAGATTGAAAATCATTTCTTACTGAAACAGAGCATTGATTGATAAATTGTCAGATTATATGTTAAAGAAATTGTAAAACTTGTGTAAAAAATGTCGTCTACGGCGATGGTAGATTTACTTCAGATTATGAAAAGAATTGAGAGAGGCTTGAGCGCGCGATTACAAGTGACTTTTCATCCCATGATGGAATGATCGAAGAACAATTCTCTAAAATTTGAGGTATGTTTTAGATTTTGGAGGTAAAGATCATATTCACATGATCGAGTTTCGATAATAATGTCAATGTATTGAATATATAAAATATTAGAACTCCATTGAGTTGGTGAAGTGGGAGAAAAAAAACGCATTGTAAAGTTGGTTGATATTCGAGAAAATCAGATATCGAATAGGATTTCGGATGTCAGAAGTATTCTTAAAACATAGGTTGTAGAATTTGTATTCTTGAAAGAAACTATGAAAGAATTAGTAGATTTGGTCAGGAGGTAAATTGATACATCCTTTTGAAATCATTGAAAGGATTGATATAGCTTACAGAACTGCTTTACAATGCGCATTATGACGTCTTTCATTTGATGTTAAGAAAATGGATCATGATCTGAGCGAAGATTATATACAAAGTTTGAAATCTAGACTTGACTTATGCATTGGAGCGGAAAAGATTTTGGAATTTGATGTGAAGAGATTCTGAAATAGAATTTCTATGTTAAAATTAAATGGAAATGGAATTAAGAATACTTGGGAGGATGAACAAGAGATGAAGTTTCCTTCTGTTTTGATTGAAGAAATTTCGAGGAAATTTTTTTTTAAGAAAGGTAATATCAATTAAATTTATCTTTAATTTTGTTTAAATTAACGTTCTTGTAGATCACTTTGCATGCACGGCGGGATTAAAAGCAGCGTGTATGGCGGATCGATCGAAGGTAATTTTATTTCCTTCCATTTGATTTTATTCATTCCGTCCGTCGTTCTTTTCCTTTCCATTCCGACGGCTCGGCCTTTCCGCTCTCTCGTTCCCCGACCGGTTGGCGGCTCGGCTCGCGTCTTCCGCTGAATCGGCGTCCTTCGCCAGCTCGCTCATCGGCGAAACGCCATGTCCGTCCGTGGTAAACGCCGGTTGAAATCCATGGCCTTCGGTTTGGAAATTCCGTGAACCGACGGCTCGTTACCGTCGGCTCATTTAGAATTCATTCTGTCCGTCGGAAACTTAAGGAAGTTTTGTAAGTTCTAATTTCTTTCCTATCCTTTTCTTTCAGTGGCCTTCGATGTTGAGTCGTGATTGGGGAGTTTAATTTTCTGTTAGGTGGGTTGTGAATTATATTAATGTAGTAAAGGAGTTTAAATTGACATTTTTGCTAATTTTAGTTTGTTAATTTAAGCAGGTAATTAATAGTGACGTTAGGAGATTTCTTTGGAGATTACTTTGGAGTCGTCCAGGTGTTTTGAAAACATGAGGAGAGATCAATTTGGTAAGATTGGTGTTAATTATGTTTTGTTTATGAGTTGTATGTTATAGAAGTCTTTAGAAGAGTTATTTGTTATAGGTTGTGTACTCGAGGAGGAATCGAGTGCAGCGTCGCGTACCGAGGTGAGACATTAATGTAAATTGATTATCACATGTATCATTTGCTTTAGTATAAATTATGAAATGAATTTACGTATATTGAATGTAAATCTGAAATCTTTATTATTTGGCCTGCATGATCTTGATTCTGATGATTATAAACATTTATTGTATAATTTCATTGGGCGTATAGAAATGTTTTAATACGTGTTGTAAAGCGGTAATAAGCATGTAAAGAAAATTGTGATAGGAAGAGTATGTTAGAAATGCGAGATAAGCAAAGTTACGAGATGAGCGTGATTAGGGGATCTTAGTATCACGACTCACATTGAGGTTGGTTAGGCGTCGGGTGTCGGTATTGGTATGTAGAGTATGGTTACCGCCTTTTCTGCAACTTTTAGGCGACGGGTGTGGCAACTTATGAATGAAAGTCAACATCTGATTATAAATGGCATTTAGAAAATGATTTGATATAGAGCGGGAAATGAAAATCACGCTTGCGTTGATTGATCATATGAACTGACGTATTATTGATTATATTATTTACGTTCTGGCCTTTCTGACGTATTGTTTAATTACATGTTCATTCTTGCGCTGATTCTACAGTTTTTAAATTTATATCATGCGATTGTTTCTCTTGTATGCTTGAAACTTGTTTTAGCGTTCTTGTCTTTAAAACTTTTCATGATCTTCTGGATTGAAAATTCGGAAAAGGCAATTTGGGTAGAAAGTAGTCATTTTGTTGAATTATAGTTTTGGGAAGCTTAAAGACTTTTTTTTAGATGCGTCTGAAATTAAATATCTTTAGTTCTTTGTATTTATTCTATTTAAAGATTTCATCTTAGGTATTTGTGATATGAATTAAGTTAAGTAGTATATGAATTTATGTTTAGTGATGATTTGATTAGATCACTTTCTTTTGGTTCGTAGCAGTTGGAGCGTGTTGGTGGAATCTGTGTCCGTCAATCGTCTGTCTGATCAACATTTATTGACGTAAAGGGGTCATCAGGGTGTGAAAAGTGTATCGAGCGAGAATAAGGTTGAAACGAAAAAAGAAGATTGATAGCATAGTAATGCATGATTTGGATTTAGGGATAAGTGTTGAATTGATCAATCTGAGTATAGGGCGTTAATTTTGGGTTAGGAATCCATATGTTCTTAATTTCATGCATGTATGATATTTAATAAATATGTATCATATAAATACTTTATAATTTGATTAATTTGAAGAAATGGAAAGGTTAGAGGGTGATCTACAGGAAATCAGACCACGAGCTACTGGCGAAGATAATTAACGAGTGAAATACAACTAAGCAGTGGTGAAGGTAGATCGATGAATTACGAGGGTAGTTGATTGATTTCGGTTGTTGATAGTAGCATATGGAAAAATCTGCGGGCTGGCGAGTCAGTATGGTTGAAGTGGACCGCATTTGAGAGATCTTTCAAGCGTTAAACCACCCATTGAGAGGGAGAGTGATCCTATAGTGGCGGAAGATTGGCTGCTTAAAATTGGAAAAAGTTTTGGATGGGATGATTTCTTGAGAGTAGTATTTCTTTGTATTAGAAGGGGAGGCGAAAAGGTGGTGGAGCTCAGCGTGGAAAGATTTGAAATGATACCCATTACTGGATCAAATGGGATGAGTTTGTCAAAGTATTAATTGGTTTATTCCATGGGCTTTCTGAGACAAATTTTTTAATCTAACTCGAGGCTCAACGATAATCTGATATGAAGCGAGTTAACTTCTCTTTAGATATGCTCCACATTATATCGATCTGCAGGAAGAGAAATGTCATGATTCTGCGTATGAGATCGATTAAGATTAATTAGCATTTGATATCGGTGAGTTCTCGGTGTTAGTTGAAAATTTAGAAGAAAATGAGTTGAATTTTCCAAAGCTGGGATTAATGAGAACTTTGAAAGAAGGCATTTCAATGAAGAAACTTAAGTTTGATGATGAAACAAATTCGATTGGAGAAACCATTTGTGATAAGTGTGGAAAAGACATTTTTAATTGATGTATTGGATCGGGGAGATCTTCTGAGATGTCGGTTGGATATCGTGTCTTAACTGCGATGGAGAAGAAGGACATAAAATCATCTGATCAGACGGGGAATTAAAGAAAATTTTGAAGCCAGGGAAGCCAGTAACACACAATTTTTGGGAAACCTTCAATTGAAAAGGAGAAAGCGAAAACCAATAAAAGCGAGTTTTTCTTTATCACTCCATGAAAGCAAAGGAATCAAATGAAGTGGTATCGGTATCTTAAAATTTGGATCATTTGGGTTGATTCTGTTTGATTCGCTTATTCGTTGATTCCTTCGAGGTTTACGGTTGATCTTATTTATGCACTGTATTTAGGTGGTATGCCTTCGGTGATAGTTTGAATCTGAAATAGAAATGTGTTGTTGACATTAACATTCAAGATAAACATTTTCTGAGTATTATCTTACCGTCGATATTTTGGCGTTATCTTAGGTATGGATTGGTTAAATATTTTGCACAATTGAATCTTTGGAAGAGAGTGAAATTTTGCATGCACAGTGAAAAATCATTTTATTTTTTCTTGTGATAAGAATGTGCTTTTGATTAGTGCGGTGAAGTTGAGTAAATATTTAAAGCGGTGAAATTTATTAGATTAGATGTTAAATAAGGAGGTGGTTGAGGCGAAAAACATTCATTGTTTGAATTTCGATGTGTTTCGGAGGAATTACGGTTGCCACGAGAAGTAGAGTTTGGGATTGATGTCTGCAGTACAACTTACATCATAATCTCGCTACGGATGGCTCACAAGAATTACGATTGAAGTGCAATTCGATTAAGACAAAGGATTTATTATTGGCACTCAGTGGAGTGCGGTATTATTTGTTAAGAAAAGGATGGATTACATCGATTGTGTGTTGATTACTGAGGAGTTAAATAAAGTGACAATCAAAATAGATATCACAGAGATTGATGATTTATTTGATCTGGAGGAAGCGTATTTTAAATTGATTTGAGATGGATATCATCGAGGTTAGAGTTAAAGATATTGATATTTTAAAAGCATTTTGGAACAGGGTATGGGCATTATGAATTCTTTATATTTGGTTTAACTAATACTCCTGCGATCTTTATGGATTTAATGAATCGTGTTTTAAGCTTGGTGAGTTTGTTATCATCTTTATTGATGATATTGATTTAAAGCGATGAAGAACATGAAATCATCGAGGATTGTTTTTTAATTGTTCAAAATCGATTATATCAAATTTTTGAAATGTGAATTTTGGATGCATAGCGTTGCATTTAGGTCACATTATAAGTGGCGAAGGAGTTTTGTTGATCGCCAAAAGTAAAAGCAATTTTAGAATGATCACCAAAGAATATTACAGTTCGTGATTTAGCTTGAGGTTACTGAAGTTTGTCGAGATTTTCTCGTATTGCAATGCATATCAATTTATTGAAAGGATGTATTAATGGATGAATGTGGCGAGTTTTCAATTGAAAAAAGCGTTGACCATTGATTTAGCTATTTCCAGGGGAGATTCCAAATATTTAGTGATCATCTTTAAAGGTTTGGGTTGTGTCTTAATGCGAAAAGAAATTCTTATCTTGAGCAATTAAAAGCACGAAAGTTATCCGTGCATGATCTAGAGTTAGCTGTGGTTTTCTCTTAAAATTTGGAGGCATTACTGTATGGAGTGAAATGTGAAATTTTTTGATCATTGAGTCTTAAATATATCTTTCTGAAAATTGAATCAAGAGAAGATGGCTTGAGTTTATTAAAGATTATGATTTAGATATTGTATTGTCGGCTAATGTTGTGGCGATGCATTAAGCGTAAATCCATGGAAATGAGGTTATTATTCTGAAAGTCGAGTTGATCGAGAATTAGAAAATTTCTGGAAGTTAGAAAATTCGGTGATCTTGGCATTTATCTCGATTGTCTGATCTTTATTTGTGAGTCAATGCAAACTAGATCGTGGATATCGAAATTCATTGAACAAATCAGATTAGTGAGTACTTATAGATCACGAGAGGGTGTTATTGGAAGAATTACGATTATGGATGCACAGTGATGCGGAGTTGAGACATGAAATTTTCTGAGGAGGCTCATCAGCGGGATATCTTATTCATCAGGTAGTTTGTATAAAGATTTAAAAGCGTTTGGTGGTGTATGAAGAAAGACATACGAATATGTCAAATGTCAATTATCGGTGTTAAAGGCGAGCATCAAAGCCGGTGGATTATTTACATTACATCTAGTGGAAGTGGGAAGAAATTGCGATGGATTTTGTTATGGGATTTCTGATCTGGCGAGTGATAGTATCGGGTTGTTGTGGATAGATTGACAAGTCGACTCATTTCTTTTGTAAACGAGCAATTGATTGATAAATTGTCAGATTATATGTTAAAGAAATTGTAAAACTTCATGGTGTAAAAGTAATCGTCTCGAGAGATGGTAGATTCTTAGATTATGAAAAGAATTGAGAGAGGCTTGCGCTTATACTTAAATCGACTTTTCATCCAGATTGATGGACAATCAGAAAACAATTAGTCACAGAAGATTTGTTGAGGTATGTGTTTTAGATTTTGGAGGTATTTGGGAAGATCATATTCATGATCGAGTTTTCTAATAATAAACACCATTGAGTATTGATCATATGAAGCATTATATGGTGAAAGTGTAGAACTCCATTGAGTTGGGTGAAGTGGGAGAAAAAAACAGCTATTAGGTCGGGTTGGTTGATCAATTCTTATCAGATTAATCAAAGATAGATTAAAACTTCGGATGTCGGGAAGTATTACGACTTAAAACAGTAGAATTTCAAGTTGGAGAATTTGTATTCTTGAAAGTCAAACTATGAAAAGGAATTTGGTCGCGGAGGTAAATTGAGCCTGGTAAGGACTTTTGAAAAGAAAGGATTGTGATATAGACTGCCTTTGAATGGACTTAGCGGACATTCATGATGTCTTTCACATTTGATGTTAAGAAAATGGATCAGATCTGAGCGAGAAGATTCATATCTAGTTTGAAATCAAGATTTGACTTATCATTGGAGCAGGAAAAGATTTTGGAATTTGATGTGAAGAGATTGAAATAGACAAATTTCTATGTTAAAATTAAATGGAAGCAGACGTCAAAGCTACTTGGGAGGATGGTGAGATGAAGCGTTTCCTTCTGTTTGAATGATTGAGAAGAAATTCGAGGAGAAATTTTTTTTTTAAGAAAGGAAATTGTAATATCAATTAAATTTATGCTTAATTTTGTTTAAATTAATCTTGTTCTTTGGCATGTAATCCACTTTACTTGCGTCTGCGGGATTAAAGCGGCGTGTATGGTTGGATCGATCGAAGGTAATTTTATTTCCTTCCAGCCGTGACTATTTCATTTCAGATCCATGCGAGTTCTTCTCCTCCTTTCCCTTCCACCGACGGTGTCGATGATTTCGCTCGTTCCACCGACCCGGCCCGGCCGGTAACCGTGACCAGCTTTGGCGTCCCTTCCCCGACATGTCGACAAGGCGTCGCCTCCATGGCGCCATGCGTGCTCGACGGAATCGGCGTCGACTTCCTTCATTTCTTCATGTCGGAAAAGCCCGCGTCAGGTGAGGTAAAACGGGTTGGAAATCAGGAGCTTCGGTTTGGGAAATTAGTGAGCCGTCGGCTCGGCTAGTGAAGATCGGGGAATTCATTCACGGTCGGAAACTTAGAAGTTTGTAAGTTGCAATTTCTTTCACTTATGGCATTTGGCGGAGATGGGTTGTAGAATGCGTAGATAATTTTAGTTTGTTAATTTAAGCGGTAATAGTGTTAGGATTGAGATTCTTTGTCATTATAGAGATATTTATGAATTGGTGTTAATTATATTTATAAATGTATGTTATAGAAGTGAAGAGTTATTTATAGGTTGTATTCGAATCGAATACCTTGTAGCACAAACAGTGAGACATAAATGTAAATTGTTTTATCTTATGTATGTCAATGTTTCTCTTTTATAAATTGTATGAATCGTAGATTTGTCGTATTGAATGTAAATAAATCTTTATTATTTGGCCTGCGTAGATTCGATTCTGATGATTATAAGCGGGTATTTCATATCATTGGCGTATAGAAATGTTTTAATACGTGTTGTAAATAAGCGATAATGTGATAAGCGAGGAAATGTCGGAAAATTTGTGATAGGAAAGGTATATTCAGAATCTTGAGATAAAGAAAATTGACGAGATGGCCGTGATTAGGGGATCTTAGTATCCCCGGCATTTGAGGTTGTCGTTAAATTTGTCCATTTGTCATTAGGTATGTAGAATATGGTTCCTGCGCTACACTTTGGGCGGTAGTGACGACTATATGAATGAAAGTCAAAGCGCATCTGATTATAAATGATTTAGAAAATGATTTGATATAGAGCTGGAGAAATCATTGTTCGCCGTTGATTAATCTGATATGACTACGGTATATTATTATTATATTGTTATTCTGGCCTTTCTGACGTATTGTTCGATTCTGTTACATTCTGATGCAGTTCCTGATTTGACTTTTAAATTTACATATCTGCGCGATTGTTTTATCTGATCTTGAGAACTGTTTTAGCGTTCTTGTTAAAACTTTAGGCTTATGATCTTCTGGATTGAAAATTCGGAAAAAAATTTGGGTAGAAAATAGTCGTTTTGTTGAATTGTATATTTTTTAAACTTAAAGCTTTGTGCGTCTACAAATTAAATGTATTTAGTTCTTTCAGTATTTATTCTCTTAAAGATTTAAATCTTAGGTATTTGTGATATGAATTAAGTTAAGTAGTATATGAATTGAATTGTTTAGTGATGATTTGATTAGATCTGGCCTTTCCGTTCGTGAGCAGGTTGGAGCGTGTTGGTGGAATCGTGTCGTCAGTCATCTGTCTGATGCACCGGTTTGACCTGCGTAAGGGGTCATCGGGGTGTGAATGACGGTGAATCTCCTTTCTTTTCTCGCCGGCTTCAGATCGTCAGCGCGCCCTTCAAGACGGTGTTTATGGTGCCTTGACTACGTGTGCTCGAGTTGGAAAGTCGCTTCGCCGGCCGCCTCAGGTGGCATGACTAGCTGAAAGTGGAATCCATTATCCTTGCTACGGACGCTTTTCGCCTTGTCGCCAAGCCGTCGCGCGTAAGTCTTGCTTTCGGGTTGAAATCAGATGACCGTCATTTCGGGATTTCTGTTCACAGCTTCGAAACTTAGAATTTTGTAAGTTCTTGAATTCTTTCCTTGTCCTTTTTAATTGACTTTCTGAAATCGTGATTGAGTTCAATCTGTTTTTTGCAGGTAAGTTCTTGAAATTATTGTGTATTAAAATGAAAGTTTAGGATTGACATTTTTGTTAATTTTAGTTTGTTAATTTAATCAGGTAATTAATATTGGCGTTAGTAGATTCTTTAGTCGTCTCAGGTATTTGAAAACATATGAGGAGATATCAATTTGGTAGGATTGCGGTTTAATGATGATACTATGTTAATTAAAGTTTCGTTTATGAGTTTAATGTAGAAGTATTTAGAAGAGTTATTTCATTTATAGGTTGTGTCTTTAGTTGGAATGAGGAAGCGTCACATGGTATACGGTGAGGAGTAATTCTTAATTTAAATTCGGTTTATAACATGAATGTCATTGTTTTTTATAAATTGTATGAATGATACATTAAAATATTCTGTCGTATTGTAATTATAGCTTTCAATGATTATAAGTCAGGTAGTTCATTTTTTATTAGCGTATGATTTGTTGGGCGTATAGAATAAACATTGTAAATCATAATGTGATAAGCGAGGAAAATGTCGGAAAAAATTGTGATAGGAAGGTATGTTATAAAAATGCATAGAATAAGTTAAAATGAGATGAAGCGTGAAGCGAGGATCTTAGTATCCACTCGACATTTTGAGGTTGGGCAGTTAATTTGTCCAGTGTCGAGTACATTAGGTAAATAGATTCCGCGCACCCACTTTTAGATGGTAGGGTGATCTTTTGTTATGAAGTGCGCATCTGATTATAAATGGCATTTAGAAAATGATTTGATATAAGAAATGACTTTCATTTAATCTTCTCATGTAGCATATCTGATGAATCTAGTATTGTTGATTCATTATTCTGGCATTGTTTATCGGTTTACTCTTACGCAATTTAAATATAAATGCATGATTATTCCTTGTCTTTATTAGCTTATTTTAGCGTTCTTGTCTCAGCTTTACTTATAATCTTAGTTGATAATTTCGGAAAAAGCGAGGTGGGTAGAAATAGTATTTTGTTGATTTGTATAGTTTTGGGGTTTAAGTTTTGGGAAGATTAAAGGTTTTTTGGGTATGCAAATTTTATCGATGTCTTTAGTTCTACGTATTTATTCTGTTAAACTCTTTGATAATTGTGATATGAATTAATTATATATGTAAATATTTGTGATGATTTGATTAGATACATTTCACTGGCCGTTAGCAGTTGGAGCGTGTTGTGTAAATCATTCAGTATCATATTCATACTTAATTGACCTGAAGAAGAGTAGGGTCATCCGGGTGACAAGCAACAAATTCAGACTAGTTACCCACTCCATAAGTTAATATGGGGACAGAGGGTTGAATGTAAATTCAAGAGGCACTATAAGGTGATCTGAGGATCATGGGCCATCGATTAGTTCATGCTTTGTTTCTTTATCATGAATTTAGATAATTCGCTGTTTTTTTTTTAAAAGGTGGCATTAGGTTGTAAAAAAATAATGATAATGATGATGATATTTAACCATATAGTCAAGTTCTGAGGTTTAATATCTCAAATTCAAGAGTGAGTCATAAAGCTAGCAAAATAATAATAATAAAGTGTGAAGTACTTTTAGCTTTGAAAATGAATTAAAATTAAAGCAACTCTGCTTTTGTAGAACTTACACTAAAGTATATGCACTTGCATATAATAAGAAGAACTTCTTCAGTTTCCATTTCTAATTTGTCTGGACATGATAAAGCCTGTCATTGATCCATAAATAAGAATAAATGAGAAATCATCACAGAAAAATTAAGATATGTAAAATATTATCAAATGACCTTATCAACAAAGAAATTGAATGTTGCTAGTAAAGGGACAAGAATGCCTTCTGCTATTAGCTCCAATTGCGATGGCACAGCTTCCTTTGGAACTTTAGGATTCAAGAAGTACTGGGAAAATGAGAAAGAAGTCAGCTGGGAGAAATCTAAACTCAAACATTTTGGTGGTTTTAAAGTGAACTGGAAGAATAAAAACATGGAAATTATAATGCAGGAAACTAAGAAAATCATATTCAATACATGTCATACACTGTTTAATATTGAAATTCAAATACATGGAACCATGGAAATATGAATAAGCTGAACAACTGACCATGGAAGAGGAAGTATTCCATTTGAAGTGATGATATTTTATTTTTTTAGGTATCACCTGTTTTCTTTATATTGCTTTAGTTTGAGGACTGTGAATGGAAGTAAACACAGCTGAATGTGGGAATATTAATTGAGCTCAATGGAGAAAGCGATTCAACAAATTCAACAGCATCACCCCCACCCAAATAAACAGTCCTTGCTATGTTGAATGCAAAAAAATGCATGAATTTCTATAAAATTGCAAGCACATAAAGGTTGTTACACTCAAATAGTTGTCAAGTTATTCTATGGAGATACAGAATATTGGGAAGATGAAATATTGCTAGTACCATCGTAAATACATATCAGCTTTAAATGATGTGAACTAGAAGCAGATTACCATTACGATGAATTTGGTTCCTTGAAACAATCTAAACAATATCAAACATAATAACCACTCACATGTACATCCAAACAGATTAATATTTCTTTCTTAAATTATGCTATACTACTGTTGCATGTGGTGGTGAAAGCCCAAATGTTAAACTAAGAATGATTAACTCACACACTAGAGAGAGAGAGAGAGTCTACACAATGCACAGAGACAAAGTCACTTTTACACATGTATTATATATATTTTATATTTATTTACATACAATCATTTGCTTGTCCTCACTATTAAATATATTAGATCATTTAAATAATTTTAATAATGTTTAAATCATCATAGTTAAACTTTCAGTTGAATTCGATTGAATCTTAAACCTTTCTTCTTGACCAGGATCAACTCTAAAACTTTAATAATATCATTGTGTTGTTGTAACTTGTTTTGATAAAATGATTGTGTTAAGCCTTCATCTCCAGCATATTAGCCTCCAAACTGTGTTAAGCAATGAATTAAAATGAAAAAATATATATATTTTAACAAAATCCTCAAAGTTTTTAAATTTGAAAAAACAATATTAGGATCAAACAAAGAGCAAAACCTATGTTGAAGCCGAAAGCATTGATGCATATAAAAGCCTTCCTTCACCAATGTTGAAGTCGACCTCTTTTGATACCGAGAACGTCAACCTCCTTTGCTAAAATTGAAAGCTTGAATGGCTCACATACCAATGTTGACCTTCATCATTAAAGCCGATGAGTAAAATGCATGCTAGCTTCATGTTGAGAACACGAAGGATTCACCACTTCACTTGCTAGCATCAACCTCATTCATGTACCTCTAAGTCAATCACATCCCTCACATTTACAATTAACTCTTGAGATGCCTTAATAAACACTAATTTTAATAAAATTAAATCAATTAATTAAATATAAATAATGTTAATATTAATTTTAAGCCCAAATCATAGAAATCAAAATAGTGCATGCTAAGAGAGCTATACATTATGTGCTATTGATCATGTATGAATAGCATACTAATTTAGCCCATAGCATCTAGTCTTAAAAATGGCATGAGGGTTACACCATGCCACTCTATGCTATATAAGTGCACTACTTTACACTATTGAAATGCATGCATAAAATGTGTCATATTGTTCTAACATATAGTGTCAAGTGACAACGTGCCTCCTTAGCAATGTTGGATTGACTTTAGGCATATTGTGCTGAGAGAAATATAAAGAACTGAGACAGATTTACAAATTGATAAAAATAGCCTTATAGTATATGAGGTATCTTTTAGAATAGTTTGGGCTGCTTGCTGAGTTATCGACTTATCTTGGCAACTTATGCCCTAATGCAATTGTGCCTGGAGTCAGTTCACGCTTATTTGGTGTGAAAGGTGTGAAAGAGCATCATTTTAGCAAAAGTTTATCTAAACAGCGGGATGATGATCCCTTAAGCTAACGAGAAAGAAATTTAGGATAATCCAATATCTAACCCAGTACATTCTTAGCACATTAACAAAATTATCTGGGAATATATTAAACTGTGACAACAAGCATCTTGACAAGTCAAAATGGGTTTGTCTAGAATCAAATGATAACATATTAAATTTCCTTCATACATACTAGGATTTTAAGCTAAATGAGGAACAGCGGCATGTAAAAAGCCATGTCATTCAAAGTTTCTTCTGATCGTCCCAAAAAGCAAAGGCTTGAGTGAAAAGCACTTTGTTCATTGAGATATTACCTGGAAGGGTCGAATTGTCGTTTGCAGAATAATAAGAGCATTGATCGTGTTCCACTGAGAACATGGAGACTGACTAATAAGTTTACTGCTTTTGAATGATCTAAGTTCAGGGACAAGGTCAGGCCAGCTTTTTTCCTTCACAAAATCACTGGTAATGACCACATGAAACTGCATTATGATGTAGTAAAGAAAAAATGACAACAATGTTAGCGGATGTTGGTAGCTCAACAGAATATAATCAAACAAAAAAGTAATTAAAGATCAAGATAACAATATAAGGACACAAGAAGAACAATATCTTAAATGACAAAATACAACCCCACCTCAAGGGAAATGATGTTAAAAAAGAAAGTTGCATGATTGTTAAATTGAAGTCTTGAATAATTATGGAACTAAATGAGTGACTCAATACTTCTCTTTAGTTCCCAAATCCAAGTGTCTACATAAGGTCAAAATTTGAAGTTATAACTTTCAAGCAATCCTCCCTACTTAAATATAAAACCATTCAATCAAACTCCCTAAATATAAGAAAAGAATTTGTATTGATCTTAGGAATCGAATTCTCACCATGAAAGCCAATGAACATGATAGGATAAATTTTTTTAAGGAAATAAAACCCCTCGACTATTTACAAGTGATAATTTTAGCCCCAAATAGTCCTCAAGGGATCATTTTAGATCAATTTTATATATTCAGAGACTAAATTGGAACAATTTGATACCAGGACTAAATTGGCCACTTGCAAGTAGGTAGCCGACCATTCTAGGATTCAGCCCTTTTTTTTAAAACTCCACAAAATTTAACAACAAAAATGAGAAATGGATTTACATACAAACTACTTCATTCCTATATATTTATATAGCTAACACCTAAATCTTTATATTTACTTATATAATACCATGGTGTTTAATTTAGAGATAACAATGTTATATAAGTAAATATAAAGGTTTGGGTACATATAAATATATTAAAATTTCATGGTATGTATGCAAATCAAAAAATGTCACAAAACAAGAGGGATCTATATACATACCACACAACTCTTATGTATTTACATATCTAATGCATGTACTTCGATATTTACTTGTATTTCACTTTTTAAAAAGTTAACATTAGTAGCAACTTTTATGTGATTTAAAATTTTGAGTGTTGAAAAAGTGATTATACAAGTTTAGTATTATATATATATATATGTATATATATATATATGTATATATATATATATATATATAAAATTTTTGGCATGCATGTAGATCCACCAAAAAAATGCATTTTGGCTTAGTTGAAGCAATTGAAACAAAATTTACATTTCCATTTTTTTCAATTTTGTTATGTAAATTTCTGAAGTTTAATGGAAAGCCCTATCTCCTTCTTCTTGCTTGCAATTCTAAAACGCAATACTGTATTACTAATATCATAACTTAGGGGACTGAAAGTCTAGATAAATGAAGGCAAAAAAAGAGCACAATTTTGAAATTATAATTATATGAAGTATTAATAGGGTCGAAAGTGTAAATTATGTGCATACAGCAATAAACCGTTTCAGAATAAAATACATACAGCTTCTACCAAAACTTTAAGAACTGAACGATCCACTTGAAGCAAAGCCTGAGCCAGCTGGTTCCGGAACTCAATGTACTGCCCATGAGAAGCCCGAATTTCCACCTCGTAACGTCTAATGAAGTTTTTTAAATATATGGCCGCAGCTATCTTCAAACCTTGGGAATCACCGACTAAAGAAAGTGCAGCTTTTCAGTAAAACAATATATCTTATAAGAGATCTCGGATGGCGGAGAAATAACAAACCTGTAGTTATGGCCAGAAGGGAAGAGAGAAAACCAGGTTGGGAAGAGAACCGATCGAGGCGATCGGCAGCGTCGGAAACCAGGGTTTTGTCCGGGTAAATGGTATTGTTGAGGAGATGGGAAATTTCGGGGATTAAAAATTCCATCGGCCCACCACCGGAGATGGATGTAGCAGCACCTAAACCCTAATTTCCAGCTAGGGCAGGTGCTGGATGGAACGGAATATATTACTATACACTGATTGGAGCTGGAATCAGATGGCGGGAAGAGGAAGCAGCGGAATGTGCTGTATTTTTTTTTTTTTTTTTAGAGTGGCAAATATATACACAGATATATATATATATATATATATCACTTCAATTTTTTAATTATATAATATTAAAATTTTAAATATTATTTGTGTGAATATTAAAATTTAGATATTAAGAATATAAATATATAAGAATTGCATGCTATGCATATCAATGCTTTTTTTGAGGAGGGATTTACATATCTACTATTTAAAATATTACTAATTACATCTTGACCATCTAAACATGCATATTTACAACCTAGTCATTCTAAAAATCAGATTCCCTCAAAATCACCACTCTCCGTCTTTATACCTAACACCGTTCTCCCGCGCATAACTCATTCGCTTACACTGTGAAGTAATATACTCCGTCAAGGTCGTCATTGCTTCCCTCCTGCGTTTGTTTTCCCCCTACTTATCAAGATGCCCTACATTGAGCACTTCATAGTTTCCCAATTCTTTACTTTCTGCTTTTACGATTTTCGTGGAGTTCCGCATAGTCTCTGCTTCTCACAGACGGGTAAGATTTCCTGAAACCTTCTTTCCCTTCTCACACTGCATGTTAAAAACTTTGGAGTGGGTTGCTTAAGATTTAATATACTAATAAATTTCCTGTATGAATTGGACAAACCTTATTTTTCTTCTTTTCTTCATTTCCTTCTCTGAAATATTGTTGCAATTTTTTTAACCTAATAGTGATACAGTTAATTTTATATACTAATAAATTTATATTGAAATATTGATAGACTATATGCAAGTTGTTTAAGATTTTGAGAGCAAAAGCAAATTAATAAACATTGGGTCAATCATTTGTGTAAATTGCTAATTTGATTTAGAGATAAATTTATATTTTGCTATCAAAAATCGGAAAGAAGCTATTGAAATAAACCTTTCTGCTCTGTCTGTTAATATTTTATTTATGGCTTTAAGAGCTTTTAATTTCATTATAAAGTATGCTTACTTAATATTATATGAATTATTATAAAATTATAAATTGAGTCTGAAATTAATATGGTTTCCAGCATAAATAGTATTCTTAAAATTTTACTTGACTATATTTTGTTAATTTTGTAGGGGTTTGATTGAGTTTTAGGAATGAAGAAGTTATAGTAGTTTTCAAAAAAATGAGCTCGAGCCAGTTATCTGCAAGTGGGAGTGCCTTCAGGAATATCCAAGTATATTGTAGATGCAATTTATGATGTATTATATATACATGCAGAAATGGTGTAAATAGTTGAAGGAGATTCTATCGATGTCCACAAAATCAAACATATGCTGATTGTCATTTTTTTCAATGGTGAGTGAAAATGAACCAACAATTGATGACATTTTGTGCTTGCTATGTGCTCACCGCGATATGGTTAAGAAGAACTTTGAGACCATCATATTTTATTTAAAGATTTTGGTTGGAGTCGTTGTTGTAGTCTAATGTATTTTAAATTTGCTTAGGCTAATTGGTTGGCTGAAAAAGGAATGTTGTGTAAAAGGAGTGTAGTGTAAAAGGAATACAGTGTAAAATTTGGTTGAGAGTTTTACAAATTCATGACTTTGCTTTTTTCTGTTTGGTAAAAAAATGTAATGTGAAGTATTTTAAAAGTTTTGGCCCGGACGAAGACGCGGTGAGCGATGGCGTGGCGGGTGGTAACGATGCATGACACTTTACATTGGCCGGTGTATTTGGAATTTGCCTAAATCGGGAATTCAAATACACCAAAAATGACCTATGTAATGTATTACTTTGCACCGTGCCAAACAAAAAAAAAGTTAAAACTCCTGCATCTACTTTACTTTACAGCCAAAATTCAGGCAACCAAGCAGCCCCTTGGTATATCTTTTTTAGATTATCATGTATTTTGTAATGTGCTTTTTTAACTCTCCAAGTTTAGGGTGAAGTTTGAAGCTTACGAAGTTATAATTGTTGTTAGCATCTATCATCAATGATGTATACATCTATATATTTTGGTTTATATATTTATAATTAACTAGTTGTGCTTCAAATTATTTTCTTCAAATGTGACCATACAACTTATGTAGATTTGAGTGTGCTTTTTGAATTCTTATCTCCTATTTATCTATGTTGTACATACCATAAGATGTTAATGCTTTTATATAAAATTGATGCTTTTACTTTTATATTTTCAATGTGGATTTAATCATCAACTAAAATTGATATAGCTTAAATATAGCCTTTGAAGATTGAATTCAAAGCACTTTAGTTAAGATGATATATACACCTTTGTTTATGAATGCAATCAGAAGTAAGCCTCGAGCTCGATCATAGCCAAAAGAACATGGGTGTACAAATTAATTGCAACTTTGTTATTCCTAAATTTTGTTCATTTAAACATCACAAAAAAGAATCATCTTTATATAAATATAAGGTATCTTCTCAATACATATATAGAGTTAGTTACACCAACATACAACACCAATGGTTTTTTTTTTAAGAAAATCCCCAAATGGGATATTTATTGCCACAAATAAATAAGTACAAGGTCCTTAAAAGGGATAAATATCAATTTCTAATGCTAAAAGAGCTACAGTAAGCCTAAAGAGATAAATCCTCTACCTATTACAATAAAAACAAAATGAAAAAAGAAAGCAAAAGAAAAAGCAGCAAAAGGATTATTGAGATCATCAATAGCAATCTCTAAGCTCCTTAGAGAATGATCGGACTAGCATCATCACTTGAATTCTCAACACAGATGAATCTCTTTTGAAAAGCATAAGCCAACTCCATAAATCACCAAATATCCAAGACCTGTAACAGAGCTCTATAAAATATATAAAAGACAGGGTGCTTACGATCAAGAGACATAAGAAGAATAGTGAAATTCAAATAGTAATAATAAAAGCACAATAAAAAGAGAGTCTGTATAGGCTTAGGCTCAGACATAGTTTTCTTAAGGGGCAACAACCTATGTGAGCATCCAAACTTCAAATAAAGGGTTACAATCACATAAGATGCCACCAGCCAATAAGAAAAATGGTGATTCATCACATCCATCATAGCCCACTTACCTTGATTATTACTTTTAATCCAATAGAAGTATCCATAAGTATTGCGAGAACTGTAGAATCTGAGGAGATCTAGACCATAAAGAATCAAGTCATCCGACATTTGTCTTAAGCCACAAAGAAATAGCCCTTGGGACAATAAGATCCGATATCACAATCAAAGATGAATCCTTTCAACAAAACCAGAGCTAGTTAAAAAACCACTGAGCATCATCACTAGATATAGGTAAAGAGCTAACACAGAGCAGGTAGACCATGCTCACAACAAGATCAAAAACAAACATATGTCTAGATAATAAAATAATCCTGTCAATCAACTGCCACCAAACTAGAGAATAACAGCTAGCAAACATCCATCTCATGAGGATGATAAACAATTAGCAACACCAGTCAAATGAAAAACATAATACCCATAAGTTAAGCAAACAACATATATAATAGTAATCATCAAAAGGTAAACCATCAGCATAGTTAGCCCCCAAAGCAGAAAGCAAGAAAGTGTAATCAACATATTAAAAATATTTCAGCTACAGAGCCAAAACCACAACCTAAAAATAAGAAAATTGCTGTAGATCAGCTCAGCATTATCAACACAGTAGATCCAACCAATCCACCACACCTCATAACTAACCAAATCCAACAAGCAACCCAGATGCCAACCCCACTAAGATGACCAATCAACTAATAAAGAATAAAATAGAAATGACCATAGCAATAAAGCCATCAAAAGATAAAGTCGGAAAAACAACACCAAAGTCATAGAAATCACCATCCCAAAGGCATCAACCCAACTCGCCAAAAAGCCTATTAAGAAGAGACCATAGAAACAATAAGCAATAACCCACCAAAATAAAGCGGGGAGAAACCTTAGAAAAATAAACCAACAGTTGTCAAAACCCCAAAGAAGAAATCATCCAAATGCATAAAACTTCAAGTAGAATCGGAAGGGAGAATCTGGAGCTGATCGTGCTCATCTCTCATCTCACGCCTAAAATGCTACTACCAAAATAATTAAAACATAAAACTTCAACTACAATCAGGTTCAGTCTCATACATTATTTCTCATCGCATAGGCAACTTTGTCCTTGATCCAAGGTTTGCATATGTAAACTCAGAAGTGTATAAGGTAATGTCAACCTCAGGCATATTTGAATTTGGTTGCTCAATAGGACTCTTGCATATGCTTCTATGATG